>JALBWW010000003.1:25089009-26546130 GCA_023212625.1 Styphnolobium japonicum
TAAACTACTTGTGTAATTTCATCTCAGCCTAGATTTGGTCATGAAACCAAAATCAAGTGACGTGTTGCCAGGGTACCAGGAACCTGAGGTCGTGTTAACACGACTTCTTTTTTATCAAAAAATAATCTGTCATTGCTATTAGAATTATTTCTTTACTTAGAAATAATTATAAAAATCCTAACTAAACACACAACTTGTTGTTGCACGGCATTTAAGACAACATTTTGCTTCAAGCCAAATCCAATTCTACAATATGAAGTGATATTTTTCTATTGATTTTCTAGAAATTATGAGGAGGGCCAGAAGAATGCGAGAAAGGATTGCTCACAGTAGAATTGGAGATATTAATATTATAGAAGTGATGATGATGTCTTCTCTCACATCTCTGCCTCTGTGTTTTTGTCTTTTTTGAGTGTTTTAAAAATTGATTTAATCGGATCGATTGAAGAACCGAATTGTCGGTCCTAATTCAATCAAAGAATCGTTTAAGAAGTTAAACCGTTTAAAATAAGAAAAAATTAGTTCAATCGATAAAAATTGACTAATCGATTAGGTTGATCAATTTTTTTAAAAAAAAAAGAATAAAGAATAAAAGTTTAAAAAATACTTAGGCTTTGGTTTTGAGACTTTTCTTCACTTCATGACACTCAGCAGCGGCACTTTCGACACTCAGCAACAGCACTCTTCAACGCTCCACAGTCGTTGTGCCTCACCGCTCCATGACAGCATGACGGTAGGCCACTGTGCCTCCTTTTCCTCCTTCGCGCCTTGCTTACGGTGTTGCTTCGCTACCCTTCGCTTAAGGATGCGCGCTGGCGAGGTCTAGTGGAACGCTGATGACTGCCTTGGACCGTGCAAATATCATTTCTCATAAAATAAATGGAGAAGAAGACAAATTTGTGTCTTTGGGGTAGAGACTCTCTTGGGACCTCCCACTTTCCTTAGTTAGCTTTGTGTGAAGTGATGGCCCATTGGCAGGCCCGCAGTGTGCTGTTGCACTCCTTTTCTGTTTTTGTCTATCATGCCACAAAAGAACGAAAAGATATGTGTGTCATATATATATATATATTGGTTAAATCTTGAACCAATCTTTTCTTTGGTTCTTGTTTTTTCTTAAAGCATACCAAATTATTGTGAGAATTCAATCTCACTTTTAGTAGTAAGTTTGGATGGACCATTCAAAACGCCCAAAAGGTGATCAATCAATCCAAGGTCGCCTTCACAGATATATATTATTAGATGATTATGATAAATTATTTAATATATATATATATATAATTAAATGATCACATAATAAATATATTTGATTAAGTGTCTATATTTACAAAAATTAATGAGCTATAAATTTTTTACATCATAATTCAAAAAATATTAGGAACAAATTAAAAAAAATTGAGCCATTAAAAAAAATTAAATTCAGAAACTATAGCCATTTGATGATAAATATTTGATTAAATGTCTATATTTATAAAAATCAAAGAGTTACAAATTTTTACATGTAATTATATTTGTTTTAATAGCTATTTGATTAAGAAACTAACACACTATTGTAAAAAATTAAATGAAATCAAATCAATTATAATTGAATTTTGAATTTGAATTTGAATTTATAATTATTATTTATAATTTTAATTGAAAAACCTATGAAATTTAATTTCTACTAGTAATCTTAGAAGTCATTTAGAAGGACCTGACATACAAAGTGGAAAGAAATTAAATACATAAAAATGACTCATTTATGATTGACATGTGAGTTTAAAATTTTTGGAGGAAAAGAACTTGTTGTTTGAGTGACAAGTGGCATTGGTAGAGTTTGAATGGATTCTCTTTTATAATGTAAAATAGTTTTATTACCTGTGTAATATTCAGGTTTGTTATATTAGATGTGTACATGTTTTTTGAATTATAATGCATTATTTATTTCGATATTTTTATAAGAATTTTTTAATCAAATTTATACAAAAATAGCTTAATAAATTTCTAATTTAATTATCTTAGAAGAACAATAAAAAAATCATAAAAAATAACTTTATCATGAAACATTTAAATATAGTGTCTAACAAAATATGAAAAAAACAAAATAATAACAATAAAAATATAAAACTTGAAGTATTTAATTAAGGTTAAAAATATTTTAAATTAAACATTTGTTAGAGTATTTGATAAACACTACTCACACACGTTATTAATCCCTCATATTTCGTATATTACTTCTCTTTTGTACTTAATTGATTGGGCTTGAGCCCGTTTGGATACGCTAACATGTAGCTTATTTTAGCTTATTTATTACAATAAGTGCTTATAAAGTATTTTTATTCTATTTGGATGAACTTATTAAAACAATTTATGAAACCCACATAAGCTGTTTTGGGCTTATTATCATAAGCTAAAAATTTAAACTTATGAAAATAAACTTTTATAAAAGTTAAAAATATATTAGATACTAGTTGTTTTATAATAATTTTTGACAAAACTAACCTTAAGGGATTGATACAATTCATAACATATCCCTCATATGCTCAATATTTATTCTAAAGGATTTATGAAAAGCATTTCTCAAAGTGTTTATCCAAACACTATTTAGTTTACTTTAGACAACACTTATGATAGTAGAGCTTATTCTTTACTCTAATAAATATTTATATAAGCTATTTATCCAAATGAGGCCTTGGTCACATTTTATAAGTTTGAGTTCCATTTAGGCTTAATTGCATTTTCTAACATTAATTAAATTTTACAATGTCTCTGTATTTTGGTATATCTTGAGTTTTAGATATCTAATAAATATGAATCTTACCTTATAGGAAATATAAGAGGGATCTCTACAACTTTGCAGAAGAGCTCAAGAGTTGAGTAATATGTCTAGTGGGCCACATTAGGCTTAGAAGTCAGAACAAGGGTGTTGTCACTAGAACTCAACCCGCGTGTAATAATTGGTCATAACTTGGGTTGTCAATATCAATTGGATATAAAACCAATGCTAATGGAAAACTAAAATGCAAAACTTCAACTTTCATGAAGACTACTTTTCAAAACTATATTATTTTGATAGTGTTTGTCTTACATGAAGTTAGTTGATGTTTCAAATATTTCTTTAACTTGATTTGGACATAACTTCTTCATCTTAAGTTCAAATTAGGCAAATGAAATGACCAATTAAAGCTAAGGGGAATGAGATTAGTCCTCATCTAGTAGCAAACTTGTAAATTAAGTTTTAGGATCATTTATTTAGGGGGAAGACAGAGAACGAAGAGACACTTCTCATTCTATCATTTTCCTAGAATTTTGAGTTTCCCTCTAGCTCTTCTCTTTTCCTCCACAAGTTTTCTTGGGCTGCAACCATGGAAGGATAATTCTGAGATTAATCTAAGATCCTTAAAGAAGTTCTGGTTTGATCTTAAGACTTTATATTATATTTTGAAATTGATGTTCAATTGCATTGTCTCTTATTCTTTAATTATGATCTTGAATTTATGAATGAAGATTTTTATTTATTTGTTCTTAATTATGAATTGTGATTGATTAATCTCAGTTTCATTATTTGAATTGAAGAAATTAGATGTGTAGCTTTGCTACCTAGGCTAATGGAATTCTTGTTTTTAAACTATAGATCCAACATGAATTATACGCATGTAGATTTATGTGTCAATTGTTAGTTGAATTATAGGTGATTGCCTAGTAGTCAATGCTAGATCTAATGAATAGCTTTTGGTTCGATTTAGGTTAGCCAATCAATTGAACTTAATTGCACATTTAGTGATGGATGAAAGGTCAAATGGAATTTCGGAAGGATTCTTTGATTGTTTGTTTTATCATTTGATTTCTCTTAGATTCATTTGTGGATGGAATTTTGGATGGATTTTTTGATTGTTTGTTTTATCATTTGATTTCTCTTAGTTTCATTTGTGTTTTTACATATTGTGATCAACAAACCCCCATTTTTTTCATCTTAGTTTGATTAAATTGCATCTGGATCATTGGGAAACAATTCCGTTTAATTGCCTATACTACAAGTTTGGTCATAAACCGATTTTATTGTATTTGATTAAGCTCAGCACTCATATAAGTATTTGTTCATTATAATAGGTAAATAAGTATAATTGATATTTAATTAATTTAAAAAACATTAACAATTTGAATATGTTATGATATATAATTTTCATTAATTACACTTATTAATTGGTAAATAAGTAATTAGTATTTAAATTAATATAAAATTTGTAAAAATTAGAGTAATTAAATTTATCACTTAAATAAAATAAAATTGGAATTGGAATTAGATTTGAACTTTTTAAAATAAATTTTGGATACATGAAAATAAGGCTATATTAAAGAAGTAAAAATTTGAAGGAAAAAAAACTCATGTATAAGTAGCACGTGTCATTGACCTCGCTTGCATGGGTAGCATTTTATATAATAGTATATAAATTTTAGTTGATAAAAATTTTAGTATCAAATTAAAAAAATGAGTCATTAAACAAAAAAATTAAATTCAAAAAGCTATAACCAAATGATAATAAATATTTGAATAAACAACTATATTTACAAAGTACAAGGAGCTACAATTTTTTTACATAATAATTCCAAAAAATATTATGATCAACTTTAAATAAATGAACCATTAAACAAAATTTTGAAATTCCGAAAGTTATAGTGATTTGATAATAAATTTTTTTATTAAATGTTTATATTTATAAAAATTAAGGAGCTACAAATTTTTACATATAATTATATTTGTTTTAATAGTTATTTGATTGATAAATTAATCACTATTACCAAAATCTAAATAAAATCAATTCATCTATAATTAAATTTTGAATTTGAATTCATAATTAATCTCCATAATTGAAATTAAAATATTATGAAATTTAATTTTTAATAATAATTTTAGGAGTCATTAAAAAAGAGTTCACATCCAAAATAGAAAAAAATTAAATACATATGAAAATGGACTCATTTATAATTGACATTTATATAAGAGGTTAAAAATTTTAAATGAAAAAGTTTATTGTATGAATGACAAATATTGATGAAGTTTGAATGACTTTTCTTTTATATATATATATATATATATCACATTATTTCAATACTTTTTTTTTAGGGTATTGATATTTAAGGTAAATTATCAAATATTTATTATTTATTTATATTTAATAAATTTTTAAATATTTATTATAAAATTAATAATTAATAAATAAGTAACAAGTCATTCTAGATATTATCACAACAACTCTCATGTGTATATATATATATATATATATATATATATATATATATATGAATTCATTAGTTAATATCTTTCAATGAATTCATTAGTTAATATCTTTCAATGACTTCACGTACTGCAAAGCTGTTTAAGGCTGATAAAAAAAATCCCAATTTTTCGGTGAATTCTACAATTGCAAATTGCAAGAATCAAATTGTACTTCTTTTTATCTATCTGTGCTGCAAACTGGCTATGTTATGTATAAAAGATGAAAGAATGTTAGACAGTTGACAGACAAACCCACATGTTAACTGAAGTTTGTCGGTGCATGTAATGGATTATTCATCTAAACAATGGCAATTAGTATATGGTTGGATTAATTATAAAAAAAAATTATATTAAAAATTAATTATATGTGTAATTAATTTTAAAGAAAATTAATTATAAAAAATTAATTTATATTTAAATATGTTAATTTATAATAAAAAAATTTATTTTAATCATATAAAAAAATTATTTTTATAAATTAAATTATCAAAAAATATATGAAATGATTAAAAATATTATTTAATTAAAAATAAATTAGTATTTATTTTTTAAAATTTTTAAAATAATTTAAAATTAAAAAATCAAAAAATTAAAATAACAAAATTAAAAATTTTTTTTATGAAAATATAATTTTAATTTATAATTAATTTTACATAATTTAAATAAATAAAATAAATTTTAAATAAAATAACTTCTAATTAAAAAAAATAATTACTAAAAAAAAAGTAAAATAATAAAAAACCAAATATACTCCTAACTTAAACACACTTTTTTAGGCAACATATATTCCAAAGCCAGTACATAATCATTGAAAGTTGCAATGATTAATACGCAAATCAATGACAGCCGATACATAAAGCAAATTCGTCTAACCTGTACAAACCCTATTTGATTCTAATTTTCCCATTCAGTGGGCGCATTAAAATAAAATTAAAAAAACAACTAAAGTGCTTTATAATTTTTATGCATTCACTGGATTAAGACTTTGTTTAGGTGGGGAGCGAAAATGAAAAAAAATATAAAAATAAAAAATAAAGAAAAAATATATTAAAAATAAAAAGAAAAATATATAATTATGTAAAATAATTCATATATTTTTAATATATTGTAATGAAATGTGACATAATTATAATTTTAAATGGTGACTCTTCTTTCCAATTTTCTTGGGAGAAAATGTTTTAAGTAGGTCTCATATTTTTTTTCTTTTTAACTTATTTTCTCTTCACATCTAAATTGAAAAAAACTTTACTTTCTTCTCTCTTTTTTTCTCTCTTTTTCTTTTCTCTCTTTTTCTTTTCTCTCAACATCTATTCAACCAAACAATGAGTAAAAGAGTCTTGCAGTGTTTGAAAAATATTGAGTTTCAATTTGTATTGAAATGGGTTTACTCTCTTCACTCTAATACACACATCTACACATATTAAGCTAATTTTGGGATAATTTCGTCCTAGTTCTCTAATGTTTTTTGTATTAAAATAAAAAAATTAAAGAGCTCGAATGCTTTTTACCAGATTTATTCCAATAAGAATAAACGAATCTATTTACTTCAATGAACTTTACCTACAAATGTTTTATTTTCACAATTCAGAATGAATTCGGAATATTTACATCGGTCCCACCCGCCCTGCCCCATAAATGTAATCTCCATATCCATCTAAAACACCAACCTCTTTTTCTCACCTCAACGGCTGAACCTCATTCATTGTCGGCAAGAGATCTATCCAATTCCCCATCACCATCGTATCTCACCCATTGTATTGCTTGGAGAAATTAAGCCTTGCTTACTATCATCACTCTATTTATTTAATAATTAATATGATAAATAATATCTAGCCCGAATTACTTGTACCAGTTCTCCTTATCATCTTACCTATTAGCTGTCTCTTTCTGCATCCACTCAATATTCCCTATAACCCATATCACCATATTGCCCCCTAAAAAAAAGAATTTTTATTTTATTTTTTTTCTAATTTATGAACTGACTAAATAAGCTCAATTGTTAATCATCCACTGGCACAACCTCTCCTTCCTTTTTTTTTCTTTTCTTTTTTGGTTCTCGCTCCAACAAAAGCTGCGAAAAGTAAAATATCCAAATAATAATGGTAGAAAACAGAATTGAACTTTCTTTCTTTACACAAAAAAAAGAAGACCAATTAATACAAAAAGAAAAGAAATTTAGTGGGGACCAGCCCATTTAGCCGCCCTCTCAAGTAAAGAATGTGTTCTCAACTTTCCAATTTCTTTTCTCTTTTTTTTTTCCCTCTCGTTTCCCTTCCTTCGTCTTGACCAGGTTCTTTGTTTTTCCTTCGTCAGTGATAGAAAATTCTAGAAGACTAAAAAACAAAAATCCCCTCCCAAAAAAAAAATAATAAAAATAAACGGAGAGAAACTAAAATTAATTTATATCTTTGCCGTGATTCTTGTAACCGTAATAGGAAAGGTACCACTTCACGAACTTCCTCAACCCGGTTTGCAAATCGGTTGTGGGCTTGTACCCGAGTTCTCTTCGGGCCGAACTTATATTCGCATGGGTGAACGGAACGTCACCGTTTCCAGGCATATCCACCACATTCCTCTTCGCCTTCACCTTCAAATGCCTTTCCAAAATGCTGACAAGTGTCGGCACAGTAACCGGCGACGTGTTGCCAAGATTGAAGATCCGATACGGGGCGGGTCCACGTTTCTTCCCACCCGACCCGGTACTCTTCCCGGATGTATCCAGCGACCCGACACAACCCTTCACAATATCATCAATAAAGGTGAAATCCCGGGCCAAGTCGACCCGGTTCTTGCCACGGTAGACGGTGATGGGTTTTCCCTGAAGAATGTTCCGGGTAAAGGAGAAATAAGCCATGTCGGGTCTGCCCCACGGCCCGTAAACGGTGAAGAACCTCAACCCGGTAATGGACAACCCGTAAATGTGGTTATAGGTGTGGGTGATTTCCTCACCGGCTTTCTTCGTGGCGGCATAGAGGCTAGCGGGTCGGTCGGTCCGATCCGACTCCGAGAAAGGGACCTTCTCGTTGAGGCCATAGACGGAGCTTGAAGAAGCCCATACAATGGCGGGTTGAGGGTTCGCCGATTTGCACACCTCGAGAAGCGTCACGAGCCCCGCGATGTTGCTGTGGACGTAAGAGTGCGGGTTCTCCATGGCGTACCTGACCCCTGCTTGAGCCGCGAGGTGCATCACGTGGGTGAAGGCCACCACGTCGAAGAGCTTCCCCAAGAGCTTCGCGTCGTTGATGTCGCCTTCGACGACGAAGACGCCATGGCTGCTGAGAAGGTTCTTGCGTGCATTCTTCAAAGAAGGGTCGTAGTAGTTGTTGAAGTTGTCGAGCCCAACGACGCCGTCTCCTCTTCTCTTGAGAGCGAGCGAAACGTGGGCCCCGACGAAACCGGCTCCGCCGGTGACCAGGACCGACATGCCTCCGTTGCGGTGGATCTGGGCGGAGTTGCGGACTTGCTTCTCCCACTGGATGCCGCCCCAGGAGGCGGAGAGGTAACGGCTACCGGTGTCGACGAAGCTTTGGAAGCTGAGGTAGGAGGCGGTTAGGGCTATAAGGAAGAGGACCCACAAGAACGTGGTACTTGTCGAGGTGAAGCACCGGTAGAATTGACGATTCATGTTGTGTGTTCTCTCGATCTTGAACTTGCCTGGGGTTGAAGGGAAGGGCTCTTCCTCCAAGGATGGCATTTTCTTTGCCAGATTGAAAAGAAAAAAATGCACGAGAAGATAGATATAGATGTTGTTTGTTGTTTTTCTTTTCTTTTCTTGAAAATTTGATATTTATCTGAACTGAGAATATCAATGGGGTTTATTTTCGGCTTGAAAATGGTTTTTTGTTTTTGTGTTGAGGGATGAAGATGGAATGGAAGTGTGGGGTTGACTGGGTATGAGGGAAGGGACACACAGATGCAGAGAAAATAAATCGGTGATTAATTTTTCTGCACCTGCTATTAGACGTATGGCAAGGATGGTTATATATAGTGGTCACCCTCACCCACAAAGAAGCGACTATTATACGCGTGAACGCGTTAAAGGACGGCCAGAGTGGAAGGGAGCGAGAGAGAGAGACAGAGAAGAGAAAAACACACAAACAGGGATTTAGAGGTCCACAGAATTGGACCTTTTTTATATATAAAAAAAAAAATGGACCTTTTTTAGAGAGAGAGTCTGAATATAGCAGATAAATATGGAAAATCCTTTTTCTTTATTTATTGTAACAGGAATGGAATTGTGTATCCTTTTTCTTCCTAGTTACAATCGCGCTAGCTATTATCTGATGAGCATAAGTCAGATTACAGGTAAGTTTTGTGGTGCTGGCACTAGTGAATTTTGTGAAAGAGTAATTTTCATTTTGGTAAAAAAGTGGAAGAGTAATCATTGGGTGATGAGAATTGATAAGGAATATGTATATAATGGAGGTGTATGGTGTATGGCTATTTTTTTATCTTTTTTGGATACATGGTATATGGGAATTTGATTTAGGTATATGTATTAAGCACTTTTATTAAGCTTCCTTTTATGATTCATTTTAGCAAAGTGATGTGAGGCACAAATGTGGAGAGATGTGAACGGTATTCGAATATGGCAGGAACATGGGCGCCGCAAACAGTGGCTGTTTGGGGAAAGAGAAAATCTGGGTACTCTGCTCTCATTTCCAGTAAAGCAAAATAATTAAATTTTCTTTTAAGTAATTTATAATAATGATGATAATATCCTTGACCTAAATGTGAAAGAGTTGTGTAGCTACCCGCAACCGGAAGACGCGGTCCTGACTTGAGGAGAAGTCGTTGGAGCAGCTGATAACATTTGAAAAATAATAAACTAAATTTAGGATATAGTATAACCAGTGTACATACCGCGTAGCCTGTGGACTCGGTGATTGTCCATTTGTTCTGTTGCGGTATTACAGGCTTACAGCAGTTGGGGAACGTGCTACTGCTCTTCAATTAGTCTACTCTCTTTATCTTGTTCTCCACTTTCAATTTCAAAAGGGGGATTTCAGCAAAAAAATAATTCAACTGATCGGCACAATAAAAAGATCAGATTGCTTTCAGTTGTTAAGCACATTAGTAAAACTAAAAAAATTCAATTGAATCAATTAGTAATGTGATTTAACTTTTTGTAAAACGAAGGATAAAAATGTGCGCAATTAGATTAAATTGAAAAAGAAGAACTCTGGCTCTGTTTGACTAACTTGCAGTTTGACTGTATCCTGTGTGGACATATTATGGCAAATGCCAGCAGAGATAGAAGGGGGTGAAGGGACCCACAGAGTGAGTGA
The DNA here is from genome assembly GCA_023212625.1 of Styphnolobium japonicum. Taxonomy (NCBI): domain Eukaryota; kingdom Viridiplantae; phylum Streptophyta; class Magnoliopsida; order Fabales; family Fabaceae; genus Styphnolobium; species Styphnolobium japonicum. Next base: position 25,099,552 of record JALBWW010000003.1, read on the forward strand.
GACATTGATGGAATAATGTTTTGCGTTAGCTGGCGTGTCGCATTCACCGGCACTTGTTCTCTTTGGAAACTTTCATAATTGTACTTCTATAGTTAATAAACAGAATCATCCAAAAGAAAAATCGATTTTTTGAATTAATTATGTTCTTCATGAAGCTTTCTGGGCAAGCTAGTGCTAAACCACTGTTTAAAATTTTGTGGAGAGTTTCTTACATCATTTGAGAAAAAAAGTGATATCCCCCCTTTAATGCTGTTGCTTGTGAATTCATCAAAGTGTAAGTTGGCTAAATGTGTATTATTACAATGTCGTGTTCCACAAGAGTACATGACTAAATGGAACAATAGGATGATCCACTTGGGTAATCTCTTTAAAATGTTTTTGGTAAATTGTGATTTGAATCAAATCGTGATGATTCTGAGCATTGAAATATATATATATTTTAACTTTAGGTTGGTTTAGATAAACTTTTAAAAAATAAGTTATTTTTATTATCTTTTTTAAAAATAATTTTTGTAAAAGGAAATGTTATTTTATATATGAATATAATACTCAAAAAGTATTTTTTTAATTTGATTATTGTTTAGATGTAAAAATATAAAAGTACTTTTTTAATGATAAAATTACTCAAACGGGTATGCATAAATAATTTTAGACTCTTCACATTTTGCTAAGGATTATTCCGATACTCATATTTTTTTCGAGGGTACTGATATCCAGGGTGAGTTGTCTAACATTCATTAGTTATTATTTATATTTAATAAGCTTTATAATATTTATTGTAAAACCAACAATTAATAAATAATTGATAACTCACTTTGTAACCAAACTCATTAGGGTATCATAATAATTCCCCATTTTGTTTTCATAATCTCACGCTCATTATTATCTATCATATCATCATTCTCAATATTTATTTGCTTAAGACCACTTATAGGAAGTAAATTTTGGAGTCGTGCTATAATTTTAAAAAATTATATCAAATTGAAGGGATGAGAGATAAATATATATATATATAATCATAGTAATATTTTTTAAATAATGGCCATGCAAGAGAAAAACAATAAAGGTCATCACATACCAAAAAAATAACAAATAAAAGGGGTGTGCCTTATGTAAAAGAAGACACACACACACTAATTTTGTCAAGCCATAAAAAAAATTTCAATTAAAAAACTATTTGATACTTTATCGCATTATTTTATTTTAACCTGCCAATGAATGTTGACTCATCTGGTCGGACCTTCCATTCCTGCTAACCATGACTTGGGTTTAAATCCAGGGTACATTCGCTGGTAGGTAATCTAAGTCTCATCATAAATTCTTATTGAGGTTGGTAGTTTACCCTGACCTTAAACTAAGAATGAGTCTTCTCATTAACTAAACTTTTAATCATAAAAAAAAAATTTTTTAACCTTATACTTTAAAAATACAATACCTGTAACCATATAACATGGTTTTCTATTCAAACGTATGAATGGCTTCTTACTCTTTGAGAGAAAAAGTCCTAGTATTAACGTATTACTCTTGTAAGACTTCGGAAATAAATACCAAGTTGTTGTAAACATGATAAGGACTAGCTAAAGGCAGACAATTTTTTCATATAAGCAGAAGTTCTGATTATTTGAACTTTAAGATATCATGAACAAGTCATCCTAAATAATACTATATATCTTGTATTAATTTAGTTTCTTTTTTCGTTTGAATAAACAGCAACAATAAATAATATAGTTATTTAAAAAAATAATACGTTGACATTTGAGAAATAATGTTTCACAAGATGATCAACTAGGGCGGGTATTTTTTAGTTTCAATTTGGACTTAGAGTATGAAAGTCTTTTTATTATATCCAGAATATAGGCTTTTTAAATATTTTTTATTATTTATTTTTATAGATTGGACTTGTCGTGACAAATTTGTTTTGTGACTAGATAGGATTTACATCATAATTTTTAACTATATAAATTACTTACAAGCTTTTTTTTGTTGTTGAGGGAATTACTTACAAGCTTATCTCTTATGAAAAATGATAATATTAAAAGGAATAAATACAAAGTATTAAACCATAAATTCAAAACTTTAAATTTATATTTGTGCTATTTGTCTACAAAATCATTTGCTTCCGCGATACATGATCAAGTTAAGATTTGTAATAATCTTAATTTTGAATTAATAATCCCTAACTAACACAAGTACATATAAGTCTTGAGGATCTCTGAATTAATTGTTAGTGTTAATATTATTGATGCGCAATAATCTAAAACCAAAAGTATTCCTTAAAAATTCAAGAAATTAGTCTGGTTAGGTTTAAAAGGTTGTTCCTTGCCTCAAGTTTGAATCTTGGACTAGCACTTAGATAAATAATTTCTTTACATGCACTAGGCCGATTTGAGAGATATGTCTTCAAAGGAAGTACTATAAAATAAAATAAAATTGTATTGCCCATAAAAAATGTATAAATTATGTTCTAGTACATCTTGAGTCAACACATAAAGAAATTAACTAATTCATCAAAATATACAAGGATGATATGGGAGGTGTGTCTTTAAGATAGCTTGGGGAAGGACTTAATGTCTGCTGATGTGAGAGCTGACCTGAAAATACCATTTCTATGAAAACAATTGTTTTAGTATAATTTTAAGGTCACGTTTGGATATGCTTATATGCAGGACATATTTATTATAATACACGTTTATGAAATATTATTATTCTGTTTAAATGAGCTTGTTAAAACAACTTATGAAAACCTTATAAGCTATTTTTGGCTTATTTTCATAAGTTAAAATTTAAGCTTATGAAAATAAGCTTTTGTGAAAGTGTTTATCTAAATGCTATTTAGCTTATTTTAGACGGCGTATATGACAGTAGAGCTTATTTCTACTATTAAATAAGCTCTACTCTAATAAGTATTTATATAAGTAATTTATCCAAATAGGGCCTAAGTCTTCTATTAACTATAAAACTTTAAATTTAAGTAATATGCCTAAGGTTGCTTATTCTTTGTGATTGTTAATTAGCCACATACTTCTTGTCACATCCGAGGAGAATCACGATGGGGAGTGGTAAGAGAAAAATAGTTAAAAAATAATGCAATAGCCACTAATTGTTTATTGGGTAGGAAAAAAGACAGGCAAAACCCTATAAAAATGATTTTAAATAAAAACACACAAAGAAAGGTCTATAAAACCAGGTAAGGTTTGGGAGTCAATTATGTATAGGGAAAGACAGGAACTTAATCCTACAGCACCCTTGATACATCCGTCCTAAGACGGTTACCTTAAGCTAGTTGTGTGAATTTTAATAACCTAATCGATATCTATTTTACCCCTTAAGCAAGTAGAGAAATTAAACTCGTGCGAACAATTATTCATAGATAACAAAGAAACTAAATTGCGAAAATTAAAAGTTTGGCTTGACTTGCGAGCCTACGTATCCCTGGTGCAATGGGGAACTTAAAACCACGTAGTTATTTAGAAAATGATTGTAGGTTTTGATTTTGATCAAAGAAAAATATTGCTTCGAATTAATTGATAAAAAGAAATTTTTGATTCGATTAAAAGGAGATCCATTAACGCGTCCTAAATAGGATGGAATGCAGTACTAGACTCACTGATCCATCCCAAGAACAATGTCTAGTGAATACTTGACCCTTGAAGACATCTAAAGTAATTTGTGACATTGGACCACTTATTTTAAACAATTTTATAAACGTGACCTAACTATAATGGAAGGTGGTACTAAGCCCATTGATTCACCCCAAGGAGATTGTCTAGTGGATACTTGATCTCTGAAGACAACTAACCCGATTTGGGGCATTGGACCACTTATCAATTATAAATCATTATTTTAAACATAAAGTGAAGCAAATATCAATGGATATTTGTTAAAAGTAAAACTTAATAGTTAGAATGCAAATTAAAAAACACAAACAACACAAAGGGGAGAGGGACTGATCGGTTAGTCGGCCATCCGAGCACCTCGGGGAAGATCCAACTAGACCACTGAAATTGCAATAGGAAAAAGATCTGGTCGGTCAGATCCGATCGGAAAATGTGGATGGGTAATCGGTGGAGATCCAATTAGACAGTAACCAATCGAACACAGATGGGATTAGATCGGGTACGAGACCAATCGACTTGGTTGATGGAGATCATGGGAAACGTTATTCGATCGGTTGGGAACTGATCGATAAGTTGGTGATCATGAAAGGTGGTGATCGATTTTGAACCGATCAGTTAATGATAAGGTAGTAATCGGTAGATAAAAGCTTGGTAGGTTTGGCTAGATCAAGGGAATAGGATGTTCTGATCGGTCATGTTCGATAAGTAATTGTGGTGAGAATGGATATCGTGCTCAGATTGGTTTGGTGCACCAAGGTTAGGAGGCTAAAGGTTAAGTATACTCAGTCAGCTTAGTGAGCTGAGGGGTTAAAGGCTAAAATGGGATCAATCGGGTAGTTGATGAGGAAAAGTTTGGTGAGCTCAACTCGACAAGTAGTTGATGAGGAAGTGTTTGGAGAGCTCGGCTCGGTCTAGTAATAGGGGAAAAGGGTTAAGGGGTTGGATCAGTAAAAAGGTAGTTCGGCTCGATCTAGTGATTGAGGAAAAATGTTTAAAGGGTTAGATCGGTAAAAGGGAGATTGACTCGGTCTAGTGATGAGGAATAGTGTTTAAATGGTCAGATTGGTAAAGGCAAGCTGAGGAAAAGTGTTTAAAAAAGGTCAGCTCGGTTAGGTTGGAAGGTGATCGGTCGGTTATAGTCTTATGGAGTAGGGGTGTTTAAGGCTAAGGTTGGGTTTGCTCAGATTGGTTGAGTGAACTGAGGGGTTAAAGGCTAAAATGGCTCGACTAGGGGGAAGTGATCAGACTAGGTCGGATCGGTGTGGTTGGGAGATCTAAGGGGTTTGTGTATAGGTTAGGGTTCGGATTGGTAAGTACCGATCGACCAAGGGTAATCTTGTTTGGAAGTGACCGGTCAGATTGGAGGGTGATCAGTAAGATGAGTGGATGGTCAGTCGGAAATGGTCTTGGGAGTGGGTGATTAGTTGGAAATTGTGTCAGGAATGGTCTGAGAAGTGGTGGTCGATCGGACACGGGCACATGCTTGTTTTCTGGTTTTTCACAAATTTGGAAAGTTGTTGAGTGATATTGGGGTAGGTGTTGGTGTTGTATTTGGAGGCAAAGTAATGGGACGTTATGGTGGCTTTGGTTATTCATGGGTTGCCTTGGGTCATATTTTACGAGGGGGTGATTGTGGCTTTGTTTTGGGATGTGAAAATGTAAGAATAGATGTATGAAATGTTGTTCAAGGTGAAGGGATGGGGGTTGTGGTGCCATGGTGTTTTATGGTGATTTTGGGTGGTGGAGGTCAAGTGCTTGGCTAGGTGGTCATGGTCTGGTTTCTATAGATGGTTGTGGGGGGCTTGGTTGAGGATGGGTTCTTGCAAAATGAGGGTTATGAGGCCAAAAAAAAAGAAACAGAAAAAAACCAAATAGCAAGCGAAACATACAAGAAAAATCATAGGGAAAGGTTTGAAAGGCCTATCTCAACTCCAAGTTTCCAGCAAGCTATATAAAAAAACTCTTCTCCTTAGTTGGTGTCGCAACCGTCCCGGAGGGCGCCGCGAAGGGGGAAGGCAACTAAAAAATTAAAAAAATTGAAAAGGGTTTTCGGAGTCGCCACAAATCGATTTTTCCATTAAAAATGAAACGGTGCGATTGGACACCTGCAGATAGAATCTGCGTACCAGAGTTTAAGTTCGGGGGTTTGATTATAGGTAGGGAAGGTGTTAGCACCCTACACCGTCCGTTCCGAGAACGGTTACCTATTTAATCTAAAGTTATCTGCTTAAGTTAATTGGGTTGGTCATTTATTATTTGAGGAAAATATTTTTATTTATTTATTTTATTTATTTTTTTATTTTTATATTTATTTTATTTTATTTTATTTTATTTATTATTTTTTTTATGTCCCATTTTGTCAGGCATATTATCAAGGGTGATAAATGGCTAAGACAGGGAATGGGTGGCTTAAGAGCCATTATTGGAGAACAAAGTGTACACCCGTAATTTATTAGAGATGACAATAGTGGATTAGAACTTGGATTTTCAAGAAAAGAAAATTATTTAACCAGGTAAATGATTTGAAAATACATTGTTTAAAAGGAATTTCAAATTTTAATTCACCATTGTCATCAAATACAGGTTGTACAAATTTGTTCGCAATTATTTTGTTATTTTATTATTTTTATTTTTATTGTTTTGAAAAATATTTCATTTTTATTGTTTTGAAAAATATTTTGTTTTTATTATTATTGTTTTGAAAAATATTTTATTTTTATTGTTTATTTTGGGGATCAGACCTCGCCAGCGCTTCCGACAAAATCTGATATAAATGCCTTAAGAATACCGAGAAGAGTTTAGTTGATCAGACTCCCGATCCTCTCCCAATTTTTATCATCGGCCAGTTTTAATGGTTACGTGAGGTATTAATGTTTAAAATTATGGAGTATTGTTTTAAGTCACGCAGACAAGATGGAAAATTGTAACAAAATTAATAATAGAATATGATTTTTCTTGGAGATTATTTATAGTTCCGCCAGCGCTTCTGGCAAAACTATAAAAATTCTCTTCACCTCAAGGAAATTAAAATGTCACCGCCGTCGCAGTTAATTTTAAATGTCCTATCATTGGAACCTTATTCCATAAATTAATTTTGAAATGAGTAGGATGATAAAATGCAAATTGGTAAAATTAATCATGACATAAGATTTTTTTTGTGGGTGTCGACACCCAATTTGTCCGGGCCTTTTTTTTTAAAAAAAATTAAACAATATATAGCCCATAGAGATTCTTATTATTTGACAGACATTGTTGAGCCCTAAGCCCATTTCCCTAAAATTTAATAAGAAATAATATATAAAAAGAAAGCAATTTTGAATTCAAATATCACAATTAATGCTTCATTAATGGTGATTTGGAATATAAATGATAGATTGATTCTGATTGTACAAATTGATCATGATTGATTCTGATTGTACAAATTGATCTTAATTGATTCTGATTGTACAAATTGATCATAATTGATTCTGATTGAATATTTATGGAGAGATTGACTATGATTGTATGTAAATTATGGAGATTGATCCTAATTGATTGGAAAAGATTTAGTTTTTGAATTGATTGGGGATTAGGGTGTTGATTTGCTTAAGTTATAAATAGCTAAGAGTAGAAAACCCTAAAAAAAAAAGAGAAGAAGGGAGGGAGGAGCCGTAACACAAAAAAGAAAGAGAGAAAAAAGAACAGAGAGAGGGAGAGCTACAACACTCAAAGTAAGATAATACATACAAAGAAAGGGAGAAAGAATGAGAAGATAGAAGAAACCTCTCCCCATTACCCTTCCATCTGGGAATTCGACTCAAGGTATGGCCTTAATCTTTTTCTATTCTTTGCTTCTTGCATAAAATATTGGAGATCTTTTGTATTCATGGTTGAAATTCCAAGACAGCCATCATGAGCCCTCCTCCTTTATTAACAGAAACAAGCCATCATAAACCCTTGTTTCCACTAGCATATTGATATTTGTTCATGCTTTTTTTTTTAAAAATTATTAATAATAATGAATTAAGATTTCCGACGATGGAATAATCAAAATTAGCCGAAGTGACGGTGACATTTTGACTTTCCTGAGGTGAGGAGTTTCTCTTTAGTTTTGCCAGAAGTGCTGGCAGGGCTTTAGGCGATCTCCAATATAAATATCTCTCTTCATACATTAATCTCTTCTTATGATTACATATTTGTCACTTCAGTCAAATATCGAATTAACCCTTAAACTTTGCCGACGATGGAAAATTTGGGAGATGATCGAAGAGACGATCAACTAAACTCTTCCTAATATTCTTGAGGCTATTAATATTAGATTTTGCCAGGAGCGCTGGGTCTAATTTTCACAATTAATTAAATAAAATATTTTAAAATAAAAAGTAAATGTGAACAAATTAATATAGCCTTAACTTTGTGGTGGTGGTAAATTAAAATTTCATTTAATCACACATTCCAAAAATTTTCATTTTTTTAAAATCATTTCACAAATCACTTTTTCTAAAAATTTCCTTTTATAAAAATCATTTAAAAATCTCATATTTTATTTAGAAATATTTTCTTAAAAATATGATTTTTTAATTTACCACCTTCACGTAATGTGTTATGGGCTTACATTTGTTTCATACAATAATGGCTATTTAGCCACCCATTCTCTGTCTTAGTCATTTATCATTTTGATAATATGCCGACAAAATGGGACATGTCAAAATAAACTAAATAACATTTTTTTAGATAATAAAGGACCAATTTAATTAATTTGACAAGATAACAATAGATTAAATAGGTAACCATGCTTAGAATGGACGATGTAGGGTGCTAACACCTTCCCTACCCGTAATCAACCCCCGAACCTAAACTCTTAAACGCAGACCATTTTTTTAAGGTGTCCAATCGCACCATTCCATTTTTAATGGAAGAACCGGTTGGTGGCGACTCCCAATAACATTAAATTCTAGTTGCCTTCTCCCATCGCGGCGCCCTCCGGGACGATTGCGACAGCTGGCGACTCCACTGGGGACAATAGAGGGTTAAGCCTTAAATTTAATTTATTGTTATCTGAATTTTCGTTGTAATAGTCCTTATTGTTGTTGTTGTTGTTGTTGTTGTTGTTGTTTGTTATGATATTTGTTTATGGGCTTTATGATTAGTATTGTATATTGAATGATTTATATGTTCCTCCCACACACTATGCACTACACACACACACAAGCCCTATACCCGGGCTCGATACCTTGTAGGCTCAAATGGAGGGCAAAGTAGTGTTGCTTTGAGAGACCTTCGGTCTCCGTATAGGCACACGAAACCCCCTCACTCAAATTGAACCCTTTCCGCTTGTAACCTGTCATGGGTGAGGATTGGGGACCTTGCTAGCTAAAGTGTTGGCGGAAGCAAGGGCAATTTGGGAACCTTTTGTCCCATGTGAGTCAAAGCAAATGTTGCTTTGGGAGACTTTCGGTCTCCGTATAGGCACATAAACCCCCTCACTCAAATTAAACCCTTTCCATTTGTAACCTATCATAGGTGAGGATTGGGGACCCCTGCTAGCCAAAACATTGGCGACAATAGGGGCAATTTTAGGCCCTTTTGTCCAGTAGAAGTTTAGAACTCAAACCATCACTTATTAGAATGACCCTAGGGCTACTTTGATTTTTAGAACTTATCTCTTACGACAGATTATCGAGCCCAAGGATTTCCTTTTATAGGGCACTCTTTCCACCTTTTGCTTTTCATATTTCACTTGAATAAATTCATCTTTTGATTTATTTCTTAAATTGGCATTAAGTCACCATGCTTTTTACACTTTTTCATTCTTTTTCTAAATAAAAAAATATCAATTTCCTATTTTTGATTTCCATTTTTTTCGCATTCATTTTTTCTTAAAATAAAAAATACATAATACAAACTTTAGGAAGGCAAAAAAATAAAAAAGTTACAGTCAACATTTCCCATTGTTAATTGTTTTTTTAAATTCTCAGAAGTCACAATTGCGCCACGTCGCAAGTTTGTTCAAGTTCGCAGCCCAATTCAAACCCGTTCTCGTTCTCACCCTCAATCAATTCCTGAATATTCATCGATGGCCAACCAAGCAGAGTCTGTTGATAATCCCAATGCCTCTTTGGAACAAAGAATGAACAGTTTAGAGGGAGATATGAAACAAATTTTGGGATTGTTGAAAACTTTGACCTCGAACAAAGACACAACTGGGCCCACTGGTAGTTCAGGGCAGAATCTACCAAACCATTCGAATACCACTGCTGGAGGCAAGCCTTTTGTTCAAGCCCATGCAGAAGACACAGATGATATTGTGATTATCACCTCCAAAGGGCACCAAGAGGGGCACCACACCCAAGGAATGACTAGCTCAGGTGAACATAATAAGGAGGAGGATGCTAGAATGTTGAATAAAATGGAACTATTGGAAGAAAAAGTGAGAGCCATTCAAGGAATAGAAGACTATGGAAAGTTAGATATGCAGGACTTCTGTTTGTTCCCCGACATTGAAATACCCACAAAGTTCAAAGTCCCAGATTTTGAAAAGTTTGAGGGAAAAATAGATCCTATGATTCACTTAACCATGTACACTCGTAGGATGGCTGCTTACCACAACAATGAGAAGTTGATGATTCATTGTTTCCAACAAAGTTTGGCAGGTGGAGCCCTAACCTGGTTTTTGCACCTTGATAAAAGTCAAGTAAAAAGCTGGCGAGGTCTAGCAGAGCTATTTGTAAAGCAATATCAGTTTGTTACCGACATTGCCACTGATAGATTTGAATTACAAAGGATGAGAAAAACAGAAACAGAAACCTTTAGAGAGTATGCACAACGATGGAGGGAGAAAGCCTCCCAAGTTCAACCTCCTTTGAATGATAAAGAAATTGTGCGGCTCTTTGTCAAGACTCTAGAAGGAGCCTATTTTGAGAAGCTATTAGGCTGTGTTACTCATCGCTTGTCGACGTGGTTATAGCTGGTGAGCAAGTGGAGGACGCTATAAGGGAAGGCAGGCTGAGTGGGCCTATTGGGCATCAAGATAAGTTTAAGAAGTCGTCCACTTTTCAAAAGAAGGAAGGGGAGGTCCATATGATGAATACTGAAAATTACCCTTCCAAAAACAAACCACATCAACCTATCTACCAACCTTCACCCTATTCCATGTCACCATTTTACCCAATTCATTACTCTTCTTATCCTCCAAATCACTCCACTCCTTATCTTTCAGGTCCATCACAAGTCGGATTCCCCACTCATTTTCCCGTGAACAACATATCACTCCCCAATACTCCCCAAAGTGTCCCCATTAATACTTCGCCATATCTTCAAAATCAGTCTGATAGGCCGAAAAGAGAAAAAGTGAAAATTGAGCCAGTTCCAATAACTTATGCGGAGTTGTATGAATCATTGCTGAATCAAAACTTGGTTGGTCCAGAAGCACCAGAACCTATTTCAGATCCTGTTCCTAAGTGGTACAACGCAAATGAGACTTGCAGATTTCATATGGGAGCACCAGGACACTCAATTGAAAGATGTTTGTCATTTAAGGTTCGGGTACAAAAACTAAGAAATGCTGGCATGTTAACTTTTGAGCCGGCCAAAGAGCAAACCCGAGGGATGGGTGTCGAGACTAATCCATTGCCCAAACATACCAATGGGGCTTAAGGAATGATTCTGAGTCGACTTGCTGAGGGTTTTGGTTCAGTATTTGCTTTTGTTATGTTTGTTTTCTTGCTTCTTATGTTCAGTGTTTGTATCTGAACTTTCGATTTTATTCGGAAAATGTTTAGTAGTTCCTTGCTATTAATAAAGTTGTCTCTTATTCATATTGCTTTGTCTCTCATTGTGCCAGTATCTTTCAAAAAAAGAAAAAGAAAAAAAAAAGAAAGAAAAAGAGCAAATGAACAACATACATATTGGATGGAATCTTGTCTCAGGATTAAATATTTGAGAATAAGCAATCATGATTTGAAATGAAGTTTGGCTGTCTTTCTCTATCCTTAACTAAAAAAATCATCATTATCTATTGTCACCCCATTTGAGCCTTAAAAGTTTTCTTCAAGTAACCTCAGACAAGGATCTCCCCACACTAGGGGGCTAGTGTGTAAAAAAGGTCGATAACTATCAATTGATTGTTACATATTTTGTTCTACTGAAGAGGAAAAAAATTGAAAAGAAAAAATTGAAAGAAGAAATTGACAACAAAAAATTGAAAGAAAAAATAAAGCAAAGGCGAATGAATAAAAAAAAAAGGAGGAGTTTTGAAAGCAAGTGAAGAAATGAAATGAGAAAATTACGAATCTTGTTACAAGATAAAGCAAGGGCCATTATTCCATAAGTGCAATTCAATTGACAAAATATGCCATGATGCGAAAAGTTTAAAGATCCTTAGTCCCAATTGACCCTTAAACACTTGTTTGAGCCTTTTATATCATTCATTTCATAACCCATAACCTTGGCCACGTTACAAGCTTTATGAAGTCCATTCTGATCAACGATTGATTGCTTTTATTTTTTAAATAATTAATTTTGAGACAAGGTGTACTTATTCCTTCAAGTTTCTAGTTCTTTGCTCCATTTGAAAAAAAAGAAAATGAAAAAGAGGAAAAAAAGTGAAAAAAAGATGAAAAAAGGAAAAGGAAAAGAAAAATTCCATATTGAGACAATTGAATTACCTTCTTGATGGAAGCGAATATTTATACAATTCACTGAAAGTTTGGAACAAGAAATGACAAATGTTTGAAGAAGAGAAATTGATGCTGAATCTCAAGGATCATGGTCAATGTTGAAGTTTTGAGTCAGGCTAATTGAAGACCTCTCACATTGAATATAGTTGAAAAATATTGAACTTTTGTTTTCTGGACTAGTTTATACTCACTTGGGGGCTTGATTCTATGATTTATTATTGTTCATCACCTATTCAAAGTTGGTCAATTTCCAATACTAGCCTTAAAGCCATTTTGAATACCCTCGAGCAAACAAACATGTGTTGTGGTGCAATTGTGACTATCATTTTGAAATGGGAAATGCAATTTCATCTCTGTTTTTATGAATTTTGAATTGAATTTAAACTAACATTTTCCCCATTAATTGAAATTTTTTTTTTATGAGCAATCTTTTACAAAAGATTGAAAATTGAAAATTGAACTTCATAATTAACATTGATTATCTCTGCATTTACAATAAGTTTTTTCATTATCTTACATTTCATTGATATTTTCAGGTATTGAGCATCCCTGATAGTTTTTTACTAGGTATTGAGAAGCCTAGCCTTTCAGTTTTAGGTATTGAGAAACCCCCATTGATCTTTTGCTAGGTATTGAGCAACCTAGTTTACTCTTTCCAGGTATTGGGCAACCCTGATATCTTTTACTAGGTATTGAGAAGCTTAGTCCATTAGTTTCGGGTATTGAGAAACCCACATGATCAATAGCTAGGTTTTGAGCGACCTAGTTTACTATTTCCAGGTATTGAGCATCCTTGATCGTCTTTTACTAGGTATTGAGAAGCCTAGTCCTTTAGTTTCGGGTATTGAGAAACCCATGTGATCAATTACTAGGTATTGAGCGGCCTAATTTACCATTTCCAAGTATTGAGCAAACTTGGTAGTCTACTACTAGGTATTGAGAAGCCTAGCCCTTTAGTTTCAGGTATTGAGTAACCCTGATAATCCATTACTACATATTAAGGAGCCTAATTTACTAGATTCAGGTATTGAGCAACCTTGATTTTCTTTTACTAGGCATTGAGAGGCTTAGTTAACTCATTTTATGTATTAAGATGTTGGACTTTCTCTTCTGATCATTATGAGGCTCACTTTATGAGCTAATGAAAAGATATTGAACATAAAAATTGGTTGTCTTTTAATTTGCTTTACCATTTCTATTCGAAAGGAAAAGCAAAGGGGGCTGCTGTCGACACCCAATTTGTCCGGGCCTTTTTTTTAAAAAAAAATTAAACAATATATAGCCCATAGAGATTCTTATTATTTGACAGACATTGTTGAGCCCTAAGCCCATTTCCCTAAAATTTAATAAGAAATAATATATAAAAAGAAAGCAATTTTGAATTCAAATATCACAATTAATGCTTCATTAATGGTGATTTGGAATATAAATGATAGATTGATTCTGATTGTACAAATTGATCATGATTGATTCTGATTGTACAAATTGATCTTAATTGATTCTGATTGTACAAATTGATCATAATTGATTCTGATTGAATATTTATGGAGAGATTGACTATGATTGTATGTAAATTATGGAGATTGATCCTAATTGATTGGAAAAGATTTAGTTTTTGAATTGATTGGGGATTAGGGTGTTGATTTGCTTAAGTTATAAATAGCTAAGAGTAGAAAACCCTAAAAAAAAAAGAGAAGAAGGGAGGGAGGAGCCGTAACACAAAAAAGAAAGAGAGAAAAAAGAACAGAGAGAGGGAGAGCTACAACACTCAAAGTAAGATAATACATACAAAGAAAGGGAGAAAGAATGAGAAGATAGAAGAAACCTCTCCCCATTACCCTTCCATCTGGGAATTCGACTCAAGGTATGACCTTAATCTTTTTCTATTCTTTGCTTCTTGCATAAAATATTGGAGATCTTTTGTATTCATGGTTGAAATTCCAAGACAGCCATCATGAGCCCTCCTCCTTTATTAACAGAAACAAGCCATCATAAACCCTTGTTTCCACTAGCATATTGATATTTGTTCATGCTTTTTTTTTTAAATTATTAATAATAATGAATTAAGATTTCCGACGATGGAATAATCAAAATTAGCCGAAGTGACGGTGACATTTTGACTTTCCTGAGGTGAGGAGTTTCTCTTTAGTTTTGCCAGAAGTGCTGGCAGGGCTTTAGGCGATCTCCAATATAAATATCTCTCTTCATACATTAATCTCTTCTTATGATTACATATTTGTCACTTCAGTCAAATATCAAATTAACCCTTAAACTTTGCCGACGATGGAAAATTTGGGAGATGATCGAAGAGACGATCAACTAAACTCTTCCTAATATTCTTGAGGCTATTAATATTAGATTTTGCCAGGAGCGCTGGCGGGGTCTAATTTTCACAATTAATTAAATAAAATATTTTAAAATAAAAAGTAAATGTGAACAAATTAATATAGCCTTAACTTTGTGGTGGTGGTAAATTAAAATTTCATTTAATCACACATTCCAAAAATTTTCATTTTTTTAAAATCATTTCACAAATCACTTTTTCTAAAAATTTCCTTTTATAAAAATCATTTAAAAATCTCATATTTTATTTAGAAATATTTTCTTAAAAATATGATTTTTTAATTTACCACCTTCACGTAATGTGTTATGGGCTTACATTTGTTTCATACAATAATGGCTATTTAGCCACCCATTCTCTGTCTTAGTCATTTATCATTTTGATAATATGCCGACAAAATGGGACATGTCAAAATAAACTAAATAACATTTTTTTAGATAATAAAGGACCAATTTAATTAATTTGACAAGATAACAATAGATTAAATAGGTAACCATGCTTAGAATGGACGATGTAGGGTGCTAACACCTTCCCTACCCGTAATCAACCCCCGAACCTAAACTCTTAAACGCAGACCATTTTTTTAAGGTGTCCAATCGCACCATTCCATTTTTAATGGAAGAACCGGTTGGTGGCGACTCCCAATAACATTAAATTCTAGTTGCCTTCTCCCATCGCGGCGCCCTCCGGGACGATTGCGACAGCTGGCGACTCCACTGGGGACAATAGAGGGTTAAGCCTTAAATTTAATTTATTGTTATCTGAATTTTCGTTGTAATAGTCCTTATTGTTGTTGTTGTTGTTGTTGTTTGTTATGATATTTGTTTATGGGCTTTATGATTAGTATTGCATATTGAATGATTTATATGTTCCTCCCACACACTGTGCACTACACACACACACAAGCCCTATACCCGAGCTCGATACCTTGTAGGCTCAAATGGAGGGCAAAGTAGTGTTGCTTTGAGAGACCTTCGGTCTCCGTATAGGCACACGAAACCCCCTCACTCAAATTGAACCCTTTCCGCTTGTAACCTGTCATGGGTGAGGATTGGGGACCTTGCTAGCTAAAGTGTTGGCGGAAGCAAGGGCAATTTGGGAACCTTTTGTCCCATGTGAGTCAAAGCAAATGTTGCTTTGGGAGACTTTCGGTCTCCGTATAGGCACATAAACCCCCTCACTCAAATTAAACCCTTTCCATTTGTAACCTATCATAGGTGAGGATTGGGGACCCCTGCTAGCCAAAACATTGGCGACAATAGGGGCAATTTTAGGCCCTTTTGTCTAGTAGAAGTTTAGAACTCAAACCATCACTTATTAGAATGACCCTAGGGCTACTTTGATTTTTAGAACTTATCTCTTACGACTGATTATCGAGCCCAAGGATTTCCTTTTATAGGGCACTCTTTCCACCTTTTGCTTTTCATATTTCACTTAAATAAATTCATCTTTTGATTTATTTCTTAAATTTGCATTAAGTCACCATGCTTTTTACACTTTTTCATTCTTTTTCTAAAAAAAAATATATATCAATTTCCTATTTTTGATTTCCATTTTTTTCGCATTCATTTTTTCTTAAAATAAAAAATACATAATACAAACTTTAGGAAGGCAAAAAAATAAAAAAGTTACAGTCAACATTTCCCATTGTTAATTGTTTTTTTAAATTCTCAGAAGTCACAATTGCGCCACGTCGCAAGTTTGTTCAAGTTCGCAGCCCAATTCAAACCCGTTCTCGTTCTCACCCTCAATCAATTCCTGAATATTCATCGATGGCCAACCAAGCAGAGTCTGTTGATAATCCCAATGCCTCTTTGGAACAAAGAATGAACAGTTTAGAGGGAGATATGAAACAAATTTTGGGATTGTTGAAAACTTTGACCTCGAACAAAGACACAACTGGGCCCACTGGTAGTTCAGGGCAGAATCTACCAAACCATTCGAATACCACTGCTGGAGGCAAGCCTTTTGTTCAAGCCCATGCGTAAGACACAGATGATATTGTGATTATCACCTCCAAAGGGCACCAAGAGGGGCACCACACCCAAGGAATGACTAGCTCAGGTGAACATAATAAGGAGGAGGATGCTAGAATGTTGAATAAAATGGAACTATTGGAAGAAAAAGTGAGAGCCATTCAAGGAATAGAAGACTATGGAAAGTTAGATATGCAGGACTTGTTTGTTCCCGACATTGAAATACCCACAAAGTTCAAAGTCCCAGATTTTGAAAAGTTTGAGGGAAAAATAGATCCTATGATTCACTTAACCATGTACACTCGTAGGATGGCTGCTTACCACAACAATGAGAAGTTGATGATTCATTGTTTCCAACAAAGTTTGGCAGGTGGAGCCCTAACCTGGTTTTTGCACCTTGATAAAAGTCAAGTAAAAAGCTGGCGAGGTCTAGCAGAGCTATTTGTAAAGCAATATCAGTTTGTTACCGACATTGCCACTGATAGATTTGAATTACAAAGGATGAGAAAAACAGAAACAGAAACCTTTAGAGAGTATGCACAACGATGGAGGGAGAAAGCCTCCCAAGTTCAACCTCCTTTGAATGATAAAGAAATTGTGCGGCTCTTTGTCAAGACTCTAGAAGGAGCCTATTTTGAGAAGCTATTAGGCTGTGTTACTCATCGCTTTGCTGACGTGGTTATAGCTGGTGAGCAAGTGGAGGACGCTATAAGGGAAGGCAGGCTGAGTGGGCCTATTGGGCATCAAGATAAGTTTAAGAAGTCGTCCACTTCTCAAAAGAAGGAAGGGGAGGTCCATATGATGAATACTGAAAATTACCCTTCCAAAAACAAACCACATCAACCTATCTACCAACCTTCACCCTATTCCATGTCACCATTTTACCCAATTCATTACTCTTCTTATCCTCCAAATCACTCCACTCCTTATCTTTCTGGTCCATCACAAGTCGGATTCCCCACTCATTTTCCCGTGAACAACATATCACTCCCCAATACTCCCCAAAGTGTCCCCATTAATACTTCGCCATATCTTCAAAATCAGTCTGATAGGCCGAAAAGAGAAAAAGTGAAAATTGAGCCAGTTCCAATAACTTATGCGGAGTTGTATGAATCATTGCTGAATCAAAACTTGGTTGGTCCAGAAGCACCAGAACCTATTTCAGATCCTGTTCCTAAGTGGTACAACGCAAATGAGACTTGCAGATTTCATATGGGAGCACCAGGACACTCAATTGAAAGATGTTTGTCATTTAAGGTTCGGGTACAAAAACTAAGAAATGCTGGCATGTTAACTTTTGAGCCGGCCAAAGAGCAAACCCGAGGGATGGGTGTCGAGACTAATCCATTGCCCAAACATACCAATGGGGCTTAAGGAATGATTCTGAGTCGACTTGCTGAGGGTTTTGGTTCAATATTTGCTTTTGTTATGTTTGTTTTCTTGCTTCTTATGTTCAGTGTTTGTATCTGAACTTTCGATTTTATTCGGAAAATGTTTAGTAGTTCCTTGCTATTAATAAAGTTGTCTCTTATTCATATTGCTTTGTCTCTCATTGTGCCAGTATCTTTCAAAAAAAAGAAAAAGAAAAAAAAAGAAAGAAAAAGAGCAAATGAACAACATACATATTGGATGGAATCTTGTCTCAGGATTAAATATTTGAGAATAAGCAATCATGATTTGAAATGACGTTTGGCTGTCTTTCTCTATCCTTAACTAAAAAAATCATCATTATCTATTGTCACCCCATTTGAGCCTTAAAAGTTTTCTTCAAGTAACCTCAGACAAGGATCTCCCCACACTAGGGGGCTAGTGTGTAAAAAAGGTCGATAACTATCAATTGATTGTTACATATTTTGTTCTACTGAAGAGGAAAAAAATTGAAAAGAAAAAATTGAAAGAAGAAATTGACAACAAAAAATTGAAAGAAAAAATAAAGCAAAGGCGAATGAATAAAAAAAAAAGGAGTTTTGAAAGCAAGTGAAGAAATGAAATGAGAAAATTACGAATCTTGTTACAAGATAAAGCAAGGGCCATTATTCCATAAGTGCAATTCAATTGACAAAATATGCCATGATGCGAAAAGTTTAAAGATCCTTAGTCCCAATTGACCCTTAAACACTTGTTTGAGCCTTTTATATCATTCATTTCATAACCCATAACCTTGGCCACGTTACAAGCTTTATGAAGTCCATTCTGATCAACGATTGATTGCTTTTATTTTTTAAATAATTAATTTTGAGACAAGGTGTACTTATTCCTTCAAGTTTCTAGTTCTTTGCTCCATTTGAAAAAAAAGAAAATGAAAAAGAGGAAAAAAAGTGAAAAAAAGATGAAAAAAGGAAAAGGAAAAGAAAAATTCCATATTGAGACAATTGAATTACCTTCTTGATGGAAGCGAATATTTATACAATTCACTGAAAGTTTGGAACAAGAAATGACAAATGTTTGAAGAAGAGAAATTGATGCTGAATCTCAAGGATCATGGTCAATGTTGAAGTTTTGAGCTGGGGGCTAATTGAAGACCTCTCACATTGAATATAGTTGAAAAATATTGAACTTTTGTTTTCTGGACTAGTTTATACTCACTTGGGGGCTTGATTCTATGATTTATTATTGTTCATCACCTATTCAAAGTTGGTCAATTTCCAATACTAGCCTTAAAGCCATTTTGAATACTCTCGAGCAAACAAACATGTGTTGTGGTGCAATTGTGACTGTCATTTTGAAATGGGAAATGCAATTTCATCTCAGTTTTTATGAATTTTGAATTGAATTTAAACTAACATTTTCCCCATTAATTGAAAGGTTTTTTTTTTATGAGCGATCTTTTACAAAAGATTGAAAATTGAAAATTGAACTTCATAATTAACATTGATTATCTCTGCATTTACAATAAGTTTTTTCATTATCTTACATTTCATTGATATTTTCAGGTATTGAGCATCCCTGATAGTTTTTTACTAGGTATTGAGAAACCCCCATTGATCTTTTGCTAGGTATTGAGCAACCTAGTTTACTCTTTCCAGGTATTGGGCAACCCTGATATCTTTTACTAGGTATTGAGAAGCTTAGTCCATTAGTTTCGGGTATTGAGAAACCCACATGATCAATAGCTAGGTTTTGAGCGACCTAGTTTACTATTTCCAGGTATTGAGCATCCTTGATCGTCTTTTACTAGGTATTGAGAAGCCTAGTCCTTTAGTTTCGGGTATTGAGAAACCCATGTGATCAATTACTAGGTATTGAGCGGCCTAATTTACCATTTCCAAGTATTGAGCAAACTTGGTAGTCTACTACTAGGTATTGAGAAGCCTAGCCCTTTAGTTTCAGGTATTGAGTAACCCTGATAATCCATTACTACATATTAAGGAGCCTAATTTACTAGATTCAGGTATTGAGCAACCTTGATTTTCTTTTACTAGGCATTGAGAGGCTTAGTTAACTCATTTTATGTATTAAGATGTTGGACTTTCTCTTCTGATCATTATGAGGCTCACTTTATGAGCTAATGAAAAGATATTGAACATAAAATTTGGTTGTCTTTTAATTTGCTTTACCATTTCTATTCGAAAGGAAAAGCAAAGGGGGAAATTTCTTTGTCGACACCCAATTTGTCCAGGGCCTTTTTTTAAAAAAAAATTAAACAATATATAGCCCATAGAGATTCTTATTATTTGTGAGACATTGTTGAGCCCTAAGCCCATTTCCTAAAATTTAATAAGAAATAATATAAAAAGAAAGCAATTTTGAATTCAAATATCACAATTAATGCTTCATTAATGGTGATTTGGAATATAAATGATAGATTGATTCTGATTGTACAAATTGATCATGATTGATTCTGATTGTACAAATTGATCTTAATTGATTCTGATTGTACAAATTGATCATAATTGATTCTGATTGAATATTTATGGAGAGATTGACTATGATTGTATGTAAATTATGGAGATTGATCCTAATTGATTGGAAAAGATTTAGTTTTTGAATTGATTGGGGATTAGGGTGTTGATTTGCTTAAGTTATAAATAGCTAAGAGTAGAAAACCCTAAAAAAAAAAGAGAAGAAGGGAGGGAGGAGCCGTAACACAAAAAAGAAAGAGAGAAAAAAGAACAGAGAGAGGGAGAGCTACAACACTCAAAGTAAGATAATACATACAAAGAAAGGGAGAAAGAATGAGAAGATAGAAGAAACCTCTCCCCATTACCCTTCCATCTGGGAATTCGACTCAAGGTATGGCCTTAATCTTTTTCTATTCTTTGCTTCTTGCATAAAATATTGGAGATCTTTTGTATTCATGGTTGAAATTCCAAGACAGCCATCATGAGCCCTCCTCCTTTATTAACAGAAACAAGCCATCATAAACCCTTGTTTCCACTAGCATATTGATATTTGTTCATGCTTTTTTTTTTAAATTATTAATAATAATGAATTAAGATTTCCGACGATGGAATAATCAAAATTAGCCGAAGTGACGGTGACATTTTGACTTTCCTGAGGTGAGGAGTTTCTCTTTAGTTTTGCCAGAAGTGCTGGCAGGGCTTTAGGCGATCTCCAATATAAATATCTCTCTTCATACATTAATCTCTTCTTATGATTACATATTTGTCACTTCAGTCAAATATCGAATTAACCCTTAAACTTTGCCGACGATGGAAAATTTGGGAGAGGATCGAAGAGACGATCAACTAAACTCTTCCTAATATTCTTGAGGCTATTAATATTAGATTTTGCCAGAGCGCCAAGTGGTCTAATTTTCACAATTAATTAAATAAAATATTTTAAAATAAAAAGTAAATGTGAACAAATTAATATAGCCTTAACTTTGTGGTGGTGGTAAATTAAAATTTCATTTAATCACACATTCCAAAAATTTTCATTTTTTTAAAATCATTTCACAAATCACTTTTTCTAAAAATTTCCTTTTATAAAAATCATTTAAAAATCTCATATTTTATTTAGAAATATTTTCTTAAAAATATGATTTTTTAATTTACCACCTTCACGTAATGTGTTATGGGCTTACATTTGTTTCATACAATAATGGCTATTTAGCCACCCATTCTCTGTCTTAGTCATTTATCATTTTGATAATATGCCGACAAAATGGGACATGTCAAAATAAACTAAATAACATTTTTTTAGATAATAAAGGACCAATTTAATTAATTTGACAAGATAACAATAGATTAAATAGGTAACCATGCTTAGAATGGACGATGTAGGGTGCTAACACCTTCCCTACCCGTAATCAACCCCCGAACCTAAACTCTTAAACGCAGACCATTTTTTTAAGGTGTCCAATCGCACCATTCCATTTTTAATGGAAGAACCGGTTGGTGGCGACTCCCAATAACATTAAATTCTAGTTGCCTTCTCCCATCGCGGCGCCCTCCGGGACGATTGCGACAGTGGGAGATCATTTATAACCTCACCAGCACTCCCGACAAAACTATAAAGAATATTCTTTGCCTAAAAAAAAAAAAAATTTCACCATTACGATATATATTTTTAATTATCCTATCATTGAAATGTTATTCCATGACATTTGATACAAAATCGAGAAAATAAGATTAAAATAAAGCTCGTGGGATTAAATCAAATGGCAATAAAATGTCAATGGTAAACGAGATAAATAAAGCAAAATTACCATTTCTCTATAATTATTTTTTTATTTGTTATTCATTTTTCACTTTTCTATTTCTTTTTGAACTTGAGGTAGACTTAAGAGTCCAAAAATTCAGATTATATCACCATCGGTTTATTTAAAAGGAAGAAAGGTCTTCTTTCATTCCTAATTTCTATTAGTTTATTTTATTATGTGCATTTATTTTATCAACGTTGTTCTTTTACCTTTTTTTTTTGTTTTCTTTTTTCCTATCTCTTCTTTTTTGTTTTTCTATTTCTACCTTTTTTCTTTCTACTTTTTTCATGGAATACGGATCACTCACCCAATGTTTGAAAAATCGGACCGGACCGGCCGGTCCGACCGTGACCCGCGTGTCTGGCCGGTTTGGTCCATCCTAAAAACCGTTTTGGCCATTGAACCGGGAAGAACCGGATTAAACCGGGAAAAACCGGATTGAACCGGCGACCCGGATGAACCGGACTCGGTTCTTGAAAACCGGCCGGTTCAATCTTTTTTTTTTTTTTACTTTTTTTGAATTTTTTATTACTTTTTCAGATTTTTAAATTAGTCTTTTAGGATCTTTTTTCACATCTATCTTCTAAAAGTCATAACTTTTTACTTATTCGTCCGATTTAAATGCATTTTATATCAATTTCACATAGCTTTTTAAGATCTATGCGATAGAAAATGAACTAATGAAGTTAGACAATTGATTTTTAAAAAAAATTAATAATTATTTTCATAATAATGAATATTTTTAAAAGAAATAATTATAGTTATTTTTTTAAATAAAGATTAAACCTTAATTTTTTTCTTAAATTCTTATTACCTCTCAAAATAAGGTTATTTTAATTGAATATGTATATAAATAATTATTTATATAATTATAATTATAATTATTACGTCATCCGGTTCGACCACCGGTTCAACCGGTTCGACCAATGGAACCATGACCCGGAGGTCTCGCCGGTTCGATCTCCGATCCGGTTCTTAAAACATTGCACTCACCACACCTTCTGATAATGTTATATATATATTTTTAAATTTAATCTTATCTTTTTTAATTCTTTCATTTCACCTTTATCTAATTCTCTATCTTCATTTATTACTTGCTTTTTTTTCATTTCTCATCCAATTCACACGCAACCTTCATTTTATTATTTATTATTTTTTATTTCATTTTTTTTATCTTATCATTTCTCTCTCTGTCACTGATTTCCATGTAACAAAGCTCATCTTTTTTTACTTCTTTCGATTAATTTTTTTTATTCTTTTAATTCCCACGACAACAAATCAAATTCTCCCAGTCTCATCGTCCATTTCTATTCTATGTCTTCCTCGATTGCCTCGTCATTTTTCTTCCAGCAACTCTCTTTCGATTTATTTTAATTACTTTTGTTTTATTATCCTATACCCCACCTAAATGCTCTTGTACCTTGAGTCTATCACAAAAAAGCTTTAAAAAAACAACATACACTAATAACATAAAATGTTTCAAATAACTAAACATTAAAAGTTAAATTGACAAAAAGAAAAAGAAACAAGGAACGTTGACCTGACTTGGGCGTGGAAAATTTACAAGTAAAAGCCCAGGGAAATGTGGTTCTCGAAACCTTGTTTGCTGCTGCGGTGCTTGCGGGAGTTGGGGAGCTGCTACAGGGGTTGTCTTGCGATGAGCATTGTGCGTTGCGGTGAGCTTGCGGGAGTGCGGTTACTGCCTCTGGTCCATGGGTTGCTATTTTGTGCCTTGTGGGAAAGGTGTGTATGGCTTGGTTTCACCATGGGAATCTGGAGTTAAGTAGCAGAGGGGGTTTTATGGCTTAGTTTGGTGGTGCTGTGTTTTTGTGTGAGATTAGCGTGGGATCATTTCTATTCGGGTACTGGTGGGTTTTATTTGAAGGTGGAGGATGCAGGCTTGGGGGCTAGTTACAGAGGCTCAGTTTGGATGTTAGCCGGTTGTGCGTGAGTGCAAGGGGTTGTTCACTGGTGGGAAAGCGCAAGGGCTGTGTGGTACAGGGTGGTGGCCAAAGATAATGGTTACTGGTTCACATGTGTGTGTCTCGCTGGCTTAAGCATTGAAACTATTTTAGTTGAAGGCTCCGGTGAAGGTTTGAATGGGCAGGATGTTGTCTAAGTGAAGAGGTGGTGTTCATTGTGTGGGTATGAATGCTGCTGCTGGTTCAATGAAAAATGCAGCAGAAGCCAAACCACCCGCTCAGCTCCAAGCTTGCATTAAGCTAAAAAACTTCTTTTCTTTCCTTGATGCTAAGCTTCCTTCTTCACCGACCCTCTCCTTCCCCTTATCTCTTGGTATTCTTTTTTTGGAAAATTCCTCTCAGGCACTGACAAGAGGTTGTCGAGACTTATCAAATAAAATAACCGGTTCACAAACTAATTTGTAGTATAGAGAATGAACCGAATCGTCTCTCAAGGATCCAAAAACAAAGATTTAATTAGATCAAGATAATTAGAAAAGGGGGGGGTTTGTTGTTGATTAACAAAATTAATAAAAGTAGGAGATTCAAAGTTGTAAACAAATCTAAAGAAACAACCAATCCAAGGAAATTTACCGATCTTGAGTTTAACTCATCATTGATCACAAGGAATTCACTTAATTGCTAACCATGTTCTTGGCCTTAGATCACATCAAGAAGCCTTAACATGATCCAAGAATTCTTTACTAGATAAGCATCTAGGATTTGATTAACCAAGGTTAGATAAAGTAAGCACCATCCAACATAGATTAACTTAAGATCTAGAATTTAACCAAGCTAAACAATCTATCAAAAAGCTTTAATATATTGTTTAATCTTTATGATCCTCTTTGAATACATGATAATAAAGCTATTACCACATCAATATCTAAATCAAATTAAGCAATTTAATCTAGATAAAAATCAAAAGAGGAAGAAAAGAAACTTGAATAACAATTAAGCAATATGAACAAGCAAAACAAGATCTCCAAATTAAACAACAAGATGACTAATCCCTTGGATTGATTATGAGAGCCTAGCCTTCCATGGATGGGAAGGAAGAACTCAGAATTTAAAGAACAAAAACGAAATTGCAAAGAGAATGGAGAAGAAGAGAAAGAAAACTCTCACAAATACTTAAACTTTCTTGAAACTTACTTCCAAATTGAATGCTTTTAATACAAAGAGGTTGGGTCTATTTATACTAATCCTAGAAGCCAATTTGTACATGTACATAATCTGAATACAAGCTATAAGAATATGAAAATTTTCAAAAATGGAAGCTTGATGCATGGTTGGTGGGTTGGTGCATGGTAGGTGGGTTGGTGTATGGTTGGTGGCTTTTAGTCAACAACTCTTATCCGACTTCTGGCTTCAAATTCATCACCTAGACAGTGCATTTTGGCTTGGATGTCTTCATCAAAGTTGTAGCCAGTTGTCTCCTTGAAAATCTCCAATTTGAATCATGTCATTTGGACTTTTAGAACTCCATAAATGCCAAAAACACTGCACCTACCTCAAGTTAGGTTGGAAGAACGTGTTTCCAAATTCAGACCAACTTGTAGCTTCATTATCATGCCTAAAACGACATCTATTGACAAAATGGTCTTCAGTGAAGTTGGAGATATGGATCTTATCTTTCAAATGACCAAGTTTCAACCCAAGAGGAGGCCTATAACCCACTATATAGTCCAATATGTGCATACTGCCCAGATGGTTCCGTGACAGCAAACTCACTCTGTATTGCAAGGCTATTTTGGGCCCTTATAAGTCTGATCCAGCTCTTGAGTTCTTCATGAAACTTGTAGATCCTTGTCTTAGCTTTCCAAAGACACCAAGATCACCTCAATTGGATCACCGAGTCCCAAGTTATGGCCTAACCAAGGAAGAAAGGTCAAAATGCATCAAAATCCGAAAATTATCCAATATTTACATTAAAACCCAATGAAGCCCAACAACAGTAAACTCATCTAAAATACTAATATTGGGCACAATAAACATCTAATGAAGCCTAATACAAAGCTAATATAAGTGTCTCAAATTGATTGATCAAATTCCCCCACACTTAAGCTTTTGTACTCCTGGGTAAAACACATAAGAACAAAACTAAAGAAAAACAAGAAACATCATATTATTAAACTAAAAACATAAAAAACTGATTATACCTAATTTAATCCATTTTCGTAGGAAAACACGATGGCACTTAGCATGTACCACAAGCCTTTAAACCCCTAGGTGTCCCTAGTGGACGAGTTGTAGTCTCGTGAGGGTTTACCAGGATAATACCCACAAACATGTAATATTTTATTTAATCAATTCAACTAATTTTTTTAAATACAAACATTGTATCAAATATAAACCATAATTAATAAGTCAAGTATGCTTAACAAAGAATACTTGAATCAAATCAATTGAGAATAAAGTATAGCATAATCATGCTTTAATCAGAAATAGGCATGTTCAGATTGAGTAAAATTCTTCACAAGTGACACTCAAATCACACAAGGTGTTTAGGTTAACTGTTTACGCTCAACTCAGTCAAATTATGAAATTATTTTACCATAGGCTTGCATATACATCAATTCTCCACTACTTAGATCAAATAAATTGCAAAAATCAAGAGGTCTTTCAAAAAGGTTGTAATGGAACTTATAAGGTGAAGGAAATGAACAATATGGATAATAGCAGGTTAAAACCAAAGAGAATAAAAGAGCATTGAGGAGTAACTCAAGTAGAAAGAATAAATTTTTTTACCCAAAACCATAAAATGCTCATTCTCTTCACACATTCCTTCCTTTTTCTATTTTTTTTTGTTTTTTTTTGTTTTTTTTTTGTTTTTGTTTTTTTTTGTGTACCAAGCATTTCGTATCATGACACCAATTCCCCCACACTTAAATCATTGCAAGCAAAAGAACTTCTCCAATAAGAAAATCAATGCTCTCCCATTCCCTAAGGTAAGGTAAAACATGGTTTTTCACTCAAAGCTTGTAATGAGCTAAGAACAAAGAATAGGCAAATAGGCTCAGAGGGAGTTAATATTGGATAAATGCAAGGTAGGTTTATTTGGCCTAAGCAGCTAAGTCAAGAAAAAATGCCTCTGTCATTTTCATGCAATATACAGACCAATGTAATCTCAAATCGATTCAATGCAAGTTCTAGAAAATAAATTCATAATTAACATCACTCATGAAAGAAAATAACCAAGTGTAAGTATCAAACTTGGAAAAGCCCAAAACTCACATAGGTATGGAACATTCACTCAATTCAACCTGCCTTCTTCCT
Organism: Styphnolobium japonicum; assembly: GCA_023212625.1. Taxonomy (NCBI): domain Eukaryota; kingdom Viridiplantae; phylum Streptophyta; class Magnoliopsida; order Fabales; family Fabaceae; genus Styphnolobium; species Styphnolobium japonicum. The sequence continues at coordinate 25,127,027 of JALBWW010000003.1, forward strand.
AATATCCACAATCATATACACATGTATATCATGAAAATGATTCAACTATAAACTGTTTTGCATACTTTTATCATCAATTAAGCTCAGATTCAGCACATGCTTGTATCAAAATCAATTGAAAAGATCAAAATTGTGTGTGTGTGTGTGTGTTAACAATAAAGACATTGTCCATGGTAAAGATTAGCCTTTTTTTTTTTTTTAAACTAAACTATGTACATGGTAATGTCAACTATCCCTCCCCCCAACTAATTAAAGACATTGTCCCTAATGTCAAAATAAAGATAGGTAGAGTGTAGAAGGTCTTACCAGAAAACTGCAAATCGGGCCTGAAATAAGAAAAATTACAAAAAACTAAAACCATAAGAGAAAACAAAAATTCACAAAGACAAAGTCAAATCAATTTTTTGCTTTTTGCTGCTGCTGCCTTGTTCCCAATTCCGTGGGGCCATTACTGGATCACGTTGTGGTACAAATGCATTGAGTTGATCGAGCAATTGTTCAGGAGTTGCAGCAGTTACAAGACTTTGACGTGTCGCTTGTGAGATGAACCTTTTTTCTACAGCATGATCAAGAAAACAAAACAAACTGTCATAAAAACCATTAACATTTAATATACCTATGGGTTTTTGGTGAAAGTTCTGCTGTGACCAGGATGTAATTTGAAAGAGTTCTTCCAATGTTTCAAAACCACCAGGTAGGGCAATAAAGGCATCAGCATTTGCTATCATAATGTTCATGCGTTGATGCATGCAAAATACCATTACTTCATCCCCTAATGTTTTTCCAATGGGCTTGCTGGTAGATAAAGGACTGGGAATGACACCAAGGACTTTGCCACCTCCTAAATGTGCGTGAGCTTGCGACACAACCCATTAACCCAAGACTACCTCCTCTGTAAACTAAATGGATTTCTCTCTCAGCTAGCACTCGACCAAGATGGTGTGCAATATTTACAAACTCTTTATCTTTCCCAGGATTAGATCCACAAAAGACACAAACACTCTTGATCCGACGAATCAAGTGACTTCCATTTTCTCTTTTTTTTTGTACTCTCACCTTATCAATGATCTCAAGAGAGCAAAGTGCATTATTTAAAGAATCAAAACTCAAATGTAATAATTGCACCTATAAAGGAGGGGTAGAACAAAGGTGTCGTAAGTTTGAAAATAAGCATAGCAATGATAATAGCTATATGACAAGGATAAAAGACTAATCTATATGTGTCAGAAGAAGTTTGAAAATATGCAATGCATATTTCAAAAGAATACGGCTACTTTTGATTTGAATTTTTTTTTAAATTTTTTTTATTTTATTTTTTTGATTTTTTTTAATAAACAAAAAGAAAAACAAAAATAAAAATAATACTTACAGGAGGTGTGATTGTGGCTCACAAATTCCTCTGGTTTTACGTCCAGTAACGGATTGAATGCTCTCTATGGGCCAATGGTCGGCTTCCCATCCAATTTTCTTAAAAATTGGCAAACAGGGTCTTTTTGAGTCAGATTCCCGAGACTATAACGCTTATGTTCATCTTGGAATATTGGCCATAAATTGAGAAGTACTCTTTGCACATCTCCACTAGGATGCGTCTCAAGAGTCAATAGAATGTTATCTAAAGACTCCTTACTCATGTCATCCTTAATGAAGTCAATTTTATCAAGTCGATTTGTAGACGCCATTCCAATTGATCTGCATTTTGTGTTACAGGTCCATCTTGCACATTTATAGCAGACTCGTAACCTTTTTTGCTCTTCTCTTTTTTGTATATGAACTTTTGCCTAGCCCTGGCATATATGAAACAAGAGCATCAGAAAATTCCCCTGTGATTCGGATCTTTGCTTCGATTATCCAGCGTATATCCGCAGGGATGCCTTTGTGCATAAGCATCCTTAACCTCTTAAACCTTGCATAATAAATGTTAGTTAAAGCATTTTGAGGGAGAGAAGGGAATCGCTTGCGGAGGTTGACAAGCTGATTATCCATTTTGAAAGAAAGAAAGAAGAAAAACAAATTGAGTAAAATTATATACAAATTTCAGTGTTTGTGGGTAACTGAAGGGACCGAAAAAGATTTTCACAGAGTACCGTTATCCGCCATTTAACCGGTGAAAAATCATCTGTCAACGAAAAATAAACAAAATTAAGACAGAAAAATCAAACTCTGATAGATTTTCTCTCTTGGCACCGATTTTCTGTCTCGATTCCTGTGATTGCAAATAAGTTAAAGTTGAAAGATGAAAGAGTTAGAAAACTTGGGTTGCCTCCCAAGAAGCACTACTTTTAATGTCTTTAGCCAGCGTGATTGAAGATTTTGCACGAGCGATGGGTCCTCCCTAATAATGATTCAATATCTGGCAATTGACATTAATTGTGGCTTTTTTTTTTCTTTTTTTTTCTTCTCTTTTTTTCTTTTTTCTTCTTTTTTTTTTCAACACAGTAGTGATCAATCATGGTAGAGGGCATCCTGCAGTTGAACTTCCTCCACGAGGTTCTCTTGAGCTCCTTCATAAAAATTTTTGAGGCGGTGACCATTAACTTTGAACACTTTGTGGGTGGCTTCACTCTTAATTTCCACTGCACCATGAGGAAAAATGTTAGTGACAACAAACGGACCGTCCCACCTAGTCCTTAATTTACCAGGCATCAACTTAAGGCGAGAATTAAACAAGAGAACTTTTTGCCCAACTGAAAACTCCTTCTGAAGAATAAACTTATCATGGAAGGCTTTGGTCTTTTCTTTGTAGAGTCGGGAGCTCTCATAGGCATCTAGGCGGATCTCTTCCAATTCCTGTAACTGCAACTTCCGCTCTATGCCAGCTTCGGCCAAATTCATGTTGCATTGCTTCACAGCCCAATATGCTTTGTGCTCAATTTCTACTGGCAAGTGGCATGCTTTACCATAGACTATCCGATATGGAGACATCCCGATTGGAGTTTTGTAAGCGGTCCGGTAAGCCCAAAGAGCATCCTCAAGCCTCATGCTCCAATCCTTCCGATTAGGTTGGACTGTTTTTTCAAGTATGCGCTTGATCTCTCTATTGGAGACCTCGGCTTGACCATTAGTGCAGGGATGGTAAGGTGTAGAAACTTTATGCAACACGCCATATTTCCTCATCAATCCCTCCATGCTCCGATTCTGAGAAATGGGTGCCTTGATCACCGATGATAGCTCTCGGGATTCCAAACCTGCGTAAAATGCGTGATCTAACAAAATCCACAACAACTTTGGAATCATCAGTCCGAGTGGCTTTAGCCTCCACCCATTTTGATACATAATCAACGGCTAGCAAAATGTAAACATAACCAAAGGAAACAGGAAAAGGTCCCATGAAATCAATACCCCATACGTCAAAGATTTCACAATACAGTAGAGGTTGCTGGGGCATCTCATTCCTGCGAGAAATGTTACCTGTTCTCGACCTTAATCGTTCACAAGACTTACGTAACAAATATGCATCATGAAACAAGGTAGGCCAATATAAACCGTAGTCTAAAACTTTCCTAGCTGTACGTTGAGGCCCAAAATGTCCACCACATGCAAATGCATGACAAAAGCTAAGAACAGAATGAAACTCTTGATTGGGCACACATCGCCTAATAATTTGGTCACTATAAAATCGCCACAGATATGGATCATCCTACACATAATATTTTGATTCATTCTTAAGTTTATAAATTTGTGCACGAGTGAAATGTGGGGGAAAATTGTAGCAACCAAGAAATTCACCATATCAGCAAACCAAGGGAAGGTGTTCTTACCTTGCAATGCATAAGTCGCTCATCCGGGAATGAGTCCCGTACAGGAAGGGATCCAAGCCCTTTCAATGCGGCTCAAATGATCGCCACTAGGTTCTCTCGCTCCACTCTTGTCACGGATCTCTATGTGAAAGTCTTGGAGCAGTAGCATCCATCTTATTAGTCGGGGCTTTGCCTCTGGCTTCTTCAAAAGGAACTTCAGAGCTGCATGATCAGTAAACACAACAACCTTAGAACCAAGCAAATATGATCTAAACTTATCCAAAACAAAAACAATGGCTAAAAGTTCTTTTTCGGTTGTGGTATAGTTGGCCTGAGCAGCATCTAGAGTTATGGAAGCATAGTATATCACATGAGAAGCTTTCCCCACTCTCTGTGCCAACACTGCTCCTACTGCATAGTTAGAAGCATCACACATTAACTCAAATGGCAATGTCCAGTCAGGTGGCTGGATGATGGGGGTACTGGTCAAGGCCTGCTTCAAGTGGTTGAAAGCTGCCTTGCACTTATCATCAAAATTAAACTCTACATCTTTCTGCAGTAAATGGGAAAGTGGAAGAGCAATCTTGCTGAAGTCGGCAATGAAGCGCCTGTAGAAACCTGCATGACCAAGAAAAGAACGCACTTCCCGCACGCATGTAGGGTAAGATAGACAAGTAATTACATCAATCTTGGCAGGATCTACCTCAATGCCCTTACTGGATACTACATGGCCTAAAACTATACCCTGTTCTACCATAAAATGGCATTTCTCAAAATTTAGCACAAGGTTAGTCTCAATGCATCTTTGCAAGACTCTAGATAGGCTGGCTAAACATGAATCAAAAGAAGAACCATAGACAGTAAAGTCATCCATAAATACCTCCATGCACTCCTCTAAGAAATCAGAAAATATGCTCACCATGCACCGCTGGATGGTACCAGGGGCATTGCAGAGGTCGAAGGGCATCTGTCTGTAAGCAAAGGTGCCGAAGGGACAAGTAAATGTGGTCTTCTCCTGATCCTCCGGTGCAATGTGGATTTGGAAGTATCCAGTGTAGCCATCTAAAAAGCAGTAATGGGACTTACCAGCCAACCGTTCCAGCATCTAATCAATGAATGGAAGGGGGTAATGATCTTTCCGAGTGGCTTGGTTGAGACGTCTGTAGTCAATGCAGACTCTCCAGCTATTCTGCACTCGGGTTGGAATGAGCTCATTCTTCTGGTTGGCCACAACAGTCACCCCGGATTTCTTTGGAACTACTTGCACCGGGCTCACCCACTTGCTGTGAGAGATGGGATAGATAATGCCAGCCTGCAGTAGCTTGGTCACTTCTTTTTTCACCACATCTAGAATGAGAGGATTCAGTCTCCTCTGGGGTTGTCTCACTGGTTTAGTTTCCTCCTCAAGTAATATCCTGTGCATGCATATGGAGGGGTTAATACCAGGGATGTCTGCAAGTGTCCAGCCAATTGCCCTTTTGTGTTGCTTCAAAACTTCCAATAATTTGGTTTCTTGCTCAGGTTGGAGGTGTTTGGCCATTATCACCGGGAGCTTCTCATCCTCTTCCAAGAATGCATACTTCAAATGCTCGGGCAAGGGCTTAAGTTCAATGGAGGGTGGTTCTTTGGGTCGACGGTACTAGTTTTGGAACCGAAACTAAATCGCTAAATTCTCGATTGCACTGCACGCAAGTCGTGCAAAATCTTGCAAAACAACATCATCATATCCTATGGAATCAAAAGAATCATACTTAGCAGCAGGATGAATGACAACATCACTAATAACAGCATCATTGCCATTAATAACAGAAACAGAGTCATCAATTTCAACAGTACATGATAATTATGTATAAATCTCAAAGACAGATCGTACACATTGCATTGGGTTTACAACTAGAAAGTCCGAAACAGTGAACAAGTATCGCAAGCTATGCTATCGCTGTATCCTACAATTTCAGAAACTCGCCAACATATCGCATGCATATCATCAACCATTAAATCAATTACATAAAAATTAAAAACATAATTATACTCTAAAGGGTATTTCATGGCATCAAAAATGTTAAACCGAATGATATCATCACCAAATTCCATGGAAAGGGTACTAAAGATGCACATCAATCTTAGTTTTAGCAGTTTTCAAAAATGGCCTACCTAAGATCAATGGGGTGGGGAAGAGGCGATTCATCTTCCATATTCAACACATAAAAATCAGTGAGAATATTAAATTATTTACCCGAACCGAACGTCTTCCAACACTCCTGCAGTTGAACGATTGCTTCGGTTTGCTAACTGAATGACAATGCCAGTGGATTTTAGCTCTCCCATATGCAATGAAGTGTAAACTGACTTTGGCATTACATTGATGGAGGCTCCCAAGTCTAGCAAGGCATGAGTGAACTGTTAGTGCCCTATGGTGCAAGGGATGGTAAAAGTGCCTGGATCCTTGCATTTGGGAGGCAGGTTGGGCTGAATTAAAGCAGAGACATTTCTCCCCATACCCACTTTTTCAGTGCCCTTTAGCTTCCTCTTATGGGTGCACATCTCTTTCAAGAACTTGGCATACTTTGGGATTTGTTTAATTGCCTCCAAGAGAGGTATATTCACCTAAACCTTCTGAAAAGTCTCCATAATTTCCTTATCCAAGTCAGTTTCAACCATATGCCTCGGCTGTATCATTCGGTTGGGAAAAGGAAGAGGAATGTTGGAACCTGACTTTTTTGGATGTTCACTTTTCTCGCTATCTTGAATTTTCTCACAATCACGATTTGATCCTGTTTTACCTTGGTACGTTGTAAGATCATTTGTCGTTGAATTTGCTACAAAGATTCAATTAGCTGCGTAACTTGAAGTTCTTTGTAGAATCTTGTTTCTCCTGGGGTCAAGGGTAGAATCTGGAATTATCTCTTGCCTTTGGTCCATTGATTTGCTTACCACTGTGTAAAGCTATAGCACTAACATTGCCTCTAGGGTTTGGAGTGGTTTGAGAGGGTAATTGGCCAGAACCCTGTGACTTTAATTCATGAATTGATGTGGCAAGTTGACCAATTTGAGTCTCCAAGTTTTGAATGGTAGTTTCAGTTCTCTGTTGAAACTGGATGTTATTGGTGGCCAACTGTTTCACCAAATCCTCCAATGAGGGCTCAGATTTTGTGGCTACAGACCTTCTTCTTTGGAATGGTGGTCTACTTGGTCCACATGTGGTCAAACTCGATTTGTCCTTGCTTGCCGAATGGTGGTCTATCTTGGTTTGGTGGTCACGATTTGATGCATTCCCATATCTCAGATTGGGATGGTCCCTCCAGCCAGGGTTGTAAGTCTTGGAGAATGGATCATACTTCTGTTGTTGCTGATGATGAAATTGTGGCTTTCCAGGAAATATACCAGCTGCAGCCACATATTGGTCTTGAAACTCAGAATCATCTTGCAATGTGGGGCACGAATCTGTAGGATGAGAGGAACTAGAACATATGCTACAAACTCTTGCAGGGGTTTGCACACGTGGTTCGTGTTGTCCTATTGCCATCTGTCTAACCAAAGAAGTGAGCTCATCCAATCTATGTTCCATCCTTTGTTGATCAGCATGTGAAGAGGTATTAACTTCATTGACTACTCTGGTTGCAGCACCTATTCGAGTACAAAATTGCTGAGAATTTGCTGCCATGTTTGCAATTAAGTTTCTGGCAGCAGCTGGAGTTTTATCTACCAATGCTCCACCACTTGCAGCATCAATCATACTCTTTTCCATTGGCATCAATCCTTCATAGAAGTATTGGATCAGCAGTTGATCACTAATTTGATGGTGTGGGCAGCTTGAGCACAATTTCTTGAATCTCTCCTAATACTCATGGAGAGTTTCACCACTGATTTGCCTTATGCCACAAATATCTTTCCTTATTGCAGCAGCTCTTGATGCAGGAAAGAACTTCTCCAGAAATAATCTTTTCATGTCATTCCAAGAAGTGATGGCGGCGAGTTGTAAGTAATACAACCAATCCTGAGCAAAGACCATCCAAAGAGAAAGGAAAGGCCCTTAGCTCGATGTGATCTTCAGCTATTCCATGAGGTTTCATGGTGGAGCGGAACAACATGGAACTCCTTCAAATGCTTATGTGGATCTTCACCGCAAGACCATGAAACTTGGGCGACAAGTGTATCAATCCGCATTTCAACTCAAAATCAACATTTAGTTCAGATATTGAATGCACAAAGGTTGATAATTCACATCAGTGCAGCCAATTCCTTAAGGGTCCTATTGTTATAGTCACCATAGTAAAATCAACGGACTCGATGTCGAGACAATGAAGTACTAATGACGAGACTCAACAGATTAAAAGAGTCAACAAGATTAGGTGCGAGAATGTCAAGTTCAAGTCCAATTCCGAGTAATTCTATTAGCTCTATGAATGCTACTACTAGTCCTATGAATTCTATGAAGTGTATGAAATGTTCTATCAATTTCAGGATCAAATGAATGCAAGGTACCAGGATCAGATCTAGTCATACAGCATGCAGTTCATAAGAAGGTATTAGAAAAGCAATAACAACTAAAACACTAAAAATTCCTAAAACAAATACTCCAAAAAATTAAACAAAAATAAAAAACAGTATCAAATGAATTTTAAAAATTATGGAACTACCACAGGATAAAATCTACACACAAATGCTATCCAACAAAATAATAAAATATCTTAAAAAATTGAAAAAGTGGTCTAAACGATGGAATTTGGCAAAAATAAGGGTGACCTCACTATTAATAGTGAGCCTTTCTCAGAATAATATTTTCCATTTGTGTACCAAAATTCAGATCAATCAGAGATGCCCGAACCGAAATTCTTGACACAATGCCCTTTATCCAATTTCAGCCGAATCCCACTTGAAAAAGCTTCAAAAACAAAACAAACACATTTGTTAGAGTTAGATGGGATCTTGAAATGATCAAATAGTTGCCTTGGATCCCCAGCAACGGCGCCAAATTTGACAAGAGGTTGTCGAGACCTATCAAATAAAATAACCGGTTCACAAACTAATTTGTAGTATAGAGAATGAACTGAATCGTCTCTCAAGGATCCAAAAATAAAGATTTAATTAGATCAAGATAATTAGAAAAGGGGGGGTTTTGTTGTTGATTAACAAGATTAATAAAAGTAGGAGATTCAAAGTTGTAAACAAATCTAAAGAAACAACCAATCCAAGGAAATTTACCGATCTTGAGTTTAACTCATCATTGATCACAAGGAATTCACTTAATTGCTAACCATGTTCTTGGCCTTAGATCACATCAAGAAGCCTTAACATGATCCAAGAATTCTTTACTAGATAAGCATCTAGGATTTGATTAACCAAGGTTAGATAAAGTAAGCACCATCCAACATAGATTAACTTAAGATCTAGAATTTAACCAAGCTAAACAATCTATCAAAAAGCTTTAATATATTGTTTAATCTTTATGATCCTCTTTGAATACATGATAATAAAGCTATTACCACATCAATATCTAAATCAAATTAAGCAATTTAATCTAGATAAAAATCAAAAGAGGAAGAAAAGAAACTTGAATAACAATTAAGCAATATGAACAAGCAAAACAAGATCTCCAAATTAAACAACAAGATGACTAATCCCTTGGATTGATTATGAGAGCCTAGCCTTCCATGGATGGGAAGGAAGAACTCAGAATTTAAAGAACAAAAACGAAATTGCAAAGAGAATGGAGAAGAAGAGAAAGAAAACTCTCACAAATACTTAAACTTTCTTGAAACTTACTTCCAAATTGAATGCTTCTAATACAAAGAGGTTGGGTCTATTTATACTAATCCTAGAAGCCAATTTGTACATGTACATAATCTGAATACAAGCTATAAGAATATGAAAATTGTCAAAAATGGAAGCTTGATGCATGGTTGGTGGGTTGGTGCATGGTAGGTGGGTTGGTGTATGGTTGGTGGCTTTTAGTCAACAACTCTTATCCGACTTCTGGCTTCAAATTCATCACCTAGACGGTGCATTTTGGCTTGGATGTCTTCATCAAAGTTGTAGCCAGTTGTCTCCTTGAAAATCTCCAATTTGAATCATGTCATTTGGACTTTTAGAACTCCAGAAATGCCAAAAACACTGCACCTACCTCAAGTTAGGTTGGAAGAACGTGTTTCCAAATTCAGACCAACTTGTTGCTTCATTATCATGCCTAAAACGACATCTATTGACAAAATGGTCTTCAGTGAAGTTGGAGATATGGATCTTATCTTTCAAATGACCAAGTTTCAACCCAAGAGGAGGCCTATAACCCACTATATAGTCCAATATGTACATACTGCCCAGATGGTTCCGTGACAGCAAACTCACTATGTATTGTAAGGCTATTTTGGGCCCTTAGAAGTCCGATCCAGCTCTTGAGTTCTTCATGAAACTTGTAGATCATTGTCTTAGCTTTCCAAAGACACCATGATCACCTCAATTGGATCACCGAGTCCCAAGTTATGGCCTAACCAAGGAAGAAAGGTCAAAATGCATTAAAATCCAAAAATTATCCAATATTTACATTAAAACCCAATGAAGCCTAACAACATTAAACTCATCTAAAATACTAATATTGGGCACAATAAACATCTAATGAAGCCTAATACAAAGCTAATATAAGTGTCTCAAATTGATTGATCTGGCACTAAACTCCTCTGCAAAAAAGAATGCTCTCCTACCCCCCTAAAACAGAGCCATTGGCTCCTATTTATACAAAATTTTGAGACAAAAGAGACAAAACAAAAATAAAAAGAAAGAAAATAAAATAAAAACTTCTGTTGAGGATCAAGGTGCAGAGGGAGCAGAGGTAAAGACAGGTAGTGGAAAGAGGAAGGTGGTTGTCGGCTTGGGAGGGGAGCAGAGGTGTACAATGCAGTTGGGGTGCGGCATAGTGGTACCACGTGGAGGTACAACTATAAGGGCTGGGTGCGAAGGCTAGGTGCTAGTGGTGGCTGCGGCTGGTGCTAGAGCAGAGAGAAAGAGAGGGCTAGAGCAGTGAGGGCGGCGCAGCAGAGAAGGAAAGGGGATAGGCGAAAATCAGAGGAAAAGGGAGTGGGGTGCAGCAGCATGTGAGGCTGGGTGTAGCAGGGGCAGAGGGTGCTCTGCTAGGGCACGCTTGAAAGGGGAAAGTGAAAGAAAAGGAAAAATAAAAAGGAAAGTGGCTGATGGGGTATGGATCGCGAGTGTGGGTCACAGGTACTGGGTTATGAGTAGTAACTGGGCCGCGGGTTACAGGTTTGGGGCTTGGATCAGATGGGTTTGGTCTGGGCTCGGGTCTGGGTTAGGATCCAAGTTTTGGTCCGTAAAGAGCTAATTGGGTTTGGGTTCTGATTTGGGCTGATGGGATATGGGTAATTGGGTGTGCTTTTTTTGCATTCCTTTTTTTTTGTATTTTAATATTTCTTGGTATTTATATATATATATATATTTGTATTATATATATATTTTTTGTATTTTGATATTTTTTTATATTTTTTGTATTTTTATTTAAATGGCTAATTAATTACTATTAATTCTTAGATTTTCATTTTAAGAATTAATTGGCTAATTAAAAAAAAATTATATGGCCCGGACAAAATACGGTGTTCACAGTTGGTGCCAAGCTTTCTTCTCCGCAAACTAGACCTTGAGCTCTCTCCTCGTTGAGCTCTCTCTCCTCCTCTCAATCCCCCCCTTTTCTCTCGGTTTTCTCCCTTTTTATCTTTGCTAGTCCCAAAGATGTAGCTGGAAAAGGATCTTTCCCCAAAACTTTTGGGCAGTCGCTGTTGGAAAAGAAAAATGTCTCCCCCTTTTGCTACCAACGTACCATGAAAAACGAAAAAAAAAAGTGAGAGGCGGCAAAAGCAGAGGGTGGCTGTATGGTGGGTGCAGGGGTGAGTCAGTGTGCAGAGGGTAAGATGGGCTTAGTGCAAAGGGAGAAGATGGGCTCGATGCAAAGAGGGAAGATGAGCTCGGTGGATTTGACTCAAGTTGGGGATTGGATTATGGATCGGGCAAAAAAAAAGGGGGTTTGGATGATCAAATTTACCTTCCTTTTTTTATTTTAAATTTTCTAATTTTCTTTTTTTATTATTTTATTTTCATCATCAATTTTTTTGTTAGATTTTTTTGAACTTTTAGATTAGTTAAATAAATAAAACAAAATTTTTTTTTTGATTTTTTCTAAAATGACTCGGACAAATTGTGGTATTCACACTTTTGCATATGATTATTATGACGAGTTTGGATCATGAGTTTTTTTTTTGTTCTTTCACTTCATATTTGAGAATTAATTAGACAAAAATAATATACACATCTCAATTGATTTTTATTACATTGAAAAAATTGAGGGATTACAAAAAAGTCCAAGTAATGTGTCTATTTAGGATATAAACTTCTCAGTGCAGGTTCCAAACCCTTAAAGTTGGAAGAGTTTTGAAACCCTGATGAGTTGTCCTAATAAGAAGAGCACATGTGGTCAAAAGTAGGAAAAAGGTAGCTCTTGTTAGAGCTGATGTGTAAAATTAAAACTTGCCACAAATGATATGAAAAATTTCAAAATAACCCCTGTTTAGTTGTTGAGAAACAAAGAGAAAACTAGTAGGAGACATGTGCATCGAGCATTTTGCCATTTTGTTTATTGTATGTGTAACTTTTTGTTCATGCACTTAAAGTATTCATAAGACTTAAAAATAAACTATGGCAATCTTATCATGTCCAAACAAACCAAAATGTGAAGATTGACAAATAGGAGAATTGACAATAAGTCAGACATGTAACAAAGAATTCAAGTTGGAATATATAAATATATATAAAAGCAAAACAAGCGCAATCTCTATATTAATTTTCTATAGATATGAAACATGAAACTATATATGCCATTTTGTAGAAATTGAGAAAAGAGATTTGATGATTTAAATATTCTAAAAATATTTTAAAATCTCATAATTGCTCTGCCCCTAAACTCTAACATTAGTGATATAACTTCAATAAACTTAGTATCAACCTAAATGATGCTTTTGGTTGTACAACGCTTGGTTACATCATATACCAGTCAAGTGCAAGATGTACATTGCTTGGTTCGGTTCGAGACCAAAAGTTTATGAATAAACATATAAAAAAGAGAAACACAAAATTGAAAACTCACTACAAAAATTCAAGCATTTAGCTGCATTCGAAAAGGTTGTTTAGCCCCGGTTTTTGACTGTGGCTAATTACCTTACTAGCAGTCTACCATGATGCGACTATAAATGGTGTTGGCAAATGACTTGTCTAGCGACGGTTATATTTACATTTAACGGCAGTCATAACTACGGGTAAACGCCATTTTTTTAAATCAAAAAAATTCCTAATATTCAAGTAGAATATTTAATAAAAAAATTCAAAAAATTACATAAATTAAAATTTTAGTTAAGCTATTGCCCCAAAAAAACTCCCACGCCCTAGGGAAAATTTCTAGTTTCATAGTAGTCGTGAAAAATCATATACTTCTTCCATTCATTTGTTGACAAACATGTAACTATATATTAAATTTTAAGATCCAACTCTTCATGTTTTGAAAATGGCTTGTCAAAAAGTGAATGGATGTAGTACCCACTTTTTCATCAACCAAACCGCATTTTGTTATATCCTTCAAATATACTTTTGACTTGCTCTAAGTTCAATCCAAATTGTGCTTCTTTTTTCAACATATTTATAAAATTGGAAACTATACACACCTTGCATTTAAGCAAAGACCACTAACTAGCAATTGTATATAAACATGAAATCACCCGAAATAAGAATCCTATGATTAATGAAATTTGAAAATTTCAGCAACCACATAAACCAAAATAGATGAAAGAAATAAATGGGCACCTTCCATAGACCAGCTTCAAGGCCATACTTCTCTGTAACTTTCTCAGTCGAAGATGGCTGGGATGGGCTTTTGATTTCTTCTGTTTTCTCTCTAAGAGCTCTCACTCTAATGTGCTTTATATGGGATTTATGTAATTGAAATGAAGCACAATTACAAAATCTTACTGACCATTTGCTCAGTAAAGAAGCACAAGAAGGCGATAGGTGTACCAGAGATGTCGTCATTGTTGGCCCCTTAGAGAATCTTGTACCTATTCAAAGCATATGTTGTTTAATGATCAAAACAGAAAGCAGAAAAATATTGAAAATCTCAAGACACAAAATGTTTCCTGTGAATTCACTTGAGCCAACAAAGAAAGAAGATAGTAAATGATAATGATAGGACAAAATATTAGTTTTTAATTAGTTGTCCTATCTACACCTCACCATTGGCTGCTCACAATGGGAAACTCCTCTTTGCCATTGCAATGGGCTTCCAAAATAAGCCCAAGAAGAGGATTTATCCAAGGGAAATGGCTTAAAATTTATGGTCATGGGAAGGGACATGTAGCAATACCACCACTACAATTACTTCACCCTGTCATAGTTATTCACCATGAAAAAAAAGAAGAATTCACTTTAAAAAAGTTTGAAATGTAGTTCATGCCAACATGTTTAAGCAAATGCTTTGGACGAAATTTGTATTTTTTAGGATCTTTCAAACTATACGATTTTTGAAAATTAATATTACATTCATAAGGAGAATAACAAATTCTTGAGAAACATTATAGTTTAGCCGCTAAAAGTGTTTTATGAGATGAAAAGATGAATAACATACAAAGGTTGGAAAGAAAGAGAAATTACCATCTCAGAAAGTAGGAATGGAGCAGTATTCTGCTCTAAAGTAAATGCAAGCATACTGATATCTTTATTTGCCAACTTCATATCTATCCAAATAATCTCCAAATTATCCAGTATATGCTTTAATAGGTAACTCAAATTTATAAACAAATGCACATACATATTAAACCAAAAAATCAGACCAACATTTTCTTGAGAATGGAATAACCGGGCACTTTCCTACCTCTCTTGAAATGGTCATTGCTCCCATTTAGTTATATTTGACATCTCAGCCTCCAATTCTTTTAGTTCAAGAATTTTGTTCAAACTTTCATCCAGATGATAAATACTATCATTAATTAGAAAGCTTAAGAAATTCAGATAGACACCATTTTCCTCTTCTTTAGCAATCTGGAAGAAAATTAAATTCAGTAAAAATTAGAGACAGTTGAATATGACATGAGATAAAAAATTCAAATGTTTTTCATACATTACCTGTCTCCAGGCATAGACTACATATTGGCAATGAGACTACATATAACAAAAACTGTAAGTTTCACTGAACAAGTTCACACACACACCACACACACACACACACACACACACACACACACAAATTTATAGTAAGAGCTAGTCCCACAATGATTGAGCAAAACGCAGCTACAATTGGAACAAAATGCGAATATTGCAGTATATGCTTTATTTCTTTTGCTTTTTTCTTCTTGGCCTTGATATGTTTGGTTTCGTGCAATCACATTTATGAAACCTATATAATAGCTGTCATGACCCAAAATTTGAGGGCCATGACTGGCGCATAGGAAGGATTAACCTACCTAGCAAGCCTTACAGAACTAACAAACATAATAAAATAACAAACCAAATCGACCAAGATTGTTGGCAGAGTAACCTTTAAAAATGGACATCCCAAAAATAAATCTTTATTTCACCAAACTCAAATAAAGTGTTAAATGATATACATTAAAACATCAGTTTTCCTCCTGGACTATTCCTAAAGTTTGCAGAGCATGGAGTCAAAGACTTGTACATTGATCATCTATACTTGCTCCTCAGCCATTGATTAATCTGAAAAATATGATAATGATGAAGGGTGAGTCACACAGACTCAGTGAGGTCATAGCAACATAATGAGCAAAAGGGAATTAATAATATGCAAGAGTCTTTTGTTGAAAACGCACGTGCTTCAAAATATATGCATAATTATCAAATGTTATAAATACTATTAGTTCAAATAATCAAGAAATAAAGTATATGAAATACATCAAGTATGAAGTACCAAATTAATTATAAGCATGTATCAAGTATCAAATCAATTGTAACATATATCAATAGTCAAATGTCAAATATCACATGAGAGGTTTCTAATCCAGAATTAAGCAGAAATCTCACCGACAAACTCATAGTTCGAAGGTTTGACAAACGCCCACCAACAGGGCACAGGGGTCAAATCTACCTGTCAAGTTAAACAGATCTGATCGTGTGGGTCAACACATCGGGCGAGCAACACCCCTGCTAGCTGAGGTTCGGACCAAGGTGCACCAAGGCTAACGTCTACTGCCGTTAGCTATAATATTCTATCAAAGTTTCCTCCCAAGAAAAATATTTTTGTATAATTCAAAGTATACACATATTCATATTCCAAATATTCAAGCATTTTGGAATTCAAAAACATATATAATGTTCTTCAAAACAGGTCAGCATCAAACTGTTTTCAAAATAAATCTCATTTACATAATTACAAGTTCTAAAAAATTTTAAAATTTGACAGGGGTAATCATAAGTATTCCAAGAATAATATATCCAAAATTCAATTCAATACATCATCATTTTGTCATTCAAATGGTGCTAAAACCGTGGTAGTCTCACTGCTGGATTCATATTAGAATTTCAGCATTTCATCAACTTTGATGAAACTTTTGACATAGCTCCAGCTTTTGTAAAATCTAAAAAATTTACAGGATTTCATAACAGCATGATAATTAATCTATATACAAAACTCAACTCAAAATACTATCATTTTATCATTCAAATGTAATCTGACTTTCATAATCAATTATAAGATCATAGCTTCCAAATGATCTCCAAGCTTTTGGATAAAGAGTCCTTGAAGAATATAGGAAATAAGAAACATGACAACACAAGCTAGCTTAAGATAATGACCTTTATTTGAGATAAAAATTGTACTGATTTATTACTCTTAAAATTACAAATAATATATGGAATTAAAGCCATCTGAGTCTAGTTTCTATTGCAATTGGAATCACCTCAATCCGATCTTCTAATCAAAAGTTATACTCATTTTACTGAACATTGTTCAGTTTACACAAAAATACCAATTTTTCAACTCATTCATGCAATTTTCTCAAACACCTCATGTGCATATCTTTTTCCCCCAATACAGCACGAAATCCCTTGCTTTTATATCACTTCCCATGATGTTAATTCATCCATAAGATGATCCTAACTCAACTAATCCATCAAACATACCGATTAAACCATACTTTGTACTATCCCTTCTAATATCTTAAAAAATTGTTATGTGAACAGTAATATGAATAGCTCTCTTCCATGGTAGCAACCAATTCAAAGCTTAATATAGAGTTTAGGAGGTTTACCTATTGTGTAGTGGATTTCTTGAGAGCTTCCAACCATCAACTAACTTCAAACACCTCTAAAACACCCTAATTGATGCCAAAATGGAATGGATAGTTCATAAGTTCTCCAAAAACACTTAGATAAAGATGGTTTCATGTGAGAAGGGAGAAGCAATTGAAGAGAAAATGAAAAGAAACTAAGAGAAATTAAAAAAAAGATGAAGAAGGAAACTAAAACCTAAGCTACGGTGAAGAAGGAGGAAGGAAATGAAGAAGTGCAGAAAATGGGGAGACATTTCGTGGGCTGCCAAGTTTATAAAACAAAATTTATAGTTTTGCTCCAAACTTTTAGGTATTTATAAAAATTGCCCAACACTTAGCACTATTTGCATTTTTTGGCAATTTTCCTCCAAAATTTAAAATAAAATTGATCTTGTATCCAAATAATGTTTCCAACATTATAATCTCATTATTGAATAGATAAACTATTTTAGAAAAATAGAAATCATGATTTCAACTTAGAAATCAATTTATGGTTTGATAGGTGTCCAAAACTAACAATATTATAAAGTAAAAGTAAACAAATTTATTTCAACATTCTGTGAAAATATGTTTGCCCCAATGGTTTATTGTATTATGTTTTGATGATGACAAATACATTACAAAAAGGATTACAAATATGCTACATATGTGCGTGATGAGCTATATTGGATAATGCATGGTTATATATTATCTTGTTGTTCCTATTATAAGAATCATGCATTAAGTTTTGTGTAGCATCATTGATAGGATATATCCAATGTACTTGATAAGTGATATAATTAATTATTGGATATGTGTCTATATGTGAATCATATATGCATGAAGAACTTTATAAAGTTATATACATGTGAATCATGCATATTTAGTTATTGAGTTATGGATTTGGACTAACCATGGTTTTCAAGTGAGTTATGCTTTGTAGGATAGTCCAAGTATCAAGAGTGAGCATTGGAATAAGAAAGTGAAAGATCCTAGTTATGCTCAACTCAAGAAGAAGGAGAATGAAGAGATGAACCAAGCATTTAGAAGATTTGAAGAGAAGAAATCTTAGAAGCTTGAAGTGCATCAAGAAGCTTATAGACTCAAAGTGTATACTTTCTCTTATAGGCTATTCTCCTTTGTAAGGATAGAGGTTTTTACATGAAGAGAGCTCAAATATCTTTATTCAATCTTGACAAATGTTTTTAACATGGTAAAATGCCCAACAAACAAGTTTTGAGAAGTTAGTCATGGTGGTATTTCAAAACTATGAAAAATAACCAAATCTGAATTTTGAAAGCTGACCTATGGTCACTATTTTTATCATAACTTTTAAAATACTTTGAGTTTTGATCTGAAACTTATCTCATATGAAAGTAGACTCAAAGAGCTTTCCAACGCATGGTCATTTGCTTAATTTGGATAAGAAACGAAGAAGTTATGATATTTTTAAGAAGACTACTTTTCTGATAGGAATCGTAGTCGACTACACAAGACTTGTAGTCGACTACAAGACCTTGAAAAACTGACATATGGTCACTATTTTTATCATAACTTTTAAAATACTTTGAGTTTTGATCTGAAACTTGTTTCATATGAAAGTACACTCAAAGAGCTTTCCAACGCATGGTCATTTGCTTAAATTGGTTAAGAAACGAAGAAGTTATGATCATTTCAAAACGACTACTTTCCCGAGTGGAATTGTAGTCGACTACACAAGACTTGTAGTCGACTACAAGACCACCAGAAATGGATTGTAGTCGACTACAAGACCTTGTAGTCGACTACAAAGTGTCAGAAATCAAATATATTTTCCAGAGATGAATGGTAGTCGACTACAAGGTATCTGCAGTCGACTACAAAGTGTTAAAACTCGAAAACTACATTCCAGGAATGGATTGTAGTCGACTACAAGGTTGTGTAGTCGACTACAAAGTGTTAAAATTCAAAACCTACATTCCAGAGAGGAATCGTAGTCGACTACCATTCATCTCTGGAAAATATATTTGATTTCTGACACTTTGTAGTCGACTACAAGGTCTTGTAGTCGACTACAATCCATTTCTGGTGGTCTTGTAGTCGACTACAAGTCTTGTGTAGTCGACTACAATTCCACTCGGGAAAGTAGTCGTTTTGAAATGATCATAACTTCTTCGTTTCTTAACCAATTTAAGCAAATGACCATGCGTTGGAAAGCTCTTTGAGTGTACTTTCATATGAAACAAGTTTCAGATCAAAACTCAAAGTATTTTAAAAGTTATGATAAAAATAGTGACCATATGTCAGTTTTTCAAGGTCTTGTAGTCGACTACAAGTCTTGTGTAGTCGACTACGATTCCTATCAGAAAAGTAGTCTTCTTAAAAATATCATAACTTCTTCGTTTCTTATCCAAATTAAGCAAATGACCATGCGTTGGAAAGCTCTTTGAGTCTACTTTCATATGAGATAAGTTTCAGATCAAAACTCAAAGTATTTTAAAAGTTATGATAAAAATAGTGACCATAGGTCAGCTTTCAAAATTCAGATTTGGTTATTTTTCATAGTTTTGAAATACCACCATGACTAACTTCTCAAAACTTGTTTGTTGGGCATTTTACCATGTTAAAAACATTTGTCAAGATTGAATAAAGATATTTGAGCTCTCTTCATGTAAAAACCTCTATCCTTACAAAGGAGAATAGCCTATAAGAGAAAGTATACCCTTTTGAGTCTATAAGCTTCTTGATGCACTTCAAGCTTCTAAGATTTCTTCTCTTCAAATCTTCTAAATGCTTGGTTCATCTCTTCATTCTCCTTCTTCTTGAGTTGAGCATAACTAGGATCTTTCACTTTCTTATTCCAATGCTCACTCTTGATACTTGGACTATCCTACAAAGCATAACTCACTTGAAAACCATGGTTAGTCCAAATCCATAACTCAATAACTAAATATGCATGATTCACATGTATATAACTTTATAAAGTTCTTCATGCATATATGATTCACATATAGACACATATCCAATAATTAATTATATCACTTATCAAGTACATTGGATATATCCTATCAATGATGCTACACAAAACTTAATGCATGATTCTTATAATAGGAACAACAAGATAATATATAACCATGCATTATCCAATATAGCTCATCACGCACATATGTAGCATATTTGTAATTTGTAATGTATTTGTCATCATCAAAACATAATACAATAAACCATTGGGGCAAACATATTTTCACATTCTCCCCCTTTTTGATGATGACAAATCACCCAAGAAAAAATATGTTTGATAAGATATATAAATGTATATTCAAGAAATCATATCAATCAATTATCACAAGAACATATTTTTCTTTCCTATTTTCTCTCCCCCTATTTGACATCAACAAAAAGGTTTAGAAAGGAAGGACAATATGATAATGAATATATTTT
Organism: Styphnolobium japonicum; assembly: GCA_023212625.1. Lineage (NCBI taxonomy): Eukaryota > Viridiplantae > Streptophyta > Magnoliopsida > Fabales > Fabaceae > Styphnolobium > Styphnolobium japonicum. Next base: position 25,147,491 of record JALBWW010000003.1, read on the forward strand.
TCATGTTATCAAAATAGAACTTGCTCCCCCTAGATAAAACACATGATGCCAAAGTGTAGGATCATAAAAATTAATGATTTTGATGTTTATAAAAACATAGCTATCTCCTCTTTATTTGACTTAGCATAGGATTCAAGTATGGAGATATGGAACAAGCATGCTTATCAAGATATCAAGTATGATGCATGCAATGCTTGTCATCTTATAGTATACTTCCATTTATCATGTGATAGCATTAAGCTTTATGAGATTATGAAAAGTATAAAATATTGCTTACCACATGTTAAACAGATACTACTTGATGCACGTCACAAATAAGTCATATGCTGGCATGGTGTTAAAGTTTTTCAAAGTAAAAGAACATATACCTTGCCACATATATCAAGCATTCCTCAATGAAAGAATCAAATGATTGAAAAGTTAAGAAAGCTTACCTTCTTTCATTGATAGGGGAAATACAATAAGATGTGATCTTCAATGACATGTTGAGAGTATAATGACAAATTAAGAGCTAGGCTCCCCTCAAAATATGCATATCATCAAGATATCAATAATATATTATTTTAGCAAAGTCATGCATATATTCAAAGTTAACAAGAATAAACAAGCATGATGTTTAAATCCATTATTAATTAAAAGTTTAAGTAAGGGAAGTTATAAGGTATTTAAAGAGAAGTTGAGCTCCCCCTTATTGAAAATCAAGATTTTGGATTTTCTCTTCTTTCAAAAAAAGAGTTTGAGCCACTAAGATCAAAAACAATAATAAGTTGGCTCCTAATTAGATGATACACTAGTTAAAGCAAGGTAAACATATTTTTAAGCATACTATCAACAAAATTTGATTTTCCACAAAAGATTTAGAAATTTCTCCCCCTTTCAAAAATAATGTTGCAAATATACATTTCATTTTTCAAAATCATTTAAGAAGAGTATGAGTTTTTCTTTGAAAACCTATTCCTTGAGAATAATCCAATAAAATCATTCAAGATGACATTTGAAAATATATCTCCACCTTTTTCTCTTTGAACAGAAGCCTCAGGGAAATAAAATCACTTTGAAGAGCAAGGCTTTATCTTTTGAAGTTTCAAAAGAAATAGACATTATAGAGCAGTTCAAAATTTTCGAGTTTGGAAATTTTCTTAAGCATTCTCTCAAGATTTGATAATCATTTCCAAAGTATGTTGAGAGTTTTTCAATCATATCCAAACAATTTTCCAATTATTGAAAAGTAGTAAAAGGTGAAAAGCATTTTCAAAGTCTTGAAATAAATTCAAATAATTCTCAAGGATATGGAATTTGAAAAACTCATTTCAAACAAAATAAGGGAGTTTTCTTATGAAAAATATTTCCAATTAAACCAAAATCTATTTTCAAGCAAAAGCATGATTCTCACAAGAATTATAGCACTAAGAATCAAGAGAATCATATCAAATATTCATCATGGTGAAATATGCCATAGGGATCAAGGTATATTTAAATTAATAACATAACTCTATATGCAATGACAATATTAAGAATATTAGAGCTAAATATCCACAAAGTCATTGCTAAACATACTTCTCATATAAGGATAGCATCTAATCATTTTAAAAGCATTTAATCAACAAGTATCACTCAATATAATACCATAAAAGTTTAGGGATAGAGATACTTATTGATTTCGAGAGTGTGATGCTCCTTTAGAATGTTCTTCAATTTGTTGAACCTTTGAATTTGAACTTTCTTCCTTTAAGTATTTCATTTCTTAGAATTTGAAGAAAGTCTCCTCAAGCTCTTCTTCATTCAATTCTTCTCATTGTCTACTTGTGCTTGTATTTCAATATTTGATGGCTACATTTGGATACACATGGAGATACTTGCAAATCCAATTCTAAAAGCTCTCCAAATCATAAGTTAGCATCAAATATCATTTAAGCATATCCACAAGCATAATTTTGGTTAATATAAAATATCAAGAATGTATCACATTATCAACCATACAATTTTACCACTTGATAATGACAAGAGAAGTATATATGCACTTGAATCCAAAGCAAAGATTTAGTAATTTCAAAGCAAGATTCAAGCTTAACTAAGAACACATGACCATCATCAAAACTTGTATAAGCACTTTGGGGCAAACAATGATCATGTAACGCATGTTATGTGATGTAAGAATTTCAAGTATGCACACATGCCAATCAAGAGTGAAAGTTCCCTTTTGCAATGCTAGAGTTGAAAAACCATGGAACTTATATCTTTGAAAACTATTTATGATTCATTTCAAGAGATAGATTCAATGTAAGAATCATTGAAGTTCAAAGGCAAGTTTAAAGCACAAATGAATCATTTTCTTCTTGTTTATAGGAAATTATCATATCAAGCAATTTCAAACAAGAAGATATGTTATCCTCAACCATCCAATCTCAATGTAAGCATATGAAATATTTAAGCAAATAAGAGAGGATTAGAATTCTTTTGAGCATGTGAACTTTTCATGTAAGTTCAATAAAATATAGTCACAAGCTCAACACAAGAGGATTATCATGCCATCTCAATCAAGAAGTGTACTTGTCTAGCATACTAGCATAGGCAAACACATGTTCAAGTCACATTACTAGAGAAGCACAATTTAAGACATGCTAAGGCATAAATCAATTCTCCAAATCCCAAGATATCATGTATATCACATTTAAAGCATAGGTAGGGATAAGGTTGATATCACCAAAGAAGTATTCCTTGAATTTGTATAGGTGACTTTAACTTCCATGCTTCAAGTCTCCTTGAGGGTGTAAAGATTCTTCATGAAGTTTGTATCCCTCTTGAGAAGTTGAATCCATTTAAGTTATGCTAACCTCAAGTAAAGTAGTTGTATTCTATTTCAATGAATACTTGAGGTAGATGTCACCCTACAATTAAATTTAAGCACATTTCTTTGGTATCCAACAAATTTTGGATCCACAATGATTAGTCATTGATAATTAATCTATCATGCTCTTACAATATCAATTTAGCCATAATATGCTAGTTGAGCATAATAATTCAATAATCAATTTAGCATTAAGCATAATGCCAATGACATGCTTCTTTTCATAATATATAAAAAATTTAAAGCATATCAAGCATATCTAGGCATGGAATAGAACTTTGTGTACCAAGATATATTCAACTTAATAAGCAAATGGTACAACAAGAATGAACATAATCATGTGCTAAACACAATAGTCAAATTTTATCAAGCACACATGATTTAATTCATTATTCAAGGCCTACAAGCAATATACCTCAAATTCATAGATTTTGCAATTGAATTAGTATGAGAGGTAATATCATATGATACCATGGCCTTAGAAATTAAGGGAACATTTTTCTTTACCCATTGCTTCTCCTTTGGATATTTAAACTTTGCAAGTTCCACATCATGCATATGAGAAGTTTTGGTTGAAGCTTTCTTGCCTCTTTGACCAAAATATCTATCATTGGGCTTCGGAAATGTTTTCCTTGATGTTTCCATTTTGGCTTGATCAAATTGTCCATCCTTTTGAAGAGTTTTCTGCACAATAGGAGCACTAGGAGGACTCTTTGGTACCCATTTCAACTTGGGTCCTTTAATGTTAGCATTAGAGCCTTTAAGGATTTTAGGAACCCACATCATGTTATTTCTCATATAAGAATTTCTTCTAAATTTGCACAAATGAGAAATATGTCCTAGATGACCACAATAATTGCAAACAATTGAATTGGATGATGATTTTGTCTTTTGAAGATTATTTTCGAAAAACTTATGCCTTTTTGTGTGATCATCTTCCAAAATATTATTGCCAAAAACACTTCTTGGTTTTCCATGTAAAACATCTTTGGTTTTCCTTTTATTATCACACATGGAATGCAAACAAGTATAATCATTAACTTTGGCAAATTTGGAAGATGATTCCTCAACTTTTGTTATTAAATCAATACATGTTTCACTAGTAGTTGAGGTTTCACATTTCATAAATATTTCCTCATCAAGAAAAGCATATTTATTTTTCAAAGACTCAATTTGAATTTCAATAGAGGAAATGTTTTGCAAGCATGCTAAGTTTTTCATTTCTAAATTCAGCAATCCATCATTCAATTCAATATATGCACATTGTATCTCATCATAGGAAGGACTATTATCAATACTTGTATAGTTTACCTCAAAGTCCTCTTGAGCCATGTAAGAAGTAGTTTCCGCTTCTAGCACACTTGACTTATGAGAATCATCATCTTCTTCCATGTGATTGTCCATCAATGTTTCAAGAGCATACTCCATTCCAATATGTTCTTCCTCCAATGGCTTTTGCTCTTCTTGCTTTCTAGATACAACATTTTGCTCAAAAACATTGTTAGCAAGATAAATAGCATCAAGGGTATCCCAAATATCTTTAGCACTAGAGCAATTTTTAATTCTAGCATAAATATCATCATTTAAACCATATCTCAATATTTGCATTGCTCTAATGTTTAAGGTGAAACATTTCTTGTCATAGGAATCCCAATTCAATTTTGGTTTAGAGGAAAAACCATCAAGCACAATATCCCACAAATCTAAGTCAATAGATTGCAAATAACATTCCATCCTAGCTTTCCAAAAATCAAAATGCACACCATCAAAGAATGGTGGTTTATCAATTTCAAAACCCTCTATATTTGAAAAACTTTCTATGGTTGCCATCATATGAGGATCTTTAACTCTAAGCGGTTAAGCTTTAAAACAGAGCACAAAGCTCTGATACCACTTGTTAGCCAAGGGCAACCATCACACAAGAGGGGGGGTGAATTGGGTGATCACAAATTTTATTACAAACTTAAGTAATTGTGCATTTTGATGCACCCAATCAATACATCTCCCCCTTAAGTTCTAATGATCAAGACAACAAGCTCAAATGCAACTACAAGGTATCTGCAGTCGACTACAAAGTGTTAAAACTCGAAAACTACATTCCAGGAATGGATTGTAGTCGACTACAAGGTTGTGTAGTCGACTACAAAGTGTTAAAATTCAAAACCTACATTCCAGAGAGGAATCGTAGTCGACTACAAGTTATCTGTAGTCGACTACAACGTGCCAGAAATGCCTGTAACGGCTATAAACGGCTAGATTTCGAAATTAATCATTCCTAAACACCACCAACGGCTATTTTATCACTTGGGCTATTAATATATGCTAAGATTGAAGCATTAATAAGTTGATGAACACCCATTTGCAAATCATTATGAGGATTTGATCATTTTCTATCAAAATCAATATTTGAGCTCTTCATTTTCATAATCCCTCTATCCATTAGTTCTTCAAGTTGTATTATCTACTCTTTGAGAGAGTTTATCATTTTCTATCAATCATATATACTTGTAAGAGGGTGGATAATCCCTCAAGAGAGTTCAAGGGTAGACTTCCCTTGAAGAGAAAAGAAAGAGGCTCAAGCATAAGGGTGGAGGATCCCAAAGTGTGAAGAGTGCTCTGTTTTTGTAAAGGTTTCTCAAGCACCTAAGTTACAAGCTTGAAGAATAGTGGAAACCTCAAGTGGATGATCTTGGGGCTGGATGTAGATCACAAGAAGTGATTGAACCAGTAAAATATTGTTTGCACTCTCTTATCCCTCACTCTCTTTACATTCTAGCAATTTACATTTAACTACTTATTTGTTGAGTTCTCATGATTGCTATAATTATTGATCTACTGCATATCTTGTGATATTTCTACTTAGATCATTAGAACTTGATATATATCTTGTTTGCTTGATTTATATATATATCTAAGTTATACTCAAGGTATCTACATTGATTGACAAATCTTCATAAGAGTAAGGCATTCATTTAAAACCCAATTTGCTCACAGAAGCAAATTGTAGTCTACTACAAGAAAAGTGTAGTCTACTACAAGACTACTAGAAACTCAACATTAGTGTTTTATTTGTTGATCTTACAAAACCACTTTCAGGGATTTATTGTAGTTGACTACACACCACTTGCAGTCTACTACAAGGTTTCAACCAAGTGATTTTCTATCTTGATTTATTTCCCACTAGTCTCAAATTAATCACACTATAATTTACATTGTTCAATATATTTATATGTGATTGATATTATGCATTATATGAATTGCTAGTAATATGAAAGCATGAATTGTTGTGAAATATATTTATTCCGCTGCATGTATTGATTGGGTGCATCAAAATGCACAATTACTTAAGTTTGTAATAAAATTTGTGATCACCCAATTCACCCCCCCTCTTGTGTGATGGTTGCCCTTGGCTAACACATTCTTTTTGATTAATCATATACTTTAAAGGAAGATAATTGTATACATAAATATGTATGTCTAAATAAATTTTTAGTTTTCAATAATAAAAATAAATCGGGGTGTTAGAATAGCTTTCTAGTAGGGAGAATGAACACCAATGCACAAAGACAATGGATGTAAATTTGTGTGTGTATGTTTTTATTGCATTCATTTTGTATCCTTTTGATGGATTCATACCTGGAGAGTCCACAATATTTTGATATTCCTCTTGAAAAGCCACTACTTTTCCTGTAGAAAGCATCACACGTAACCAGCAGTAGAAATATGGTTTCATGCTATACCCATGATTGACAAATATATAACAGGGCAAAACAATTAATTGAAAAGTAATATCAAATGGTGCTATTGGTTAAAAATGTCCAGATGATTAAACAAGTAATATCAAAATTCTAAAATCATCCAAATATGCCAACCAATTGAAAACACAAATCCAGGTTTAAAGCAAGATGGTGGGTGACATCTGACGATTCCCCAAAACCAGATCTCTTAATCACATCACCATAACCTGAATATCCTTCATCACCCACGACAAAGGTAAAGCTAACCCAACCAAGAAAAATTCAAACATGGAGACTATGATTAATTAAACAGAATTTCTCAGATAATAGCCAAACAACCTAACTGATCTTATGTTACTTTTCTTGTTCAACATCAACAAGAAAGCATAAACATAAAAATCGACTTGTTAACAATCATAACACTAGAACTATGGGATCACATCATCTATTAAGCAAACTTATGTGATGATCTCAATCCCCTTTCTTCCCAAATTAGCAGCCTAACACATAATAATAGAACATTAAACATCATAGTCTCTATAGCTTACAAATTAATTTAGCGTGACCTCAGCAAAGCCAACGAATTGAATTGATATTTCATAAAAAGGAGGTTTGATGCGCATACAGAAAACATAATCAACCAAAAGCACATCGAACTCAACATGCGTAAGTTCGACATCACGGGAATTTTGGGGGGAAAAAAGAAGAAAAAGAACTGGAGAACAAAATGATTTATATTTTCAGCATAAGTTAAAAAAATCATAGACTAAACACTATCTTTTAAAATCCATTTGCAAATCGCATTTCCGAAAATTTCATAAAATGTAAAAGAATTAACAAATTTAAGCATGAAATCTAAACACAAAAGAGAAATTGAGGAAGATATCGGAAGTTGGAGAGTGCAGTGGAGAATCATTATACTTCTTGTAAAGTGATTCTTCCTCATTTTACATCAATACAATTCAATTTTAGTTTATCTATTTTATCTCTTTTATGGGTTCTACCATGTTTCCTAACATTAATAATGTGTTGTTTATTGTAATACTTTTTACACAATTTTTTTTATAAGATTTATGTAGAAAACCATTCAATCACTTCCTAAATTAATTATATCATAAGAAAATCATAAAAATTAACTTTAGCATGAAATAATTAACATGTCTAGTGTCTCTCAAGATTTTAAAAAAAGATGAAGTAATAACGATAAAAATACTCTTCATTTGAGGTCTTTGATTGTTAATTTCTAATGACGTCAAGTAACTTTATAATATTGAACTACGCAGAATGATTCTACAATATTTTAATACAGGAGGATCAAACAAAATCATTTAGTTTGTAACTAAATACATTTTCAACTCTTTCATCATCATGTTAAGTAAATAAAAAATGAGAACGATATAACTATACAAAAGAAATGTGTCTAACATTTAAAATTCGCCACTAAGATTATAGAACCATAAAATCTTTACTTTAAGCTTCCATATTTTCTTATCATTATTAGCATTGACCTCATTAACAAAATTATAATGGACAACCATTGCAACACTGAAATGAACAAAAAATAAAATTCATTCAGTCACACTAAATAAAAACAAAGTAAAAAACTCAAAACATTGTATAGAACCCAAAACTTCACTACATAAAGTATTGCCATAATAATAATAACCTAAAACCAAGAATGTAATGAACAATAAAGAAAGAGTGGAGAAAAGTACATTTGGAACCACTAATAAAATGCAAGAGCTCAAAGCAAGTTCAATGAATTTTGAATAGGTTTTGTATCACTTTTGACTGTTATTAAATTCTTATGATTTTTTAAATTTCAAAGATATGAAATATAATTACTCTATTTAGCTATTTGATGAAAAAAATGAAATTTTATTTTACCCACCCAAAAAGATAAGAGACATTATATGACTTAACAAAAAGATAGTTATCATATTTAAGATCTAAAAAAATTAAGTATTAACAAATTCTTATATTCAAAAGCATATTTAATTAGATATAAGCAAATCTAAGATTTAGAGGTATTATCCATATTATGTTAACCCATTTTAAAAAAATAAGAAATTGCTTGTTTTAGTTGCATGCCATTTATACTCATTAATTTTGCTTTTTGAAAAATTATGCAATCATAATGTATGGTTATTGTTCCATTGAACTGGATATTATTTGCTTAAAAATTCTGTATCAGAAAATAGTTTTTCAAAATTAGACTTTTTTATGTTCTTAACTATTTTAGGAAGCCGTTGGTAGGATAAATTTAAAAAATATAAAATAGAATTACTTTATCTATATGATGATTTTTTTTTTTAAATTTGACGTCACCTACCTAAAGAGATAAGATATATTAATATGACTTATCAAAAAGATATTTATCATATTTAATAAATAAAAAATTCAACATAAACAAATTCTTATATTCAAAAGCATACCTAATAAGATCTAAACAAATATACGATTTGGAGGTATATACATACTATTTTTTAAAAAAATATGTGGATAATTCATTTAAAAATTAAGAAATTACGTGATTTAGTTGTATGTCATTTATACTAATTAATTTTGATTTTTAGAAAATTATAAAATTATGATTTATGATACTAAACTACATTAATCACTAAACTACAATTAAAATATGATAAATAAAACAACGAAATATTCATAAATAAACACTAAATACTAACCATTAGTGACATTTGAGAGTGAAAACATGTTTGTCAAACAATTACTAACTCCTGGACATATAATCATTTGTAATGATTTGTCTAAAACATTTTCTTTATATGCTAAATTTATTAAAATATAAATTTTATGCAATTTATAACATTTATAACAATATAAAGGAAAACAAAATTTTAGTATACATGTTATTATGTTCATGGATTTAATACCTGATATCATATCAAAGACTTTGAAAGAAGTTGATGGCAAATAGTTTTCAGAAAAAAAATCATTTTGCTAGACAAAGGAACATAAGAATGTTTTCTTCCATTTCCTAATACTTAATACACAAACATATAATAATAAAGGTAAAATTAAGTTACAAATCTATATACAAAAAATGATAATAAATATGAAATATATAAATAAACTAACCATTTGTTATATTAGAGAGAGGCGGCTATTGGAAGAGCAATTATTATAATCCAATGCATTCTTTATAATAGGTTGATCATGATGGGAACTATCCAAATTTTCTTTATCTCCTGAATACCTCAAACAACATAGATTCATCAATTCCTCTAGTTAATATCAAAAGGAAATAGTTAGTAATACATAAAAGAGACAATTAAATATTTAGATAAAAATGAACAATATATGTAATATTTTTTAATTAAAAAATGAAATAATAATAATTCAAACAGTAGAATAAATTCAAATCCTTAATTAGTAAAGTATTTAAACCAACTATTCGCCATTTAAAATAAGGAGTCATCAAGCTAATAGTTTAGCTTCATGATTCTGCATGAAAATAAAAGAAAATGATTGCAATATATATTTTTGGAATTCATGTTCCTTTTATGTTTTGGTTTTTTGAAGACAAAATATTTTATGACTCTATTGCAAATGTATGCTCCTAAATAAATAAAAAAGAAAGGTAGTCAAAAATGAACTAATAAGAACTGGGTATTCAGACCAAATTGAATGCCAAAACATGATAATCACTTATTTCCTAAAAGTTATACTTCTGTTAAGCTTTCTTTTAATCACATAAGCTCCTTCCTAAAAAAATTAACTCTGCATCAGAGCTAAAATTATTTTCTATCAAATTGCTCATTTCCATCAAATGACAGTAAAAAAAATTGAGTATAATATATTTAAAGTATGAAATTTCTTGATATGAAGTAGTTTCTTTTTTAAAACTTTTTGGCTATTGCATGAACCCCAAAATTAGTATCAATATCATTTAAATTAGTCAAACTTAAAATATATAACAATATATTTATTCAACACTTTATGAGAGAATATTAGCTAGTCATTATCGAACACTAAATGGAAAATAAACAGATTTTTTCTTTATTCATGTTCTCAATTTTTAATCATTTATAATAATAATATTTAATCTTAAATTGTTCATCAAATCCTCAACTCTATGATATGTGAAAAGTAATAAAGCAAAGAATCATCTAAAGTTTATATTTTATAAGCAAATATATTAAGATATCAAGAAATCAAGTTTTGAAAAAGCATAAATGACATACCTGAAAAGCTCCTATTATGTCTTTGTGTATGTAATTGCTTTGCTCTCTTGTCATTTATTATCAATCTTCTCCTCCATCTAGCCTGCTTTTTTTCTAAATAATCTTTGTAATCCATTTGCATATATCTCCCTAAAAAAATTAGTATTAAATTTACCAAAATACTTATAAAAATCAAAGTAAATACACAATAAACCAAGAACACAAATACACTTACCTTGTAGTCTGATGAGTTACCTGCGTTTGATTTTTCTAGTAGAAATCTGAATAGCTTGTAAAGGGCAAAAATCATTGGATTTTCTTATCATTGTTGATGCACTGATTGTTTAGTTGCGATTGCTTAAAATTAAATGTGATTACATTTGGCTCTCAAAGAAAAGAAATATAATTACTCTAGCTCTCTAATGAAAAAAAAATTTGAAATTCAGTTTATATGATACTTTTCTATCCAAAGAGATAAGAGACATGACTTAGGAAAAAGATATTTATCATATTTAAGAATTTAAAAAATCAAATACTAACAAATTCTTATATACTCACAAAATCATCATAAGTAAAAAACATAACAATATAATGAACTTTAAGTATTAAAACTATTATTAAATGATTATTTAAATAATATATTTCAGAATGACTATTTAAGATTTGCCAGTTGATAATTATTTAAATTATTTTAAGATGACAATCTAAGATTTAAACTATTTCAAGTTTAAATAATTATTTAAACTCTTTTAAGTTGGCAATTTAAGATTTCGCAAAGTATATTGTAGAATGTTGTTTTAAATCAAATAGATATTTTATTATAATCAAATAAATAAGAGATAAACTTAATAACCAAATAGATAATTGAAATTTTATCTTAAAAATAAGATTCAAAGAAATATTTTAGTTAGATTAGAATTATAAAATAAATACTAATAATTACATATTAATTACCCTTATTTTCATATGGGTAATTCTAAAAAAATTATTATTTAATTAGAAGTTCTATCATATCTAAACGGTGAAATTTATAAGTATTAAATCATTGAAACTATCAACCTTAATTTCAATTTAATTCAGATTCTTATATTAAAAAATCATTTGAACATTGAAAAAATTACTTTCTTTATTACTTATCATATATAGACATATTCTACATGTTATGTTTGTGAATAATCTATATATTTAAATGATATTCAACTATAATTTTATATATAATATTATATTGTTAATATTTTATGAATTTATCATGATTTCCTTACTTGTTTTTTTTTAATCCATGACTTAAAAAAGAAACAGGAGAAATGCATTTAAAAATTAAAAAATTATTTGCTTTAGTTACATGTTATTTAGATTCATTCAAATGATAGGATAACAGGAGGGGACTTAATCAGATAGATTACATTAAGGATTAATTAGTTATTATTTAAATTTTAAGATAACAATAAGATTCAAAACTGGATTTCATTTCGTAACAAAGAGATAAAATAAATTATTACCTAAACAAATTCTAATTGATTACTTAGTATAATTGAAATTTCAGTATAAAAATAATTTAAAATTTGAGCATCAAGGAGCAAGAATCAAATGAATAAGAATTTGGAGGGAAAAAACACTTATATAAGTGACACGTGACATTTTGTCCAAATTCCATAAATTGTGTTTTATATAATAGTATATAGATATAGATTGCAATAGATTAGATTAAATTAGTAATAACCATAATCTATTTTGATTTTCTACTAAAATTCTAAGAGATAAGAGACAAAATTAAGATTCAAATAGATAACTTAAATTTGAATTGGAATTTCACCAATTTTAAAGGAATTTCGGGATAAAAGTTTTAAACCACTAATTTCAACATATCTAAACACAAATATGCATCAACAGAGAAGGAATTTAGGAGGATATATATATATATATGATATATTTAATGAGAGGAGCTGTTTATTATAAGAGTAAGAGGAACAAATCTTAACTATTAGATCATCTATGTATGGTCAAGATTAAAATATAAAGTCATGTGTCTTTTTTAAGTGATCATGTGACCTTTAAGTAACATCTAATCTTGACCATACATGGATGATATGATCAAGATTTGCTCATCTCATTTTCACAATAAACCACTCCTCATATGCTTATATATATATATATATATATATATATATATATAATAATCAAATACTAATAAGATTTTAACTTTAAACTTTTAAAATACAATACCTGTAACCATTAACATGATTTTCTATTCAAACGTATGAATGACATCTTACTCTTTTAGAGACAAAGTCCTAATAGTAACGTATTACTCTTAAGACTACGGAAATAAATACCAAGTTGGTGTAAACGTGATAAGGACTAAAAGCATTTATACGTGGATATCATGAACAAGCCATCCTAAATAAGACTATCTTGTATTAATTTAGTTTTTTTTTCCTTTTGAATAAACAGAAACAATAATATAGTTATTTAAAGAAATAACACGTTGACATTTGAGAAATAATATTTCACAAGATGATAAACAAGGGTGGCTATTTTTTAGTTCAACAATGATATTTACATATCAAATTTTTACATTTAGTTAACAAATTCTTAATTAATACAGTATATCATTTGGTTAAGGGATTTTGGTTACTAATTACTTACAAGCTGATAATTTACTAACCAAACAATATACTTAATTAACCAAAAAATTGTTCATCGTTTCCCAAGTATGTAATTAATCGATTATTAAAACCAATTAACCAAACGATATATTGTATTAACAAAAAATTTACTCATTGTTAACCGAGTGTAAAAATGGTATAAAAAAAGTGTGCAAGTATCATTTTCTTTTTTAGTTTTGATTTGAACTTGGAGTATGAAAGTATTTTTATTATAACTAGAATACATGCTTTTTTTTATAATAATTTTTATTATTTATATTAATAGATTTAAATCATGTCGTGATAAATTTGTTTTGTGAGTAGATAGTATTTATATTTGTTGAGTGATTTTTATATTTAGCTGATTGGACAAGTTAAATCGCACCAATGATTCCCACGTTCAGGCAATGAGCTAAGGAAGGGACTTTGTTCCTTAACTTTGGGTCCCTAAGATACCAAAGAAAGCTCCTAGTGCAAAGATCAGTTAAAACATAATGTAAAAGAAAGTGGTAAATGAAAAGGCTGTAAATTACAATGAATTAAAGGGCATGAATTAAGTACAAAGCATTAAATAAAGCAATAAAGAAGATAAATGACATAAATGAAATGAAAGATAAATTGATTTGTGCTTGGTTTATCAAGAGATGGTGTTCTTTCACTTCTTCAAGCCCTTATGGTCCCATTTGGATAAATAACTTATATAAGTTCATATGGGTGGTCTAAAATAAGCTAAATAACGTTTGGACAAACACTTTGAGAAGTGCTTTTCAAAAACCCTTTGGAATAAGTATCATACATTTGCGGGATATGTTATGGATTATATCAATTCCTTAAGGTTAATTTTGTGAAAAATTATTATAAAAATAATTAGTACCTAAGCTATTATAAGCTTTCTCAAGGGCTTATTTTCATAAGCTTGAATTTCTAGCTTATGAAAATAAGTTCAAAATAGCTTATAGGAGTTTCATAAGTTGTTTTAATAAGCTCATCAAAACGGGATGAAAACACTTCATAAGCGCTTATTGGAGTAGATAAGCTTAAATAAATTGCATATAAGCCTATCCAAACGGGGCCTATATATTGCCCAACTAGCCGTTATCCCACCAAAACCTATTGCCTTATCTTTCTCCTCAAGTCTTGTAATATCATGGGATCATGGCTTAACAGTCAGAATAGTGATACATGCCACATCAGGTCACTTCCTTAATTTTAGGGCAAAAAATCTCCACTTCAGCTAAACTGTGTAATTGATCAGCTGACTCAAATTTTCCTTATCCATATTTTTGTGGTGATTGATGTTGTGCAGAATCTAAGCAGTTATCAACCATTGGACTTGGTCAAATATTCATGTGTAACTTTAATCTTCAATTGGCCTGCTCCAATAGGCCCATTACCCATAGGATCCGACCTGATATGTGTTCCATACCCAAATTTGACCCATTTCAATGCAGTGCAAAATCTGGTCCATCAGCTAACTTATCAACCCAATCTTGTTAAATTTTAAACCCAAACTGCCTTTGCCCAGTCCATTAATTTTTTTTGGTGTTAACATTTTGCCCCTTGCATCCATCCTTTCATCGTTGAGCATGCGAAACAACTGATGTGATGTATTTGATTTCAATCAATTGCACGATGGACTAACATATGTTGGAAAATCTTGGGCAAACTTGCAAGAAACCTTGGCTAAAGCTAAAAAGGAACATGTTGAGATGACCTCTGGGTTGACCACAATGCCTCAATTTTAGGCTGCAACTTCTTCAACTATTGTTGCTGAAAAACCATTAATTGGGGAGGATCCTCTATTTGTGACTCCTTTCGTTATTCATCCTCCTAATTGAAATCATCCTTCCTAGGATTTATTATTTTGGTATTTTGATGTGTTTAGCATTAGGATGGACGATTTTTTGATCATAGCTATGTAGGTTGCCTTACTTAGGATTTTCTTCTGATTTTGCTTTTTGTTGAAGCTATGTAGTTGGCTTGTGGATACTCTTTTTAAGACTCTGCATTTTGAACTCTTCCCAAATGGAAGGATAATAAAACTTCAAGTATTTTCCATTTATGCTTTTGTTCAGCTCTTCTCCTTGCATGTTAATTAGCCGATAAACACCTCCTGGAATAATTTGACTTATAACAAAGGGTCCTTCCCAATTTGGCGACCATTTACCATATCTATAATCTTTTGAACCAATAGGAAAAATAGTCTTCCAAACTAGGTCACCTTCAACAAAACTCTTGGCTCTTACATACTTGTTGTAACTTTTAGCTACTTGAGACTTGTTCAATCGAACGTTGTCAAGAGCTATTAGCCGATCTTCATCAATTGAGTCTAACTCCATGTAAAGAGACTGAAGATACTCTTCTTGTAACATCTTCGGTTGGGTATCAAGTTTAACATAATTTAATTTAATTTAATTTCAAAACCTCTTCGAATTTCTTATATAAAAAAATACAAGTTTCAAAATTCCTTTTCGTGATAACATAAAACAAACAGATTAATAATAACATAATTACACCAAGATACAAACAATGCACATCATTTACATTACTCAATTTTATATTTGTCTTAGTACATAATACATAACCATAGGTCCGGACAAAGAAATAGAAACACACATGTTGTTATAAGCAATTTATACATTTCAATGACTAATCGACAATGATAACATGTTATCAAACAAATGGGTAAACCAAACTCAACGTGCACCATGGAGCTAAACACAATAGTCAGAGAATGATTTGGGAGACATGTTATGTTTCTCATTAGCCTCACAGTGCTATCAAATCTCAACCAAACTGGGAATAGGAATAATGTCTCGTCGAGATCGTCGGTGTGTTGCAATCATATTACCATGGCACAATGGTGCTACCAACTAGCCCCCTATGGAGTTTCCACACCATGATGCCTCCTAGATCAAAACCTTTATCTTCACTACGCAATTCACACTTGCACTAAGGTGTAACTCAATCTCAAGGCCTTAACAACAAGTCTCATTAGACTTCCACAATGCCATATACAGTGCGATAATTTATGATCACAACACAATCCCCTCAGGATTCAAGTCACCACTAAGACTTAGCGTCTATTGACCTGTCTATGGTCCAGTACGTCAATTCGACAGTAGTTTTGCTGTTTCTTAATCATGTGATGCTTTTTAAAACATTTCTCAAAGTCACGTAACGCTACGTCTTCATATAGTACACTGCGGTTACTATTTTAAATCGTGTAACACATCTATTATGTTTTTCTAAATCGCGTAACATTTATGTTACAATTTTACATTGCGTAATACTTCTATTACGTTTTTCAATCGTGTAAATGCATTTTCATATTTTTCAAATCGGGTAACTCAAAAATTCATATTTTTGAATCGCGTAAGATTTTAAAATCATTTTTCAGTCACGTAAATCATTTTTTTATAAATTTTCAATCACGTAATGCGTTTTTCACAAAATTTCAATCGCATAAAGTGATTTTCATAAAAATTAAGCTATTTTGAACTAAATTAAATATTTCCAAGTCTATTCTCACTAACAACTTAGTTCAATGTTAAAAATTGATTTTTCCGCTAATCTTCCAAAATCATTCCTATTTGAAAACATTTATTTCCCATCTCAAATCATCACAAAGATGTTTTTCCCTCAAATTTAAAAAATAAAAGTCCTTTTATAAAATAAGTATTAATTTAAAATAGTTTCTTTTGCTCATTTTAAAACTTTGTTCTTTTCCACTTTATCCATAAAAATCCTTAACCCAACTAATTATCACCTAATTAATTGAGTTTAACAATTAATAAAATATTTTTCTTTGATGCTAACTTTTTTAGGCTAGGTGGCCGTGAGCCACACATGGTCTTTGGACCAAAATGTTTTGATGCTATCCTTTTCAGAACATAGTGGCCGAACCACTCATAGGTCTTTGGACCAAAATTCATCTACTTTCCACCATGATTCAATAGTTCAAACCAAAACATATTCATGTTCTAATCGTGTCTTTCCATTCACACATGAATCATTTCTTCCAAATCGAAGATATATTATGATTCAACTATCACAAGTTCATGCAATATTTCAAAGCCATAAAAACACATAGGCTAAGTAAAACATAAAACCATAAAGCACAAATCATAAAGCTTGAAGCATAAACCATAAACCATAAAACATAAACCATAAATAACCCCACAAAATTTAAGTGAATAAATACTTAAGTGGATTTTTCACTAACAAGCCACAAATTTTATTTTCCCATTACTATATTGGTTGATAAAGAAAACTCCTCCTTACCTTGTGGTTCAAAAATTCTTTAAGTGGATTTGGAATGGTTCCTTGTTCTTCCACCAACAAAACCCTTAAATAAAACCAAGTTCACAAGCTTTAAGCTCTAAGACTTGAAATAAAATGACCATGGATCAATCCTATGGTCTAGAACTTGAAAATATAATTAAAAAAGTGAAGATGAAGAATTTTCACTTTTTATTCTTCAAACTATGATTCTCAAGAAAGTGGTTGAAAATGGTTTCTTCTCAAGAAACTTACAACACAAAAGCTTCTTAGAATGATGTTTAGATGGTAGAAACATGGTTGGATGATTTGGGTCAAGCTTGGAAGATGGATCTATGGTGCTTGGCTGTGGGTTTTCTTGAGAGAGAAAGGAGAGAAAATTTTCTTCTTGCAACAAAGTGAAGGTAAAATGTAAAGACAAAATGTAAGAAGTAAAATGTGACTTTGCTACTTGGTAAAAGATCACACAAGATATTTTCCCCTTGTCCCCCACTTGGCTTGGCTGACCACCTTGGAGAAGCTTGAGTTTGTCTTCCACTTGAACACTTGCTCCTCCAAAATTGACTAACATTAAAGTAGCTACATGACTCACCTACATGACTAGGCTAGATGACCCCATCATTAGATATTTGTCGTTAGATATTTTTCAGTAACTATTATCCAATGGACAAAGACCAATATCTATTGTCCAATGGACAATAGAATGTACTTAAATTTTTATCTGACAATAAAATCTTAGAAAATGAAAAACATTAAAATCTATTCTCGAATTTAGGTTTCATAAACTCCCTAGGCCTCAGTAAATAGTCAAAAAAATTTTGGGCTTGAAAATAAAAATTATTATTATTTATTTCCGAAACAACCCCAAATCAACAATGAAGTCAAAGCAAAATAAACATTAATTAAATAAGGCTCACAAAAATCCCCAAAAATCACAAAAATTAGGAAAATCAATATTGAAAATAGAAACAGAAATTTTAGGGTGTTACAGTTCTGGTTCAAGGCCATTTTGCTTTGCTACTGTCAAGGATTTGACTGTACTTTCTAAAGGAAACATTACACCTTGGCCATAAGTTTGTCGAAATGGAGTAAGACTAGTTCGTGTACATTTGGGATTTCTGGAAGCACATAGAGTTTCATATAAAATCTCATGCCACCTCTTAGGCTTATCTTCTAATGCTTTCTGGATCATATCAATTAGGATTTTGTTAGTAGCCTCCACTTGCCCATTAGCTTGAGCATAGTATGGAGATGAATGAATGGATTTGGTACTATACCCTTGAGCACAGGAGACCACCTTATCCCCTATGAACATTGTACCTTGATCAACAGTTAACATTTGGGGAATCTTAAACCTATGAATAATCTGCTGTTTGATAAACTTGATCACATTAGCTTGTGTTACAGCTACCATCGGCTATGCTTCCACCCATTTGGTGAAGTAACTAGTTGCTACAATAATGAAAGAATGTCTCTTTGATGAAGGAGGGTAAATTTTCCCTATCAAATCCATTGCCAACCCTTTGAAAGGCTAGGGTATGATGATAAGTTGAAGTTCCTCAGCTGGTATCCTTTCAATTGGACCATACATTTGACAAGCTTCACATCCCTCAGCATACTTGTAGCAATCAATTGTTATAGTTGGCCAATAGTAACCATGTCTATGGATTAACCACCTCATCTTAGGACTAGATCTGTGTGCTCCACAAACCCCTTCATAAATTTCCCCCATCACCTTCAAAGCTTCCATCTTATCTAAATACTTTAAAAGCAATCCTTCATGCCCCTTTTTGTATAGTTCATCATTAACTAAAACATACCTGTTAGCCAAAGGCAACCATCACATAAGAGGGGGGTGAATTGGGTGATCACAAATTTTAAGACAACATTGAGATTTTGTACATTTTGATGCACCCAATCAATACTTGCTGCGAAATAAATATATTTCACAACAATTCATGATTTTATATTACTAATAATTCATATAATGCATAATATCAATCACATATAAGTATATAGAACAATGTAAACTATAGTGTGATTAATTGGAGACTAGTGGGAAATAAACCAAGATAGAGAATCACTTAGTTGAAACCTTGAGGTAGACTGCAAGTAGTGTGTAGTCAACTACAATGAGCCCCTGAAAGTGATTTTACAAGATCAACAAATAAAACACTAATTTTGAGTTTCTAGTAGTCTTGTAGTGGACTACACTTTTCTTGTAGTAGACTACAATTTGCTTCTGTAAGCAAATTGAGTTTTAAATGAATTCCTAGTGAAAATTTGTCAATCAATGTAGATAGCTTGAGTATTGCTTAAATGTTATATAAATAAAGCAAACAAGATATATATCAAGTTCAAATGATCTAAGTAGAAATATCACAAGATATGCAGTAGATCAACAATTATAGCAATCATGAGAATTCAACAAATAATTAGTTAAATGTAAATTGCTAGAATGTAAAGAGAGTAAGGGATAAGAGAGTGCAAACAATATTTTACTGGTTCAATCACTTCTTGTGATCTACATCCAGCCCCAAGATCGTCCACTTGAGGTTTCAACTATTCTTCAAGCTTGTAACTTAGGTGCTTGAGAAACCTTTACAAAAACAGAGCACTCCTCACACTTTGGGATCCTCCACCCTTATGCTTGAGCCTCTTTCTTTTCTCTCCAAGGGAAATCTACCCTTGAACTCTCTTGAGGGATTGTCCACCTTCTTACAAGTATATATGATTGATAGAAAACGATAAACTCTCTCAAAGAGTAGATAATACAAATTGAAGAACTAATGGATAGAAAGATTATAACAATGAGAGCTCAAATCTTGATTTTGATAAGAGAAAGATTGATCAAGTGTAATGATATGAAAATATGAGTTTCTCACTTGTAAATGCTTCAATCTTGGTATATATTAATAGCTTAAGTGATAAAATAGCCTTTGGTGGTGTTTTAAAATCATTACTTTCGAAATCTAGCCGTTTATAGCCGTTACAGGCTATTCCGCCACTTTGTAGTCGACTATATATACCTTGTAGTCGACTACCAGTCCTCTTTGAAAAGTAATTTTCGAAATCTAAAACTTTTTAGTCGACTACAAGGTCTTGTAGTCGACTACAATCCATTTCTGGTGGTCTTGTAGTCGACTACAAGTCTCGTGTAGTCGACTACAATTCCACTTGGGAAAGTAGTCGTTTTTAAATGATCATAACTTCTTCGTTTCTTAACCAATTTAAGCAAATGACCATGCGTTGGAAAGCTTTTTGAGTGTACTTTCATATGAGACAAGTTTCAGATCAAAACTCAAAGTATTTTAAAAGTTATGATAAAAATAGGGACCATAGGTCAGCTTTTCAAAGTCTTGTAGTCGACTACAAAAGACTTGTAGTCGACTACAATTCCTATTCGGAAAGCAGTCTTTTTAAAAATGTCATAACTTCTTCATTTCTTATCCAAATTAAGCAAATGACCATGCGTTGGAAAGCTCTTTGTGTCTAATTTCATATGAAATAAGTTTTAGATTAAAACTCAAAGTATTTTAAAAGTTATGACAAAAATAGTAACCATAGGTCAGCTTTTCAAAACTCAGATTTGACTATTTTTCATAGTTTTGAAATACCACCAAGACTAACTTCTCAGAACTTGTTTGTTAGGCATTTTATCATGTTAAAAACATTTGTCAAGATTGAATAAAGATATTTGAGCTCTCTTCATGTAAAACCTCTATCCTTACAAAGGAGAATTACCTATAAGATAATATATACCCAAATGAGTCCTTAGGCTTCTTGATGCAATCCAAGCTTCTAAAAATTCTTCTCTTTAAATCTTCCAAATGCTTGGTTCATCTCTTCATTCTCCTTCTTGTTGAGTTGAGCATAAATAGGATCTTTCACTTTTTTATTCCAATGCTTACTCTTGGTACTTGGACTATCCTACAAAGCATAACTCATTTGAAAACCATGATTAGTCCAAATCCATATCTCAATAACTTAATATGCATGATTCACATGTATATAACTTTATAAAGTTCTTCATGCATATGATTCACATAGACACATATCCAATAATTAATTATATCACTTATCAAGTACATTGGATATATCCTATCAATGATGCTACACAAAACTTAATGCATGATTCTTATAATAGGAACAACAAGATAATATATAACCATGCATTATCCAATATAGCTCATCAAGCACATATGTAGCATATTTGTAATCCTTTTTGTAATGTATTTGTCATCATCAAAACATAACACAATAAACCATTGGGGCAAACATATTTCCACAATACCTCAGAGCCTTCTACTTGATTTTGAAGTCTACAGTAGCTGAGGGATTCATCGAAAAGTTGATCAACTCTATTCTCCAGTCTTGGTTGTTGTCTGTTGATCAATGGTTGTAATGCTTGGAAAATGAAAGACCTCTTGACTCAATTCATCAGAAATTGTTTTGAATCCAATGGCATGTTGAGCTAAACTATTGGCTTCTTCATTTTCTCCTTTGGGTACATGCATTATTATTAAATCGGCAAATTGTTGAAGGAAAGCGTTAGCCGTTTCATAATAATGTAACAAATGGGGATTGTTGCACTTATATTCCCTAGTCAACAGTTTGATGACTAAATGAGAATATCCATGATTTGAATAAACTGAGCTTTTAGAGATATCAACAGTCAAAGCCCAATTACAAAAGCCTCATACTTAGTTTGGTTGTTAGAACAACTGAGCTTAAGTTGAAATGTAAATCACCCAATTTTCCCAGTAGGACTTATGATTGTAACTCATGCTTCAACTCCCTTTTAGTTCAATTCATATTGGACGCAAGTGGCAAAACATCCATTTGTCCTTATAAAAACTTTGTGTTAGTCCAGGACGTTTATAAAAGACTTACATGTGAGTCCAATTATATGACTATAATAAAACTGTTTAATTCATATTGGATGCAAGTGATAAAACAATCAGTTGTCTTTATAAAAACTTGTCCGAGTCCAAAACGTTTATAAAATATAATAAGTTTGATAAAAACTTATTTGTTCATACTAATTTAATATCTTTGTTATCTTCAAAACTATGAAGGGTTCAATTACTTGAACTACTTTGATTCCAAAGTCAATTTCTTGATTCGTCTTTGGTTTCAACAATCCATAGAGTAATGATAACTCCATGAAAATATAGTTATTCACTCTTATTTTATCCTTTAAAAGTTGCAAAAACCTTGAGGAAATTCATATTATGCTCGTTTTAGCTTCATTTTTGTGTTTAGTTGTTTCTTTTGATGCTCAGGTTGGTTTAATTAAATTTAATTATGAATTTTAGCTTAATTCACTCAAAAGCATGCTTATTAGTGTTCTCACATGTGGTTTGACTTGTTTTTTGAAGGTAATAGCCCACGAAGAACTATATAGAAGAGTTGAAGCTAGTTGGATGCTCTTTTGAACCTTACTATTATGTGAGAAGCATAACTTGAGCCACATACCTTGGAATGGAGTGATCTTTAGTTCATTGGAAAGCTAAGAGAAACTACTACAACTTTGTAGAAGACCTCAAAGACCAATTCAAGCGTTAAGATGGTGAAAAGCAGCGTGGAATACCGAAGTTCAGTTCTATTGACCACAACGCCCAATGCCATGACCATCAGGAAATTGCTGCACACACTGGGTGCTACAGTATCCAACTCCCTAAATTCATGGCCTTACGCGGCGAGGGCACCCTAATTTTGTAATTATTTGCTCGAATTTTCCCCTTAAATTTTAATTAAACCTCTTGGGCCTTACTTTGGAGATTATTCTAAGTTTGTTTTGATATTTTTGGGGGGAGAGAGGAGAAAATCCATCAACGTTCAAGAGGATTGAAGATCAAGGTTTTGAAGATTGAAGACATTAGAGATTCATAGTTCTTCCTTCTTCTTAATTTCTTGTGTTATTATGATGGTGGAACCTGTAATCCCTTGTTTGTGTTTCCCAATTCCGTTATGAACTAAATTGATTTTCTAGGATTGTAATCAAACTCTCATGTAGTTTGAATCTTCTTTATCTCTCCTCTTTGTTCTTTGAGAATTGGGTTAGTTATTCATATTTGTTCTTAATACTTCTAATTGCTTGATCACCAATTAGATTGATTAGGTAAATCTAAATTGAACTTGGAAAAGGGAATTTAGTTTTAAGACCTTGGGTAAATAACATGTATTCAACTTCATTTGATAGAATAGGTAAATTGATTTGCTTGTAGGATAAGAACATACCTATAAGTCACATGTAACCATGATTAGAGCCTATTTTTATTGCATATTTCTTTAATTTTTATCTCATAAGAATATAGACAAAAGGTTGAAAGGGATAGCTTTGTATAATCATTGGAAGAGGCATATAAAAAGAATTAGAACTCAAGGTTAATAACTCATGATCATTGAATAAGGCTGAGGGGAATTGCAATCCTAGGCTTGTTTCCTTGATAAATTTTGATTCATTATCTTGTGCTTTCTTAATTTGACTTTCTTGCTTAGTTTATTTTGTTATAATTCTACATTTGGTTATTTGGATAATAGTAAGAATTCTACACACTAGTAATTAGCTTAATTTGGTAATAAATCTCTGTGGGAATAACCTTTACTCACTACTTTATTACTTGTTTGACATGTGCACTTGCATGATGTGAAAATTATCAAGTAATTAGCCATAATTGGAAAGATATGAGTAGACTTGGTCAATCTATCTACTAGAACCCATGTATCATCATATCCTGAAGGTGTCCTAGGAAATCCCATGATGAAATTTGATAGCATAATATTTTATTTATTTAATTGCCCTATCACTGGGTTTCTTAAGGTCCAATTTGGCTTAATTGAGTTGGTTTTATCATATTTTACCTAGTTGGATCATTGATGGAATTATAGCATAATTTGACCTTAATTTGTCTATTTGGCAGAGTTTAGTAATCTGGCCATAATTTAAGTTTTCGAAATCTAATTGTTGTCTTGTAGGAAAACTAAGACAATTATCGACAAGTTTCATGAGACCTCAAGGGCTGAATCACATGTTTGGATAATTTAAATTAGAGTTGAAACAAGAGTCAGAGTGTTAATCCTAATAGTTTGACCTCGGTGCACTAATCAACCCATATCTTGAGTTGTAGGAGGGCAAAAGGTGTAAAACTAGATCCAAATGGAAAGCTAAAATGCATTGCTTCAATTCTCATGAAGACCATGTTTCAAAACTGCATCGTTTTGATAGTGTTTGTCCCACGTGAAGTTAGTTGTCTATTTAGATACCTCTTCAGATTGATTTGAGCATAACTTCCTCATCTTAAGCCCAAATGAGATGACCAATTAAAGCTAAGAGGAAGGGGACTAGTCCTAATCAAGTGGAAGACTTGAAATTGAGTTTTAGGGTTAGTTATTTGGAGGGAAAGATAGAACACGAAAAGATACTTCTCATTCCCTCATTTTTCTCTAGACTTTTGAGTTTTCTGTCTAGTTTTTCTCTCTTCTTCCACAAGCTTTCTTGGACTGTAGCAATGGAAGGATAATTCTGAAATCAATCCAAGGTTATTGAAGGAATTCTGGTTTGATCTTGTGACCTTGTATTAAAATTCAAAATTGATTTTCAATTAAATTTCTCTCTTATTTTCTTAATTATGATCTTAAATCTATGAATGTATATATCTATTTCTGTGTTCTTGATTATGATTTGTGATGATATTTTGGTTGATTAATCATGGTTTCATCGACTGAATTGAAGAGATTAGGTGCATATTTGCTACCTAGGTTAATGGAATTCTTGTTCTTAAGCTAACATAGATCCAATATAAATTGTGCGATTGCAGATTTGTGTGCTAATTGTAGTTGTATTCTAGATGATTGCCTAATAGTGAATGTTAGATTTAATGCAGATATCTCAATTAAAGCTAGATTAACCATTCAATTGAATTCAAATACACAATTAGTGGTCGATGAAAGGTTAAATGGAATTTCGGATGGTGTCGTGGATTGATTGTTTTTCCATTTGATTTCCCCTAGTTTCATTTGTGGTTTTACATACTGTAATAATCCAAATCCCCTATTTTTCTCATCTTGGTTTGATTGAATTGCGTTCGGATCTTTGGGACATAACTTTGTTCGACCAATATGCTACAAGTTTGACATTGAACTGGTTTTATTGTATTTGACTAAGCTTGACACTTTCGTTAAAATCCATAGTTATACTATCCCATTTCCACTTTGGTATTATCAAAGTTTGAAGCAATCTTGCAGGATTTTGGTGTTTTCTTTTTGCTTTTTGACAGATCAAACATTTAGCTACAAACTTAGCTACGTCTAGCTTCATTCGAGGCCACCAAAACATTTTCCTAAGATCTTGATACATCTCAGTAGCACCATGGTGTATGGTATACTTACTCCTATGGGCTTTAGCTAGGATTTCCTCATTCAATTTGTTATCAAAAGGGACACATGACCTATTATCATACCATAAAACTCATTCTACATCTAGACAAAAATGATTGAATTTCTTCTTTAAGGCTTGATCTCTAAATGGTTGAAGAGTCTTATCCTTACTCTGTGCTTGCTTTACTCTTTTCTCAAGATCAAATTCTATCCTTAATTCACGCACAAAGAGGCATTGAGATTGAATTGCAGTGGTGAGTTTCAAATCCCTAAATTTTGCTAACAGTTTTTGCTCTTCAATCATCATCATAGATAAATGTAAGGATTTTCTACTTAAAGCATCAACTACTACATTGGCTTTTCCTGGATGATATTTTAAATCAAACTCATAGTCTTTAAAAAAGTTTTGTTACGCTAAAATCGCATTTAAGGGCAAGTGCACCCTGTCGCACAAGTAATAAAAGAGTATTTGGGACTCCAAGTATCAAACCCACAAGGATTGTTGGCGATTACTAAGTTAATTAATCCCTTATGTTATCTAGACAATGAAATTCGAATGAGAAAGGAGAAACTATCAAGCAATTAGGAGAAAGTGAGGAAATCAAATATTATCAAGCAAAGATTCAATTATGGAAAGCCTAGGGTGTCTGGTTTCACTTATGTCAAAACTCATAAAATTACCCAATTCCTCAATAATATGTGTTCTGATTGATTGCTAATCACCTGCTCTAATGCTATTAATACCCAATGGTCATGCAATATTAATATTCTTTTTCTCAATCTGAAACCCCCAATGGTCATGCAAGGCAAACAGTCAAGAAAAGCATAAAGAACCAGCAGATTTGTTAATTAAATAACTAATTGAAAACAAAGGATTGAGTTTGGTCCACACAACCCTAAATCCGATTAATCCTAGAGTTCCATTAACTAATTGTGGTACGGTCGCCAGTCAATCAATTAACTTTTTAAAGGGTGCACAAACCTTATTGGAAAACAAAGCACTAGGAAAAATCCAATCAATTGGGGAAACACAAAATTATTTAGAATTAGGAAAACATTATAAGAATTTGAACATAAGATCCACCATAACCCTAGTTATGGATTTAGCTACACATAGTCAAAGAGAACAAAGCATAAACTAAAACCAAATTCAAATCCATAAAAGAATAATAGAAAAACTAAAACCCGGAAACCCCCTTGCGGTGAAACAGGTCCTTCACGAACAATTGGGGAGACGGTCCTTCACTTGATAGCTTCAAAAACCTCTCAAGCTCCGCTACAACTCTCTAATCAAGCAAAGGGCTATAGCTACTTTCTTTCTCTGAATGCCGGATACTTCTCCTTGTGCTGCCACTCCTCCTTTATAATATTTTAGTGGCCCAACAACTCTACAATCTTTTCTTCTAGGGTTTCCTAATTGTGCACAAATTCATTTAATGTGCAATTCTTGGATAACAGGGAAAGTAGATTGCTTTTCCACTTTGAGTATTCTTAATTAATGTGAGATAAGATGGAGAATCTTCCAAGAATATAAAAATAGGAAACTTCCACAACTGGATTGATGATATCTTTGTAGGATCTTGCCAAAATCTTTCATAATTATGTTGATGATATCTTCATAGAATCCTGGAAAAATCCTTCATAATTAGGTTGCTGATATCTTTGTATCTTTCCCAAGATTGTTTCCATTTTAACACTTAAAAGCTTGATTCTCACAAATCTTCAACCTGCAATATTTAAAGGAAATTGGGTAAGTTTCCCTTATAAAATCTTCAAATAAATACCAAATCAAACTTAAATTTCTAGCATTTAAGTATATAAAATGACATTTTATCAAGTTCTATCCATCTCCTATGTCTTATATTAAATTCCCTTTGATCATAAAGATACTTCAGACTTTTGTGATCACTATAAACATCGAATTTAACACCATACAAGTAATGCCTCCATATTTTAAGGGAAAACACTATAACCGCAAGCTCTAGATCATGGGTGGGATAGGTTTTCCTCATAGGGTCGAAGTTTCGTAGAAGCATAAGCTACTACATTCCCTTGTTGCATTAGAACACATCCTAGCCTTCTTTTATATGCATAACTATAAATAGTAAAACTCTAAAGAGGATCAGGGATTACTAGACTTGGGGTGGTAGTAAGTCTTTTCTTCAATTCCTGTAAACTATTTTCACATTCCTTACTCCAAACAAAAGGATTATTCTTGCTAGTTGTAATGACCCAAATTTTTGCGCATGACACTCGTATTGTGTACAGCTTTTTTCTTGTGACTGAGTTTTTAAGATTAACCTTTTAAGTCACTTTACTCTATTAGTGAGATTCTTAGAATTAAACACACCTTATAAAAATTATTTAGAGCCATTTTGGGTCATTAGATGATTACCTGTCAGTATGAGACCTAAACGTTTTGTAAGTTTGGGTAGTGGCACCTATATGGAGAGGCTATAGAAAAAATGTATCCTCTTAAAATCAAAATTGGAGGTAATTGATCCTTTGATATCAAGGACCTATAACATGATTTTTAGAAACCTTTAATCCGTTCATTTTGAAAGGAAAAGTCATTGAAAGTTTCGGATTTTAAAATTTTGAACTAAAACTCAAGTTTTGACTTTTTATTCTTAAGGATTTAAATTTTTTTGATATTTTTATTAAATCCAAATGGGGGGTATTTCCTTATTTACATTTATGTTTTAAAGTTAATGGAGAGTAAAATAAAAGAGGACATTAACTTTATATTTTCGGGTCCCACTTCCAACCTTTATATTTTCGGGCATAACAAGGGAGATACTCCTCATACCCCCTTTCACGACCTCTGCTCTCACTTCTCTCCTTCTCTACTTTTGCTCATTCTTTCTCTATTTCTCCTTCTTCCTTTGTTTCTTCCACCCACTGAATTTCACCATTCTCCGTGATTTCAAGTTGCTGGAACACATTTCCTTCATCTTCCAAGGGTTGGGTTGCACAGTTTGAGTGAACAACGATACACTCCTCAGACCCACTTTCACGACCTCTGCTCTCATTTCTCTCATTCTTTGCCTTCTCTCTTTCATTATCTACTCCTTCTTTCTCTACTTCTTCCATCCACCAGATTTTACCGTTCTTCGTGGCTTAAAACTCCTGGAACACATTTCCTCCATCTTCCAGGGGTTGGGTTACACAGTTTGAGTGAGTAACCAAGTTATTCACTTCATCCTTCTATTCTTGTAGCTCATTTAGGTAATCTCTTAACTCAAATATGTTGCTAAAGGCTAGGTTATGGTGAATTTTAGATTGCATTGTAAGTTGAATAAAGGGTATTGAACCTAGGGTTTGATTTGGAAATTTTGGAGTTCTTAGAAATTGATAGTATATGGAATGAATTGGATGAGTTTTATGCATGATTGGAATGAATAAAAGTGTATTGAAACAAGGTTGGTTCGTGTGGTTTTGGAAAGAAAAGAGTTTCCCACTAGGAGTTTGATAAAATGCTTGAAGGAGATGGAAAATTTCTGTTTTCAAGTAAACTGAGTGTGTAGTAAATTGGGCATAACTTTTGATTGGAAAGTCGTTTTAAAGTGATTCCAGTTGCGTTAGAAACTAGACATGCATAGATTTAATTCAATATAAAATTGGTAATTTTTAAGCTTTTGAATTGATACAGAATTCACCTTAAACAGAAGCCATTTTTCTGGTTTATTAGAATTAAGTTTCATGTTGTCTAGATTCTCCAAGAATTCCTTCAATGATTTGGTTAAACCTTGGTTCTAAGTATTGATCATTGTTTTGGTTATGATTTTGTGATATTTGATTCACTAGAGGATCATTTCGTTGGTTCGTGACAACATAGTTTTTGGACCCGAGAAGTTTTTCCATTTGTGTGAGTTGATAGTATAATATGAGGTTTCTGCATGAAACCAGTTTATGTTTTGATTTATTTAAAATATCAAATGGTGATATTTTGAAGTGATTTTTGGATATGTTATATTTAACATATTGATGTAAGTATGTGTAAATTTCCGTGATTTCATGAATATTGAAACTATTTTAAAATCGTGAATGAAACTGATGAAAAGTTGAGAATTTTCAGGTGAATCCTGATGGAAAAACATCCACGGTTTTAGCACCATATGGGTGACTAAATGATGTTGAAATATTCTTAATTTTTACTATGTTGTGCATTGAGAACTTATGGATATCTCTATTAAATTTCATAATTTTGAGAACCTATAGCTATGTGAAGAGAATTTATTTAAAAACAGCTAGATGTTTTCCTGTTTTGAATCGTATGATTTATGCTCTTGAATTTCAGTGTGGTTAAATATTTGGGTTATGAAGGTATTCGTATATTTGAAATTATACAAGTATAATTTTCTTGGGAGGAAACCTTGATAGAACTATGTAGCTAATGGCAGTAGACGTTAGCCTTGTGTGTTTAGCCACACCACTATCTTATTTGATAGGTGGGATTTTTCCATGGTTATTGACAGGTGGATTTACTGCCTGACATATTTAGTTATAGATTAGAGATTTCCTACTAGTATTCCTATATATATATATATTTGATTCAAATATTTCATTTCAGATTATTGATTTAATGTTTCTCTTACAAAAATCTAAAACATATATATTGAATGACTTTTATGAGTATTATACTGGTTTTATTGCAGATTATATTATCTCTCACCGAGTTTAGACTCACTTTGTGAAATTTATAATTTTCAAATCTAAGTATTGAATCAAGTCCAAGTTCCTTAGCTAGATAAAGTCTTTTGATTTGGTGAACCCAACACTTCATTCATATGGGCACATTTGTCTGGTTGTTATTACTAGGAATTATGATATATATTTGGCTCATGTAATGTCTCTAGATGTGCTCCATTATCTACATGCAGGATACAATCTCCGTTGTGTTAGATCTAGCTATAATATTGTTGGACATATGTATTCTTATACATATTGTGGGTGATTTGTATATTATGAAAACTGAGATGGATGTATAAATGGAATATGTATGACATGTTATACATTTAAGGAAACTTCATTCAATATTCTGACAATTGGAATTGTTAAGATATTAAGTAAATTAGGCTTGCTAGGTGATCAATCAATTTGAGACATTTATGTTAGCTTTGTATTAGGCTTTATTAGATGTTTATTGTACCCAATATTAGTATTTTAGATGAGTTTAATGTTGTTGGACCTCATTGGGCTTTAATGCAAATTATGAATAATTCTTGGATTTTGATGCATTTTGACCTTTCCTCCTTGGTTAGGCCATAACTTGGGACTCGGTGATCCATTTGAGGTGATCTTGGTGTCTTTGGAAAGCTAAGACAAGGCTCTACAAGTTTCATGAAGAACTCAAGAGCTGGATCGGACTTCTAAAGGTCCAAAATATCCCTGCAATACAGAGTGGGTTTGCTGTCACGAAAATCTAGGCAGTGTGCACATATTGGACTACATAGTGAGCTATAAGCCTCCTCTTAGGCTGAAACTTGGCCGTTGGAAAGATAAGACTCATATCTCCAACTTCACTAAGGACCATTTAGTCAATAGATGTCGTTTTAGGCATGATTATGAAGCTACAAGTTGGTTTGAATTTGGAAACACGTTCTGCCAACCTAACTTGAGGTAGGTACAGTGTTTTTAGCATATCTGGAGTTTTAAAATTCCAAATGGCATGATTCCAATTGCAAAATTTCAAGGAGACAACTGGATACAACTTTCATGAAGACCTCCAAGCCAAAATGCATCGTCTATGTCATAAAAATCAAGCCAGAAGTCGGATAAGAGTTGCTGACTAAAAGCCACGAACCATACACCAACCCACCTACCATGCATCAAGCTTACATATTTGACAATTTCTATGTTTTTACAGCTTCCATTTAGATTATTTTCAATCCCAAATTGGCTTCTAGGATTAGTATAAATAGAGTCAATCTCTTTGTATTATACATCATTCAATTTTAAGTAAGTTTGAAGAAAGTTTGAGTATTTGTGAGAGTTTTCTTTCTCTTCTTCTCCATTCTCTTTACAATTTCATTTTTGTTCTTTTATTTATGAGTTCTTCCTTCCATCCATGGAAGGCTAGGCTCTTATAATCAATCCAAGGGATTAGCCATCTTGATGTTTAATTTGGAGATCTTGTTTCGCTTGTTCATATTGCTTAATTGTTATTCAAGTTTCTCTTCTTCCTCTTTAGATTTTTATCTATATTAAATTGCTTAATTTGATTTAGATGTTGATGTGATAATAGCTTTATTATCATGTATTCAAAGAGGATCACAAAGACTAAATAATATATTAAAACTTTTTGATGGATTGTTTAGCTTAGTTAAATTCTAGATCTTAAGTTAATCTATGTTGGATGGTGCTTACTTTATCTAACATTGGTTAATCAAATCCTAGATGCTTATCTAGTAGAGGATTCTTGGATCATATTAAGGCTTCTTGATGTGATCTAAGGCCAAGAACATGGTTAGCAATTAAGTGGATTCCTTGTGATTAATGATGGATTAAACTCAAGATCAGTAAATTTCCTTGGATTGGTTGCTCCTTTAGATTTGCTTACAACTTTAAATCTCATACTTTTGTCATTCTTGTTAATCAACAACAAAACCCCCCCTTTTCTAAGTATCTTGATCTAATTAAATCTTTGTTTTTGGATTCTTAAGAGACGATTCGGTTCATTCTTTATACTACAAATTAGTTTGTGAATCGGTAATTTTTATTCTTTGACGGGTCTCGACAACCTCTTGTCACAAGGTTGTATAATTCTTCCTATGCGCTGGTCATGGCATTCCAGATTTAGTTCATGACACTAGTTAATCTAGTCAAATGTCAAGCTAAATGAGAAAATCCCTTTATGAATCTCCTATAGTATCTTGCTAGACCTAAGAAACTCCAAATTTCTATTATTGTTTTAGGTCTTTCCTATTGAACTACAACTTCAATTTTCTTAGGATCTACTCCTACTCCATCATTTGATATAACATGGCCAAGAAATTTCACTTCCCTTAACCAAAACTCACACTTTTCTAACTTAGCATACAATTTCTTTTCTTTTAAGACTTGGAGCACTATCCTAAGATGTTGTTCATGCTCCTCTTCTATTTTTTAATAAATAAGTATGTCATCTATAAAGACAACTACAAATTTATCTAGATAAGTATGTAAGGCTAAGATGTCAATGTTGGCATTGTTTAACTGTGAGATTATTGATTAATTAAATGGATTAGTGCTTGATTAGGTTATGTGATTTAATCCAAGCCTAGTCAAGTATGTAAAGCTTGAAAAATCACCTAGAAACCTAATGAGGTGGTTTCATCCAAGAGACCTAGAAGACCTAGGTTTAAAATACTTTATGATATAAGTATATTATGGTGATTAGAAGGTGGCTCTAGTGGTGGACTAAAAGAGAATGAGAGAAAATTATAAGTTCAAGTAATAAAAGAACTTAAGGGAACCTAGTGTGTGTTTCGGCCAATTAGGGTTTATTAACCTAGGAATTGATATCAATTCAATGAAATGGATATTTAGAATTAGTAAAGGAGGTTATGTGTAAAGGAATAATGAAAAATTAAGTATTTAGAAATATGACTAAATGAACAGTAACTTACCAAATGAATAGTATTTTGGCTAAGTTGTGAAGTATTTGTAGACTTCCTTATGGCTAATTCATATTAGCAAAATCTGATGTTGAGGATGAAATATAAGAAACCAAAACCATAGGATTAGGGTTTCGGTTAAAACCTAGTTTCTAAGGCTAGGTATTTGATCAATCCATTTGAGACACTTATATTAGCTTTGTATTAGGCTTCATTAGATGTTTATTGTGCCCAATATTAGTATTTTAGATGAGTTTAATATTGTTGGGCTTCATTGGGTTTTAATGTAAATATTGGATAATTTTCGGATTTTGATGCATTTTGACCTTTCTTCCTTGGTTAGGCCATAACTTGGGACTCGGTGATCCAATTGAGGTGATCTTGGTGTCTTTGGAAAGCTAAGACAAGGATCTACAAGCTTCATGAAGAACTCAAGAGCTGGATCGGATTTCTAAGGGCCCAAAATAGCCTTGCAATACAGAGTGAGTTTGCTGTCACGGAACCATCTGGGCAGTATGTACATATTGGACTATATAGTGGGTTATAGGCCTTCTCTTGGGCTGAAACTTGGTCATTTGAAAGATAAGACCCATATCTCCAACTTCACTGAAGACTATTTTGTCAATAGATGTCGTTTTAGGCATGATAATGAAGCTATAAGTTGGTTTGAATTTGGAAACATATTCTTCCAACCTAACTTGAGGTAGGTGCAGTGTTTTTGGCATTTCTGGAGTTCTAAAAGTCCAAATGACATGATTCAAATTGGAGATTTTCAAGGAGACAACTGGATACAACTTTGATGAGACATCCAAGCCAAAATGCACCGTCTAGGTGATGAATTTGAAGCCAGAAGTCGGATAAGAGTTGTTGACTAAAAGCCACCAACCATACACCAACCCACCTACCATGCACCAACCCACCAACCATGCATCAACCTTCCATTTTTGACAATTTTCATATTCTTATAGCTTGTATTCAGATTATGTACATGTACAAATTGGCTTCTAGGATTAGTATAAATAGACCCAACCTCTTTGTATTAGAAGCATTCAATTTGGAAGTAAGTTTCAAGAAAGTTTAAGTATTTGTGAGAGTTTTCTTTCTCTTCTTCTCCATTCTCTTTGCAATTTCGTTTTTGTTCTTTAAATTCTGAGTTCTTCCTTCCCATCCATGGAAGGCTAGGCTCTCATAATCAATCCAAGGTATTAGCCATCTTGTTGTTTAATTTGGAGATCTTGTTTTGATTGTTCATATTGCTTAATTGTTATTCAAGTTTCTCTTCTTCCTCTTTTGATTTTTATCTAGATTAAATTGCTTAATTTGATTTAGATGTTGATGTGGTAATAGCTTTATTATCATGTATTCAAAGAGGATCATAAAGATTAAACAATATATTAAAGCTTTTTGATAGATTGTTTAACTTGGTTAAATTCTAGATCTTAAGTTAATCTATGTTGGATGGTGCTTACTTTATCTAACCTTGGTTAATCAAATCCTAGATGCTTATCTAGTAAAGAATTCTTGGATCATGTTAAGGCTTCTTGATGTGATCTAAGGCCAAGAACATGATTAGCAATTAAGTGAATTCCTTGTGATCAATGATGAGTTAAACTCAAGATCGGTAAATTTCCTTGGATTGGTTGTTTCTTTAGATTTGTTTACAACTTTGAATCTCCTACTTTTATTAATCTTGTTAATCATCAACAAAACCCCCCCCCCTTTTCTAATTATCTTGATCTAATTAAATCTTTGTTTTTGGATCCTTGAGAGACGATTCAGTTCATTCTCTATACTACAAATTAGTTTGTGAACCGGTTATTTTATTTGATAGGTCTCGACAACCTCTTGTCAAATTTGGCGCCGTTGCCGGTGATCCAAGGCAACTATTTGATCATTTCAAGATCCCATCTAACTCTAACAAATGTGTTTGTTTTGTTTTTGAAGCTTTTTCAAGTGGGATTCGGCTGAAATTGGATAAAGGGCATTGTGTCAAGAATTTCGGTTCAGGAATCTCTGATTGATCTGAATTTTGGTACACAAATGGAAAATATTATTCTGAGAAAGGCTCACTATATATAGTGAGGTCACCCTTATTTTTGCCAAATTCTATCGTTTAGACCACTTTTTCAATTTTTTAAGATATTTTATTATTTTGTTGGATAGCATTTGTGTGTAGATTTTATCCTGTGGTGGTTCCATAATTTTTAAAATTCATTTGATACTGTTTTTTTATTTTTGTTTAATTTTTTGGAGTATTTGTTTTAGGAATTTTTAGTGTTTTAGTTGTTATTACTTTTCTAATACCTTCTTATGAACTGCATGCTGTATGACTAGATCTGATCCTGGTACCTTGCATTCATTTGATCCTGAAATTGATAGAACATTTCATACACTTCATAGAATTCATAGGACTGGTAGTAGCATTCATAGAGCTAATAAAATTACTTACGGAATTGGACTTGAACTTGACATTGCACCTAATCTTGTTGACTCTTTTAATCCTGTTGAGTGCATACATTAGTACTTGATACGATCGAGTCTGTTGATTTTACTATGGCTGACTATAACAATAGGACCCTTAAGGAATTGGCTGCACCTGATGTGAATTATCAACCTTTGTGCATTCAATATCCTGAACTTAATGTTGATTTTGAGTTAAAATATGGATTGATACACTTGCTGCCCAAGTTTCATGGTCTTGCAGGTGAAGATCCACATAAGCATTTGAAGGAGTTCCATGTTGCCTGCTCCACCATGAAACCTCATGGAATAGTGAAGATCACATCAAGCTAAGGGCCTTTCCTTTCTCTTTGGATGGTCTTTGCTAAGGATTGGTTGTATTACTTACAACCTGCTGCCATCACTTCTTGGAATGACATGAAAAGATTATTTACGGATAAGTTCTTTCTGCATCAAGAACTGCTGCAATAAGGAAAGATATTTGTGGCATAAGGCAAATCGGTGGTGAAACTCTCCATGAGTATTAGGAGAGATTCAAGAAATTGTGCTCAAGTGCCCACACCATCAAATTAGTGATCAACTCACGATCCAATACTTCTATGAAGGATTGATGCCAATGGAAAGGAGTATGATTGATCTGCAAGTGGTGGAGCATTGGTAGATAAAACTCCAGCTGCTGCCAGAAACTTAATTGCAAACATGGCAGCAAATTCTCAGCAATTTGGTACTCGAATGGGTGCTGCAACCAGAGTAGTCAATGAAGTTAATACCTCTTCACATGCTGATCAACAAAGGGTGGAACATAGATTGGATGAGCTCACTTCTTTGGTTAGACAGATGGCAATAGGACAACACGAACCACGTGTGCAAACCCCTGCAAGAGTTTGTAGCATATGTTCTAGTTCCTCTCACCCCACAGATGCGTGCCCCACATTGCAAGATGATTCTGAGTTTCAAGACCAATCTGTGGCTGCAGCTGGTATATTTCCTGGAAAGCCACAATTTCATCATCAGCAACAACAGAAGTATGATCCATTCTCCAACACTTACAACCCTGGCTGGAGGGACCATCCCAATCTGAGATATGGGAATGCATCAAATCAGCAGCCACCAAACCAGTATAGACCACCATTCCAGCAGCAAGCAAGGACAAATCAGTTTCAGCCACATGCTGGACCAAGTAGACCACCATTCCAGCAGCAAGGTCCTGTAGCCACAAAATCTGAGCCCTCATTGGAGGATTTGGTGAAACAGTTGGCCACCAATAACATCCAGTTTCAACAGAGAACTGAAACCACCATTCAGAACTTGGAGACTCAAATTGGTCAACTTGCCACATCAATTCATGAATTAAAGTCACAGGGTTCTGGCCAATTACCCTCTCAAACCACTCCAAACCCTAGAGGCAATGTTAGTGCTATAGCTTTACGTAATGGTAAGCAAATCAATGGACCAGTGCAGCAGATAATTCCAGATTCTACCCTTGACCCAGAGAAACAAGATTCTACAAAGAACTTCCGATTCTGCGGCTAATTCGAATCTTTGTAGCAAATTCGGCTGACAAATGATCCTACAACGGCCAAGCGGCCGGATCAAATCGGCGATTGTGAAAATTCAAGATGCAATGAGAAAAGTGAACATCCAAAAAGTCGAGTTCCAACATTCCTCTTCCTTTTCCCAACCGAATGATACAGCCGAGGCATATGGTTGAAACTGACTTGGATAAGGAAATTATGGAGACTTTTCAGAAGGTTGAGGTGAATATACCTCTCTTGGAGGCAATTAAACAAATCCCCAAGTATGCTAAGTTCTTGAAAGAGATGTGCACCCATAAGAGGAAGCTAAAGGGCACTGAAAAATTGAGTATGGGGAGAAATGTCTCTGCTTTGATTCTGCCTCCCAAATGCAAGGATCCAGGCACTTTTACGATCCCTTGCACCATAGGGCACCAACAGTTCACTCATGCCTTGCTAGACTTAGGAGCCTCCATCAATGTAATGCCAAAGTCAGTTTACACTTCATTGCATATGGGAGAGCTAAAATCCACTGGCATTATCATTCAGTTAGCAAACCGAAGCACTGCTCAACCTGCAGGAGTGTTGGAAGACGTTCTGGTTCGGGTAATAATTTAATATTCCCAGCTGATTTTTATGTGTTGAATATGGAAGATGAATCTGCCTCTTCCCCACCTCCATTGATCTTAGGTAGGCCATTTTTGAAAACTGCTAAAACTAAGATTGATGTGCATGCTGGTACCCTTTCCATGGAATTTGGTGATGATATCATTTAGTTTAACATTTTTGATGCCATGAAATACCCTTTAGAGGATCATTATGTTTTTCATTTTGATGTCATTGATTTACTGGTTGATGATATGCATGCTGATATGTTGGCAGAGTTTCCTGAAATTGTAGGATACACTAATAGCATAACTTGCGATACTTGTTCCGCCTGTTTCAGACTTTCTGGTTGTAAACCCAATGCAATGTGTACAGCCTGTGCTGAGATTTCTACATACATATCATGTGCTGTTGACATTGATGACTTTGTTTCTGTTATTAATGGCAATGATGCTGTTATTAGCGATGTTGTCATTCATCCTGCTGCTAAGTATGATTCTTTTGATTCCATAGGATATGATGATGTTGTTTTGCAAGATTGTGCGCTACTTGCAGGTACAGGTGCAACTGCTGAGAATTTAGCAGATTTAGTTTCGGTTCCAAAACTAGTACCGTCAGTCCAGCAACCACCCTCCATTGAACTTAAGCCCTTGCCCGAGCATTTGAAGTATGCATTCTTGGAAGAGGATGAGAAGCTCCCGGTGATAATGGCCAAACACCTCCAACCTGAGAAAGAAACCAGATTATTGGAAGTCTTGAAGCAACACAAAAGGGCAATTGGTTGGACACTTGCAGACATTCCTGGTATTAACCCCTCCACATGCATGCACAGGATATTACTTGAGGAGGAAACTAAACCGAGTGAGACAACCCCGGAGGAGACTGAATCCTCTCATTCTAGATGTGGTGAAAAAGAAGTGACCAAGCTCTGCAGTGGCATTATCTATCCCATCTCTCGACGACAAGTGGGTGAGCCCTAGGTGCAAGTAGTTCCAAAGAAATCCGGGGTGTTGTTGTGGCCAACCGTAAGAATGAGCTCATTCCAACCCGAGTGCGAGAATAGGCCGAGAGTCTGCATTGACTACGCACGCGTCTCAACCAAGCCACTCGAAAGATCATTACCCTTCCGTTCATTGATCGAGATCTTTGGAGCGGTTGGGTAGTAAGTCCCATTCTTGCTTTTAGATGGCTACACCGGATACTTCCAAATCCACATTGCAAGAAGGATCGGGAGAAGACCACATTTACTTGTCCCTTCGGCACCTTTGCTTACTGAGACGGATGCCCTTCGGCCTCTGCAATGCCCACAGTACCTTCCAGGCGGTGCATGGTGAGCATATTTTACGATTTCTTAGAGGAGTGCATGGAGGTATTTATGGATGACTTTCTTGTCTATGGTTCTTCTTTTGATTTATGTTTAGCTTGACCTATCTAGAGTACTCGCAAAGATGCATTGAGACTAACCTTGTGCTAAATTTTGAGAAATGCCATTTTATGGTAGAACAGGTATAGTTTTAGGCCATGTAGTATCCAAGAAAGGCATTGAGGTAGATCCTGCCAAGATTGATGTAATTACTTGTCTATCTTACCCCACATGCGTGCGGGAAGTGCGTTCTTTTCTTGGTCATGCAAGTTTCTACAGCGCTTCATTGCCGACTTCAAAGAAGATTGCTCTTCCACTTTCCCGATTCTTTCGCAGAAAGATGTGGAGTTCAATTTTGATGACAAGTGCAAGGCGACTTTCAACCACTTGAAGCAGGCCTTGACTAGTACCCTATCATCCACCACCGATTTGGACATTGCCATTTGAGTTAATATGTGATGCTTCTAACTATGCGGTAGGAGCGAGTCTTGGCACAGAGAGTGGGAAAGCTTCTCATGTGATATACTATGCTTCCAACTCTAGATCTTGCTCGAGGCCAACTATACCACAACCGAAAAAGAACTTTTAGCCATTGTTTTTGCTTTGGATAAGTTTAGATCATATTTGCTTGGTTCTAAGGTTGTTGTGTTTGCGATCATGCGACTACGAAGTTCCTTTTGAAGAAGCCGAGATGCAAAGCCCCGACTAATAAGATGGATGCTCTTGCTCCAAGAGTTTCACATAGAGATCCGTGACAAGAGTGGAGCAGAGAACCTAGTGGCAGATCATTTGAGCCGCATTGAAAGGGCTTCAAATCCCTTCCCTGTACGGGACTCCTTCCCAGATGAGCAGCTTATGCAGCTGCAAGGTAAGAACACCTTCCCTTGGTTTGCTGATATGGTGAATTTCTTGGTTGCTACAGTTTTTCCCTCACATTTCACTCGTGCACAAATTTATAAACTTAAGAGTGAATTAAAATATTATGTGTGGGATGATCCATATCTGTGGCGATTTTGTAGTGACCAAATTATTAGGCGATGTGTGCCTAATCAAGAGTTTCATTCTGTTCTTAGCTTTTGTCATGCATTTGTATGTGGTGGACATTTTGGGCCTCAACGTACAGCTAGGAAAGTTTTAGACTCTGGTTTATATTGGCCTACCTTGTTTC
The DNA here is from genome assembly GCA_023212625.1 of Styphnolobium japonicum. Taxonomy (NCBI): domain Eukaryota; kingdom Viridiplantae; phylum Streptophyta; class Magnoliopsida; order Fabales; family Fabaceae; genus Styphnolobium; species Styphnolobium japonicum. The sequence continues at coordinate 25,188,277 of JALBWW010000003.1, forward strand.
ATGATGCATATTTGTTCTGTAAGTCTTGTGAACAGTGTCAGAGAACAGGTAACATTTCTCGCAGGAATGAGATGCCCCAGCAACCTCTACTGTATTGTGAAATCTTTGACGTATGGGGTATTGATTTCATGGGACCTTTTCCTGTTTCCTTTGGTTATGTTTACATTTTACTAGTGTGATTATGTATCAAAATGGGTGGAGGCTAAAGCCACTCGGATGATGATTCCAAAGTTGTTGTGGATTTTGTTAGATCACAGATTTTCTGCAGTTTGGAATCCCGAGAGCTATCATCGGTGATCAAGGCACCCATTTATGCTTAGGAGCATGGAGGGATTGATGAGGAAATATGGCGTGTTGCATAAAGTTTCTACACCTTACCATCCCCGGACTAATGGTCAAGCCGAGGTCTCAATAGAGAGATCAAGCGCATACTAGAAAAAACAGTCCAACCTAATCGGAAGGATTGGAGCATGAGGCTTGAAGATGCTCTTTGGGCTTACCGGACCGCTTACAAAACTCCAATCGGGATGTCTCCATATCGGATAGTCTATGGTAAGGCATGCCACTTGCCAGTAGAAATTGAGCACAAAGCATATTGGGCTGTGAAGCAATGCAACATGAATTTGGCCGGAGCTGGCATAGAGCGGAAGTTGCAGTTACAGGAATTGGAAGAGATCTGCCTAGATGCCTATGAGAGCTCCCGACTCTATAAAGAAAAGACCAAAGCCTTCCATGATAAGTTTATTCTTCAGAAGGAGTTTTCAGTTGGGCAAAAAGTTCTCTTGTTTAATTCTCGCCTTAAGTTGATGCCTGGTAAATTAAGGTCTAGGTGGGATGGTCCGTTTGTTGTCACTAACATTTTTCCTCATGGTGCAGTGGAAATTAAGAGTGAAGCCACCAACAAAGTGTTCAAAGTTAATGGTCACCGCCTCAAAATTTTTTATGAAGGAGCTTAAGAGAACCTCGTGGAGGAAGTTCAACTGCAGGATGCCCTCTACCATGATTGATCACTACTGTGTTGAAAAAAAAAAGAAAAAAAGAAGAAAAAAGAAAAAAAGAGAAGAAAAAAAGAAAAAAAGAAAAAAAAGAAAAAAAAAGCCACGATTAATGTCAATTGCCAGAGATTGAATCATTATTGGGGGGGACCCATCGCTCGTGCAAAATCTTCAATCACGCTGGCCAAGGACATTAAAAGTAGCGCTTCTTGGGAGGCAACCCAAGTTTTCTAACTCTTTCATCTTTCAACTTTGACTTATTTGCAATCACAGGAATCGAGACAGAAAATCGGTGCCAAGTGAGAAAATCTATCAGAGTTTGATTTTTCTGTCTTAATTTTGTTTATTTTTCGTTGACAGATGATTTTTCACCGGTTAAATGGCGGATAACGGTACTCCGTGAAAATCTTTTTCGGTCCCTTCAGTTACCCACAAACACTGAAATTTGTATATAATTTTACTCAATTTGTTTTTCTTCTTTCTTTCTTTCAAAATGGATAATCAACTTGTCAACCTCATAGCGATTCCCTTCCCTCCTCAAAATGCTTTAACTAACATTTATTATGCAAGGTTTGAGAGGTTAAGGATGCTTATGCACAAAGGCATCCCTGCGGATATCTGTTTGGATAATCGAAGCAAAGGTCCGAATCACAGGGGAATTTTCTGATGCTCTTGTTTCATATATGCCAGGGCTAGGTAAAAGTTCATATGCAAAAAAGAGAAGAGCAAAAAGGTTACGAGTCTGCTATAAATGTGCAAGGTGGACCTGTAACACAAAATGCAGATCAATTGGAATGGCGTCTATAAATCGACTTGATAAAATTGACTTCATTAAGGATGGCATGAGTAAGGAGTCTTTAGATAACATTCTATTGACTCTTGAGACGCATCCTAGTGGAGATGTGCAAGGAGTACTTCTCGATTTATGGCCAATATTCCAAGATGAACATAAGCGTTATAGTCTCGGGAATCTGACTCAAAAAGACCCTGTTTGCCAATTTTTAAGAAAATTGGATGGGAAACCGACCATTGGCCCATAGAGAGCATTCAAGCCGTTACTGGACGTAAAACCAGAGGAATTTGTGAGCCACAATCACACCTCCTGTAAGTATTATTTTTATTTTTGTTTTTGTTTTTGTTTTTCTTCTTGTTTAATAAAAAAAATCAAAAAAAATAAAAATTAAAAAAAAAATTCAAATCAAAAGTAGCCGTATTCTTTTGAAATATGCATTGCATATTTTCAAACTTCTTCTGACACATATAGATTAGTCTTTTATCCTTGTCATATAGCTATTATCATTGCTATGCTTATTTTCAAACTTACCTGACACACGGTTCTACCCCTCCTTTATAGGTGCAATTATTACATTTGAGTTTTGATTCTTTAAATAATGCACTTTGCTCTCTTCAGATCATTGATAAGGTGAGAGTACAAAAAAAAAAGAGAAAATGGAAGTCACTTCAGTTCGTCGGATCAAGAGTGTTTGTGTCTTTTGTGGATCTAATCCTAGGAAAGATAAAGAGTTTGTAAATATTGCACACCATCTTGGTCGAGTGCTAGCTGAGAGAGAAATCCATTTAGTTTAAGGAGGAGGTAGTCTTGGGTTAATGGGTTGAGTAGCAACTGCTGCACATTTAGGAGGTGGCAAAGTCCTTGGTGTCATTCCCAGTCCTTTATCTACCAGCAAGCCCATTGGAAAAACATTAGGGGATGAAGTAATGGTATTTTGCATGCACCAACGCATGAACATTATGATAGCAAATGCTGATGCCTTTATTGCCCTACCTGGTGGTTTTGAAACATTGGAAGAACTCTTTCAAATTACATCACAGTCCGCAATGAGAACTTTCACCAAAAACCCATAGGTATATTAAATGTTAATGGTTTTTATGACAGTTTGTTTTGTTTTCTTGATCATGCTGTAGAAAAAAGGTTCATCTCACAAGCGACACGTCAAAGTCTTGTAACTGCTGCAACTCCTGAACAATTGCTCGATCAACTAAATGAATTTGTACCACAACGTCATCCAGCAATGACTCCACTGAATTGGGAACAAGGCAGTAGCAGCAAAAAGCAAAAACTTGATTTGACTTTGTCCTTGTAAATTTTTGTTTTCTCTTATGGTTTTAGTTTTTTTTTTTGTAATTTTTCTTATTTCAGGCCCGATTTGCAGTTTTCTGGTAAGACCTTCTACACTCTACCTATCTTTGTTTTGACATTGGGGACAATGTCTTTAATTAGTTGGGGGGAGGGATAGTTGACATTACCATGTACATAGTTTAGTTATAAAAAAAAAAGCTAATCTTTATTGTTACTAACTTTTTAGATATATGATGGCAGAGTAAGGAGTAGTTTTGCTCTTGAGACGCATCTTAACTTGCATTTCATAATAGGTCTTAAATCATCTTTGTTCTTGTATATATATTAAAAAAATAAAAAAATAAAAAAATAAAAACACACACACACACACACAATTTTGATCTTTTCAATTGATTTTGATACAAGCATGTGCTGAATCTGAGCTTAATTGATGATAAAAGTATGCAAAACAGTTTATAGTTGAATCATTTTCATGATATACATGTGTATATGATTGTGGATATTAGGAAGAAGGCATGGTTGAATTGAGTGAATGTTCCATACCTATGTGAGTTTTGGGCTTTTCCAAGTTTGATACTTACACTTGGTTATTTTCTTTCATGAGTGATGTTAATTATGAATTTATTTTCTAGAACTTGCATTGAATCGATTTGAGATTACATTGGTCTGTATATTGCATGAAAATGACAGAGGCATTTTTTCTTGACTTAGCTGCTTGGGCCAAATAAACCTACTTTGCATTTATCCAATATTAACTCCCTCTGAGCCTATTTGCCTATTCTTTGTTCTTAGCTCATTACAAGCTTTGAGTGAAAAACCATGTTTTACCTTATCTTAGGGAATGGGAGAGCATTGATTTTCTTATTGGAGAAGTTCTTTTGCTTGCAATGATTTAAGTGAGGGGGAATTGGTGTGCTGATACGAAATGCTTGGTACACAAAAAAAAAACATAAAAACATAAAAACAAAAAAAACAAAAAAACAGAAAAAAAACAAAAAAGAAAGAAAAAAAAATAGAAAAAGGAAGGAATGTGTGAAGAGAATGAGCATTTTATGGTTTTGGGTAAAAAATTGTATTCTTTCTACTTGAGTTACTCCTCAATACTCTTTTATTCTCTTTGGTTTTAACCTGCTATTATCCATATTGTTTCCTTCCTTCACCTTATAAGTTCCATTACAACCTTTTTGAAAGACCTCTTGATTTTTGCAATTTATTTGATCTAAGTAGTGGAGAATTGATGTATATGCAAGCCTATGGTAAAATACTTTCACAATTTGACTGAGTTGAGCGTAAACAGTTAACCTAAACACCTTGTGTGATTTGAGTGTCACTTGTGAAGAATTTTACTCAATCTGAACATGCCTATTTCTGATTAAAGCATGATTATGCTATACTTTATTCTCAATTGATTTGATTCAACTATTCTTTGTTAAGCATACTTGACTTATTAATTATGGTTTATATTTGATACAATGTTTGTATTTAAAAAATTAGTTGAATTGATTAAATAAAATATTACATGTTTGTGGGTATCATCTTGGTAAACCCTCACGAGACTACAACTCGTCCACTAGGGACACCTAGGGGTTTAAAGGCTTGTGGTACATGCTAAGTGCCATCGTGTTTTCCTACGAAAATGGATTAGATTAGGTATAATCAGTTTTTTATGTTTTTAGTTTAATAATATAATGTTTCTTGTTTTTTTTAGTTTTGTTCTTATGTGTTTTGCCCAAGAGTACAAAAGCTTAAGTGTGGGGGAATTTGATCAATCAATTTGAGACACTTATATTAGCTTTGTATTAGGCTTCATTAGATGTTTATTGTGCCCAATATTAGTATTTTAGATGAGTTTAATGTTGTTGGGCTTCATTGGGTTTTAATGTAAATATTGGATAATTTTCGGATTTTGATGCATTTTGACCTTTCTTCCTTGGTTAGGCCATAACTTGGGACTCGGTGATCCAATTGAGGTGATCTTGGTGTCTTTGGAAAGCTACGACAAGGATCTACAAGTTTCATGAAGAACTCAAGAGCTGGATCGGACTTCTAAGGGCCCAAAATAGCCTTGCAATACAGAGTGAGTTTGCTGTCACGGAACCATCTGGGTAGTATGCACATATTGGACTATATAGGGGGTTATAGGTCTCCTCTTGGGCTGAAACTTGGTCATTTGAAAGATAAGACCCATATCTCCAACTTCACTGAAGACCATTTTGTCAATAGATGTCGTTTTAGGCATGATAATGAAGCTATAAGTTGGTCTAAATTTGGAAACACGTTCTTCCAACCTAACTTGAGGTAGGTACAGTGTTTTTAGTATTTCTGGAGTTCTAAAAGTCCAAATGACATGATTCAAATTGGAGATTTTCAAGGAGACAACTGGCTACAACTTTGATAAAGACATCCAAGCCAAAATGCACCGTCTAGGTGATGAATTTGAAGCCAGAAGTCGGATAAGAGTTGTTGACTAAAAGCCACCAACCATACACCAACCCACCTACCATGCACCAACCCACCAACCATGCATCAAGCTTCCATTTTTAACAATTTTCATATTCTTATAGCTTGTATTCAGATTATGTACATGTACAAATTGGCTTCTAGGATTAGTATAAATAGACCCAACCTCTTTGTATTAGAAGCATTCAATTTGGAAGTAAGTTTCAAGAAAGTTTAAGTATTTGTGAGAGTTTTCTTTCTCTTCTTCTCCATTCTCTTTGCAATTTCGTTTTTGTTCTTTAAATTCTGAGTTCTTCCTTCCCATCCATGGAAGGCTAGGCTCTCATAATTAATCCAAGGTATTAGCCATCTTGTTGTTTAATTTGGAGATCTTGTTTTGCTTGTTCATATTGCTTAATTGTTATTCAAGTTTCTCTTCTTCCTCTTTTGATTTTTATCTAGATTAAATTGCTTAATTTGATTTAGATGTTGATGTGGTAATAGCTTTATTATCATGTATTCAAAGAGGATCATAAAGATTAAACAATATATTAAAGCTTTTTGATAGATTGTTTAACTTGGTTAAATTCTAGATCTTAAGTTAATCTATGTTGGATGGTGCTTACTTTATCTAACCTTGGTTAATCAAATCCTAGATGCTTATCTAGTAAAGAATTCTTGGATCATGTTAAGGCTTCTTGATGTGATCTAAGGCCAAGAACATGGTTAGCAATTAAGTGAATTCCTTGTGATCAATGATGAGTTAAACTCAAGATCGGTAAATTTCCTTGGATTGGTTGTTTCTTTAGATTTGTTTACAACTTTGAATCTCCTACTTTTATTAATCTTGTTAATCATCAACAAAACCCCCCCCCCTTTTCTAATTATCTTGATCTAATTAAATCTTTGTTTTTGGATCCTTGAGAGACGATTCGGTTCATTCTCTATACTACAAATTAGTTTGTGAACCGGTTATTTTATTTGATAGGTCTCGACAACCTCTTGTCAGTATTATTCAAGTAGGTTTTTAAGAGTAATTATGAAATAAAAAAGTCAATAAAGTTGACATTACAAGATAAATGTTTAATTACTCTAGAAACTTAAAAGATGACATTACATTCTTGTTTAATGACATGAAAAAAATTAAAAGACAGGGAAATGATCCTTCCTAGACTAAGGAGTTCCCTAGATAATCAGAAAGAAATTGGGAATGATCCTTCACAGACCAAGGTGATCCATGAAAGTCTTACATGTGTCTAAAGATGGATAATCCACCCCCAGATCATGTGGAATTATCTAAGGACCAGATAAAATCCACTCCCAGATCATGTGCTATGGCCATTTGGTATAGGGAATTAGGGGACGCCCTATGCTTGAGAAGAGAACTTAATACTATTTTTATAGTAATATTTATTGACCATGTAAGCACAGATTATGGACTATGTCCACAAATAAAGAAAAAACAAATATGAGCATGTAATTTTTTAGATATGAAAGGCTAGATTATTATTAGCTTACTTTGCTGCTAAATGTTTTGAGCTATTGTAATTGTTTAGATATGAAAGGTTAGATTATTAATAACTTACTTTGCTGGCTATTAGAAATGTTCAGATGGGAAATGTTAGATTATTAATAGCTTACTTTGCTGTTAATTGTCCTAAGACAATGTAGAATTACGAAATTATTTTGTTAGCATTATTTAATTGTACTCTAATTGATTTATATACAAATATTCATGAAAATATTTTCTACAGCTTGATGCAACTAGAAGTACCATAGATTTATTTATCATTTTTTAAATATTGCTTCAATTCCTACTGAGAATGTTATTTCCACTCCTAAGTGTGGTATTTCCAGAGAATCAAGATGTTCCGCATATGTTGGTCCTTGATTTGGATGTGGTTCCTGCTTATGATCCAATGGTAGACGTCATTGTTATGACATATACTGGTCTTAAAGCCAGATATTTTATTTATAGTGTAATATATAGACTTCTACTTTAGGGTTTAGAATACCCTAATTATTTTGATGTACCTATGTGAATAGTGAATGAAGTCTTAGTTAAAATAGTGAATAATACATACCTTTGATATTATAAATTTATTTCACTTTATATATATTAGATTAAACTTATATGATACTGTAAAAATGTAAAAGTAAGCAAATATAAATTTAAAATGAAAAAATAACTAGTTTACGTAATTATTTAATAATAATAATAATAATAATATTTCAAACTTTTTATGAAATCCCAAGGTATTACTAAGGCCTGGTAACTAAAAGTAATTAGGGAAGATAAGTGACACTTTACTAATAAAGTAATTAGTAGGGTGCTACAGGAATAATACTAAAATCGAGAAACATGGCGGAAAAGAAAGGATGATTGGAAAACGATCATGGAGGCCGTAACACATGCTCATAATTGGGCACTATAAATATGGGAAATTCATATGCAAATGTGACGAAGAGAAAACTCAAAACTTCCCATTACTTTTAGCTTTTTATTCAAGGTTTTTATGTTTTTCATTACTTAAGTCAATTTTCAATATGCTTTCGTCTTTATATTTCTATAATTACTACCTGTTTTTAAGCAAGAAAATTTGTTAATTTGTTGTGAATCTTCATAGAACTCACACTAAAGAGTAGGTTTCTCTCTTTAGGAGCTTCCCTGCAAAGCTTAACTAAAAGAACAACAGTGTGAGTGTAAAAGTTGGCCATATCATGATAGGATACTTACAATTTTTCCACTATCAAGTAGGCTTAAGTATTTGTGCAAAACTCGTATGTATATATATTACATGGTTGTGGTCCTACATATGAGATTTATTTGAAATCACTGATAAAAGAGGAGGACGTATAAGAGGAGGAGGATTATTGTAGAGTGATATTAACAATAAGATGCGTGAAGAGAATAATAGATTGTGGTTTGTTGATGTTCAATTATTGGTGCCAACTATTCAGATACTACTGAAAAATGTGGGGCATGTGACATGTGAGGAACTTGTATGCTAACAAAAAAAATATAGTAGTGAGATTGTACTTAGGGACAAAGTGCTTATCAAATGTAAGATTATATATTATGTAAAATGGGAAAGAAAAATGGTTAAGCTGAAATATTTTTAAAGCATATTATATATTCGGTCTCTATAATTTTGTCTTATTTTTAATTTGGTACCTTAATTATTTTTAATTTAGTCCTTATAGTTTTATCTTATTTTTAATTTGATCTCTATACTAATGTCATGGGCAATGACAAAGACAAAAATAATGTCACATCAACATTCGTTTGCTACACACAAACTAATGGCATCATACGTAAGCTAAAGGAGAGGGACCATTTTGATAATGTTTGTAAATATGACGACTCATTTAAAACAAAAAAAGTATAAAGACTAAATAAGAAAACATATGTAAGTTATAATGACCAAAAATATATTTTAACCTTTAATCAAATATAAATAATTACTCATGAAAAAGTAAAATTTTAAGCATAAATGTTATGAAACACATTTTAGAAAATTAATTTAGTTTGCAATGCATGCTTACATTGAGAGTGGTGTAATCAATAATATTGACAATTAATTGATTATTTAATAATTTCAAAATACAAAATCTCTTCAAAATCAACTAGAGTAGGTAATTTTTTCAATCAGAAGACAATAACTATCACTTTTTTTTGTTATCTATTCAGATTTCATTAATAGCACAAATCTTCTGTTGTTTTATTTTTTTTATTTTATTACTTATGTTTCAAAACTTTAGTTTAAATACTGATTCAAGCTTCTCTGCTGCATCTTTTTCTTTTTGTTCCAGAAGAAAAGAGCAAAATAAAACAAAGGCCTAGTGAAAGAAACTCTTCTAGAATCAGCTAAAGGCTGAACACCCATTCGTGGAAGAGGATGTCTCCGTAAGAACCAAGCATCTGCATTGTGCGAGCCCCATTTAACAAGAAATGGGCACAGTAATTCCCTACACGAAAAGTATGAACGATATTAATATTCAAATCATATCCATGATAATGGTACTGAATTCCTTGCTGCCAAGTGCTAACTAATCCAACAGGAGAAATTGGACCACTAATGATTCATTATGCACTGAGAAGAAAGCCATTCTTAAACTTAAACCGTCTTCTAAGAAAAAGTTTTTGGGACCGTTGCTTCTTGACAAATGTGACTAAATCCTCAGTGCAAAATGCTTATCATACAATACAAGAAGAATCGGAACTACAATTATATACGAAATTAAGAAAGTGGCGCCACTAGCAAACAAAAACTTTTAAAAGCAGAGCTTTGTGTGTATGATCAACAAAAGCCTTACCTCACCCATGATCATGAGCTGGCAGCACAAGAATCAGTAATTAAGATTAAACTTTAAGGAAAAAAACACACACCAAGACCAAGGTCAACAATAAACAGCCTTTCATGATCCTCCACTACGGTGAGTGGACATCATATGGGTCAGTGTTGTATTGGCACTTGTCCAAAATCCTGTGATGAGCAAGAGGTTTCAGCTATGTCAACCACAATGTTTTGTCCATCAAAATCCAAGAAACGCCACGCAAAAGTTCCCACTTTCTACACTGAAAGATACCATAATTTATTCTGCAGTTCTTCACACCATATACCACAAGTTTCATGTTATGTCATTAACCAGAGCATCAGCAACTATAAATAGTCGAAAACCCTTTAATAACTCTTCATATTAAGCAGCGCGTTATTGAGACATCGACTGCATTACCCTCCTCCATAGTTTTTCTTATAGACTAGAGTTCCTTTACCTTTCCTCTGCTACTTCGAAGTTCAAATTACATTACAGAAAATGGCTGCATCCTGGTCATGTTGTCTACTTGCTCTGCTTCTTTTGATGTCAGCTATTGAATCAGAAAGCAGAGTGGCAAGGAAGGACTTGGGTCTTGACCTCGGCGGGTTGGGACTTGGAGTTGGAGCAGGATTAGGCCTAGGCATAGGAGGTGGCAGTGGCTCTGGAGCTGGAGCTGGAGCAGGGTCTGGTTCTGGTTCTAGTTCTAGCTCTGCATCAAGTTCAGCTTCTTCATCATCGAGTTCAGGGTCTGGGTCTGGAGCAGGCTCTGAAGCAGGTTCATATGCAGGCTCTCGGGCTGGGTCAGGATCAGGCAGAAGTCAAGGACGCGGAGGTGGCCGTGGTGGCGGCTACGGTGGAGGAGGTGGCTCAGGATCCGGCGAGGGCTATGGTCATGGTGAAGGCTATGGTGAGGGCTACGGTCAAGGGGGTGGTGATTAAGAAAGTGTGCCCATATATGGTTGATTCAAATGAAAGAAAAACTTACTGTTTTGTGTAATAAATAAGTAGTAGATGTGGTCTGTACCAAAACAATAAACATGGAAAATAGGGAACTCCACCCACTGTGTTTTAGTGAAGAAGTATCCTTTGTGTTTCAATTTGTACCAGTTTACTATTAGTTCTATGATTCTGACTATCCGCTTGAGTTTGTAAGTCTGATTATATCATAATTCCAACTTCTATTAGTAATATGCCAGAGCTTATCATTTTTTGACTCCAAAAATGATGGCAGTGTTATGTGTTAGTTAAATTCAGATAAACACGATAATCGAGCAACACTTGGTAGTTCATGAAATTTAATTACACCCTGCATTAACATTTTCTTGGATGATGCATATTCCAAATCGATTGGTGATTGGAAGATTCACTACCTTACTCAATTCATTAACTAATTCAACAATGAGGTTCGTATGCTCTGATGTGATCACCTCTAGCTAGTTACGCCTCTGTGTTCTTTCTCATCCTCTAGGATCAATTTGATGTCCCTTAAAAATGAGTGTGAAAAATTTACGGATGAATTTTATATGAAAATGTCATCCCTAAATTTTCACCATCAATTCTAAGGCAATACCAAACTAACTCTTACAATTTTATTTTGCTTTCTGTTCTTCATGATGAAAGTAGCCCCTTCAGCTAAAAAAAGAAATAGCTCCTTTAGCTTCATAGATGTGAATATTCTGATACCTTATTTGGTCAGATGATGTGTATACAAATATAGTGCATAGCGCAATACAAAGTAATTGAAAAGGGTTCACTATAACAGTCACCACTCACAATAAGCAAAAGCTTGCTTCTTCCTGCAATGAGTTTGTGATGAGAATGAAATATGGTATGTGCCTAGAAAGAGAATCTTTCTTTTCCACTTTCTTTAACCGGAGAAACAGGTTGATACTGCATATACAATGGAATGTACTAATTAAACACTGGATATATTCATTATGGCTTTTTTTTAAGTTGCGCCCAGTATAGCAGCAAGTATATATACTCGTCTGATTTGCGTGTCAAATGAGGTGAAACCCTCTGCATCCTAAGATTCAAGGTCAAGTTATAAAACTTGTTGCCTCATTGATTATTGCATAAGTGTTCCGCCTTGATTACTCCAAGATCAACCTCGTCCTGTGACTGGTACCTCCGAGATGTTTCCAAGATGTGAGGGTACCTACAAAAGGCACTACAATGCTAAGTAAGATATAGAGTATAGGATATCAAAAAGTAACAAGATGAAATAGGAGATCATACTTGGGGGGCTCAACCTCCTTTTATAAGGCTTGGCAAGTTCTTGGGTGTTTATGGATGTCGTTGTAGACGTTGTGCATTGATGAAGGCTATTTGTTGATATAGTGATGAGACCAATAAATTAAAGATTTCCTAGCCGTTGTAGAGGAATCTACGAGATCTGGGCCGACTTGAACCCATTGGCCCCAAGGAGGAACATAGGCCCCAAACTAGGGAAGATGTGTTGCGAAGCAGCACTAGCACCAAAGTCAAAATGTCTGAGCTATGAGATGACTGAGCATAGATGTGCTAAGATGCGCGAATTATGATGTCAGCCAGGTATGACTTGAGGAAATCAGACTAGGAACGTCAAAACGGGCCAAACTCGTTAGGTCATTCCATTTACCCGCATTAATTATACGAGTCATGCTTCAAAATTAGGGACCCATAAAAATGCGGGTAATTTTGAATCGACTCGTTTAGCCCGTGAGTTAAATAGGCCAACTCACGGACTGCCTGCATAATTTTTTTTTAGGTTTCAAATTTTTTATACCCAAAAAAAAATTTCAATTTAAAAATTAATTAAACACTCTTTTTTCAAGCAAAAATATAAAAATGTATGTTCCGTACAAGTTAGCAATGACACAACTCACAAACAAACATATTCGTCAAACTCCATAAGTTTATGTTATTTATTTGTTTGAATTCTCCGTTAACCCTTTAAATGAGATTAAAGTATTCAATATTATGTCTATGTAATATAATATTATATTTGAGATTGTTAAATTTAAATTTATTTCAAAGTTTACAAATAAAAAAAAAGTTTCGCGAACTAACCAGTTTAGGCTCGCGAGTTGATGTGAGGCGTTTCGGACTGGCTAATTTGCAACTCGTTTAAATGCGAGCTATTTTGGCCTGACATGTTTAACCCGCAGCCCGTCGCGAGCAGGCCTAAACCTAGGTGTTTCCCCCTTACAATTGCATCCTAATAGTTAGGCCTTCATTCGAGATCTTGAGATCATGTGTGATGGTTTTTCCGCCCATTGCTTTGTTCCCTTATTTCTTTCTTCCTCAAGGGGTGAGCATGAAAGTATAATCTTGGTATCTTTGCAAGGTTGGCAAGGGAGGAGGACTATTGTATTATTTGAGTAGTCCTACAAGGATTTTGAGAAAACAATTTCATGGTGACTTCTTGACCAGGCCAGTAAACTTTTTTTCCATTATCCCGATGCTCAACCTATGTTCCCTTTGGCCTGGTAGTAGAGCTGTCAATATGGGCTAGCCCAACTCACTCAGTCCTAATGGGCAAGGGCCAAAATGTCCATAAGGCCAAAAAGCCCATCACTTAAATGAGCTAGCCCAAATCCAACCCATGTGGGTTAGGGTCAGCCCATGGGCCAACCCACTAAATTAATATATATTTTTTCATTTAATGCAAAATAGGCATGGGCTCGCCCATGGGCCAGCCCACTAAATTAAAAAAAAACTATTATAGGGCCAGCCCATGGGCCAACCCAATAAATTAAAAAAATGTTAATTTAGTATTAATCTGAACAACAATCAATGTTACAATTATATTCTCAGTTCTAGACATCTTGTCTCTTAATACATCTTAACACAATGCTACGGTGGCATTACTGACATGATAAAGCACAAGGCTTATAGGAAGAGCTCACTCCCAGTCTTGTTCCAGTCCTGTTGTAAAGTAGATATTGATTTGATTATTTTAGACTTGTGTTTTCCTACAAACAGAAATGTAATATAGGAATCAGATAACCTTTCCTCAAAGTGAGATTTCAACCAAAACTTGATTGTTTACTTCTTGAGAAGCATCGCTATATTCATTGGTCATCTCATTGGCGGGATTTGAACTAGCATCATCACTTTCATGAGGATCTTGCAGAGCTGAGGGATCCATATTTGACCTATTAGCCAATGTTTATCAAAGCAGCGAACAAGTTTTGAATTCTAAAAGCATTAAAGCTCTCCAAGACTAAGTTAACAATGCAACTGTTGACTATGTCCTCCAAAGGCATCCTTTTCAAAGATGTATCACTTATAAAAGAGTAAGCTAGCCTTAAGCGGCAAGCTAAAACAGTAGTGACTCATAAAAGAGGAATCACTCTAGCAATCCAGACATTTGATACTACTGAAACATAAAGACCATAAGATATAAACAATTAATGAAAGCAATAACATCCCTCTTTGACCTTTCTTCCAAGAGCAGACAGCAGTTCAATGTGATACAGCCGCCATTAATCCTCAGAAATCAGAGCACAGAAAACCAGTGTGAAGGATAGTATATTACCCACAAAATAAGTTAAATTCTCATGGGGTGAAAATATATATATTTCAGATCTGTGAAATTAATCATTTTCTTTTTTATTTGCCTTTTCTTATATCAATATGTTTAATATGATCCTTTCTCTTTGGAGGAGTAAATCTCACACGCATCAGAAAATTTCACACTTATAGTAGTATTCCCATAAAATTGAGTTTGAAAAAAGGTGACTTATATATATATACCCATGAAGAATTATCAAACAGGCAATCATAAACTCCATGATCTATAAAAAAAAAAAAACAAAGCAAAAGCATGGAGAACAAAAAATGATACCTGCAGAAGAACCCACCAACAAAATCCTGTCAACAGAGAGATTCTGACAGACCCATTTGCAGACACCAACCACATCCTTAATTTCAGCAAACCCAGTAAGAGAAGGCCTCCCAGTGGATCTCCCAACGCCTCTCATAGGCAAACATAATGTTTTATTAATATCAAGACTTAGTCCCATGGAATCTAAGAACTAGAAATGAAAAACTATAACAATAACAATATGATATCTTTTCAAGCCAACAACTATTATCCAACCTAAGAACTATACAAAATTGAATAAACTAAAGGATTATCTTATACCCCCCTCTAGAGAATATTTCAGATTTCCTTGCCCAAATGGCCAAATTTGCTATAGGGGCTTTAAAACACTAGAAATTTATGCAATTTTCAAGTAGTTAAACAACTCAATTATTATAGTGTATATAACTAACAGTCATAATGCAAAACAAGACAACAACAAAAATGCACATTAAAGTGCATAACAACACTACAAAGTTCACATAATCACATTACAAAGTTCACACTATTCTACTTTAGTCTTCAATTTGATGATCTCCTTGAAGAACATTGGACTCTACTCCTGATGTCTCAAGACCAGAAGTTTTACAATCATCTTCATCTAAAATTCACAACCAATTGAAAAACAATTAGATAATTAGACAACCAATATTACATATAGTTATAAAAATATAATGCATAGTAACACAAAGCATTACCATTGAGATTTGGAACAAAACCATGTAACTAATTTCTAGTGCAAATCAGCATTTGGACATTTTCAGGAATAGTTGAACTTCTATTTTTGGTGAGAACACGACCACCGATACTAAAAGATGATTCAGATGCCACTGTAGTAATTGGAATGCTCAACACATCTCGGGCCATGATAGAGAGAGTAGGAAATCGCTTTTCATTAATCTTCCAATAATTAAGGACGTCAAAATCCTCATTGTCATCAGAATCAACTTGTGCTTCATCCAAATAAAGATCTAATTCACTTTTGCCAATGTTAGAACTAGTTTCATTTTGAAACATTTTGTACTCCTACAATATATAATATACTAACCATATAAACAAAACAAAAATGAAAGTAAGAAACAAATAACTACTAATTTAGCATAAAAAAAACTTACGCTAAACACTTTTGAGCTCTTGTGTCTACTTCCTTCTCCACTTCCACTTGTCCTATGCAACATAGTGGATTCATTTGATGAGTGAGAATGAGAAGCACTTGGTGGGTTGAAATTGCTTGCATATTCTCCATAACGCTTCTCCAACTTGTCTTTCACATTTTTCACCTTATCTTGAGAGGTTGAAGGGTCAAGTTTTGCATAACAAAAATTTAAAAAATCAAGCTTCAAGCGTGCGTCAAGAATAGCTCCAAAAGCAAGGACTACACTATACTCCTTCCAATATTTGTCAAATTTTCCTTTCATCCTCACAGACATGTCCCTTATTACACCATCATCATTGAACAAATTATCATCCAACATACATTCAATCTTCTAAACTTGCATAAAGTACAAGTTCGAGGTTGAGTAAGATGAGCCTGAGATCATATTTGTAGTCTTAAAGAATGGTTCTAAGAATTCACACATTTTTTCTCCTTTCCTCCAATCTTCATTTGTTGGACAATGTTTGTAATTTCTATCAATCACTTGGAGAATATCAAAAGCCTTTTCATATTTTATTGCACTGTCAAGCATCAAATAGGTTGAATTCCACCTAGTTGACACATCTAATCGTAAACCAATCCCTGTGTGAATTGTAACATCCATAAATTTTGATTCTAATCTTAATTCTAGCTTAACTAAATCATATGGAAGTCCTAGTATAATTTTCTAGAATTGGGATAAATTGGGAATTTTTAGAAACCACCAAGGGTATTTTGGTCATTTTACACCCTCAGTGGCAATTTTGTGAATTCTTATTCAAGTGGAGGGGCAAAGTTGACAATTCAACTTCACCCTCTCTTGTTTAAGGAGTCGTGCATGTTGGAAGGCCATATGGTCATCTTCTTAAAATATCAAATTCTCCATAGTCAAGGTTTCCTCAAGGTTGTAAGAGCCAAAGTAAGTATTTTTACTCATCTTTTGGCTTAGGTTATTTTATGGTTATTGATCACCTTCATCTCTTCTTCAATCCTATGATTTTAGTTTAATGGAGAACTCATGTTCATCTTTGAGAATCAAGAACACAAATTCTAAAGTTCTTGTATGATTTGGTTGTTTTGAAGGAAGTTGAAGAGGAAGTTCTCATAAGGATTTTGGTTGGTTTGATATCACCTCAAGCCTAGTTCTTGTCCTAAATCATTGCTAAGTGAGTGTGGGTTGATTTGTGATATGGTATGGTATTCTTTAGGGTGTGAGTTTAAGTCTTAAAGATAAGAATTCTATGTGTTAAGGTTGTTTTTGAATGTTTGGATTGTTACTTGTATTCAATGGTATGGATGTATGAGAATGATTGGATTTGCTACTTGTTATTCAATGACATGAATGAATGAATGAAGTTTAAGATAAGAGGTATATGATCAAAACTTGATTTTTATGACTGTGAATCGATTCACAAGATGTGTGAATAGATTCACAGACTCGTGAATAGCATTGTGAATAGATTCACAGACTTGTGAATAGCACTGTGAACTCATAAATAGCACTGTGAGTCGATTCACAACATTTTGTGAATAGATTCACAGACTTGTGAATAGCACTGTGAACCCATGAATAGCATTGTGAATAGATTCATAGTAACGTGTGAATATATTTGTTGAGATTCAGTGCACAACAGCTTCAGTGCACAATAGCCTGTATTAACAGCCTGTATAGGACAAGCAGTGCTGTGAACTCAAGTGCACACAGCCTGTATCAACAGCCTGTATAGGACAAGCAGTGCTGTGAACTCAAGTGCACACAGCCTGTGAACTCAAGTGCTTTAGGAACCCATTGATTAAAGCAGTGTATAGTTTAGATTATTCTTATTATATATGTTATCTTAGGAATGATGATGTTTGTAATCTAAGCTATAAATTCAGAGTCTGAGAACTCATTTGTAAGTAATTCAATACATAAAACATCACTTGCTACTCTCTATTCTGTCTATATTCTCGTTCTTCAAGTTGGTATCGAGCCTCTGTCCAATCCGGGGGCACGATTTATAGTCAATCAAACAGCTTTGTCCAGAAGGGGGAGTGAGCTACCCAATCGTCTTCCAGGCCACCGGCTGGACGTAGCTCCGTCTGAGCGCAAACAGCTGACGAGCATTTTGGCAGCTGCCCCGCCGTCCAACATCTCACGCGCCTCACGCGTAGTCACAAAATCTGGATCTGTCCGCACGTGAAGTCCATGCGCCGTCTTCCCAGGTCTCGGCGATCTCACCCACTTCGGTCCCATCTGTCTCGTGGCGTCTCCTTTTTGTCTTACATGGTGAGCAGGCCCACAGCGTGGGACACCGCCGCCTTTGTCTCCGGTTCTTGTTCATCTCTTTGTTCGGCTCTGTTTTGTTCGACACTTCCTCTGTTTTTCAGTCACCATTCAAGGTGATATTCTGAGTTTACTTTGATTAAAACAATCTTCTTTGAATCAAAGTATTTAAATCTTGGTCATTCTCTCGCTGTCATCTTTGAGGCAAGTCACCCAGTCACCAATTTTCTGAAGTACCTTCCTTTGCATTTTAGTCACCAAACAGTAACCCTCATCAATGGATTCCACATTTGAATCCTCCGCTGCAACATCCAATCCAAGTTCTGCTGGCCCATCACATAGCAAAAATCATCCTTCCTTTGTCTTCTCTGGGAGTCCAACTATAACCTCCGAGAAGCTTAACGGAAAGAATTACATGGGTGACAGAAGCTGTAGAAATTTGGTTCTTGGGACAAGGTCTCGTTGATCACACCAAAAAAGGTGTAGATATTAATCTGATGATCAAGATCAATGGAAGAAGGCAGACTATCAGTTGGTGTCTCTTCTATGGCAATCTATTGATCCGAAGTTGTTGGTTCATTTTCGAACCTATAAAACGTGCTACGACATCTGGAAGAAAGCTCGCAATGTTTATTCAAATGATGTCCAGCGCTTGTATGATGTGGTACACAAATTAGCAACACTTCAAATGACAGAAAATGATCTCCCGACGTATCTGACCAAATCCCAGTCTACTATTGATGAGGTCAAGTTACTCATGACTGGTGATAATATGGAAAACAAGCTGGATAACATGTGCATGGTGTTTGTCCTGCATGGCCTCCACAAAGATCTTGAATCTGTCCGGAATCAAATCCTGACTAATCCTAGTATTCCTACTGTAGAAAACCTCATGGATCGTCTCCTACGGGTTCCTCCATCGGAAACTATGATTGGATCTAGTTCCGGTTCCGAATCATCTGCCTTTTTCTCAAACACCACGAACCGAGGAAGTAGGAGGTCATGGACGAAGTGGCCGAGGAGGACATGGTTACGTAATCGCCCACATTGCTCCTATTGTAATCGCATGGGCCACACTAGAGACAAATGCTATTCTCTCGTCGGATTCCCTGAAAGATCAACACATGTAAGTTCCACGAGAGATCGGCGCATGTGACATACTTACAACCTCATGCCTCGGAAGAAACGGTGATAATCGAATGTCTTATCCAATGCTGAATTTAAGGAGTATCTTCAACTCAAAAAACTCAACAAGGTCAATCTTCATTGCGCTCCCATACTAGTAACTCTACGGTTTGTGTCTGTCACAATCATTACCTGTTGGATCCTGGCTTTTGGATTCTGGTGCTTTTGACCATATAGCTGGTAATCCTTCTCTTTTCTCCACCATAACACAGCCTAGAACATCACATTATATCACTCTTGCTAATGGCTCCAAGTCAAAAGCCACTGGCATTGGTCAAGCCACACCTTTTCCATCCTTATCTTTAAATTCTGTCCTTTTTATGTCTGGTTTCCCATTTAACTTAGTCTCTGTTAGTCAGCTTACTCGTAACCATAATTGCTCCATCACTTTTACTAACAACTCTTTTTCCATCCAGGACCAGAGTACGGGACAGACGATTGGCACAGGATCTGAATCACATGGCCTTTATTTTTTTCAGCCTCCATCGTCGGTTGCTTGCACTACTACTGATTCTCCAAATCTCCTTCATTATCGTCTTGGTCATCCCAGTATCAATAAAGTGAGGAAAATGGTCCCTCATTTGTCTAACTTACAGTCTTTACAATGTGAGTCATGTCAGCTTGGCAAGCATGTACGAGCTTCCTTTCCAAGCAAAAGTCCTCGTCAGGACATCCACCCTTTTTGAACTTGTCCATTCGGACGTGTGGTCCTAGTCGAGTCACTCTATCCTAGGGCATAGGTACTTTGTTACTTTCATTGATGATTTTTCAAGATGTACTTGGATTTTTAATGAAAGACCGTTGAAATATTAACTATTTTCAGCATTTTTATAATGAAATTCAAACCCAATTTGACCATTCTATTCGTATTTTACGAAGTGATAATGCCAAAGAATATTTTTTCGTCTTTTAATCGGTTTATGACTTCTCGTGGCATAATTCACCAATCTTCTTGTCCACACACACCCCAACAAAATGGTATTGCTAAAAGGAAACACCGTCATATTATTGAAACTGCACGTACCCTTCTGCTACATGCTAATGCACCTTTAAAATTTTGGGGTGATCTTTGATACTTCTTCTTTGGTTTCTTAATAAATCGGATGCCTGTACATTTCTAAATAACAAAATACCATACTCACTCTTGTTCCCAAAGGATCCATTGTTTATTGTTCCCCACGTGTATTTGGTTCTACATGTTTTGTTCATGATCTCAATCCGAGGTCTTGACAAGTTTGCCTGCCGTCTTGTAAAATGCATCTTCCTTGGTTACTCTCGTGTCCAAAAAGGGTACAAATGTTATTCACCAACTACTCATCGCTTCTACATGTCTGCTGATGTTACATTCTTTGAGGATACTTTTTATTTCTCATCCGCCATCACACCGTCCTTCATTTCTCGGAGTATTACCTCTTCCTTTGTCTATACCATGTATTGTTGGGTCTCCTACTCCACGTGTCTCGTCCTCCTTCTCCCCAACCCTCATTACCTACCGTCGTCCTCGCCCGACCTTATTGGAGGATGTTGTACCTAACCAGGCCGGTGATTCATTCCCTGCTCCAGTTGATCTACCTGCTCCGGATCCACCTGAGCCTTCTCCTGATTTACCTATTGCCCTTCGAAAAGGTACACATTCCACTTGTAATCCCTATCCCAGCTACAATTTCCTAAGTTATCATAGTATATCTCCATCCCATTATGCTTTTGTTTACGCTATTTCTCCTGTTTCTATCCCTAAAGCGTCCGGAAGCATTATCTCATCCAGGATGGCGGGGCTATGATTGATGAAATGACACCTTAGAATCCAATAACACATGGACCCCTTGTTCCTCATCCTCTGAAATCTACAGTTGGATGTCGTTGGGTATTCACTATCAAAGTCGGTCCGGATGGTCAGATTGATCGCTTGAAAGTCCGTTTAGTAGCTAAAGGCTACACTCAAATCTTTGGGCTTGATTATTGTGACACCTTTTCCCCTGTTGCCAAAATGGCCTCTGTTCGTCTCTTTTTGGCCATGGCAGCCATGCGTCGCTAGCCCCTGCATCAGTTAGACATCAAGAATGCATTTCTCCATGGTGATTTATCTGAGGAAGTCTATATGGAGCAACCGCCTGGTTTTGTTGCTCAGGGGGAGTCTCATGGCTTTGCCTGCAGGTTACACAAAGCTTTGTATGGTGCGAGAAGCAAAGTCCTCGGGCATGGTTTGGTAGGTTCGATCTGACTCTCCAACACTTTGGCATGATCCGCAGTGAAGCAGATCACTCTGTCTTTTATAAATGCTCCTCCTCTAGTCAGTACATATATCTTGTTGTATATTTAGATGACATTGTTATTACAGGAGATGATCTTGATGGCATTAAGAGTCTCAAGCAAGACCTATCTCAGCAATTTCACACTAAAGACTTGGGGACGATTGCGGTATTTCCTTGGAATTGAAGTTGCTCGGTCTAGTTGAGAGTTGTTATATCTCGGAGAAGTATGCCCTTGATATATTAGAAGAACTCGGTATGCTAGGCTTGTAAATGATTGACACACCTATGGATCCCAATGTTAAACTTATGCCGAGATAAGGGGAACCTTACTCGAGATCCGAGGAAGATATCGCAGAATTAGTTGGAAAGTTGAATTATCTCACTATGACCGAGATCGACATATCGCTTCTTTGTATCGGTGTTGTAGTCAATTCCTCAATTCTCCTCGTGAGAGTCATTGGGATGCGTAGTTCGGATCTTGAGATACATTAAAAGTTCTCCTGGGAGAGGGCTAATTATGAGAACAAAGACCACTCGACATTGTGGCTTACACGGATGCGTATTGGTGGCATTGCCCAAGTGATAGACGATCAACTTGTGTTATTGTGTTCTTATTGGAGGCAACCTCATTTCGTGGAAAAGTAAGAAGCAAAGTGTCGTAGCTAGATCAAGTGCGACGAGAATATAGGGCTATGGCCCTTGCTACATGCGAACTCATTTGGTTAAAGCAACTTCTCCACGAGTTAAATTTCTGCATGATTGGGTCCATGAGCCTTATATGTGATAATCAGTCATTTGCCTTGCACATTGCTTCCAATCCAGTTTTCCACGGCGGACTAAGCATATCGAGATCGATTGCCATTTTATCCGCGATAAGATTATATCTGGAGAAATCACAACGTCATTCGTGAGCTCCAATAATCACCGCAAACATGCTCACTAAATCACTCAGGGTCCAAGGATAAAATATATATGTGACAAGCTTGATGCATATGACATGTATGCACCGGCGAGGGGGAGTGTTGAGATTGATTGCACAACTTGATTACAACGGCTGTATTAACAGCCTGTATAGGACAAGGAGTGCTGTGAACTCAAGTGCACACAGCCTGTATCAACAGCCTGTATAGGACAAGCAGTGCTGTGAACTCAAGTGCACACAGCCTGTGAACTCAAGTGCTTTAGGAACCCATTGATTAAAGCAGTGTATAGTTTAGATTATTCTTATTATATATGTTATCTTAGGAATGATGATGTTTGTAATCTAAGCTATAAATTCAGAGTCTGAGAACTCATTTGTAAGTAATTCAATACATAAAACATCACTTGCTACTCTCTATTCTGTCTATATTTTGTTCTTCAAGTATATTCAAAATATTTTGTGAATAGATTCACTAAGAGATTTATTGAATAGATTCACAGAGGCTTAAAATGATAACTTAGTACAATGAATGGATGTGTAACTAAGTGAATGTGGTTGAGAGGATTGAGCATAATACTTGTGTGGTTCAATCATAAATTGAAAGGATTGAGTATAATGCATGTGTAGTTTAAATCTTGTATTGATTAAATGTGATGTTATTATGATATTATGATTGAGCATGATATGAATATGAAAGCATTGTATTGCATAGTGAGATGGCCTAGCCGGAAGGGGTTAGTGTTCAATATTTGAGAGATTACCTAACCGGAAGGGGTTAGATGAAACAATAAGCGGTCATAATTACTTGCATTGCATAGTGAGATGGTCTAACCGGAAGGGGTTAGTGCACGATACTTGAGGGGTGCCTAACCTACGGGGTTAGATGGAAACATAATGACATAAAACATTGCATACTACATATTGCGAGGGCCTTACTGGAAGGGGTTAGTGCACAACAAGAGGAGTGGAGAAAGAAAAAGTGGGAAGAAAAGGTGTGAACATCATGTACATTCATAAACTCATTGCATATGTTAGTTGATATTACTTGATATATTGAATTGTGTGTATGCTTGCATTCTAATTACATGTATATTTTATATACAAGTTTTATTCACATTCACTGGGAAGTTGTTTCTCACCCCCTCTTTCTCAGACTCGCAGGAACACCCCACACCCTCTACGGGTTAAGTACGGAGGATTTTGTTGTATTATGATACTTGTATTTTGGTGGAGTTGAGCTCCATTATGTAATTATAATATGATGTGTATTATATATATTACTTTGATGTAGACAGGACAGGGAAACTGATGAACTAGCATTGTTGTTTTTAGTTCTGTTGTATTTAAGTGTGCTCAGTCAGGATAGTGTCTAGTATACACTTGTATGATGTACGTACTTTGATAATATTTTGAATGAGATAATATTTTGAATGAGATCGGAGATATCTTGTTGATATATATATATATTTATATGTACTCTGGTTGGTTTGAAATGATTGATTGTAATCTGCTGTTTATTTTATGACGTTTGGGAACATACGAGAAAACAAAGGAAACGCTGCCAAATTTTATACGTAATAAAAGAAAAAAAAAATATTCCATGTAAGACTTATGAGTTGGTAAATGATGTAGTAAATAATAGGTCTTACATTTTTGGTATCAGAATAGTTCTTTTCTTTAGGACTACGAAATATGGGTCTAGAGTTATACTGAGCACTTAGAATGTATGCCTATAGCTTTTCATATACTTCTGATATATTGCATGTGGGTAATTAGGAATGATCAACCCGATGTTTTCTGTGCTGTATATAGAGTTATGAGCGGACTAGGGCGAACTCGTAGCGAAGGCCGAGGCAGAGGCTGAGATCAACCCACTGCTACTGTTGGCGAGGGCGAAGGTCTGGTGGCTGTGCTTGCACATCTGGCCCAAGCCATTGACCGTATGCCCGGACCCTAGCATGATGGTACTCCTGTTGCGGGACTTGTCGTTCCTCAACAGATGGGACTGACGGAGTTCTGCAAGAGGGATCCCCCATCTTTCCATTGGAACTATGATCCTATGGCTGCTGAAAGGTGGGTGAAACACCTTGAAAAGATTTTTAAGGCTATGCAATGTACTGAAGAGCAGAAAGTTATCTTTGCTGCTTATAAATTGGAGGATGAGGCCGAACACTGGTGGGAGGCTACTAATCCTAGACTACTTGTTAGGGAGGATCCCATCACATGGGAGACATTCAAGATGGCATTTCTGCGTAAGTACTTCCCCGCTAATGTCAGAATCCAGAAGGAACAAGAATTTATGCATTTGAGACAGGGAGATCTCACAGCTGGTTAATATACGACCAAATTTGATGAATTGTCTAAATACTCTAGTTACTTGCAGAATGGACAAAAAGAGATTTGGAAGTCCATTCAGTTCGAGAAGGGACTTGAGTTTGAGCTGAGAAAGGCTGTTGCTGACTTTGAGATCAGAGATTTTGCTTCTCTGGTTGAGAAATGTTTGACTATGGAAGAGTGCATGACTCATATTGCTAAAAGCAGTCAAGGAACTGGGAAGAGAAAGGTGAAAGTTATCCAGCCTATACGGAGTACTAAGAAGGCTAAGGTGGACCCATGTAAGACATGCAGGAAACAACATTAGGGTACTTGTCGGACAATTACTGGTGTGTGTTTTGTTTGTGGCCAGAAGGGACATATTGCAAAATACTGCCCACAGCGAATAGCGATTTGCTTCAAGTGCCAGCAGAAGGGGCACACTTCCCGAGATTGCCCACGGACTTCTAAGGCACCAATTCCTACCCCTAGACCACCAACCCAGGGGCGAGTGTATACCCTCAGTGGGGCAGAGGCATATGCGGATGATTTGATCCAAGGTATATGCTTACTGAATTGTCAGAACTTAATTGTACTGTTTGACTCTGAGGCAACCCATTCATTCATTTCTGATGCATGTGTGAAGTCCTTGAGTCTGACCACTACTTCCTTACCTTATACGTTGTCAGTGACTACTCCTGCTAAGGATAACATTCTTACGACCCGTATTTGCTTAAACTGCACATTTGTATTCCAGGACTGAACCTTTTTTGTTGATTTGATTTGTTTACCTTTGAGAGGGTTAGATGTTATCTTGGGTATGGATTGGCTTGCAACCAACCAAGTGTTGTTAAATTGTTGTAATAAGACTGTCATTATCCCTCCTGTTATAAATCATACACTGATTCCTGAAATTTCCATGTTACCCAAAGTGTCAGAATTAAACCATTGCTTGGTGGATGGGAGTCAAGTATACATGGTACTATTTTCTCTAGACTTAGAGGTTCAGTCAGAATTGTTCGGAATGCCAATAATGAGCGAGTTTATGGATGTATTTCCTAAGGAGATTCCTAGTTTGCCACCTGATAGAGAAGTAGAGTTTGTTATAGACTTAGTACCTGTTGTCGGACCCGTTTCTATAGCACCTTATAGAATGTCACCCTTGGAACTAGGAGAACTTAAGAAACAAGTAGAGGAATTACTTGAAAGAGGATTCATCAGACCCAATGTATCTCCGTGGGGAGCACCGGTGTTGTTGGTGAAAAAAAAGGATGGTTGTATGAGATTGTGTGTGGATTACAGGCAGCTGAATAAGATTACCATAAAGAATAGGTACCCATTACCTAGGATAGATGATTTGATTGACCAACTTAGAGATGCCACGGTATTCTCTAAGATTGATATTCGTTCTGGTTACCATCAAATTAAGATAAAGTTAGATGATGTACCAAAGTCTGCTTTTAGAACTAGGTATGGACATTATGAGTATTTGGTGATGCCGTTTGGTCTAACCAATGCTCCAGCGGTGTTTATGGATTATATGAATAGAATTTTCAGACCGTACCTAGATAAGTTTGTGGTAGTGTTCATAGATGATATTCTCATTTATTCCCAAGACTGTGGAAGAACACGAGGAACATCTTAGGATAGTATTACAGATACTCAGGGATAGGAAACTGTATGCTAAATCGGAGAAGTATAAGTTCTGGTTGAATGAGGTGAAATTTCTAGGGCACAATATATCCCAGGAAGGGGTAGCAGTGGACTCTAGTAAGGTTGAGGCGATCGTACAGTGGGAGCGACCAAAGTCAATTATTGTGATCAGGAGCTTTCTAGGATTAGCAGGATATTACCGAATATTCATTCGGGGTTTTTCTTAGTTAGCTCGTCCTCTAACAGAACTGACTCGAAAGGGACAAGCCATGGTGTGAAGTGAAAAGTGTGAGAAGAGATTTTAGGAACTCAAGCATAGATTGACCACAGCCCCAGTATTGGTTATTGCTGACCTATTTAGAGATTTAGAGGTGTACTGTGATGCCTCTAAGATGGGCTTAGGATGTGTATTAATGCGGGATAAGAAGGTAGTGGCTTATGCCTCTAGACAGCTTAGAACTCATGAGGAGAATTATCTGACCCATGACCTAGAACTAGCAGCTATAGTTTTTGCACTTAAGATCTGGAGACATTACTTGTATGGTGTGAAGTTTGAGGTGTTCAGTGACCATAAGAGTTTGAAGTATCTGTTTGATCAGAAGGAGCTGAACATGAGACAAAGGAGATGGATGGAATACTTAAAGGATTATGACTTTGAGCTTAAGTATCATCCAGGCAAGGCCAACGTTGTGGCTGATGCCCTTAGTAGGAAATCTCTGCACGTATCTCAGATGATGGTGCATGAGCTGGACTTGGTAGAGCAATTTCGAGACCTTAGTTTACAAGTGGATCTGAGTAGTGTGACGCTGAGATTGGCTTTGTTTGAAATCTCATGCGACCTTAAGGTTCAGATTAGACATGAACAAAGTTTTGATAAGGAACTACAGGATCGCAGGGTCTCAATAGCTTTTTCCTTAGAGGATGATGGATTGATCCAGTTTAGGCAGAGGATTTGTATTCCTAAAGGGGGAAACCTTAAAGAACGGATTCTTGAGGAGGCTCATCAGAGTAAGTTCACAATACATCCTGGTGCGACTAAGATGTATCAAGATTTGAAAGAGAGGTTTTGGTGGCCAGGTATGAAAAGGGAAGTGGCCAAGTATGTGGCCAAGTGTTTGACTTGTCAGAAGGTCAAGATCGAACACTAAAAACTAGCTGGAATGCTCCAACCTTTAGAGATACCCAAGTGGAAATGGTACAAAATTACCATGGATTTTATGACCTGTCTTCTTAGGGTACAAAAGGGTTATAATGCTATATGGGTCATTGTGGACAGACTCACTAAGTTTGCTCATTTTCTTCCCATTAGGATTTCCTATTCCTTAGATAAGCTTGTTGAGTTATTTGTTAGAGTGATTATCCGATTACACGGAGTGCCACTGAGCATAGTATCAGATAAAGATCCCAGATTTACCTCTAGATTTTGGAATGCGTTACATCAGTCTTTTGGGACTAAGCTCAGTTTTAGTATTGCCTATCACCCACAGACAGATGGTCAATCCGAGAGGACTATCCAGGCGTTGGAAGATATGTTGAGAGCTTGTGTCCTCGAAGATAAGGGTAGTTGGGATAGGTATTTACCATTGTTAGAGTTTGCATACAACAACAGTTACCATTCCGGCATTGGGATGGCATCATATGAGGCACTCTATGGTAGGAAGTGTAGGTCGCCTCTGTGCTAGTATGAGGTAGGTGAGCAGAACCTGTTAGGCCCAGATTTAGTGCAAGAGACCACTGAGAAGATTAGGGTTATACAGGAGAAAATAAGAGTTGCTCAGAGTTGGCAAAATAGTTATGCTGACAAAAGAAGGCGTCCTCTGAAGTTTGAAGAGGGTGATCATGTATTTCTTAGAGTCTCTCCCAAGACAGGTATTGGTAGAGCCATTCGGGCAAAGAAGCTAAATCCTCGTTTCATTGGTCCATTTCAACTTCTGAAACATGTTGGACATGTAGCTTACCACATAGCCCTTCCTCCACATCTGTCAAATCTGCATCCTGTGTTTCATGTATCTCAATTAAAAAAGTATATTCCGAATCATTCACACATCATAGAAGTTGAGTCGGTACAATTGAGAGCTGACCTTACATTTCAGGCTAAGCCAGCTAAGATCATTGACCGCAGTGTGAAGACCCTGAGGAACAAGACTATTCCCCTGGTGAAGGTGTTCTGGGATGGACTGTCACCTGAAGAGGCTACGTGGGAGTTGGAGGAAGATTTGCGCAAGCAACATCCCGATCTATTTTTATTAAGTATATCTCTAACTAAATTTTGTGGGGAAAATTCTTTTAAGGAAGGGAGAATGTAACATCCCTAAATTTTGATTCTAATCTTAATTCTAGCTTAACTAAATTATATGGAAGTCCTAGTGTAATTTTCTGGAATTGGGATAAATTAGGAATTTTTAGAAACCACCAAGGGTATTTTGGTCATTTTACACCCTCAGTGGCAATTTTGTGAATTCTCATTCAAGTGGAGGGCAAAGTTGACAATTCAACTTCACCCTCTCTTGTTTAAGGAGCCGTGCATGTTAGAAGACCATATGATCATCTTCTTAAAATATTAAATTCTCCATAGCCAAGGTTTCCTCAAGGTTGTAAGAGTCAAAGTAAGTATTTTTACTCATCTTTTGGCTTAGGTTATTGATGGTTATTGATCACCTTCATCTCTTCTTCAATCCTATGGTTTTAGTTTAATGGAGAACTCATGTTCATCTTTGAGAATCAAGAACACAAATTCTAAAGTTCTTGTATGATTTGGTTGTTTTGAAGGAAGTTGAAAAGGAAGTTCTCATAAGGATTTTGGTTGCTTTGATATCACCTCAAGCCTAGTTCTTGTCCTAAATCATTGCTAAGTGAGTGTGGGTTGATTTGTGATATGGTATGGTATTCTTTAGGGTGTGAGTTTAAGTCTTGAAGATAAGAATTCTATGTGTTAAGGTTGTTTTTGAATGTTTGGATTGTTACTTGTATTCAATGGTATGGATGTATGAGAACGATTGGATTTGCTACTTGTTATTCAATGACATGAATGAATGAATGAAGTTTATGATAAGAGGTATATGATCAAAACTTGATTTTTATGACTGTGAATCAATTCACAAGATGTGTGAATAGATTCACAGACTCGTGAATAGCATTGTGAATAGATTCACAGACTTGTGAATAACAATGTGAAATCGTGAATAGCACTGTGAATCGATTCACAGACTTGTGAATAGCACTGTGAACCCATGAATAGCATTGTGAATAGATTCACAATATTCTGTGAATAGATTCACAGACCCATGAATAACATTTTGAATAGATTCACAATATTGTGTGAATAGATTCACAGACCCATGAATAGCATTGTGAATAGATTCACAGTAATGTGTGAATATATTCACAATATTGTGTGAAGAGATTCACTAAGAGATTCATTGAATAGATTCGCAGAGGCTTAAAATGATAACTTAGTACAATGAAGGGATGTGTAACTAAGTGAACGTGGTTGTGAGGATTGAGCATAATACTTGTGTGGTTCAATCATAAATTGAGAGGATTGAGTATAATGCTTGTGTAGTTTAAATCTTGTATTGATTAAATGTGATGTTATTATGATATTATGATTGAGCATGATATGAATATGAAAGCATTGCATTGCATAGTGAGATGGCCTAACCGGAAGCGGTTAGTGTACAATATGTGAGAGATTACCCAACCGGAAAGGGTTAGATGAAAGAATAAGCGGTATATAATTACTTGCATTGCATAGTGAGATGACCTAACTGGAAGGGGTTAGTGCACGATACTTGAGGGGTGCCCAACGTACGGGGTTAGATGAAAATGGAATGACATAAAACATTGCATACCGCATATTGTGAGGGCCTAATCGGAAGGGGTTAGTGCACAACAAGAGGAATGGAGAAAGAAAAAGTATGAAGAAAAGGTGTGAACATCATGTGCATTCATAAACTCATTGCATATGTTGGTTGATATTACTTGATATATTGAATTGTGTGTATGCTTGCATTCTAATTACATGCATATTTTATATACAAGTTTTATTCACATTCACTGGGAAGTTGTTTCTCACCTCCTCTTTTTCAGACTTGCAGGAACACCCCGGACCCTCTACGGGTTAAGTACGGAGGATTCTGTTGTATTATGATACTTGTATTTTGGTGGAGTTGAGCTCCATTATGTAATTATAATATGATGTGTATTATATATATTACTCTGATGTAGACAGGACGGGGAAACTGATGAACTAGCATTGTTGTTCTTAGTTCTGTTGTATTTAAGTGTGCTCAGTCAGGATAGTGTCTAGTATACACTTGTATGATGTGCATACTCTGATAATATTTTGAATGAGATCGGAGATCTCTTGTTGATATATATATATGTATATATGTACTCTGGTTGGTTTGAAATGATTGATTGTAATCCACAGTTTATTTTATGACGTTTGGGAACATACGAGAAAACAAAGGAAACGCTGCCGAATTTTATACGTAATAAAAGAAAAAAAAAATATTCCACATAAGACTTATTAGTTGGTAAATGATGTAGTAAATAATAAGTCTTACATGACTGCCTGCTTGCTGAACACATTCCTGGAATTTGACCATCCTCCTATCCGATCCTCTCATATACTTAACATTTTCCCTAATTTTAAATAAGGCTTCACTTGCCACTTTTAAACCCTCTTGAACAATGAGATTAGGTATATGAGCAGAACAACGCACATGCAAGAACTCACCATCACACATCAAGTTATTTTGCAAACACAGATGATTTCTTAAGATAGCTTGCATGTTATCATTAGCAGAAGCATTGTCCAAGGTAATAGAAAACACTTTCTTATCTATTCCCCATTGCTTCAAACAATCAAATATAGTCGCTTCTAACTTAACTCCAGTGTGTGGAGGCTTCATACGACAAAAGTTCAGAATTCGACTGATTAGTTTCCAATTATCATCAACAAAATGAGCAGTCAAACAAATGTAACCCTCAGTGGTAGATGAAGTCCACACATCGGAAGTTAAACACACTTTATTAGGAATATTTGACATGACTTGCTTAAGTTTGTCCTTTTCTTTGACATAAATTTTTTGCACATCGGACACAACGGTATTTCTAGAAGGCATCACTGCATCTGGATTTAGATAATTTGCCCAATCTATAATCTTCTCATATTCAACAAAACTAAAAGGAAGATCATGCTAAATTATAGCTTGTGCAAGCATGTTTCGATGGGTCTTTTGATTAATCTTTTTCATCCTAGAATTTCCATCTTGATCAATTAGCATTTCACCCACATCAGAATTTGATTTTGAAATACCTTTACAAACTAAAATATGGCGACTTAAATGTGAAGTCCCATAGTTTGATTTGGTCTTGGGATTTCTACCTATTGCATAGTCACGATTACAATATCTTTATCTTTACCAGTTTTGGTAAAGAATTTCCAAACATTTGATGTTTCTTTCTTACTACTCTCATTCTTTCCAGACATAATAGGAGGAGTTTCAAAAACCTCTTCATCATCCACACTTACAGTCTTATTCACAGACTCCATAACATAATCTTCTAAATTCCTATACAATAAAAGAATAATACAATCAAAACAGCAGTAATGGACTTCACATTGTGGGTGTTAAGCATTCAGCACCAAAACCAAAACCAAAAACAGCAGCAAAAAGTCAACTAAAGGAAATTAGAAAGGTTAGAACAATATCTTATTAAGGAATCAAAATATAAAATTTGCTAAACTTGTAAATGTTGAACAACTAAAACTTAATCTTTTATAGTTCACCCAAATAATAATAATAATAATCTTATGTATTTCTTTAATTTATTTATTAAAAAATATTTTAAGTATAGTTCATTGGTACATGTATTGATATTCTGGGCTGACCAAGTGTTATTTACTGAAACAAACAGCTGCATAGGATAGTTTGGACTCTCCATACATGGGTAAGAGTGTAAATCTGTTGTGTTGTCATGTTTTGTAACTGTGTTTGTTGACAGATATGTTAAGTTTGCTAGATCTGCCACTTATTTAAGTTGATCATTATGAATGCTGCAAACTTAATACCCCAAAATATTAACTGATGAAAGAGAAAAGAATAAGGATTTATGTGATATATGTGGTTTCACTCTATAAATTTATATATACCATTGGATGGTGGAAAGGGATGGAGTAAACGTGCTTGAGTTATAGCTTCTTGAGCATGATTTTGATTATTTAAGCTAACATTGACTTCTGCCCAGCTTGCCTTCAGACTTTGTATGTGTGTGAAATCTCATCCAAGTTGTTTTTATATTTTCCCCTTGGCCAAAACTATGAAGAAAAAAAATGCAATTTTAGATGGAAACTTTGTCATGGCTTCAATAGGTTCTAAATGTCAGTGTTTGCTAAATCTTTAAACATCTAATTATTAGAAGGTAGAAGCCATTAATAACAACAATGTGTTGAAACCAAAATCTTATAAAAAAGGTTTAAGTACTAAATTCTTAAAAGCTGTAGCTTTCCCTGTTTAAGTTTTGAGGATAACAAAAATATTTATTTAGTTTGAACAAGTAAGTGTTTCGACAATAGTATTAACAAATCGCTACTTGTATGTGCGTCCATTCTGCTCGATGCTTAAAGATAACTCTTTGTGCGTCCAATATGTTATAACTCTTTGTGCGTCCAATATGTTATAACTCTTCGTGCGTCCAATATGCTATAACTCTTTGTGGGTCCAATAAATGTATTATATACTTTTACTATTGGTGCGTCTAATATTTGTATGCATATACTGTTACTTTTTATTAGTTCGTCCAATACGATCTTGATGCTAAAGTTGACTCTAGTATTTTCCTAGGATACTCAGAAACATCTAAAGCATATAGAGTATATAACTCTCGCTCTCTAACTGTTGAAGAATCTGTTCATGTTAAATTCAATGACAAAAAGCCTGACAATGACTTGTCAGAACTAGATGAGTCCTTTGCAGAGTTAAACTTAAAAGACAAAGGAGAAGGATCAGCAACCCAAAACAAAGAAGCATTGGACGATGAAAGAAAAGAAGAAACAACTGATCGTCAAAGGAGCTGGCACTTCAAAACTTATCATCCAGAACACCAAATCATTGGTAATCCAGATGATAAAGTACGTACAAAATTTACCTTCAGAGAATACTCAAATGTAGCCTTCATCTCTGAAATGGAACCAAGAAAAATAGAAGAAGCATTGAAGGACGAAGGATGGATCTTAGCCATGCAAGAAGAGCTAAATCAATTTAAAAGAAATGATGTTTGGACGCTGATTCAAAAGCCTAAAGACAAGTCCATCATCGGCACAAAATGGATATTCAAAAACAAATTGGACGAAGATGGTAAGGTTGTGAGAAACAAAGCAAGGTTGGTAGCCCAAGGTTACACACAACAAGAAGGTATTGATTTCACTGAAACTTTTGCTCCTGTAGCTAGACTAGAAGCCATACGCATTTTACTTTCATTTGCTGCTCATCATAGCATGAGACTATATCTTATGGACGTAAAAAGTGCATTTCTAAATGGTATAATCAATGAAGAAGTTTTCATTAAACAACCACCTGGTTTCGAGGATGAAAATTTCCCTAAGCATGTTTTCAAATTGAAAAAGGCCTTGTACAGTTTAAAACAAGCTCCTCGAGCCTGGTATGAAAGGTTAAGCACCTTTTTAATAGAAAGCGGTTTTTCTAGAGGAAAAGTTGACACTACTCTTTTTCGAAAAGACAAAAACTCGAAATTCATTTTAGTTCAAATTTATGTTGATGATATTATCTTTGGAGCCATCGATGAATCTCTTTGCAAGGATTTTTCCAATCGATGCGAAGGAATTTAAATGAGCTTAATGGGAGAATTAAAATTCTTTTCCCGGGTTTGCAAGTGAAGCAAACATTGACTAAATCTACATTCATCGACAAAATATACAAATGAACTTCAAGAAATTCAAATTGGACGATTGCAAAACAATGAGCACACCAATGCATCCATCGGTCACACTAAGATTGGACGATAAGGATAAAAAGGTGACGAAAGGTATACGAGGTATGATCTGATCACTCTTATATCTTACCGCCCGCACTGATATAATGTTTAAGGTGTGTCTTTGTGCACGTTTTCAACCATCCTAGAGAGTCACACTTAATTGCTTTGTAAAAGAATATTCGTATACTTGAAAGGAACTACTAATCCGGGTTTGGTATTTAAGAAATCTCATGAGTACGTTAGTTGGTTTTTGTGATGACTATGTCGAGATAGAATCGAAAGGAAAAGTACAAGTGGAGGATGTCACTTCATTGGAGGAAATCTAGTATCATGGTCCAAAGAAGAGACAAAGCACAATTGCTCTATCAACAACCAAGTCGAATATATCTCTCACAAATTGTTGCTCTTCTCAACTACTCGATCAAACATCAATTAGAAGACTACAAACATCTTTGAAAGTAACATTCCTTTACTATGTGATAATACTACGCAATTAACTTATCAAAAATCTCATACTACACTCATAAAAACACATTGAAATCAAACATCACTTTATAAGAGACCATATTCGAAAGGTGTGTTTGATATTCAATATGTGGATACAGCATCATCAATGGGCAAATATTTTCACAAAACCCCTCTCGTGAGGATAGATTCACTCTTATTGAAAACATCTAAGTATGCATTTTGTAAAGAATTAATATTTCTTGCGTCCATTGAAGATCTGCGTCCAAAATGCTTTGTACTTGATAAATGGTGTGGTAAATTTCTTGATAAGACATAAATCATTTGCATTTATCTTGTTTGAAACTTTTCAAATTTCCCACGCCGAGTCGCTTTTTGAAAGGTCACGAAAGTAACTTTTTATCATGACGTGACAGCTTGCTTTTAATACACATTTAATGTGTTTGTTTTTTTAAAAAAAAAACGATTCTGCTCTCTCAAGAAACCTTCAGGTGTAAAAACCTACCTTCTTCTATAAATATTTTCTTTCTTTACAAGATCAAATTTTTACGCCTTCAAGCCTTGAAAGAAAACATTTGCAAAAGAACTTTAGCAAATTTCTCTCTCTCTTTCAAATTTCCTTAACCCCTAAGAAATGGCCGGAGGAAAGACCCTTGATGTTGAAAGAGCCGAGGTATCGCTTGAATACTGCTCCAAACTTCAATTTTAGCGTAATGTGAATAGATATCAAAGAATGTCTCTCGTCTTGGCGGGTTGGGATAGTTACTCGTGAGAACCGGTGGAGGTTTATCCCGAATTGGTGAAAATGTTATGGAAAGACGCATCCGTGTTCCAGCTGCAGAGGTCGTGGGATGTGTTTTGGGAAAACCCGCTGTGGTTTCGTGAGGTAACCATCTCCAACGCCACCCAATGTTGGTTGGAAGGAGCCACCATCACTTTTGATTGGGAAAAAGCGTTTGGGGAACCGATGTCGTTTGACACCTTACTAAAGGAGTCATCCACGGGGAAGATAACTGCTTCCAAGATGAATGACAAGGCAAGAGTTTTGCATCAACTTCTGAACAAGGCAATACTCCACAAGGCAGGGTCCAAAGACTCACTCTCTACAGTTCATGCCTTCTGCCTGTGTCATCTGATGCTGTGTCAACAGGTCAATCTCTCTTCTCTGCTTTTTAAGAACTTCAAGAGAAGTGTACAAGGAAAAGGGAAGAAGACCACCATCTCCTATGGTGTTCTCTTAACCAAGATCTTCAGAGATTAAGGTATCTTTAGTCCCCATGAGACTAAAGATGTTGAAGAGAAGAAGAGGATCTTTGGACGGATCCAAGAGCAACAAATCTTTGGACGAAGCAATCTTCTAAGGATGAAACTTCAAAGAGTCCAAGATTTTCTGGACCAGAAAGAGCCTCTAATTCCTTCAAAGACTGAGAGTCCAAAGAAGAAATCACCATTCGTCCAAGCCATTCCCAAGCGGAGACTCATAATGGACGATGACTCTGAAGATGACCAACCCATCGCTAAAAGGATGAAGGTTGCGTCCATTGCGAGCATCCCAAAAGGAACCCTGATTTAAGCTACCCATCACAAGGAAACCCTCTTCCAAGCTTGCGTCCATTCCTAAGGAACCTCTTTCTACCATTCCCTCTTCCTCCATTTTACCCTCTTCTCAACCAGAACCACAAACCTCCTTCCCAACCTCTCAAATAACTTCCTCTCCCTTAAACACTGAATCTTTTTCTTCTCAAACTCACATCATACCTTTCCAATCTCCTTCACCTTCCCTATCTCAAAAGACCTTCTACAACTCCTCTTACCTTAACCTTTTCTCTATGGGGGTTTCTCCTCACATTATCCCTCTTTGGGAATCCAAGGACTCTTCTTCTCTCACTACAAGACGACGTCCCTTGGCCGTGATGGTTACTCAACAAAAGTTCACATCTTCCCTAGTGACCTCTCCTTCAAACCCGTCACCTTGGAAGAAATGGGGACAAGTTGAGTCCTTATGACACCATCCTTGTCGGTGTCATTAAGAGTCTTGTTGAAGAATTTGAGATTTGTACTCCCTTCTCACCGATCATCTCCTCTACAATCGCCATCAAGATTCAAATCCGGATCGGGTTTGTCCAAGGTTGCCAATAAGTGGATTTAAATAAAAACAAAGACTTGAAAAAGTACAGCCAAGCCACCTTTCCTGCAAGCCCATCCTCTTTAAGCCAAATTTTGGGAGCTTACGTTCCCCCGATGTTGATGTTGAATTCTTGTGGCAAGTTTCGAATAAAGGAGAAGTCGAGAGAACAAGGCTAAGACCTTCCTCGGGGAAAAGCACATTTGGGAGTGTGAGCAACAAGCGTCTTATTCACAGTTCTAAGCGATGAAGATAAGGAAGATACTATAACTATGCCTCGGTCGAGCTTCCGGTTTTCGTCCCTATCTATATGGTAGATGATCTTCTTGGACCGCTCTTCCAACTCTCGCCATTGCCAACAATCTTCTCTTGTCCAAGCTATGTCTCGACCTCCGTCCGACAACATAGGCAAGCCTTATCCCCGTGATCAAATGTTTGGATACCGAGAACTTCTCTTCCTTGGGATGTTGACCTTCCTCTGTCTCAAGACGAAGTTGAGTCTCTGACAAATGGATGTGACCCTCCTCGCTTCCACCGAGTTAGCTATTGTGGAACCACAACCTTCACGACATTCTCACCCAAGTGCTCCCAAATTTTCGTGCCTACGTGAATAATCGATGGACTTAATGTACAAGAGAGTTGAAGACCTCCTCAAATCTCTTTTTCAACAAGGGCCACCTCCTCCTCCTCCACCTTCTTCCTCTTGATTTTATTTTTTTAGCCAAATTTTTTTGATGTTGATGTCTTTCTTTCTTTTGTCTCGATGACAAAGGGGAGAATAATGAGAATTTGACTTGTTACAAAAATTTATTTTATAATTTATACCGATTCAATGAAACTATGAATTATTATTTTTTTCTCATCCTGGTTGTTTCATTATCCTTGTCTCGCTTATTCCGTTGCCTTTATATAAATGCTTTAATTGAAATTGTGAATACTCGCTAATGCAATCGTGTTGGCTTGTGAAGGATCCGCTCTAAATTTTGGCATGGTTTATTTCTTTTCAAAGTTATTGTCTCTGTTAAACTCTTTTCTCAAGTACTAAACTTCGATACAAAGATAATATTACTTGCTCTTGAAACTTGTTTCAGAAAATAAATTTCGTACTATCTCCAATCGACTACATTCAACAGACTTTGAGTCCATCCCTTAGAAATGTTTTTCTTAGGGGAGCAATTTTGTTTTAAAAGAATGTGTTCAACCAAATTAATAGTTTTTGTCATCATCAAAAGTGGGGAGATTGTTGAAACCAAAATCTTATAAAAAAGGTTTAAGTACTAAATTCTTAAAAGTCGTAGCTTTCCCGTTTAAGTTTTGAGGATAACAAAAATATTTATTTAGTTTGAACAAGTAAAGTTGTTTCGACAATAGTATTAACAAATCGCTACTTGTATGTAAGCGTCCATTCTCGCTTTCGATGCTTAAAGATAACTCTTTGTGCGTCCAATATGTTATAACTCTTTGTGCGTCCAATATGCTATAACTCTTTGTGGGTCCAATAAATGTATTATATACTTTTACTATTGGTGCGTCAATATTTGTATGCATATCAGTTATTTTTATTATTTCGTCCAATACTATCTTATTGCCAAAACTCTGACTAAATTAACTCTTTCAAAGTTCAAGCTCAAGATCTCGTCCAAGTGAAATTTCAAAACTGAAGAACTGTTCCTCATTAAATGTTAGAAAAGAACTCCTCGACAAATTACCACGAATGCGTAAGAAGTCAATCTAAGCCACTTTTTGCCGACATTGTCTAACAACTACAAAGATCTCGCAAATAAGAAGAAACCGTCGCAATTAGACAAATCGTGGACTTTGTTTTACACCGATTGGAAATCTCGTGAGAATAAAAGTCACCGTCGAAGAAGTTCGAAGACTTTTCCAAGAGATGCATTTAATGCTACCTGTAACGCAATAAATGTTTCCGTTGGACGATCTAGCCCATGAAGTCTGCTCAATTTGTTCTTACTTAAAAAGAGAAGAAGCAACACTTAAAAAATAGTGAGAGATCTTTGCCGAAGCATCCTACAAAGTCTAAAAAGTTTTATTTCTTCTTGGATTTCCATATAACGTGTAAAAAGAAAAAGCCTTGAAAATTCTATTGTCTATTCTCATTTGTCAGTGAGTTTCAAACTCAAACTTTCATCTACTTTCACTTATTAATCTTAAGCATTGTAAGCCTGAAGAGGTTGTGTGTAAAAGAATACTTGTGAGATTGAACCTGAAGAGGTTGAAAATACTTGTTACCTGAAGAGGTGCATAATACTTGTAATCGCGAAAAAGATTAGTTGGAAAATCCTTCTGGTTGAAGGGACTGGACGTAGCTCTTGGTTGATAAGAGTGAACCAGGATAAATCTCGTGTGTAAGCTTCTCTTCTCTTCTAGCGTTCTTTATTATATTCACTAACCTCTGGGGTTTACTATTGTGTTTATTAACAAAGATCTTTTATTTGGTTTTAGAACGTGTTAACCGTTTTATTAAAAGTCTTTTCAAAATCCTTAGAGTCCAATAGGACTAAGCGGTGTTGGTTCTAAGCTCTTTACTTGTCAAACTTTATCCTTCGCTGTGTTCTATTTTCTGTTGAAAAGGAAAATCTTTTATTAATTTTCAAAAAGGGTTAAGAAACACAATTCAACCCCCCTTCTTGTATTTCACTTGGTTATTTCACAATGTAGCAAGCCCATTCACTTGACCAATTAGCTATATTTATATACCTCACAATAGATTCATAATATGCATTCAACAATTTTCCCCTATGTCTATGTTTACATTTACTATTTTATAATAACAGATGCAATTGTGCCACAATATATTCCTAACCAATGCTAGATATACAACCTAAGCATCGCAGGACCTAGAAAATGTAAAAGTATAAAATTAAAATATGTCAAAACAGTAGATATATGATGTTAGATATTTAGATTCATCAAAAAAGTAGATATCGTATTCCTACCCAATGCTAGATATAGAACCTAAGCACCTCAGGACCTAGAAAATGTAAAAGGATAATATTAAAATACTAATTCCTTTCAGAA
Organism: Styphnolobium japonicum; assembly: GCA_023212625.1. Taxonomy (NCBI): domain Eukaryota; kingdom Viridiplantae; phylum Streptophyta; class Magnoliopsida; order Fabales; family Fabaceae; genus Styphnolobium; species Styphnolobium japonicum. The sequence continues at coordinate 25,228,337 of JALBWW010000003.1, forward strand.
GGCAAATGGCCAACAAGTGTCTCAAAATAGTAGGTACTGGTAGAGCTTACTTTTTATAAACTTTATCATAATAAATTATGTCTAAGTGAAAAGGCATAAATCTAGCCTTCAGAGCATCTTAACAATCAACTAGAATGAACATACACACAAACCATCTTATGTAAAACATTTAAATAAAGTTCAAAACCCAAAATAATGTCTAGTATCTATCAGGCTAAACACATAAAGAGCCAAGACTTTCCTTACAGGAATAATTAACTTTTGGCCCTTGCGATAAAGTTCAAATTTCGAGAAAATACCCTAAAAAGGTAAAAAAAAAAAAAAAGAACGTAAAACAGCCTATACAAACAAATTAATGAACGGGAAAAAAAAGCAACATCTTGCATTGAACTTCAGATTGCTAGCAAATTACAATGAATCTTTAAGTCAAAGATTTCAGAGATATCACAACAATGAAAAGTCAAAGCATTTAAACCAACAACAATGGAAGCCACAGGTCCCACTTCGCCAAAACAATGCCCATTTTTTAATAGAAAATAACTAAAACTTAAGAAAACATATTGAGTCCTCTGACTTTCCTGATCCAAAAAGAACTGGAAATCAATTTCTAAAATAACAATATAGTCCATATTGAAATTCAAGCACGAGAAGCCAGTGAAAAACAACTAGATGAAAAAAAATTGAGCTGAAGCAATAAGAACTTTACCTATATGTGCCAACTTATATGGCTGAACCAGAATCTTTAGTGGGGCTAAGTGGGTCTCTCTCAGAATCACAAAATTGATGATGGTACCTATGTGTGCTCACCCAATCAATTGGGTTCCCCTGTAGACCACAAATCAGAAACCAAAACAATTTTTCATATTCTGTTTTAGCCAAAAACCAATTAGAGAACCATAAAGAAAGAGACATAAAATAAATTCAAGCCATGAAAAAAAAAAAAACAAAGCTTCAAAAACAAATTTCACCTGAAGGATGAAGAGCCAGAACCCCGTAATAGGCAAAAAACCATTTCAGAACCTTGAAACTCTACGACTCTAACGCCGGTGGGAAAGATTCACAAATGCAACATACAGTGCCAATGCTTCTGCTGCTCTTGCACGACCATGAGAGGGAGCTTGCTTCTGTGACTAGGGTTCATTGATTTGGGATATTAGGTTTCTTGTTTTGAAATAAATTGGGAATTTGGCAATTTGGCAATTTGGATAATAAAAAATAAATCAGTGATATGTTAATGGAGGTTGACCCATGGGCTGACCCTATCCCTAACCCACATAGCCAGTGGGCTGAGTAGATTAGGAGCCAAAAAGCCTTATAATTACGTGGGCTGTTAAATAAATGGGTTATATATGGGGCTTAATAGGTTGTCCCATGGGCTTTGACCTATATTGACAGTACTACCTGGTAGAGCGATGTCAAGAGCCTCAAGGTTCTTAAGAAGGAGGTTATGGCCGACTACAATTGGTTGGTCGTCAAAAAATTTTCCTAATTTGGGGCCGTCGCCAAATGCTTTGAGCTCTTAAGGAACGAGGGTGAGGGTCTTAGATAGTATTTAAGTAAGTTTGTGCCATGTTTTAAGATTTTGATGTGTGGATGAAATACACGCATCTAGAGCTTACTTTGTTAGGAAATTTAGATTAATTCTTCATAATTTCATTCCTTTTATTTTGCTTTATTATCATGTCTCTTTTGTATGTCTGTAGGTTCTTTTTTGATAAATTTCAGGTCAATGATTGAGATCTTGGACTAATTTGATGAAAAATTAAGAACTTCATTGTTGACAGCCAAATTCAATCTTTGTGCAGTAAAATAATCATAACTTGAGTTAGAGAGATCAAAATCAAGTGATTCCAAAGCCATTGGAAATCTAGGATGTAACATCTCTAAATTTCATATTTCTTGACTTAGCTAAATTTTCTGAGCATGTTGTATATTCTGTTATAGAAATTGTGATTGATTGAGTTAGAGTAATTATTTTAATATTCTAGTTATACCGGGGAACTCGATAGAATATAAGGAAGAAATAGGTCAAATCTAAGGTTTTATATTTTCTCTGGCTAAGATAGGACCTATTGGTAAATTAATATTCTTCAGGACCTATTGGAAATTTTTAGAAATCATAAGGGTATTTTAGTCTTTTTACATCCTTAGTGGCAATTTAGTGATTTTTCATCTAAGTGAAGGGCAAAATAGATAATTCAATTTTCCTCCCTCTTACTTAAGGGAACCAACCAAGCTTGATGGCCAAGGGTTCACCATCTCCAAGAATTAGGGTTAGGGTTTCTCCATAGCCAAAGCTCTTCAATGTTTCAAGAGCCAAGGGTAAGTCTTTCTACTCATCTTTTGGATTAGGTTATTAATGGTTATTGATCTACTTCATCTCTTCTTCAATCCTATGGTTTTAGTTTATGGAAAAACTCATTTTCATTTTTAAGATTTAAGAAACACCAATGCTAAGGTTATTGTATGATTTGGGTATTTTTGAAGGAAGTTGAAGAAGTTCTCAAAAGGAGTTTGGTTGGTTTAATCTCTCCACAAACCTAGTTCTTGACATATATCATTTAAGGTGAGTGTGAGTTGATTTGTGTTATGGTATGGTGTAATTTAGAGTGTGAGTTTAAGTCTTGAAATTAAGGATTTCCTATGCGTTTTGAAGTGGGTTTCGTTTTGAATGTTTGATTTGCTACTTGTGTTCAATGATATGGATGTATGAAAATGATTGATTTGCTACTTGAATTCAATGATTGACATGCTTGGTATGTTATGGTGGATTGGTAGCATAGTTCTAAGATGAATTTGAACATGAAAGTTTGGGGTTGGTAGCTAAATTCGCAGCCCAAAAAGCTAGCGCTCAGCGCTGAAAACTCAGAGAGCTAGTGCTCCGCTGTAGTTTTCTAGCGCTTAGTGCTAACAACTCAAAATGCTAGCGCTCAGCTCTGATTCCTAGCGCTCAGCTCTGGCAACTCAGCATCAAATGGTATTTTGGGCGCCGAGCGTGGAATTTCTAGCGCTAAGTGCTGGACCCTTTTTCTTATAAAATGTTACAACTCTTAAATGTGTTTCTTGCATAAGGTATCATTGTTTATGGTGATAGTGATGAGGTGAAAAATGAAGACTTAGTTCTATGTTGAGAAGTGTAACTAAACATATGTGATTGAGAAGATTTGAGATTTATACTAGTGTGATTTTACATCTTTGCTTGGTTTAAATGTTATGCTATTATGATATGAATTAAGCATGATATGAATATGAGAACATTGCATTGCATAGTGAGATGGCCTAACCGCAAAGGGGTTAGTGTACAAAATATGAGGGGTGCCTAGCTTATGGAGCTATATGGAAACAGAATGGCATAATTAATTGCATTGCATAGCGAGATGGCCTAACCGGAAGGAGTTAGTGTACAAAACATGAGGGGTGCTTAGCTTACGGAGCTAGATGGAAACAAAATGGCATAAAACATTGCATATGCATAATGCGAGAGCCTAACCGGAAGGGGTTAGTGCATAACAAGAGGAGTGGAGAAAGAAAAAGTGTGAACATCATGTGCATTCATAAACTCATTGCATATTTTGGTTTGGTATTACTTGATATATTGAATTGTGTGTATTCTTGTATTCTAATTACATGCATACTTTATATACATGTTTTATTCACATTCATTGGGAAGTTGTTCTCACCCCCTCTTTCTCAGATTCGCAGGAACACCCTGGACCCTCTACGGGTTAAGTACGAAGGATTCTGTTGTATATTGCTATTAGAAATGAATGTGTACTATAATACTTGTATTTTGGTGGAGTTGAGCTCTATGATGTAATTATAATATGTTGTGTATTATAAATTACTCTGATATAGATGTGATAGGAAAATTGATGAACTACTGTTGATGTTCTCAATTCTGTTAATATTTAAGTGTGCTCAGTCAGGATATTGTCTAGTATACACTTGTATAATGTACGTACTCTGATAATATTTTGAATGAGATCGAAGATCTCCTGTTTATGTATATTTATGTGCATATATATATATATATATATATGTACTTTGGTTGGTTCGAGATGGTTGATTATAATCCGCTGTTTATTTTATGTTGTTTGGTAACGTACGAGAAACAAAGGAATTGCTGCCGAAATTTCTATATGATAAAAAAAAAATATTCCACGTAAGACTTATGAGTTGGTAAATAACATAGTAAATAATAGGTCTTTCATAGGACACATGGCTACAAGTTTTATGTTCAGAGGAAAAGTCAGTTTAATCATCTAGAGGGTGAAAAATGTTTCACATTTTGTTGTACAACCAGGCCATGTGAATTGGAGCTGAAGCACAACCTAGTCGTGTGATGCTTAGCCCAAACAAACTCTTACATGGTCTGGACACACCCAGAGCAACACGGCCTGGCCGTGTAATGTGTAGAAACTTGCAAAGCCCAAGTTTTGCTTAGGTCCTTGACAAGAGGTTATCAAGACCCGTCAAATAAATAAAATTTACTAGTTCACAAGCTAATTTGTAGTATAGAACATGAACCGAATCGTCTCTCAAGGATAAAAAAAAAATTCAATTAGATCAAGATAATTAAAATGGGGGGTTTTGATTATTTGTAAAGTAAATACAGTGGTTGAATTTAAAGAAAAGTAATTAACAAATTAACCAATCCAAGGAAATTTACCAATCTTGAGTTTAATCTATCATTGATCACAAGGAATTCACTTAATTACTAACCATGTTCTTGGCCTTATATCACATCAAGACGCCTCAACATGATCCAAGAATCCTCTACTAGATAAGCATCTAGGATTTAATTAACGAAGGTTAGACAAAGTAAGCACCATCCAAACATAGATTAACTTAAGATCAAGAATTTAATCAAGCTAAACAATCCATCAAAAAGCTTTAATAAATTGTTTATTCTTTGTGATCCTCTTTGAATAAATGATAATAAAGCTATTATCATATAAACATCTAAATCAAATTAAGCAATTCAATCTAGATAAAAATCAAAAGAGGAATAAGAGAAACTTGAATAACAATTAAGCAATATGAACAAGTAAAATAAGATCTCTAAATTAAACATCAAGATGGCTAATCCCTTGGATTGATTATAAGAGTCTAGCCTTCCATGGATGGGAAGGAAGAATTCATAAAATAAAGAACAAAAACAAAATTCTAAAGAGAATGGAGTAGAAAATAAATAAAACTCACAAATACTTAAACTTTCTTCAAACTTACTTCAAATTGAATGATATATAATACAAAGAGATTGACTCTATTTATACTAATCCTAGAAGCCAATTTGTAATTGAAAATAATCTGAATGCAAGCTGTAAAAACATGGAAATTGTCAAATATGGAAGCTTGATGCATAGTTGGTGGGTTGGTGCATGGTAGGTGGGTTGATGTATGGTTGGTGGCTTCTAATTATTAACTCTTATCCGACTTCCAGCCTACTTTTCATGACCTAGACAGTGTATTTTGGCTAGGAAGTCTTCATGACAGTTGTAAACCATTGTCTCCTTGAAATTTTGGTATTAGTTTCATGCCATTTGGATTTTTATAACTCTAGATATGCTAAAAACACTGCACCTACCTCAAGTTAGGTTGGCAGAACGTGTTTCCAAATTCAAACCAACTTGTAGCTTCATAATTGATCAATCAATTTGAGACACTTATATTAGCTTTGTATTAGGCTTTATTAGATGTTTATTGTGCCCAATATTAGTATTTTAGATGAGTTTAATGTTGTTGGGCTTCATTGGGCTTTAATGCAAATATTAAATAATTTTTGGATTTTGATGCATTTTGACATTTCTTCCTTGGTTAGGCCATAACTTGGGACTCGGTGATCCATTTGAAGTGATCTTGGTGTCTTTGGAAAGCGAAGACAATGCTCTACAAGTTTTATGAAGAACTCAAGAGTTGGATCAGACTTCTAAGGGTCCAAAATATCCCTGCAATGCATAATGGGTTTGCTGTCACGAAAATCTGGGCAGTGTGCACATATTGGACTACATAGTGAGCTATAGGCCTCCTCTTGGGCTGAAACTTGGTCATTGGATAGATAAGGCTCATATCTCCAACTTCACTGAAGACCATTTAGTCAATAGATGTCGTTTTAGACATGATAATGAAGCTACAAGTTGGTTTCAATTTGGAAACACGTTTTGCAAACCTAACTTGAGGTAGGTTCAGTGTTTTTGGCTTATCTGGAGTTCTAAACGTCCAAATGGCATGATTCCAATTGCAAAATTTCAAGGAGACAACTGGCTACAACTTTCATGAGACCTCCAAGCCAAAATGCGCCATCTCGATAATGAAAATCAAGCCAGAATTCGGATAAGAGTTGCTGACTAAAAGCCACCAACCATATACCAACCCACTTACCATGCACCAACCCACCAACCATGCATCAAGCTTCCATATTTGACAATTTCCATATTTTTGTAGCTTGTATTCAGATTATGTACATGTACAAATTGGCTTCTAGGATTAGTATAAATAGAGCCAATCTCTTTGTATTATGATTCAATTTTAAGTAAGTTTCAAGAAAGTTTGAGTATTTTTGAGAGTTTTCTTTCTCTTCTTCTCCATTCTCTTTACAATTTCATTTTTGTTCTTTTATTTTTGAGTTCTTCCTTCCCATCCATGGAAGGCTAGGCTCTTATAATCAATCCAATGGATTAGCCATCTTGATGTTTAATTTGGAGATCTTGTTTCGCTTGTTCATATTGCTTAATTGTTATTTAAGTTTCTCTTCTTCCTCTTTTGATTTTTATCTAGATTGAATTGCTTAATTTGATTTAGATGTTGATGTGATAATAGCTTTATTATCATGTATTCAAAGAGGATCACAAAGACTAAACAACATATCAAAGCTTTTTGATGGATTGTTTAGCTTGGTTAAATCCCCGATCTTAAGTTAATTTATGTTTGGATGGTGCTTACTTTATCTAACCTTGGTTAATTAAATCCTAGATGCTTATCTAGTTGAGGATTCTTGGATCATGTTGAGGCGTCTTGATGTGATCTAAGGTCAAGAACACGGTTAGCAATTAAGTAAATTTCTTGTGATCAATGATGAGTTAAACTCAAGATCGGTAAATTTCCTTGGATTGGTTGCTTCTTTATATTTGTTTACAACTTTAAGTCTTTTACTTTATTTTCAATCTTATTAATCAACAACAAAACCCCCCTTTTAATTATCTTGATCTGATTAAATCTTTGTTCTTTTTGAATCCTTGAGAGACAATTCGGTTCATGCTCTATACTACAAATTAGTTTGCGAACCGGTAAATTTTATTATTGTTAAAAGGTCTCTATAATGTGCCTTGGGGGTCTTGACCAGTATGTCGTCAATGGAGACTTCCAAATTCCACCCGATTTGGCAAGCAAATACCTTGCTCATCAAATACTGATAGGTGGCTCTTGCGTTGTTCAAGCCAAAAGACATGGCTTTATAGCAATAGTTGGCTTTCTCAATTATGAACGTTGTTTTGTCCTGGACATTTGGGTTCATTTTAATCTGATTGTTGCCTAAGTATGCGTTTATAAAGATGACGAGTTCATAGCCTGTAGCTTTGTCAACCAATTTGTCAATGTTAGGCAGTGGATAAGAGTATTTGGGCAAGCTTTGTTGTGGTCTTTGTAGTCGATGCACATATGCCATTTGTCGTCAGCCTTCTTCACCATGACCACGTTAAAGAGCTAGATACTGTAGGAGACTTCTCGGATGAACCCAACTTCAAGAAACTTTCGGACCTCCTCCTCGGCTGCAAGCTACCTTACTAGTCCAAGGACTCTAGTGTCATCCCCGAAAAAGACGTAGTTTTTGTGAATATAAAAGTTGGGTCGATCACTAGCATCACTATTGCAGCTTAGCTGAACAAGTCTAAGTTCTCCCTTAAGAAGTCGATCAGATGTTGCCTGTCTTCTTCAGGTAACTGGGCACCCACTTTTGTGGTGTGTGTAGGATCTGTTGAAACCAAAGAACCTTTGATAAATTAGTTTCAAAACTAAAGAAGTTTAAAGTATTAAACCCCTCAAAGTTTTGAAGATAACAAAAGGTTTAAATTAGAATGAACTAGTAAAGTCTCGCGTAATTAGTGTATAAGTTGTTCTGATTAATCCAATAATGTTTTCTGGCTTTAAGATATGTTGATAAACCTCTAACAAAACAATATGAAGTAAACAATTTGTTACTTGTGTGTGCGTTCATTATTTTCTTTTGTATCCGAACTAAAAAGAAAACTTAGTATTCGTCCAATAGACTCAAAACTGCTTTTTGAAGTATATTATATTGAATCGTCCAATTGTTTCCTTACTTAGCTCAGATTCAATCATTCGTCCAAAGCTCAAATTCAAATATGAAGAATTGTTCATCATTAAATGCTGAGAAGAACTCTTACAAAAGTACATGACAAAATAAGTCAAATGAGCCGCTTAGCTGACACTGCTAATAACTACAAAAACCAACAAATAAGGAACTTTCTACGTGCTCAGATAAATCAGAACTCAGTTATCACACTCTTGACAGTCCCTGATCATCAAAGTCACTTCTCAAAAGAAGTTTAACACGATTTCAGCTTATGCATTTAATGCTGCTCAGAACGGTAATAAATGTTTCCGTTAGACGAAGAAGCTTATGAAGACTGCTCCAAGTGCTCTCTATCTATAAATACAAATGTTTTCAAAGAAGAAGATGTTGAAGCATTGATCAAAAGAGAAAATTTTTTAGCTCACCTTCTTTCAATTCAATTACACTCTTGTATAGAGTTTCTATCTTGAGTTTTGTCATTCTATCCTCACTTGTAGTGAATTAAACACTCAAGCATCATTTACATCTCTTTATATTCAACTCAGTTGTTTAAGCCTAAAGAGGATAGGTTAGGCTGGGTATAAAAGAATACTTGTACTTTAGAACCTGAGGAGGTTGAGAATACTTGTGTACCTAAAGAGGTGGAGAATACTTGTAATCTTTGTAAAGATTAGTGATAATTCCTTCTTATTGAAGAGACTGGACGTAGCTCTCGGGTTGTGAGAGTGAACCAGGATAAAACTCTGGTGTGAGCATATCTTCCTTCTACTTGTGTTTTTATTTTTATAACTAACATCTGAGGATTGTAATTATTTTCTTAATAAGCTTTAAAAGTTAGTATTGAAAACCTTTTAAACTGTGTCCAAAGAAACATCTTACAAAAAGTAAAAACCTTCTTTGCGTCCAACAGGACTGAGAAGCTCTTCTTTCGTTCATTACTTATTATCATTTCAACCACTGTCTTGTCTAAACTGTTAAGTATCGAAAAGTTTTCCAAAAAGGTTAAGAAACACAATTCAACTCCTTTCTTGTGTTTCATTTGTTTATTTCAGGATCTTTTTTTATTTTTATCTTTATGAGCTCACCTTTTAGTTGGGGTTTTTCTTCTTCAAAGTCTTTCTTGATGTCTAACTCATCAATCAACACTTGCTGAAAGATTTTGATGAGAGGTTTTTCCAAGGATATTCTAGGGGTGTCATCTAGAGACATAAAATATAGCATTGCCTAGCTATGACTTGGTCGCCATACACTATGGCCAACCATTTGCCCGAGGTTTGAAACTTCAGCACCATGTGTCTGGCTGAAATTACAATTGCACCTATTTGAGTCAATGATGGTCTTCTCAAGATTACGTTGTAGGCCGCCCTTCCTTCTACGACCAAGAACTTGACGTCCACCATCCTCATTTCTAGATGCTCACCAAAAGTCATTCTGAGCTCAATGAATCCGCAGCGTTCACTGGTCCACTGGAGAATCCTATGAGAGTACTTGGGAAGGGTTGAAGTTGTGATTCATCTAGTTGCAACTGCTTAATGGTATCATAGTAAAGGATGTCTAACAAGCAACTTTGATCCACCACTAGTATGGCGCAGAGATAACCAACGGGTAGTCATGTTATCTATTGATGTCTTGGTAATCTAAGTTCGAGAATGAGATCATCGACGTCGGCTTACTAGACCTCCAAACCATGTCATTTCATGCATAGAAGATGTGCATTACAACCTTGACATGTCTCTTTCATGCTAATCAGGAGGGGCCGCTTACCGCGCCAGAGATTGTGTTGATGGCGTCTCATACTTTCTCTGAGTGTCTTCTTTCCTGGGAAGTTATATGACTATTATATTGTCGACTGGAAGGAGATCACTCTAGGGAGAGATTCCCTTTTCCCTTCTTAGGCTATCAGTCCTATTTGTTGTCATCTTTGTTGTACGGTGTTGTGTGCTAAATGTACCTCGGCAACTAAGCCAAGATTTGTGCAATTCTGAAAGGATGACCCAAATTAACCTTGCAGATAATGTAGTACAGTGTAGTGGAAAGCAAGGGTCATTACCACAGAGGATTGTACCAATTGAAATGTAAAATATCACTAACTAAAACTAAAAGAACAATAACTAAATTGGGGGGTTTTGTGAGTGATAAAATAAAAGTAAAATAACTAAATTAAATTATGAAGATGCAAGTAAAAGTGCAAACGAAATCAACAAACGTAAAGAGCAAGAGATTCAAAGATGGAAAAAGCTTGGTTAAAGGATTTTCTCCACCACTAGACTTAAGATAAATGTAATTAGATTTATGATGTTATTCCTTGTTCCTAATGAAACTACCAATCGTAGATAACAAGTCTGCTATGTTACCCCAATCTTTCCTTAATTTGTTGTTAATTAGAAGTCTGCTCTCTAATTAATTCCCTAACCATTAAGCAACCTAGAAGTATACTATCTAGATTTAACATAATAGCAACCTTATGTTGAGAAAGATAGGTTGATCTATGCGACAGCTTCGGTCTGATTGGGTTATCTAACCTAGGTTATGTTCTTCTTTACAATTAAATAAGGAGTTCACTACAATGATTAATTGCAAATTGCTACTTGGGATTAAGAAAGCATGACAATTACGGATCAAGTCCCCTAAGCTAGCATTAGATTATTATCAAGTTCTATTTAGTTCGTCACCTAAACAAATCAAGACAACAATCATAAACGAATCAAGTAGAAGAATCATAAACAATCTCAATTAAAACTAAGGAAATAACATCTTTGATCCAATTACAAAATCATGTCTAGGGCTTCAAATCAACCTTAACCAAAAAGAAAATTTAGCCTAACATGTTCTTGAACAACATCAAAAGATAATAATAAAACATCATGAGTTCAAGCCACAAACTAAAGAGAGAAGAAGAAACAAAACGATCTATCTTGATCTCCTTGTATTCGAGTTGCTTCCAAGGAAGAAAACTCTCCTCTTGCTCCTTGACGACTACCCAATTTCGTCCAGATGAATGTTAGAGTTCAGGTTTGACCCCTAACTCTTCTTAATTAGACCCAAAATTGCAAATGGACCATTTTCTTATTTTTCTGCACTGAGCATTCGACACAGCCATGTTGTATGACACGACCCATGTCTCAAGTCGTGTTGGCTGCAATTAGAAACATGGTCAGGCTGTGCTCACAAGCAAAAGTGAGCAACATGAAACTTATATTCCTATGTCTTAGCTTTCCACAACCACCAGAATCACTTCAATCCAACCTCTGTATATAGCTCAAGATATGCTCAAATTACTGCTCAGGGGTTTGGTTAACTTTGAGATTTCTACCCGAAAAAGATAAGATTTGATTTCCTTTGTCTTCTCTTGACTTATCCATCTGATTTCAAATTTAAATAAACATTAAATTCAATTAGGAAATATCAAATCTTAATTAAAGGAAACATATCATAGCAAATCCAAAGCTAAGATATGCTATCAATGCACATAATCAAATCAAATCAATTCAAGATTCTATGAAAATCATCTAAAACATTAATTTTCTATGTCTAGCACATCAAAATGAAGCAAGGAGAGTAATAAAGGGAACTTATTAATAAAACACCTAAAATCAAATAAAACTACTCTAACTTGACTCTAACTCAAGATAAAACAAGCATATAATATGTGTGTAAATGACACACATCATACGGAAGTCGGACAAAATGACCTAGCTTTTCACGACTAATCAATTCCTCTATAGCAGCCTTTAGGTCCATGAAGTCTTCAGTGTTATGGTCGAATTCACAATGGTACTCGCACATTCACAACTTGTCAAGATTGGGGACCTTTTCCCTGGGAGTTTGATCTCTATAGTGTACATTTCCAAGAGGATCTTCTCCTAGTTGTCATAAGTGGTGTATAGATAATGTACTGAAGCACTAGAGGTCTTTGGTTGTGATGATCACTTTCCTGCTTGTCTTACTTCTCACCGTCATGAGATCACACCACTTGCCTTTTTTCTCAAGCAACCTACTCCATGTTTATGTAACTTCCTGCTCGAAGCGCAATTCGTCCATGTTGGTCGGAGGCTTCTTTACCAGATAATTCACGAAGGTGCCTGCCCTAATTCTCAACATCACATCATCCATGGAAACTTACTAATTAAGGCCTCGAATTTGCAATGCCTCCTGGTTGAAGCATCCCATAAACTCCTTCAAAGACTCCACTTTCTCTAGCTTCAGTGAGATCAGGCTTGCCAACATATTTTGTTGTGTTTGAGTCATGGAGAAGTAGGCTATGAATCTGCCTAACAGCTATTGAAGTTGATGGTGGTTCCCAACTAGAATGACAAAAACCATTGTAGGGCATCTCTCTTGAGTGTGGTCGGGAGTGCACGGCATATGATGCCGACCGGCGCACCGGTGAGAAGCACTGAGGTACAAAAAGCCTCCAAGTCTTATTACAGATCCCTTAAGCCATCATAAAAGTCCAAAATTTCTGGGAGGCGAAAGTTTGCGGGCAATTTTGTCTTCACTATCTCATCGGAGAAGGGATAGGGCATAATCCATGGGTTGCTTGGCCTGTTCTGACCATCTCTCCCTGGCTTTAGGGATGTCAACGGGGCAGGGCGAGGCGGGGAGTACTCCCCCGCTCCCCGCCCCCCATATTTCCCCTGTCCCCATCCCCATCCCTGATCCTCGCCTAGTTCATCCTATTTCTTATACTTGGGAGACCTTAATGTTGTTCCCATTTGATGAGAGGAGTCCAAGTTGCCCCTCGCCTGATCTCCCATGTCCTGCTGAATTTCTCTTCTCACCTTCCCAAGGGATTGAGCGTTTCTAATGTTGTTCTTTGTTGTCTCCTCTCAGGAAACATGCTTCTTCTGCATCTCCTCGACTCGTGCCTCAAGCTGCTTAATTTTGAGAAGTAGGGATGGTAGATCATCTTTGTGTTGAGGCGTTATTGTTTGGTTCTCCATCGTTGCTAGATGTTGGTGCAGTGGGATTATAGTTTTATTGTGTTCTCACCGATGGTGCCAATTTTGTCTACCTTGATTACTCAGAGATCAAGCTCTTCCTATGACTAGTCTCCAAGAGATGTTTCCAACGCGTGGGACACCTTCAAAATGCACTCCAACACCCAAGTAAGATATAGTGTAGAGGAGTTCTCAAAGTATCAAGATGAAACAAATGATCATAGCTGGGGGCTCTACACCATTTTATAAGGCTTGGCAAGTTCTTGGATGTTTATGGACGTCAGTTGTAGACGTTAATAAACTAGAAATTTCCTAGCGCACAGTTACAGATGGATCCATGAAATGTGGGTCGACTTGGGCTCATTGGACCAGGGAACAACAATAAGCTAAACAAAAAGTTAATTAGTCTCGCTTAATTAGATCGAACGAACTCCTTTCAAATGCGAGGGAGGGTGGTGAATTAAAATTTCGATATAACTTGAAAAAGTTGGCTTTACAAAATCTTCTGGAAATTAATTTAACAAAGGAATTAAGTGTATGTAACAATGATTTGAGGAAATATGAATGAAAAGTTTCAGCCTTGAGGTGCCAAAACTTCGATCAAAGTACCCTCGGTAGCATTTTCTGAAGATAATAAAGGTAAAGCCAGGTAACTTTTCTCGAATGTTCTCTATGTACCCTTTTTCTTCTGACTCATATATTATACTTGATTTACATCTGGAACGTGCTTCGGTGGCTTGCAAGTAGGAAAATGTCCATAATAATTTTTGTTCTTGAATTTGGATGTAGTGGCAATCATACTCCACTATACATTGTGAGTGCCTCTGTGGGAGATGGTATTTCAGGCGGCCTCAACCCAATAATGACAATAATGTATATCCAACTTCTGCTACAGATTTCCACTAAGAAAAGTCAGCTCTTATGTCCATAAACTTGTGTTCAATAAGGGTAGACACATGTCAGCCCACTTTCTTTAGTGCCACAGTTCACACGCCTCCTGCTTTTACATGCTTGCACCTCACTAGCTATTCTCAACTATAAATAGCAGGCTTCTGAATATCACTCTCTATAAAAACTTCTGACTACTGATATTGCTTACATAAGTACTCAGTTTCATACCCTTGCATTCCATAGGCAGGGACCTTTGGCTTTTATTGATCCGTGCCAAAATGGCTTCTATGAGGGGTTTAGCTCTTCTTGCTTTGCTTGTTGCAATTAATGCTGTAGTGTCTGAAAGTAGAGTGGCAAGAAAGGACCTGGGGTTGGACCTGGGTGGGGTGGGAATTGGGTTGGGTGCTGGCGTAGGTATTGGACTTGGCGGTGGAGGTGGCGCAGGCTCTGGTGCAGGTGCAGGGTCTGGGTCTGCATCTAGTTCAAGTTCTGGTTCTGCTTCTTCATCTGGGTCAGGCTCTGGAGCAGGTTCTGAAGCAGGTTCATATGCAGGATCTCATGCTGGGTCTCGGGCTGGGTCAGGCTCTTCTGGTGCGGGTTCTGAAGCAGGCTCATACGCAGGGTCTAACGCTGGGTCTGGGGCGGGGTCAGGCTCTTCTAGAGCGGGTTCTGAAGCAGGTTCATATGCAGGGTCTCACGCTGGGTCCCGTGGTCATGGAAAGTGAAATCATGCATGTAAGTTAGGTATGTTATAGAGGTCCTGTGGGAGAAAAGAAAAGGAAAATGTGTCGCCATCAATTTACTATATGCATATATATTATAATTAGCAAACAAATAAGTTGATGTCTTCATATGCATGTGTCCATCATGTTTTTCCTTCTTCTTGTTACATGGTTTCGTAAGTACATTAAGTACTGTACTGTAGGGGTCATGGTTCTCCCTAAAAATGTTCAATAATGCAAAATTCTTCTAGTGTTTGGATGCTTATTCATGTACTTTAATTGACTACTGGTTTAATCCAGCAACTGTTCTATAACATTAATGATATAATTTTAATTTACTGTCAGTGTAAAGGTTTTTAACACTGTCAGTCAATTATGTACTGACACATCATTAAAAGTGTTAGACTTTTGAAATAGTTGTTATAATAATCAAACTCTTTTAATTAGTTGACAATATATGATTAGATGACAGTGTAAAGTTTAACAAATTTTACATTGACAATAAATCAAAATTAAACCCTAACATTAATTAATTAATTAATGTATGTCGTACCTGCCTCATACTTTATGATTCCTTCTGTTAAGTGCAAATTTCTCTTCTAGCCAAGATAAATAATGCTATTTGGACAATATTATACATATTAAAAAATATACACATCTTTTTACATTATTAGATTTATATCTATGCAATATCACATCGAAGTTTTTCTACATAAATTCATATACAATCCAGTAATTCTACATAGTAATTATTTCTTTTGTTTTCTGTTCATGTATTATTTTTCCTAATTTACAACGCAAATTTTGAAAGGAACTTAAAGTAAGCCAGCCCCTGCCTTTTCTTATTTCTTTTAAGAGCAGGGAAAGAAAGGACATCAAGCATGGCTTGAACCTTGAAGTAACATTGTTACAATTTTCTTGAACTTACTAAGAACTTCAAAGCTCTTCAAGATTACTAGCAGTCGGCAGCAAATTGCTTCATAGTTACTAGGTCGCGTTTCAATTTTTATAACAAGTCACGAAGTTAACGAGTCCTAGTTATCAATTAGAGCTATACATTGGTGCATGGGTTCTATATATATTTATATATGAAAAATACCAAAGTAGTCTCTACGCGAAGAAAGATGGTAACCTATATATGCGTAAAGCATGATCTGGGATCTTTATCCGCGTGAAGAATATATATATATATATGATTTAATTTTAATTCATATTAATATAAAATTTCTTTACATTATCATTCAATAATATACTGATACATCATTAAAAGAGTTATATTTTTTAAGTAGTTATCGTAATAGCCAAACTCTTTTAATGATTTGGTAATATTTGATTAAATGATAATAAAAAGAAATTTTATGCTAACAATAAATCAAAATTAAACTTAAATATATATATATATATATATAACCTAAAGCGCGATATGGGCCATGAGCTATCAAAGCAGTGTTTTATTTGGTTGAATCAAAAAATCGGAAAGGAGAGTAAATCAAGATTCAATCTGTTAAATCAGTTAAATAAGTGGTTGAACTCATGTATATATATATATATATATATATATATAAATACAAATAAAAAGTTATTTTACCCTGAATTATCCACTAATAAACAACGTCGAATTGGGATATTGAATTATAATATCTGGACACATGGAATGGCATAGGCAGTTAGGTACTAAGACATCCTTAATATAAACACATGACTTAGACACAAGTAGATAGTTTTAGATTTGGAGTGAGTCACCATTTTCGTATATTAGAGTTAGATTTTACAATTTGATGATGAGTTTATATAAAATATAAAAAGAGAAAGGACTAATTAATTAAACTTCTTCACAAAATAAAATAAGTGATATTTCCTCATTTCAAGCCTTCCTTACCCAATGTTTATTTTGACATTTTAGTTGTGGGTGGTGCGGATTTTATCCAATAAGGGCCGTGGATTTAGCTGTGGATTTAAGGTAAAAGCCAGATCAAACAACGTCGTGATGCAGTGGTAAGTTAATAAATTCAATCTTGTTAATATTGAGTTAGTACCAAAAATGGCAGTGATGAAGGAAGAATGAGAAAACATGCCATCCCAACGAAGCAAAGCAACAAAATCAGAAAAACAGGCCAATTAACAAAATCAGAAAATCTAGAAATCTGCAAATCTGCCAAATCAGAGGTAACACCACCGGCTTGTAAATCACCTGTAGAGCTCGTCGTTCTTCAGCCTTGTCGTCGTTGCTGCTAGGACGGAGACGCGCACTGTCGTGGAGGAGAGCTCGCCTGCACCGCCGCTGCTGTGTCGTGGAGGATAGCTTGCACCGTCGCCGTTGCTTTCGTGTGTTGTGGCTTTGGAGCTTCTCCCTTCCCCTGCTGCGTTTGTGTGCCTTGCCCTGTACCAGATCGGTGAAGGGAAGGCAAATAGCAAATAGAAAATGTGCCTTGCCCATAACCAAAGTTTTCTTTTTAATATTAATAAAAAATTTAAAATTGGGTTTATAAAAAAAAGAAAAGAAACGAATAAGACGGTTTGCGGTTTTTGATTTTGAACTGGTTTAACCGGTTTATATGAAAATTTACAAATTGAACCACTTAAGCAATTTTGTACTTAAATCAGATAAGGAGAGTGTGTGGTCCACAATTCAATCGATTCAGGTAGACTAATTTTTAAAATATTGTATCAAAGTAAGTTACCATCTTTTTCGTGTAAACTACTATTCTAGTATTTATATTTTTTATAAGTTAGAATATTATGATTAATTATTAAATATTTATTAGTTGAGTTTAATTTTGATTTACTGTCAGTGTAAAGTTCTTTACACTGTCATCTAATCATGTGTTGCCAAATCATTAAAAAAGTTTGACTATCACAATAACCACTTAGAAAGTCTAACTCTTTTAATAATATGTCAGTACATGATTAGATGACAGTGTAAAGAAATTTTACACTGATAATGAATTAAAATTAAATTCTTATTAGATAATGATTTTAGTTATATAAAAAAAATTGTAGATGGGCATTCTTTATATAAATATTTCATTTAACAATTATAAAAATAATTTTTAAACATAAATATATTTATAACATAATTTATATATATTTAGTATTAAATAAAAACATCTAAAAATATTTTACAAAATAATAATTAATAAATATTTAATAAAATATTAAAATATTAATATCTTAAAAAAATTCCCCCTGCGGATGGAGGAGTTGACGTGGCTGAGAGTAGACAAATGACAGCGACGGCCACCGGTGGGTCCAAAACTGAGCTAATTCCTTGGGTCGTGGCCTAGGCCTACTACGGGTATTGAGTAACATTACATGTGGATCTGCAGGATATTCTTAGATACACTTTTGAATCACCCCTCACCTAAAGAATTTCACGTGGAGCTGGGTCCATTGCGGCTCCAATATGGTAAAAACGAATCCAACCTTTTATTTAATTTGAGTGCACTTCAAGGCCGTATGTACTACTGGAACTGTCTTTGCCAACCGGTTTTCTTGTCTCTGAAACCTTATTCCACGCGTTTCCGCCATACCCAACTTTCGTCTTTATCATTTTTTTTTTCCCTTTTAACGTGATGATAATAATTGTATATTGCAAAATCATATTTACTACAGTACTATTATATACTCCGTAATAAAAGATAAGAATATTTTATTTTATTTATTTAAAGATATAATAAGTGTTATCAATTTGATTCTCTAATAATTATTGACATTAAATTAGTCTTTTTAGATAATTAATTTAATTAAAAAATAATATTAAAAAATTATTTTGATGTCAAAAATAATATTAAAAGATCAATTTATGTCAAAAATTTAATATTGAATGATCATTTTGATGTATTTATCATTGGAAGACCTAATTGATAACATTTGTATCTTTAAGAAATTAAAATAAATTTTTACTCAACACTACATAAAAATATTGAAATATGAGAATTAGTATACATATATTCAAATCTAATGTTTAGGGCACCCAGTGGATAATGCTAGGTTAGACATGATCAATTGAAATATGGATATAATGCTATCCCTACAGCCAATCCCACCTTTACAACTTTGCTGCATCTCAGTCATGGATTTTAAAAATTATTTAACAGCAGAGATATAGAATTTTAAGATTTTGTAAATTTATGAATATAAGAGAAGCAATACTTTTGAAATATTTCTTACAATATTAATATAACTTACTTCTTTTATATAATTTTAAGCTTATATTGAATTGGATTTCAAATGCTTTGACACTTTGTGAATTGCAAAAATTTTGTTTCAACTTCAGTATGAGTTTTGGTGATTAGTTGAGGCATATCATGGTTTTTTTGTGAGCCCATTCAATGATTCTATGATCAAATTTGATGTATCTAAAGTTATATATACCTAAGTATTTGCTCTCATATCAATGGTGGGCTTAAAGGAAGTATCAAAACTTTGTATAAGCTATTAAATATGAAATGGAACTTGAGTTGCTCTAAAATGAATTCCTTGCCCATATGACAAAAAGAATATGATTGTCTGACTAGAGAAAATGCACACCTTGTTTCAATCACCTTTAAAATCTAAAACTAATGCATATTTTTATGGTATGCTTTTGCAATTCACTTGAGCTTGAGTTGTAAGCATAAAAACTATAAACCGTTGATATGAGAATAGAAAACCATGTTAGATCTTACTTGTTGAAGTCATGATCACAGTAGTTCTAGAATTGTTGTGCTAATCCAATGTCCTGCAAATTTGTGAGAGGCTAGGTCTTCTTCTACAACTCACTCATCTGTCAACACAGCTCTCAATAGGGCAAGCTCTAGAGCGGGCAAGATATGCATACCATGAGTACAGAGAGGACCTAGCCAATAAATGTAACCCTAAAGCCCTCCCATCATGGGCTTATGGATTAAGTTCTACACTATTAACCATACTAATCTTTGCTTAGTTGTCTTGAGCCCATTACACATGAATCACATAGGTTAATTTGAAGGCTCATATGCATCATCAATTGGATCACAGTATTAGTTTATTTTTTGTAAAACAAAATAACAATTTATTGTAGCCCACAAGAATTATTAGATTATTCTAACATTCTCCTACTTTAGCAAAATCAATTGTATACTTTTATTTTTTAAAGAAAATTATTTGAAAACAACTCTCGGGCTAATGACTTATTTCATAATGTGACAACTTTTAATAAAACATATGATCTAAGACACAACATCTAAATAAATGACTAAGACAAAACAAGATCATAAGACATGGGATCTTGGTGATCATTACATCTTTTATTAGCATAAGCCCAATCCATAGTCATAAAAATCTCCAACCTTGCCGACAATAGTCATTAGTGTGGAGTATAGCAAGAAACACTACAAGAAAAAAATTAAAATGCCACGAAAAATTTATGTTGCACCATAGTTAAAATTTTATCACAATTTTAAATTGTGGCAGAATTATTGAGTCATGATTTTAGCTGTCATAATTTACTTGTGACAAAAATTTAATCAGTCGTGAAATTGCGATGAAATTAACAACAAAAGTTTTATTATATTTTTTTGAACAAAAAGCTTGCAACAAAATGTTAAAACAAAAATCGTCACAATGTTTTTATAGGTGACAGAATTTATCATAAATATTTCAATGGCAATAGAATATATCATCAAAATTTTGTCGCAAATATTCTTTAATTGTGACAGATAATTTACTATTATATTCTGTTGCAAATTTAATTTTCATAATAAATTTTTTTATTAATTATTTTTTAATTTTTCATTAAGCTTATAAATATAATAAATTTGCAATTCCAATTTGAACATGATACAATACTATATATCATCAATATTACTCAAAATCCATACTTAACTAGATGTCTAGTACAGTTGTCAAACATAAATATAGGTATCTCCAAATAAAATACAAATATGGTTTATGTGTTATCAGAACATCCAAATGAAACATGTTATAATAATCTTGGACCTCGTCAGCCCTAATGTCATCATCCTAGTCATCAATACGGGTAGTATCTGCAGCATCACCTCTAGGAAGATCATCCCTATCTAAAGCAATGTCATTCACATCCATGTTCATATGTCAAGCAAAAAAGGCCATCATTCTTGCCAGGCAAGAATGTGATTAATGCTTTGCTCCTGCTCAACAATCATTCACTTCATTTGTGCCTCAACCTCAGCACTCATACCTCGAGCAATATCACTATAGTTAGCGTATGTTGTTGGGTGCTATAAGTCGAGGCAGTAGCACGCATCTTCCCATAAAAACCAAGACCTTAGACTCTACCTTTAATTAGCATTTCTTTCCCCAGCAGCTTGGATTATAAGGGCATCATAATGTAATTTCCCTATTGAAAAAAGAGAGTTACTCTAAGTTAGATAAATAGATATATTTTAATTAGATAGTTAATTAAGATTATAAAGAACATAAGTACTTACATATACATGATCAATCAATTTGAGACACTTATGTTAGCTTTGTACTAGGCTTTATTAGATGTTTATTGTGCCCAATACTAGTATTTTATATGAGTTTAATGTTGTTGGGCCTCATTGGGTTTTAATGCAAATTGTGAATAATTATTGGATTTTGATGCATTTTGACCTTTTCTCCTTAGTTAGGCCATAACTTGGGACTCGATGACCCATTTGAGGTGATCTTTGTGTCTTTGGAAAGCTAAGACAAGGCTCTACAAGTTTCATGAAGAACTCAAGAGCTGGATCAGAATTCTAAGGGTCTAAAATAGCCTTACAATGTATAGTGGGTTTGTTGTTATAGGAATATGGGCAGTGTGTACATATTGGACTATATAGTGGGCTATAGGCCTCCTTTGGTGCTGAAACTTGGCCATTGGAAATATAAGATCCATATCTCCAACTTCACTGAAGACCATTTAGTCAATAGATGTCGTTTTAGGCATGATTATGAAGCTACAAGTTGGTTTGAATTTGGAAATACGTTATGCCAAACCTAACTTGAGGTAGGTGCAGTGTTTTTAGCATATCTGGAGTTGTAAAAATCCAAATGGCATGAAACGAACGCCAAACTTTCAAAAAGACAACTAGCTACAACTTTCATGAAGACCTCTAAGCCAAAATGCACCGTCTAGATCATGAAAATCAAGCTGGAAGTCAGATAACAATTGCTAACTATATGCCACCAACCATACATTAACCCACCAACCATGCACCAACCCACCAACCATGCATCAAGCTTTCATATTTGACAATTTCCATGTCTTTACAGCTTGCATTCAGATTATTTTCAATTACAAATTGGCTTCTAAGATTAGTATAAATAGAGTCAATCTATTTGTATTATACATTATTCAATTTTAAGTAAGTTTGAAGAAAGTTTGAATATTTGTGAGAGTTTTCTTTCTCTTCTTCTCCATTCTCTTTAGAATTTCGTTTTTGTTCTTTATTTTATGAGTTCTTCCTTCCCATCCATGGAAGGCTAGGCTCTTATAATCAATCTAAGGGATTAGCCATCTTAATGTTTAATTTGGAGATCTTGTTTTGTTTATTCATATTGCTTAATTGTTATTCAAATTTCTTTTCATCCTCTTTTGATTTTGATCTAGATTGAATTGCTTAATTTGATTTAGATGTTTATATGATAATAGCTTTATTATCATGTGTTCAAAGAGGATCACAAAGAATAAACAATTTATTAAAGTTTTTTTATGGATTGTTTAGCTTGATTAAATTCTGGATCTTAAGTTAATTTATGTTTGGATGGTGTTTACTTTATCTAACCTTGGTTAATTAAATCCTAGATGCTTATCTAGTAGAGGATTCTTGAATCATGTTGAGGCGTCTTGATGTAATCTTGGTTGGCAATTAAGTAAATTCCTTGTGATCAATGATGGATTAAACTCAAGATCGATAAATTTCCTTGATTAGTTGTTTCTTTAGATTTGTTTACAACTTTAAGTCTCGTACTTTTATCAATCTTGTTAATCAACAACAAAACCCCATATTTTAATTATCTTGATCAGATTAAATCTTTGCTTTTATTGGATCTTTGAGAGACGATTCGGTTCATTCTCTATACTACAAATTAGTTTGTGAACCAGTAATTTTTATTATTTGACAGGTCTCGACAACCTCTTGTCAATACATCATCCGACCTTTTATCCACAAAAATCTCAACCCCCTTACTAAGGTGACACTTTTTGAGTAACTCGCCATTGTGTGGCAATCTTCCTAAATTGTGAGCCTGCGCTTACACATAAAATAAACACACTAATATTTCTAATGAAAAAATAAAAAACTTTAAAAGTTAAAATATGATTTACCAACTGGAGTTCATGCTTAAATTGATTCGTGGATCCTTGAGTATGCAAAGAACCACCAGTATTAGAATTATGATTTGAAGCTGCCACACATCGTAAAGTCTGATAGTCATTAGATACCCACTTGGCAAGAAACAAGGCCCATACATCTTCAAGAATCCATAAAGGTTGTTAGGAATGTTTTGGCACCAACACTTTATCTTGCGAAGTAAGTCCTTTGCCTTTGATACCCACATAGCCCTATAGTTAAATCGTATTCACCGATCAACTTATAACCGTTTTGCAATTATTCGGAAGTAACAACTTGAAATTAAGATTAAAATGATCAATATAGTGTATAAATATATTAAAAGTTTACAAGCATATTACCTGCCACTCATTAAACCACAACTACTTAATTCTATCATTACAACATTTCCAATTGTTGTAAGGGCGATCAAACATAGATTTGATTGCCTTGATGATGTCTTTAGTTGCATCGTCATCTAGATAAAAGCTGTAAATTTGAATAAATCTATTTTATTAACAAATATGATAAGAAAACATATTAACTTTGTAATTACTATCATTAAATAACTTAACCTACCATCCTTTTAGAGGATAAATCCAAAATTTGTTATATGTAGGTTCCTTGTGCCATGGCAGATGCACATGGTAAGGGCTGGTAAGGTTGGTTCTCTAAATGGGGAAATTTTTTAAGGCTAGGTCTCCTAGTCATCCTCAGCCTATATACATGGTGAAGTCTCTAGATGTAGATGTAAAGATGGTGTCCTTTCTCCAGTAGGAGATGGTATAGGTGAACTATATGTGGAAGGAACATCACTACAAAAAAAGCAGAAGATAGTGGCGGTTTTTTTGCAGCGGTTCACTTGAACCGCCATTATCGTCTCAATTTTGTGGCAGTCATGGTAACCACTGGAAGTTAATTTTTATAACCGCGGTTTAATTACATTTGTGGCGGTTTGGTGGGTTTCACAACGGTTGCACATAAAAAAGCTAGGTTTATCTAATATCTCAAATAGTTAATCTCGAAGCTTTTTCCTCGAATCCCCCGTGAAAGCTTTTGCCTCTCATTTTCAGCCATTGACATTTGTTTGAGTTTCTGCCTCTCGTTTTCAGCCATTAACATTTGCTTCCACCTTACTTCAGCCATTAACTTGGAGCTTCTGCCATTGATGTTTGCTTCCACCTTCAAAATAGCAAAGGAGATTCTCCATTGACGCTAGGTTAGCAGATGCTGAAATTTCTTGATTTCTCCTTTGTTCTCCATTTTACTGAGATGATATTTAATGTGCAGTTTTGATTAATGTGCAATTTTAGGTTCAAATTTCATTAAGATAGATTTGACCCTTTTGGTAACCTAAATTCGATTAGAAAAAAATCTCTGCATAATTTGTTTGCTTCATGTTGATGCTATGATTCAAAGGTTGAAGCAGAAGATTCGAAGGTTGAAGATGAAGTTTGAGATCAATGCAGTAGTTGTCATGGCCTTGTGATGCCTAGGTACATCCTGATCTGTTGTTCCTTTTCTTCCTTTTGCCAATGTAAATGAATTTGAAGTCAGAAATTATATGTCCTATTCTACTGGACAGACAAAAAATGTTGAACAAGTCTACATATTAATTAGCACCTAAGGATGAAAACATTCTAGATCTCAGTTGGCTTCCACTAGGAAAACTATTCAAGTTATATAAGATGAACTTAACAGAAAATTATTTTTCCTTTTTACAGCAGATACCATTGCACCTATAATTGCAAATAACATGTTGACTATGACCGTATATATTACATACTCACAAATTTATGAAATAATCAAAGCATGTTAGATTCATCCTTTGGGAAATTGAGGCAATTGACAAAGATTAAATGAAAATTCAAAAATCAAGTTGATAGACAAGTAAATTAACATGACAACATAAAAGAGAGGAATACAAAGAAAAACTTAGAAAGCTGATGTGTAGTAGTGAAGGAGAGCTTCCATCAAGCCCCTTTTCATAATAATGAGTCAAGTAATCTTTGAAATAGGTTTCTCTATAGATTGGTGGCTTTTTTTTTGTCTGATAACAATTCCTTAATACCATAGACTTTCGAATTTCCTGCAACTGTCTCGTCTTGTGTTCTAAAGATCCTTGCAATTGAAATTCTAGAATTTCCTGCAATAGCAACAAGATATAGCAAGAGCGAGAGAAATACTACAAATACACTCTCCATATATCAAAGCACCCTAAATAAATAAAAGAAACTTGCTAAAGCAAAGAATATATCTAAATGCCTACAGTAAATACGTATCCAAATTAGGAGACATAGAAGCACACACATCATGCCCATGTGACCTCTCTCTGCACATATCTGCAAACCAAACATAGATATATAGAACCAGAAATCAGGCCTTGCCAAATGCCAACTATTTGCATTGATGATATATGCTTGAAAGGCTTGGTCCCCATAAATAAACTCGACACCCTCATTTCCATATCTAATAGTATTGACAGTCTTTCCACATAAAATATGAACTCCTTCGCATAAAGCTTTTATCAATCTCCAATTGCCTTTAAGCTTAGTTGGAATTGAGGAAATAGGCTAGATAACAAAATGTTAACACTTGATTTATTAATAACAGAACAGAGACAATCAGTTTCCTAAATTGAATTGTATATATAATTTCTTTTATGGATTTATTCATAGTATATTTTTATGAATATATTGACTAGCATCACATAAATATGGACAAGAATAAGTTGTGCTATAGTTCCCTATACCCTCACATCCTAGTTGATTTATGAAAGTTGCGCTATAAGTTGTGCTATATTTTCAATGCACAAAATATGAAAGTTCATACTGCTGTTTTTTATAATCTCTTTTTTTTCTGTAAGGAAAGTATTTTGATTCTCATATTATATGGTCATTTGTTGAGCCTATATGTAGAACAGTGAGAGAAAATTGGATGTGCAGGGGATAGATGCTTTCAACATTGTAACTTCCTTTATTGTCTCATAATCCTTTTTTGTATTGTAGGCAATAGATGAGGGAAGTGGAGATCAAGCTACTCCTAGTGTGCCAAGACGGTCCTCTTCAGCAAGTCATGAACCTGAGCATAATTAAGAATTAGATTTGTTGCTAGGTTTATGTTTTCTAATGATGGATGATTGTAAGACTAAATTTACTTTAAGTGACCTCTAAATAGTTACTTGTGTACTGACAAGAGGTTGTCGAGACCTTGTCAAATAATAAAAATTACCGGTTCGCAAACTAATTTGTAGTATAGAGCATAAACTGAATCGTCTCTCAAGGATCCAAAAAGAATAAAGATTTAATCAGATCAAGATAATTAAAAAGGGGGTTTAATGATTGGAAAAGATTGAAAAAAAAGTACAAGATTTAAAGTTGTAAACAAATATAAAGAAGCAACCAATCCAAGGAAATTTACCGATCTTGAGTTTAACTCATCATTGATCACAAGGAATTCACTTAATTGCTAACCGTGTTCTTGGCCTTAGATCATATCAAGACGCCTCAACATGATCCAAGAATCCTTTATTAGATAAGCATCTAGGATTTAATTAACCAAGGTTAGATAAAGTAAGCACCATCCAAACAAAGATTAACTTAAGATCCAAAATTTAACCAAGCTAAACAATCCATAAAAAAACTTTAATAAATTGTTTATTCTTTGTGATCCTCTTTGAACACATGATAATAAAGCTATTATCACATCAACATCTAAATCAAATTAAGCAATTCAATCTAGATAAAAATCAAAAGAGGAAGAAGAGAAACTTGAATAACAATTAAGTAATATGAACAAGCGAAACAAGATCTCCAAATTAAACATCAAGATGGCTAATCCCTTGGATTGATTATGAGAGCCTAGCCTTCCATGGATGGGAAGGAAGAACTCATAAAATAAAGAACAAAAACAAAATTCTAAAGAGAAAGAAGAAGAAGAGAAAGAAAACTCTCACAAATACTCAAACTTTCTTCAAACTTACTTAAAATTGAATTCTTCTAATACAAAGAGGTTGGCTCTATTTATATTAATCCTAGAAGCCAATTTGTACATGTACATAATCTGAATACAAGCTATAAAAATATGAAAATTGTCAAAAATGGAAGCTTGATGCATGGTTGGTGGGTTGGTGCATGGTATGTGGGTTGGTGGCTTTTAGTCAACAACTCTTATCCGAATTCTGGCTTCATTTTCATCACCTAGACGGTGTATTTTGGCTTTAAGGTCTTCATGAAAGTTGTAGCCAGTTGTCTCCTTGAAATTTTGCAATTGGAATCATGCCATTTGGACTTTTAGAACTCCAGAAATGCCAAAAACACTGAACCTACCTCAAGTTAGGTTGGTAGAACGTGTTTCCAAATTCAAACCAACTTGTAACTTCATTATCATGCCCAAAACGACCTCTATTGACTAAATGGTCTTCAGTGAAGTTGGAGATATGGGTCTTATCTTTCCAATGGCCAAGTTTCAGCCCAAGAAGAGGCTTATAACTCACTATGTAGTCCAATATGTGCACACAGCCCAGATTTTCCTGATAGCAAACCCACTCTACATTGCAGGGATGTTTTGGACCCCTAGAATCCGATCCAGCTCTTGAGTTCTTCATGAAACTTGTAGAGCATTGTCTTAGCTTTCCAAAGACACCAAGATCACCTTAATTGGATCACCGAGTCCCGAGTTATGGCCTAACCAAGGAAGAAAGGTCAAAATGCATCAAAATCCGAAAATTATCCAATATTTACATTAAAACCCAATGAAGCCCAACAACATTAAACTCATCTAAAATACTAATATTGGGAACAATAAACATCTAATAAAGCCTAATACAAAGCTAACATATGTGTCTCAAATTGATTGATCATGTACTCATCTTATTGGTATTGGAAATATTCAATATAGACTATAATGTTTATTGTGCATTTCTATGTTATCTGAGTGCATATTCTAGTATTTTATCTTTATGTTTTAATTTGAAATGTTGAGACAAAGGCATTTGAGAACCAAGTAAAAGTAAAAGAAATGTATATTGATAGTAGAAGTATAATTGATTGTATGAAGGAAAAAAGACCAAAAATAACAGCAGGCGTACTGGACAAAACAAAATTAGTGGCGGTCAAAGTCGCCGCTGATGTTGTGTAAGACATTTCTTCATTGGTGGAGGTTATAACCGCCACTAAAACAAAGAAAGAAAGTACTTTTTCCTTACTCAATTTACTGGCGATTATAACCGCCGCTACTATTCTTGGTGGCTGTTTTAACCGCCACTAAAAACCTGCCATTACCTCATAAAATTTTGGTTGTCAAAAATCGCGACTTTTTTCCTCCCGTCACTTCTAACTGCGGTGGATCTAGAACTGCCACTAAATAATTATGTGGGGGTTAAAACCGCCACTAAATAACATTAAAACTGCCACTAAATGTCTTGATTTTTGTAGTGCATGTGCATGACTAGATAATGGTGATGGCGTACCAGTAGATGAATGTGACATATATTGAACAATGTGTTGTTGTTATTGCTACTGAGAATTGGAAGGGAGGGATGAAACCTTGCCATTATTCTTACCTCCAAAACCAAGAGGTTGTCCTCTAGGTCTACCAGTAACAGACATCTAATATCACATATCACACACACACACACATATGATGATAACAAGCTACAATATTATATTCAATGACTTCACAAATAATAACTAAAAAGAAACAACTACATTGCAATTAATTCATAACATACATTACAAGAATAATGACACAGAGAATATTATCAACTAAATTAATCGTCATCACATTCAACATAGTCTTCTGGAACATCTTCATTAGTTGAATCACTGTCATCATAATCTTCTTAAGATTCTTCATTTTCCATTTGTTCATCCATAGGTTCATCTTCTTCCAAATTCATGTCATTGATTGAATGACCATCTACTTCTTCAAAAGCATTATCCTTATCTCGTAGATTACCATTTTTTTCATTTTCAGGCATGACTAGCAACACTTGCATCTCATTGTCCTGGTAAGCATGTGTGGGGATTCTTTCATAACCAGGTGCATCAATTCTACTTCTTGCTTTTGTCTTAATAATCATAAACCAATTTAAGTTATTAGATCGTCTCTCAGGATATGGTGTATAATAGACTTGAATTGCCTATTATGCAATAATAAATGGTTCATATTTCATATAACTCCTTTATGAATTAACTTCAACAATTTCATGATGCTTATGAGCCCTTGTATCAGTATTAGTGGTCAGATCAAACCATGCACATTTAAACAATACAACTCCCTTAATTGGTTCCCCTAGATACTCCAATTGTACAATTTCATCAAGTGTGCCATAAAAGTCATTCTCACATTACCCATAATCAGTTCCTCTAACACAGACAACATTGCTAACGGTGGATTTGTCTTCTCTCCATGTTGTTGTGTGAAACTTACAACCATTAACGGAATAAATTGACCATGTGTACACCAAAGCCAATGGCCCTCAAGAAATGTCATGTATGAACTAACTATGATTTGTGTTGTTTGATTGACGCACCTATTCAATTCAATGAAAGTTAACTTTGTAAATTCATCTGTACCCTCGATATTAATCAAAATTGCTTCAGAATCACATGATGCTTACATAATGTTTTAAGTGTAGTGGAGTTCGTTTTCAATACGCTGGTCAATGTAACACCCCAAAATTTCTCTTTCTAATATATATGTTACTTTTTCCAAAGTTTCAGTGGTTTATGAATTTTTAGAATTTTTATGAGCTTAATTAAATCAAAGTTTGATGGAACTTAACCTTATATGTTGATTTTGGGTCATTCCAGAAAATAAAAATAAATAATTTTATTTTTGATCTGGAATACATTTGAATATTTATTAAAGACACATAAGGTTTCAAACTCCAAATTTGTGAATAGATTTGGACATTTTTCATTTTTGGGGATTTAATGATCAAATAAAAATTTTGGGTACATCTTATTGTCCATTGAATAATAGATATTAATCTCTGTCCATTGGATAATAGCTACTAAAAAATATCTAAAACATTTATATGAATAGGTGAGTCATATAGATGAATCATCTATGTATTTAATGAAAATGGTGAATCATCAAGGGTGAATCACCTAGTATTTATGGTAACCAAGTGTTCAAAATGAATACCATCACCTCACAACAAGCCTAGGGTGGCCGGCTAGGCAAGGTGATTTATCCTTGAATTTTTACTTTAGTTTAATTAATTTTAATCTTTATTTTTCACCTATAAATAGGTAAGTTTACCATTCATCTTTCATTCACCAAAACCTTTACTTTCTTCCTCTTTGAAACTCATGGCCAAGTGCTCTAAAATTTCCCTCCCAAAGTTCTCACATAGTTTTTAGCATCCTAGTATCATTTTGAGAAACTTTGATGTTGTGAGTTTTTTGAAAAACAATCTCATTTCACTACTTTTTAGCTTGCCAAAATTTGAAGAACCTAAGGTGTAAATCTTTTCTCTTCACTTTTGAATTTCTATTTCAAAGTTTTAGATCATTGGATTGATCCATGATCATCTTATTTCATGTTTTAGAGCTTGAATAATTTATATTTGTTTTCTTTATAGATTTGTGTTGGTAGAAGGACAAGAGTTTATACAAAGTTCTTGAGAAAGATTTGTGTAACAAAGTAAGGGGGAGTTTCTCTATCAACCAATATTATGATAGAAAAATAGGATTTTATTGTCTTAAGTTTCATGAAGGTGAGTTATGATTGAAGTTTTGTGGTTTATATTTTATGTTTTGATATGCTATGGTTGAGTTATGTGATTTTATACTTTGTTTAAATTATGAGTTTTATGGTTTCTTTAAATGTGATATGAATTTATGATGTTGAAAGCATGATAAAATGTTGGTATCTTGATTCATATGTATATGAATAGACATGTTTAGGACATGCATATACTTGGTTTGATTTATGGAATGATGTGGGAAAAATAAATGGAGTTGATCCAAAAATTTATTTTAAGTGGTTCGGCCACCAAGTACTAGAAAAAGAATTATTTTAAATAGAAACTATTTTATTTAGAAGAGCTTTAAATTTTCAAAAATATGAGAATAAATTATTTTGTTAATATTTAGGATTTTAATCAATATTTTTGGATGTGGAAAGAATTATGGAAAAATTAGTTTTAAGGTTAATATTTATTTTTAAACTTAGTTTTATCATAGAAAGTGAAAAAACTTGAAAATATTTTATGTAGCTTAAAATAAATTGGGTTTTGTGAAAAATGTTTTACGCGATTAAAAATTTGCAGAAAACGGTTTACGCGATTGAAAATTTACAGATAACACTTTACGCAATTGAAAAATGATTTTTATATCTTACCTGATTGAATTTTTACAGAAAAGCTTTACGCGATTGAAATCAGTTTTACTCGATTGAAAAATGTAACAAAGGTGTTACGTGATTTTGGAAAATATTTTATAGCACCATATAGTTAAGAAACAACGGTACTACTATCGGACCGACGTAGACTGGACCCTGGATAGGACAGTTGATGCTATTCTTAAAGAAATGCTGGCTTGAATCCCGAGGGGATTATGTGTATATTCTGGAAATATTTACATTTTGCATACATTTTGAAAGTCTAAGTGAGACTTGTTGTCAAGACTTTGAACCTAGGTGATTGAGCTTACACCATAGTGCTAGTGAGAATTGCCTAGTGAAAATCTATGACTGATCTTGGGGACGTCGGGGTGTATCACTCCACAAGGGGCTAGTAGGTAGCACCATTATGTCGTGATAATATTATTGCAACACACCGAATGATCCTGACCAGACACTTACCTATTCCCAATTGGTGGAGAGTGTTCTCGTGAGCTGGATTGTGAAAATGGGATTGATAGCACTTTTGAGGCTAATGAGATACGAACCATGTACATCCAATCACTCTCTCCGTCTTGTTGTATTTAGCTCCATGGAGTAGGGGTCAACCATGTGTATCTGTATAGTCTGTTGTCATACTTGCATCATCATTATGTACGTTGAGGTTGGTTTGTCTTTTTATTAATTAATATTATTCTATATGTAGATAAAATACTCATTCATTAGTATTGTATTATATAACTTGTGTGTACTATTTTTATATTGTTATATTGGTATTTATGATGATGTGAGAATCTCACATCTTTTGTGTATTGTTATCTTGTGATGTGGTTATAAATAAAATTGCCAATCGTGAATTTTTGGGCTATATCACAGTTAAGTTCCTTAGAGGCCCAGAGACCTGGAACATCTAGTTAGAGGTAGAATGTGTAACATATGCTGGGGATATTACATTAACCCTTCGCAGAACTCATGATGGAAAGCCCCTCACACTATTTTCCATTACTGTGTTTGTTCACTTGTATATGCCTATCAGGGACATATGGGGTGCCGGTGCTTACTACACACCACATGAGAGATCCATCGTCTCTTCAGCTAGGACTTCGAGGTGGCCCAGGGCCTATAGGACCCCGGCCCAGAGGCATACCTACTATGATGGATATATTCCCGGATGACTAGTTCCAGCTGGCGACTCGTCAGACCAAGATGAAGATCCCGAGGAGGACCCTGCTCTTTAGTTATGGAGTAAAGGGTTTTTTTTGTTTTGTATAAATGTGTATATACTAGTGTAAAATATGTATGTAGTAACCATGTATAATTAATCATGTATATATAACTATGTATAATTAGTAAGAAATAAAAATCATGTGAATATCTGTTTCCAAACATATGTGTATACATTTTAAACTATTATTCTATTTACATTACACTACTATAAACAAAGAAATTTTATGACTTATAATTTAGATAAATAAGAAGTAATGAAGGAGAGTTAATTAGGAAAGTAATTATTCTTAAAATGCGACACCCAACCGAGGGTGTTACAGTCAACATCAACATCACTATTGTTTGGCCTAGCTAATTATAAACTTTCCATGTACAAACTGTGAATTCAATGCTAACTAGGTTATATAATGTTGCATATTTGACAAAATGAAAATGTTTTATTTACTTTGACTTACGCTTGATATGATTCAACCTCCTCACAATTTATAAGTACACATAAATGGGCTACATCTCTTTCTTTCCTTGTGAGAACTCTACGTCTTTTCTCTCCTGTCACCCGACCAAGTTGATTAAAAGGGGATAAAGGTTGTTGCAGTTGATTCTCACAACCTTCATCATTCATTGACACTCTTGTTCTTCTCGAATGGACATGAGGTTCAAAATAGTGTGAATTAAATGTGGATGTCTCTTGTGTGATATAAGATTCACTGATAGAGCATCCTAGACATGCTTTATTCCCAATTTTTCCTTTAAGGTGTGAAGGAAACTAATTAAACACAATAGTGTAAATTATAAATTGTAATATTGTTATAAAATTTTTAAAATTATGCTTTGATAAATGTTTTATACCATTCAAATTGATACATCCATCGGTACTACATAGGCCTAGCCATTTTTCCTTCATAAGCTAAGTGGATTGGTAGGTGTTCCATTAAGTTAAAGAAACCTTGGGGTATTTTTCGTTCCAACTTGTAGAATATGAGTAGGATATTTATTGCCATTTGTTCCAAGTGTTCAACCTTTAATGTTGTTGAGCAAAGATATAAAACTACAAGAAATGAAATAGATACAAAGGCATATGAATTTGACATAGAAGGACCTATCAAGCAAGACTAAGATCTTCACACAATCAATTGTCAATATTCACCCTATATCTGCAAACACTTGAATATGAGTTCAGAATTTTGAACCACTTACAAACACCGGAAGTGACAAGCATTCATTGTCAAAATACACCTTAGTAGATAAACTTTTTCTTCTTAAACCTAGACTTTAAAAAACACAAATATTTCAATAAAGAATATATCAAAATTATTCTTATACCAAAACTATATAAGCTTGCTTTCAATTAGAGTAAATGATTACCAATTTGACTTCAAGTTTGTTGCTAGGCCTTCTCCCTTGCCCCCTTGCCCCCTACAAGATCATAAGCTTCAAAGGTTGTGGATCTTTCTCAATGCTGTCAATCAACCAAGTCTCCCTTACCATATGTATACCTCTCTCCTTGCAGGAATATTCCTTAATTAAGCTTGTATATTGTATCAATAATCAATAACCATTTTTTGCATTTTATTTACGTGATCGATCATATCCTTCTCAAAACAAGATATCATCACCAGATT
The DNA here is from genome assembly GCA_023212625.1 of Styphnolobium japonicum. Lineage (NCBI taxonomy): Eukaryota > Viridiplantae > Streptophyta > Magnoliopsida > Fabales > Fabaceae > Styphnolobium > Styphnolobium japonicum. The sequence continues at coordinate 25,262,696 of JALBWW010000003.1, forward strand.
CAACATTCCATTTCATACCAGTTAATTCTAATAAGTTAGCAACATCTCATTGGTCCCAACATGGCTCAAGAATCATGAGGCAGCTGACACACATTCTATATTTCTCTACCAAAGTACGAATGGCACATACAAATTAAACTTGGCATGACATATCTACTGCAGGCATAGATTCCCCCCCCAACTTAACAACTAAAGTTAGCTAGTGACAAAAAGCAAAGCCAAGCAAATGATTTTTAATCAAGAATATCATCTTGAAGTATCTCTTCCCTATATGTTGGCAAGATGGATCATGACAGATGCAAGAAGGAATAAAAAAATTTATCATCACAAATAGTCATTTTAGAGATGTATAGGTGCAAAATTTGACCATCCTACTGCAGTTTCTTCCTCCAATCTTAGATGGGCATGCCCTTTGGAACAGTTTGGTCCTTGATCGACACTATAAAAATGTTTGGAAGTACACAATTTATAACAGCAGCTTGAGAGAGTACATATCATCAAAGTGTCAAGAACATCACATATGATTTTTCAATGAATTTACTGATAAATTAATTGCAAGACAATAGTAAAATAATGCAATTAATTAAACCTTTTCTAGCATAAATATTTGTAGCAGCGAAAAAAAATTGGAAAAATTATATAAATTATATAAATATTTATAGGTTCTTTGAAAATCAACATCAAAATCATTGAATGATATATATATATATATATTCAACTAGCATATAATTTGATATTCACGCATTATCTTGCATGTAAATTCACAGAAATATCAAAAGAGGAATTTGAACCCTAAGTACTAAAACTACAACTTTCAACACGTTTATCTCTTTCCACAGGTAATTGTTCGACTCAATTTTGGTAACTATGAGTTTATCTCAACAAGATCTACCAAAGCCCTAAGATATCTTGCTCCAATATTAACAAAATTTACCATATTGAAAGCTTACAAAATTGCACAAGAAAATGGGGAAAATTTTAAAATGAACCACACAATTGTATGTATTTCAAATTAATTGGGTCCAAAACTCATATAATTTGGCTCGATACTAAATGTAAGCATAAAAATTATAAACCAATTATATGAGAATAGAACATTGATTAGGTTTTCCTTGTTGAAGACATGATAACAGTAGTTCCACAATTGATATGATAATCCAATGACCTACAACACAACTCTCAATGGGGCAAGCTATATAGTGGACAAGATATGCATATCGTGAGTGCAGAGGGGACCTTTCCAATAAATTTAACCCTAAGGCTCTCCCACCATAAGCTTATGGAATAAGGCCTACACAATTATCTACAATAATATGTGTTTATATGTCTTAAGTCCATTACACATGGATCACATAGGTTAAATGGTGTGCTCATTAATATACACAATTCTCATACATTAATAAACCCTTATATTTAGTTTCTTATATCTCTTATGTGCTTAATTGATTAGGCTTGATCACATTTTGTAAGTTTGGGTTCAAATTAGCCTTAATTGCATTTTTTTAGCATTATTGTGATTTTTCATTGTTTCTGTATTTTGGTCATAACTTGAGTTCTAGACATCTATAAATTATTCATCTTACTTTGTAGAAAATCTGAGAAGAAGCTCTACAACTTTGATGAAGAACTCCAAAGTTGAATCAGATGTTTCGTGGGCTAGATTGGGCTCACTACAAGAAATTCAGGTTTCAGTGATGACTAAAGTCATCACAAAAAATATACAAAGTCATCATTGAAACAATTAGTGACGACTTATTATATTTTTTGTGACGAGTAAAAGTCGTACCGTATATTCCGTACCTATAGGTTGAGTGAAGTCGTCACTGAAGCCTAGACATTCAGTGACGATTTTAGTTGTCACTAATGTGTTGTGGTAGATATGTTTCCAATTACTTGCAGTGACAACAATAAGTCGTCACTAAAAGACGATTTAGTGATAACCCAAAAAGCCGTCACTAAAAACGTTTTCGTGACGACCAAAAAAGTTGTCACTAATAATCCTTTTGTGACGACTCAAAAAGTCATCACAGAAAGTATATGTAGTGACGAGTATTGGTCATCTCTAAAGGTGTTATTTTGTGATAACGTTAAGTTTCTTCACAGAAGGTAGGTTTAGTGGCAAATCATAGTCGTCACTAAAAATAGCTATAGTGACGACAAAATTCGTCACTAAAAGTATTTCTTTTCATCATCCAATCTCATATATTGTTACATTGATTTGAATACATATTATTCACATGAACTGCATATCAATAAATGCACGAATATTGAAATGGAGTATATTAGTATTTCAAATACAAAATAGAATTTCAATCATCAAATTACAATCCCAATTGTTTTAAGAAACTACAATCCAACTGTCAAGTGCTTGGTTTAAGAAACTACCATTCAAAATTACAACAAAATCTCAAACATCAAACCAATATTTGACAAGAGGTTGTCGAGACCCGTCAAATAAATAAAATTACCGGTTTACAAAATAATTTGTAGTATAGAGCATGAACCAAATAGTCTCTCAAGGATCTAATAAAACAAAGATTTAATCAGATCAAGATAAATAAAAAGGGGGTTTTTAATGATTTATAAAGATAATACACTAGTTGAATTAAATAAAAGTAATTAACAAATAAACCAATCCAAGGAAATTTTACCGATCTTGAGTTTAATCCATCATTGATCATAAGGAATTCACTTAATTGCTAACCATATTCTTGGCTTTAGATCATATCAAGACGCCTCAACATGATCCAAGAATCCTCTACTAGATAAGCATATAGGATTTAATTAACCAAGGTTAGATAAAGTAAGCACCATCCAAACATAGATTAACTTAAGATCAAGAATTTAACCAAGCTAAACAATCCATCAAAAAGCTTTAATAAGTTGTTTATTCTATGTAATCCTCTTGAATACATGATAATAAAGCTATTATCACATAAACATCCAAATCAAATTAAGCAATTCAATCTAGATCAAAATTAAAAGAGGAAGAAGAGAAACTTGAATAACAATTAAGCAATATGAATAAGTAAAACAAGATCTCCAAATTAAACATCAAGATGGCTAATCCCTTGGATTGTTTATGAGAGCCTAGCCTTCCATGAATGGGAAGGAAAAACTCAGAAATAAAAGAACAAAAATGAAATTCTAAAGAGAATGGAGAAGAAGAGAAAGAAAACTCTCACAAATACTCAAACTTTATTCAAACTTACTTAAAATTGAATCCTTGATAATACAAAGAGATTGACCCTATTTATACTAATCCTAGAAGCCAATTTGTACATGTACATAATCTGAATACAAGCTATAAAAATATGGAAATTGTCAAATATGGAAGCTTGATGCATGGTTGGTGGGTTGGTACATGGTAGGTGGGTTGGTGTATGGTTGGTGGCTTTTAGTCAGCAACTCTTATCCGACTTCTAGTTTGATTTTCATGATCTAAACAGTGCATTTTGGCTTGGAGGTCTTCATGAAAGTTGTAGCCAGTTGTCTCCTTGAAATTTTGCAATTGGAATCATGCCATTTGGACTTTTAGAACTCCAGAAATGCTAAAAACACTGAACCTACCTCAAGTTAGGTTGGTAGAACGTGTTTCCAAATTCAAACCAACTTGTAGCTACATTATCATGCCTAAAACGACATCTATTGACTAAATGGTCTCCGTGAAGTTGGAGATATGGGTCTTATCTTTCCAATGGTCAAGTTTCATCCTAAGAGGAGGCCTATAGCTTACTATGTAGTCCAATATGTACATACTGCCTAGATTTTCGTGACAGCAAACCCATTCTGCATTGCAAGGATATTTTGGACCTTTAGAAGTTCGATCCAGCTTTGAGTTCTTCATGAAACTTGTAGAACATTGTCTTAGCTTTCCAAAGACACCAATATCACCTCAAATGGATCACCAAGTCCCAAGTTATGGCCTAACCAAGGAAGAAATGTCAAAATGCATCAAAATCCAAAAATTATTCAATATTTGCATTAAAGCCCAATGAAGCCCAACAACATTAAACTCATCTAAAATACTAATATTGGGCACAATAAACATCTAATAAAGCCTAATACAAAGCTAACATAAGTGTCTCAAATTGATTGATTAATATTCAAAAAACTATTGTCTAAAAGTCAACTCAAGTGCTTGCTTGCTTCAAAATACTGTTATCCAAAAGTCAGGTGCTTGGTTCTCTACTAGGAAGACCGATTGCACGATCACACGCATTGACATTTGGACGTAAAACCTGCAAAAATACTTAACATGTAAGACTTAACAAAGCATTATATCAAAGACATCAAAGAAGGATAACATACATTCATCAAACACTAAGGTATCCAAATCAAAGTAGGATAAGTACTCATGACCTTCAGGTAGCACAATCACTAAGGTATATACAACAATTATAAGATGATAACAGTCATCGTTGCTGCAAGCATGAAAAGTACATGTATGGACACTTGATATTGAAGTAATCACCAATATAATACATATGAAAGGTAATGGACTATTATTACAACTCTCATCGTAATACTACAATTGTTATCATATCATAGTAGTGAGGGCAGCGTATCACAATGCTATTATCACAATAAATATTAAAAAAATTAAGGTATTGATACCTGACTAAGACTCTCAGGGATATTGCTGACATTTGATTGTGATAATGAGTCAAGTATAGAAGCAAGACGAGATTGAAGCCGAGCCTCAATTTGAGATTCAATAATAGTGTCTATGTTATTATTGAACTTAGCTCTAACCTTTTATGTAATTCTTTCTTCAAGGGATCTAGTATTTTCCTCCACTGTTTGAATTCTAGCATTAATTGCATCTTCATGGTCCATTCTTCTCTTAGATGGAGGTTTCTTTCCATAACCTTTTCCTCTAAAATATCCAGTCCTTTCACCAAGCACACTCAACAACATCTCATCCTCAGTCATTGAAGTGGATCCCTCTTGGGTTGGTTGAGATGCAAGTTCTTTTAATTGCTCCTACATAAATAGTATAATGAATCAGAACAACATCTCATCCTCAGTCATTGAAGTGGATCCCTCTTGGGTTGGTTAAGATGCAAGTTCTTTCAATTGCTCTTACATAAATAGTACAATGAATCAAAAATATAATCAAGTGACAAGAAGTTAAAAATATAATCAAGTGAGAAGACCAAATATTTTAAATTTACATGGATTGCTTCTGACTAAGGATCAGACCACACAACTTATCCCTCTTTGGTCTTTTTTGTATGTTGGATGTACCAAACTTCATCAACTTATGGTTTCTCGCCAGTAACAGGATCTCTCTATGTAGAAAACACAATCTAATTTTTAGTAAGCATGTAATTTTTCATATAAAGAGAAGTTTTAAAAAATTAGAAAACATTTACTGTTGATTCCTCAACTTTTGCGAATGACCTAGTGCCACATGTGTGCTTGACAACTAGTTTTTCTTTATTCTTTGCATTTCTTGCACTTGCTCTCTATATTAAAATTATTTGTTTAGTATTCAAACTAATAAACTAATAAATTTAAATTACTTTAGAAAGTTCAATTAATGAGTTATACTTGAAATGCTTCTCCACCAAAATAATCTATCAAATATTTTCAATCTTCCGTTGTAACATCTTTTGGCTGATTGGCTAGTCTCACCTCATTAGTTTGAAACTTCTTGTAGACATCACTCAATCGACCTCTCCAGGTTCTATACAACCTTTGCATAGTGGCCAAGGCTAATGCTTCCAAACGCCATTTAAAATTTTCATTAACATGGAACTTTTCCTTTTAAAACAAAAACCAGAAGTTATTGGCTTAATTCTATATCTATATGTATATATATATATATATTGTGCACAATTAATACTGAATTTATTACCTTAACCTTCATAAGCATTTGCTCACCCACTCTGTCTATGACATCTTTCCAATTCTTTGCTCTCAATGGAGCCATTGTCCGGACCACCTATCCACAATAATTCATAATATCTCTAACATTTTCTCCCACTGCTCTTAGGATATCATCAAGAATTATAACTTTAATTTTACCATTCTTTATTTTCATGTCCACTTTCATGCATTTATATTTGCCTCTTACGTTCTTTTTTGAATTACAAGAAGCTGTAAAGAATATGAAAATTATAAAAGATAAATATGCATTAATTATAAATCACTAGGTAACCTATAAATCACTAATCTTTATAAATCACTACTTAAAGATTATACCTGCACTACTAGGTGTTGAGATATCACGCTCCACACCAGTTGTTTCATGAATCTCTTGTTCTGGTTGTTGGACTAGTTGAACAGGTTGATGAATGGGCTGCACACGTGAGCTTTGTGGTTGAGGTAATTGTGCTGGCTACACACGTGAGCTTTGTGGTTGAGGCATTTGTGTTGGCTGCACATGTGAGCTTGAAGTACCTTTATCTCCCATTCCTTTAGGATTCCTTGATAAATACAATAAATTTGTTTTCTGTCTTCCATTAGCACCTCCTCGTCTAGACATTTTCTTCAAAATTAAAAGCTTCCATTAGATAACAATTTCTAAATGATTTATCAACTTACAAACATGGCTAGATAACAATATATATTAAATAACAAATGTGCAACTAAAATTAACAATATTTAAACATATACCAACCTGTTATACACTATACTCTTCATTACTAGCCTCACTATCAAGCAAGTCTTCATTACTTTCCTCACTCACATTCTCATCTAAGTCATTGTCATCTATAAAATCATCTTGTCTCACAAATTGTTCTGGTTCACACCTAATTCTTTCTGGCTCAGTGTCATCTCTATGTAATACCACCGCAATGTCATCATTTATGACATTATTATATGAGAAGTCATTATCAATCTCAATTTCTTGGTAAACATCCTCTTCATTGACATATGAGTCATTATTCTCATTATCATCCTCCACTTGAGGCATATTGTACAAGTCACAAGGAATTGTCTTGACTACAACAAGCCAATCTTTATCAACAATGTCTTCAACATAGAAAACTTGCTCGGCTTAAGATGCCAAGACATATGGTTCATTGGTACTTAAATAACCATGGATATTCACACTTGTGAATCCATAATTGTCAATCTTATATCCTCTTCCCAAATGAGCAACATCCCACCAGTGACATCGGAAAAGGTATACTTTTCTATTCCCCACATAAGACAACTGTAAGATGTCTTCCAATACACCATAATATTCTTTGTTCATATTTTCATCATCTCCCCTAACAATAACTCCACTATTTTGAGTTTCCCTTTGCAAAGTGCGATCTTTGGTATGAAATCTAAACTCATTCGCCATGTTTGTTCCATAACGATGCTCTACTTTTGAAGGACCAATTGCTAAGCTCATAAGCTCATCATTTGCAAGTCCTCGAGCATGTTCAAAGAACCACTCATTAAATTCTTTCTAATGTTTATCTCTATCAATCTCCCGATCATACTGCCTATAATGTTAAATAGTTGTGTGAGATAAGTATCCATAACCAATCATAAAGAATTTCATGTAAAGCTTCCAATTTAGCTTATAATCTAACTTACTCTTTGAATGGCCAAACCTTTTCACAATTTTGAAGCACATACTTGCGAGCTTGATCATACTCGTCATTAGAAAGAGAAATTGATTTGTATGCTCCTTTGGCTCGTTCACTTTTACAAAATACAGATATTTCATCTTCTCTCAAACCTCCATCATTATTCCTTGGTGCTCTATTAAACTTAGTTTGAACATTGTTTAAGTATCTCGAACAAAATGTAAGGCATTCATTTGCAAGATACTCTTCTGCAATTGAACCTTTTGGACGAGCTTTGTTACGAACATATGCCTTAAGTTGACGTAAATACCTATATACAATTTTTTACACAAATGATAGTGAATATTAAATTATGATATTTACATATAACCTATAATAAGAAAAATGATCTCAAAGCTAAGAGGATAACCTTTCAATAGGATACATCCAACAATATTGCACAGGTCTAGCAGTTTTTGCTTCTCCTGCCAAGTGGGTCGGCAAGTGAATCATTATATCAAAGAAGGCCGGTGGAAATATAGTTTCCAATTTGCATAAAGTTCTTATAATATGTTCCTCCAACTCACATAATTCTTTAACTAACAAGCACTTTGAGCATAAATTCTTGAAAAACCTACTCAACTCAATCAAAGCTTCACAGACATCCTTAGGTAATAATCCTTGTATTGCAATTGGGAGAATATGTTGTAACATTATATGATGATCATGACACTTTAATCCAAAAATCCCTTTGTCTTGAACATTCACACATTGTGAAATATTGAAAGCATTAAGAACCTTTAAGTTAGCTAAAAGATTACAAAATTTTGATTTTTCATAAGAGGATAAGGCATAGCTAGCAGCTAGAATAAGCATATTGTTCACATTGTTGCCATCAACTTGTGGATGTAACCTTTCCCTAATGCCTAAATCAACCAAATCAATGCGACTTTTCAATGTGTCTTTTGTCTTTCCTGTCATATTCATCACTATCCCGAACACATTATCAGACACATTCTTTTCGATGTGCATGACATCAAGATTATGTCGCAACAAAAGGGTTCTCCAATATGGTAACTGGAAGAAAATACTTTTTTTTTCTCTAGTTATGTCCAACTAGGTTATCTCGCTTTCGCTTTTGGCCTTTTCCAAATGTAACATTCCCCAAACTCTCTAATTGTTGAAGTGCTTCATCACCAGTTAGCACCTTAGATACTGGTCTATTTTCTATTTCTCCATCAAATGCTCTTCTATTTCGACGCCATGGATGATCAGCTGGTAAGAATCGATGATGACCCATGTAGCAAAGTTTGCTGCGCAAACTACGAGAGCAAGTATCTATATGACAACAAGGACATGCAAACTTTCCTTTAGTGGACCATCCAGATAAGTTCCCATATGCTGGAAAATCATTGATTGTCCATAAGATAGCTGCACGCATTTTAAAATTTCTCCTCGTGTGGGCGTCATGTCTCTACACCTTCCTCCCATAACTCTGTCAATTCCTCAATCAATGGTTGTAAGTATACATCAAGATCATTTCCCGAACATTTTGGACTTGGAATAAGAAGTGACATCATAAAGTATGGATCTTTCATGCACTTCCATGGTGGCAAATTATATGGTACTAGAACCATTGACCAAATACTATGAGAAGCACTCATGTTCCCATAACCATCCCTCCACCATCAACAAGCTGCCTCTTAGGTGTTGGGATACCTCAAATCTTCACCCGGGCAAGGACTTTTCTTCCTTGCCACCTCAGATTTCAAACTTAGAGCCTCTAGTGACTCTGATTGGGCAGGCTGCCCTAATACTCGGAAATCTGTTACTGGATATTGTGTTTTCTTCGGCAAAGCCTTGATCTCTTAGCGTTCCAAAAAGCAAAGCATAGTGTCCAAGTCATCCTCTGAAGCTGAGTACAGGGCCATGGCTGCCATCGCTTGTGAGCTTCAATGGCTCACTTACCTCCTCAAGGATCTCCACATTTCCTTCACTCCCCCTGCTCACCTTTACTGTGACAATCGATCTGCTATCCACATCGCCACCAACCCCATCTTCCATGAACGCACTAAACACATTGAATTAAATTGTCATATCATTCGAGAACGTGTTATATCTGGCCTCATTCATCTCATGCCCATTTCCTCATCCAATCAACTTGCAGACATATTCACCAAACCTCTGCCCGCATCGCCATTTCATTCCATACATTCCAAGCTTGGACTCGTGGACATCCACTCTCCCACTTGTGGGGGGGTATCACAGTCAACCACTCCATCAACAACTACTTAGTTAATTCTGTTATGTTAATTACCTGTACATAGCTAGTTAGTTGATGACCTGGCAGGTAGTTACAATTAGTTAGATGGTCAGTATGATTAGTTAGATGATTAGTCACTCGTCTGATTAATTTAATTTAATGTAACTGAACACATGCATGTATATATATACATATGAGGTGATGAATAAACAAGTAGTATTCATTTTTCTCCAAAATCATTCTCCTTTGCTCAGATTCTGATATTCTATATATTTTTAAAAATAGTTTGTACTCATTAACAAAGTTCTGCTCCAAAGCTTAAGAACAAATACTCCTTTTGACAATATACAAATTAAGAGCAAATACTCGTTTTAACAAATAAATAATTGATATATAGAATTATAATTATGAATTAAATTTTACAAATGTCGAAGGATGCCATTGGTGAAAGTAGCGGGATGATATTGCCGACGATGATGGCCAGAGCATGACGCCGGTAACAATAGTCAGAGCATGTTGCTGGAGCATGCTGCTAGCAACGATGGCCAAAAGACATTAGTAGGCAACGCTGGTTGACGGAATAAGTAAGTAATAAATAAAATATGAAACATTGTTTTTAAGTTTTTTCTTTTGATATTCTAAAAAAAATTAGTGTCTAAAATTATAAATTTTTAAAATCTAAATTAAGAATTAAAAGTAGTGTAAACAGTTAATTTTTAATTCCATAAAATTAGTACTTAAAATGAAAATTCTAAATTTATTATACAATTAAATAAACCTCTTACTCAATTTTAAGTTCATTTTAAGTTCAATTCCGTCCCAAAAGAGGAAGATGAAAATTAAGTATAGATCTCTTCAAAATACCATTAACAATCGCAAGCTCTGCTAGCAAATTGACACATGTCTTGCATGTGGGATTTAAAACATTTTAAAAAAAATTGCCTACGACAGAGTAAGATTTTAACAAGAAAATTTTAAAAAGACCATTAACAATCCCAAGCTCTGTTAACAAATTGACACATGTCTTACATGTAAGATTTAGTTTTTTTTTTAAAAAAAAAGTGGCCTACAACAGAGTATAATTCTATTTCAATAAGAAAGTTTTGAAAAGTTATTTCTTTTAAATAAAAAAATCCCTTAATAATTAGGATAATAATAGAATAATTAAGTATTGCCCTTCACTTTTGTTTCTACTAAATATTAAGTATTGGGGCCGTCAATCAAGAAAATTCTAGTTGGGCCTAGGCCAACCTGTCAACACCCGTTATTAATTAATAGTATTTTCTTTAATTGTCTATTCTAATTTTGAAGCTCTTAATTCTTCAATCACTCATGGCGAGGTGATCTTCCATTTTCATATCAGATTTTGAAACCTTTTTTTTCTTTTCTCATTTTCCTATTTATGCGGTGCATGATTGCGATTTATTTCGCTTTCGTAATTTTTTTTTGGTGCTCTACAGATTTATCTGAGTTTAATTTTAGTTTATTGTTAGTGTAAAGTTTCTTTACACTGTCATCTAATAATGTATTGTCAAATTATTAAAAGAGTTTGACTATCACAATAGGATTTAATTTCTATTCACTATCAGTGTAAAGTTTCTTTACACTGTCATTCAATCATGTATTGACACATAATTAAATAGTTAGACTTTCTAAATAGTAGTTGTGATAGTCAAACTCTTTTAATGATTTGGCAATACATGATTGGACGACAATGTAAAGAAACTTTACACTAACAGTGGATAGAAATTAAACTCATCACAATAACCACCTAGAAAGTCTAACTCTTTTAATGATGTGGCAGTACATAATTTATTGACAGTGTAAAGACAATAGATTTTATGTTCTTTTTTCTGATTTCTTTCTAGTAATTTTAAATAGTTACGGTCTATCACAAACATTCTATTCGATAAATAGCTCACGAAACCTTACACATATAATATTGAATAGAGTGTTTATGTTGTTTTGATTTCTCGAATCATTTGACCACTGGTTATTGTATTTCATATTTTCTCCTCTTTTGATATTGAGCTCTGATGTGACAGGTTCAGTATCTTTCCATCTTCATTGTTAATTGTTTTCCTCACATGATTTTTTCTGTTACTTTCTGTTAGATTGCGCTCAAAACAGCACCTGCTTGATTGTCGTTTTCCCACAACTAACCAAACCAGACACTGTTTCACTCGTTACATAGAATTTCATAGGTTAGTTTCTGGTTTCCTGACATTGCTTATTTGGTTCAGTAAAAATTATTTCCAGAATCTTTTCTTGAAAGTTGGTTTTTAATTACAGGTGCTTAGCAGCTAAGGGTGGAGAGTCAAGTGAATGTGAGAAATTTGCTAAATATTATCGTTCACTTTGCCCTGGTGAATGGGTAAGCAGACCTTGGCTTATTGGTTTACTTGAAACTGACTGCAAATGTGCATAAATGTAAACCTTGATAACATAGCTAAAGTTGATGCAATTGTAGTGGTAAATAGTTGATGAGATTGAGTTCTTAGACCTTGGCTTATTGGTTTACTTGAAACTGACTGCAAATGTGCATAAATGTAAACCTTGATAACATAGCTAAAGTTGATGCAATTGTAGTGGTAAATAGTTGATGAGATTGAGTTCTTAGATCAACAAGTTTTAATAAACCATTAGGAATTAGAGCATTCTTTTATTGACATTGAAATCAATTAACTCCTAGTGCAGCCCATGTGTAGTCTCTATTTACAATTGTCCATTGATGTTTATACAAGCTAGTTTACATTGAGTCCTTTAAATGTAAGATGATGTCTAACAATCAATTTGCTGATATATTATCAAAAGAAGAAAAAATGGAACTCTATGGTGGAATCCAATGTTCAAGCCATTTACCCTGAAAGGACGGAGATTTTGTATTTTATGTGGAATATGAGGATCAGCTATATTCTGAAACTTTTGCATGAGAATAAAATCTCTGTTTGTTGTCTCCAATCAAAATTCATTTCCCCCTTCAGATTCTCTCCTTTCCTTAACTAATAGATGTGCCTTCAGACTGCCAAGAGATAAGGATATGGGACTCTTTTCAGATTGTTTATGATGAATCCTAGTTTTGTTTATTGAAAGTCATAATGCGGATGTAGGTCACAGACACTCTTTGCAGTTTACATGTTGGGAGGTCTGACAGTCTTCAAAGTGACATCAATGCATACTTAACAAGTACATACAAAGGATAAAATAAAAGACGAACAAATATGTACATGTCGGATATGATGAATGTTATTAATCATGTTTATTTGGTGATTTAATTTAGTTTGAGTAATAAATTAATTATCTAGAATGAGAGGTAAGGTATTCCCAATGCACAAGAGCCAAGGAAAACCATAGTTTTCTTTTGTCTGCATTTACTCTGGTGGTGACCCCTTATAACTGTGTATACTGTATAGTGATTGCATGAGCCATGCAACAACATCCATGCTTCAAATGTGCTGAGCTTTGGTGCACCTATGCATTTTGTCTATATATTTTCATAGTTCTCCCCCCTCCTCTTTTTCAAAGCAAGGATCTTCTTAAGTACGCAACTATGTCTGATGTAGTCTAGTTCTTTGGGATTTGGCATGTTAGAAACAGTACTTTTTATCAACAAATGGTCTTATGCTATTGTTGAGTAATGATGGAATTTAAGTTTTTTCCCCCAGGACATTATCTTGAAGCAAATTGATAACTTGTTCCAAGAACATCGTTGCTTGAAAGTTGAAACTAATCTTAATGCCTTGCACAGGCAAGATTCTAGTTACATAATTTTGAATTATTGAAATTGGTTGAGTGTGATCTCTTTGATACCTTTGCAATATGCTCATATATCTGTTCTTTGAAACTACATATGGTTATCATTTGTTTGTGTTCTCTTGTTTGTTAGGAAAGTGACTTTGCTTTGGCATACATTGTTTTTTCTTGAAAACACCTGCCTTGCAAATTAATCTCTAGATCTTAATAGAATTACTAATATATTTTCGCTAGTTGTGCGTATAGAAAATTATAATATCAAATTTTGTCATATATTTGAAAGAGTGGTGGAATACCACTTAAACACACTAAAAGATATGCTGGCCATTTTGCAATACATCATCATTACCAAGTTGAAGTATCAAACGGTTAGCACCTCATAGCATTGAAGTAGTCTTTTTGAACAGTCACGACCATTGGGTGGGTTAGCATTTCTCTATTTGAAATTTCCTGTTTGGATTAATTTGTTGCAGGTTGAAAGGTGGAATGAGCAGAGGAAAACGGGACTTTTCCTGGGCCTCTTTGAAGTAGTATCAGTCCCTTGGATACCCTTCTGAGGCTTTAAGAGCATAGGAAGTCTTGAACATTCTGTTAAATGATAATTTGCAATTTTCATATTCCTAGGTTCATTCATGTATGGATTTCCCAAGATACTTTCATGCACTTACAATTTCTAGAGAAGTCCTTTTAGTATTTCTAGATGCATGAAACTTATTAAAATATTTACTACACTTCTCTATGCAATAGTATAAATAGAGAAGTTTACAAGTTCAGAAATAAAAAGCAAAGCATTTCTCAGAAAAATTTCTTCCTTTTTTCTTCCTCTGTCTCCTACACATTCTGTTGGTTTATTTCCTTCTATATATTTTGATTATCTTCATCAAGTCATGGTGGAACAATAAGCCATTTTATGGATATTCGTTGTTCCAAGTTGACAAATTGCTGAAGTCATTTTGCTTTTAAATTGATAGTGGCTCTGACTAATGGAATTTTTAACTTCTTTGTTCAGAACATTGGATTTAATAGTTTATTTGTCATCTCCATTCCCACAGACTACCCTACTCCTGCACCTAGAAGGGAAAATTAATTAAGAAGTGGAAAAAAAAGAAAAAAAAATCCCGAACTTGCATATAAGTTTTACAGAACCGGATAGCTTTGGCGTTTCTGAAAGTGATCAAACAAATGTCTGGTGAGCCTGGGATGTTTGTTGATTTGAGTGACCAAAGATTAATGATGTTAACAAGAGATTCTGTAGTCAATCTAATATTTATGCGTGTAATTATTTTTTTAATCTGCACACGGGTAAAGATTGCTACTAGGACATGGCAGTGATTTCAGTTATGTGATGCTATGAGTATTGTTATTTATTTATACAAACAGAATAATAATTGGATTTCAATAATTTATTTATTTTCTGAGCAAGTAGCAACTTAGAATTTGCAGAGTTTCTTGACTTGTTTGTGTACCAATAATCTACATAATAAAATAGTCCAGTAGATGAAAGGATACATCAGCTGAGAAACCTATAACTAGGGGTGTTCGCGGTTTGGATTGGTTCGGTTTTGGGGAGAAAAGTCATCCGAACCAAACTAATCGGTTTTTCTATATTAAGAACCAATCGGTTTTTTTAAAATTGAAGAACCGAACCAAACCGAACCAATTACAATCGGTTCGGTTCGGTTCGGTCCAATCGGTTTTTCACTAAACATTTTTTTCTTAAAAAAATTCATACACATCATCATTTTGTTCTTGTTATGGACCAATTAAAAAAAAGTTGATATAAAATCCTAAGAAAAACATCATTACATAATTATAAACAATAAATAGGCCTAAAATATTTATAAAAACAACCAAAAATTTAAATATAATCATTTATAAATATGTAAATTATAAAAAATATATAGATAATTATATGAATTCAGTTTGGTTTGGTTTAGTTCGGTTTTATAAATGAAAACCGAAAACCAAACCAAACCAATCGGTTTTCATAAAACAAAACCAAACAAAACCAAAATTAATCAGTTTTGTTCGGTTTTCGATTTTTCGGTTCGGTTTTTTCAATTTTGATCGGTTTGGTTCGGTTATGAACACCCCTACCTATAACTCAAACTACATTGATTTCTAATAGGTTTACAATGTCTTAAGCTTGCCTCCATTGGCAACTGGTCAGCCTTACTCATGATTAATTGCACGGAAATGAACATAGCCGTACTAGGTGGGTTTAGCGATTTGCTGGATTGAATTTTTATACCAGTTACTTGAAATTATGCAACCAAAACTTTAAAACGCCACATGTAGAAATTATGCGAAATTTTGCAGCATCGCCCAATCAACTCTGCAAACTTAAACACGCGACATGTGGAAAATAACCTTTACCGAACCAAAATGTTTTGCAATTTGATTTAGATTGTTTAGTTAATGATGTTTATGGCTTACAATTTTCCATATAGTTATTAGTTAAAACAATCCTTACAACCTTTTGCGCTTTTGATCACTCTTATCTTTATCGTAGGTTATATTTAAAGGAGAATTCTAAGTTACCCTTATGGTGTAACTATATTTCCCAAGTGAATTCTCAATAAAAAAAATATTATTTATTTTTAATATTTCAAAAAAAAAAATAAATACAAAAAGCTACTTTATGCTTGGGAATATAGTGTTGTAAAAATGATACTTGAAACAATAAACAAACGGAAAAAATATGATAGTCTGAGGCGTGCAAAGCACTACCCTTAAGGAATATTTCAACAACAAGTGTGAAATTATACAGCAGACTTTTCCCGGCTGAACCAAGGTCTCAAACAACAGCAAGCCCAAACTCTGTAACCTGTAGAGAGAATTGGAGAAGAAGAAGAGAGGAAGAAATTCACACACGCGCACAAGAGACGGCAGCAGAAGAGAATAATATATCAGCATGTAAAAAAACCTAATATATAAATACAATTAACCTAATACATAAATGTCATAAATCTAATACATAAAATCAAATTAAAACTTACAAAAACCGTGGGCTGAAATTAGGGAGTAATTAAACCTAATGATTGCCAAAAACTGCTACATTTATGTAATTAAAAAAAATCTTATCCAAAATCTTGATTTTTTGGTAAGGTTCAAAATCCAAATATTAATTAAAATTATTTCCAAAAACTGGGCCACAAGTATCAAGCGCAGGGGGAAACCAGAGATTTGAACTAGCCCAACACTCTTAGGCTCACTCTTGAGCGCGCAAGGCCCATCTTTAATTTTGCTTGCTATCAAGTTATATCTCAAACTCATATATAAAGGCTTTCAAAGTGTTTGTTTCAAGCAATGTGAGACTTTATTCTTTTGAAATACTCAATATTCACAACATATAGTGGAAGGTAGAGAAATTTCTTTGTATACTTGGTAGCATAGATCGACCCTTATTTAAAATGTTAGAGTTAGCCTCACCAAAGAATGTTAGACGCAATAACTGACTTGAGCACATTAGAGGTGGATAGTGGGTTGGGTAGACCAACGAACCCGTATGTTTTTACTCAATCTAACTCATAGTTGACAGGTTAGTTTGGGTATATGGGTTGTGTTGGGTTTAAAATAGTTAAACTCACGAGACATGAGTCGAATAGTGGGTTAAGACTCTTCCAACTCGCAAAACTCAATCTAGCCAACTGAAGTTTTTTAAGTAATATTTTAAGATATGTAATCATTTTTTATTTGGGCTTTGAGAATCTTATATAAACTTTTAATTTTTTTAGATAATTAATTTCTTGAGAATTTTTAAATTAAAATTACACTACATTTAATATTGTAATACAAGTTCTGAATCATTTTCGTAATTCTTTGCAACTCACCACTGTTGAGACATTGATTTGTGCTTATAACTAATTAAGAACTCTTGATAAATGCATTAATTTAAAGGCTCAAATAGATGAAATTGAAAAGATTGAAGCAGGTAGTGTACTATATAGAATTTGCTTAATTTGTTTAGTTAATTATTAATAGTTTAATCATTAATACTTGCTAATGCTTCATGATTTCTTTACGTATTAAATATGTCTGCTCTTAGAGATGAAGTTGTGGATCGTAATAGTTGATCATTTTAGATGTTTTCCATTTAACTGGTTAGGATTCTAGTTCTTTTTAACTTATTATTTCATTGTTGGTTTTAATTTTTCTTTATTTTGACAATTGTATTAATTGTAGTTAATGTTATAGTGTTATTGACTTGTAGGAAATCAAAGAGGAGATGATGTGTTGATTATAACATCATTAGTTAATTATGTTATATGTGTCTTTGTTATTTGTTTATGTTAATCGTAATTGTAATTTTAGAGTTATATGTACTTTAAAATTTATGTTTTATGTTATGTCATTTAGAAACTTATGTCATGTTATTTATAATATATTTCAATTTTTATATTAGCATGACAAATTTTTTTTAGGTTCAAGTTCAACCCACGGGTTAAATTTAACCCAACTCATATATGAGTAGGTCAGATTAGTTCGAGTCAAAAAAAAATCTCCAAACCTAACTCAACTAAACCCACTATTTTTATGAGTGAGTTAAGTTCAAAATTACTCAAAATCTAACTTAACCCAACCCATGTCTACCCCTATAGCCCACTCCCCTCTCTTTCTTTACACCTTTCTACCTGCACATCTTATGATACTCGTAATTATACTTTTATAAAAATTATATTTGTATATTATTCTTACATTGCCTTTTATCTATTTTTATCAAAAAAATAGTTATTGTGCATAATTTACACGCATGCGAGTATTCGAGTATGACTTAAATCCATTTTTATGTAAAAATTATATTTCTAAAATAATGTGTAAATATCATGAAGATGTTGAAGTCACAAATCATTTGTCGTTTGTTGCCATAGACCATATCCAACGGCAACAACGCACCACCCCTTTCTTCTGTAAAAAAGTTAAGTATAAACACTTATTTTGGATATATTGAAAAATATAAATGTTATTAGTTTAGTTTTTTAGTCTTTTGATGCTATAGCATTAATTTGATGTCAAAAATTAATATTAAATAATTATTTTAATGTATTTATTATTAAATGATCAAACTAAAAATACTTAATAAAAATGATTATTTAGTCAAAAGTTAAAACTAGGTTCTCCTTTTGGCTTTTGTTTGCTCTATACATTATTCTATCCCTACGTCTGTACTGATAGAACAAAGTGTAGGATTTGGGTAGATTTTGACATGTAATTAATGCAGATGTTCACTTACAAAAATAAGCAATCGCAAAATTGCAGTTTTACCTTGGGAGAGAATTTTAATTTTGAGTAAATTACACTTAATTACTTTTAGATTTGTCAAAAATGACAGCAAACTTTAAATTAATTTGGATAAAAATTACACTACTCTCTATTCTTTTGTCTTTGATTATCTGTTAACTTAACACCATTAAGTATTTTCAAAAAAACTCAATTATTTTAAATTATTAGTATATTACAACAAAAGTATTGTAAGCTTAATCTTATAAAGAAGAATGATTTCTTCTTTCTAAACCCAAGTTAGTTGTTTAATATAAAAGTGAAATGGATATAATTTGACAAATGTTATCAAAAGTAATATAATTTATATATGCTTTTATTTTACTCTAGTAGATAATTGATATATTATGTATGTCCATTAAGTAAAAAAAATAATTCCAATTGTTTTATCTATGCAAGACAAGTTATCAAAATAGGGAGTTGTTACGGTATCTTTGTTTTATTTTTAAAAAAAATATTGTTATAATTGGGCCAAGTTAGGCTCGTAATCCAATTTCTAGAAGATTTTCCAATCAGACTTGGTCAACACATACTGGATAAGGACATGGACCAAAGATGATATCTTTACGTCAAGAATCTATCCTCGTCGAGGGCTAGGCTAAAGAAAAAAGACTCCCTCGAAAACTTTAACACCTCGATTGTAAATAAGAAATAAACCTCACTTGTATGATTACAAACCCTTAACATTAGCCTACCTATTACTATGACTGACTTGAGCGTCGAAGTGCCTTTGTAAGTACCCACCTCCTATCTTGAAGAACAATCCAATAGCTTGGGACTGTGACAAATCACATCAGATTCAACATAAGGTATTCATAAGTAAACATTGGCGCCGTTGGTGGGAAAAGATAAAGTCATTTCCATCACCGTGGTTTCAAGGCCTAATACCCGACAGACAACTCGCAATTAAGCCAAAAACCCCAATCAGGATGGAAATCAACACCAACTCCCTCCTCAAAGAGATCCTCCAATTGAAAAATCAAATTGAGGAACTTAAGAGCAATAACCAAAGGGAAGGGATCATAGAAAATAACAATCACGCATCAAAGCAACTCATAGCTGCTGAGCACAACTAGCAAAACAAGACTAGCCATATAGAGAATCAAGCTATCGAAGTTTACAAACAAGCTAAGAACCAAAATCAGATTGGTTAATAATTTAATCATACTTTCTCGGATTTTATAATGGTGGTAATCCTACCTAAGAACTTTTGAACTCCTACCAACTTTGACTCCTATGATAGATCCACTAACCCTTAAGAGCACTTGGATGCTTGCAGTTTAGCCATGCTTTTAATGGGAGCTTCAGACTCGATCATGTGTCAATCCTTCCTAGGAACTTTGAAGAAATCATCCCTACATTGGTTTTCTTCACTACCACCTTGGTCAATATCTGAGTTTTTCAAGCTTGCAATAAAGTTTTTAGTAAACTTCACTACTAGCCTAAGTGTGAGGCAAGCCTAATCAACTTCTAAGAAGCAAAGGATGAACCAGTCAAGGATTTCATGAGGAGATTCAACGAGGAGGCTATCTAGATAAAGGACCTCCCCAAGTCTGTCACCTTGCACGATATCATAGCTGACATACAACCAAGCCCTTTATGAACTCCTTGGCCAATAAAATCCCAATTGACCTTGATAATCTTAAGATAATATTGGAAAAGTAAATCAATATGAAAGAATATCAAGAAGGCAATGAAAAGTGTGAAGAAGCTTGTGGATCAACCCAAGCAACATTGAGAACCCCCAAGGAAACCTAGACAAGAACAGGAAGGAAGGCATATTGAATACACCCTCCTCAAAGTCTTATGCCAGAGAATCCTGAAGGAGGTTTACCATACCGAGTTCATGAGACTCCCCTAACTCAGGCTAATAAAGCATCGAAGCTTAAGCAAAAATCACAAATACAACTATGAAAAAGCTTACGATCACACGACTGAGCAGTGCCTTGACCTCATAGACAACATAGAGACGCTGATCCAACATGGGAAACTAGGCAAATATGTTTACAAACCGAGAAGAACTAATGAACCGAGCATGTACTGAAAAATGAGGTCGAAGAAGAAGAGCTACAGTCCATAAAAGAGGTCACCTAGCTCTCGAGGAATAACTTCAGAAAAACCTCGAAGGCAATCCCCCTAGAGCGAGGCAATGATGAACATGTTCAAAGAGTCATCAAACACCATATCGAGAGGATTCTCTAGGGGCAAGGAATCCAAGTCTTCTCGCAAAAAGAACCTTTGAAGCATACTATTGTCTTAGGACACCAACATTTCCTATGACCAAGGTTCTCAAATAGGACACCAATATTGTCTTAGACTCACTCTCAAGGTTTCTAATCCTAACCATATTAAGTAAAATACAAGGCAAAGGAAGCGATAGGGGGAGTTACCTGGATGCATGTGAAGGGGATGAGATGGAGGTGCACCACCATAATGGAGCAAAACTAGGATGGAAAAGATTTTAAGGAAGTTTGGTACTAGAGAAATGCGAGAGAAGTGACCGGAGAGACACTAAGAGAGCTTGATGGTGCTGAGAAAGCTCATGGATGCTTGAGGAAGTAGAAGAACATTGAGGGAGCTTGGGGGAAAGGGAGAGTTCTTTGATGTTAAAGTGTCAAATGATGCCTCATGATCCCTTTTTTAAGATTGGAGGTAACGATTAAGCCACCTAGTGTCCCACCTACCTGTACTAACTTGAGGGCACGTTGCAAATTTTTAAATTTGAAATCATTGCGAATTTGGGAAATCGCGTGTATCAGGAGCCATGATTGCATACAAAGCTTGAGATTTGCGAGATGACTGAAGCGTGGCACGAAGCAGAAAGGAGAGGAAGATCAATCATCTCCTATAGAACGATCCTTTAAGAGCTCGGTACCTAACCAAGGGTTAGGACACCAACATGGGGGCAATGTTCGATATTATTATAATTGGGATGGGTTAGGTCCGTAATTCGATTTCTATAAGATTTGCCAACCATAATTGGTTAACACATAATGGATAAGGATAAAGACCCAAGACAAAATCTTTATGTCAGGGGTAGTTGATGAGTCTTATTTAGTACTTATATTTCATATCTTTATCATATGATTTTGTGGGATATTATCTCTTAATTGATGTTTATTTGCTATTTATTTTAGGAAAGTTGATTTTTGAACAAATCTACTGTAATTATGGTAATTTGTGCAAAGAATCTTCAATGGATGAAAGTAGAAGATTTAGTCAAAGGCTAATCAAGGAAACTCAATCAAATGCTAATCAAAGAGACTCAATCAAAGACTATTCAAGGAAACAAGGAAACTTAATTAAAGGCAAATCAGGGAAACTTTTGTTATCAAACATGTAATAAATTGGGCATAACTTTCACTCCAGAAGTTCAAATAACATGATTCCGGTAACTATAGAAAACTAGGAGAAAGATCTACAAATATTGTGTTGACCACTTTCATTGATTCGACTAGATTTAATGAGATACGTCCAGCCTAAGTTAACGTCTTTTATGGAAAAAAATGGCAACAACATTCAATTGCTTTAGGGTTCCCTAAATCTTATAAAATGACTTATTCTGCCCGAGAAGAAAAGAAGGAGGGGGCTTTGGGGGAGAGGACTTCTAGCCCTAGGAGAGCCAAGGACATCATTAAGGAGCAAGGATTCAAGATCTTTATATTCTTGTTGTCTTGGATTCAATGGAGTTTGCAATTTCCTATCTTTTGTATCTCTATTTCTTGATGTTTTTCTAAACTCTTCCTAGCTAGGGTGATGATGTAACTTGAATGGATGATTTGTTTGGATTTATAGTTCTTAATCTAAGTTTCCTTTCATGAGTGAGTGTTTATCTCTATTGTTAATGCTTTTATGACTTGATCAACTATAAATTGAATTGATGGTCATGCGTAGGATTGGAAAATTCATATGTGATGTTGCTTCTTGAGATAAACACCATGATTAAGCAATAATCTAGGAATAGATATTATTGGTTTTGTGGTATTACTTGGGATTTTATTCATTCATGCCTTGTTCTATTTGGAATTAGACTAAGGAATTAGTTAATTCTAGATAGTTGAAGAGAATTGATTTACCAAAGAATTAAGTATTAATTAAATTAGATCTCATATGTATGATTTCGAACCCTAAATATTAGCCTTCCTATTACAATCACTGACTTGAGTCTTGGGGTTCCTTTGCAGGTATCCACCCTCATCTCAGAGAGCACTAAAAAAACTCATTATCGTGAAGAATCACGTTGGATTCCACACTATGGTATTCGAACGTGAACAGGTATTGAAGAATCAAGCAATCTATTGGCTATTGTTTCATAATAAATGGTTGAAAGTTGATTAAATATAACTAATAGCCAATAAATGTTTGGCAATTCACTATAGGTACATTTCTCAAACAAAAAAAAAAGATGGGTACTAAAGTAATTCCCATCAAAATATGTTGATATTGATGGGAAAAATACATGTTTAAGTGGGTATCTGTGTCGATTCCCACAAAGAAATGGATATAGAGACAAATTTCCAATATATATATATATATATATATAAGTTAAGACCATGAAACAAAATGTTGACACGTGTCCTTAAAAAAGAGAGAAAATGTGACAAGTGTTACTTATAATGAATGATTATTTGAATGGTCTCTTGGAAGCACTTCAAACAATAATAAAACCTTTTATATATTCTTGCTAATTGAATGAATTTTAATTTCTAACTACTATCAATAATAGTCTTCAATAAATGAGTATATGAATGGTCTCTAATATGGACATTCATGACTCCAAGAATAACAAAATACAAGAGAAATATAGTTTTAATAATAAAAAATCACAAAGATAATTTTATTAATTACCTCAAAGGAATATATATATATATATATATATATATATATATATAAAGTTAAGATCATGAAAGAAACTCTTAATAAATGTCACCTATAAAGATCTAAAATCTTGATAAGTATTTCATATTAAATTTTGACAAGTGTTTCTTAAATATAAAGTTAAATTTGTTTATAAGTGTCACTTAAAGAGTATGAATAATAAATAGCATTCAACCACTAATTTCAGGAAGACACTAAAGAGTATTAACATTTAAAACATTTTTCAATTGGCTTATAATCTTATCTGGCATAAATCTTATATTGAATCTTCACTTTAAGATTATAAAAAATATTGTTGCACATTCTTAACAGGGGATTGAGTAAACGATCCAACATAGATTGATAAGCTTTATCAAATATGCAGTAACAAATCTTATCTCAATTTTTTTTGTTTCTAGGGCATATAATTCTATTTCAATTTTAAAGATTAATATTTACACAAATTTTACTTTTAGAATTGAAAATCATACAAGTTATAAATGAATCAAATCATTTGTTCATTGCCACTTGAGCAATAGTGGTGGGTTTGCTTCCATCAAAAGGTAAGAAAGTATGTTCGATTCCCCCTCCTCTCTGAAGAACCAAAAAAAAAAAAAAGAATAATTTGTTCACATATTTTGAATTAATTGAATTTGGAGATCAATATAATTTAATTAAAAAATTGATTTAATTCTTTCAGCCTAAATATTTAGAGATGGCTCCAAAAATTACTAAATGTATTTTTTTTTCAAATTTAGATAGACTTGTATTTTTTAAGCTAGGAAAAATGTTAAATCCTACTAAAAAATTTCGTAACGATACATGAATTAAAAAAAAAAAAGAGTAAGAGTGTTTATGTTTTGTAAAGTGGTTTTTCTTTTTGACTTTATTACATTTGATTGTAATAAAAATGAATAACTATATTTTGCTTTTGTGAACGGTTTCGTAAGAAACCATTTGTGACAAATAAAATTACTATTTAAGGAATTACAATTAAAAATAAATAGTGAAGAGCCTGAATATATTACAAGTTAATCGTCATGAATAATTGGTTAGACTATAACAATCTCTCATCGTATTTAAAATATAACACATGTAGTTTTTCATTATACCTTCATATTCATGTGAAATATATTCCTTTTTGGTAAGTGAAGTTCTTTTTATTATAATTGTGAGAGGCCATATAGTATTTTCTAAATCAACATTTTTTTTTATTTCAACTTAACATTTTACCATATGTAAGAGTAGAAGATGAATTATATATATAAAAAATATACATACAAATAATATTTAATAATTATTATATTTATACATGCATTAATTAATAATAATTATACAATTTTAATTTATAATTCATATTTTTTATGCACCAAGCTACGCTTGGGTTTTATACTAGTGTTATTAAAGCCGAATCAGAAGCTTTTCCGGTTCAGGTTCAACCGTCTGGTCAAATCGGATGATGTCATAATTACGTATTAAATAAATAAATAATATATATATATACATGACTCATAACACATGTTACCAATAATAAAATGCATAATAAGGTTTTGGGGTCTCAATTGTCAACCCTCATATCACTTTCAGTTGAGCAGTCAAGTGATTAGGAAATTAAAAAAAATTAAAAAAAAAGATGGCCGGTTCACATAAATCCGATCGGTTCACTGATTTTAGCCGCTCAACCAAGTCCAACCATGAATCCAGTTCTGATATTGAACCATAACTGATGAGGGACCAGTTCACAATCTGACCGACCAGTCTAGTCTGGTTCAGACAACAGTTCAAATTTTCACCTAGGGAATGTGGACATAGATAAATTTGTGTCCATGTTATAAATAGGGGCACTTTGGGCTTACGATTCCTATCCTTGTGAATGCCTGCTAAATAAATATAAATATCTTTAGTTTATAAACATGTGTGTGTGTGTGTGTGTCTATATATATATATATAGGGTGTGGATCTATTTACACCAAGTATAAGTCTTGACACACTTACATCACTTAATAATTTTTTTATAAAATGTGAATTTAATCAATCCAACCGTTGAATCATATGCTATTATTGTAATGATCATGCATACCAAATTTTAAATAAATCGGACATATAGTTATTGAATCTAATAGTAGACAATTTTTTTACATTTTAAAATCATATTATACGTTAAAATAAAGTAATGCGAAAAAGTATCAACTAATTTTTTAATTGTAAGAAATTTTATAGGGTTAATCTATCTTATGAGAACATTCAATTTAACGGTTAGATTGGTTAAATTCACATGCTACAAAAAATTATTGAGTGGTGTAAGTGTGTCAAGACTTACACTTGGTGTAAGTGGATTCTTACCTGTAAGACCTATTATTGTTATGTTATTTACCAACTCATAAGTCTTACGTGGAATTTTTTTTTTATCATATAGAAATTTCGGCAGCATTTCTTTTGTTTCTCAAACGTTACCACACAACATAACCATAAGCATCAGAATCCAACAACCGTTTCAAACCAACCAGAGTACATATATATATATATACACACACACACACACACACATATATGTGAACAACATTTGTCATATAGAATTTTGATGATAACCAAACAAAGGATTCCGCACCAAGAAGACAAGAACAAGTTCACAAGGATGACTCAAGACTTATAGGTTTTTTAGTTATCATTGTAAGAGTAATTAATTGCTTAAATCACTTAGCAAGCATTTTGTTTTAATCTTACAAAAACTATTCCTAAAATAAGGTTTGATAAAAAGAAAGTTATCTTTAAAAATGCTTTGGAAAGAAAGATTTTTTAACTTATCAAAAATGAGTTTTTAAGTCACTTGTAGTCGACTACACAGCTGGAAAATGTTAAGTTTACAATGTTTTCCAAAAGTCAGAACAAACTTGTAGTCGACTACACAAGTATTGTAGTCGACTACAAATAAGCAAAACCTTGAAATGCCTGTCATTTATAAATGTCCCGAGGATGCTTGTAGTTGACTACAATGCTGAGGTAGTCGACTACAATGCTGATAAAAATACTTTTGTTAAATACATGTTAACCCGAGGACATTTGTAGTCGACTACAAAAGGTATTGTAGTCGACTACATCGTTTTAAAAATTGTTCTTTTTTAAAAGTGCATAAACCAGAGGAGACATGTAATCGACTACATAAGCTCTGTAGTCGACTACATATTATTTTTGATAATATATCTTAGTTGCCTTGCTTTTAAAAAGAGTCCGAGAACTATTGTAGTCGACTACCTTGTAAGTGTAGTCGACTACATGCATTCTTTTAATAATAAACTCTCATGTTTTTAAAAGTCAGAAAGGCATGGTAGTCGACTACAACAGTCGTGTAGTCGACTACACACGCTCCAGAAACTTTTCCAACGGCTAGTTTGAATATTGTTTTAATACCTACCTACTACCCAACAGATCAAAAAGTTGTAAGAGCTATTTATAGCTCATCTAAATTATGTTTCAAATACACCTAAGATCAAAAATTCATTTTGAAAGAGCTTTTTCTAATCTTCAGTTCATCATACTCTGTTTTCCATTTGAAAAAGCTTGCTTAGTGATTTGATCAAATACTCATCTGTTCATCAAGTTGTATATCTGCTCTTGTGAGAGTTTCAAACTACCAAAAACCATTAGATTATTTTGTGTAAGTTCAAGGAGAGAAATTCCTTGTTGTATTGAGGGAGGCTCTTGCACATAGAGGGTGGAGGATCCCATACTAAGTGAAGAGTGCTCTATATTGTAAGGGTTTTTATCAAGCACCCAAGTTAGAAGCTTGAAGTATAGTTGAAATCTCGGGTGGACGATCTCGAGGACTGGACGTAGATCACAAGAAGTGATTGAACCAGTATAAATCTTGTTTGCATTCTCTCAACCCTTATCTTTTACTTATAAGTTACATTCTATCAACTTATCTAGCTTGATGTTTTTAATGTTGTGAATTCTTATCTTATATTTTCTGTATCAAAAAGCTCATTAGTCTTAGTCATTATCCTTGACAAATCCTTTGATTCAATATAATTAGCATCATTGAAACAAACTTTGCGAAAGTTTTTGAAAACTCAATTCACCCCCCTCTTGAGTTATTGAAGCCACTTGGTAACAATATATCATCAGAAGATCTCAGATCTCATTCAAAATATTATCAGAGTACGCAAATTTATACAAGTGTATTCTAGACACTATCCTGACTGAGCACACTATATATATACAGAACTGAGAACATCAACAGTAGTTTCACCAGTTCTTTGTCATATCTACATTAGAGGAATATAATAGACATCATGGAGCTCAACTCCACCAAAATACAAGTCTCCAAAATACATATTATCATTAAGAGTGATCAATAGCAGAATTCTTCGTACTTAAACCGGAGAGGGTCCGGGGTGTTCTTACGAATCTATGAAAGAGAGGTGTGAGAACAACTTCCCAGTGAATATGAATAAAACTTGTAGAATAAGTATGCATGTAATTAGAGTACAAGTATAAACACAATTCAGTATAACAAGTAACACTAATCAAAATATGCAATAAATGGATGCACATGATGTTCACACCTTGTCTTCACACTTTTTCTTTCTCCACTCCTCTTGTTGTGCACTAACCCCTTCCGGTTAGGCCCTCGCATTATGCATATGCAATGTATTATGCTATTCCATTTCCATCTAGCTCCGTAAGCTAGGCACCCATCATGTTTTGTACACTAACCCCTTCCGGTTAGGCCACCTCGCTATGCAATGCACTTAATTATGCCATTCCGTTTCCATCTAACCCCGTAGGTTAGGCACCCCTCAAGTATTGTACACTAACCACTTCCGGTTAGGCCATCTCACTATGCAATGCAATGTTTTTCATATCATGCTCAAACCACAATATCATGATAGCACAACATTTAAACCAAGCAAAGATTCAAAATCACACTAGTATAAATCTCAAATCATCTCAACCACATATACTTAGTTGCACTTCTCATCATAGTACTCAGTCCTCATTTTTCACACCATCACTATCATCATAAAACAATGATACCTTATGCAAGAAACACATTTAAGGGTTGTAACATTTTGTAAGAAAAAGGGTTCAGCGCTGAGCGCTAGAAAATCCACGCTCGGCGCCCAAAATACCATTTGCTGCTGAGTTGCCAGAGCTGAGCGCTTGGAATCAGAGCTGAGCGCTAGCATTTTGAGTTGTCAGAGCTGAGCGCTAGAAAACTAGAGCTGAGCGCTAGCTCTCTGAGTTTTCAACGCTGAGCGCTAGAAACCTGAGCTGAGTGCTAACTTTCTGGGCTGCGAATTTAACTACCAACACCAAACTTCCATGTTCCAAATTCATCTTAAATCTATGCTACCAATTCACCCTAACATACCAAGCATGTTAGTCATTGAATACAAGTAGCAAATCAATCATTTTCATACATCCATATCATTGAAATAGCAAATTCAATCATCCCATCACTCAAAGAAAGAAACCAACTTCAAAAACACATAGGAAATCCTAGGTTTCAAGACTTAAACTCACACCCTAATTAACACCATACCATAACACAAATCAACCCACACTCACCTTAATTGATATATGGTAAGAACTAAGTTTTGTGGAGAGATTAAACCAACCGAACTCCTTTGGAGGCCTTCCTCTTCAACTTCCTTCAAAAATACCCAAATCATACAAGAACCTTAGCATTGGTGTTCTTGAATCTTAAAAATGAAAATGAGTTTTTTCATAAACTAAAACCATAGGATTGAAGAAGAGATGAAGTGGATCAATAACCATTAAATAACTTAATCCAAAAGATGAGTAGAAAGACTTACCCTTGGCTCTTGAAACTTTGAAGAGCTTTGGCTATGGAGAAACCCTAACTCTAATATTTGGAGATGGTGAACCCTTGGCCATTAAGCTTGGCCGGTTCCCTTAAGTAAGAGGGAGGGAAATTGAATTGTTTATTTTGCCCCTCACTTACATGAAAAATCACTAAATTGCCACTGAGGATGTAAAAAGACTAAAATACCCTTGTGATTTCTAAAAATTTCCAATAGGTCCTATCTTAGCTAGATAAAATATTAGAGTTTTGATTTCACCTATTTCTTCCTTAGGTTTTACCGAGTCCCCCGGTATAACCAGAATCTCATAATAATCCCTATAACTCAATATATCACCATTTCTGTAACAGAATATACAAACATGTTTAGAGAATTTAGCTAAGTCATAAAATATGAAATTTAGGGATGTTACATTCTCCCCCCTTAAAAGAATTTTGCCTACAAAATTAAGTTAAAGATATACCTGGTAAAAATAGATCGGGATGTTGCTTGCGTATTTCTTCCACCAATTCCCACGTAGCCTCTTCAGGTGACAGTCCATCTCAGAATACCTTCACCAGGGAAATAGTCATGTTCCTCAGGGATTTCACACTGCGGTCAATGATCTTAGCTGGCTTAGCCTGAAATGTAAGGTCAGCTCTCAATTGTACCGACTCATCTTCTATGATGTGTGAAAGATTCGAAACATACTTTCTCAACTGGGATACATGGAACACAGGATGGAGATTTGACAGATGTGGAGGAAGAGCTATATGGTAAGTTACCTGTCCAACACGTTTCAGAATTTGAAACGGACCAATGAAACGAGGATTTAACTTCTTGGCTCGAATGGATCTACCAATTCCTGTCATGGGTGAGACTCTAAGAAATACATGATCACCCTCTTCAAACTCTAGAGGACGCCTTCTTTTGTTAGCATAACTCTTTTGTCGACTCTGAGCAATTCTTATTTTCTCCTGTATAACCCTAATTTTCTCGGTAGTTTCTTGAACTAGATATGGGCCTAACAGGTTTCGCTCACCCACCTCATACCAACATAGTGGTGACCTACACTTTCTACCATAGAATGCCTCATATGATGCCATTGTAATACTAGAATGGTAACTGTTGTTATATGCAAACTCTACCAATGGCAAATACTTATCCCAACTACCCTTATCTTTGAGGACACAAGCTCTCAACATATCCTCTAATGTCTGGATAGTCCTCTCGGACTGACCATCTGACTGTGGGTAATAAGCAGTACTAAAACTGAGCTTAGTCCCAAAAGACTGATGTAAGGCATTCCAAAATCTAGAGTTAAATCTGGGATCTCTATCTGACACTATGCTCAATGGTACCCCGTGTAATCGGACAATCTCTCCCGCAAATAACTCAGCAAGTTTATCTAAGGAATAAGAAATCTTAATGGGAAGGAAATGGGCAGACTTAGTCAGTCTATCCACAATGACCCATATAGCATCATAACCCCTCTGTACCCTAGGCAAACTGGTTACAAAATCCATGGTAATTTTGTCCCACTTCCACTCAGGTATCTCCAAAGGTTGGAGCATTCTGGCTAGTCTCTGGTGTTCAATCTTGACCTTCTGACAAGTCAAACACTTGGCCACATACTCGGCTACATCCTTTTTCATTCCTGGCCACCAAAATCTTTCTTTCAAATCTTGATACATCTTAGTCGCACCATGATGTATCGAGAATTTACTTTTATGAGCCTCCTCAAGAATTCGTTCTTTAAGGTTTCCCCCCTTAGGAACACAAATCCTTTGTCTAAATCTAATCAATCCATCATCCTCTAAAGAAAAAGCTATTGAGACCCTACGATCTTGCAATTCCTTGTCCAAAATTTGTTTATGTCTAATCTGATCCTTAAGGTCACATGATATTTTTGACAAAGCTAATCTCAGCGTTACACTACTCATATCCACTTGTACACTAAGGTCTCGAAATTGCTCTACTAGGTCTAACTCATGCACCATCATCTAAGATACGTGCAGAGATTTCCTACTAAGGGCATCAGCCACAACGTTGGCCTTGCCAGGATGATACTTAAGCTCAAAGTCATAATCCTTTAAGTACTCCATCCACCTTCTTTGTCTCATGTTCAGTTCCTTTTGATCAAAAAGATACTTCAAACTCTTATGATCACTGAACACCTCAAACTTTACACCATATAAGTAATGTCTCCAGATCTTAAGTGCAAAAACTATGGCTGCAAGTTCTAGGTCATGGGTCGGATAATTCTTCTCATGAGTCCTAAGTTGTCTAGATGCATAAGCCACTACCTTCTTATCCTGCATTAACACACATCCTAAGCCCAATTTAGAGGCATCACAATACACCTCCAAATCTCTGGATAGGTCAGCAATAACTAAAACTGGAGCTATGTTTAATCTAAGTTTGAGTTCCTGAAAACTCTTCTCACACTTTTCACTCCATACCATGGCTTGTCCTTTTCGAGTCAGTTCAGTTAAAGGAAGTGCCAACTGAGAAAAACCCCAAATGAATTTTCGGTAATATCCAGCCAATACTAGAAAACTTCTAATCTCATTAATCGACTTTGGTCGCTCCCACTGTACTACCGCCTCAACCTTACTAGAGTCCACTGCTACCACGTCCTGGGATATAGTGTGCCCTAGAAATTTCACCTCATTCAGCCAAAATTCACACTTCTCAGGTTTAGCATACAGTTTCCTCTCTCTGAGTATCTGTAGTAGTATCCTAAGATGTTCCTCATGTTCTTCCACTGTCTGAGAATATATGAGAATATCATCTATGAACACTACCACAAATTTATCGAGGTACGTCCTGAAAATTCTATTCATATAATCCATAAACACCGCTGGAGCATTGGTTAGGCCAAACGGCATCACCAAATACTCATAGTGTCCATACCTAGTTCTAAAAGCAGACTTTAGTACATCATCCGGCTTTATCTTAATCTGATGGTAACCAGAACGAAGATCAATCTTAGAGAAAACCGTGGCATCTCTAAGTTGGTCGAGCAAATCATCTATCCTAGGTAATGGATACATATTCTTTATGGTAATCTTATTCAGCTGCCGGTAATCCACACACAATCTCATACTCCCATCCTTCTTTTTCACTAACAACACTGGTGCTCCCCATGGAGACACACTGGGTCTGATGAATCCTCTTTCAAGTAATTCCTCTACTTGTTTCTTAAGCTCTCCTAGTTCCATTGGTGACATTCTATAAGGTGCTACAGACACAGGCCTGGCTCCTGGTACTAAGTCTATAACAAACTCTACCTCTTTATCAGGTGGCAAACTAGGAATTTCCTTAGGAAACACATCCATAAATTCACTCACTATTGGTACTCCGACCAATTCTGACTGAACCTCTAGGTAAAGAGAAAATAATACCATGTATACTTGACTCCCATCCACCAGGCAATGGTTCAATTCTGACACTTTGGGTAACATGAAAATTTCAAGAATCAGTGTATGATTTGTAACAGGAGGGATAATGACAATCTTCCTACAACAATCTAACAACACTTGGTTGGTTGCAAGCCAATCCATACCCAAGATAATATCTAACCCCCTCAAAGGTAAACAAATCAGATCAACAACAAAGGTTTGATTCTAGAACACAAACTTACAGTTTAAACAAATAGGGGTGGTAAGAATCTTATCCTTAGCAGGAGTAGTTACTGATAGTGTATAAGGTAAGGAAGTAGTGGTCAGGCTCAAGGACTTCACATATGCATCAGAGATGAATGAATGGGTTGCCCCAGAGTCAAACAGTACAATTAAGTTCTGACCATTCAGTAAGCACATACCTTGGATCAAATCATCCGCATGCGCCTCTGCCCCACTGAGGGTATACACTCGCCCCTGGGTAGGAACTGGTGCCTTAGACATCTGCGGGCAATTTCGGGAATTGTGCCCCTTCTGCTGGCACTTGAAACAAATCACTATCCGTTATGGGCAGTATTTTGCAATGTGTCCCTTCTGGCCACAAACAAAACACACACTAGGAGTTGCCCGACAAGTACCTTGATGCGGTTTCCCACATGTCTTGCACAGTTCCACTTTAGTCTGCATAGTACTTTGTGCAGGCTGAGTAACTTCCGCCTTTCTCTTCCCAGTACCCTGATTGCTCTCAGCAACGGGATTCATGCACTCTTCCATAATCAAACACTTCTCAACTAGAGAAGCAAACTCCCTAATCTCAAAGCCAGCAACAGCCTTTTTCAATTCAAACTTAAGTCCCCTCTCAAACTGAATGGACTTCCAAATCTCATTTGGTCCATTCTACAGGTAACTAGAGTATTTAGACAATTCATCAAACTTAGCTGCATACTGACCAGCTGTGAGATCTCCCTGTCTCAAGTGCATAAACTCTTGTTCCTTTTAGATTCTGACGTTGGCAGGGAAGTACTTACGCAAAAATGCCATCTTAAATGTCTCCCAAGTGATGGGATCCTCCCGGAGGAGTAATCCAGGATGAGTAGCCTCCCACCAATATTCGGCTTCATCTTCCAACTTATAAGCAGCAAAGATAACTTTCTGCACTTCAGTACACTGCATGGCCTTAAAAATCTTCTCAAGGTGTTTCACCCACCGTTCAGCAGCCACTGGGTCATAGTTCCTATGGAAAGATGGGGGATCCCTCTTGCAGAACTCCGTCAGTCCCAACTGCTGAGGAACGACAAGTCCCGCCATAGGATTACCATCCTGCTGAGGTCCTGGCATACGGTCTATGGCCTGAGCCAAATGTGCAAGTACAACCACTAAACCATCGCCCTCACCAGCAGTAGCAGTGGGTCGACCTCGGCCTCTGCCTCGGCCTCCACTACGTGTTCGCCCTAGTCCACTCATAACTCTGTATACAGCACAGAAAATATCGGGTTGATCAGTCCCAATTCCCCACATGCAATATATCATAAGTATATGAAAAGCTATAGGCATACATCCTAAGTGCTCAGTATAACTCTAGACCCATATTTCGCAGTCCTAAAGAAAGAACTGCTCTGATACCAAAAATGTAAGACCTATTATTGTTATGTTATTTACCAACTCATAAGTCTTACGTGAAATATTTTTTTTTTTATCATATAGAAATTTCGGCAGCATTTCTTTTGTTTCTCAAACGTTACCACACGACATAACCATAAGCAGCGGAATCCAACAACCGTTTCAAACAAACCAGAGTACATATATATATATATATATACACACACATATATCATCAGAAGATCTCAGATCTCATTCAAAATATTATCAGAGTACGCAAATTTATACAAGTGTATTCTAGACACTATCCTGACTGAGCACACTATATATATACAGAACTGAGAACATCAACAGTAGTTTCACCAGTTCCCTGTCATATCTACATCAGAGGAATATAATAGACATCATGGAGCTCAACTCCACCAAAATACAAGTATCCAAAATACATATTATCACTAAGAGTGATCAACAGCAGAATTCTCTGTACTTAACCCGTAGAGGGTCCGAGGTGTTCCTGCGAATCTATGAAAGAGAGGTGTGAGAACAACTTCCCAGTGAATGTGAATAAAACTCACTAACCCCTTCCGGTTAGGCCATTGCATTATGCATATGCAATGTATTATGCTATTCCATTTCCATCTAGCTCCGTAAGCTAGACACCTCTCATGTTTTGTACACTAACCCATTCCGGTTAGGCCACCTCGCTATGCAATGCACTTAATTATGCCATTCCGTTTCCATCTAACCCTGTAGGTTAGGCACCCCTCAAGTATTGTACACTAACCACTTCCGGTTAGGCCATCTCACTATGCAATACAATGTTTTTCATATCATGTCAAACCACAATATCATGATAGCACAACATTTAAACCAAGCAAAGATTCAAAATCACACTAGTCTAAATCTCAAATCATCTCAACCACATATACTTAGTTGCACTTCTCATCATAGTACTAAGTCCTCATTTTTCACACCATCACTATCATCATAAAACAATGATACCTTATGCAAGAAACACATTTAAGAGTTGTAACATTTTGTAAGAAAAAGGGTCCAGTGCTGAGCGCTAGAAAATCCATGCTCGGCGCCCAAAATACCATTTGCTGCTGAGTTGCCAGAGCTGAGCGCTAGGAATCAGAGCTGAGCGCTAGAAAACTAGAGCTGAGTGCTAGCTCTCTGTGTTTTCAGCGCTCAGCGTTAGAAACCTGAGCTGAGTGCTAGCTTTCTGGGCTGCGAATTTAACTACCAACACTAAACTTTCATGTTCCAAATTCATCTTAAATCTATGCTACCAATTCACCCTAACATACCAAGCATGTTAATCATTGAATACAAGTAGCAAATCAATCATTTTCATACATCCATATCATTGAAGTAGCAAATTCAATCATCCAATCACGCAAAGAAAGAAACCAACTTCAAAAACACATAGGAAATCCTAGGTTTTAAGACTTAGACTCACACCCTAATTAACACCATACCATAACACAAATCAACCCACACTCACCTTAATTGATATATGGCAAGAACTAAGTTTTGTGGAGAGATTAAACCAACCGAACTCCTTTGGAGGCCTTCCTCTTCAACTTCCTTCAAAAATACCCAAATCATACAAGAACCTTAGCATTGGTGTTCTTGAATCTTAAAAATGAAAATGAGTTTTTCCATAAACTAAAACCATAGGATTGAAGAAGAGATGAAGTGGATCAATAACCATTAAATAACTTAATCCAAAAGATGAGTAGAAAGACTTACCCTTGGCTCTTGAAACTTTGAAGAGCTTTGGCTATGTAGAAACCATAACTCTAATATTTGGAGATGGTGAACCCTTGGCCATTAAGCTTGGCTGGTTCCCTTAAGTAAGAGGGAGGGAAATTGAATTGTCTATTTTGCCCCTCATTTAGATGAAAAATCACTAAATTGCCACTGAGGATGTAAAAAGACTAAAATACCTTTGTGATTTCTAAAAATTCCCAATAGGTCCTATCTTAGCCAGATAAAATATTAGAGTTTTGATTTCACCTATTTCTTCCTTAGGTTTTACCGAGTCCCCCGGTATAACCAGAATCAGATAATAATCCCTATAACTCAATATATCACCATTTCTGTAACATAATATACAAACATGTTCAGAGAATTTAGCTAAGTCATAAAATATGAAATTTAGGGATGTTACATTACCCATATATATATATATATATATATAATATAATATAATATAAAGCACAAAAATATGTAATATAGATAGTATTAGTTGAATATTTCGATTTGAATCTACAAAACAATTTTATTTTATTTTACAATTTCATGCAGAGAAATTATGTAATTTTGAAGTTTTATGTTTTTTTTACAAGGTTGTAGTTTGTGATGGTAGAACAAATTCTAAAACCCACCAAAAAGTACATGAAAAATGATTGAAAGTATGGGTTTGCTTGAACTCAATAAAAGAAACAAAATGAGAAAATGAGAGTATAATAATTTTTTTTACATAAAAACATACATGGTGTATCAATTACTTATTAGAGTAAAATAAATATATAAATGAATTATACTCCTTTTTGTAACACTTGTAAAATTATATTTCTTTCACTTTTATATTTAAATCCAATTTGGTTTTGTAAAGAAATCATATATTATTAAGCTTAATTTTTTTTATAATATAAAACTCATTAATAATTAATAAAAAGTAAGTTTATTTTTTAAAATATTTAACGGTGTTGAGTTAATAATTAATTAAAGGCAAAAAATAGAATCGAGTATAAACGATGATAAAATTTAAAATTTGTTGTAATTTTAACAAATTTTAAAATAATAAATGTAATTTACTCTAATGTTAATTCCACCTCTCTTCTAATCTGCTATCCCCAAGTCCTGCAGGCGTGCACGTAGTCTTTTCTGATTGGAATGTGAATGCATTTAAAAAAAAAAGCTTTTCCTAATTCGAATATAACATTATGAAACACTTGAAAAGCTAGGAAAGAAAGCGTGAGACACTCGACAAAGTCACGATTGAGGCACTCGATTCTTAGGTTGATTACTATTATTAATCGGAGTGTGAATGTGACCACACACGTTCTTTCAATCATTACTAGCGAGACCGAAGACGTGATGATGATGCTTTAGAAAAATCATTAAAGGAACTAATAAAATATGATTTTTCTTTTTCAAATTGTCCTTTTTTCTTTTTGCTTAGATTTTTTGCAAATTGTCATTTGTAAACCGTGCCGAGTGGATTTCTTATTGGTAAAAAAATAGTAGTCTCACATATCTTAAGATTTTTATGTCTTATTATATGAGTGGAGACATAATCATTCAAGCTTTCAGACTCAATGGACAGTTCATAAAATATTTTTATCTTAAAATAGATAGGACTGTAATATAAATCATTAGTCAGATATGTTTTATTGCATAAGATCCTCCTGAAAAAGCAAATATAGATTATATTTATATCTCTAATGAAAAATGTAGTATAAACATAATAATAAGGAGCTTTCAGGAAGAGAGAGTTTAGAAGTGAGACATATTTCTTGAGTATAATAATGATGTTATCTGAGCTTTGAGATTTACAATGGTAGAGCTAACATTTTATAAGGAAGCTGATATAACTATTCTTGATAATATCCTTATTTCCCTATAATCTTATCTAACAATGAACATAATTATACAGACAAGCTTTTACAAACTTTTACACAGCCACACACGGAACCGGCTAAGTATATAATATTTGAGTGTGATGATAATGCCATTAAAGTTATGTATGTTTGGATAGACTTATATGTAGTTTAGTTAAGTTTATTTATAACAATAAGTGCTTATGAAGTATTTTTATTTTATTTGAATGAGCTTATTAAATAAGCTTATGAAACTATTATAAGTTATTTTAGGCTTATTTTCATAAGCTAAAAAATTAAGCTTATAAAAATAAGCTTTTGTAAAAGCTAAAAATACCTTAGGTATTAGTTATTTTTATAATAATTTTTGACAAAATTAACTTTAATGGTATATTTGGATTAGAGGAGTTTAGATGGGGATGAAGGAGATGAGTAATCTTTCATTTTCAAATTAAGAGAATTATAGAATATTTATAAAAATGAAAAAGACATGATTAGAAGGTTACATGATAGTCTCTCATCTAATTTCTCTCATTTTAAAAAATTACCAAATAAAGATAATGTAAAATTGAAATGAAAAACTACCTTTCACCTCCCTTTTTCCTCTAAACTCCTCAATCCAAATAATATATAAGAGATTGACACAATTCATAACATATCCCTCAAATGCTTGATAATTTTTCTAAAGGGTTTATGAAAAGTACTTCTCAAAGTGTTTATCCAAACGCTTTTTAGTTTATTTTAGACAGCGCCTGTGACAGTAGAACTTATTAAATAAGCTCTATTCTAATATGTACTTATATAAGCTATTTATTCTACAAAATATATATATATATATATAACTAATTATCCAAACAAGACTTAAGTTTTACCTTAAAAAACTTAGCTTATTTTATAAAATTTTAGCCTTAATGTGACTTATTACTTATTGTAGATCTTTTTCTTAAGAGCCTACCCTTTTTTAGAAAACATAAAAGCTTCATTTGCCCTTAAAGCTTATTTAAAAGTCTACATCGTATAAAGACCTTCAAATAAGTCAATAGACTCAAATTTCATAGGTTTCAAATATACATAACTTTTAAAAATTATGTTATTGTGTATAAAATAAATAAATTATATAATATATAACTAATAAATTAAATAAGTATTATAAAATTTTAATTATATGTTATTACAATAAATAAATAGGTCAGTCTGTTAAGCCAAATAGATCGGCTTAAGTCTTAGCCTATTTAACTAAATAGGTCTTTTTAAAAGTCCAAGTATATGTTTGGATTAGATTTTGCAAACTTAATTTTACAAACTTGACTTTAGATGAACTTGGTTTTGAAAACTTAATTTTAGTTAGAAGTGAGTTTGAGTAAAGTGATTTATGTTTGAAAATATTTATCTGAAATTTGATATGGTTAAAATCAATGTTATTTAGATAATGTTGATAAAAATGACTTTTAGATGTGTAATTACTAAAAAAGGTATGAGTTATTTTGAATTAGATTGTTAATAAATTTATGTTAAAAAGATTCATTATAAATAAATTGATAGCAAAAAAATTATTTTAAAAGTTAAGTTTGTTTGGAGTATTGTAAAGTAAAATTACTTCGAGTATAATTATAATAAATATTTTTAAATATTATTAAATTATATTTATTTAAATATTATTAAAATAGTCAATAATATCAAATTATAAAAATATTTCTGTCAATACATACAAACATATTTTTTTTACAACAAAAGTGATTCACATTTGCACTCAAAAGTGATTCTTGTCTGAAAGTTGCTAAACATATTGACTTAATGTTCAAGGCAATTATTGCCTCCAAATGTGATTCTGGGGTAGCCAAATGTCACCCCAAACACACCCTAAATCTAACTTATTTGATAAATAAAATTGATTAAAATAAGTCATGTTAAGTCACGTCACCTATTTCTACCCTTAATAATGTTGGAGATTCAATTTTTTATAAGGTCACTTATCTCCTTTCCCTATTTAAATGCTTGTACATCTAATAAAAAAAATAGCATACATTTAGAACGCGTCTTCACATTCTGATTAATTACGTACTTTCATTATAGAAAAAAAAAACCCTTGATTTTAGAGAAATATTAAATTATCTACTAAAGATAATGCGAAGATGAGTCTAAAAATGATTGTTAGGAGAACTTCCAAATTGCAACTATGTCGGATAGAAATT
This sequence comes from Styphnolobium japonicum, assembly GCA_023212625.1. Classification (NCBI taxonomy): domain Eukaryota; kingdom Viridiplantae; phylum Streptophyta; class Magnoliopsida; order Fabales; family Fabaceae; genus Styphnolobium; species Styphnolobium japonicum. The sequence goes on from JALBWW010000003.1 coordinate 25,302,976, forward strand.
AGTCTTAGTGCTAATAACTTGCAGAAATACTTTAAGGAACCAAAAAAAATTAATTTGAGCATCACAATCAATAACGAAGTATCCGTTATTAGACCAAGTCAAACTAATGTAGGTAATTACCCAAGATATAAGGAAGCACAATGGAAGATCATGGAGGAGTGCTAAGAATATAGGGGATAAAAGAGAGAATGAGGGAGAGAGGACGACATTATCCATAATTAGAGAAATTCGTCGTAAGTTCTTAATTGATTCTTTAGAATTCTTCATGTTTCATTTACATCCCAATCATTTTGTTCTAAGCTTGATTGAGAGCTTTAATTCATTTTCGATGTAGAGTTTTAATTCTTACTTTACCCTCTACAGATTTGAACATTTAATGTCACGTGGAATTTCAAGGAATTTTAAATGCAAAGAAATTAAATTACAACAATTCAATTTCCTTCATTTCTAAAATTATTTGTTTGGATATTTATTTGTTAAATTGTAATTTTTGAAGATACACTGCTTTAACTGTGGATGCCTGGATGAGACATTGGGTAAAAGGATTGGAAAAAAGAAGAACCACAATCTCAGTATCATAACTAGTGTAGAATGTTAAATCAAATTCATGCATCGCCCACCTTTACTGCAAAAGTCTTACCTCCTGCAAATTTATTGCTACAAGGGCTACATTACAACTTGCAACTAGCTAGATTCACTTGCTTGACAAATCGGCGCCTACTATTGCAGCAATTAAATGTCCACCGCTTGACTACAACTTATCCCTTCCAGCATTTAAAGAGCATTACTTCAAGGATGGGTTTTTTATTTAAATATTTTATTCAAGTTAGATTGCCTATAAAAGGCTTCACATGTACAGTGTAATATTAGATCAATATGAAATAATATTTGTTACAAGAAAAATTCTCTCCCTCTGTTAACATGCTCTTTGGTGCGTGTGTGTGTAAGAGTATTATTAGGTGAATGTTCATAAATTTTCCTACAATTGGTATTAGAACTAGTTAAATCTAGCGCCAATTTTTTTTGAGAGTTGTGAGGAACAAGAATGTTTTCATACAGTTGTATTTTTTTTTCTAGAGTCAATCACATCTAATAGTACAATATGGCAAACAATTACAATATTGTTTGGTCAGGTCTCAAGTTAGATGGAAAACTTGATGATAACTATTGGGAATTTTTTATATCCACTCACCTATATCCACTCATTCAAGGCATTTGTGAAAAAATAAAGTGGTTGCAAAATCAAAACTTTGAGATCAAATCGGGGTCAAGAGTACCTTGCTTGTATAGATTTCTTTGAAGAGCATGGAATTCAACATCAACTGACAACCAGATACACTTCTCAACATAATTGAGTAGTTGAAAGAAAGAACAGAACAATCATGGATATAGTGAGATGTATGCTGAAATTCAAACAACTGCCTAAAGAATATTGGCCAGATGCAGTGGTGTGTGCTGTGTATATTTTGAACAAGTGTCCAGCAAATATTCTCCTTCAATTCATCACCTAAGAGTATTTGGGTGTATTGCGTATGCTCATGTACTAGACCAGCTAAGAAAGAAATTAGATGTAATGGTGAGAAATGTGTTTTCATTGGTTACAGTACGAATTCAAAAGCATACAAACTATATAATCTGGAAACAATGAAAGTGATTATTAGTCGAGATGTAACATTTGATGAAGAAGGAATATGAGATTGGTCATCGAAAGCAAAACAAAAGGAGCCAATGGTGATGCCGGGAAATTATATAAGAGAAAATGGTCATGCGAATCGACCACCTCAACCAGAATCATCTAGTTGACCTTAGAGAAATCGTTTGTTACCAGCTAGATTGGAGGACTATGTTGTGAGTAATGATAATGATCCATTTGATGAAAAAATTATCAATTTTGCTTTATTTGCAGATTGTGAGCCAGTAAATTTTGAAGAGGCATCTAATGATATAAATTGGAAAAAAGCTATGGATGAAGAAATTCATGCAATTAAGAAGAATGATACATGGGTACTAATAGATTTGCCTGCAGATAAGAAGCCAATTGGAGTAAAATGGGTGTACAAACACAAAGTATAAGCCAAATAGTGAGATTGATCAATTTAAAGCCAGATTGGTTGCAAAAGGATAAAAACAAAAGCCAAGTATTGACTACTTTGAAATATTTGCTCCTGTTGCCAGATTAGACACAATTCGTATGATTATTTCACTCTCAGCTCAAAATAAATAGAAAATATTTCACATGGATGTTAAGTCTGTTTTTCTGAATGGTACTCTGGAAGAAGTATATGTTGAGCAACCTGTAGGTTATGTAGTTGAAAGAAAGGAGGATAAAGTCTACAAATTAAAGAAAGCTTTTGTATGGTTTGAAATAGGTACCAAGAGCGTGGTATAAGCGAATTGATTCCTATTCTGTTGATCATGGTTTTCAAAGATGTCCTTTTGAACACACTTTGTATATTAAATTTGTTGAGCCTAATGATATTCTCATCATGTGTCTTTATGATGATAACCTGATTTTTACTGGAAATAATTTGAAGATGGTTGCAAATTTAGGGAGGTTATGATGAGTAGCTTTGAAATGACAAATATGGGTTTAATGTCTTGTCTTATTTTCTAGGCATTGAAGTTATTGATCAAAATGATGAGATTTTCATTTCGCAGAAATATGCTAATGATATTTTGAAGAAGTTTCAAATGGAGAATTCAAAACTAGTTCCCACTCCAGTTGAAGAAAACTGAAATTGGTAAGAGAAGGAAAAGGAAGAATAATAGATTCCACTTATTACAAGAGTTTAATTGGAAGTTTGAGATATTTAATTGCAACTAGACCAGATATAACTTTTAGAGTTGGATTACATAGCAGGTTCATGGAGGAACCATGCATTTATCATATGCAAGCAGCAAAACGAATTCTTTGATATATCAAAGTACCATAACTGATGGAATTTTTTATGCTGATGCTAATGGTATAAAACTTGTTGGATATACAGATAGTAATTGGGCAGGTGATATAGAAACAAGAAAAAGCACTTCAGGCTACATATTTCATCTTGGATTAGGTGCAATATCTTGGTTTTCAAAGAAACAACCAGTTGTTGCACTTTCTACAGCTGAAGCAGAATACATTGCAGCAGCCAGTTGTGCTACACTAACAATATGGCTAAGGAGAATTATTAAAGTGCTACATCAAAATCAAAATACTCCCACACTTATATTTTGTGACAACAAGTTAGCTATTGCACTCTGTAAAAATACAGTGTTTCATGGGAGATCTAATCATATAGATATTTGATTTCACAAAATTAGGGAATTGGTGACTAATAAGGAAGTGTTGATCGATTATTGTCACACTAAAAAACAAGTTGCAGATATTTTTACAAAGCCGTTAAAGGCGGAGTTATTTTACAAGTTGAAGAGAATGCTAGGAATGAAAAAATTTATTAGCTTGGTTTAAGAGAGGCAATGTAGAATGTTAAACCAAGTACATGCATTGCCCACCTTAACTAGCAAAAGTCTTACCTCCTGCAAGTTTACTACTACAAAGGCTGCATCACAACTTGCAACTTGCTAGATTCATTTGCTTGAAAATTCGGCGTTTACTTATTGTAGCAATTAAATGTCCACCGCTTGACTACAACTTGCCCCTTCCAGCATTTAAAGAACATTATTTCATGGATGGGTTTCTTTATATTTAAATATTTTATTCAGGTTAGATTGCCTATAAAAGGCTCCACATGTACCGTGTAATATTAGATCAATATGAAATAGTGTTTGTTACAAGAAAAAATTCTCTCCCTCTACTGACATGCTCTTTGGTGTGTGTGTGTAAGAGTATTATTAGGTGAACGTTCATAAATTTTCCTACAACTAGTATTGAAAACCAATTCATTGTGTTCAAGCTTCACCTTGTAAATATTGCAACGGTACGATAATTCACCAAATTGCCATTGTGAACATGTGTAACACCCCATGGAGCTTATACAAAAAAAGGTATGTTGTAAAAGGAATTAGTCAAAGTTTTCCAGGTACTTTCCCAGTTTTTGTGCTCAATGAATAACTATTAAAGAATTGTAATTTCTACTAAAGATAAATTCTTTTGAAAACATTATCCTATTAACTTTTCTATGATCTATGCTCTGACCATGATATAAAATTTCTTATATCCTAATTAAAATTTAAATGCTATTAAAGGTAAATGAATACCATTAAGGGAATTCACCTTAAAGAATATAATCAATTAATGGCATCCTAGGCATGATACTAAGAAATCATCTATAATTGATCTAAGGAAGTATACCTTGGCTTCGGCTTAAAATAATGGATTGAAGTGACTTGCTAATTCTTCACCATTTTCATGTCCCGCCTTGATTAATTCTTTTAATTAAACTCTTCTAGGTCCAATGTATTGTTTAATAATTTTACTTAAATGTTTAGATCTAAGTTCATAATCCATTTACTCAATTAGTCTCATTCTTAAGTATCATTTATTGATTGAAGTCCATCATCAAATGTATGTCCGAAGATTGGTGTCGTGGTTGTCATATATGTCATATGAATCTCGTTCAATATTTCTATATCTCATACACTTAAGATAGGTCTATGAATTTGTCCAGCATAGGTCCATATACAATAGTTCTTCACCAAATTCCTTTACAAGTTTGATCTCTTTTCATATTTTAAGTTGATTTAGTTAGAGTCTTTAAAGAATATTAGTTTTTCAATAACATAATAACAAGAACATAATTTAAACATTTCATTGATATGGCTTAGAGCCTTCATTGCTGTCCATGGGCTACATGTCTTGTTATATATTATAGAATTTAGACAAGATTACACATAGTAATTTGTCGAACAAAACTTACAAGACTTCTTATCTTAGGCCCTAGCTCTAACAACTGCATGTGGTCATTAAGTCTTTACCATATGCATCCGTATGTCCTTAATAATCTTAACATGAATTCCATCCTCCATGGAAAAGAGCCATGCCCACTCAATCTCAAATACTATTGTGGTGACTCCCATTCTTCCTTAATTCTGAAAACAGTAGAAAGAGTAAGATTACACAAATCTTAGTAGGAAACAAAATTAGAAATGTTGAAGGTACACAAATCTTAGTAGGAACAAAGTTAGAAATATTGAAGGAAAACATTTGTAACACAAATCTATATATTAATTACCAGAAATCAACTATGATAGGGATGATAAAAATACTTTTAACATTATTTAAGAAAAATAAAATGACATCCACTTACGAAAATTTTGAATGGTAGTCTCCTAAACTCAAACACTTTAAAACCATAGGTATTTCAAACCATTCTCTCAATATTTTTCCTTTAGGACGACATTCACAACATAGGGAATTCCCATCATTTTGGCGTTTCAAAATGATTTTATAGGTCTCAGCCACGTCTTTATTTAGCCATCAACCATTATCTCATTGTGTTGAGTTTAAGACTAGATCATTTATATGTTTGCCCCAATGGTTTATTGTGTTATATTTTGATGATGACAAATACATTACAAAAAGGATTACAAATATACTACATATGTGCTTGATGAGCTATATTGGATAATGCATGGTTATATATTATCTTGTTGTTCTTATTATAAGAATTATGCACTAAGTTTTGTGTAGCATCATTAACCGGATATATCCAATGTACTTGATAAGTGATATAATTAATTATTGGATATGTATTTATATGTGAATCATATATGCATGAAGAACTTTATAAAGTTATATACATGTGAAACATGCATATTTAGTTATTGAGTTATAGATTTGGACTAACCATGGTTTTCAAGTGAGTTATGCTTTGTAGGATAGTCCAAGTATCAAGAGTAAACATTGGAATAAGAAAGTGAAAGATCCTATTTATGCTCAACTCAACAAGAAGGAGAATGAAGAGATGAATCAAGCATTTAGAAGATTTGAAGAGAAGAATTCTTGGAAGCATGGATTGCATCAAGAAGCCTAAGGACTCATTTGGGTATATATTATCTTATAGGCAATTCTCCTTTGTAAGGATAGAGGTTTTCATGAAGAGAGCTCAAATATCATTATTCAATCTTGATAAATGTTTTTAACATGGTAAAATGCCCAACAAACAAGTTGGTGGTATTTTAAAACTATGAAAAATAGTCAAATCTGAGTTTTGGAAAGCCGACCTATGATCACCATTTTTATCATAACTCTCAAAATACTTTGAGTTTTGATATGAAATTTATTTCATATGAAAGTAGACTCAAAGAGCTTTCCAACGCATGGTCATTTGCTTAATTTGGATAAGAAACGAAGAAGTTATGACATTTTTAAAAGACTACTTTTCGAATAGGAATTATAATCGACTACATAAGACTTGTAGTCGACTACAAGACTTTGAAAAGCTGACCTATGGTCACTATTTTTATCATAACTTTTAAAATACTTTGAGTTTTGATCTGAAATTTATCTCATATGAAAGTACACTCAAAGAGCTTTCTAACACATGGTCATTTGCTTAAATTAGTTAAGAAACGAAGAAGTTATGATCATTTAAAAACGACTACTTTCCCAAGTAGAATTGTAGTCGACTACACAAGACTTGTAGTCGACTACAGGACTATCAGAAATGGATTGTAGTCAACTACAAAACCTTATAGTCGACTACAAAGTGTTAGATTTCGAAAATTACTTTCCAAAGAGGACTGGTAGTCGACTACAAGGTATATGTAGTCGACTATAAAGTGCCAGAATAGCCTGTAATGGCTATAAACGGCTATATTTCGAAAGTAATGATTTTAAAACGCCACCAAAGGCTATTTTATCACTTGGGCTATTAATACAAACCAAGATTAAAGCATTTACAAGAGAAAAACTCATATTTTCATATCATAACACTTGATCAATATTTTTCCTACCAAAATCAAGATTTGAGCTCTTCATTATCAAAAATTCATCTATCCCTTAGTTCTTCAAGTTCTATATCCACTCTTTGAGAGAGTTTATTTTTATATACATCCTTGTAAACACTTGTAAGAGGGTGGAGAATCTCTCAAGAGAGTTCAAGGGTAGATTTCCCTTGAAGAGAAAAGAAAGAGGCTCAAGCATAAGGGTGGATGATTCCAAAGTGTCAGAAGTGCTCTGTTTTTGTAAAGGTTTCTCAAGCACCTAAGTTACAAGCTTGAAGAATAGTAGAAACCTCAAGTGGATGATCTTGGGGCTGGATGTAGATTACAAGAAGTGATTGAACCAGTAAAATATTGTTTGCACTCTCTTATCCCTTACTCTCTTTACATTCTAGCAATTTACATTTAACTACTTATTTGTTAAATTCTCATGATTGCTATAATTGTTGATCTACTGCATATCTGTGATATTTCTACTTAGATCATTTGAACTAGATATATATCTTGTTTGCTTTATTTATATATACATGTAAGCTATACTCAAGCTATCTATATTGATTGACAAATTTTCACAAGACATTCATTTAAAACTCAATTTGCTCACAGAAGCAAATTGTAGTATACTACAAGAAAAGTGTAGTCTACTACTAGAAACTCAAAATTAGTGTTTTATTTGTTGATCTTGCAAAACCACTTTCAGGGGCTTATTGTAGTTGACTACACACTACTTGCAGTCTACTACAAGGTTTCAACTAAATGATTCTCTATCTTGGTTTATTTCCCACTAGTCTGCAATTAATCACACTATAATTTACATTGTTCTATATACTTATATGTGATTGATATTATGCATTATATGAATTGTTAGTAATATAAAATCATGAATTGTTGTGAAATATATTTATTCCACTGCATGTAATGATTGGGTGCATCAAAATGCACAAAATCTCAAGGTTGTCTTAAAATTTATGATCACCCAATTCACCCCCCTCTTGTGTGATGGTTGCCTTTGGCTAACATACGGAATTCCCATCATTTTGACGTTTCAAAATGATATCATAGGTCTCAGCCACGTCTCTATTTAGCCATCAACCATTATCTCATTGTGTTGAGTTTAAGACTAGATCATTTTGAGAATTAAGATTTAAGCATGGTTCATCTAAGTGCAAACCATACATGCAAGCTTTTGAAAGCCTAATTTCTTTTCATAAGAATTAAAACCATTCATGAACTTGAAGGAAAGTATAAAAACAGAAACATGTAACCGTACAGAATATTTAAAATTGAAATGACGTTCCATGCAGAACAAGAAAACAGTAAGGTAAACATAAAACAGAATGGAAAACAAGATTACTTTGCTAAAGAACTAGATCAGTAAAAAATTAAATAGCAAGGAAAATGTTAAGATGGAACCGAAAAATCAAAGATGGAACGGCAATGAAAGTATTGGAATGAAAACTGTAAAACAGCAGAGAATTATTTAAGTATAAACTAGAAAACAAGAATGAAATAGCTTGTTTCTTATCTTTTGAATTGAAGACTTCTTCTTTTCTTGCTCTTACATTCTCTTTCTCTCTCACAGCCTTAACTCTTAAATTAATACAATGGTTATGGTGTGTGTGTGGCGTGAACCTTCTCTATTTATAAGCAAGTTCAAAAATGATTAACTAAATGTAGTTAATGAAGGGAAATGATGTGTTTCATTTAGATAAAGCAGCATGATGATGGACAGCATAATTTTCCTTGGTTGTCGAGTCCATCACCTTGTCTTTCACTCAAGGTTCATAAGATTATTCCTATAGCCTAGCTTATTGACGTGCCAAGCTGCATGTCTTCCTTTGCCATTTTATTGCATGCACCCTTTCATTTGTTTAATTGTTTTGAAGTCCTCCTTATTTTGTGTCTTTGCTTGTTAGTCCTTTATCACTTGGAATGTCTTTTATTTTACTGACTTGGTGTTCTATGTTTAATCACATTGCTGTCTTATTATTATATCCTGTCTAAATTGATTTTAGTTTAAATTAACTTAAGTTACTTACTAGAATAATAATTTATAGATATCTTAACTTATGGAAAAATTCTCTTTTTATTTATTTATGCTACTGCTGCACCTAGCTTCCCATATCTCATCATTATAAGCTAAGGTTTTATCTAATTAATTTGGATACTTAATTTTAATTATCTCCTTTAATCCCTTAAGTTATCTCAAGGCTTCCTACAAATTTCGACATTTTGTTCTGTCACTCTTGAAAAATATTCTACACCCTAAGTAATGTGATATTAAAATTAAGATGTTACAACATGGCCACAATCCCAGCACCTTCCTAGTCATGGGTACTTTCACCAAATTCTAATGGATCTTGATGAATTCCTTTCTATCAAATTTTGATTGATGTACTGCATAATTAGGTGGTAGAGCTTCACCAAGATCCAACCGAGTTATTTCCACTAGTGACGCATTTGATGGACCTAGAGCACCTTGCAGAGGCTCAACAGTCGCCAACATTCAATCACTAATGAAGGTACTCTCCTTTGTGAAAGTCTAAATCAAAAGTCTGCATTGGATCGCAAGAGGAACTTGGTAATAGACATGTCCATAATGAAAGGAATTTTGATATTGTGTTATTTTTGGTGTAGTTTCAAATTCCTCATTTTCAATGAATTTTTTTTTTACAATAACCGGATCATGCAAGATTGGAAGATAAAAGTCACAAAAAACAAGAGATGATACTTAATAGCCTTCTCTTTCCTTCTTCTTGACTCTTCCCAATTAGGCGGAGACAAGGGGATACAAAAGAAAATATTGTTCTATACACTTGTAAGGATGGTTCGAGAGTCCTTACTCCTCTCCCTCACTATACTCTCTTGAAAATCTCAAAACCTATCTCTTACTACTTTTTTTCCTTTTTATTTATATCTTCTGTTAGTTTTGTTATCTCACTTTATTATTGACTGTGAGATCAACCTCTAACTAACTAACTAACTAGCCTACCCCTCCCTTGTTCCTTCTAACATACACTATTTGCACTGGGGCTCTAGTAATACTGCCCCCAAAAGATCCACCTTGTCCTCAAGGCGAAAGGTGGGAAAAAGCTGTTGGATTGACTCCACAACTTCCTAGGAGTTTTCGAGGGTAAATTTGCCCATTTTATCAGCACATATAGGGAACTGGATAGAGAAGTTTGGAAATTGACCACTTGCTTTGGCTGGACCTATAATTCCAGCTCTTCTGATAACATGGGAGGTAATGGTTGGGGTGTGACCTAAGGGGGACTGGCCTTCTTCAACAGGGAGACATGGAAAAGAAGGTGAACTTTACTTTCAGCTGGCAGGTGCAGCTTGTATACGAAAACCACCATCTTTTCCTCGATTTGATAGGGACCATAGTATCGAGGACTCAACTTCTCCTTGATTTGTCTTGCGAAGGATTTCAACCTATATGGTTGAAGCTTCAAATACACCTAATCACAAACATGACAATGCACATCCATGCGATGCTTATTCTCTTGTGTTTGCATCCGGTCTTGAGCCTTGACTAGATTGTCCTTAAAAGCTCGTAAAATTTGATCTCGCTCCATATCCATCCTATTCACCTCATCTACTATTAAAATCATAGCGACTCCCTTTAACAAGACTGGAGGATCTCACCCATACAACGCTTGGAATGGGGTAATTTTGGTTGAATTATTGTAGTTGGTGTTGAACCAAAACAGCCACTGGGTTGGTTTAGCCCCTGTGAAGCAACGAAGATAGACTTCTAAGCATTTATTCACCACTTCGGTCTGCCCATCTGTTTAGGGATGATAGGCAGTGCTATACTTCAATTTCGTGCTAACGCTCTTGAACAACTCGGTCCAGAAATGACTAAGAAAAATCTGATCCTGATCGGAGACTATTAAAGTTGGAAATCCGTGCAATTAGACTATCTCTTTGAGGAAAAGATCAACCACATTTTTGGTTGTAAAAGGGTGAGAAAAGGGAATAAAATGAGCATACTTGGATGATCTATCTACCACTACCATTATAGTGTCTTTCCCCTGTGCTCTCAGTAATCCCCTTATGAAATCCATAGAAATATCAAACCAAACTAAACTAGGAATGTGAAGAGGTTGCAATAGCCCTACGAGGGAGAGAGTGGCAGTCTTGTTCCTTTGGCACACATCACAATCAGCTACATATTCATGTATACCCTTCTTTATTCCATCCCAAAACAGCACATTCGAAATTCTTTTATATGTTCTGAAGAATCCTAAATGACCTCCGATGGCTGAATTATGAAACTTAAAGAAGATGGTAGGGATCTGAGTGGAACCTTTAGGCAAGACTAATCATCCTTTATAGTACAGTTTACCAGCCTTCACCTGATACTGGGGATGAGCCTTGGAATTAGTTTGTAAGTCCTGTAGAATGTTTCTGATCTTTGGATCTTCTTGCACCTCCTTAGTCCACAAATCTATTATCGTTGTATGCACTAAGGAGACAACTCCATAAGTTATTTTCCTAGAAAGCCCATCAGCAACGCCATTTTCAACCCCTGGTATGAATTTTATGGAAAAATCAAACCCAATCAATTTAGATGTCCATGTACATTGTTCTTCGGTCAATAACCTCTGTCCAATCATAAACTTCAAGCTTCTCTGGTCCGTATGGACCTCAAAGTACCTCCCTAACAAGTAATGGCGCCATTTTTTGACAGCCATGATCACAACCATTAACTCTCGCTCATACACCAATTTCAATTGAGCTCTAGGGGATAAAGCTTGGCTGAGAAAAGCAATAGGTCTCCCTTCTTGAGATAAAACTGCCCCGAGACCCTTACTTGAGGCATCAATCTCTCTCACAAATAATTTTGAAAAATCTAGAATTGCAAGGATGGGTAGCGAAACCATGGCTGATTTCAAGGCCTTGAAAGCCTTTTGTCCTTCTATACTCCATTGGAAACCTTCTTTCTTAACGAGCTGAGTTAGGGGTTTGGCAATCTTGCCATAATTCCTAACGAACCGCCTATTATAACCATTCAAGCCTAAGAAACCTCTCACACATTTGTGGTCTTTAGGAATTGTCCATTCCTTCATTGCTTCCACCTTGGGATCGACAGCCACACCCTCAGCTGATATAATGGTCCCAAGTATTCGAGCTTATACTTGCCAAAAGTGCATTTTTTTATTTACTACCAACCTATTTTCTCGCAACAGCTGTAAAACAACCCTCAAATGCCCCTAATGGGCCTTTTCATCCCTGCTGTACACCAAAATTTCATAAAAAAAAATAGCTAAGACAAACCTCCTTAGGAAGGGTGTGAGCATGTCATTCATCATTGCTTGAAAGGTAGAGGGGGCATTAGTGTTACCAAGTGGCTTCAATAACTCAAGAGGGGGGGTGAATTGAGTTTTCAAGAACTTTCGCAAAGTTTGTTTCAATGATGCTAATTATATTGAATCAAAGGACTTGTTAAGGATAATGACTAAGATTAATGAGCTTTCTGATACAGAAAATATAAGATAAGAATTCACAACACTAAAAACATCAAGCTAGATAAGTTGATAGAATGTAACTTATAAGTAAAAGATAAGGGTTGAGAGAATGCAAACAAGATTTATACTGGTTCAATCACTTCTTGTGATCTACGTCCAGTCCTCGAGATCGTCCACCCGAGATTTCAACTATACTTCAAGCTTCTAACTTGGGTGCTTGATAAAAACCCTTACAATATAGAGCACTCTTCACTTAGTATGGGATCCTCCACCCTCTATGTGCAAGAGCCTCCCTCAATACAACAAGGAATTTCTCTCCTTGAACTTACACAAGATAATCTAATGGTTTTTGGTAGCTTGAAACTCTCACAAGAGCAGATATACAACTTGATGAACAGATGAGTATTTGATCAAATCACTAAGCAAGCTTTTTCAAATGGAAAACAGAGTATGATGAACTGAAGATTAGAAAAAGCTCTTTCAAAATTAATTTTTGATCTTAGGTGTTTTTGAAACATAATTTAGATGAGCTATAAATAGCTCTTACAAGTTTTGGATCCGTTGGGTAGTAGGTAGGTATTAAAACAATATTCAAACTAGCCGTTGGAAAAGTTTCTGGAGCGTGTGTAGTCGACTACACGACTGTTGTAGTCGACTACCATGCCTTTCTGACTTTTAAAAACATGAGAGTTTATTATTAAAAGAATGCATGTAGTCGACTACACTTACAAGGTAGTCGACTACAATAGCTCTCGGACTCTTTTTAAAAGCAAGGCAACTGAGATATATTATCAAAAATAATATGTAGTCGACTACAGAGCTTATGTAGTCGATTACATGTCTCCTCTGGTTTATGCACTTTTAAAAAGGAACAATTTTGAAAACGATGTAGTCGACTACAATACCTTTGGTAGTCGACTACAAATGTCCTCGGGTTAACATGTATTTAACAAAAGTATTTTTATCAGCATTGTAGTCGACTACAAGCATCCTCGGGACATTTATAAATGACAGGCATTTTAAGGTTTTGCCTATTTGTAGTCGACTACAATACTTGTGTAGTCGACTACAAGTTTGTTCTGACTTTTGGAAAAACGTTGTAAACTTAACATTTTCCAGCTGTGTAGTCGACTACATCAACCTTGTAGTCGACTACAAGTGACTTAAAAACTCATTTTTGATAAGTTAAAAAATCTTTCTTTCCAAAGCATTTTTAAAGATAACTTTCTTTTTATCAAACCTTATTTTAGGAATAGTTTTTGTAAGATTAAAATAAAATGCTTGCTAAGTGATTTAAGCAATTAATTACTCTTACAATGATAACTAAAAAACCTATAAGTCTTGAGTACTCCTTGTGAACTTGTTCTTGTCTTCTTGGTGCGGAATCCTTTGTTTGGTTATCATCAAAATTCTATGTGACAAATGTTGTTCACAATTAGTTAACCCAAACGGCATCACGAGAAATTCATAATGCCCTTCGTATGTACGAAATGCTGTCTTTGGAATGTCTTCGTCCTTCATCCTTTTCTGATGGTACCCGGATTTAAGGTCTAACTTAGAAAAAATGGTGGCTTCCTCCAACTCATCTAATAACTCATCAATGATGGGTATAGGAAATTTATCTGGGACGGTTATCTTATTCAAAGCCCTATAGTCTATGTAGAATCTCCACCCCCATCCTTCATTTTAACTAGGATAATTGGACTTGAATAAGGATTCACATTGGGCCTTATGATTCTAGTTGATAACATCTCCTTAACCGGTATCTGTACTTCTGTTTTCTAATAATATGGGTATCTATAAGGATGCAAATTAGGGATTACATCTCCCTCTTTCAATATTATTGCATGATCTTGCCTCGTATTAAATGGTAGACCACTTCTCGAAACACAATAGAAAAATCTGTTAAAACTTCTTTTATGGGGGCTGACACTGGTTTGTTCTCATCCCTTTTTCCTTCTAACTCCTTATACTCTAAGAAAAACCCTTGGGCCTCATCATTCAAGGCCTTTATCATGGACTTGAGAGATGATGGACCTTTAAAAAGTGTTGCTTCCCCTTTTAACACAACCACACACCCTCCTACATCAATTTTTAATGTCAAATCTCTGAAATTAGCTTTGATTTCGCCCAAGCCCTTCAACCAATCCATGCTTAGGACCATATCTACTCCCCCTAGTTCAAACAAAAAGAAATCTTGTTGAACTTCTAAATTTTGTAACTGCAATAGCACCTTCAAACAAACCCCCTTGCATATGACTTTATGTCCATCCCCTACCTCAGCTGTGTATTCCAAGGTTTCAACCCACGGTAATTGTAATTCCTTTACGACCTTGGATGCCACGAAGTTGTGGGATGCCTTGCAGTCAATTAACACCACCACTTGTGTAACATCATTCCTTAAATTTCATTATTTAAATATTATTATTTTTAATTAACATTTAATTATGTGTAATATTTATTTCTTTATAATTTTATTTCTCCATTGTTATGCCTTAGAACTCTAATTTTTCTTAACTATAAATTAGAGGCTAAAAAAATTTACTTAGGACATATTTTAATTTATTTAATTATAGTCGTTTACTATTTTTAGTATATCAGTAAAAATAATTGGTCAGAACAAATTATTGTTAGTATATTTTCTGTTTTTCTCTGATTGTAGAGTAATAATATTTTAGAGATTATTTTTGTATAAAGAGTATCCATTAAAATAATCAATGTGGCTTATATAATTAAACAGAGACATACTTTACAATAGGGTTTTTAACAGGACATGAGTGTCATTTTTATTTTATTATATGTTAACATAAGGGTAAAATTGTCATTTAAAAATATTAGTAGAAAAAAGACAAAACAAGTGTAACAAGATGGAATCTAGTTCGAATAAAATTAGAATCTAGTTAGAAACTAACTAAATTCATTAAAATCTAACTAAGTTAATTAGTAACTAAATTGGTTAGAATTAAACTAAATTAGTTAGAAACTAACTTAATAGTTAGAATCTAACTAAATAAAGAATACAAATTTAATTTTTACATGGCTTCTTCAAGAAGCCAAACAATACAATATTATTTCTTAATAAAATAACAATTCTTTCTAAATATCTCTTAATAAAATAGTCATATCATGATAAAAAAAATTAAGATGATAATTATCAAGACAAGATCGGCTAGTGAGGAAGAGAAATAGAAGAGGAAGGCACGGCCAAAGGAGGAAGAAGAGAAAGAAAAGAAAGAAAACAAAAGAGAGAAAAAGAATGAAAAAGAGAGAAAAAAAAGGAAAAAATTCTAAAAAAATAGGAAATTGCTTCTAAGTGAATCTTCATCTAAGAATCTACCAAGAGCCAAGAAGAAACTAGGATTCTCCATTGGTTTTCAAGTTCAAAGTTGTATTCAAAGAAGAGGAAGAGGGAGGAGTTCAAGTACCCATCATCCTTTTGATTCTAAACTTGGTGTTTTAGCTAGATTTTCATGGATTTTGAGTTTTTCATGAATATTCATCAAAGAATATACTTAGATATGCTTGATTATGGATGACGGTTGGAGACTTTAGCTTTGTGAGAATTTCGAAATTCATGGGCTTGTAGTGATTGAATGATGGTTTTATTGATATATTAAGTGATTTATGCTATGTTTTGATGAAATATGGTTGTTTGGATTGAAAAAATCTAGGAACCTTGACCATATGTGTTTCGGCCAAGCTAGAGAAATTATAGTTCCAATGTGTTTGATCATGTACATAAGGGTTATGATATAGATTAGTAAGTTGTTAGGTGGTTTATCAAGAATTGGTGGAGTTTTGATGAATTTGGAATAAAAATATATTAACCTTAACTATATATATGTTTCGGCCAAGACAAGTCCTTTAGGGTTTATATGTGTAAGTTGTCATATTAATAGTTAAGAGAATGAATTATTGGTTAATTAAATTGTGTGACAAAATCCAAGCTTAGTTAGGTGATAGAAGTTGAGAAAAATCACTTGGAAGGTTTCGACCTAGTGATTTAAATAGCCTAGGTTGGAAAATTTACACGTAATCATTCTATTATGGTGATTAGAAGATGACCTTGGTGATGATTTGGAAGAAAATGAGGGAAATTAACAAAGTTTAGTATTAAACTAGATTAAGAAACCCTAAATTAGATTTCAACTACATTAGGGTTTTCAACTTAAGATTTGATTTGGATTCAAAGAAATGAGTATTAGAATGACTAAGAATGATTAAGTGTTAAGAAATAATGAATGTTCAAGCACTTGGAAAACTTGACCAAATGAAAAGTGAAAATGACCAAATGAATAGTACTTTACCAAATGAATAGTAATTTGGCTAAGTTGTGAGACATTTTTAATATTCTTAATGGCTAATTTATATTAGCAAGTTGACGTGTTTATGATGACTAAGACAAACCTAGATCATAGGGTTGAGGTTTCTGCAAAAACCTAGCTCCTAAGGTTAAGTGTTAATCAAGTGTGTTTCTAAGAGTATTTAAGTATGAAATAAGTCCAGAAAGTTGACTTTTTGAGAAAAATATTCAATTACTCTAGAAACTTAGAAAATGACATTACATGATCATGAAATGATATGTAAGATGATATAAAAGACAAAGATGTGATCCTCGGTAAGGGAGGTGATTCTTAAATAATCAGATGAAAATGATTCTCATAAGAAAGGTGATTCCCAGATAAATGTTGGATGTGATCTTTGGTAAGGGAGGTGATCCATGAAAGTATTACATGTGTCTAGAGATGGATAATCCACAACAGAAGAATGGAATTATTAGAGGAACAGATGGAATCCACCCCAAACGTGTGATATGACCATTTGGTTTAGGGGACGCCCTATGCCAAGGAAGAACTCTTATGACTATATTCATAGTAATTTTATTATGTTGACCATGTAAGCATAGATTATAGGGCTATGCCCACAGATAAAAAATAAGTATGAGCATGTAATTGTCCCAACAGAAAATAAGAAATCAGATTAGTTATTTTGCTGTTAAATGTTTTGAGAGAATATGTACTGCTAGCTTAGTTAATTATATTCTGTCCTTAATTTTATTCATAAAAATATTTTTACAATTTAATGTAGCTGGAAATATTATAGTTATTGTTTTATTTATTTTATCTGCTTGAATTCCTACTGAGAATTTAATTCTCACTCCTAAGTATAATATTTCCAGAGGACTCGGAGATTTGAGAAGATGTATCATATCACCATTATAATAGATTTTGATGTGGCTCTACTTCATGATCTTGAGGATGACACCTACATATTAGATATTAAGGGTTTTCATGACCATTACTTTCTTGTAGTTGTATAATTATGTAGTTTGTTAACTATGTAGTTGTAATATATATGTGACACATTATGGAGAAAGGCTTCATCAATAGGGTTAGAGATCCCTTTTTTGTCTTTTGATGTATTTATGTACATAGTTTGTAAGATGAAGCTTATGTATATAAATAAGTTCTAGTAATGAACACAACAATATTTTGGTGTGTTATATTATTAGAACAACATACATTATCAGTAAAAGTAAACGCTAGTTTAAGTTTACTTATTAATTTAAAATTACGAAAAATAAATTCACGCTTTACGAATGTTAAAGACGAACAAAATTACTTAAATGTTGTAACTAAATTAAATTCCATATATTATAGATCAATTAAATAAAGGAATTAATTGTAATTTAGGATAAGGTTTTACAACTTGTCTTCCCTTCACCTCCCCCCACAATTTGAGTGATCTTTTTGAAGTAAGGCCCATAATGCTTTGGAGTGACAATTGCATAACTTTATTCTCCACTTCATTACCTTCCCACAGGATGATTTCCTCCATGTCCTCCTCTGCATCTTCTTCCAACAACATTATGGTGAGTTGCTTATTTTTATAGATATGTTCAAGGTTGTATAGCACAGCAGAAACATAGCCCTTTTCACATTTTTTCTTGTAATTCTACTTTAGGTAGCCTCTTGAATCCACTCCCTTTGCTCCTGATATTCCCATTCATCCTATTGTTATTAGGACCAATTACAGATCCTTTAATCCTATCCTAAGATAATCCTGGTCGTTGCCCTGGTTCCTAGGTAACAATCATCGAATTTAGAAAAGACCTTGCTCCACCCCTAATTCTACTTCTTGAGAATCATGTCCCTCTTGCCACTGTATTGTTCTTCTCATCAATCATTTGTCCTAAATCCATAGTCTCATTCAAGGAAGTTGGGGCATGCAATTTTAACTCTGCCCTAATTTCCTTTAAGACCATTTAGAAAAATACCTTGTAGATATTGCTAATCAATCCTTTTCATGGGACCCACATACAATTCAAACCTCTTTCAGTACTCCTCTACCGATGTTACTTGTTGCAATTTCAGCAACAGTTCAAATGGATTTTGCATCAAGGAAGGTTGGAACCTCCTGATAATGGCATTGCGAAAAACCTCCCATGTCGGACCTTCCACGCATGATTCCCACCACTGAAACCAACTAAGGACTCTTCCCTCCATGGCTACCATTACAACCCTTAGTCTTTCTTCTTCCGAAACGCCCTTGATAAGAAAATAACGTTTAATGTGATTCACCCAACCAAACGCATCCTTTCCTGTGAAGATGGGGATCTCCAATTTCCATCATCGATCATCTTGATACTCCCCACTGGAATCGTGTTGCGACCCTTCTCTCTCTTCTGATGCTCCTTCGGTTCGATTCCTTGCCCTCTTGTTAGAATTTGGTTGTGATTCACGATTTGTTAGGGTTTCTAACAATTCCTCAATTTTGTTCAGTCGGGCATCTTGCATATCTCGATGCAACTCCTCTTCTACTCGTCTTGCATCAATTATTTTCTCCAACGCTTCCAAACGTGCTTCCATTCTCATATTCACCATGAAATGTTTCTAAGATCAAAACAACTTTGATACTAGTTTCAAGAACCAGATCAAGATTGGAAGGTAAAAGTTACAGAAAACAAGAAATGATACTGAATAACCTTCTCGTTCCTTCTTCTTGACTCTTACCAATTAGGAAGAGACAAGGGGATACAAAAGAAATATTGTTCTATACACTCGTAAGGATGGTTCAAGAGTCCTTACTCCTCTCCCTCACTATACTCTCTTAAAAATCTCAAAACCTATCTCTTACTACTCTTTTCTTTCTATTTATATCTTCTATTAGTTCTGTTATCTCAACTATTATTGACCGTGAGATCAACATCTAACTAACTAACTAACTAGCCTGCTCTTCCCTTGTTCCTTCTAACATACACTTTTTGCACTAGGGGTCTTGCAAATTTACCCCGTTAAAATTGTTTGGTAATTTTAAATACTTTAAACTTTTTATTCCAACAGAGTAATTTATAATGTAGTATCTTAAATACCCTAAAAATTTACATCCCCTCTAAAGATACTACATCCAAACGCACATGAATATTTTCCTTTAATTGTTGAGATTATTGGTGATTCTCATATGGCTATCAAGCATGTGATTAGCATGTATAGATGTCTAAACCCCAACTGGGAACGTTACTATGAGAAAGCGAAAAGTTTGTTAGATGTCATTATTAAACTATTTCCAAGAGAAGAAAACATAGACACCAACGATTTAGCCCAAGCAGCTTGTGATTTTAGGTGTTATCCTATCATAGCTAAGCAGGTCATAGTAGAAATATGGACGTCAATTCCCTCGGCTGATTGCCTTTAAATACTTGAGATTGTCCTAATCAAATAACTAGATGAAGTTGGAGGTTGGAGGTTGGAGGTTGGAGGATCTAGTTGAAGGATTTTCTTGAAAATTTATACTAGAAGGTTGATGTTAAATTTAAGAAAGAGGCAATGAAGATGGTCATGGAAGGTGAACTCTTTTAAGTGAAGTTTTTGAGGGGGTTCTACTGAGGTGTCCAGACTAGCTTGAAGCTCTCAAAGTCATGTATGAGGCCCATAGAGGTATATGCAGAGCTCATCAACCTAGGGGCAAGATAAGGTGGCTATTGGCTATTATTGACCCAAGGTACTGAGGATTGAATCTTGTATGAAAAGCTAAGTGAAGAATGTTACTGGAATTCTCAGGTACATCCAATGGTCAAGCCATGACCAATCATGGGATGGGCTATGGTTTTGATTGGCCAGATTTACCCTCATCATGAAAAACACTTTCGTATGTGGTATTTCCAAAAGACATTGTGGTCACAAACTATTTCATGAAGTGGTTGGAAGCAATCGCTATGATAAATGTCAATCAGAAAGATGTGATAAGTTTCATCAAACAACAGATCATCATCCAAAGATTTGTCATTCCTTAATACACAACTGCAAATCAGGGCAAGACATTCACTGGAGATCATGAGAATTCATTAAATTAATAATTTGGTATTGAGATTCTTCATTTATCACCATATTATGCTCAAGCTAGTGGGCAAGCTAAAGCTAGAAACAAAGTCACAATGAACATGATCAAGAAGCAAATTGAAGTTTAGCATAGGGATTGGCATGAGGAGTTGTATGAAGTTTTGAGGGCTTATCGAACGTCTCAAAGATTCAAATTCAACTACACAAATGGTTCCCTTTAAGCTAACTTGCAGCCATGAGGTCATATTGCTAAGGGAGATCAATGTGAAATGAGCCAAAGTAGCCAAGCATCATAATTTGACTCTCGGGGAATATTTTGAAGGCAATGATGATGGAATTAGAGGATTTAGATATGAAGATCGAATGATAGCTTTAGACTTCATCAGACTTCACAAAGAGAAGGAGGGCAGAGCCCCTAATGTCAAAATTAAGAAGGGTTTTCAAGAAGGCAATTTAGTTTGGAATACTATCTTGCTTACTTCACCAAAGGATCCCACGTTTGGCAAATGGTAACCCAATTAGGAAGGAACGGGTTTTATTAGTGTTATCAAGAGAAGCTTATCTTCTCATGAATATAGACGGTTGATAGTGATCAAGCTATCAGTGCAAAATATGTTAAGAGATATTTCCCTTCTCTTTGGGAAAGGTATTTTCAATAGTGATAACTGAAAATTAAAGCTAAAGATAGGTTGGCTAAACCATTTTCATTCCATAATGATATAGTAGAAGATGATAGAGAGCAACTTACACAATAGAAACTGGGAAGATAAGTAAGGTAAATTGAAGTAGAACGATAATAGGAAGGGTTCTAGGGTTTTAGAAACCTCTCATATCTAAAATTATAATATTACGATTGCCAAAAGATCATAAATACAAATATCTATGATTATTTATACGAGGGTTATTGACATATTACTAAACCTAATTCAATATTTTAAAACCCAAATAACCGTAAAGTCTAAACCTCATTAAAAATGACATGCTAGTCATGTGACTATTTATTACAAAAAAATAGTACTTTAAAATGAAAATAAAACTGACGAAAACAAGTAATGTTAAATAACATAACATTAAGAAGTTGCTCCTGCATCATTCTCTCCCTCTCGAAAAGAGACCAAAGTCTGATGCAAAAAATTTAGAAACTTCAGAATATATTTTAGGATCAATCCACTGCAATGCATTGGTGTGGGCTAAAAGTATATCGATAACTAAGTCTAGAATTGACAACTTTTGTAAAGAATCATCAAACTAAATCTTGTAGATTATGAATATAGTAAAGTGATAAGTAAGGGTATCTCCCCTAGGGAATTGGGTCTAGTTAACTTATTAACAAAATTAAAAATAATAAACTAAGAAAACAATAAAGTAAAAGGAGGTTTTAGAAAACAATGAAATTAAATAAACTAAAAAGTAAAGAATGAAAATATTGAGATTGCAAGAATCATGCATGATGCAAATGAAAAGTAATAGTAGTGAAGACTTGGTTAAGATATTTTTCTTTACTATGACTTTAAACAACGATAATAAAATATGATATTACTCTTAATTAACAAGAAAATTATCAACTGAAGAGAGCAATAAACTCTTACCCAATATTTTTTTAGTTCATTGTTAATTAGAACGAATTTTCTAATTAATTCCTAACTACTAAGCAACTTAAAATAAGTTCTTTAAATTTAACTTAATAGCAACCTTAAGTTAAGAAAAATATATTAACTTAAGTAATAGCCATGCAAGTTCAAATTATTTAACTTTGCATTATTAATATAATAAAAAAATTTAATTTAATCTAAAAGTGAAATTTATTTAATTTGATTTAAAAATTAATTTTATTTAAATCTCACCATATTTATACAAAGTTTTTATATCAGGTGGTACCGTGAAATTGAATGTCGATAGAGAGTGTTATGGTACCTGGTATCTTTGCCCAAATGCCACGTAGTAGGCCGAAGCGGATTGACTTAATTGATCCATAGCTTTCGGATAAGATATTTGTATTTTTCGTGCGTACAAACTCAAATCTCTCCTATTATCTTGCCAGGTGGCTTGCTAGGTGGCTATTAGGGGTTAAAACAGGATATGTTAGATTATATTTTATTTTAAATAAATTTGGCTTATTTTTAAATTTTTTATTTTTAATTTGATTTATTACTTATTATATATATTTTTTGACTTAACGTACTCTCTTTGTGAAAATATAAAAACTTAATCTGATTTAAAAATTTATTTAAAAATATACATTACATAAAAATTTTCTAATAAACTAATATGTTTAAACTTTTTAAGTTTTAAATATAGTTAATATTTAATAAAATTATTATATTGTGTATAAAATAAATAAATAATATTAATATATAACTAATAAATCATATAAGTATTATAAATTTTTTGATTAAGTTTAATTTTGATTCACTATTAGTGTAAAGTTTTTTACACTGTCACTCAATCATATATTATCAACTCATTAAAAGAGTTTACCTATTATAATAATTATCTCAAAAGTCTAACTCTTTTAATGATATGTCAGTACATAATTAGATAATAGTATAAAAAAGTTTTATACTAAAAATAGATTAAAATGAAATTCTTTTTAATTATATATTATTATAAGATATAAATAATCCAACTTGTTAAGTTAAATATATTTTTTTAAAGACATAAACCTAAGACTATTTAACAAAATAGATTTTTTTAAAAAAATTAATTAAGCGTAACTTATTTAATAAATAAACTAAACATATGTAAAAAAATAAATAAATAAACTAAGTGATAGATCCTATTAGACCATTTATTTTCACCTCTAGTGACTATTCTTTTTTAGAAAAATTTTCTAACGTTTACGGATTAGTTAATTAATCTTATAGGAAATTATCTCGAGCAGTGATTGACCGTAATATTTTGGATTAAAAATTATTTTTGATATTTACCTTTTTTTCTAAAAATTAATATTTATTAATTAATTAATTTTTATATTAAATAAATATTTATATATTTATTATAAAATTAATAAATAATAAATAATTTTTAATATACATTAAATACTAAACTTATCAACAGCAGCTACTTTTAAAAGATTAAAAATCTGCCGACTTCCCCGTGACCCTTTACCTGGTTACACCGGAGAAACTTCTCCAACTTACCATTTTCTGTACTAAAAATTAAATAAAAATTGACACATAGTAGATGTCGTGGAAGCCACGTAGACGGTAAGAGTAACAGATCGAGCTCCTCCGTACCATCCAACCCACAGACAATGACTAGCGGGAATTATGTAAGATGCCACTTCAGTTTAGCGGATGACTCGTGGCATGTTTCGTAAGATAATTCCAGATTGTATAAAGTATGTTGCCTTTCTCACCTTGGTGACCAATTCCTACTTTTAATTTCTCTTTTTACCTCCAAAAAGTGAAATATTTTAATATTAAAAGGCTTTTTCTTCCTTTACAAATATACGAAAGTTTAAGCTTTTGAAGAATGTCGTAACTACTACTTTTTTCCTGAAAAAAAAAAAGACAAAAATGTAATGAGACATATCTATTTTATATACTTACATACTCTTATTTAGTACCCAATGTTATGCGCGATACTAGCCATTTCAATAATAAAAAATGTATGTAGCTATAATTAAATAATAAAATTTAATTGAGTTTAATTTTGATTTACTTTTAAAAAAAATTATACTATCATCTAATAATATATTGATATATCATTAAAAAAATTAGATATTTTATATAATTATTATAATAGTCAAACTTATTTAATAATTTATAAATATATAGTTAAATTTTCTTTACATTAATAATATATTAAAATTAAATTCAATTTAATTTTAGTCAAATGAATTGACATATTTAATGATTTTTTAGATTAGATTAATAATTTCTATTATTTATTGACAATCATAATTTGAATAATTAACACAGAAAACACATTAAATTCTTATATTGCATTATATTTTAATAATTTGTTAACCACTTATGACATTAAAATTGTGTACTCTAAATCCTTATACAGAAAAAGTGTAGAAGTAAAAAAATTAAGAATCTAATTTTAATTTATCATTTAAATTTTTAATTATCACAATAATTATTTAAAAATAAAATTCTTTAAATAATGTGCTAACAAATTAAATTTTAAAAAATTTACAGTAGTATCTAATTTAAACTCTAAAATTAATTCCATATATATCATATGAAGAATAAATATTGTTGTCTAACAGAGAAAGATATGGTATTAATTTATTGAATCAAATTAACTATAATAAGATTAAAAATAATTGTTAAATTTAGGGTAAAATATATTTTATTGTGATGTTATTTAAGTCTTTCTCAAATAATATTTTTCAACAAATTATTTCAACACTTAACACCTTTTTTTATTTGGATCACGTTAAAAATATTTGATTTTATTTAAAATGTAATGATAGTTAACTCACGTAAAAAGCATGTGAATTTTATGGGGCGTTTGGTTCAAGCTTTGAAAAAACATTTCCATGAATGATATTCCCATAAATGATTATTACTATGTTTGGTTTACCAAAAACATTTCTGAGAATGACTCTAACTGCTGGCGAGCCAGTAGTGGTCTAAGTCAGTGACTGTCAATTACCGACAGTGGTGGGTGGCCAGATTCCGGTGGCTAGCGACAGGCTAAAGTCGTCGGGCATCGTCTGACAAGAGTAGCTTGATTTTAGTGACTAGTCGTCAACTACAAGCGGTGGCATAGATGTTTTGATTCCAGTGACTGACAGTCGAGGTCACCGTCAATCGCTAGTGGCGACAACGGTGGCCGAATTTCGATGGCCGATGGTCGAAATCGTCGGGCTATCAGCTATCAATCGGCGACGGTGGCGGATTACAGTAGCGGCCGCTACGGATGGTGGTCGGTGGTGGTGGATGGCGGTCGCCAACAATGACGTGGAGATGGTTAGTTGATGGCATGATAATAGAAGGATAGGTATTTTTGACATTTCACATGACAAAAATATTCCCATGTCATGAGAATGTTGCAAACTCACCTCTCCCAATGGGACTGAAAGTGTGGCAATATTGAGCAAAAATCATTCCCGAGAATCATTCTTAGATGGAAATGTTTTTTTAAAACTTGTACCAAATATGGGAATCTAACATTCCCATGTAAAGATTCCTAAGAATGAAAAATAATCTGTGTACCAAATGTCACGTTAGTTATAAAAAATGTGTCATTCCTTATTCATTACCACATCAAATAATTTCTTCATGATTTAATTACTTGATTACTGTGTTGATAGAAACACTCATAAATCCTTTGATATTTCATCAACACAATAACTAGTAATTAAATTATTAAAAAAACTATTTAATATGGTAATAAATTAAAAGTGTCACATTTTTTATAATCAAATGTCATGTGAGTTAATATGGTGATATTTTAAAAAAAATCAAAAATTTTCATTGTGATTCAAATAGAAAAGGGTTAAATGATAAAAAAAAAATTATTAAAAACGATTATTTGAGAAACGACCAAACAACATAGTAGTAAAAGGATATTTTACGTTTATATTTAATCCAGCTTAATCCCTCCTCCTTCCTCGTTCTGCCATTCTCAAAACCTGAATATAACGTCTCAGATTCTCAAGTACCGTGTGTTGTGCAGAGCAGAGCTTGTGTTGGTGATCAACAACATAATAAACATGTTTCGTCTGAGTAACAACTTGGTTGGGCTCCTGAATTTCTTGACCTTCCTTCTCTCCATTCCCATTCTCCTCACCGGTATTTGGCTCAGCAGGCAAGGCGAAACCGACTGCGAAAGATGGCTCGAGAGACCCATCATTGTGTTGGGCGTTTTCCTTTTGTTGGTGTCTCTCGCTGGTCTTGTCGGCGCATGTTGTCGTGTCTCGTGTCTCCTCTGGCTCTACCTCGTGGTCATGTTCTTGCTCATTGTTCTTGTTTTCGCCTTCACCATCTCCACCTTAGTTGTCATCAACAAAGGTGCTGGCGAAGCCTTGTCCCATAGAGGGTACAAGGAGTATAGGCTTGGGGATTACTCCAACTGGTTGCAGAAGAGAGTGAACAATAAAGGCACCTGGAGCAGGATTCAGAGTTGTCTCCAGTCTGGTAAACTCTGCTCCAAATTCCAAACCCAATTTGTTAACGACACTTTGGAAGAGTTCTATGCTGAGAATTTGTCTGCTCTTCAGGTATTGTGGAATTCCAGTGTTGAATATTGGCTGATTTTTTATTTTATTTTTTTGAGCTTGCTTGTTGGACTGAAGTCTTCATCTTTGAAATTTTGCTTTATTACGTAGTGGGTTTGTTCCAAATTTCTCTAGTTGCATGTGTTCATAGCAGATCTGGTTCTGAATTCAAAACCTGTCTGAGTATTCTTGCCCTTTAACTTGATTTGGTTAATAAAGCATGTATTTGTTGGAGGGTTAAGTTTAATTTTGAGTCATGGTTGAAGCAAGTTCTACTGATGATTTATTTACAATTTGCTTGTCTTTGGTAGACCATAGACCTTATGTTGAATTTCAGTTTGACTTGAAAGACAGCCATGGTGGTGTAGCAGTGCCTTTCCCCTTTGGCCCACCCTCCTTTATTTTTTGGTATTCTCGGTCCTCTGAATGTGGTTTTCAAATAAATTTCTAGAAAAAAGTGAACATTCGTTGGATGAAATTTGTGAGCATGTGGGGGTGCTATTTTATATCTTTTCCTGAGTAGTCAAAGTTTCCTTTTGAAAGACGGTCTTTTTAATTTGGGTTAGCTTTGCTGTATTCTTATGAACTCCTTATTTTATCATCCTCATTTTCCAATGCATTTTTTGTCGGATTTTTTTAGTGTTCTTTTCGTCAATTTTTTATGGTCTCATGGATGCTAGTGCTGCTGGGCTAAAAGGTGAAGTACTTTTTATTGCTCTTGAGCTGCACTTCTCTTTTCAATTAATAGTCTTTGGTTCCTTTTTGCATTCGGTTATGATTGCTTTTCTTTTTCTTTTTGATGTCTGATTATTGGTTGTGATCAATTTTTTTCAACTTTCTGAATTGGATGATATACAGGATTAATTTCAGATGTATTTGAATAATTTGAATAATAAGGGTCAGTAAACTGCAGTTATAGATTTTCTTTTCCTTTCCCTGCTTGACTATAAAAAACAAAAAGAATTCTTTTCCTCACAATGCTGAGATGTATGCATTTGGCTATCACACTTGTAGTATCAACTGTCGAGTCAGTATTTAAGCTAATATTCATTGTCCTGTACCAGTGTTTTAAATTGCGGTTGCGGTTATATTGCGGTTAATGCAATTGCGGCTATTGCGATGGGGCTTCAGCCGATGCGGTCGTGAAATTTTTTCAAGCTTGCAACCATGAAATTTTTTATTTTAAACAAAAGCTACAACATTAAGGTTGTGATGCGGCCGTTGCGGTTGCAATGCGGCTCCATTGTGGTTTCGTTGCAGAAATTTTAACTGCAATATTGCGGCCGCATCAGGTGATGCGGCCGCAATTTGATGCACTGACCTGTACTTTGAAGTTTGAAGCTGATCTAGTCAGGTTCTTGCATGCATACCCCAGTTACTGTGAAAAGCTGGCACTGGCTATATTTATCTTGACGAGTTCTACCACCCCCCTCCTGCTGATTTAGCATTCACGGCAACTTGTACTACAATGTGCTTTAGAGTTTAGACAAATGTTTCATAAGCCAGTTTAAAGTTCCAAGGATATCAAATGATGCTTCACTTAAATTTGAGCACAACTTATTGCAACTACTTTTTTTTTCTTGTTGAAAACTTATTGCAACTACTTAGCTTAATGGATACCTTACACTTAGATTACTTTGCGTGACACACAAGTACTGATGGTTATAGTGGTATGTCATCTAATTTTACTGCTTAACTTGATGAATATTTTACTTGTGCTCAAACTATTTTGTGTGAAACACAAGTCCTGATGGTTATTGTTATGTCATGTTCTGAATGAGTTCATAAGCTAGTTTATACTTCAAAGAATATCAAATGATGCTTCACATAAGTTGAGTGCAACTTATTGTGATTGCTTAACTTAATGGATGTCTTACATACACTTGAATTACTTTGTGTGAACACAAGTACTCATGGTTATAGTGGTATATCATGTTATGTGACTGCTTAACTTGATGAATATCTGTCGTTTAAATTATTTTGTGTGACATGCAAGTCCTGATGGTCATAGTGGTATGTCATTTTCGGAATGATCTCCATTACTCTAATCACTTGGTTTTTTAGGTTGTTGCCTGATTTGAATTCTGTGGTTTCTTTTGCTGGCCAACTTGAATTTGGAAAGAAAATAGCACTTGATATTGATATTTTATCTTATTTGCTGGTATGTAAGTACTTTAGTTAAATACCATGATCAGTTTATTAGGTGCCTATAATTTGATTTGTCTGAGCTCATGGCAAAGGTTCTACATTTGCTACTGTATTTTGTTAATTTGGTATCTAGAATTACAATGAGCTGAATTCCTTCTTAAAACTGTTGATGTCATTGCCTTGTTTTAAAAACATGGTTGTAGAAATTATTGATGTATGTGTTCTGTATGTTTCCAGTTTCCAGTTTGTTATCTATGTTTTGACTTGTTGCCTGCTTGGCTGCTTCTGGTTTTGTAAATTTTAGAGGCCTTATGATTTTCCACTTTTCGGTTGTTTTCTGCAGTCTGGGTGTTGTAAGCCATCAAACGACTGTAAGTTTACCTACCAGAGCCCAACTGTCTGGAACAAGACTGAAGGTGTAAATTATTCCAACCCTGACTGTAATGCTTGGGAAAATGATCCGAATGTTCTGTGCTTCAATTGCCAATCTTGCAAGGCTGGGTTATTGCAAAACCTTAAGACTGACTGGAAGAAGGTGGCTATTGTGAACATCATATTCCTAGTCTTCCTGATTATTGTGTACTCCATTGGTTGCTGTGCATTCAGGAATAACAGGAGAGACTATTGGAAACGTTAGTATGCTTAGTAGATGCAGTACGTTATTAGCATGTAGATGAGTTAGGTAATGTGGTTTATTTGCTGGATTCTATACTATTTTACAGGACAGGCTATGTTATTTTCATTGTATATTGCCAATTTTTATTTTGCACTTTCCTACTACCATGATACCATATTACCATCTACAGTTATTTGGCTATGGTCTTGATCAAGTCTTCTATTCCTATTTCCTAATTTGATCACTTGTGTTGCAGATGACTATAGTGGATGTTAATCGCTTAGATATATTCTGCACACCCATTTCCTTCTGCCCACAACTCCTTGTATTGCCCAGTACGAAACATTCACCTCTGCATATTTGATTTTATCTAAAGTATTTCTGTTTACTGTGTTTGCCATTCGAATTAAGGATTGGTCTTGATTTGTGACTGCCCTTGATCCCTATAGACAGAAAGATAAATTCTTTCCCAGTTTTGGTGATAAGGATGCCTGACGTCATTGACCTGACTCTGGATAAGGAAATATGTTATGACCACGTGTCCTGCAACCATGATAGGTGAAGTTAGACTAGGTGATTGCTTTGATACTCCACACGTTTTTCCATCTTTGCCTAGTTGGTTGTCTGGAGGAGATATTCGTCACCAATATTGTTTTTTCACTCCATGTTTTGCAGAAATTTAGGGATAAAAGTAGAAAATGTGGCTGAGAATAGAGATAGATTGTTGAGGGAGACACATGGGCATTTCCTCAGCATCAAGGGTCATTGTCATGGCCTTGAGTGCGGTAGATGCTTTCTTTTGTTTCCGCTATTCTTGTCCTCAACCCAACTACTTGTTTTCTGAGGGAGATGGAATCATGAAAG
Organism: Styphnolobium japonicum; assembly: GCA_023212625.1. NCBI lineage: Eukaryota > Viridiplantae > Streptophyta > Magnoliopsida > Fabales > Fabaceae > Styphnolobium > Styphnolobium japonicum. The sequence goes on from JALBWW010000003.1 coordinate 25,333,477, forward strand.
TAATCATTTTTTATGTGAAAGTGAAGCACTATTCTACTCTTATCTGCTTCAGTGCTTTAGTTTCAAATGATTCATCCGCACCCCATGGACAACTATATATGATCTGAAGTTATTTTGGTGTTCTTTCAGTGAAAAGAAATGAAACAATTTTTAGATTAAAATATCGTATATTGATTTATTTGGAAATGGAATTTCAACTTATGTTGTACCACTGAAGAGATAATGTCTATGTACTTGATGTAAATGTATACGTTGGTTGAAAAACTTTCGAGATAGTCCGAGGATTTATAAAAATATTTCTTGCCATCTAACTCAAGAAATTAGTAAGATTAAAATTTATAATAACTCGCTTAACTTTTATTACTATACTAACCTTTTAGAATAAAAACATGAGATTGTTTAAGTTCAATTTTATTTTTAAGCTTGACTTGTATAATATATTATATTAGCTGAGATTAACCAATGAACTCTATCACTATAAATCAACCTAATATAAGCAAAGCAATTTGTAACATTCCTATATTTTATATTTTCTGACTTAGTTAAATTTTCTAAACATGTTGCATATTCTGTTACAGAAATTGTGATAGATTGAGTTAGAGTAATTATTTTGAGATTCTGGTTATACCGGAAAACTCGGTAGAACCTAAGGAAGAAATAGGTCAAATCTAAACTTTTATATTTTCTCTGGCTAAGAGATGACCTATTGGTAAATTAATCTTTTCAGGACCTTTTGGGAATTTTTAGAAATCATAAGGGTATTTTAGTCTTTTTATACCCTCAATGGCAATTTGGTATTTTTCCACTTGAGTGGGGGGCAAAATTGACAATTCAACTTCACTCCCTTGTGGCTAAGAGGACCGGTTCCTCCTTGGATGACACAAGGTCATCGTTTCCAAAATTTAAGACAAGTCTCCATAACCAAAGCTTGCTTTAAGGTTCAAGAGCCAAAAGTAAACATTTTTATTCATCTTTTGGCTTAGGTTATTTGATAGTTATTGATCACTATGATCTCTTCTTCAATCCTATGGTACTAGTTTCTTGGAAAACTCATTATCATCTCTAAGAATCAAGAACACCCATTTCTAAAGTTGATTGTTTTGATTAAATGTTTTGAAGGAAGTTGAAGGAAAGGTTGCCTTGACTACAAATCCAATCTTGGAATCAAGTTTGGAACACTTTAAGGTGAGTGTGAGTTAATTTGTGATATTGTATGGTGTTCATAGGATGTAAGTATAAGATGTATGATTAAGCTTGAATCTAGAGTTTTTACTTATGCTTGAGGTTGGATGTGTATTTGTTACATGCTTTCAAGGGTTTAGGTATATAAGAAGGGATGATATGGTTGGTGTATTTTGATGGATTGAAGGACATGATTCCAAAGGGAAAACTAGGTTTTTGGTTTGTGGTTGGGCGTGGCACTATTCTTGCCAAAAATTTTAGACCACGGTCTGGCCGTGGTTGTCTCTGGGAAAAATGGTTTCGTGTATAAATTCCAAACAACGGCCATGGCCTCCACCACGGTCTAGCCATGGTTGGCTCTGGAAAATGATTTCGTGTGTGCAACTCCAAACCACAGGCGTGGCCTCCACCACGAGTTGGCCCTGGTTGCCTCTGGAATTAGGATTCGTGCTCTGACACCAGACCACGGCCGTGGTTGTCTCTGCTTCTATCTCATTGAGTTTCTGGTTTCCTGAATTGTGGCCATGGTTGCCACCATACCCTGGCCGTGGTTGACTCTGTTTGTGTTATTTTGGAACATTTATCTATTGCTTTAATACCTTATGTTATGTTTATGAATAAGGATGACTTAGTATAATGATGGGATGTGTAACTAAGTGAGAGTGGTTGAAAGGGTTGAGCATAATGGATGTGTGGTATATATCTTGAATTGGGTTATATGTGATGTTATTGTGATATTGTGAATTGAGCATGATATGACTATGAGAACATTGCATTGCATAGTGAGATGACCTAACCAGAAGGGGTTAGAGCACAATATGTGAGAGATACCTAACTTACGAGGTTAGATGAAAGAATAAGCAGTGCATAATTAATTGCATTGCATTGCGAGATGGCCTAACCGGAAGGGGTTAGTATACAATACGTGAGGAGTGCCTAGCCTACGGGGCTAGATGAAAAAGGAATGACATAAAACATTGCATATGCATATCGCGAGGGCCTAACCGGAAGGGGTTAGTGCACAACAAGAGGAGTGGAGAAAGAAAAAGTGTAAAGAAAAGGTGTGAACACCATGTGCATTCATTTATTGCATATGTTGATTTGGAATTACTTGATATATTGAATTGTGTGTATTCTTGCATTCTATTTACATGCATACTTTATGTACAAGTTTTATTCACATTCATTGGGAAGTTGTTCTCACCCCCTCTTTCTCAGATTCGCAGGAACACCCCAAGCCCTCTATGAGTTAAGTACGGAGGATTCTGTGGTTTATCACTTTTAGTGATAGAATGTATTATGAGACTAGTATTTTGGTGGAGTTCAGCTCCGTGATGTAATTATAATATGATGTGTATTATATATTACTCTGATGTAAACATGATAGGAAAACTGGTGAACTACTGTTGATGTTCTCAGTTCTGTTAATATTTCAGTGTGCTCAATCAAGATAGTGTCTAATGTACAATTGTATAATTTGCGTACTCTGATAATATGTTGAATGAGATAGGAGATCTCCCGTTTATGAATGTATATATGTACTCTAGTTGGTTTGAAATGATTGATTGGAATCCACTGTTTATTTTATGTTGTTTGGTAACGTACGAGAAACAAAGAGAACGTTGTCGAAAATTTTGTATAATAAAAAAAAAATTCCACGTAAGAGTTATGAGTTGGTAAATGACATAGTAAATAATAGGTCTTACACACTTCCCGTCATCAATATTCAACATTCCACACAATTTTAAAGACTTATATTTTAATTGCAACAATATTTTAAAGTAGAATTATATTTTAATTGCTACAATATTTTAAAGCATAATTTAACTCACACTCATGTATTGCAAGAGGTTCACTTATACTCGTTAAATTTTTGGACATACTTTACATCCACACGATTTTTAAAGAAAGTTTAGTTTTGATTTATTGTCAATGTAAAATCTTTTATATTATCATCAAATCACGTGTTTTTATATTATTAAAAGAGTTTGATTTTTTAAATATTTGTTGTAATAGTTAAACTTATTTAATGATGTGTCATAAATACATTTTACACCAATAGTAGATCCAAATTAAATCCTTTTAAAAATAAGATAAAATTAAAATGTTATATGGTTAGTAAAACAAATTATGTAATTGTCACATTCAGATGCTCACGACGTTTGTTAACAATTCAACTAAAACATAATTTTCAATTATTTCAAATGAAATTTGTAAAGAGTAGTGCTACAAAGTAAAAAATAAAATTAGATAAAATTTAGCCAGAATTTATTTAGAATTAATGATGTTTGTTGGATAAGAATAAGTGATAGGGGCTAGTTATCTATCAAAGAATCAATAACAATGACAATTCATTTTAAGTCCTATTCTGTCAAAAAATTTCTGGTTGTTTAGTATTTTTCATTTGTAAAAGATGTTAAGATGAGATTTTCATCTTTTGAAAAATTTGACTATTGAAATCTTTGGTTTAGTTTGAATTGATATTATCTCAAATGTTTCATTTAGTTTTAATCAACATTATTTGAAATATTTGATTTAGATTGAATTAACATTATTTGAAAAGTTTGAATTTCATTTTTTTAATCTAGCGGGAATGCTAAAGTTGTTATCTCAGTCTTTTTATTTTATTTAAAAATATTTCAAATGCGAATTGAAAGAAGTTTACCAGAGTTGTTTTTAACCTATTTTCTTAAAGTACGTAAGTGTATGAAAAAATAAATTATTTTTACCTTTCTTAAAATATGTTTTTATTACAGTTTTTTCAGAGAAAATTTAGACAACCCTTCTCTAAATCGAGTATGTTTGGAAAACTTGAAGAAAATTCATAAGAGGCAAAAGTTTTAAAGTATAATTGACAAAAGATTTGTATAAATTTTTGAAATAAAAAAGGAGATGAATGTAAAGAAAATAAAAAATAAGAGAAATGAGAACAATACAAACTACATAAAAATATATGTGAACACCCTTAATTTTATAGCAGGAGAAAAAAATTACATAACACTATTAAAGAAAGACCCTATAATAATTGGTAAGAAAGAATATAACTGAAAATAGATCGCAGCCTCTTTACTTGGTAAGAAAATGAGAAGGAAAGAAATGAAATTCTAGCTTTTCTTCTTCTTGTTCGTTTTATTTTTTGACTAAAACAGACTGTCACATTTTAATAATTGCCATTGTCCAGGCCAGTATCTTGAATTCAATTTTATGTTCTTTTCATTAAAAATTTGGTAAAAGAAATGAGTACAAGTTTGTATAAGCTGACACTTGTTCCTCTTTTTGTTTCTTCAATTCTGAAGTAATTAAAATACACGAGAACTGTAAGTGGTATGGTCATCACGGGTTCATCTTGCTCTCTGCTACACGTTCGGATTTCTCTGACACAAGTGGTTCTTCCAAATCTATATTACAACTTATCTCACCATTCGGGATGTTTGAATTTGAATCATTTGATTGTCCCTCTTGTTTGATCCCTTCATGGTCTCTGGCTTTACCCCATAGCACTATATATAAACCAGTGATCACTGCAACAACCCCTATCACACTGGAAATGAAATAAACCTACCCTTAGATTTATGGCATATGATTAATGAATCAAAAAATAAAAGCTAATGGGGAAAAATGGAATTGGATTAACATTGCTGATAGTTCTTGATGAACTAAGTATAATAACATAAATAGGAGAAAAATAACAGTTTATTACCTTCCCACGTATAACTCTTCATGTAGGAAAGTAACACCTATCATGCCTGTGATGACTGTGCATAGAGGATAGAACATCGCACAGAACAGGGGACCTCTTTTTTAGATGCACCAAGTTTGAATGAAGAAACTAACCGCAATTCCAATTCCCTATTTCACAAAAATTAACAGTTGCTAACAGTATGTACTATACAACAATGGTTTATTAATGGATTCAGTTGTTGAGGAGCTTGAGATGAGACTTACTGCATATAAACAACATGAAAATTCTAGATATGAACCTAGTTTCCATACTTGAACATCATGCTCAAAGAGAAGTCCAAGTATGGTTGACTGTACCGTTGCCATGAAACACATCCAAAATGTCGAACATAAATGGTCAGGGCAGCTTGAAGAAATTGGTACCTGTTTGCAGGTTAAATCAGATTTCCATTAATGGAATATTAGATCACCAAAGAGATTCTGGTCTTATTTACCTGCAGGATCATCCAAGATGCCCAAAACACACTACTTGCATAGAGCAATAGACAACCTAGCAACCAATTCTCAGCTCCCATGCCCATTAGATTTACATGTTTAGAAGGAAGGAACTCCATATGTAACAGCTTCTGCCCTTTGAGAAATACCATAATTAAGGCTCCAACAACGCACACAACTGTCCCTATCATCTTGGCGATGCTTCTGAAGCTTCGTAGATCAATTTTCTCAAATCTAACACATTCAAAGGTCATAAATGTTTTTCCATAATTGAGTAAAGAACACAAAACATCGGTAGAAAATATGATTAAAATGACCAGAGTTACACATTTCCTATGATTTATTTGAGAGACTGTTAATTATATTTTGATTTAAAGTGATTCACGATTTAAATCTTCTATTTGTCATGCTTGCAGACTGATTACTTAGAGGGATAAAAGAAATTACCCAACAATTGTTGCAATCACAAAGGTTACTGCGGGTATCAGATTAATCATTGCATTAGCTACTGTTGAAGATGCCAGGTATAAACCCTCAAAATATGCATTCTGGTTTACTGTTATTCTGCAAGTGAAAAACCAACTTTGAGTAAGTTTGATCTTCTGGTTGAGAAGGTGGGAAATCGAAATTCTTCAAAAGTATACTCTCTTGAGTTGAGAGTATTTTCACGATGTGACCATTAAGTCACAAAGCAACGACCTTACATTGATATAAAGATTCAATATTGAAAAATTAAAAATATATTTAGACACGATGAAGTTTACACAAAATATGAAAATGTTAAAAAAGAATATGTATTTAGACTTTATTGCGTCCAAAATATATTATTACTTTTAAGCTCTTTTTAATTGACATGTCAACTCCGTTATTTAGTCACATAAGCTATCATGATCCTGAGCTCCTTATTTGAGCCACATCAATATATAAGATTCTCATGATCATTCTTTTATCAATTCACAACTTTTCCCATTTCCTCATTAATTTACAACTTTTCTCATTCTCTCATTTTTTTTTTCTTTTTATTGGCACCAACCATTGAATTATTTCTCATATCCTTTTCAATTGTTAACAAATTTGTATGGAAGCTTCAAACTGGAAAGAAAAAAGTTGTTGTAAAAAAATGAGTTATTCAACCAGTTTTGAGACGCCCATAAAACGCGTGGGTCTATACCCAGTTTTCGTAAAATTAGACAAGTATAGTACAAGAGTTACAAGATTTTTTTGGCAAATCTTACCCAATAAGAGATGTGACAAACATTAAAGAGAAGCTCCTTAATCCAAGTGAAGTCTTTAAATAATGTCTCCTGCTAGCAAAAACAAGCATATGTCTGAGTGGGGTGAGTGAGAAGAATGAGAGTAAAAGCTTAGGTGAGGGATAGGTTATCTAGTTATAACCGCTTAGAGGAAAAAGCAATAGGGGCCAATGCCAATGTGGCTATGCCGTGCCTGTACGCTACAAAGACCATGGGGCTCATTCCGCCTAACAGAGCAACTCTTGTGAAGATAGCAAGAACAGCATAGTGAACTTGTAACCCAATCATAGCCCATGTTGTAGGAAGATGGGCTTCTAAACCACCCATTTTTTGAGATGCAGTCTAATATGAAATGAAGTAACATCTTTGACACCCTTGATTTATAGACACATGCATGTTGAAATAATAATGCGCACATGGGAGAAAGGGGATTAAACTGACAATCAAGAGATAAGGAGAATTTTTTTTCCCCCTAAGTTGTCAACATTTAATTAGTAGGAGAGAAGTGTTAAGACAAAAATGGGGCACAAGATTTAAATCGGGAAGAAAGTGAAAGGATTAAGATGACAAAAATACATTAACATAAAAATTGAAGCTCGTGGCGAATAAAATAGCCCTATATGAATGATCCTGAGTCAATTTTTTTTTTTTCCCCGTAAAGTGACAAATTTAAAATGGCGTTTCACACTAAACTTTAGTTGAATATTTCCAGTTGACAATTGGTGGAGGCGACAACATCCAATCAGTTTCACAAAGATGGGGTTTCCACGGCATCGTCGTCAATATCAAAACTTGAAGGAGTTCAAGCTATCTGTAACTGAGATTTGATTAGAAGATGTTTGTTTCAGTTATATTTCTTTATTAGTGTGTGTCTTTATCTAAGGCTAAGGCAGATTTTAGCATGAACAATGATATTCTCTCATTATTTTTTATTACACCATTTTTGCATGTTTTATTTTTTAACTGATAAAATATATTTGTATTTGAATATTTAAACTTTGGATAACGTGTTAGCTTTAGGATTGTTATTTCTAAATTTCGGAAAATTATCTTGTGATCTGTATGAATAATTCATGTGATCATTAATAATATTATATCTTTCCATTTCTATAGTTTCTTTATGGTATCGAAGAGTCGTGAGAACCCTCGGACCTTTTAGCAATGCTTGTGCGTCCATCACCTCGTCTCTTCACAAAATTATTATTAAAAATTAAATTTTAATAATTTTAATTATATTATAAATAATTTTAAATAATGAAATTAGTATTCAATTCAAGTTCAAATTATTAAATATTTACTCGGCCATAAAAAATTAAATGAAGATTACAACAATTTGTTATTTTAAAAATCAAAATTCATATCATATTATTTTTTATTTAGTTTATTATCATATTTTTTCGGTGAATTATTTATTAGTATACTTTATTTTCAACTTAAAAAATAAAATCCATATCATCATCTATAATCATGTTATTAATATACTACTTTTTATAACAATAAATTTCATATATAAATAGAATCTTTGTGGTTTTGGTCAACTTTATTATTATTATTATTAATTTTCCTTTGTAACCTACTTTTTTTAATTACTTAAACTTTCGAGTTATTTAAAATATTATTGAATAATTTGAAAAAAAATACAATTATTCTAATTATCTTAAAAATCAATTTTAATAATATAATACATCACATAATTAAAAAAAATATAAATTCAATTATTTATCAATAAACTCTCATATTATTCAGAATTGAATGAATACACAAGATACATGAAAATTTTCAACTTTCTATATTAATTGTTTCCTTTCATGTTGATTTTTTAAATAATTTATTTTCATTTTTATTATTTATCTCTGGCATTATTATTTTTCATAAATAAAATTTCATAGTTCATTATGAATATCAATTAATTAGTTTTCAAAGATTGAATTTTTCTAATTTCAAATTTTTTTACAAAATTTAATTATTAAAATTTCAATAAATAACTATTGATGAGAGACTATTTATTTATAACACAATTTCTAACTGCTTCTTTAACTTTTTTTTCTTTTATCTTTATTAAATTCAATTAATATTTGTCAAAATTTATGAATCAATCCCAATGTACTGCCAATATATGTTGTAAAAATAAATTATTATTTTAAACTTGATTAACTATAATTTTTTTGAATAATAATATTAAGATATATTATTATTATTATTATTATTATTATTATTATAATTCTTATTACCAAATTTCAAGTTTTCGACAAAATTGATAATCGACAAATTGTAAAACTTTGTAAAGTTGACGCTGGAAATGTGCAACTCCAAAATGGAGTAAATGTGCTCTTTTGACAATTTATACTTAGTTGAAATCATGAAATGTCATTGAAGGTTGAGTCAACAAAATTTGTGATGAAAGATTAAATCAATATTTGGTGTGCTACATTCGACAAATGTGCAAAATCGACAACAATATTGCTTCTGACAAATCAAGGCTATGACGAGTGTTTGACAACAAAGTTTCATTTGACAAATGTGTGAAGCCGATAATAATGTTGTGTTCGACAAATCAAGTCCCAGAAAGATGTTCGACAAAAGTTGCATTTGAGTAATGAGTAATAGTCGACAAAGTTTCAAGTATATGCTTAACCGATAAAAGGACTTGTGAATTATTGACAAAGCTGGTGCACCGACAAAACCATTGATGGTTACCCAGGAGCTAATGGTTATCATTTTGAATTTTAAAGTAGCGATTGCATCCATTGTTTGAGGAACTATTGATGCTGATTCATTGGGCAGTTGTTAGTAGTAAAGGTTGTTATTAAAGAATAAGCATGTGTTAGTTGCATGTATGCCACCTGTCCCACAAATGGCAGGTTCTTTGGAATTTAGATGTAGTATAAATACTAGTTTGAACAATGTAATAATGGCTGCAACTTGAAACATTATACACTCCTAAAGTCCCAGCGACGCTCAAAGGAAAGCAAATCAATCAAGTTTATATGTCATTTTCATTTTTTGCAATTTAAATTCAGGTTCTTTACTGTATTTCATTTTCTTTTGATTTGCTTTACTTGCTTTTAGTTTACATTCCCATTCATCTTCATATTCTTTTTATACTTTTGATCCAATCGGCACTTTAGTCATTTGAAAGTGAGAACCCAGTGGAGGAGGTACCCTTCCAAGATTGATAACTGGAACTGCACTATTGTTGATAAAGGCTTAGGATTGACAATTTGGCACTTTGGAGCCAAGTTTTTGTCGATTACATTACTTGACAATTTTTCACCTTTAACAAAGTGGCATGCCCAGTGGGAAAGTAATTTGACAAAATTGCTTACTGACGATTTCAAGGCTATAGTCAAATTATTGTGAAGATTTCTATCGATAATTTTTTATGTTTAACAAAATGACACGCCTAATGGGACACTTGGTAATGATTTAAAAGTGTCTAGTTAAAACTAGTAAACTTTTCATGCAATTGAGAAGTGGTACACGAGTTCCAAGAATGTCTGGAAATAATTCTTCTTCAAATGAACAGCCTCATGATAATGTTAATGAGGCTAATGACAATGGCAATGGTAGTAATGCTAATGCAATTAATACTAATGTTGAGGTTGTTAGAAGTAACGGCCAAGAAGTCGTAATGACAATTCCTCAAACTATAGTGCCAAATAATAATTTGAGGAATGTGAATGGTGAAAATTCAAGATTTATGCCAATGTATGGCTTACCACCAGGATTTACTCCACAGACAATGACGCAACCTATTATGGGAACAACGTCAATTTAAGTTATATGAATACAACTCCTATTGTCTCCACTTTATTACATCAACATGTTACACAAATGGCTACTCCTACTATGGACCAACAATATTTGGCAGCCATGAGTGCAATGAACTAATCTAATAGACAATTTGCTCCAGGAACTAGTAGTCAAACACCTGGACTAGAAAGGTTAGGGACTTCAATGGGTCCATTATTTCCTATAATGTCTAGGGAAATGCCAGAGACAAGTTTAAGGCCAACTATGAATAATTTGGCCATTATTCGTCAACAAATGGATGAAAATAATCATTGATATGACACATATGATAACACAACAGGTGAATACTATCATCTCGCCATTGATTAAAACTACAAACCATACTTGTAATTTATTGGCTCGATAAGTTGGCAGATTAGCCAGTGCTTTAGGAAGTGAAGAGCTTGTTGACAATCCAATTATACACCACATTGGAGGAATAGAATCTCCTCATAATCATAATTGTCAACCTGAGTTACAGTATGGAAATGTCAAAATCTTGGGAAGAAACCAAGATGAGAATCAACAAAGGGCTGACAATGATGCCCAAAGAATTTTGCAACAAAATAATGTTGGGGGGAAGGAATTTTTTCAATCCAAATTTGAATAATGTTGCTGACAATGATGACCATAGGATTTTTCGACAAAATAATGTTGGGGAGCATCAAGTTGTGAATCCAAATTTAAACAAGATGTTGAACAAATCCTTCATAGGTTTGGTTTTAATGTCGGCTATGCAAATCAGCCACATTTTATGTCAGTCTTTCCTGAATGGGTTCAGCCAATTGAGTTACCTAGAGGTGTGAAAATACCAAAATTGAAAAAATTCTTTGCGGAAGACGGTGAGTCAATTGTTGAACACATTACAAGGTATACAATTGAATTGGGAGAAACAACAGCAAATGAATATCTTAAAATGAGATATTTTCCCAATTCTTTAACCAAGAATGCTTTTACTTGGTATTCTACACTCCATCCAAATTCAGTTCATTCATGAATTTAATTAGAAAGATTGTTTCATGAACAACTTTTTAGAGAGATGAAAGTAAGTATTACCGACTTATTCAATATCAAAAGAATGGTTAATGAGTCGGTGGATGACTATTTGAATAGATTTCAACAAATGAAGAGTAGGTGTTTTACACCTACTCCTAAACATGAAATTATCAAGATTGCTATAAGCGGACTTGACTATTCTGTAAGGAAAAAGTTGATTAATCAACACTTTCTTGATATGACCTAATTGGCTAATACAGTTCAATAAATTGAGCAACTCAAACTTGAGAAAGAAAAGTTCAAGAAATTTGTCAAGAAAGACAAAGTTACATATGTTGAAATTGATGAAGTCAATGATGTCGACAAAAATGAGATAATTGTCGCAGAATTACAATCTGGACAATCATATGTTTATCAAGCCTTGAAACCTGTCAAGGCTAAAGAAAAAATGAATTATGTCAATAAAAAGAATTATGCCTTTAACATAACAAAAGCATATCAAATTTTTGATTTCTTATGGAAAGGTAAACAGATAAAATTGCCAGATTGGTATAAAATTCCTACTTTGGATGATGTTAAGGATAAAAATATTGCAAATTTTATAATTCTTATAGACATAACACTAACAATTGTGTCCGTTTCAGGAGTCTTATCCAAAAGGGCATTAAAGACGGACATCTGAAGTTTGCCGACAAAGCCCAAGCTGACATGAAAGTGGACACAGATCCATTTGAAGTTAACTCAAATTTTGTCGAACCTTTATGTATGTAGGTGAATATGCTGAATATTTATAAGGAAGATAAAAATTTGGGGATTGACATAACTAAAGCTGATGATGTTAATCCTCGAGAAGGGGAGACATTGGCTAAATTTGTCAAGCGTAAGAAAGACAAAGGAAAAGTGAAACTTTGTCCAAGATGCAATGTTGTTTATAATGAAGTAGCTGCTGATCGTGCTGAAGTAGTTGCTGATCGTGCTGAAGAAGCAAAAGCTGACAAACTGAGAGCTGACAAAATGCTGAAATAAGAAATGTAAACTCCTAAGCAACGTTCTATTATGGTTGTCAATGCTCTTAAAAATATGAGGAATTATGGACGTATAAGAACTCCACCTGCAAATGTCCCTTATAATCAATGGGTAAGAAATCCTGCTGATAGATTTCTAGCTTATCATAAAACAAATATTTGGGTTTAACATAATCAAGCTGGAACTTCTCAGCCTCAATATACCATGACAAAAACTCAAAAGAGAAGAATGCAAAGGATTAGAACTGAGCAAAAGAGAGCTACTGAAGGTTCTCAAAAAATTGTCAATGATGACAAAGGTAAAACTAAGGTGACTAAACACCTAAAGAAAATAGCTTCGTTGATTATTGATGATACTATTCAAGAAACTGAGAAGCATGTTACTAAAACGAGTAGAAAAGGCATACAAGTCATTTCGTCGACAGATGAAAGTGCTAATGTTGATGATCTTAACAATTTTGATGGTCTGGATGATGAAGTCGGTAATATTCTAACCAATATGGATGTTAATCTAGTGTCGGTTTTACTAGTTGAATTTGAAGTCGACAAATTCTGGGAAATTTCTAAAGAAGATTTTGTCAATGACAATCTTGAGTGAACTGTACCGACTTTTGAAACTGACTTGATAACTGTTTATGATGTCATGGCTTAATTTGATAGGCCAACTAAAGCAATGAAAGAACATTTGCGACCACTAGATAGTCGAGTAATTGTCGAGGGCATTCCGACAAATCGTGTACTTGTTGATGATGGTGTTGTAGTCAACCTAATGCCCAAAATTGTCTTCAAAAAGCTAGGTAAATCTGAATCTGATTTAATTCCTACTAATATGATTGTTACTGATTTTAATGGCAGGACTTCTCAATCTGATGGGGTTACCATGTTAACCATTCAACTGGGAACTATTGCAAGACCAACTTTGTTTGTTGTTGTTTCTTCAAGAGCAAGTTATAATTTATTGTTGGGAAGGGGATGGATTCATGTTGTTGGGGCAATTCCATCGACACTTCACAAAGTATGATATTATGGAATGATGATGGTTTTATCGAGACTATTGAAGCTGATGATAGTCCGTGCTATAAGCAACAATGCCATGTAGATTACAAGATTTATAACACCCAAGTCAAACCAATGAAGATTGATGAATCTTTTAACAAAGAATATTTGGTGGTGTGTGTTATGGATTGTAATGGCTTTCTCCTCGTTCCAAAGGCCAATTTTAGTCGACCATCAAATGAGTTAGAATGAGTTTGTTGAGCCAATTGGCTCGATTGTCAGCATACTTAGCCGACAATATGGTTTGTGCAACGTCGGGCACAGTACCAGATTGCATTTATGATGACGAACCTTTGGGATTTGAAGATTCACCATTAAAAGATAATACAAAGAAAATCGAAGTCCAAGATCCTTTGGAAGAAATCACTTAGGAAATGATGACAAAAGACCGACATTTATTAGCAAATTATTGTCGGACAATTTGAGAAGTGCTCTTATAACATTGCTTAAAGAGTACAAAGACTGTTTTGCATGGGATTACCATGAAATGCCTGGTTTGAGCAGAAATTTGGTGTAGCACAGATTGCCAATGAAATAAGGTTGTCGACCTGTAAAGCAAAGTCCAACGAGATTTGTACCAGAGGTGGTGTTGAAGATTAAAGAAGTTGAGAAACTTTTAAAGGAAAAATTTATCAGGACCACCAGGTTTGTCGATTGGTTGTCTAATGTTGTTCCTGTTGTAAAAAAAAATGAAAAACTTATAGTTTGCATTGATTTTAGAAATTTAAATACTACAACACCTAAATATGAATATCCTATGTCTATTGCTGACATGTTAGTAGATTCAGGATCTTGTCATGAAATTTTAAGCTTTAGGGATGGTCATTCTGGATATAACCAAATTTTTAATGTAGAGGATGATGTGCCTAAAACAACATTTAGGTGTTCAAGTGCTATTTATTCGTATGAATGGGTTGTAATGCCTTTTGGTTTAAAGAATGCAGGTGCTACATATCAAAGAGTTATGAATACTATTTTTCATGACATTATAGGCAAATTTTTAGAAGTTTATATAGATGATGTTGTAGTTAAATCTCAATCTCATGATTTTCATTTAGTCAATTTAAGACAATCATTTGATAGGATAAAAAAGCATGGTTTTAAAAATGAATCCATTAAAATGTGCTTTTGGAGTTGTTGCAAGAAAATTTCCTGAATTCCTTGTGCATGAAAAGGGAATTGAAGTTGACAAAAACAAGACAAAGGCAATTATGGAAGCCTCTCTGTCGACAAATAAAACGTAATTGCAATCATTCCTTTTAGTGTCGGATGAAACCATAGGAAGTATGTGACAAGAGGTTGTCCAGACCTATCAAATAATAAAAATAACCGGTTCGCAAACTAATTTGTAATATAGAGAATGAACCGAATCGTCTCTCAAGGATCTAAAAACAAAGATTTAATTAGATCAAGATAATTAGAAAAGGGGGTTTTGTTATTGATTAACAAGATTAATAAAAGTATGAAACTTAAAGTTGTAAACAAATCTAAAGAAACAACCAATCCAAGGAAATTTACCGATCTTGAGTTTAACTCATCACTGATCACAAGGAATTCACTTAATTGCTAACCATGTTCTTGGCCTTAGATCACATCAAGAAGCCTTAACATGATCCAAGAATTCTCTACTAGATAAGCATCTAGGATTTGATTAACCAAGGTTAGATAAAGTAAGCACCATCCAACATAGATTAACTTAAGATCTAGAATTTAATCAAGCTAAACAATCTATCAAAAAGCTTTAATATATTGTTTAGTCTTTGTGATCCTCCTTGAATACATGATAATAAAGCTATTATCACATCAGCATCTAAATCAAATTAAGCAATTTAATCTAGATTAAAATCAAAAGAGGAAAAAGAGAAACTTGAATAACAATTAAGCAATATGAACAAGCAAAACAAGATCTCCAAATTAAACATCAAGATGGCTAATCCCTTGGATTGATTATGAGAGCCTAGCTTTCCATGGATGGGAAGGAAGAACTCAGAAATAAAAGAACAAAAATGAAATTGTAAAGAGAATGGAGAAGAAGAGAAAGAAAACTCTCACAGATACTCAAACTTTCTTCAAACTTACTTAAAATTGAATGATCTAATACAAAGAGATTGACTCTATTTATACTAATCCTAGAAGCCAATTTGTACATGTACATAATTTGAATACAAGCTGTAAAAACATGAAAATTGTCAAATATGGAAGCTTGATGCATGGTTGGTGGGTTGGTGCATGGTTGGTGGGTTGGTGTATGGTTAGTGGCTTTTAGTCAGCAACTCTTATTCGACTTCTAACTTGATTTTCATGACCCAAACGGTGCATTTTGGCTTGGAGGTCTCATGAAAGTTGTATCCAGTTGTCTCCTTAAAATTTTGTAATTGGAATCATGCCATTTGGACCTTTAGAACTCTAGATATGCTAAAAACATTGCACCTACCTCAAGTTAGGTTGGCAGAACGTGTTTCCAAATTCAAACCAACTTGTAGCTTCATAATCATGCCTAAAACGACATCTATTGACTAAATAGTCTTCAGTGAAGTTAGAGATATGGGTCTTATCTTTCCAATGGCCAAGTTTCAGCCCAAGAGGAGGCCTATAGCTCACTATGTAGTCCAATATGTGCACACTGCCCAGATTTCCGTGACAGCAAACCCACTCTGCATTGTAGGGATATTTTGGACCCATAGAAGTTCGATCCAGCTCTTGTGTTCTCATGAAACTTGTAGAACCTTGTCTTAGCTTTCCAAAGACACCAAGATCACCTCAAATAGATCACCGAGTCCCAAGTTATGGCCTAACCAAGGAAGAAAGGTCAAAATGCATCAAAATATGAAAATTATTCACAATTTGCATTAAAGCCCAATGAAGCCCAACAACATTAAACTCATCTAAAATACTAATATTGGGCACAATAAACATCTAATAAAGCCTAATACAAAGCTAACATAAGTGTCTCAAATTGATTGATCAGTATGCTGGCTCAAGATGATGAAAATAATGTCGAAAGAGCTGTTTACTACCTAAGTAGAGTTTTAAACAATGTTGAGAAAAGACACAGTGCAATAGAAAAGCTTTGTTTAGCATTGTATTTCTCTTGTACTAAGCTTAAATATTATATAATGCCTTGTAATGTTTTGGTCTTGTCAAAGACTGATGTAATAAAATACATGTTGTCAAAACCAGTGTTAAATTGACATATTGGTAAATGTACTGTTGCATTGTTAGAATTTTCTTTACAATATGTTCCAATGAAAGCTACTAAAGGCCAATTAATTGCCGATTTCTTGGTTGATCATCCATGCTTGGATGTATATTCATGTTTGAATTAAAATATGAGTGTTCAAACAACAAGGCTGAATATGAAGCCTTAATTGCTGGGCTAGAAATTTTAGTCGAAATGGGAGCACGCACTGTGCATATTTTTAGGGATTCATAGTTAGCTGTCAAGCAACTTGCTCAAGAATACAAGTGTGTTAGTTATAATTTGACTAAGTATTGTATTGTTGCGAGCAAACTGTTGAAGAAATTTGACGAGGTGACAATTGAACACATCCCCAAAAATTTGAACGAGGATGCCAATGAATTGGCCCAATTAGCCTCTAGATATAAAGTTTCGTCCAAGGTTTTGACAAACATAATGGAGATTAGGGAACTTTTATATCCATTAGAAGAAAGAGACGTACTACAAAGTGATGTTTCAACAGTTGATGACTGGAGGCAACTAATTCTAAGTTATTTAGAGAATCCAAGTCAAAGTGTGGATAGAAAGCTTAAACTGAAAGCATCAAAATTTGTAGTCTTAGGAGGAGCTTTATTCAGGAAGTCTGTCGATGGGAATTTAGAAACTTGCTTGGGTGAAGAAAAGGTTTATATTGTCTTGGCAGAAGTACACGAAGGAATTTGTGGGGCTCATCAAGCAGGAGATAAAATGAAATGTGTCATTCGACGACAAAGGTATTATTGGCTGACATTAGTTAAGGATTGTATTATCTTTGCCAAGACTTGTGAAGAATGTCAAAGACATGGCCATATACAAAATGTTCCTGCTATTGAATTACACTCCATAGTTAAACCTTGGCTTTTTAGAGGATGGGCTTTGGATTTAATAGGCCAAATTCATCATACGTCGTCGAAAGGACACAAGTACATCCTTGTGGGGGTCGATTATTTTAGTAAGTGGGTAGAAGCCATAGCTTTGAAAGATGTGACCCAACAAGATGTGATTAATTTTATAGAAAATAATATAGTGTGTCGATTTGGAATACCGCAAACTTTGACTACTGACCAAGAGACTGTATTTGTTGTTAAGAAAATTTTAGAATATGCCAATTCTAGGAATATTAAAATGATCACTTCTCCTTATTATGCTCAAGAAAATGGGCAAGTAGAGGCAACGAACAAGATAATTATAAGCCTAATTAAGAAGCACATTGGTCGACAACCTAAGAATTGGCATAATACTCTTAACCAAATTTTTGGGCATACAAAAATTCACCAAGGGAATCGACGGGAACATCACCTTATAGGTTGGTATATGGCCACGACGCAATGTTACCTGTTGAGATCAATCTTGGGTCAATTCGCATTTAGAAACAAGATGAGTTGCCAGTTGAACATGACTGGGACTTAATGTTTGATGAGTTGAGTGATGAGAGATTGATTGCTTTAGAAAATTTGAATCAACAGAAAGAAAGAATAGCCATATTTTATGATAGTTAAGCCATAGCTGTTGAGTTCACCGACTATGCTATTATTTGGTGGGATCAACTTGTGTTGAATAGAAGAAGAAACCATGAAAGACCAGTTAGGTCTTGGGAGGAGATGAAGGCAATCATGAGAAAGAGGTTCATTCCTAGCCACTATTACCGAGATCTTTACCAGAAGTTACAAGGTCTTACACAAGGTTTAATGAGTGTGGAGGACTACCACAAAGAAATGGAGATTGCTATGATTCGGGCTAATGTGGAGGAGGATCGTGAGGCTACCATGGCTAGATTCCTTCATGGTTTAAATAGAGACATTGCAAATGTTGTGGAGCTGCAGCATTATGTGGAGATAGAGGACATGGTGCATATGGCCATGAAAGTGGAGAGGCAACTAAAGAGAAAGGGCAGCTCGAGGTTCAATTCGGGTTCTTCCTCATGGAAACCGAATAAAGAAAAGGAGACTTTTTCTAAGCCTAGGGTTGAATACCCCAAGGCTCCAAGAGAAGGAGACCACCAAGTCAAGACCAAACCGGATGCACAACCCTCAAGGAATAGGGAAATCAAGTGCTTCAAATGTTTGGGATTGGGCCACATTGCTTCCCAATGTCCAAACAAGAGGGTAATGATTATGAAAGGAAATGGAGACATTGAATCCGAAAGTGAATTTGAAAATGAGTCAATGCCACCATTAGAAGATGCTAGTGAAGACATGGAGTATCCTGTAAAAGGTGACTTCTTTGGTGATTAGGCGTGCCCTCAATGTCCAAGTGAAGAAAGAAGATGAGGTACAACGTGACAACATATTCCATACAAGATGCCACGTCAATGGAAAGGTATGTAGCATGATAATTGATGGTGGGAGTTGTACAAATGTAGCTAGCACTACTCTGGTTGATAAGTTGAGCTTACCTACTTTGAATCATCCAAAGCCATATAAATTACAATGGTTAAATGAATGTGGAGAAGTTAGGGTAACCAAACAAGTGTTAGTTTCATTTGCTATTGGGAGGTATAAAGATGAAGTCCTTTGTGATGTAGTGCCTATGCATGCGGGACATATTCTTTTAGGAAGACCTTGGCAATATGATAGGCGTGTAACACATGATGGTTACACCAATAGATATTCTTTTGTGGTGAACAAGCAACCTATCACTCTTGTACCATTGACTCCTAATCAAGTGTTTGATGATCAAGTGCAGCTTAAAAGGGAATGTGCTACAAGAAAAGAGGCTGAAAAGATTGAAAGTGAAAAAGAAAAGAATACAAGAGAGGGTAAAAAAGAGAGTACCATTGAAAGAAAAGAGAAACAACATTTAAGTGTGTTTGCAAAGGAGAGTGAGATCAAGAGAGCCTATTTCTCCAATCAGCCCATGCTTGTACTTTTGTACAAGGAAGCTTATTTGAACACTAATGACCTTGATTCCTCTTTGCCTAGTATTGTTGTGACTCTTTTGCAGGAATTTGAAGATGTTTTCCCCGATGAAGGTCCTAGTGGGTTGCCACCAATTAGGGGAATTGAACATCAAATTGATTTCATTCCTGGAGCCACTATTCCAAATAGGCCAACTTATAGAAGCAATCCGGAGGAAACAAAGGAGCTTCAAAAGCAAGTTGGAGAACTCATGGCAAAGGGATACGTGAGGGAGAGCATGAGTCCATGTGCTGTGCTCGTGCTTCTAGTGCCTAAAAAGGATGGAACTTGGAGAATGTGTGTTGATTGTCGAGCCGTCAACAAAATCACTGTAAAGTATAGACATCCCATTCCTAGGCTAGATGATATGCTTGATGAATTGCATGGATGCTGTTTGTTTTCAAAAATTGATCTTAAAAGTGGTTATCATCAAATTAGAATGAAAGAGGGAGATGAATGTAAAACTGCTTTTAAAACTAAATATGGTTTGTATGAGTGGTTAGTTATGCCATTTGGATTAACTAATGCTCCTAGCACTTTCATGAGACTGATGAACCATGTTTTGCGTCCTTTTATTGGTAGATTTGTGGTTGTCTATTTTGATGATATCTTGATCTATAGCAAAAGCTTGAATGAGCACATTGAGCATTTACGAAGTGTGTTATCCGTTTTAAAGAAAGAAAGGTTGTTTGCTAACCTTAAAAAGTGTTCCTTTTGTACAAATCAAATTGTTTTCCTTGGTTATGTTGTAAGTGCTAGAGGGATAGAAGTTGATGAGGAAAAGGTAAAGGCCATTAAGGAGTGGCCTACACCTAAGAATGTGAGTGAAGTGAGGAGTTTTCATGGCTTGGCTAGTTTCTATAGGAGATTTGTAAAGGACTTTAGTACTCTAGCCGCTCCATTAACTGAAATTGTGAAGAAAAATGTAGGATTTAAGTGGGGTAATGAGCAAGAAAGGGTTTTTAATCTCATTAAGGAAAAGTTGAGTAGTGCACCATTGCTTGCTTTACCTGACTTTACTAAAACTTTTGAGATTGAGTGTGATGCTTCAGGTATAGGTGTTGGAGCTGTTTTAATGCAAGGAGGACGTCCCATTGCATACTTTAGTGAGAAACTAAGTGGAGCAGCCCTTAACTATCCTACATATGACAAGGAGATGTATGCATTGGTGAGAGCTTTGGAGACTTGGCAACACTACCTTTTGAGAAAGGAGAGGTTTCCAGTCCAAAGGCGTTCCAAGTTACTTCCAAGGGGAGATGGCCCTTTTCAAGTGATTGCAAGGATCAATGATAATGCCTACAAGTTAGATCTCCCAGGTGAGTATAATGTGAGTGCTACTTTTAATGTTTCTGATCTCTCTCCATTTGATTTAGGTGAAGATTCGAGGATGAATCCTTTCGAAGAGAAGAGGAGTGATGTGAATCATCAAGGAAACACCAACAAGACTCCAAGTGATCCTTTGCAGATGCATGGAGGCCCAATCACAAGAGCTAGAGCTAAGAAGATACAAACTGCACTAAATGGATTAATTGAGAAAATTTGGGCTCAAGTTGCAAGTAAGGATCCAAGGCATCAAAAGTTGGGCTTGCAAGATGAACCAAAGGTTGTGAATATAATTCAAGTCCAAGACCCAACTTTGGCTGACGAAATGGGTAACCAAATGGCATTCAATTATGGCCCATGAGTAGTCATTGGAAAGCTCTGGATGTCTTCTTTCTAATGGATCTAGAATCACCAACTTTAGAATTTTGTGGAATGAGATATGACTTTTTCTTCACCTACTGCCAGAATTGAAGTTAGGTACACCTAACTTGGAGCACTCAATGTTAGACTTTTTAATACCTAAAGTTAGGTACACCTAACTATGAGCACCCAATAATAGACTTTTTCAATTCTTGTTCACATTATGTAACCTATTCTTGGAGGGATGTTCCAAGGCTATAAATACCCATCTCTAGGGATGGAGAAGAGCATGCATTTTGAGTTTTTGCTTGATGAGAGACAAGTTCTTTCTTGGTTCTTAAATCTGACTTATCACTCACTTTCTCATCTATATCTTGAGTGTGGCGTCATCTATCCTTCTTATACCTTTGGTTTGCACTTTGCTAAGTGTTGGGTCAAGGTTTATCTTGTGTAAAATCTGATTAGAACATCTAGGGCATTTGGATTTTCATCTATTGATCGTGGGTCTCGAGGCAAGTCCGAGAGGTTCGCATCAAGGAGGCCTATAGCTCACTATGTAGTCCAATATGTGCACACTGTCCAGATTTCCGTGACAGCAAACCCACTCTGCATTGCAGGGATATTTTGGACCCATAGAAGTTCGATCCAGCTCTTGTGTTCTCATGAAACTTGTAGAACCTTGTCTTAGCTTTCCAAAGACACCAAGATCACCTCAAATGGATCACTGAGTCCCAAGTTATGGCCTAACCAAGGAAGAAAGGTCAAAATGCATCAAAATATGAAAATTATTCACAATTTGTATTAAAGCCCAATGAAGCCCAACAACATTAAACTCATCTAAAATACTAATATTGGGCACAATAAACATCTAATAAAGCCTAATACAAAGCTAACATAAGTGTCTCAAATTGATTGATCAGTATGCTGGCTCAAGATGATGAAAATAATGTCGAAAGAGCTGTTTACTACCTAAGTAGAGTTTTAAACAATGTTGAGAAAAGACACAGTGCAATAGAAAAGCTTTGTTTAGCATTGTATTTCTCTTGTACTAAGCATAAATATTATATAATGCCTTGTAATGTTTTGGTCTTGTCAAAGACTGATGTAATAAAATACATGTTGTCAAAACCAGTGTTAAATTGACATATTGGTAAATGTACTATTGCATTGTTAGAATTTTCTTTACAATATGTTCCAATGAAAGCTACTAAAGGCCAATTAATTGCCGATTTCTTGGTTGATCATCCATGCTTGGATGTATATTCATGTTTGAATTAAAATATGAGTGTTCAAACAACAAGGCTGAATATGAACCCTTAATTGCTGGGCTAGAAATTTTAGTCGAAATGGGAGCACGCACTGTGCATATTTTTAGGGATTCATAGTTAGCTGTCAAGCAACTTGCTCAAGAATACAAGTGTGTTAGTTATAATTTGACTAAGTATTGTATTGTTGCGAGCAAACTGTTGAAGAAATTTGACGAGGTGACAATTGAACACATCCCCAAAAATTTGAACGAGGATGCCAATGAATTGGCCCAATTAGCCTCTAGATATAAAGTTTCGTCCAAGGTTTTGACAAACATAATGGAGATTAGGGAACTTTTATATCCATTAGAAGAAAGAGACGTACTACAAAGTGATGTTTCAACAGTTGATGACTGGAGGCAACTAATTCTAAGTTATTTAGAGAATCCAAGTCAAAGTGTGGATAGAAAGCTTAAACTGAAAGCATCAAAATTTGTAGTCTTAGGAGGAGCTTTATTCAGGAAGTCTGTCGATGGGAATTTAGAAACTTGCTTGGGTGAAGAAAAGGTTTATATTGTCGTGGCAGAAGTACACGAAGGAATTTGTGGGGCTCATCAAGCAGGAGATAAAATGAAATGTGTCATTCGACGACAAAGGTATTATTGGCTGACATTAGTTAAGGATTGTATTATCTTTGCCAAGACTTGTGAAGAATGTCAAAGACATAGCCATTTACAAAACGTTCCTGCTATTGAATTACACTCCATAGTTAAACCTTGGCTTTTTAGAGGATGGGCTTTGGATTTAATAGGCCAAATTCATCATACGTCGTCGAAATGACACAAGTACATCCTTGTGGGGGTCGATTATTTTAGTAAGTGGGTAGAAGCCATAGCTTTGAAAGATGTGACCCAACAAGATGTGATTAATTTTATAGAAAATAATATAGTGTGTCGATTTGGAATACCGCAAACTTTGACTACTGACCAAGAGACTGTATTTGTTGTTAAGAAAATTTTAGAATATGCCAATTTTAGGAATATTAAAATGATCACTTCTCCTTATTATGCTCAAGAAAATGGGCAAGTAGAGGCAACGAACAAGATAATTATAAGCCTAATTAAGAAGCACATTGGTCGACAACCTAAGAATTGGCATAATACTCTTAACCAAATTTTTGGGCATACAAAAATTCACCAAGGGAATCGACGGGAACATCACCTTATAGGTTGGTATATGGCCACGACGCAATGTTACCTGTCGAGATCAATCTTGGGTCAATTCGCATTTAGAAACAAGATGAGTTGCCAGTTGAACATGACTGGGACTTAATGTTTGATGAGTTGAGTGATGAGAGATTGATTGCTTTAGAAAATTTGAATCAACAGAAAGAAAGAATAGCCATATTTTATGATAGTCAAGTTAAGTATAAGTCCTTTAAGGTCGATGACTTAGTTTGAAAGGTGATTTTGCCCATGGATAAAAATTGTCAAGAGTATGGAAAATGGTCCCCAAAATGGGAAGGACCATTTAAAGTTGTTCGAGTATTTTCTGGAAATGCTTATGCACTCGTCAGAATTGATTCAAATTTGAGGATCAAATCGATTAATGGAAAATATTTAAAGCCATATAAGCCGACAATGTGCGAAGTAAGGATTGATAAATAGTGATTAAGATAAATTTCATTCATATACTTGGCAAGTTACATATTAAATTGTCAAGTAAATCCAGTTGAAGAAAATGCTCATTACAACAGACCTTTGATTAAGAACTGTGTGAAGGAAAATTAAATTTAGTACAAGTAATTTACAGGTTCCCCTCGGCCAAAAATCCTGAGAAGCACATTTGTTTCATATGCTTAGGGTGGGACCTGAAGAAGGAGAAAACACTAGAAGGCCTTTGACGAAGTTGGAGCTGGGGCGCAACTCCTGGTATAGTCATGATTAGCGAGGTTAGGAGAGCTCTCCAGCACCACTTGGTTCACTTTTAGCGCCATATGAGTCATTATCACCCTAACATGGGATACGATGATTACTGAAGCTCATTTGAGATTTTACGATTCTTACTAGAGCTCAAAGCAGAGTTCACCGTCAATACAGAGTCTTTTTGTCGAAAATTCAAAACTACGCCATTTTTCCGATGGGGAAAAGATAAGGTGAAGCAAAAATATGGTGGAGGCCATTATGACGAAGTAAAGAAAAGGATTGAGTTGTTTCTTTGATGCATAGCATAACACCTAGAAATCATTATTTATAGAGATTTTTGGTAATAATGTTGTTTTGTAACTTGCATTTGATTAATTGAGGTTGTTATGATTTAAAGTTACGAAGAGCATTAGAAAGCAAAGAGTCAAAGAAACATTTGTATTTGAAGTAATAAAAAGTGACAGAATTGCAAAAGGACAAATGAATTTCTTTATTGGGAATGGAAGCCTAAAAAGCTAAACAAAAAAATTGTCGATTTGGTAAACCGACAGCTAGCTAAAAGGCTTAGTACATTTTCAAGTCTTTTGCAAAACCTCCCAATATTCTTTTTAAAGTTGATTGTCGGAGCAAGCTGTTTGGTATTCTGCTTCAAGGGCGTTTAGCTTGGATACCACTGCTTTGGCATCGACGGCCTATTGTTTGGAATTAGCAGCGATATTTTGTTGCTTGTTGATTCCTTGTTGCAAGGCATTATTAAGCCTTTGCTTCTGACGTCGGGCATCTTCCAGTTTTTTCTCTTAAGTCCCCAATTTCTTGGTCGATTTTGACCTCTTTTCTCTTGCCTTTGATGAGATTTTCTTTTAACTCGGTATTTTCCTCTTTTGCGTTGGTCAACTACTTTAGAATTTTGGATTTTTCTTCAACTTCTCTTTCATAAGCAGGGATGACTTGACGAATATTGGGCAATTTTAGTGCCAAGTTTTCAATAAAATCTTTGACAATGGAAAGGAGTGCTCAACTGGTTATTGGCAATTGTTGAGAAAAGGCTCTAATTCCGTCGAAATGACCATCATCCTTGCTTGAAAAGTTTGGTTGGAGATCAAATCTTCAAAGGATTGGGTGAAAATGCTCTTCAATTCAGCCAATAAATCAGCAACATGGGAGTCGCTAGAATCTTGTCCAAGTTGGTTGGAAGAACGAGCTAATTGGGGAGAACTTCTATGGCCACCCGATAACATGGTTATCAAGTCATCCAGCTTCGTGTCAATACCCTTAGTTTTTTCTGCTTCAGTGTCGACTGGATTGGTCAGAAAAGGTGAAGGTTATGTGACAGGAGCAATTTCGCTCAAGAGACTATCCATGTCAATCTCTTTGACAAAGACTTGGATAGGATTTTCTTAACGAGGACTTTTGACAGTACAAGGAGCAAGGCTTGCTTTTTCCAAGATTGGAAAAACTTCAGTTTCTGTTGGAGGACTTATGGGGTTGGCAAAGCCTTGGGTCTTTGGAATGGGCTCGACAGTGCCCTGACTTATTGGATTGTCAAAGGGAGCAATACTTGTGAGTTTCTGTAAACATAGAAAAATATTACAGCGAAACAACACCATGAAACCTATAAATAGAAATTCAAAGTATTTTACCTCTGGAGATTGTCGAATTGTTTCTCCTGCATCTAATTCGACATTTGGCTCCGAGACAATTTCAGCGACATCTTTGGTTTCTGGGTCCTAAAGTGAAAATGAATTAGGATTTAGAAAAGTTTAAATTAAGATAAACCTCAGATGCAATCGAAGTAGTTTCTTTTTCAAGTTCAACGGGTTGTTGTAATCTAGAACTTGTTGTTGAAACCAAAATCTTATAAAAAGGTTTAAGTACTAAATTCTTAAAAGCTATAGCTTTCCCTGTTTAAGTTTTGAGGATAACAAAAATATTTATTTAGTTTGAACAAGTAAGTGTTTCGACAATAGTATTAACAAATCGCTACTTGTATGTGCGCTCATTCTGCTCTATGCTTAAAGATAACTCTTTGTGCGTCCAATATGCTATAACTCTTTGTGCGTCCAATAAATGTCTTGTATACTTTTACTATTGGTGCGTCCAATATTTATATGCATATACTGTTACTATTTTTATTGGTTCGTCCAATACGATCTGTCTGCCAAAGCTCGGACTCAATTCACTCTTTCAAAGCTCAAGCTCTCGTCCAAGTGAAATTTCAAAAATGAAGAACTGTTCCTCATTAAATGCTAGAAAAGAACTCTGACAGTTCACGGCGATAGAAGAAGTCAACTAAGCCGCTTTTGCTAACATTGTCTAACAACTACAAAGATCTGCAAAAAGAAACTGTCTGCAATCTTAGACAAATCAGGACTTTGTTTTCACTGATTGGAATTCTCAGAGAATAAAAGTCACCGTCAGAAGAAGTTCAGCACTTTTCCAGTAGATGCATTTAATGCTACTCAGAACGGTAATAAATGTTTCCGTTGGACGATCTAGCCTATGAAGTCTGCTCAATTTGTTCTTACTTATAAAGAGAAGAAGCAGAACTGGAAAAAAAAAAAAAAGAGGGGAGATCTTTGCCAAAAGCATCTTACAAAGTCTAAAAAGCTTTATCTCTTCTTGGATTTCCATTTACGTGTAAATAGAAAAAACCTTGAGATTTCTATTGTCTATTCTCTTTTGTCAGTGAGTTTCAAACTCAAGCTTTCATCTACTTTTACTTATTCATCTTAGCATTGTAAGCCTGAAGAGGCTGTGTGTAAAAGAATACTTGTGTGATTGAACCTGAAGAGGTTGAAAATACTTGTTACCTGAAGAGGTGTATAATACTTGTAATCTCGAAAAAGATTAGTTGGAAAATCCTTCTGGTTGAAGGGACTGGACGTAGCTCTTGGTTGATAAGAGTGAACCAGGATAAATCTCGTGTGTAAGCTTCTCTTCTCTTCTAGTGTTTTTATTATATTCACTAACCTCTGGGGTTTACTATTGTGTTTATTAACAAAGATCTTTTATTTGGTTTTAGAACGTGTTAACAGTTTTCTTAAAAGTCTCTTCAAAATCCTTAGAGTCCAATAGGACTGAGCCGTGTTGGTTCTAAGCTCTTTGCTTGTCAAACTTTATCCTTCGCTGTGTTCTATTTTCTGTTGAAAAGGAAAATCTTTTATTAAAAATTAAAAAAGGGTTAAGAAACACAATTCAACCCCCCTTCATGTGTTTCACTTGGTTATTTCAATAGGTATCAGAGCTCAGCCTCTTGGGTTGAGCATCTAACAGTGCAGAGGAAAAAGATCCAGTACACCCTTTAATGGAGAACGAAGGACAAGCGGTGAACAGACCACCTCTATTCAATGGAAACGACTATGATTACTGGAAGAAGAGAATGATTGCTTTTTTTATGCCCAAAATATGGACATCTGGGACCTAGTTCAAAATGGATATCAAACACCCACCAACGCAGAAGGACAGGATCTCCCTCGACCACAATGGACTGAAGGACAACGAACCAGACATCAGCTTAACTCAAAAGCCAAACATTATCTTATGTGTGCCATCACCAGATCAGAGCACGATAAAGTTCATAGCTGTGAAACAGCTAAAGAGATATAGGATACTATGGCCTTAGCACATGAAGGCTCATCCCAAGTCAAAGAATCAAAGATAAGCATGCTGGTTCACCAGTATGAGCTCTTCAAAATGGGAGAGCATGAAAACATTGATAAAATGTTTGGACGATTCCAAACAATAATCAATGGCTTGAGATCTCTGGGAAAGAACTATGATAATCAGGATCATATCAGAAAAATCCTAAGGAGTCTTTCCAGACAGTGGAGACCTAAAGTTACTGCCATACAGGAAGCAAAGAATCTAGCTTCTCTTACCATGGAGGAACTCTTGGGTTCTCTTAAAGTTCATGAGCTGGAACTTCAAGAAGAGGAAAGCTCAAGAAAAGGGAAATCAATTGCCCTTAAAGCTCACAAAGGCAGTGCATCCAAAGCACTTAAAGCTGAAAAATCATCAGACGAGGCCGAGTCATCTGAAGATGATATATCTGATAATGACGAGTTATCTTTCATCTCTAGAAAGATACAAGCAATGTGGAAAAAGAAAGGAGGTATGCGGAGAAAGCACTTTGGACGAAGGTCACCAAAGGACAGAACAGAAACAAAAGACAAGAGTCCAATCATATGCTATGAATGCAAGAAGCTCGGACACATTAAAGCGGAATGCCCTTCACTAAACAAGGAGAAAGAGAAAAGGAGATTCTTTCCAAAGAAGAAAAGATGATTAATGGCCACCTGGGAAGATCTTGATCTGTTGAAAACTAGGCTTTTGCATTTATTATCTCCTACCCACTCTGTTGAAATATCTCTGACATATCTTTGACATTTATATTTATGTCAGAGTAGTTGTTGAAATATGTATGTCAGATTAGTTGTAGTCAAAGATCTTAGCTGTTTTAGCAGCTACAATGGCTGCTTTGTCTAAATAGGGTGGTCGTATAGGAGGCTAAATAGGTTGGCTGTAATCCCTCCGTTTTAGGGATTTTGTATTGTACATTTGATTAATATAAACTTATGAGGCTGTGAGACTACCTCTCAAGCCAATTCAGATTTCATTTTCAATTTCCACATGGTATCAGAGCTCCCGATCTAGGGAGACTCTGCTTCCGCAAATAACCTTTTTATCATACCTTTTTTAAGCTTGACTGGGCACTTGTGCTGTCAAGTTTCTTTTTGTTGATCACTGTTTGACCGTCATCCGGCCACCACCGACTGCCACGAATCAAATCAGAAGTTTCCCCAGCAAGCTTGCCTTCCAAAAGCTGTCCGGGACGCGAAGATCACCGGTTACCGGGTTTGGGTTGCTTAGGCCTTCTTTGAGCCAGTTTTGGGGCTCATATGGAAGACAAAATAGTAAACCCATTCAGCCAAGGTGAAAGTTCTCAAGTGCGGAAACGGCCCGGCTGGAGAATTACAGAATATTCAGTACTGCCTATCGACTAAATGGAAGAAATTATTTGAAATGGTCTCAACTTGTTCGTACTCTGTTAAAGGGAAAAGGCAAAATTAGCCACCTGACCGAACTGGACCAAGACAGGAGATCCAAAATATACTGCATGGGATGAGGAAGACTCAATGATCATGGCTTGGCTATGGAATTCAATGATTCTAGAAATTAGTGACACTTGCATGTTTCTTAGCACTGCAAAGGAAATTTGGGACTCAATAGAGCAGACCTATTCAAAGGCTAAAGATGCTGCCCAAGTATATGATGTGAAAGTGAAAACA
This sequence comes from Styphnolobium japonicum, assembly GCA_023212625.1. Taxonomy (NCBI): domain Eukaryota; kingdom Viridiplantae; phylum Streptophyta; class Magnoliopsida; order Fabales; family Fabaceae; genus Styphnolobium; species Styphnolobium japonicum. The sequence continues at coordinate 25,363,214 of JALBWW010000003.1, forward strand.
ATTGCTGCAAAGCAAGGCAACAAATCTGTTACAGAATATGCCAATCAATTGAAGTCTCTATGGATGGAGTTGGATCATTATAGGGTAATAAAAACCAAATGTTCTGCAGATTCAGCAATTATCAAAGAGTTCATTGAACAAGATAGGGTCTATGACTTCCTTGTGGGATTAAATCCTGAATTTGATCAAGTCAGAATCCAGATTTTGGGAAAACCAGAAGTACCATCCTTTAATGAGGTGGTTGCCATTGTACGAAGTGAGGAGAGTAGAAGGAACTTAATGCTAGATACCCCATCCGTTGAAAGTTCAGCCATGATAGCTGAAAGTACTAGGAATGGAGGACAGGCAAAGGTGGAAAAGAAAGGGGACTTGTGGTGTACCTACTGTAATAAGCCTCGACATACCAGAGAGAGGCGCTGGAAACTGAATGGTAAACCTCCTAATCGTGAAGGAGGACAAAAAGGAGTTTTTTCAGGAGGTATATCTCGCAAAAATGGTCAAGCTTATGTAGCTGAAAAGGTTGAAGAAGGTAAACCAGAATCTTCAAACAGTTCTGGGTTAAATAGCTATAACCAAGAAGAGATTGAAAGAATGAGGGCTTTCCTCAACAGTTTAGAGAAACCCACAGGTAAATGCACTTTGGCGTATTCAGGTATGCTTCCAATTTCATTTGGGTTTAATGTCTCAAAAACACTTTCTACTTCCTTCTGGATCTTAGATTCTGGAGCCACAGACCATATGACACTTTCATCTAAATATTTCTCCACATATGACCCCCTGTCCCAGTAATAAGAAAATTGCCACTGCTGATGGTACTCTTGTTACAGTGGCTGGTATAGGAGACATACAAATAAACCCTTCCATTATCTTAAGAAATGTTCTTCATGTTCCAAAATTGTCCACAAATCTTGTCTCTATACAGAAACTTACAAAAGACTTATCCTGTAGTGTGATTTTTCACAGTAATTATTGTGTATTTCAGGACAAGGATTCGGGGAGGACGATTGGACATGCTAGAGAAGGGAATGGTCTTTATTATCTTAAGGAATCAAGTTTGTCCACAACAAAAAAAAATCTTTTGTCTTGCTCATTCATGACCGAATCTGTTCTCACAAATAAAGAGAAAATTTTTCTTTTCCATTGTCGGTTAGGACACCCATCTTTTGGAGTCATCAAAATTCTGTTTCCATCTTTGTTTTCTGGGCTGAAAATTGAGAGTCTCCATTGTGAAGTATGTGAAATTGCAAAACACAAGCGTGTACCTTTTCCATTGAATAATAAAATAAGCACATTTCCTTTTCATCTAGTTCATACTGATGTTTGGGGTCCTTCTTCTATTCCAAGTGTTTCTGGGTTTCGATGGTTTGTGACTTTTATAGATGAATGTACCCGAGTTACTTGGATTTTCCTCCTTAAACACAAATCTGAAGTAAGTACAGTTCTCCCAAAATTTTTCTCAATGGTCAAAAATCAATTTGGTGTGAACATCAAAAGAATTAGATCGGATAATGGTAAGGAGTACTTCAATCATGTCGTTACTCCATTTTGTCAAAAGGAGGGAATAATCCATGAGTCTTCTTGTGTGAAAACACCACAACAAAATGGAATTGCAGAAAGAAAAAACGGCCATCTTCTTGACCAAACCCGGGCACTTTTGTTTTAGAAAAATGTTCCAAAGAATCTCTGGGGAGAAGCTGTCTTAACAGCAACATATCTCATTAATCGTTTACCCTCTAGAGTGTTGGAGTTCAAGAGTCCTATGGATGTTCTTTCCTCTTTTTATCCACACATTTCTACCACTCACAATCTTGCACCAAGGGTTTTTGGGTGTGTCTCGTTTGTTCATATCCATAATCAAGATAGGGGTAAACTTGATCCTAGAGCTCTAAAATGTGTCTTTGTTGGGTATTCCATTACTCAGAAGGGATATAAGTGTTATCATCCTCCATCTAAAAAATTCTTTGTGTCCCGGGATGTTACCTTTCATGAAGCACAAGCCTATTTCACTCAACCTTATCTTCAGGGGGAGAGTCTTAGGGAAGATAAGGGGACTAATCTTGAAACACTTATTCTTCCTGATCTTAATCTTGAAACACTTATTCTTCCTGATTTTGAACCAAATTTTCGTGAGACTGAGTCAGGGGGAGTAGTGGAAGAAAAGGGACCTGAAAATGAATCCGAATCAGGGGGAGTAGTAGCTGAAAATGGATCTGAAAATGAAGCATTGACTGAAACCAGATCTGAAATTGATAAGTTTGGAAAGAATTTGGTGTATACAAAAAGACTAAAGGCCATTCTTGAATCAACACATGTCCAAGAGACCAATCCAACTCCTTCAAGTCAGGTAACAAATTCTGATTCAGCAGTTTTACAGGATAATTTTTCAGTCTCTCAAAATGAAACAGAAAATCCAATATCCGAAGATAATCTTGACCTCCCAATTGCCATCAGAAAAGGAATAAGAAAATGCACAAAAAAACCACTATATCTTCTCTCAAATTATCTCTCATTTCAAAAATTCTCACCAACCCATAAAACCTTTCTTGCAAACTTAAACACCATTTCAATTCCCAATAATGTTTTTGAGGCATTGTCTGATAAAAATTGGAAGCTTGCTATGGATACAGAAATGGAGGCATTAGAGAAGAATAAAACATGGGAGTTGGTTACTTTACCAGAAGGGAAGAAACCCGTTGGATGTAAATGGGTATATACAGTAAAATATAAGGCTGATGGGTCAGTAGAGAGGTACAAAGCCAGGTTGGTTGCTAAAGGTTTCACACAAACCTATGGGATTGATTATGGAGAGACCTTTGCTCCAGTTGCAAAGATGAATACAGTTCGAGTTATACTATCACTTGCTGCCAATTATGGCTGGGAATTACAGCAATTTGATGTGAAGAATGCTTTCTTACATGGGGAAATAGAGGAGGAAATTTATATGGAGGTCCCACCAGGATATGGGAAAACTGTTGCTGTCAATTCTGTTTGCAGGTTAAAAAAAGCATTATATGGGTTGAAACAATCACCACGGGCATGGTTTGGAAGGTTCACTAAGGCTATGACAGCCTTAAGGTACAAACAGAGTAATGGAGATCACACATTGTTCATTAAACACTCAACTTCAGTGGGAGTGACAGTGCTGTTAGTATATGTTGATGATATCATAGTCACTGGAAATGATTGGAAGGAACAAGTAGTCCTAAGTCAACATTTAGCAAAGGAGTTTGAAATAAAAACTCTTGGGAGGCTGAAGTATTTTCTAGGAATTGAGGTGGCTCACTCAAAAAGGGGTATTTTCATATCTCAACAGAAGTATATCACAGATTTGCTCAAGGAAACAAGAAAAACAGCTTGTAAACCTGTGAGTACTCCTATAGATTCAAGCAATAAGTTGGGATGTGGAGATGAAAGTGCATTGGTGGATAAAGAAATGTATCAACGATTGGTTGGGAAATTAATTTACCTTTCCCACACAAGACCAGATATTGCATTTGCTGTGAGTCTGGTTAGTCAATTTATGCACAACCCAAAAGAAGTTCATTTGCAGGCAGTTCATAGGATTTTGCAGTATCTCAAGGGAACTCCAGGAAGAGGAATTTTATTTAAAAGGAATGGGAATGCAACCCTTGAGGCTTATACTGATGCTGATTATGCAGGGTCAATTACTGACCGAAGATCCACTACGGGGTATTGTACATTTCTTGGTGGAAATCTTGTAACTTGGAGGAGTAAAAAGCAGAATGTTGTGGCTCGATCTAGTGCCGAAGCAGAGTTCCGAGCTATGGCACAAGGTATTTGTGAATTACTTTGGCTCAAGATTATCTTAGAAGATTTGAAGATTAAATGGGATGGACCTATGAAGCTTTATTGTGATAATAAGTCAGCAATCAGTATAGCTCATAACCCTGTTCAACATGATCGAACAAAGCACATAGAGGTGGATAGGCACTTTATCAAAGAAAAGCTTGATAGCGGTTTGATTTGTACTCCATATGTACCCTCACAAGGACAACTTGCAGATATTTTCACCAAAGGATTGAGCTGCCCGTTTTTCGAAAGAATGGTGTCCAAGCTGGGAATGGAGAATACCTATTCACCAGCTTGAGGGGGAGTGTTGAAAACTAGGCTTCTGCATTTATTATCTCCTACCCACTCTGTTGAAATATCTCTGACATATCTTTGACATTTATATTTATGTCAGAGTAGTTGTTGAAATATGTATGTCAGATTAGTTGTAGTCAAAGATCTTAGTTGTTGTAGCAGCTACAATGGCTGCTTTGTCTAAATAGGGTGGCTGTATAGGAGGCTAAATAGGTTGGCTGTAATCCCTCCGTTTTAGGGATTTTGTATTGTACATTTGATTAATATAAACTTATGAGGCTGTGAGACTACCTCTCAAGCTAATTCAGATTTCATTTTCAATTTCCACATGATCTTTTAATTACTGATGATGAAGAAGAAGCAGAAGAAGAAGCAAATCTATGTCTCATGGCTAACACCTTGTCAGAAGAAGAAGAAGATGAGGTAACAAACTGTGATCTTGATCTTCACAATGCATTTGATGAGTTGTTAAATAATTCATCTATTTTAGCGGTTGAATATAAATCCTTGAAAAGAAAGTTTTCAAAATTAACTAGAGAATATGGAAAAATGTTTTCAGAAAAACAAGAACTTGAAATTTATTGTGAAAAATTAAAAACTGAAAATGATCTTTTGAAAACATCTTCTGAGTCCAACACTTCAGATGAAGTTGATAAACTTCATAATGAGGTAAAAGAGTTAACGGAGGACCTCAGTAAATTTGTAAAAAGCACCAACAACCTAAACATTTTACTCAAATATTCCAGAGACCCTCGTGACAAATCTGGATTGAGATATCAAGATACTGATAAACAGCTTTTTCAAAAAAACTACTACTCAACCTAAATCTTTTAAGAATGTTTGTAAAAAGAATGTTTACCCTTCCTCAATAGATCTCTTTAATAAAAGGTCAAAATATTATGGATCTCCAAGAGCTAACCAAAAAGGACCCAAAAAGATATGGGTACCTAAGGATATGATAATTCCTCTTGCAGATGTGCTTAGCAACAAGAAAAAGACACCTGTCATGGTACCTGGACAGTGGTTGCTCACGGCACATGATGGGAGAAAGGTCTATGTTCCAAGACATCAAAACTAATTCAGGAGGCTCCGTCACGTTTGGAGGAAACCAGAAAGGTAAAATAGTTGGAATAGGTAAGATTGGTAAGCATCCTTTTCCCTCTATCGATAATGTTCTACTAGTTGAAGGATTGAAACATAATCTGCTTAGCATTAGTCAATTATGTGATAGTGGATCTAATGTTTCATTCAATCAAGGAGAATGTATAGTTAAAAACTCTGACGGATCCATACTCTTCACTGCTAAAAGGCAAAACAATCTTTATAAAATTGACTTGGAAGATCTTTCAGATCAAAATGTATCATGTCTAGTTTCCATAAAATGAGAACAGTGGATATGGCACAAGAAGCTTGGTCATACAAGTTTGAGATTAATCTCTAAACTAAATAAGCATAACCTCGTAAGAGGACTACCAAAGCTTGTGTACAAATCAGATGTTCTTTGTGAAGCATGTCAAAAGGGGAAACAAATCAAAAATTCTTTTGAATCCAAAAACATCATTTCCACCTCTAGACCACTAGAATTGTTGCATCTTGATCTATTTGGTCCTACAAGAACTTCTTCACTAAATGGAAAGAAATATGGATTGGTCATAGTAGATGACTATACTAGATGGACATGGGTTATGTTTCTAGCTCACAAGGATGAGTCTTTCAAAGTCTTTTCTATTTTCTGTAAAAGAATTCAAAATGAAAAAGGCATGTGTATCAACTCAATCCGAAGTGATCATGGAGGAGAATTTGAGAATGAGAGCTTCCAATTGTTCTGTGAAGAAAACGGTATTCATCACAACTTCTCTGCCCTAAGAACACCACAACAAAATGGTGTGGTAGAGAGAAAAAATAGATCTCTTCAGGAGATGGCTAGAACAATGCTCAATGACAACTCAATCTCCAAACACTTCTGGGCTGAAGCTGTTAACACTGCGTGTTATATTCAAAACAGAATATATATTAGACCTCTTTTAAACAAGACTCCGTATGAATTGTGGAAAGGACGAAAACCCAACATCTCTTACTTTCATTCTTTTGGCTGTCAATGCTTTATCTTGAATACTAAGGATTCTTTAGGAAAGTTTGATGATAAAGTTGACTCTGATATTTTCCTAGGATACTCAGAAACATCTAAAGCATATAGAGTATATAACTCTCGCTCTCTAACTGTTGAAGAATCTGTTCATGTTAAATTCAATGACAAAAAGCCTGACAATGACTTGTCAGAGCTAGATGAGTCCTTTGCAGAGTTAAACTTAAAAGACAAAGGAGAAGGATCAGCAACCCAAAACAAATAAGCATTGGACGATGAAAGAAAAGAAGAAACAACTGATGGTCAAAGAAGTTGGCACTTCAAAACTTATCATCCAGAACACCAAATCATTGGTAATCCAGATGATAAAGTGTGTACAAGATCTACCTTCAGAGAATACTCAAATGTTGCCTTCATCTCTGAAATGGAGCCAAGAAAAATAGAAGAAGCATTACAGGACGAAGGATGGATCTTAGCCATGCAAGAAGAGCTAAATCAATTTAAAAGAAATGATGTTTGGACGCTGGTTCAAAAGCCTAAAGACAAGTCCATCATCGGCACAAAATGGATATTCAAAAACAAATTGGACGAAGATGATAAGGTTGTGAGAAACAAAGCAAGGTTGGTAGCCCAAGGTTACTCACAACAAGAAGGTATTGATTTCACTGAAACTTTTGCTCCTGTAGCTAGACTAGAAGCCATACGCATCTTACTTTCATTTGCTGCTCATCATAGCATGAGACTATATCAAATGGACGTAAAAAGTGCATTTCTAAATGGTATAATCAATGAAGAAGTTTTCGTTAAACAACCACCTAGTTTCGAGGATGAAAATTTCCCTGAGCATGTTTTCAAATTAAAAAAGGCCTTGTACGGTTTAAAACAAGCTCCTCGAGCCTGGTATGAAAGGTTAAGCACCTTTTTAATAGAAAGCGGTTTTTCTAGAGGAAAAGTTGACACTACTCTTTTTCGAAAAGACAAAAACTCGAAATTCATTTTAGTTCAAATTTATATTGATGATATTATCTTTGGAGCTACTGATGAATCTCTTTGCAAGGATTTCTCCAAACTGATGCAGAAGGAGTTCGAGATGAGTTTAATGGGAGAATTAAAATTCTTTCTGGGTTTGCAAGTGAAGCAAACATTGGACGAAATCTACATTCATCAAACAAAATACACAAATGAACTTATGACAAATTGGACGATTGCAAAACAATGAGCACACCAATGCATCCGTCGTCCACACTAAGATTGGACGATAAGGATAAAAAGGTGGACGAAAAGGTATACAGAGGTATGATCGGATCACTCTTATATCTCACTGCGTCCAGACCTGATATAATGTTTAGTGTGTGTCTTTGTGCACATTTTCAATCTGATCCTAGAGAGTCACACTTAATTGCTGTAAAAAGAATTTTCAGATACTTGAAAGGAACTACTAATCTGGGTTTAGTATTTAAGAAATCTCATGAGTACAGATTAGTTGGTTTTTGTGATGCTGACTATGCTGGAGATAGAATCGAAAGGAAAAGTACAAGTGGAGGATGTCACTTCATTGGAGGAAATCTAGTATCATGGTCCAGCAAGAGACAAAGCACAATTGCTCTATCAACAGCTGAAGCTGAATATATTTCTGCGTCCAATTGTTGCTCTCAACTACTTTGGATCAAACATCAATTAGAAGACTACAACATCTTTGAAAGTAAGATTCCTTTACTATGTGATAATACTGCTGCAATTAACTTATCAAAAAATCCTATACTACACTCAAGGGCAAAACACATTGAAATTAAACATCACTTTATAAGAGACTATATTCAGAAAGGTGTGTTTGATATTCAATATGTGGATACAGATCATCAATGGGCAGATATTTTCACAAAACCCCTCTCAGAGGATAGATTCACTCTTATTCGAAAATATCTAAGTATGCATTTTGTAAAGAATTAATATTTCTTGCGTCCATTGAAGATCTGCTTCCAAAATGCTTTGTACTTGATAAATGGTGTGGTAAATTTCTTGATAAGACATAAATCATTTGCATTTATCTTGTTTGAAACTTTTCAAATTTCCCACGCTGAGTCAGTTTTTGAAAGGTCACGAATGTAACTTTTTACTGCGGACGTGACAGTTGCTTTTAATACACATTTAATGTGTTTGTTTTTTTTAAAAAAAAAGGGAAAAACGATTCGTTTTCTCTCAAGATACCTTTCAGTGTAAAAACCTACCTTCTTCTATAAATATTTTCTTTCTTTACAAGATCAAATTTTTACGCCTTCAAGCCTTGAAAGAAAACTTTTGCAAAAAGAACCTTAGCAAATTTCTCTCTCTCTCTTTCAAATTTCCTTAACCCTAAGAAATGGCCGGAGGAAAGACCCTTGATGTTGAAAGAGCTGAGGTATCGGTTGAATACTCATTCCAAACTTCAATTTTAGCAGAATGTGGAATAGATATCAAAGAATGTCTCGTCGGTGCTGGTTGGGATAGTTACTTCAGAGAACCGGTGAAGGTTTATCCGGAATTGGTGAAAATGTTCTGGAAAGACGCATCCGTGTCTGCGACAGAGGTCAAAGGGAGTGTTATGGGAAAACACGTTGTGGTTTCAGAGGTAACCATCTCCAACGCCACCTAATTTTGGTTGGAAGGAGCCACCATCACTTCAGACTGGGAAAAAGCTTTTGGGGGAACTGATGCTGTTCTTGACACCTTACTAAAAGAGTCATCCACGGGGAAGATAACTGCATCCAAGATGAATGACAAGGCAAGAGTATTACATCAACTTCTGAACAAGGCGGTACTCCACAAGGCAGGGTCCAAAGACTCAGTCTCTACAGTTCATGCCTTCTGCCTGTGCCATCTGATGCTGTGTCAACAGGTCAATCTCCCTTCTCTGCTTTTTAAGAACTTCAAGAGAAGTGTACAAGGAAAAGGGAAGAAGACCACCATCTCCTATGGTGTTCTCTTAACCAAGATCTTCAGAGATCAAGGTATCTTTAGTCCCCATGAGACTAAAGATGTTGAAGAGAAGAAGAGGATCTTTGGACGGATCCAAGAGCAACAAATCTTTGGACGAAGCAATCTTCTAAGGATGAAACTTCAAAGCGTCCAAGATTTTCTGGACCAGAAAGAGCCTCTAATTCCTTCAAAGGCTGAGAGTCCAAAGAAGAAATCACCATCCGTCCAAGCCATTCCCAAGCAGAGACTCATAATGGACGATGACTCTGAAGATGACCAACCCATCGCTAAAAGGATGAAGGTTGCGTCCATTGCGAGCATCCCAAAAGGAACCTGGACGAAGCTACCCATCACAAGGAAACCCTCTTCCAAGCTTGCGTCCATTCCTAAGGAACCTCTTCCTACCATTCCCTCTTCCTCCATTTTACCCTCTTCTCAACCATAACCACAAACCTCCTTTCCAACCTCTCAAATAACTTCCTCTCCCTTAAACACTGAACCTTTTTCTTCTCAAACTCACATCATACCTTTCCAATCTCCTTCACCTTCACCCTCTCAAAAGACCTTCTACAACTCCTCCTACCTTAACCTTTTCTCTGTGGGGGTTTCTCCCCACATTATCCCTCTTTGGGAATCCAAGGACTCTTCTCTCTCACTCACAGCAAGACGCTCCCGGTGCTGTGATGGTTGCTCAACAAAAGTTCACATCTTCCCTAGTGACCTCTCCTTCAAACCTGTCACCCTGGAAGAAATGGGACAGCTTATAGTCCTTATGACACCATCCTTGTCAGTGTCATTAAGGGGAGTCTTCTATTGAAGGATTTGAAATTTGTACCCCCTTCACTGATCGTCTCCTCTACAACTGCCATCAAGATTCAGCCGGATCGGGTTTGTCCAAGGTTGCCAATGGTGGATTTAAATAAAAACAAAGACTTGAAAAAGTACAGAAGCCAAGCCACCTTTCCCAAGCCCATCCTCTTTAAGCCAAATTTTGGGAGCTTACGTTCCCCTGATGTTGATGTTGAATTCTTGTGGCAAGTTTCGAATAAAGGAGAAGCTGAGGAGAACGAGGCTAAGACCTTATGGGAAAAGCACATTTGGGAGTGTGAGCAACAAGCGTCTTCTTCAGGTCTAAGCGATGAAGATAAGGAAGATACTATAACTGTGCCTGGTCAGAGCTTCCAGTGTTTTCGTCCTATCTTTATGGTAGATGATCTTCTTGGACTGCCTCTAAACTCGCCATTGCCAACAATCTTCTCTTGTCTAAGCTATGTCTTTGGACCTCCGTCTGACAACTTAGGCAGGCCTTATCCCTAGGATCAAATGTTTGGATACCGGAGAACTTCTCTTCCTTGGGATGTTGACCTTCCTCTGTCTGAAGACGAAGTTGAATCTGTTGTGCAGCAACTGGATGTGACTCCTCCTGCTTCCACCACTGAGTTAGCTATTGTGGAACCACAACCTTCTGCTGACATTCTCACCCAAGTGCCCCCAGCTTTTCAGGCCTACGTGAATAATCAGATGGATTTAATGTACAAGAGAGTTGAAGACCTCCTTAAATCTCTTTTTCAACAAGGGCCACCTCCTCCTCCTCCACCTTCTTCCTCTTGATTCTTTCTTTCAGCCAAATTTTTTTTGACAATGATGTCTTTCTTTCTTTTTGTCTGATGACAAAGGGGGAGAATCATGGGAATTTGACTTGTTACAAACAGATTTGTTTTATAATTTATACTGATTCAATGAAACTATGAATTTTTTTTTTCATCTGGTTGTTTCATTATCCTTGTCTCGTTTATTCTATTACCCTTATATAAATGCTTTAATTGAAATTGTGAATACTCTACTAATGCACTGTGTTGCTGTGAAGGATCTGCTCTAATTTTTAGCATGGTTTATTTCCTTTCAAAAGGTATTGTCTCTGTTAAACACTTTTCTCAAGTACTAAACTTCGATACAAAAATAATGTTACTTGCTCTTGAAACTTGTTTCGTAAAAATAAATTTCGTGTACTACGTCCAATCGACTCTGCGTCCAACAGACTTTGAGTCCATCTCTTTGAAATGGTTTTCTTAGGGGGAGCAATTTTGTTTTAAAAAGAATCTGTGTTCAATCAAATTAATAGTTTTTGTCATCATCAAAAAGGGGGAGATTGTTGAAACCAAAATCTTATAAAAAGGTTTAAGTACTAAATTCTTAAAAGCTATAGCTTTCCCTGTTTAAGTTTTGAGGATAACAAAAAATATTTATTTAGTTTGAACAAGTAAGTGTTTCAACAATAGTATTAACAAATCGCTACTTGTATGTGCGCTCATTCTGCTCTATGCTTAAAGATAACTCTTTGTGCGTCCAATAAATGTCTTGTATACTTTTACTATTGGTGCGTCCAATATTTGTATGCATATACTGTTACTATTTTTATTGGTTCGTCCAATACGATCTGTCTGCCAAAGCTCGGACTCAATTCACTCTTTCAAAGCTCAAGCTCTCGTCCAAGTGAAATTTCAAAAATGAAGAACTGTTCCTCATTAAATGCTAGAAAAGAACTCTGACAATTCACGGCGACAGAAGAAGTCAACTAAGCCGCTTTTGCTGACATTGTCTAACAACTACAAAGATCTGCAAATAAGAAACCGTCTGCAATCTTAGACAAATCAGGACTTTGTTTTCACTGATTGGAATTCTCAGAGAATAAAAGTCACCGTCAGAAGAAGTTCAGCACTTTTCCAGTAGATGCATTTAATGCTACTCAGAACAGTAATAAATGTTTCTGTTGGACGATCTAGCCCATGAAGTCTGCTCAATTTGTTCTTACTTATAAAGAGAAGAAGCAAAACTTGAAAAAAAAAAAGAGGAGAGATCTTTGCCAAAAGCATCTTACAAAGTCTAAAAAGCTTTATCTCTTCTTGGATTTCCATTTACGTGTAAAAAGAAAAAGCCTTGAGATTTCTATTGTCTATTCTCTTTTGTCAGTGAATTTCGAACTCAAGCTTTCATCTACTTTCACTTATTCATCTTAGCATTGTAAGCCTGAAGAGGCTATGTGTAAAAGAATACTTATGTGATTGAACCTGAAGAGGTTGAAAATACTTGTTACCTGAAGAGGTGTATAATACTTGTAATCTCGAAAAAGATTAGTTGGAAAATCCTTCTGGTTGAAGGGACTGGACGTAGCTCTTGGTTGATAAGAGTGAACCAGGATAAATCTCGTGTGTAAGCTTCTCTTCTCTTCTAGTGTTTTTATTATATTCACTAACCTCTGGGGTTTACTATTGTGTTTATTAACAAATATCTTTTATTTGGTTTTAGAACGTGTTAATGGTTTTCTTAAAAGTCTTTTCAAAATCTTTAGAGTCCAATAGGACTGAGCCGTGTTGGTTCTAAGCTCTTTGCTTGTCAAACTTTATCTTTCGCTGTGTTCTATTTTCTGTTGAAAAGGAAAATCTTTTATTAAAAATTAAAAAAGGGTTAAGAAACACAATTCAACCCCCCTTCTTGTGTTTCACTTGGTTATTTCACTTGTTGATTCAGTCTTTTTCTTTTTTCTTTGCAAAAAAAGGACAATATGAGAATTAAGTAAAAAGTGTAATAAAAAAAAAAGCAAAGCAAGAAGAAAACATGCCAATAAGGGAATTTCTAGTGATAGACATGGAGATTCGAACACTTCGACAAATGAAATGGAGGTTGAATCACAAGCTTGTACTCAATATTAGTGTTGAGTTGAAAGGCTTAAAAGAAGAGTAAATGCAGGATTGTGACTGTGAGTTACCTTAGGTGCTTTTGCTTTCGAAGTTTTAGCAGCAGCTTTTGACTTGGCAGGGCTCTTTGTCGAAATTGATTTCGACACCCTAGTCTTTTGAGCTTTTGAAACAGCAGGGTTTGGAGTTTTTCTACCTTTTTTCTTTTTCGAGGCAGGAGCTTATTCTTCGTCTTCTTGTTCATCATCCCCCTCTTCTCTTTGTTTATATTCCAAAGCTCTTTTTAAGGGAATAGCTACAAAAGGGAAGCTGGATGATCAATGAATCATAAAGAAAATGTTCGACGAAATAAGTAAAAGGTACCCTCTAGGTATTCCAATGATGATCCGGGTATGCTTGGAAAATTGTTCATGCGACAAAGCAAATCGTCAGGTAAAGCTAACTTCCGGAGTTCTTGTTAGGAAAATATTACTTTTGTAACTAATCCTTTCAAGGATAGGAAAGTTGCCAGCCCTAGTAGGTTTACTTGGAAATTCGTCGGCCAAACCAAAATGAGCACAAGGAAGAGGCACTGGCTTTGGAAAAGGAATTTGAAAAGGTTCAAGCCGTGCCAAGGGGTTTTTAATTGAAACTGTAATAAAATTGATGGCCCATTTTTCCTTGTGTGCTTGTTTTAGTTTGGCCACGACTTATTCGCAATGTCGAACAATTAAGCTTGGATACCGGTAATCCCATTTGATCTTGTAGTACTTCTCAAAAGCTCTAGTTTCTGAAATTAAAAAGTGATGCTTGTATCTTTCATTCTTTGTAGCAACACGAACAAGATCCCCCATGTCGAACAAATGACCATTAATGATGTGTTCTTTGGATTTGGATGAAAATAGTGCTGTAATTGCTTGACAAAACCCAAATTGGCGAGCTACAACATTTGGAAGATATAATTCAAGGGATTTGTTTGTTAGGCCTGAAAGACTAGCAATGAGCATTTGCCGACATAATAAAGCAGACCAAATCGACACGTTGTCAGTTTGAATAGAAGCATCGGTCGAATATATTGGTTGAATGTACCATTCAAGGCCAAGTAATCGATTAGCAAAAGGGGCAAAATAAATGTCTTCAATGTTGAAAGAAATGGAGTGGCAAAATACAAAAGAAATGCATGAAGGTCTCTGAATTTTGTTTGTGAACTCTCTCATGTTTCACATGGCAAAGCCTTATGCCATAAGTAGCTAGAGAGATTGTTGAAGGAGAGGCATCAATCAAGTAGTCACCCAAAATGACATTTAGCCAAAGTTGGAGTAGTGACAAGAGGTTGTCGAGACCCGTCAAATAATAAAAATTACCGATTCACAAGCTAATTTGTAATATAGAGAATGAACCGAATCGTTTCTCAAGGATCCAATAAAAAACAAAGATTTAATCAAATCAAGATAATTAAAAAAGGGGTTTTGATGATGATTAACAAGATTGATAAAAGTACAAGAATTAAAGTTGTAAACAAATCTAAAGAAGCAACCAATCCAAGGAAATTTACCGATCTTGAGTTTAACTCATCATTGATCACAAAGAATTCACTTAATTGCTAACCGTGTTCTTGGCCTTAGATCATATCAAGACGCCTCAACATGATCCAAGAATCCTTTACTAGATAAGCATCTAGGATTTAATTAACTAAGGTTAGATAAAGTAAGCACCATCCAAACATAGATTAACTTAAGATCGGGGATTTAACCAAGCTAAACAATCCATCAAAAAGCTTTGATATATTGTTTAGTCTTTGTGATCCTCTTTGAATACATGATAATAAAGCTATTATCACATCATCATCTAAATCAAATTAAGCAATTTAATCTTGATAAAAATCAAAAGAGGAAGAAGAGAAACTTGAATAACAATTAAGCAATATGAACAAGCGAAACAAGATCTCCAAATTAAACATCAAGATGGCTAATCCCTTGGATTGATTATAAGAGCCTAGCCTTCCATGGATGGGAAGGAAGAACTTAGAAATAAAAGAACAAAAACGAAATTGTAAAGAGAATGGAGAAGAAGAGAAAGAAAACTCTCACAAATACTCAAACTTTCTTCAAACTTACTTAAAATTGAATTCATCTAATACAAAGAGATTGGCTCTATTTATACTAATCCTAGAAGCCAATTTATACCTATACATAATCTGAATACAAGCTATAAAAATATGAAAATTGTCAAATATGGAAGCTTGATGCATGGTTGGTGGGTTGGTGCATGGTAGGTGGGTTGGTGTATGGTTGGTGGCTTTTAGTCAGCAACTCTTATCCGACTTCTGGCTTGATTTTCATGACCTAGACTGTGCATTTTGGCTTAGAGGTCTCATGAAAGTTGTAGCCAGTTGTCTCCTTGAAATTTTACATTTGGAATCATGCCATTTGGATGTCTAGAACTCCAGAAATGCCAAAAACACTGAACCTACCTCAAGTTAGGTTGGCAGAACGTGTTTCCAAATTTAAACCAACTTATAGCTTCATTATCATGCCTAAAACGACATCTATTAACTAAATGGTCTTCAGTGAAGTTGGAGATATGGGTCTTCTTTTTCCAATGGCCAAGTTTCAGCCCAAGAGGAGGCCTATAGCTCACTATGTAGTCCAATATGTGCACACTGCCCAGATTTCCGTGACAGCAAACCCACTCTGCATTGCAGGGATATTTTGGACCTATAGAAGTTCGATCCAGCTCTTGTGTTCTCATGAAACTTGTAGAACCTTGTCTTAGCTTTCCAAAGACACCAAGATCACCTCAAATGGATCACCAAGGCCCAAGTTATGGCATAACCAAGGAAGAAAGGTCAAAATGCATCAAAATCCGAAAATTATTCAATATTTGCATTAAAGCCCAATGAAGCCCAACAACATTAAACTCATCTAAAATACTAATATTGGGCACAATAAACATCTAATAAAGCCTAATACAAAGCCAACATAAGTGTCTCAAATTGATTGATCAAATTCCATCACACTTAAGCTTTTGCACTCCTGGGTAAAACACATAAGAACAAAACTAAAGAAAAACAAGAAACATCATATTATTAAACTAAAAGCATAAAAACTGATTATACCTAATCTAATCCACTTTCATAGGAAAACACGATGGCACTTAGCATGTGCCACAAGCCATTAAACCCCTAGGTGTCCCTAGTGGACGAGTTATAGTCTCGTGAGGGTTTACCAGGATGATACCCACAAACATGTAATACTTTATTTAATCAATTCAACTAATTTTTAAATACAAGCATTGTATTAAATATAAACCATAATTAATAAGTTAAGTATGCTTAACAAAGAATAGTTGAATCAAACCATTTGAGAATAAAGTATAGCATAATCATGCTTTAATCAGAAATAGGCATGTTCAAATTGAGTAAAATTCTTCACAAGTGACACTTAAATCACACAAGGTGTTTAGGTTAACTGTTTACACTCAACTCAGTCAAATTATGAAAGTATTTTACCATAGGCTTGCATATACATCAATTCTCCACTACTTAGATCAAATAAATTGCAAAAATCAAGAGGTCTTTCAAAAAGGTTGTAATGGAACTTATAAGGTGAAGGAAGGAAACAATATGGATAATAGCAGGTTAAAACCAAAGAGAATAAAAGAGTATTGAGGAGTAACTCAAGTAAAAAGATTAAAATTTTTACCCAAAACCATAAAATGCTCATTCTCTTCACACATTCCTTCCTTTTTCTATTCTTTTATTTTTCTTTCTTTTTTTCTCTTTTTTCTTTTTTTTTCTTTGTTTTTTTTTTGTACGAAGCATTTCGTATCAGCACACCAATTCCCCCACACTTAAATCATTGCAAGCAAAAGAACTCCTCCAATAAGAAAATCAATGCTCTCCCATTCCCTAAGGTAAGGTAAAACATGGTTTTTCACTCAAAGCTTGTAATGAGCTAAGAACAAAGAATAGGCAAATAGGCTTAGAGGGAGTTAATAATTGGATAATTGCAAGGTTGGTTTATTTGGCCAAAGCAACTAAGTCAAGAAAAAATGCCTCTGTCATTTTCATGCAACATACAGACCAATGTAATCTCAAATCGATTCAATGCAAGTTCTAGAAAATAAATTCATAATTGACATCATTCATGAAAGAAAATAAACCAAGTGTAAGTATCAAACTTGGAAAAGCCCAAAACTCACAAAGGTATGGAACATTCACTCAATTCAACCATGCCTTCTTCCTAATATCCACAATCATATACACATGTATATCATGAAAATGATTCAACTATAAATTGTTTTGCATACTTTTATTATCAATTAAGCTCAGATTCAGCACATGCTTGCATCAAAATTAATTGAAAAGATCAAAATGAAATTTTTTATTTTAATTTTTTTAATTTTTTTTAATATGCAAGAACAAAATAATTTGAGACATACTATGAAATGCAAGTTAAGATGCGTCTCAAAAGTAAAACTACTCCTTACTCTGCCATCATACATCAAATAAGCTAGTAACAATAAAGATTAGCTGGTTATTTTTTTTTTAACTAAACTATGTACATGGTATTATCAACTATACCTCCCCCCAACTAATTTAAGACATTGTCCCCAATGTCAAAATAAAGATAGGTAGAGTGTAGAAGATCTTACCAGAATACTGCAAATCAAGCCTGAAATAAGAAAAAAAATTACAAAAAACTAAAACCAAAACAGAAAACAAAAATTCACAAAGACAAAGTCAAATGAAGTTTTTGCTTTTTGCTGCTACTGCCTTGTTCCCAATTCAGTGGAGCCATTGTTGGATCACGTTGTGGTACAAATTCGTTTAGTTGAACGAGCAATTGTTCAGGAGTTACAGCAGTTACAAGACTTTGACGTGTCGCTTGTGAGATGAACATTTTTTCTACAGCATGATCAAGAAAACAAAACACACTGTCATAAAAACCATTAATATTTAA
The DNA here is from genome assembly GCA_023212625.1 of Styphnolobium japonicum. Taxonomy (NCBI): domain Eukaryota; kingdom Viridiplantae; phylum Streptophyta; class Magnoliopsida; order Fabales; family Fabaceae; genus Styphnolobium; species Styphnolobium japonicum. Next base: position 25,380,997 of record JALBWW010000003.1, read on the forward strand.
TATACCTATGGGTTTTTGGTGAAAGTTCTGCTGTGACCAGGATGTAATTTGGAAGAGCTCTTCCAAAGTTCCAAAACCACCAGGTAGGGCAATAAAGGTATCAGCATTTGCTATCATAATGTTCATGCATTGGTGCATGCAAAATACCATTACTTCATCCCCTAATGTTTTTCCAATGGGCTTGCTGATAGATAAAAGACTAGGAATGACACCAAAGACTTTACCACCTCCTAAATGTGTAGCAGTTGCTACACAACCCATTAACCCAAGACTACCTCCTCCGTAAACTAAATGTATTTCTCTCTCAGCTAGCACTCGACCAAGATGGTTTGCAATATTTACAAACTCTTTATCTTTCCCAGGATTAGATCCACAAAAGACACAACACTCTTGATCCGACGAACTGAAGTGACTTCCATTTTCTTTTTTCTTTTTTCTCATTGTTTTTTTGTACTATCACCTTATCAATGATTTGAAGAGAGCAAAGTGCAATATTTAAAGGCATCAAAACTCAAAGGTAATAATTGCACCTATAAATGAGGGGTAGATCCGTGTGTCAGGTAAGTTTGAAAATAAGTACAACAAGGATAATAGCTATATGACAATGATAAAAGACTAATTCATATGTGTCAGAAGAAGTTTGAAAATATGCAACGCATATATCAAAAGAATACGGCTTCTTTTGATTTTTTTTTATTCTTTTATTTTTTTGAACAAGAAGTAAAAGAAAAATAATAATAAAAATACTTATAGTAGTTGTGATTGTGGCTTACATTTTCCTCTGGTTTTACGTCCAGTAACGGCTTGAATGCTCTTTAGGGGCCGATGGTCGGCTTCCCATCCAATTTTCTTAAAAATTGGCAAACAGGGTCTTTTTGAGTCAGATTCCCGAGACAAAAACGCTCATGTTCATTTTGGAATATTGGCCATAAATCGAGAAGTGCCCTTTGCACATCTCCACTAGGATGCATCTCAAGAGTCAATAAAATGTTATCTAAAGACTCCTTACTCATGCCATCTTTAATGAAGTTAATTTTATCATCTCGGTTTATAGACGTCATTCCAATTGATTTGCATTTTGTGTTACAAATCCATCTTGCACATTTATAGCAGACCCGTAACCTTTTTGCTCTTCTTTTCTTGGCATATAAACTTTTACCTAGCCTTGGCATATATGAAACAAGAGCGTCAAAAAATTCACCTCTGAGTTGGACCTTTGCTTCGATCAATCAGCGTATATCCGCAGGGATGCCTTTGTACATAAGCATCCTTAATCTCTCAAACCTTACACAATAAATGTTAGTTAAAGCATTTTGAGGGAGAGAAGGGAATCGCTTGCAGAGGTTAAAAAGCTGATTATCCATTTCGAAAGAAAGAAGAAAGAGAGAAAAAAATTGAGTAAAATTATATACAGATTTCAGTGTTTGTGGGTAACTGAAGGGACCGAAAAAGATTTTCACGGAGTACCGTTATCCGCCATGTAACCGGTGAAAAATCATCTGTCAAAGAAAAACAAACAAAATAAAGGCAGAAAAATCAAACTTTGATAGATTTTCTCACTTGGCACCGTTTTTTTCTGTCTCAATTCCTGTGATAGCAAATAAGTCAAAGTTTGAAAAAAAAAAAAGAAAGAGTTAGAAAACTTTGGGTTGCCTCCGAAGAAGCGCTACTTTTAATGTCATTAGCCAGCGTGATTGAAGATTTTGTACGATTGATGGGTCTTCCCTAGTAATGGTTCAATTTCTTGCCATTGACCTTAAACGTGGCTTTTTTTTTTCCAACAAAGATTTATATAGAAAACAGAAAATAAAAACAGCAGACAAAACAAAAAATAAAAACAGAAACAGAAAAAAATAAATAATAAAAGACAAACATCAGCAGTACAGCAAAACAGAAGCAGAAATAGAAACGGACAACACAAACAGCAGAAACAACAACAATAGAAAAGAGTAAATTGTAACAATCAAATAAAAACAAAAATAATATTAAAAACAATAGCAAAACAGTAAAAACAAAAAGAAAACAACAACTAGAAAAATGAAATAAAAGTGTGGAAAGAAAACTCCCTATGGATAGCAGAAGAATTAACATTCCAGCAGCCACACCATAGCCAATGTAATGGATCACCACATCCAAAATCAAAGGGTTCAGTATCTTCCGGGGTTACTTTACTGGTTTAGCTCCATCTTCAAGTAAAATCCTACGCATGCAAATGGAAAGGCTAACGCTAGGAATGTCTGCAAGTATGATGGCTCTTTGATTCTCCTTAAAAATCTGCAGCAACCTCTCCTCCTCATCAGTAAGGAAGTTTTTAGCCACAATGAACTTCAATTTTGGTGGTTGCACTACTTTTGTATATTGAATTGCTGCATTATCTGTTGAAAAAGATTCATCATGTCTCAAAAAGGCAGCAACCTCAGCACATGTATTACACAATATATCACCATCACAACAAACAGAATCATCAAAATTAGTAAAACTAGCAAATTCAACACACAAATCATCAATTGATTTTTGCACATCAATGGTCTCATGTTCTGTAGAATCAAATTTCTGCATCTGTTGCATACTCAACTGACTCAATGAAGATGTAAGTTGACCAACATGGGTCTCCAAGTTCTGTACTATGGCTTCTGTTCTCTGCTGAAATTGGATGTTGTTCTGAGCCAATTGTTTCACCAAATCCTCTAATGTAGGCTCAGATTCCATGCCTATTGGGGCTTGCTGCTGCTGGTATAGACTGATTGGTTCAACATAAGGTTTGAACCAAGGATGATCTCCCCAATCATGGTTATATGTGGTAGAATAAGGATCATATCTAGGCTGTTGATATTGTGGTTCACCAAGAAATACACCTATTGCATCAACAGAATGGTCATGAAATACAGAACCATCATCTTGCAATGTGGGGCATGCATATGTGGGATGAAAAGAACTACAACATATACTACAAAATCTTGCAGGTTCTTGCACAGGTAACTGATGCTGCTCCACTGCCAGTTGCCTCACCAGATAAGCCAACTCATCAAGTCTATGCTCCATCATATTAGTAACCAAACACAAAAACACACACAAATGTAAAAGATAGATAAAACAATTACAGAAAACATATCTAAAGATTTTTACAAAATACAAAACCACCACAGGGTAAAATCTATACAAAAATGATATCTAACTAAATAATAAAAATGATTAAAAAAATTGAAAAAGTTGTCTAAACGATGGAATTTAGCTAAAATAGGGGTAACCTCACTATATATAGTGAGCCTTTATCAAAATAACGATTTTCATTAGCCTACCAAAATTCAGATCGATCAGAGATACGTTACCGAACCAAAATCTTGACAGGATGTCCTTTACCCAATTTCAGCCAAATTCCACTTGAAAAAAAAAACTTCAAAAACAAAACAAACACAAATGTTAGAGTTAGATGAGATCTTGAAATAATCAAATAGTTGCCTTGGATCCCCAGCAACGGCGCCAAATTTGACAAGAGGTTGTCGAGACCCGTCAAATAATAAAAATTACCGATTCACAAGCTAATTTGTAGTATAGAGAATGAACCGAATCGTTTCTCAAGGATCCAATAAAAAAAATATTTAATCAAATAAAAATAATTAAAAGGGGGTTTTTGATGATGATTAACAAGATTGATAAAAGTACAAGAATTAAAGTTGTAAACAAATCTAAAGAAGCAACCAATCCAAGGAAATTTACCGATCTTGAGTTTAACTCATCATTGATCACAAGGAATTCACTTAATTGCTAACTGTGTTCTTGGCCTTAGATCACATCAAGACGCCTCAACATGATCTAAGAATCCTTTACTAGATAAGCATCTAGGATTTAATTAACCAAGGTTAGATAAAGTAAGCACCATCCAAACATAGATTAACTTAAGATCGGGGATTTAACCAAGCTAAACAATCCATCAAAAAGCTTTGATATATTGTTTAGTCTTTGTGATCCTCTTTGAATACATGATAATAAAGCTATTATCACATCATCATCTAAATCAAATTAAGCAATTTAATCTAGATAAAAATCAAATGAGGAAGAAGAGAAACTTGAATAACAATTAAGCAATATGAACAAGCGAAACAAGATCTCCAAATTAAACATCAAGATGGCTAATCCCTTGGATTGATTATAAGAGCCTAGCCTTCCATGGATGGGAAGGAAGAACTTAGAAATAAAAGAACAAAAACGAAATTGTAAAGAGAATGAAGAAGAAGAGAAAGAAAACTCTCACAAATACTCAAACTTTCTTCAAACTTACTTAAAATTAAATTCATCTAATAGAAAGAGATTGGCTCTATTTATACTAATCCTAGAAGCCAATTTATACCTATACATAATCTGAATATAAGCTATAAAAATATGGAAATTGTCAAATATGGAAGCTTGATGCATGGTTGGTGGGATGGTGCATGGTAGGTGGGTTGGTGTATGGTTGGTGGCTTTTAGTCAGCAACTCTTATCCAACTTTTGGCTTGATTTTCATGATCTAGACGGTGCATTTTGGCTTAGAGGTCTTCATGAAAGTTGTAGCCAGTTGTCTCCTTGAAATTTTGCAATTGGAATCATGCCATTTGGACGTCTAGAACTCTATATATGCTAAAAACACTGAACCTACCTCAAGTTAGGTTGGCATAACATGTTTCCAAATTCAAACCAACTTGTAGCTTCATTATCATGCCTAAAACAACATCTATTGGCTAAATGGTCTTCAGTGAAGTTGGAGATATGGGTTTTCTCTTTCCAATGGCCAAGTTTCAGCCCAAGAGGAGGCCTATAGCTCACTATGTAGTCTAATATGTGCACACTGCCCAGATTTTCATGACAGCAAACCCACTCTGTATTGCAGGGATATTTTGGACCCTTAGAAGTCTGATCCAACTCTTGAGTTCTTCATGAAACTTGTAGAGCATTGTCTTAACTTTCCAAAGACACCAAGATCACCTTAAATGGATCACGGAGTCCCAAGTTATGGCCTAACCAAGGAAGAAAGGTCAAAATGCATCAAAATCTAAAAATTATTCAATATTTGCATTAAAGCCCAATGAAGCCCAACAACATTAAACTCATCTAAAATACTAATATTGGGTACAATAAACATCTAATAAAGCCTAATACAAAGCTAACATAAGTGTCTCAAATTGATTGATCAAGTAGTCATATGGGTCCGCCAGAATTTGTCTTTTTAACTTGGAGTCGAATGCTTTGAACAATCTCCCCAGTACTAAGATAATGGTTGGCGAGGAGAAATTGGCCAAGAGCAAGTTGTTGACCCTCGTGCAGAAGGTTAGCCAATTGAAGGTAAAAGACTTAGAAACTTGGACTTGTTTGGTGCAAAGAGCATAAGCTGATAACCAAAGAAGAAGAAAGGCTATGTGTTCTTCGTCAGAGACAGGGCCTGAGCTCTTGTAGTAGAAATTGATGAAGGTTGAGAAGGTGGTGGGTGCACTGGTATAGACATCGACTGTGTTTGCAGGTTGAAGGATTGGTGTTATGACTTCACCATCTGGTTGAAGACCAGCTATTGCAGTAGTGTCAAATAGAGTAGGTCTCATCATGCTATATAGGAATTGGAAGGAATTGTAGTCTTGTTCCAGAAGAAGAAAGATGCACCCAACATGCAATGATCCATTTTGATGGGATAGCGAGAGAGTTGGATGCAGTCAAAAATTCCTATTTTCCTCCATAACATCTCTTTGGAGGCTTGGACTCTATTGAGCCAATCAATATATCCATTGATTTGTGATGGTGGGGTTCGAAAGAGCCTTACAGACTTGTTGAAGTAGTCGATAGGAATGGAAGAAAAGGAAACTAAGATAGCTTCTTGTGGGTTTTACAAGGAAAGAAACTGCGTATTTAATCAATGATGAAATTTTTGGGTAAGATTGGACCCAAAAAAGTAGCTGGGGGATCTAAAGCCAAAGAATGGTTCTCAAGAGAGAGGATTACCTTGGAAAGATTCCAGAACTCGGATTTCTCTAGGATGGGGTCTTCCACCACGGCGTGGTTGTCTAAGTCTACTGGGGGATTGCCGACGGATTGAGAACCAGAAGCCATTGATGAAGGTTAGTTTTCTTCGAAGTGAAGGTTTTGTAAGGGTTTTTGGAGATAATGAATAGTGAAGGATAAAGTGAAAAGTGAGCTTCACCGGTTAAGTGACTGTTTTATAGATAAAGGTAATGATGAAATGAACTTTACTTTATTGGAAAAAACAATTGTTTAAATGATGAGGTGATGGTTTTAGTTGATAAAATTATCTCACTTCTTCCACTAAATCAAATGTCATTCCTTTTATTGGAGGTCTAACAATATCCTTTTCATTTGAATTGTCGACTTCGTCATGCCTATTTGCATTAATATCTACTGGTAATGGTGAATCATAATCAACATCTATTTTCTGAAAGCAGAGCAACTATGTCAAATTTCAAGAAATGAAGCCTAAAAGTAGGAAAACAAAAAGTTAGATGACAAGTTCATATTAATAACAAATTTGGACTTTAAAACTAAAAATTAGGAAAATAAAAAGTTAAATGATAAATCATTTACATAACATAAGAAATTGTAGTTTCATGATGCTCTATCACTATTTTAAAGTCTTTTCACATTCTTTACTTTGAAAAGAAATTAACAAAATTTGTAAATACGTTAAAGCTTAGTGGTAAATACCTTGATATTAGGTGATAATTACCTAAAAACTAACTATTAACTCATTCAACCCTCCCCAATAAAATGAACCTTACTTATCTATTAAGAACATCAATTAATGATGACATCACACTAATTCTTGATATTTTCCATGATAAAAATTGAAGGTCAGATTCAGAATAGAAACTTCATATAAATAAGGCTCTAAAGGAATAATCCAATCCACTCTCCCATCCCTATTTGACAACAAGTAGATGAGAAAATGTTTCAAGCATGATTAAGCATTAACTTTGACCATGCAACATATTGTTTAGTCAAACACATAATCTGATACAAATAACAAATATAAGAAAAAACTAAAGGACATTCAAATAAACAATCAAGAATTATAATGGCAATGCCTAAATGAAAATGCAAGAAAGAAACTTTATCCATCTGCAAAGTGATCCTAGACAACATTTTAATTCATAAGAACCAAGAGATGAGCAACACTAGAATAGAAGACAAATAGTCATACATGTTTGGTTACCTTACCAATCTATTGAACATCATAATTGGCATTCATTGCCTAGTAACATGTAAATTGGAATAACAGTCCACCAAAAAAGGCACTGTTTTTAATAATCAACATAAAAGATAAAAATGAGGGGGGAATAAAGTGTTCTCTAAATTGATAAAGACAAATCAAAAGAAGAAAAAAAAAACAACAAACCTAACTCAAAAAAGCAAAAAGGGTTTAACCTTAAAACCCATCAACTCTAAAGCTACATGGAAAATTCATAATCAAATGTTCTTTGTGCTTCAAATCATGAACTTGGGGAAAAAAGTCTTTGTAGTTTTCCTTCTTACATTTTCTAGCATACCCTCAGAAGAGAAAGCAAGAGAATTAAGAGAGAAAGAGAGAAGTGAGAGGTGCTATGAGTATCTAACAACAAGCTTGTGAGAGAGAAAAAGAAAGGCTTACCGAGAAAGTTGAACCGAAGCTTGAGAAAGTTACACGACACAGACCACAATGCAATGTGAGAAAGGAACAGGAAAAATGAGAGAATCATGAGCGGGAGAGAAAAAGATGCTACATCATACTTTTTGGTTGGGTGTGGATGAGTCAGCAAATGAGTCCACCATGGAAGGATATGTGAGGGTTCTGTGAGTTTTAACTGTGTAAGTAGCATTTCCCTTATCAATCTAAAGTGATGCTAATTGATACCATGCCTTTTAGCCAATGTCAGGTATCATTCAGGATGTGGAAGTGTTAGGTGTACACTAGTCGCTAAAGCATGTCCCAAAAGCAATTTTCAAGTCCTATTTAGGATCATTCTTCATCTTCAAGCTTATTAGAAAAGAGACAAGTTAATCTTAGTTTGTATTCTTTCTCCAGGAAGCAAACTTTAGTTGAATCAAAGACAACTTGACTGGTTTGGCCTGGACACTTTTTGTTAAGTTATCTCCTATTCTTGTTCATCTTTGTTTCATTATCCTTGGATTAGTGTCCACAATAGAGGATAATACCAAAGTACGACTCACTTCTTCTCTCTTTATAGACCCACACTACTTCACTCCACTAAAGCAATGAAGATCTCAAAACTCTTACCTCACCTCATATAGTCTTGAATCCAAAAATGTAAGAGCATTTTGCAATTGTCCAAGATACTCCAGCAACTTATTATTGCCACTTTTTTTTACTTTTAAATCCTTTCCCATCAACTCCTATTATAACCTACAATGGCAACAAATTATTTAATAATAATAATAATAGTTTTTTCTATTCTTTTTTTTTTTGCAGGAATATTAGTTGTTCTTGCTTGGATTTGTCATAATTCTTTCTCCTGCAATCTCTAATAAGCTTTTACATGTCTCTAATTATTAATTATTAGTTAGTCCCAAAATTCTTTATGTTGTCTATATATATAGTATATATTATGATATAGTGGTTTCTAGCTTATAATTCTATTTAATTTCATTTCTTCCATTAAAAGGCCTTGGTGGAACTTGATGCACCTAGCCCAAGTAACCCCAATCCCAGGGAATACCTTCATTGGTGAGTGACCCAACATGCCCTGCATGTAATTGAAACCAGATATATGAGACATTAGTTATGTAATATCTAATAAGCTTTTACATGTCTCTAATTATTAATTATTAGTTAGTCCCAAAATTCTTTATGTTGTCTATATATATATAGTATATATTATGATATAGTGGTTTCTAGCTTATAATTCTATTTAATTTCATTTCTTCCATTAAAAGGTCTTGGTGGAACTTGATGCACCTAGCCCAAGTAACCCCAATTCCAGGGAATACCTTCATCGGTGAGTGACCCAACATGCCCTGCATGAAACTGAAACCAGATATATGAGACATTAGTTATGTAATATTATAACGAACACCCTTCTCTCAATGTACTTTAGGTTGGTTACTAATATTCCAGCAACTAGGCTAGTTTTGGTGTGTGTATATAGTTGACCCACCCTTTTATTTATTTGGTACATGGTGACATGAAGTTTCGAGTCTAAAACTTTATACGTTATAAATCTTAATTATGTGAGTATTGAGATTTCTGAAAATGTCAGGGAGTCCAATGCAAGAGAGTTGTAAGAAGTATTAATTGGGTCCTTATGTTCCTGGGGAACTATTTTATTACCTTAACCAAAGTCACATATGAAAGTGCTCAAAATATAGCAAGCCTAATAATGTCAAAATTGCACAAAAAAATTTCAGGTGTTAAACTATGTGAGAATTACACACAAAAAAGAAAAAAAAAATCCAGCCATATTTCTAAGAGTATGTAATATATGATGTTTCGACCTTGCAATAGTTACCAACAAATGTTTATAAGACATTTTAATTTTGCGAAGCAAAATTTCCAATTATATTTTTGCATCAAGTTATCACGCCAATGACAATCTCACAAATTTCAGAAACAATAATTGCCATAAATAATTTAAATTTTGATTGTCATTGAATGACTAACACAAAAAAAGATTCTGAGATTGGTAATTATCATAAACATATTAAAGTAATATATTTTATAAATAGCGAACTCTATCACATGTAAAGATTCTGACTCATCTTCGATGCATTTGTCGCACAGTGCAACTTCGCTTTTTTAGTTTTTGATATTACTTCAAACTGATTGGGCCAAAAAAAAAGTGACCCAATAGAAATATATGCCTGGCCGAAGAAATGAAACTTTCCAAAGCAAAGGAGAGAGAGCCCACATTATCAAAAACAAAATGACAGCCCCAAACCAAAAGATTATGCCTTACCAGTTTTCAAGAGGATTCAGGTTTCTGACCCGGTTTGTGGGTAGAAATGATACTCAACCTTCTTGTTTTCTTTCTTTTTCCTTCTTCAATGGAAAATGGGAATTTAGGTACCGTTGAATTCATAAAGTAACGATCTGGATAACCCCAACACAATTTCATCAATTGGTCTCAATGGAAAATCAGAAAGAAAAAAAAAGAATTTTCTGCCTTTTGATCCCATGAAATCGAAGCTTTAAGCATGAAATTTCAAAAAAATAGAACGACCCATCCACACCTATTGTGTTTGACAATTTGTTCCATGAATCATAAAGAAATACGAATTTGGGTTCTTATCAATATTCCACAAATGAACGAAATTATTCTGTAAACCCTTACCATAATACTTTTAAGAATTTAATTTTAATTCACTATTAGTGTAAAGTTTTTTTACATTGTCATCCAATCATGTACTGACACATCATTAAAAGTGTTAGACTTTTGAAGTAGTTGTTATAATAGTCAAACTCTTTTAATAAGTTAACAATACATGATTAAGTGACAGTGTAAAGAAACTTTACACTGATGGTGGATCAAAATTAAACTCTACTTCTAATATCTAGTAATTAACAAACTTATACAGCCATAATTAAGGTTACACCTAGGCTTTGATACCAATTGCTAATAATTTGGAGTATCAACTGACACTAAAATATAAGATAAAATTCTCAAATCTTTTAACCTTAAATCATGACATGTATATGTGATACAAATTAATTTAGAGATTAAGCTTTAGTGTTACCTGAACAAGAAGATGATGATGAGTCAATGGCCATCTCGAGATCAATTCATAGATAATTGGAAGAAACAACATAATCATTTTCCCAATTCTATATGTGTGGGTGAGGAGATAAATTACTCTTATTCTACAATGTATATATATTTGTATAATCTCAATGGAGCAATTACACAACTTGGTGGTTAGGAATATGAGCTTCCAATATGTTATAAAGAGATGGGCTAACCTACCCATCATAATAACCTTACACAAGGCTCACCACAATAATTCATAATAGGTTTAAATGTTTATAAAAGTCTAATAACAAAAGTGATAACAAATGGGCTTCACCAATATATGTTATACAAATATGACATTGAATTAATCTGAATCTTTTAACAAATATGTGATTATACTAATCTACATAGGATTAAATAATCCAACAGTATATGCATTCGAAAAAGAATTGAGACTTACATGAGTTAGTATGTCGATTATAGTGTTATATTCCATTTGTATAATTTCTTTTAAAAAATTAGTTCTTAAAATTAATATAAACCATCAATATCATAATAGTTGTTATATTTTAGGGAACATCCTAGATTAAGGCAATATTCTTTCAAAGATAGATATTATAAATTGAAAAAAAAAGATAATTGGTTTTATATATAGGAAAAAATAGAAATAATTGATTATTAATATCATTGTAGGAATTGGCAAGTGAGAAAAAATATAGATTTATTAGACACTTAATTATGTAAGTGAGAGAATATATCATCTTATTAATTATCTTGACTTTTATATATTCTTAATATATAGGAACTGAGACAAATATATATTTGTTAGTTAAACATTAATAAGGATATGGAAAGTGAGAGAAAATAAAAATTTATTAAACACTTAATTTAAGAAGTGTGAAAATATATAAATATTTTATTAATTATCTTAATTTTTATAATTTTCAATATAAAAAATTATGTGACTTATAAAAAATTGAGGCCTAAAGGCCTTGCTTTAGCAGCCTTGCCATATAGCTGGGCCTGCTTACAAACATCCAATAACAAAAATTAATTTCATCCAAACAAAATTCATATCCCACTGCACGTAAGTTGGGAATTTATTTAATTATGGTCATGCTTGTAGTTGTGTGTAGCATTAACCATTCATTTTACATTTCCATCATTTATTATTTCGACCCTATCTGTTTAAATTATGCGCATATTTGTTTTCGAGGTATAAAGGACGAGAGTTCGCTTCCATCTTGATGAATGATGATATCGTTTTCCACCAATTCAACTTTTATTATAATTAACTTTAATTGAACACCTTGTACGACCCTAACAGTTGGAAAACATGAAAAACATGGTTGAATGGTTCAAAGTTCAAACTAGTGAGCCTCCTCTGCTGTCACTTTGAACGCATGTTAAATAAATCTATATCTCTGTCATGATTGAGAAGTCGATTAAGTTGCATTCATGGAAAAGATTGTATTGGACGTTTCAATCCAAATTCAAAATTCTTTCTTGTTCTGCAACAAAAACACACAAGAAAAAGAAAGGAAATTTCCAGAAATTTGCTACTTGTTCATTAAATTCAACTATAAGCCAAAGCAAGCTAGCCTACAAAATTTCCATTGTCATTTTCCTGTCTGTGTTCCTCTCTGAAACGACCATTATTGTTATTATCATTATTAAAATCCCAATAGGGCAACAGGCACATTAATATTAGCAACCTATCATTCCCCAATCCCCACTTCATCACCACATAATAAACCAAACAACACCTCATGTGGCTCTTTTTGCACGACATGGTGTTGTTATTAGTTGGGAATCAATTCAAATCCCATTTGCCAACGGTCCATATTTGTTATTAGTTGAAGAAAAAAATCTTTCACCATACTTTTTTCTAGGGTGCTGGTAACTCTGAAACGACCATTATTATTATTATTATCATTATTAAACCTATCACTCCCCAATCCCCACTTCATCACCACATAATCAACCAAACAACACCTCATGTGGCTCTTTTTGCACGACATGGTGTTGTTATTAGTTGGGCATTAATTCATATCCATCCCATTTGCCAACGGTCCATATTTGTTATTCCCTCTATTCCATGGTAAGTGACGTTTTAGGGGGGGAAATTGTTTCATATTATTTATCATTTTAAAAGTTTAATGAAGGATTAATTATTATTTTTTTACCAATTTTACCTTTGTTTCTTAGTTGCTCCATTAATTTCTCAATTCCTAAAATCTTTTAATATTTACTCATGCAACTTTTTCTCTCTCTTATTAGTCCTTTGTTAACCTATCATAATTTTTAATTTACTTCTAGTTAAAAGGATAATTTAGTCAGATATGATTATTTTTTCTTAGAATTAATGCTATTTAATATTTTTCTTAAAACATGTGTCATTACCTTAAACAACACTTATTAAGGAATGGAGGGAGTATTAGTTGAAGAAAGAAAAATTTTCACTATACATTTATCTAGGGCGCTAGTAATTAGTGTTTTATGGTACTGTTTAAGAAATATTTAATAATCTCTATTAAAAATATTATTTAATGAATAAATCTTCTTAATTACTTATAGAAGAAAGTATTAAATGATTTTTAAATTTAAAATTTTGGCATTTGTTAACAAGTACCACCAGTACACTGGTTAAGAAATTACTAAAAAGGTTGTGCTATGATAAACTCAAGCGCATAAGTACTCGAAACTTTGCTATTGTTAATTAATTATTTTTATTTTTTAAATTAATACAAATACACATCTTGAGAAACATTTCTTCAATCTAAAGAGCATGAGACTCAAGCGCATAATACCGTCATCACCCTTACTAAAATAGAAAGGATTAAATGTAAAGGTAGAACATTTAATATCTTAGGAAACTAAAAAGCATTTAATACTTTCTTTATTAAGTAATTAGGAGAATTTATTGAGAGATATAAAATTCTTCTTAAATAATGCCCTTGTTACCCTCAAAATATTAAATGTTTTACTTTTTAATTTAATTTCTTAACCAGTGCCTGAGGGCACTCATTAGCAAATGTTATTTATTTATTTATTTATTGGAGACTATATGTTCATTTAATTTTGGAAAAAAAAATTCCTTTCATATTGAAAGAGAGGTTTCAGTTGCATCAAAATAAACATTTGATAAATGATACTTGCATAGACTTTATCTTCACAAACCTCTCACAGACTCTCGTTCAAGCTATTGGATGACATAAGTTTTTTTTTGAATGATATAGATGAGTCCTCCTTAAGGTCTAAAGTGGGTTTGTGAGGATAAAGTCTATGCAAAATAATTCTTAGGTTGACACTTTCTACCATAGGCACTCCATTAAATATTAAACATATGTTAGGTTGTGTATGCTATGTTATTAACGACTTATCTCTAAAGAGTGTCCTTACACACTGACGAATCTTCTTTGTGGCACAGGGGGCAGCTGCACCCCCCCCCCAAAACCCCCAATTTATTTTCTAAACATATATATGAAGGATGTGTGTTGTGTTATACTACTATTAGTCTAAATTTATGATGCTCTCTAGTTTTGATGTTAACATGTTAGGCACGGATTCCCTTGGGGTAGCTAGTGTCAAAACAAAATAGTCTTTTATCTAATCTTATGCTTATTTCATAGGCTTAAACCTAAGCTAACTTGCAGACAATGCCAAAGCCTGAAGTTTAGGAAATGATCCCCTACTTTCATACTACTAGTTTCATTTTTGGTGGTTATAGGTAAGTAATACTAAATTAACAACTTTCCGATGCCTTATATATTGTTGTCAAATGATAAAAAAAAGTTTTCCCTAATTTTGGAATCTCTACCCCTTTGTTACATACCAAACTTTGAAGGTTTATCAAAATTATAAGGAAAAATATATATTATTGTTGTTAGATGTCTCAAATTCACCTTACCTTCATTTGAAACTGTTAGTAATTTTATATTTTCATTTACTTATTCTTCCATATATATCATTTCCCCAACAAGAATTTTGAAGTAAGTTTTGTCATTGTTCTTACACATGTCAATTGTTGAATGGAGTACTTATTTAGGCAATGCCTGTAACATCCTCCCTTAATTTTTAATTATTTATTAATTATGTGTTATTTATTTATTTATTATTTAATTTCTACAATGTTATGTTCTAGAATTCTGATTTTTGTTAAATGAAAATTAGAGAACAGAGAAAATTACTTAGACCATATTTTTATTTATTTAATTACATACATTTGCTATTTTTAATAGATTAGTAAACAGAATTGGTCGAAATAAATTATTGTTAGTATTTTTTTATGTTTCTCTGTGATTGTAAATTAATAATATTTTAGAAACTATTTATGTAGAAAAAATATTTATTAAAATAATCACTGTAGCTTGTTTTATTAAATAGTAACATTTTTGTGGATTAGGGTTCTTAACTAGGAATAAGTGTCATTAAAAATTTGTCATGTATTAAATTAAGGGTAAAATGGTCATTTAAATTAGTAGTAGGAAAAGAGAAAATAGGCCTAACTAGATGAAATCTAGTTGAAATAAAATTAGAATCTAATTAGAAACTAACTAAATTCATTAAAATCTAATTAGTTTAGTTATAATTTAACTAATTTAGTTTGAAACCAACTAAATAGTTAGAATCTAACTAAATTATAAAGAAAAAATTATTATTCACAAGGCTTCTTCAAGAAGCCATTAATATAATATTAATTTTTAAATAAAATATTATTTTCCTTAAAGGCTTCTTCAAGAAGCCATCTAATTTTTTTAAAAAAATTCTAAACAATTGGAAAAGTGTGAGAAATTGAATTTACAAGCAACGATTAATCAAGAATCAAGAAGAATGCTAGAGATTTCGTGTTGTTTCAAGCTTAAAGTTCCATTGGAAGATGAAGGAGAGGTAGAAGTTCAAGTGTCCTTCATCTTTTTGAATATAAAGTTTGAAGTTTTGATTAGTTTTTCCATGAATTTGATTCTTTTATAGATTTTTATTAAAGACTGTAATTGAAACAAAATGATTGGTTGTAATTGAATATGGATGACTATTGGAAGCTTAGGTTCCATAATAATTTCAAATCTCATGAGTTTGATGGTTTTTGGATGATGGTTTGATGAGTTATCCAGTAGATTATGTTGTATTATGGTGTTATTTGGTTGTTTGAATTGAATAACCCTAGAAACTATGAACATGCTAATAGCTCTATAAAATAGAGTTATTTAGCTTCTATTTTAATGAGAAATTGATGCTAAATCCTTGAGTTTGTATTAATGTTGCATGCTTTCTCTAAAGAAGTTGTAATTCTTTACCTTGCATTTCATTCAAGATTTTTATTCTCAATCATGATTTTCCCTTGCATTAATTGATCTTATATTGAGTAATTTTTGTGTTAAATGGTGAAATAACTAAGGGATAGCATAAAAGCAAGAGAAAAAAACATAAACCACAAGAAAAAAGGATGGTTACTGTCAAACGAATTAAGGTCGCGGCTCCATAGCTTCTGCTTAGTGAAAGTTTGCCACCAGAGAGCACAAGGCTTAGGCTCTGCAAAGTGAAATCGCGACCCTGACCCCTAACGTTGATATAAGCATTTAAGTGACTTCAAATGGAATTGGAGGGGGTCTTTTCCATAATTGCATGACATCAAATGAAGTATAGTGAGTGAAGTTAGGCCCTAGATGTTAGTCCAATGATTCATTCTCAATCTTTACTCTCAATTAGTCGCATTCCTCTGTTTTTAGTATTAATTTTAGTCGTTAATGTTCTGTTGTTGCATGGAAATTTTAGTTGCTTGAATAAAGATTAAGTTGTGATATGTTGGTAATTAGCAAATAATTGATTCAATCCTTGTGGGACTATACTTGATACTCTCTCTTTTTACTTGTCGATACGTATACTTGCGTAGTCTAGAATACGGACCAACACATGCCTGTTTTGGCCAAGCTTTAGGGTTATGATTTCAATTGGTTTAATTATGAGATTAAGGATTTACTAAGTGGATTAATGGTTAATTAGCATATTTGAAGTTAACTAAGCTAGATTTGATGACATTTAATGGATTAGGATGAAAACCCTAAGAACCTTAGCTTGTGGTTGGTTTAGGCCAACACTAGGATTTAAGTCTTGGATGTAGTTAATTATTATATTATTAGTTAATTAAATGGATTAGTATTTAATTAGGTTATGCGACAAAATCCAGCCATAATTAGGTATTTAAAGCTTGAAGAATCACTTTAAAAACCACATATGCTAATTTCAGCTAAGAGACCTAGATGACCTAGGTTTGAAATACTTTATGATATAAGTATATTATGGTGATTAGATGGTAGTCCTAGTGGTGAATTAAAGGAAAGATGAGAGAAATCCACAAGTTCAAGTGATAAAACAACTTAAAGAAATCTAGTATAGGTTTTGGCCAAATTAGGGTTTATTAACCTAAGATTTGGTTTTCATTCAATAAAATGAGTATTAGAATGAATAAAGATAGTTATGTGTTAAGGAATAAGGAAAATTTAAGTATTTGGAAAAATGACTTAATAAATAATAACTTACCAAATGAATAGTAATTTAGTTAAGTTGTAAAGTATTTTTAGACTTCTTGATGACTAATTTAGATTAGCAAAATGAGATGTTTATGATGGACGTAAGAAACCTAAACATAGGGTTAGGGTTTTAGCTAAAACATGGTTTCTAAGACTAGGTATTATGCAAGTAGGTTTCCAAGAGTAATTAGGAAGCCAAAAGGTAAAGAAAGTTGATATTGTGAGATAAATGTCGAATTACTTTAAAAACTTAGAAAATAAAATTACATGTTCATGCAATTATATGATAGAAACAAGCATTGAAGAAGTGATCCTTATAGAGTAAGTGATTGATCAATCAATTTGAGACACTTATGTTAGCTTTGTATTAGGCTTCATTAGATGTTTATTGTGCCCAATATTAGTATTTTAGATGAGTTTAATGTTGTTGGGCTTCATTGGACTTTAATGCAAATATTGAATAATTTTCGGATTTTGATGCATTTTGACCTTTCTTCCTTGGTTAGGCTATAACTTGGGACTCGGTGATCCAATTGAGGTGATCTTAGTGTCTTTGGAAAGCTAAGACAATACTCTACAAGTTTCATGAAGAACTCAAGAGCTGGATCGGACTTCTAAGGGTCCAAAACATCCCTGCAATGCAGAGTGGGTTTGCTGTCAGGAAAATCTGGGCAGTATGCACATATTGGACTACATAGTGAGTTATAGGCCTCCTCTTGGGCTGAAACTTGGTCATTTGAAAGATAAGACCCATATCTCCAACTTCACTGAAAATCATTTTGTCAATAGATGTCGTTTTAGGCATGCTTCTGAAACTACAAGTTGGTCTGAATTTGGAAACACGTTCTTCCAACCTAACTTGAGGTAGGTGTAGTGTTTTTGGCATTTCTGGAGTTCTAGAAGTCCAAATGACATGATTCAAATTGGAGATTTTCAAGGAGACAACTGGCTACAACTTTGATGAAGACATCCAAGCCAAAATGCACCGTCTAGGTGATGAATTTGAAGCCAGAAGTCGGATAAGAGTTGTTGACTAAAAGCCACCAATCATACACCAACCCACCTACCATGCACCAACCCACCAACCATGCATCAAGCTTCCATTTTTGACAATTTTCATATTCTTATAGCTTGTATTCAGATTATGTACATGTACAAATTGGCTTCTAGGATTAGTATAAATAGACCCAACCTCTTTGTATTAGAGGAATTCAATTTGGAAGTAAGTTTCAAGGAAGTTTAAGTATTTGTGAGAGTTTTCTTTCTCTTCTTCTCCATTCTCTTTACAATTTCGTTTTTGTTCTTTTATTTTTGAGTTCTTCCTTCCCATCCATGGAAGGCTAGGCTCTGATAATCAATCCAAGGGATTAGCCATCTTGATGTTTAATTTGGAGATCTTGTTTCGCTTGTTCATATTGCTTAATTGTTATTCAAGTTTCTCTTCTTCCTCTTTTGATTTTGATCTAGATTGAATTGCTTAATTTGATTTGGATGTTTATGTGATAATAGCTTTATTATCATGTATTCAAGAGGATCACATAGAATAAACAATTTATTAAAGCTTTTTGATGGATTGTTTAGCTTGGTTAAATTCTTGATCTTAAGTTAATCTATGTTTGGATGGTGCTTACTTTATCTAACCTTGGTTAATTAAATCCTAGATGCTTATCTAGTAGAGGATTCTTGGATTATGTTGAGGCGTCTTGATGTGATCTAAGGCCAAGAACATGGTTAGCAATTAAGTGAATTCCTTGTGATCAATGATGATTTAAACTCAAGATCGGTAAATTTCCTTGGATTGGTTGTTTCTTTAGATTTGTTTTCAACTTTAAGTCTTGTATTTTTATCAATATTGTTAATCAACAACAAAACCCCCCATTTTAATTATCTTGATCTGATTAAATCTTTGTTCTTTTTGGATCCTTGAGAGACGATTCGGTTCATGCTCTATACTGCAAATTAGTTTGCGAACCGGTAAATTTTATTTATTTGACGGGGTCTCGACAACCTCTTGTCAAATTTGGCGCCGTTGCCGGGGATCCAAGGCAACTATTTGATCATTTCAAGATCCCATCTAACTCTAACAAATGTGTTTGTTTTGTTTTTGAAGCTTTTTTCAAGTGGGATTCGGTTAAAATTGGATAAAGGGCATTGTGTCAAGAATTTCGGTTCGGGCATCTCTGATTGATCTGAATTTTGGTACACAAATAGAAAATATTATTCTGAGAAAGGCTCACTGTTTACAGTGAGGTCACCCTTATTTTTGCCAAATTCCATCGTTTAGACCACTTTTTCAATTTTTTTAAGAGTTTTTATTATTTTGTTAGATAGAATTTTTGTGTAGATTTCACTCTGTGGTAGTCCCATAATTTTTAAAAATCTGTAGATATGTTTTCTGTAATTATTTTGTGTGTATATTTAGACTTGTTTTTGTGATTTTGTGTTTTTGTGTTTGATCTCTAATCTGATGGAGCATAAACTTGATGAGCTGGCTTATCTGGTGGGGCAGTTGGCAGTGGAACAACATCACTTACCTGTGCAAGAACCTGCAAGATTTTGTAGTATATGCTGTAGTTCTTATCATCCCACATATGCTTGCACCACATTACAATATGATGGTTCTGTATTTCATAACCATTCTGTTGATGCAACAGGTGTATTTCTTGGTGAACCACAATACCCACAGCTTGGATATGATCCTTATTCTACCACATATAACCATGATTGGGGAGATCATCCTTGGTTCGAACCTTATGTTGAACCAATCAGTATATACCACCAGCCTATGCAGCAGCAGCAAGCCCCAATAAGCATGGAATCTGAGCCTACACTAGAGGATTTGGTGAAACAATTTGCTCAGAACAACATCCAATTCCAGCAGAGAACAGAAGCTATAGTACAAAACGTGAAGACCCAAGTTGGTCAACTTACATCTTCATTGAGTCAGTTGAGCAAGCAACAGATGCAGAAATCTGATTCTGCAAAACATGAGATCATTGATGAGAAAAAACCAATTGATGATTTGTGTGATGAATTTGCTAGTTTTACTGATTTTGATGATTCTGTTTGTTGTACTGGTTGTGATGGTGATATGTTGTGTAATGCATGTGCTGAGATTGCTGCCTTTTTGAGACATGATGAATCTTTTTCAGCAGATTATGCAGCAACTCAATCTGCAGAAGTAGTGAAGCCACCAAAATTTGAGTCCATTGTGGCTAAAAACTTCCTTACTGATGAGGAGGAGAGGTTGCTGCAGATTTTTAAGGAGAATCAAAGAGCCATCATACTTGCAGACATTCCTAGCGTTAGCCCATCCATATGCATGCGTAGGATTTTACTTGAAGATGGAGTTAAGCCAATAAAGCAGCCCTCGAGGAGACTAAACTATCTGATTTTGGATGTGGTGATCCATTATACTGGCTATGGTGTGGCTGCTGGAACGTTAATTCTTCTGCTATCCATAGGGAGTTTTCTTTCCACACTTTTATTTCATTTGTCTAGTTGTTGTTTTCTTTTTGTTTTTACTGTTTTGCTATTGTTTTTAATTTTGTTTCTGTTTTTATTTGACTGTTACAATTTACTCTTTTCTGTTGTTGTTGTTTCTGCTGTTTGTGTTGTCTGTATATGTTTCTACTTCTGTTTTGCTTACTGCTGATGTTTGTCTTTTATTTTTTATTTTTTTTTTCTGCTTTTGTTTTTATTTTTTTGTTTTGTCTGCTGTTTTTATTTTCTGTTTTCTATATAAATCTTTGTTAAAAAAAAAAGCCACGTTTAATGTCAATGGTCAGAAACTGAATCATTATTGGGGAGGACCCATCAATCGTGAAAAATCTTCAATCACGCTGGCTGAAGATGTTAAAAGTAGCGCTTTTTGGGCGGCATCCCAAGTTTTCTAACTCTGTCCTCTTTCTAACTTTGACTTATTTGTTATCACAGGAATCGAGACAGAAAAAAAAAACGGTGCCAAGTGAGAAAATCTATCAAAGTTTGATTTTTCTGTCTTTATTTTTGTTTGTGTTTCTTTGACAGATGATTTTTCACCGGTTAAATGGCGGATAACGGTACTCCGTGAAAATCTTTCTCTTGCACCGGCGATCACTCCCCGCCCTCTTCAGCCCCGAGTATTACATGCCCACCAGATTTCGTTTGGTTCCTCCCCGAACCACACACCGTACTAGCAAATGGCCGGCTTTGATACCATTAATAACAGCCCGCGCTCCAAATTTGACGATTGTCCCAACATACCAACACCGAGTCTTTTTAGCGTGCTTATGTCCTCACTCACACGCACCTTGAGAACTTCCTAAGGGGTCAACGTCCTAGAATTTCTCTAGGCCAAGCACACTTAACTTTGGAGTTTCTAAGTTGTGGGCTTCCGAAAAGAAGATGCATCTTATTGATATGGGTAGTACCTATCAAATTTTATATGAGCTTTCCTTAATTGTACAGTCCCATATTTGTACAATTTCAGAATTTCTCTCTTCTTCTGGTGCGAGTTCAGTTCATTCATGTCACCCCTCCGCTTAGAAGCCTGCCAAGAGCCGCTCCTTGTCCGTGCCTCTTACACCGGCGATCACTCCCCGCTTTCTTCAGCCTCGGGTATTACATTGTCCACTACATAGTGTGAAATTATATAGGATAATCCACCATAGAGTGTGGAATTAAGAAGGATATTCCACCACAAAGTGTGGAGTTATTCAAAAACCAAATAGAATCCACCATATAGTGTGAAATGGCCATTTGGACTCAGGGAAAATCATATCCCAAAGAAGAACTTTTATTCTTTACCTGATGTCCATGTAAGTCAAGATGAAGAATTAGACTTAAAGTTATGTAAAAGTGAGAATGAGTATGTAATTGTAAGTGTACAGTATGTATTTGCCTAGATATGAAAAGTTAAACTATTAATAGCTTATTTTGCAGCTAAAAGTTTTAAACTATGAGAAAGATAGTATAGAATTCGAAAAATGATTCTAATTAATATTATTTGATTGCATTTTGGTTTATATATGTATCTATGGAAATGTTTTCTCCAGCTTGATGCAGCTGAAAATACCATAGTTTTTATTTAATGTTTTATTTACTACTTGAATTTCTACTGAGAATTATATTCTTACTCCTAAATATGATGTTTCCAGAGGAGCAGTAAAGAATGTATCCTGTTACTTCGCTAGGGGATTTGATCTCATACTTGCATGTGAATAAGTAGATGAATCTATAGTTTTATCATATTCTATCTTTAGAGACAAATATTTTAGTTATGATGTATAATGATATGAAGTAGAAGAATGATGTAGTATTTTACTTATATTTAAGTATTAGGATGATTTAGAATACGCTAGTTCATTTTATTATTTATATGTAAATAAATGATGAAGTCTTGTATGAACAAGTTAATATAATGATCTATTGTAAAATTTTGACATTATGAATTTAATTCTTTTTCATACAGGTGGAATTTATGTATTATATTAAGGAAATAAAAGTAATGAAACAAAGGTGTAAAATGAAAAAAAATTAGTTTATGTAATAACTTTAAAAAGTAAACTACAGATTTTTAAAACCAAATAAGATTATTAAGAAATTTAATAAAAGAATACATGTGACACTTTATTATAAAAGAGGATATATAGTAAAGTGTTACCGCGCCTATCTAAGAATTTATTGCTTGTGCAAGTAATATTACTACAAACATTTATTAAGAATTATTGGGAGATGATTATCGAGAATGGGGCATTTTCCTAAGTGCATTATTGTCATTTTCTTTCATTGTTGTTTCATGCTTTTTGCTTATCTTTTTTTTTTTTTTTTGCATCTTATTAAATTTTACAACAATTTAACAAAAGATTATAAATTTTGAGCTCTTTTTAAATTTTATTAGGAATTAAATAAAAATTAGTAAAATTATAAAAAAAATTAAAACATTTTTGAGAAAAACATTTTTAAACAAAAAATAAAATCTTTTTACACAATACAAGAATAGCCAAACTGCTGGACTTGCACTTTGGTCTACTTCCTTTTACCTCCTTATTATAGCAACTACTTCAACCTTAAAAATTTGAATTACATTTTTTTCTTAATTTTATTGAAATTATATAAAAATAATTATTAAAATTTATTAATTTTTTATTTTACACATTTTTTCAGAAAATATTGTTACACAAATGTAAAAGTCATTTCATACAGTTAAGTTGCCTTGCAAGTAGTTGTAAGCTATATAATTTTATATAAATAATATTTTACGTATAAAAATTTATTTTTATTATTATATTTATCTTTGAATTTATATAATACTATAGTAAAATATTTTGCGTGCAAATATATTCTCTCTAAAATAAATAAATTTTTCTCTTAAAAAAAGCTAATTCTCTCTCTCTAAAAAAGTTAGTTCTCTCTCATTGGATAACTCATTCCCAGATGTGAAACTAAATGTGAAGATTCCAAAACCTCAATTGGAAAATAAAAAAGGAAGAAAGAGGAAGTGAGGAAAGAAAACAAAAGGCGTAATATTGTCGTCTCTAATAAGTCTAAGCGTGGACAACGGCATGGGAAAATGAGCTGTGATTTAAAATCTCTTTTATTTTGTTGCCCTTGAATATACCTGCACATATAAAAAAAACATGCCTTGGAAATAAATTATTAATAATAAATAAATAATCCATAAAAATTAGATTTTAATGAAAATGATGAGAAGTGTTCAGTACTGTTACCACAAGAATGGGTTGAGTAATGTTAGGCTAGAACCATCAAGTAGAGTAAGAACACTAAAGAACAAGTTAACGTATCAGTGCATTATCTTAGGATCCTCTTAATCATGCCAAAACAGGAGGTATAATCCACAGGAAATGACACCTCAACAGTACTCTCTCTCTCTCTCCTTACCCACTCCTATGAGAGATGGTCAACCACACTAAAAAAAGGTTAGAACCCATTATACTTTCTCCATCAACCTATAATGATTAACTTGAGTATTAGAGTGCCTTTACAGATACTCACCTTACCATGGAGAGCATCCTCCCTACATCGAAGAGATTCATAAACACATTAGAGCTCACCCTCAGAGATCGAACATGAACAAGAAGGATTAGAAGTTAAGAAGCCTCCATGGAATATGAGATTTAGGAAAAATTGCAGTGCCTAACTTTCAAATAATCAATTCCCCAAAAAGAAGAAAATTTTAAAAAATTGCATTTTTGCAACCTAGGGTTGGATGGGGGGAGGAGTTGAATCGATGTTCACGACGATGATGAAATGTTGCAGATGTATGGTAGCGGGAAGTGAAGAAGAGACAACTTGGATATCTAATAGTTAATAGTTGGATATCCAATAGATATTTTGGTTTGTCTATTAACCATCCATTAATTAAAATTGACCAAATTCATTCAATCATTTAAATTAATTATTGTAAATAGATGAATTAGATTAGATTTAGACAATGATGAATGATGGTTTAATGGATCTAATATTTGTAACCCCTAGTAAAGAGTGTCATACAAATGTATATATAACTACCTAACTTGTAACTACATTTGTTTTCTTGATGTCGGCATAGATTAAGCATATGTGTTTAAGAAGAATATAAATGTGGTAGGACTAAAAATAGAAGAATTGAAAAAGTAAGAGTGAACTGTCTAATGTATTGATTAAAGAAATAGAGAAGATGTTACCCATAAAATAAAATAAAATAAAAGAAAACAGAACTGTGGCGATGCAGCCTAGTGATAAAATGATTTCGCCATGTCAAATCCTCGCTACCCTCTCCCAAAAGCCTAAATTCATGATGGGCTAAGCTGATAAATACTGGTATATTCTCAGGCTCAACAGAAACCCATATGCAGGTTTCTGTGTTTATCATGTGGATATATACGATAGGGGCTTGCATGGTCCCCCTCTAAGCCTCAAAATTTGTTCATGCAACTAAACAATAAAGCTAGCTAGTGCGAGTGTGTGAACATGACAATGCGAACAAAAATGGCAAAAATCGTCCACATGTTATATACGAGGGAAGGTTTTCATGTAAAGTAAAAGGTGTGGCTGTGATTGAAGAAATTAAGGGTATCAAACTGGTTGGTTTCTCTTCAGTGGTGTTAAAGAAATGGAACCATTGCATTTCATTCTACGATGCGTCCAGATCAATCAAATTCAAAGCTATTATATTACTATTATTATTACTAGCAATTTGACAGGCACTCCGTGCGTGTCAATTAGCATTTTTTATTGTTATTTATTTAATTACAGTAGCTAAACAAATATTAATATATACTAAGGAACATATGCATACATATAGGTAAGTTTCAAAGTTCAAAAAACTAAAATAACGAAATAACAATAAAACCTCAAAATTTGTTCATGCAACTAAACAATAAAGCTAGCTAGTGCGAGTGTGTGAACATGACAATGCGAACAAAAATGGCAAAAATCGTCCACATGTTATATACGAGGGAAGGTTTTCATGTAAAGTAAAAGGTGTGGCTGTGATTGAAGAAATTAAGGGTATCAAACTGGTTGGTTTCTCTTCAGTGGTGTTAAAGAAATGGAACCATTGCATTTCATTCTACGATGCGTCCAGATCAATCAAATTCAAAGCTATTATATTACTATTATTATTACTAGCAATTTGACAGGTACTCCGTGCGTGTCAATTAGCATTTTTTATTGTTATTTATTTAATTACAGTAGCTAAACAAATATTAATATATACTAAGGAACATATGCATACATATAGGTAAGTTTCAAAGTTCAAAAAACTAAAATAACGAAATATTCATATGTGAAATTGTAAACATATATATTTACAATTATTAAAAAATCATTGTGTTGTCCCCTTTAATTGTTTTTTAACTGGGAGACCAAATTGTAATTGTCTTCATGATGAATCTGTCATTTCCCTACATTTTGTCAAAATAATATACCAAACGTAAGCTTGTGAAATTATATTTATAATTCATTAAATGATAGTTTAAAATAAAATAAATGAATACCTTGTAAGAATTCTTCTCAATTCTTTGTACATCTCATTGTACACATGTTATATACGAGGGAAGGTTTTCATGTAAAGTAAAAGGTGTGGTTGTGATTGAAGAAATTAAGGGTATCAAACTGGTTGGTTTCTCTTCAGTGGTGTTAAAGAAATGGAACCATTGCATTTTCGTTCTACGATGCGTCCAGATCAATCAAATTCAAAGCTATTATATTACTATAATAATAATAATAATAATAATAATAATTATTATTATTATTATTATTATTATTATTATTATTATTATTATTATTTAACCATATATAAAGGATGAAAACAACACATTGAAAACTTGCACAATTAATGGAAAAGAAGGAAATTAAGTTTGTATATTAATTTTATGCGTTATACATCATGAATTGTTTACTTGTCACACCAAATTATTAATCGTTGTTCTGTTTCTCCCTTTATTTTCTTTCCTTTGCCTTTTATATCCTCTCCTTCCATATCAACAAACATGAAAATAATTATTAAATGAGATGCGTTAAATCTCCTTCAAGGTAACAATTGAATCAATACTAGTATTTCCTTTTCTTTGTATATTCATTGTCGTTTACATGATATAAACAAAAATAAATTGTCCGGAGAGATCACGCGGCATGTATTGTGAAATGAAATTGAAATAATTCCAAACTCTTAATCGTTAGTTGAGAAAAGCTGATCGCATTCATTTACAGCATAGAATGACCTTATTCAATTTTGGCCACAAAAATAGGGAAAAATAATTGCAACATCTAACCTTATGACTGAGAAGAATTTGCAAGGATTTATTGTTCTTAATTAAAGTATCATTTACTTAGCAGTTGACAGTATAATTTATGATGCAGCTCTTACACCTTAAATTTGGGTCCAAGAGCCTTAACTCAACGGTGGCACCAAGTGTTTTTGGGGATATCTTGATTTCGAAATTAAAATTCATTTTAGACTGCTTTGTGTTCACTTTAGCTTATCATCTTTCTCCTTTCTTTTTTGGTACAAAAAACTTTAGTTGAGGAGAAAGGCCATCCCCAGTTCAATGTCAGGACAAACTACCAACTTTAATGAGGATTTATGATGAGATTACAAATTGCCTACCAACGGGTGTACCTTGATTTCCAACCAAAGTCATGGCTAGCATGAGCGGAAGGTCCAATCAGGTGAGCCAACACTTGTTGGCATCCTCTTAATTCCTCCTTACACTAAGTCTTATACTTCATTTAAAACAAAAAAACAAAAATGCTTAAATTGGGACTCATGGGATATAAGTGAGGATCCACTTACTTTAGGAGTAAGTCTTGTATACTTACACCATTGATTAACTTATCGTAGAATTCTAATTTTATTAATCCAACCGTTGAATCATATAATATTATCATGAAAACTATGCATGCCAAATATAAGAATTTAATTTTATAATCAATATTTATTTATATTTTAAAAAATATATTAAAATAAAATAATTAAATAAAATATCTTAATAAAATTTTATTGACTTGATCTCATCAAAACATTGTTGTACACACCTTGGACAAGGTGAAGTGGTAGGAACTCGTGGAATTTTAATACGAAGGATGACAATGTTAGGATGACGAGAATAACCTCACTTGTGGGCCCATCACTTCAAACATTGTTATTAAGAAGCCTTTCACTCTGTATAAGCCCAAAGAAAATGCAATAACCTGCCGTGAATTTTTTTTTTTAAGAAGGTTAATGAATGTGTGTGAACACCTCACTAAGCGTACTGTTGGCAGTGTCCGAAACACTTATAAACATCGAGAATCATATTGGTGTTGACTTCTATTAGTTGCGATTCTCACTAGCCCTAGTCTTATTTAAACACTTTTCGATCCAATGGAACTATGAACCATCATATTGGTTATGCGTTATTCCAGCCCACACGTGTTTGGTTTCTCTATAAACCAGCTACAAGTCTTATTCAAGCTAGATTTAATTTTTAAGTTTTCTTGGGTGTCCTAAAATCTTGAAATTTCCAAATGTTGTTTCATATTGAACTTGATAAAATTTGGGCATTGTTGTTCATAATTGCTTGTTAGAAAATTTTTACTGTTAATTTTTTCAGTGATGTCTCTCTTCTTCCTTAGCCATACAAAATTCCAACTAGCTCTTTTGGTTATACATCACTCCAATTGTCTTGTTGAGTTCTCTTTCTAGCATAATTCATCTTGCGTATTGCTTTTGTAGCATCCATGAGTTGTCTTTCCAACTCCATTTTATGGATCCCACTATGTATTTTAAGTGTATTTATTTGTAACAAGTTTAAAGCTTTGTAAGCTATAACTTGAGTGAGAGTATTGAGAAATAGTTTTATTATGTTAGGTTAAACGTAATTATTAGTTTTTGTAGATTGGTGCAAGCTTCTGCTTGATTGATACCCTAATTGCTTGAAAATCAATCCATAAATAATTGGGAACATATGTGTAGTTCTACACATAGAACATACAATTATTTCAAACACCAACTCTTTCAATAGCTTCCACTCCTTCATAAGCCTCAAATAATTTTGAGGATTTCAGCGACAAAGAAGTTGACTTTTAAGATTTTGGCGTCAAAAGTGGTGCTGTATTAGTCATTCCAATGAATTCAGAGCCAGTATCCATTAGGACAATGACTGTGTTGATGTGGAGGACCCTTAAGATAACCTTTCCTAAGAACTGTCGGCCTAGTGTGTAAGGCCGATTGAGGAAGTTAGAGATTATTTGAGACCCTTTTCTTATCTAAGCCCATATAGTGGGGAGGAAATTCAACCAAGTGTTGATCGATGGGAAAGCTGCGGTAAGCCTCAACCCTAACCATATGCTTAACAAAATAAGCAAGCGTAAGAAGGACCTAGTAGCCATCAACATGGCAGTGAATGACATTAATAGCACATATGCCCTTTCGAAAGGATGATTGTTTGACAATGAATGTTGGCAACATAACAATACTTCGTTGTTTGTAGTTATGTCCTCTAGGAAAAGTTGTAACATGTTTCTTAGCAGAGACTGGAATCATGGAGTAGGAAAAGTTATAAACATCTTTCTCTTGATTTGGAGATGTTCCACTGCCACTTCAGCACCCTACATGCATCTCCACCAGATGTGCTTCTCAAGCTTCTCGGTAGCATCAAGTAACTTGAACTCCACATTTTAGTTTTGGATATTTGTGTGTGTGAGTAAAATTTTAGATCTATAAAAGATGGGAAAAAGGATGTGGTGTGGGTGGGTGTGGTGACTAGTGAGTGGTGTGGCTGTGAAATGGTACTGTGCGTGTGTGTGGCTGTGAGTGGAGGGGGGTGTGTGTGCCGTGAGTGAGTGAGAATGGGTGTGTGAGAAAGGGTGGCCGTGAGTGTGTGGGAAAGTGGGGAATGAAGGGGAAGGGGGAGTTGGGAGCATATCAGGCAGTGTGAGGGAGAAGAAGGAAAAGAAAAAAAAAAGATGTGGGAAAATGGGGGAGGGGAAGTAGGAACTGATCGGATGGAGTGGGGGGGCATTTTGGAAGAGGGGGAAGGAAAAGAAATTGGAGGATGGGTTGAAAATTTAGAATTGGAATATGATGGAGAAGGAAATTTTGTGGTGTAAGATTTTGAGAAAATGAGATAAAAGTTAGAAAGTTTTAGGAATTAAAATAAAATTAATTGTTAATTGACTTCTTAAAATTAATAAATTTTAAAAATTAGCTTGAGCTTATTGAAAAATTAGAATTGGAACTTGAGGGAAATAAGAAAAATTTGTGACATAAATTTTGGAAGAAAAACTTGAAAAGTTTAGGAATTAAATTAAAATTAATTGTTAATTTCATCTTAAAACTAATAAGTTTTAGAAATTAGGTTGAGGTTCTTGAAAAATTAGAATTGAAACTTGATAGAGAGAGGAAAAATTTGTGGCATAAATTCTTGGAAAAAAAACTTGAAAATTTTAAGAATTTAATTAAAATTAATTATTAATTGACTTCTTAAGAAATTAATATGAGTTTCTCGAAAAATTGGAAATGGAACTTGAGGGAGAAAATGAAAATTTATAGTATAAATTTTTAGAGGAAAAACTTAAAAAGTTTTAGGAATTAAATTAAAATTAATTGTTAATTGACTTCTTAAAACTAATAAGTTTTAAAAATTAGTTTGAGGTTCTTGAAAAATTAAAATTGAAACTTGAGGAAGATAGGAAAAATTTGTGGTATAAATTTTTGGAAGAAAAACTTGAAAAGTTTTGAAATTAAAATAAAATTAATTATTAATTTACTTCTTAAAACTAATAAGTTTTAAAAGTTAAATTGACCTACATGTTAACTTACAACATTTTAGTTTTAATTATCTAACTAAAAATTAAAAATTAAAAAAAAATTAAACGCGCTATCAACTTTTGAGAGTTCAGTTTTTAGCAATGTAGTAGGGCCTGAATGATCTACCATATCACCATCTCCATCTGATTGATTGCTATATGTAGCTGTTAACAACTAACTGTCTGTTCCGACCGTGGCTAGAGGTTGGAAGTTGTATGATAATTAAATAGATAGGCGTACGTTACATTCCATATATCCACACCTGCTCGAATGGGGATAGGTTGCTTCGGCTTTCAGCCTAAGCAAACCAGTAGTCATATATGTATATATTTATGATAATGATCCGCTTGAAAGCAGCCAATTTGTCTGAATTGTAACATCTCTTCGGAGTGAAATGAAATACTGAGCACTAGGTAGCTAATTTTGTGCCTATTGGAAATGTAGAGGTAATAAGATGGCAAATAAGGCCAATTGTCGTTCTTTATTTTGGTAATGGTTCCTATGAGATGGAAAAAAAGAGAGCAAGTATCTGGAATATAATATAAAGTATTAGTAGGTAACTAGGCATTGCATGCACTAATTGTGCGAGACATAGGCACAACATTATCATTGCTGGGTCCTACCGTCCTACGTAGGAGTATGTGTTGTTGGTAGCTAGTACCTCCTTGCTTTCTCACTTCAATCAAACTCAAATAATCAACTACCCTATGCCATTAATTGTACATTATTCGCTTTGCTACGAGAGTTTAAGTTTAATTTCTCGTCTAAGAGAGATTAAGTAAAGGTATTGTTTTTCAAATTATGATATTGTTGGTGTCTCTAGATTTTCTAATCGCAACACAGTACCCACTTTGTAAAACTTGTCAAACCCAAAGTATGATACAAATGCTATGTAAAGAAGCATGCAAAAACACTTAAGTAAATAGGATAATGATAAAGAAGCTTGACCACAATGTTTATACTACTTAGGCTAAAACAAATCCTACATCTAAGGTTTAAAATCTCGTTCCGCAATAGGTGTTGCGGCCGCGACAAAACAGTCGCAGAAGCTGCCGTGACCACATCACCCCACAATTGCAGGGTGATTCTAAATCACAGAAAATTACTGCAACAAAATGGTGTTTCGGCCGCAACGAACACGACAGAGCGATATTTTGGCCGCAACGGGATTCCTTTCCCCCTTTTTTAGCTGCAGCTAACTTCCTACCGC
Organism: Styphnolobium japonicum; assembly: GCA_023212625.1. Lineage (NCBI taxonomy): Eukaryota > Viridiplantae > Streptophyta > Magnoliopsida > Fabales > Fabaceae > Styphnolobium > Styphnolobium japonicum. The sequence continues at coordinate 25,412,713 of JALBWW010000003.1, forward strand.
GTCAATACCACCTTAACCCGTCATTTCTGTTCTGGACCTTGGTTTTCTTAAGTTGAACTCCACTAAATTGACATCTCAGTCTCAGCAGCAGGCTACCCACCTCTCCTTTCTATGTGTGTGTTAGTGTATGAGTGAAATTTTAGAGAGGGGCAAGGGCGCATGCTATGGATGCTGTGAGTGGGTGTAGTGGTGTTGGGCCGTGTAGCTGTGAGAGGTGGGTGCACAATGGTAGGTGGTGGCTGGTGGTTGTGGGTGTGGTGGCTGTGAGGGAGTGGGGAAGAAAATGCCGATCTAGAAAAAGATGAGAGGGAGGGAAGAGAAAAAGATGAGAGGGGAAGGGGGAAAATGTCATGTGTAAGGGAAAGGGAAAATTTTGGGAGTGAGGAGGGAAAAAATTGAGCAATTTCTTTAAAAATTAAAATTTGAGAAAAAGATAAAATTTGTGATATAAATTTTTGAAAGAAAAATTTAGGAACTTTTTTAGGAATTAAATTAAAATTATTAATTATTAATTAATAAGTTTTAAAAATCAGTTTGAACTACATGTTACTACATTTATGTTTTAATTATATAATTTATATTTAAAATTGTTTTAATTCACAAATACATATATATTTATATGTAGGTTGGTTCTAATTTACATTGTAACAATAATATAGATAATTTTACTATAATTTGTGCAATGATATGAAAAATTCACACTGCAGTCGTCGCAAATCGCATAGCAGCGTTTATAGCACCGGCAATCGCAAAAACTGCAATGCGACCGCAACCGTGACCGACTGCTATTTAAAACCTTACCTACATCCAATCCCATAAGAAATCCTAGCCTAGCTTATCTCTATAACGAATAGTTTTCTTTTACCTTAACCTCTCTAAGCTAGCAAAATACAAATTCTTTAAGAATCTTTTATATAATTTGATGATTACAAGTGATGGCATACCAGTTAAACCCTCAGTAGAGTGTATATTTCTTTTAAGCTCTCAGCTTCTAAAATGATAGAACATAAAGTTTCTCTCAAAGAGAGCACAAAACAAAGTATGAACTCAATTCTGAATTTCTGGCGTAATATGATGTTAATGCATGTAAAGCTCTTGTTATCTTTATGGGTTGGTCAAATTTATACTTGGGAATGCATTTATAGCCGTTAAGAACATAGCCCGAGTATTTGAAAGCTAGCCGTTGGTCATCGTGGTATCTAGAGTAAGAAAAAGAAGGGTGCAGAGAATGTTCTCTGATCTCGACCATTCTCATCTTGACCATTCTCATCTCGACCGTTCTCTTCTCGATCATTTTCTTCAACTATTCTTTATGTCCATTCTCTTAACCGAATTTTGTCCATCGTTCTCTCGAACATTCACTTCTCAGTTCTTTTGACTGTTCTCTTTGCCAATCTCTTGACTGTGCACTTGATCATTCTCGTGCTTTCCATATTTCATTAATTAGACTTGATGAGAAACTTCAGTGATTTATCAATTCACCTCCTCATTATCTACAAGAAAACCTTTCATAGCATGTTCTATGTCAGATCAAGTGTAAATACCATAGAATAAGATAATAATATTAAACTTGATCTATTGCCAAATGGGCTTTTTATTAATTCAAAAGATAGATGTTTCATTAGTTTGTTATCATCAAAGATTCAATGTAAGATTAAAATAAAATTCATATATGAATTTAGAATACCTTTATAATGTAAGGTAGAAAGCGTACCTGTGTTAGCCATTAAGCTTATCGATGAATCTGTATATTGAATAAGAATTCATATCTCCAATAGAAGCATTATGAGAAGATTATCAAGAATCCTGGTGCATATGAGAGAAACTATCATATTTCCCTATATGCATTGAAGCTTATGATCTCAATGGAGCAACCATAATACATATATGATGAGAATAGGGGCCTCTCCTTGTGTTTACAATATGGGTTAACCTACCCATCATAGAAAACACATACACAAGGCCTAAATATCACCACAGTCCACAATAGGTTTAAGTGCTTATAAAAGCTCAATAACAAAAGTGATCACAAATGAGCTTAACCGATATATGCTCCACAAATATGACATTCAATTAATCCAAGTCTTTTAGCAAATATGTGACTATGCTAGTCCACATAGGATTAAATAATCTAACAATCTCCCACTTGGACAACATAGACAAAATTTTTAAAATGAACAATATCTCAGATTAATGTGGCAACAAAGAATGTCGATTATGAGCAAGCACTCTCAACTATTGGTCCAAAAGGGATTACAAGTACCTTAAAATGCAGAAAATCATATTTGATAGGAATACTGATATCATACATGTAAGATACTCAAATCCTTGTGACCTTACATAAAGTTGAATGTGGGCCAAAGGGAAAACACATCAAAATGCATACCAAAAGTGTGATCACGTTTAATTCCCAACAAAATGGCCCTAACATCTGCCCAAGATGTCTTTTGAGATTCAACAAAATGATCTTAGCACAACAAAATGAAACTGGGTCCAAAATGTTTCTAACAATAAGTTATAGGGAAAGCACATCAAAATGCATGCCAAAAAAAGTGTGATCATGTGCAATTCACAACAAAATAGTTATAGCATCCGCCCAAGATGCCTTATGAGATTTAACAAAGTTATCTCAGCACAACAAAATGAGACTGGGTCCAAAATGTCTCCAATAATAAGTCATAGGGAAAGCACCTCAAAATACATGCAAAAAATGTGATCATGTGCAATTCCCAACAAAATGGCCCTAGCATGCATCCGCCCAAGATGCCTTCTGAGATTCAACAAAATTATCTCAATACAACAAAATGAGACTGGATCCAAAATGTCTCCAATAATATGCCATATTATCACAAAAGTGCGCACATAATAACAACATATGACAACAAAAGTTTCAATAAGTCCCGAGACAACATAATAACAATTGTGCACACTCCCACTAATCCAATATATCAAAACATAGTAAACTTCATTTGAGTCACATAAGTTTCAAAATACTCTAATCGTAAAATATTTATTAGTGGGATAAAACTTAACTCTGTGATAAAATTATTCAAATTGAGTCTGAGACTCACAATATTTGTCTCCAACAACACAAGTACAAAACAGAGAGAAATACATTATTACAGAGTCATCAAAATGTGGTTGTAAATCAGAAAGAATATGAAGCCTAACAAAAAATAATTGGACAATCACAGAGTCTCACAAAATTGGTTTCATTACCAATCACATATTCTGCCTCCACAATTGAGGAGATTACAAATGTTAAGTTGACACTTAACAACAGACCAACTCCTCTTTGTCATCGCAAGTATAAATCCTTGAAGGATTTTTTCAAATGGGTAACTTATACCAAAATTCACTTAAAGTGATTTGATCACTTGTGAGTGAGATCAAAATCCATAATACCTTACACGTATTATTGGATTACTTACAAGTTTACAACAACTCACTCAGGATCACTCAAGTGTTATAACATAGACAATAAATAAATAATACACACTTGATCATATAACTAAGTTACCAAGAGCGGAAGCACATAGGACCTATTTTTAACCAGTATTGAGGACATATCAATCACAAAGTCTCTAACTTTCATATGAGCAACAAGATCACAAATTTAACATATTTCTAAAATTTTTTTTTTGAATATATTTGCTTTATAAGACAATCCATTAATAATAATAAATTTTCAAATATTTGTATGCCTTAAAACACAAAATAGGCATCACCAAGATCTTTCACAAAATATAAACAATTGAATATAAGATCTTATCTCACATAAAACAAAAATAGCAACACTAGTCATTAGTAAACAACTAGCATAAAATACATTAACAACAAGGCTTGCTCCTACTTACCTATGGCAACATACATTTATAACCAATACAACGAAACCAATACATTAATCAATATAGGGAGTCCACTATATTGCAATATACTTTAAGAGACTTAATTATATCCTCACTATAGGTTTCAACAATAAAGTAATGACAAACATAAAAGGAAGAGAGAAAACCATATCCAAAATTGTAGTATGCTTACATAAGCATTGGTTTTCTCATGCTCAATTAACTAGGCAATTAATTGAACTAGAGTCATTGTATTTTGCAATCCCACCTAAGGGTCCCGAATTACAATATACAATTCTCTCCCACTTGATAGAGAAAAAATAGTTGAATTAATAAATACAAAAAAAAAATAGACACAAATAGTGTATTCAAACTTTCTTAAGTATTCAAAATATTTTCTCTATCACACAATTATTATGTCAAGTAGTGTCATACCGTTAGGGTATGTCCATTACTTACATAATCCAAAAATATTTCAAACTATAGATTATAATAAATAATATCACACTAATAGGGTGTGTCAACTAATTAAATAACCTAAATAATATTTGCAAATTCATTCCAATGAAATTGAGAAAATAATTTTATTTGACATGATAACATATCTTGATTAGCTTCAGATAGGTGAAAGCAAAATCTTTCAAAATCACATGTTCACAAAATAACTCTGGAGTGCTACAAAATGCTCAATTATCTCATTTGTCAAGATTCATAAGATGATGCACACATTCAATTACATAATATTGTCACTTATAAATGTGCACAAATGAATTTATCAATTCAATCAAAATAATTGATAATGAGTAATATTTCATATATATCATAATAGAATTGAGCATACAATTATAATTGAGCTCTTATGTTATTGTAATCCCGCATAAGGGTCCCGAATTACAATGCATAAGCAACTCCCACGACATTAAAAAATTATGTTCCTAAAGCTAATACCGAAAGGATACTGAAAACTTTAAGAACATAACATTTAATGCATTTAACAAATCATTAGAAATCATATTAATAAAGACAAACCGATAGGGTAAGTACATTATTAACATAATCCCCAATGCAAATGTAATCATGTCATTGCCAGAATAACACGTTGTCATAATTAGTCCCGCAATAGACGAGGACACAACTATACAAAATGTCCATAACAGTTTTAAATATCACAAAATAGTGATTCTCAAAATTCAATTTACACAGAAATTGAAAAATATCATATATTTGTTTTAATACATTATGCAATATTATATGCACATAACAATGACAAAAAATATATTTATGTGTCAAAATTGAGTCACATCTGAGAGTAACATAAAATATAATAAGCGCATTCAACTCATTATAATTGACTTTCACAATAGGTGAGATCATAATTACAGGAAATTACTATAATAATAATAAAACTACTTATGGAATTCATAAGTTTACATGCCACATCATTTTAGATAATTGTCACACTCTTATATATAATTGCATATTTCAAAATTAGGCATAAAATGGTAAATAATACCTTAAGAATAAATTTATTCGCTTATGGAATTATATAATAGACCACCAATAAAAAAAATTCACAACTAACCTCCGGCAGTGTGTCGTCCATTCTTATATGTAGAGCCAATGATGAATCAATTTGAGACACTTATGTTAGCTTTGTATTAGGCATTATTAGATGTTTATTGTGCCCAATATTAGTACTTTAGATGAGTTTAATGTTGTTGGACTTCATTGGGCTTTTAATGCAAATATTGAATAATTTTCGGATTTTGATGCATTTTGACCTTTCTTCCTTGGATAGGCCATAACTTGGGACTCGGTGATCCAATTGAGGTGATCTTGGTGTCTTTGGAAAGCTAAGACAAGGATCTACAAGTTTCATGAAGAACTCAAGAGCTGAATCAGACTTCTAAGGGCCCAAAATAGCCTTACAATACAGAGTGAGTTTGCTGTCACGGAACCATCTGGGCAGTATGCACATATTGGACTATATAGTGGGTTATAGGCCTCCTCTTGGGCTGAAACTTGGTCATTTGAAAGATAAGACCCATATCTCCAACTTCACTGAAGACCATTTTGTCAATAGATGTCGTTTTAGGCATGATAATGAAGCTACAAGTTGGTTTGAATTTGGAAACACGTTCTACCAACCTAACATGAGGTAGGTTCAGTGTTTTTGGCATATCTGGAGTTCTAAAGTCCAAATGGCATGATTCAAATTGCAAAATTTCAAGGAGACAACTGGCTACAACTTTTATGAAGACCTCAAAGCCAAAATGCACCGTCTAGGTAATGAAAATGAAGCCAGAAGTCGGATAAGAGTTGTTGACTAAAAGCCACCAACCATACACCAACCCACCTACCATGCACCAACCCACCTACCATGCATCAAGCTTCTATTTTTGACAATTTTCATATTTTTATAGCTTGTATTCAGATTATGTACATGTACAAATTGGCTTCTAGGATTAGTATAAATAGACCCAACCTTTTTGTGTTAGAGGGATTCAATTTGGAAGTAAGTTTCAAGAAAGTTTAAGCATTTGTGAGAGTTTTCTTTCTCTTCTTCTCCATTCTCTTTACAATTTCGTTTTTGTTCTTTTATTTTTGAGTTCTTCCTTCCCGTCCATGGAAGGCTAGGCTCTCATAATCAATCCAAGGGATTAGCCATCTTGATGTTTAATTTGGAGATCTTGTTTTATTTGTTCATATTGCTTAATTGTTATTCAAGTTTCTCTTCTTCCTCTTTTAATTTTGATCTAGATTGAATTGCTTAATTTGATTTGGATGTTTATGTGATAATAGCTTTATTATCATGTATTCAAGAGGATAATAAACAATTTATTAAAGCTTTTTGATGGATTGTTTAGCTTGGTTAAATTCTTGATCTTAAGTTAATCTATGTTTGGATGGTGCTTACTTTATCTAACCTTGGTTAATTAAATCCTAGATGCTTATCTAGTAGAGGATTCTTGGATCATGTTGAGGCGTCTTGATGTGATCTAAGGCCAAGAACATGGTTATCAATTAAGTGAATTCCTTGTGATCAATGATGGATTAAACTCAAGATCGGTAAAATTTCCTTGGATTGGTTAATTTGTTAATTACTTTCATTTAATTCAATTAGTGTATTATCTTTTCAAATCATCAAAACCCCCCATTTAATTATCTTGATCTGATTAAATTTTTGTTCTTTTTGGATCCTTGAGAGACGATTCGGTTCATGCTCTATACTACAAATTATTTTGTGAACCGGTAATTTTTATTATTTGACGGGGTCTCGACAACCTCTTGTCAGCCAACGTAACCGAATAGCTCAATGATGTGTAACAAAATTAGCTCTTTTATATGTCTACTAATAGAAGACTCATAATAAAATGTTATAGCACAATTTGTAACAAAATTTATACAAAATGAGTTCTAATTCATATTTATGTAGTGTATGAGAAAATACACACAAGTATACCTTAATTACATTTTCTATTGCTTTAAAATTTGTCTAATATCAAAAATATTTTAGCAATATTCTCACAATATAATTATGCAACAAATAATGGGTATATATAATTTATTCAATTTGCAATAGCATAACATAAAATAATGTGCTCATGACATCCTAATCAATCTTGACAGAATATAACCACGATGATTTAAGATTGTCAATACTCAAAATTATTCATATTTAAATATAGTATAACTTTATTAAAAAAAATTCCACAAAATTCAATGGGCTCAATTAATAAAAAATTAATATGACAATCAGGTAACAATGAAGCTAGGAGTGTACAATATAAAATAAATAGTCTTAGTGTGCACAAGTTTATTTTAAATAAACTTTTACAAAAGTTATACACAATAACAACAATGACACAATTTACAATTTTTTTATTGGCATCTAAATAATATTTTCCAAGAAAGTATGATACAATACATTTTTATCAAACAATAAAATTCTCCAAAACACTAAAACATTCTTAAAACAACATATAATTAAAATTCTCACATTTTGTTTTTACTTAATTAGCATACATAATGCACTTAAAAGAAATCAATAGTTACAGTGCTTCATGAGGAAGTGCACACTGTACGAAACAATTCTAAATTATGTGAGAATTACACATAAAAAATTTCATATCAAAATTTTTAGAGAAAATAATATAACAATATCCCACATAATTAGGGAAACTACAAAACAATATTCCACGCAATCAGAAATTTTTTTTTAAAAAACAATCAAAATCTCATGAGGTTTCGAATTTCAAAATTAAAATTAAATATTATCACGCGATTTAATTTGATCGAATTAAAAAATTCGCATATAAACCCGAATTTGAATTTCGTTAAATTTAATCCCAAAACTCGATTTATCATCCAATTAAATATTTTTCAAACATAAATTTAGGTCCCAAAAATAATATATCAAGAAATCATGCATCATCGCATGTTTAAAAAATCTCAATTTGAAATTTTGAATTCAAATCCTAAATTTTGAACCTAAAACTGCAAAAGTCAAATTCTCCCTCAACAGATCTCTAATTTATACATACGTTATATCAAAAGATTTATATCGATGAGTACTACAAAAGCCTTAAGGTCCCAAACTAAATTAGAAACATTATCTACATGAAATCATAAAAGGGGAATTTGGGTTTCATGAAAAAGATTAGGTTCAAAGATTATTATCATGCAATTGAATCCTAAATTCATATAGGATGGCTCTGATACCACATGTAAGATTAAAATAAAATCCATATATGAATTTAGAACACCTTTATTATGTAAGGTAGAAAGCGTACTTGTGTTAGCCATTAAGCTTATCGATGAATCTGTATATTGAATAAGAATTCATATCTCCAAGAGAAACATCATGAGAAAATTATTCGGAATCCTGGTGCATAGGAGAGAAACTACCCCCTTTTCTTATATGCATGGAAGCTTATGATCTCAATGGGGCAATCATAATACATATAGGATGAGAATATGAGTCTTTCCTTATGTTTACAATATGGGTTAACTTATCCATCATAGAAAACCCATACACAAGGCCCATATATCACCACAGTCTACAATAAGTTTAAGTACTTATAAAAGTCCAATAACAAAAGTAATGACAAATGAGCTTAACCAATATATACTCCACAAATATAACATTCAATTAATCTAAGTCTTTTAACAAATATGTGACTATGCTAGTTTGGATAGGATTAAATAATCCAACATTCAAAGCAACTGAGATAAAGTCTCATAAAACTTGGAGTTAACATAATGTTGGCCGAAATGGATAAGTTCATAAGAAAAACAGATGCGAGGAAGAAAACGACAATTACTAGTAGCTGAAAAAGTGAACACATTTGTAGGAAGCTAAAGAATAAATAATATGTATAAAATAGATTAAAAAATGCGAGAGATAATAGGTAGTAAAGTGTGCTTTGTAACCATAATTTTTTTCTAATGTGGTGAAGTATTAATAAACCCAAAACTTTAGTTTGCCGTAATTTTGAAGTTGTGTATAAGTGTTTGATTAAAATATTTATATAAATTTATTATATTGAATTAAAATTTACATACTTATATAATATGTATGAAATGGATTAGTAACGAGAAAGTTATACAGTCTCGAAGTTGTTTTTCTCATCAAAATATATAATATAAACAAAAAAAATAAGAAAATTTATATGCTAAAGGAACAAAATTGAAGAAGACAAAATATTACTTTTAAACCATACGTTGAAAAATAAAATTGAGACAAACATAATTTTTAGAAAACTGTTGCTTACTATGTCAATAACTTAATCCATACTTGAATACAAATAATCAATGAAGTCTACCAATGAGCCTCTAGCTGAATTGGTGCCGGTCCAAGTCTTTAGGATTTGGGTGTGATCCTAATGTTGGGAATTCAATTTGATTCTTCACCGGTTCAATTTTTCCTCTTTCCTACGCAGGTACTTAAACTGATAAAATAACAAAAAAAGTTATATTTATAATATTCTTTTTATCCAAAAAGAATATAATAGTACATAGGTTATTCGAGTTGTTTTGGTCATAATAAGACACTCAGGATTGTCACAAAAGTTGTCCGCACGTATTTGTCAATCTCACGACACCAATTTTGAGGCAAAATTTGAACACTGATGATACAAGTGTGTAGTTCGAATGCCCCTGCCAGTTAAACTTATCTAATGTTGATGTAACACTAAATAATCCCGTCGAATTCAAATTCAATTAAATATTACTCGTTTATGGATGTTTATGTGTGTTAAGAAATTTGAAAACATATGAACATTTATTAGAAGAAAATGCCTTGGAGAAGAAAGAGTTATATTTGGAACGGATCAAGAATGTATGTGAACGAACTAAATTCAAATCTAATTATTTGCTTCTTAATTAAGATTCTATTACTAGGTTCAAACTTCTGCCTTCATTCTACCAAAAAGCTGTAAGAGGGAAGAAAATATGAAACACCAAGATATTTCTTAGAACATAGTCACCCGTCACTTTATTTTCCTGCACGTTGCAGTTAAAAGAAGCCACCACAGGGCAACCCTTCCCTAACTTAATTATTGGGCGGCTCCGAAAGGTATACCTAATAATGTATTAGGTCTAGTTTTCTCACTCAGATTAGTTGGTGGAAAAAAAGAACGAAGGAAGAAGTATAAGTTTGAACGAAGGAAGAGGGAGAAGAAACATGATGCTTTGCCCGTGTCAAGCCACCGTCTTTTGTGACAATTCTCCACACAACTTGCTCGCTTAATTCCCCCCCTTCTCGGGTCAAAATTGATTCCCCTCACATTAAATTTCTTCTCTATTTCAGTCTCCAAGCATTACAAGATAAGCATATCAGGAGTAATGAAATCACCAAACTATATACAACTATAAGCTGACTAACCAACCATCATCAATGTCTTAATTTGTGTTTTTCAGTCTCTGCAGTAAGAGTTTATGGCTCTGTTGTCCTGTGCATCAAGGGAAGCAAATGGTAAGATTTAATTACAGTAAGATTACAAATAAGTACCAACCTCCGAAAATATTTAGCCGAATAAAAGTTCACCAAATGTTTTACAACAAATTTAAATAATTTTTTTTTAACAAAACTCAATTTTTTTAAAGCAAAATGATAGTAAATATAGGTTACTGCAACATTACCGAACTACCGGTCAGGGAAACAGTAACACTATTTCCTAGGCCAGAAAATTTCTCCGGAGAGGAACTACCAGTTGAAGGGGGAATCAATGACTCCTCATAATCTCTCACTCAATTTTATACATTAAATTGAGTGTTACTATTATAGTAAATGATAATAAGGTTTTAATGAAAACTTTTTTAAACATTAGCGTAATTTTTTATTACTAAAAATGCAATACTAAAATTTTAATGTCACATTTTTTAAATACTCATATTTTATCTGTACTTTTCCTTATTGAAACTACATTAAGAGGCACGTTAATGAAAAGTACATTTTGAACCGACCCCCTAGACCTACCCTTATCAAAGAACGACCGTGCCAGTGCCACGGTGCCACCTCCCAACCGTATAATGCATTTACTACTGGGAAGGGAAAGTATTAGGATTTACGTCCATTACTCCAGCTGTACCAAGTTACAGCAGTGGAACGCGTAGAATCCTCTAACATATGGTTTCCCAATTGGCTTTCCATTTCCATTTGATGAGTGGTCCATTCCAAGCCAAGTAAAATAGATGACTCATCCTTATCTCACATTATACCTCTTCTGGGGTTCCATCCCCCTACATTTTATTTTCTTCTTCCACCAATTAGATTCTAATATATAGAGTCTTCCTAGTTAAAAAAAATAAAAAATGAATCGTATATTTTTCTATATATTAATTAGAATTAATTATTAATTTTATATCTCAATGAGAGAGAAAGATCATATGGAGGTGGGGGACCGACAGAGAGTACTAACTAACTGCATTGGCCTCAATGCTTGATTCACTGAGCCTATAAATAGGTGACGGGGAGGAGGATGGGGGAAGAATCAAGGCTTCTAGTTGTGGCTCAAACACAGAGACAGAGCTTCCAATTGAGAAAAGGATAAAGAGAAACTCTCATTAGGGAAGCAAAACTCTCAGGCCATTGGCTGTTCCTGCTTTCTGGGATTTGTTCCATCTCTTTATTCTTTTTGGGTATTGGGGTCTTTTACTTGGTTGATATTTTTTGGTATGCCATAATTTTCTGGGACTCTATTGGGTTTTGAATTTTAGTTGATACAGAAAAGTACAGGAGCCTGGAGGATACATATTATAGTGTTGAACATTTGACAAGGGAAAAGGAGAAACAGATAGAACAAGATTTTAGGTATCTTAGTAATTATCATCTAGTCCAGTGAAATGGATGCTCCTTTATCATCCTGGCCATGGGAGAACTTGGGAATATTCAAGGTATAGAATATCAATGTTATGCATCTTTGTGCTCCTTTGTTTATTATTATAATAATTTTGGTGGTACTGACATGGGTTTGTATCATATCTCCAATTGTTTTTCAATGGATAGTATCTGTTATACGGGCCATTTGTGGCCAAAGTCCTGTATGAAAGGTTTTACGAGATAGACTCCAACCCCAGCTCAAACCTCAACTTCAGCTGGTGCCTTCATTTGCTCATACTTTGTGGTCTCAGAGGTTTTCTTCATGTCCTGTGGGGTTCTTATAGTAATATGCTTTTTCTTACACGAAATCGACGGATTCTTCAACAGGGGGTTGATTTCAAGCAGGTTGACAAAGAATGGGACTGGTAAAGAATAGGCAATTGATTTCTTTCTCTTTGTGAAATAATTATCTTTTGGTCAAAATTGGTTCATATACCTGTATTTATTTATTTATTATTATTATTTTTCGAACAGGGATAACTTCTTAATTCTTCAAACACTGGTTGCCTCCATGGCCTACTATACGTTTCCCTTTCTTCAACATCTCCCTCTCTGGAACCTAAAAGGTCTTATTGTTGCTCTGATGCTTCATGTGGGAATCTCAGAACCACTTTTTTATTGGGTGCATAGAAAGTTTCATGGAGACTATCTTTTCACCCATTACCATTCACTTCACCATTCATCTCCAGTACCACAGTCATTTACAGGTGAGAATCATAAATACCCATCTTCGTTTTTGGTCTCCTCATTGCTTCTGATTTTGGATGAGATATTTCGAAAGGAAGTTTAATTGTAGAGATGTTCGTACTGTTGAAGTTTCATTATATCTTAGATTCATTTCAAATTACTTGCTAATCTTGCGTTGATGATTGAATCTGACTTGCCATGCTGCAGTTGGAAATGCAACAGTTTTGGAGCATCTTATTTTGACGGTAGTAATTGGAATCCCAATCCTTGGGGCTTCTCTGGTGGGATATGGATCAGCAAGCTTGATATATGGTTACGTTTTGATTTTTGATTTCCTGAGATGCTTGGGCCATTGCAATGTTGAAATTGTTCCGCATCAACTGTTCGAGACATTCCCATTTCTGAGATATGTGCTATACACACCAACGTAAGTTAATTTACATATGTGCTATGCCACGAGTCCCAAGTACAAACCTCTTTTACTGCCATCACATATTAATTAGAAGACTTGACATAAGAAAGCCCGCATTGATTTCTATCTGCTTCTTGGTGAGAAAAGGGAAAAGCATTTACTATCTCACAAAAATGGAAATGTACCGTAGTTGAATAAACCTTCAAGTTCTTTAAGGTTCGTTTGGTTGAAGAAGAAGGGAGGAAAAGGAAGGTTTTAAGTAAACATTCCTTATGTGTGTGAGGGTATTTTAAACTGAGGGGAAGAAAATAAAGGATTGTCATGTGTGATCCTCTAAAATCATCCCTTATTTTTATGAACATTTTAAAGTTTTTCCAATTTTTGAGGACTTCAATCATCCAAAGGGAAGGAAATTCATTACTTAATTAACCTTCCATGAAGAGGGAAATAAAGGCATGAAGGTAGGTATGTCTAATTAAGACTCTTGTACAGAGAGAAGAAAGTGATTCTATATGAATGTGAGGTTATTAATGACCAATTTAAGCGATTGATTTTCTTGCTAGGTAAGTTTAAGTTTAAACAATCTGCAAGTTTTGGGCCATAGGTAAGTAGGATACTATTAAATTATTTGAGATTTTGGTCCGAAGTCAATTTAAATTTCCGCAACATAATTTATTTGGATATCTTCATTTTCTGTTGCAACTACCGGGGGATTGGTATGAGTGGACATGCATTTACTTTATAGTGGTCCAGTTATGAGACAAAATGCGATTCCGAAACTTCTTTTACTCACATCTATGTCCGATGTAGTTGTGTATATTCACTTGCTTTCTATTCTATGCAGATACCACAGCCTACACCACACTGATAAGGACACTAATTTCTGTCTCTTCATGCCTCTCTTTGACGCGCTAGGCAATACGCTTAACAGTAATTCATGGCAATTACACAAAAGATTAAGTTCAGGTACAGGTAACCTGTGTTATTGTTGATTTCATCTACATAATATTTTTCATTTTGACTTCAATGCTTGATGGCTACCCCACGCCACTCTAAGTACTTCACAAAAGCTGCACCGAGTAGTGTTCTGATATAAGGGTTTCTCATGTCTTTTTTACCACTAGTTGTACATACCCACTTTTTGAGGCAACGCTGATATTCATGCACATTTATGATAAATTTGTATCCAATGCAGGAAACGGTAGTAGGGTACCCGATTTTGTTTTCCTGGCCCATATAGTGGATGTCACATCCTCTATGCATGTTCAGTTCTGTCTGAGATCCGTCTCTTCTTTGCCATTCACAACAAGGCTCTTCTTAGTCCCATTTTGGCCAATTGCCTTTATAGTTTTGCTTGCAATGTGGATTTGGTCCAAGACCTTTTTAGTTTCTTTCTACTACCTCAGAAGTAGACTGCACCAAACGTGGGTTGTTCCTAGGTGTGGCTTCCAGGTGGGTCTATATTATACTAATCAATAAGAAAATTTGTCATCATTTTCCTCCATCATGAATGCTGCTTAGAATAATAAGTATTTATTCTTCTTTTTCACTGCTTTTGTTCATCTTTCTGTGTTGTTTTAACAGTATTTCTTGCCATTTGCTACTGACGGTATCAATAAGCATATTGAGCAAGCGATCCTCAGGGCTGATAAAATTGGTGTTAAAGTCATCAGCCTGGCTGCCCTGAATAAGGTATGGCAAATTGAACTTTTTCACCTCATCTCTTGCTATTTAATTTGACATAAAAAGATGAACACAATTAATTGAATTCTGGTGTTCTCTGAGCATGGTTGTTGAGGGTTTTAATGCGTTGTGAGGTAGATCTCTGATACCTGACAAAATCATCTGCATAGTAGTACATCATAATTGCCGCATAGGATAAATCTATCTGTCAACTCTAAGCAATGGTGGCCCATTAGCTTTGTAAATTCTGAATGAGGTTAGAGATAGCCTCCCCTTTCTATTCTAGATGTATATAAAAAGAAAGCAACATATATCAAAGCATTCCATGATCAGCGCATTAGGATTTCAACCCACAGCACCTCTTTAAGTTTCTCTGGCACAAACACTTGTAGCTTCTAGCTTTCCAGGATTATTGAGAAATTCCACTTTTACATGGGGTAGAAGTCTTACCAGGTCCCTGGTGTATTGTATCATAATTACCAAATCAAGCTGATCCCCGATTATTTAGTGTCATTTATATGATGATGACATCGTTCTGAAAAAGGTAATATTATAAATTTAATGAAGCATTTAGATCCAAGGAACATGGCAGATCAATGATTTTATGATAGTTTCAGCTAATTATAGTTTCTCACCATTACCACTGTGGCTAATAAATATCAAAATAATTAGTGACAGGCTCGAAAGATATCTTGTGTAGAGGATATATAGAAGGCAAAATGATTTATAGTTGCACTTGTATGTAAATGTATGTGTAGAATTTTGATAATTCAAAAAGAATTATAATTTGACTCATGGTGTTATCTAGTGGTCATAAAGGATCATGTGCAGTTATCATTACTTTACATAGAGGGTCGATTTAATGTTACCAGAGTTAGGGTTGATTTCTCCTTTGATTGTTTGCATTTCTTCATATTTACTGTGTACAGAATGAATCTCTAAACGGGGGTGGAAAGCTTTTTGTGGACAAGTACCCAAACCTTAAAGTTCGAGTTGTTCATGGCAACACCTTAACTGCAGCTGTCATCCTCGATGACATCCCTCAAGATGTCGAAGAGGTGTTCCTAACAGGAGCTACTTCCAAGCTTGGAAGAGCAATTGCCCTCTACCTTTGCCAAAAGAAAGTGAAAGTTCTGGTAAGTCTTCGTCCAGTCCCAACTTTTACTATTATGATTAATTTCTCTACGTCATTGCTCTTCTTAGAAGAGTAAATCGTAGTTGTAGATATGTACCAAAAAAAAAGTCGTAGTTGTAGATATCATTTTCATTATTTCAATTACCGCAGTGCTTTTCATTTGAGCAACACTGCCTCTTATACAACTCATAAATTCACAACTTTGCACAACCATATAAATGATTCCATCTACAGTCGTTATTAAACTATTTGTTTTTCTTTTTGTTAAAATTAGATCAAATTACATGTACAATTGTACACAAAAAGAGTTCTATAAGTAATATTATTCTTTTCCATTGCATCATTCTTTATTTTCCCACCCTCATTTCGTAGGTTTAAGAATATTTAATAAAAAGAATTTCAATTGTCTAACAAGCTATGCACAAAATCGCAACTTGTAATGTTTATGCTATATAAGGGAAGTTGAACGACCATTGTGTTGCCTAATAATATCATGAACTAATGTGTACAAAACCATTTTAAAACAGTGAAGACTTTGAAAATTGTTATAAGAGGTGCTTGAGTTGAATTAGTGAGCCGTAATACCGTTGGTTGTGTGAGCATAAAAATTGAGAAGGGACATGACAAAAAAGAGAAGAATGAAGTAAAACTGAAGAGGGGAGTTAAATTATGAGTGGCACACATGAAAAGAAACATAGATTTAAAAGTGAGGAAAGAGGAGACACTCTTTTTTATTCCATCTTTAGTAGAACTATAACGTTTATCTCCAACAACCATTTTTCTTGGCCTCCAAGTGCATATGCATTCATACACATGACATTGATTGGAAAGCCAAACTTGAGTACTGGCATGCCTGGGCTGTGGCATGGAACGATCTGCTGCTAGTAATGGATATAAAATCTAAAGGCCTAGTCGACAAATAATTTCATGTAGTTTATTCAGTTACAATTTATAAATCAAATTACTTGCTTTTTAATAAATTAAATTATGTATAATTTGATATGAGATATACTTGGTAGTTTAACTTGATAACAATGATTAATTCTCATGATGCAATTATGAAGAGTCACGACTCTGGCTTATGAATTTCCACTACTAATGGGCTGAGAGCTACTTTGCAGATGTTAACTCTTTCAACGGATAGATTTCAGAGGATTCAAAAGGAAGCCCCCCCAGAGTACCAAAGCTACCTTGTCCAAGTGACAAAATACCATGCAGCACAAAACTGCAAGGTACTTATATGCCAATATCCTTGACTGGTTCTTTATGCACAGCTCAAAATGTTGATGATGCTACTTATATGCCAATATACTTTCTTATAGTTTAATAAGGTTTCTTACTCATAAATTCTCCAAAAATTCAAACTTTCACCAAGTAAATTATGGTATAATCATTTCAATTTGAAACTATTATGTGCCATAAATTTGATAGAACAGACATAGAGAAAACCATGTAACTTGCAATGTGATTACTTGTCTTAATCCAGACCTGGATTGTTGGTAAGTGGATCACACCAAGAGAGCAAAACTGGGCACCGCGTGGAACACATTTTCATCAATTTGTTGTCCCACCCATATTACCATTTAGAAGAGATTGCACTTATGGTGATCTAGCAGCTATGAGATTACCAGAAGATGTGGAAGGCCTTGGCTGCTGTGAGGTGAGCAATCAGCAATATCTTTCTCATTCATTTTCGTGTTTCTACAATTGCACGGATCAAGCTCTCATTCTCATTCTGAATAGCTATTAGTCTATTACATTGTTTCTTCTTCATGACTTTTGTTTGACACAGTACACGATGGAGAGAGGAGTAGTTCACGCATGCCATGCAGGAGGAGTTGTACATAGTCTTGAAGGTTGGACTCATCACGAAGTTGGGGCCATAGATGTTGACAGGATCGATCTTGTGTGGAAAGCAGCACTCAAACATGGCCTAAGACCAGTGTCATCAGGATCCACACAGTCAAAAGAAGTTAAAATCTGAGTGAATGATTCCAAGACGGGAGAATTAATTTGAAATGAAGGGCATTCTAATTTCTTTCTTCTGCGTTCTGGTGTATTACGCATAAGAGTGGCCATTTAAATGTGGTTAAATTTACTGAAGTTGCTGTATTAATGTTGTTAAGTGTTCACATCCGTAGTGGTTCATAGCATCATGAGGGGAAAGCAAACTAGCTGGCTCCCATTCCATGATTACTTTAATATTGGAAAGATTTCCTATTCCATTAATTGAATGTATACATTATAATGGAAAAGAATATTGAGAAGGACATGTTGCTACATTTCAACAAATAAAAGTGAGTTGAAAAAAACAACTATTATGACAAATTTTCAATGTTTTCCTCGTTAGAATATTTGGATGTTCTGAAGTGTAGATATATTTTTTGTTAAAAGGGGAAGAGGAGAATTTTTTTTTTCTAATATATCAAATATATTTATATAAAAGGACGACCTTTAATGTCAAGTGCGAATTTTTTCTTTCAACTCACCATTAATTTTTACTGCAGAAATTTAATGGCATAAAGCTTTTTGCATTTTTTGTTTAGACACGTCGCACACTCAGCGTAATCACTTCATTATTCTCTCTCTCTCTCTCTCTCTCTCTCAAGCCCTCTTTTTTTCTCATGCTTCTCAAGCTGTCTTTTTCTCTCGTGCTTTTGCTTCCATTGTTTTCGAGGACAGTGAGATTTAATCTAGTCTCCAGAGACAAACATGAGATCGGTGCTTGGGAAGCCTAAGAAACCCCAGTGGCTCACTGTGTTGAGCATTTTCCCTAAGAATTTTTTATTTCTGGTTGTGCTTGTGGAATTGATGCAGTTGATTTGGAGACTTTTGAGATCTATTGCTAATGTATAGTTGCTTGGCTAAAATGTTCAATTTTCTTGAGAAAGAGTTTTCCGAAAATGACTAGCCCGAAGTTTGAGGGGTTGTAAATATTGGGAGCAGAACTTGATATTGATAGTGCCATATTGCTCAATAACAAATTTTTGCATCAAGTATGGAGAGGGAAGTCGATTTCAGTCACAATATCATCTTTCATTACGTCCATGTGCAGATCATGTTGCATGATGATTGACCAAAGTGTCAAGCTCAGACAAATACAAAAAGTCATTTCATAGGCAAAATTATAGCATAAATAGTTGAATTATCTTAATGATCTGGATGCAACTCAATCAAACCAAGATGAGTAAGGGAGTTTGGATGATAGCAAAATCAAAATGCATAAACATAAATAAGAGGAATCAATTAATGAAAACAATCAATCCAAATTTTATTTGATCTTTCATTGACCACTAAACATGCAATTAAGTTCAATTGAATAGTTAACCTAGATTTAACCGAGATCTCTGCATTAAATCTAGCATTCACTACTAGATGATCATCTAGAATTTTGAAATAAACAAATGAAATATAAGAAGGGAGTTGAATTGTGTTTCTTAACCATTTTGGAAAACTCTTCGTAAAACAGTTCTTGGAATAAAAGCTTTGTAAGATAGTAGACGAACATGGACGAAACGTAAATTTTTTATAGTCCGTTGGACTCAGAGAGTTTTACTAAAAATCTTTGGATGCAAGTTAACTACTTATGTTTTCTAAAAATATTTGTTAAGAGCAACAATGACAATCCCCATATGTTAGTTGAAAATTAAAATAACACAAGGAGAGGGAAGAAAAACTTTCACCAGATATTTATATTGATTCACTCTCACAACCTGAGAGTTACGTCCATTCCCTTCTACTTAAAGGATTTTCTACTAAAATTTCTCAGTTTACAAGTATTCTTCATTCCGCCTCTTCAGGCTTACAACCACGTATTTTCAACCTCTTCATGTTTTAAACACGAGTATTTTTTTAGTAAACAAGCCTCTTATGGCTTACCAAAAAAATAATAAAATGTGTTTTTAACAACACTTGAGTTTAACTCACAAACAGTGAGGATGAACAATAGGTTCAAGTATCAACTCTATACAAGAGTAAGAATGAAAGAATATGAAACGAATTGAATCTTTGAATATTTTCTCATGTTCTCTTGATGTCTCTTCTTGCTGAATCTTCAAAGACTTAGGTATTTATAGGCATTTGAGCTTTAAACAGTCTTCATAAACTTCTTCATCCAATGGCAATATTTATTACCATTCTAAGTAGCATTAAATGCATAATGTTGATAACGTGTTGATCTCTTTCTGAAAAGTGGCTTTGGTTATTAACGTTTGTGAGGAATATGATATCTTAGTTTTGACTCTTCTGAACAAGCAGATAGTTCCTTATTAGCTGGTCCTTGTAGTTGTTGGGTATGTCAGCTCTTGCGTACAAAGTTAATTTTCGAAAGTCACGTTTATGTGAGAGATCCCATCAACAGTTAATGCACTTTGTTTTGCTTGTCTTTGAATATCATTGGACGAATGCTTTTGATAAACAAACACAGAGACAAAACAATGGATGATCCAACAAAATACAATAAGCAGTTCATGTGATTGGACGCATGTTGTTGGAACCAAAGACGATTTTTAGTATCTTATATTGGAATCAAAATTGTTCAAGGAAATTGAACCTCTCAAAGTTTTGAAGATAACAATAAATATTAAATTAAAGAGAACAAATAAGTTTTTAATAAACTTATACCTATTACATAGTTGTGTCTGTTGTTTAAATAACTGACAAATACTTTTGACTAAAAAGACAAGCTTTGCAACGTGCGTCAAATACAACTGAATTATATTATTTTATTGGATCGTCCATTGTTTGTCCATTAATTGTTTCTCAAAAGCATCCTTCCAAGGATATTCAAAGACAAGTAAAACAAAATGCATTAAATGTTGATGGGATCTATAACATAAATGTGACTTTCGAAGAATCAACTTTGTACGCTGAAGCTGATACACCTAACAACTACAATGACTAGCAAATATGGAACTTTCTGCGTATTCAGAAGAGTCAGAACTCAAATATCAAACTACTAGCAAACGTTGACAACTAAAGCCACTTTTCAAAAGGAGATCAACACATAGTCAGTTCTATTGTCGTTGGACGAATAAGCTTATAAAGACTGTTTAAAGCTCACAAGCCTAAAAATACCTAAGTCTTCGAAGTTTCAATAGAGAGAAGATATACGACAAGAGACATATATCAAGAGAACAAGAAGAAAATACTCAAAGCTTTACTCAATTTTATTCATTTACTCTTGTATAGAGTTTTACTTGAGCATACTTATTTTATCCTCACTCTTTGTGAGTTAAACTCAAGTGTTGTTAAAAACACATTTATCAATTCGTTGGTAAGCCTGAAGAGGCTGTGTATAAAAGAATACTTGTTGTTTTAGAACCTGAAGAAGTTAAGAATACTTAATTGTAAGCCTGAAGAGGTGAAGTGAAGATCATGCTTGTAATTTGTGAAAGATTAGTGAAATTCCTTCAGGTTGAAGGGACTGGACATACCTCCCGGGTTGTGAGAGTAAACCAGTATAAATATCTGGTGTAAGCTTTTCTTCATTCTCCTTATGTTATTTTACTTTCACTAACATTCAAGGATTATCATTGTTGTACTTAACAACTTATTTTATCTGAAAATATGTTTTTATCTTGCGTCCAATTGACTGTAAAGAGTTTACGTTTTGTCCATTTTCTTCTACAATCTTGAGAAGTTTTTATTACAAGAACTGTTTTATGAAAAGTTTTTCAAAATGGTTAAGAAACACAATTCAATCACCGTTCTTGTGTTTTATCTATTTATTTCAATTAGTATCAGAGCTCAGCCTCTTGGGTTGAGCATCTAACAGTGCAGAGGAAAAGTCCAGCACAATCTCAACTGGAAAACGAAGGACAAGCAGTGAATAGACTAGCTCTATTCAATAGGAACAACTATGACTATTGGAAGAAAAAGATGATAGCATTCTTTGATGCACAGAACATGGACATTTGGGACTTCGTCCAAAATGGCTACCAAGTGCCCACCAATGCAGAAGGACAAGAACTCTCTCAACCACAATGGATGGAGGGACAGTGGATGAGACACCAGCTTAATTCAAAAGCAAAACATTTTGTAATGCTTGCCATCACACGATCTGAGCATGACAAAGTCCACAACTGTGAAACAGCAAAGGTGATTTGGGACACTGATGAGTCTTAGTCAGTACTTATATTTCCTATCTTTATCATATGATTTTGTGGGATTTTATCTCGTAATTGATGTTTATTTGCTATTTATTTTAGGAAAGTTGATCTTTGAACAAATCTACTACAATTATGGAAATTTGTGCAAAGAATCATCAAGGGATGCTAATCAAGGAGACTTAATTAAAGGCTATTCAAGGAAAAGTTCAAATGACATGATTCCGGTGGATATGGAGAGTTAAGAAAAAGATCTACGAATATTATCTTGACCACTATCACTGATTCAACCAGATTTGATGGGATATGTCCAAACTTTTATGAAGAAAAGTGGCAGCAACATTCAATTGCTTTATGATTTCCTAAATCTTATAAAAGGACTTATTCTGCCCTAAAAGAGAGGAAAGCGGACCAAAAGGGGCCAGAGGAGACTTTTGGGGAGAGGGCTTCCAGCCCTAGGAGAGCTAAGGAGATCATTAAGGAGCAAGGATTCGAGATCTTCATATTCTTGTTGTCTTGGATTCAATGGAGTTTACATTTTCCTATCTTTTGTTTTCTTATTTCTTGATGTTTTTCTAAACTCTTCCTAGCTAGAGTGATGATGTAACTTGAATGGATGATTTGTTTGGATTTATTGTTCTTAATATAAGTTTCCTTTCATGATTGAGTGTTCATCTCTATTCTTAATGCTTTTATGACTTGATCAACCATAAATTGAACTGATGGTCATGCATAGAATTGGGAAATTCATGTGTGATGTTGCTTCTTGAGATAAACACCATGATTAAGCAATAATCTAGGAATAGATATTGTTGATTGTGTGGTATTACTTGGGATTTTGTTCATTCATGCCTTGTTCTATTTGGAATTAGACTAAGGGATTAGTTAATTCTAGATAGTTAAAGAGAATTAATCTACCAAGGAATTGGGTTTTAATTAATTTAGATATCCCACCATCAATTCTTGAATTGGAATTTAAATTAAGAAAGAATCCAAATAATCGGAAAATCAAGTGAAATCGGATCTCTAGCATCTCACTCTTTGTTTGCTCAACCCCATTTAACATAGTTAAAATTTTAGTTTTTTTTTCTCTTCATTAATTTGCATCGTTTAAATAGTATCTAAATTAGTAATCTGGTACTTGACAACACAATTCCCTGTGGAGACGATAATTTACTCATCACTTTATTACTTGTGCGATTTGGTACACTTGCCAAATAAGCCATCAGACACTCTCGCGTTGGCCCACGAAGGTTCAACTCAAGTCAAAGAATAAAAAATAAGCACGCTGGTCCACCAGTATGAATTGTTCAAAATGGGAGAACATGAGACGATAGACTAAATGTTTAGACGCTTCAAAAATATTATCAACATTCTTTGTTCCCTTGGAAGAACATACAACAACCAAGATCACATCATAAAGATTTTGATAAGTCTTTCTAGGCAATGGAGGCTTAAAGTCACTGCCATCCAAGAACTAAAGAACCTTCATTCTCTTACTATGGAGGAACTCCTCGGTTCCCTTAAGGTTCATGCGCTTGAACTTCAAGAAGAAGACAATTCAAGAAAAGGAAATTTATTGCCTTAAAAGCTCATAAAGGAAGTGCATCCAAGGCACTTAAAGTTGAAGAATCTTCAGATGAAGCTGAATCATCTGGAGAAGATGTCTCTGAAGATGATGAGTTATCTTTCATCACTGGAAAGATACAATCGATGTGAAAAAAGAAAGGAGGACTGAGAAGAAGACACTTTAGACGAAGAGCTTCAAAGGACAAAACTGAATTGAAGGATAAAAATCCTATCATGTGCTACGAGTGTAAGAAGCTAGGACACATCAAAGTTGAATGTCCTTCTCTAAACAAGGACAAGGAGAAAAAGATATTCTTCACCAAGAAGAAAAGAGGACTGATGGCTATCTGGGAAGATCTTGACTTTTCATTAACTGAAGATGAAGAATAAGTAGAAGAAAAAGCAAACATATGCTTCATGGTAAACTTAACATCTGACGAGGAAAAAGATAAGTAAATGATCCTAATTTCAATCTTCAAGTTGCTTTTGATGAACTGTTAAATAACTTTTCCATTCTGTTTGTTGAATACAAAGCTTTTAAAAGAAAAATTTCAAAACTATAAAAGAATTTTGAAAAAGTGTTTTCAAAGAAACAAGAACTTCAAATAGTTTGGGAAAAACTAAAAACTGAAAATATTTCTCTAAAAACCTCTTTTGAGTCCAACACATCTATTGAAGTTAAGGAACTTCCAAAAGAAGTAGTGAAACTTACTGAGAATCTCAGTAAATTTGTGGGTAGCACTGAAAAGCTAAACACACTGCTAAAATACTCCAGAGATCCTCATGATAAATTTGGACTAAGGTATCAATCTACTGAGAAAAGTAATTTTCAAAAACCACCTACTTTTGCAAAACTCAAACCTTTTTGCAATAATTGTAAAATGAAAGGTCATACAACGTCTGAATGCTTTTAACAAAAGGAAATTGAGGTATTATGAGTCTTCAAGAACTAACAAGAAAGGACCCAAGAAGATATGGGTACCTAAAAATATGGTAATTCCTCGTGCAGATGTGCTTAGCAACAGGAAGAAGACACCTATCATGGTACTTGGACAATGGCTTCTCACATCACAAGACAGGAGAAAGGTCTACGATTCAAGAATTCAAACATAGATCAGGTGGTTGTGTCACCTTTGGAGGAAACCAGAAGAGTAAGATAGTTGGAATATGTAAGATTGGTAAGTATAATACCTTACCTTAATTCTTTATTTATACCATTATTTAATTTGTCTGTAAGACGTGAAATTCACTTAGTTACGACGTTTATTTAATTTTAATTTGTGGAAATATGTTTGCCCCAATGGTTTATTGTGTTATGTTTTGATGATGACAAATACATTACAAAAAGAATTACAAATATGCTACATATTTGCTTGATGAGCTATATTGGATAATGCATGGTTATATATTATCTTGTTGTTCCTATTATAAGAATCATGCATTAAGTTTTGTGTAGCATCATTAATAGGATATATCCAGTGTACTTGATAAGTGATATAATTAATTATTGGATATGTGTCTATATGTGAATCATATATGCATGAAGAACTTTATAAAGTTATATACACGTGAATCATGCATATTTAGTTATTGAGTTATGGATTTGGACTAACCATGGTTTTCAAGTGAGTTATGCTTTGTAGGATAGTCCAAGTATCAAGAGTGAGCATTGGAATAAGAAAGTGACAGATCCTATTTATGCGTAACTCAACAAGAAGGAGAATGAAAAGATGAATCAAGCATTTAGAAGAATTGAAGAGAAGAATTTTTGGAAGCTTGGATTGCATCAAGAAGCCTAAGGACTCATTTAGGTATATATTATCTTATAGGCAATTCTCCTTTGTAAGGATAGAGGTTTTTCATGAATATAGCTCAAATATCTTTATTCAATCTTGACAAATGTTTTTAACATGGTAAAATGCCTAACAAACAAGGTTTGAGAAGTTAGTCTTGGTGGTATTTCAAAACTATGAAAAATAGTCAAATCTAAGATTTGGAAAGCTGACCTATGGTCACCATTTTTATCATAACTCTCAAAATACTTTGAATTTTGATCTGAAACTTATTTCATATGAAAGTAGACTCAAAGAGCTTTCCAACGCATGGTCATTTGCTTAATTTGGATAAGAAACGAAGAAGTTATGACATTTTTAAAAACTATTTTCCGGAGAGGAATTGTAGTCGATTACACAAGGTTTGTAGTCGACTACAAGACTTTGAAAAGCTGACCTATGGTTACTATTTTTATCATAACTTTTAAAATACTGAGTTTTGATATGAAACTTGTCTCATATGAAAGTACACTCAAAGAGCTTTCCAACGCATGGTCATTTGCTTAAATTGGTTAAGAAATGAAGAAGTTATGATCATTTAAAAACGACTACTTTCTCGAGTGGAATTGTAGTCGACTACACAAGACCACCAGTCGACTACAAAGTGTTGGATTTCAAAAATTACTTTTCAGAGAGGACTGGTAGTCGACTACAAGGTATATATAGTCGACTACAAAGTGCCAGAATAGCATGTAATGGCTATAAACGACTAGATTTCGAAAGTAATGATTTTAAAACACCACCAAAGGCTATTTTATCACTTGGGCTATTAATACATACCAAGATTGAAGCATTTACAAGAGAAAAACTCATATTTTCATATCATAACACTTGATCAATCTTTCTCCTACCAAAATCAAGATTTGAGCTTTTCATTATCAAAAATTCATCTATCTCTTAGTTCTTCAAGTTGTATATCCACTCTTTGAGAGAGTTTATTTTCGTATATCTTTGTAAACACTTGTAAGAGGGTGGAGAATCTCTCAAGAGAGTTCAATGGTAGATTTCCCTTGAAGAGAAATGAAAGAGGCTCAAGCATAAGGGTGGAGGATCCCAAAGTGTCAGAAGTGCTATGTTTTTGTAAAGGTTTCTCAAGCACCTAAGTTACAAGCTTAAAGAATAGTGGAAACCTCAAGTGGATGATCTTGAGGTTGGATGTAGATCACAAGAAGTGATTGAACCAGTAAAATATTGTTTGCACTCTCTTATCCCTTACTCTCTTTACATTCTAGCAATTTACATTTAACTACTTATTTGTTGAATTCTCATGATTGCTATAATTGTTGATCTATTGCATATCTTGTGATATTTCTACTTAGATCATTTGAACTTAATATATATCTTGTTTGCTTTATTTATATATACATTTAAGCTATACTCAAGCTATCTACATTGATTGACAAATTTTCACAAGGCATTCATTTAAAACTCAATTTGCTCACAGAAGCAAATTGTAGTCTACTACAAGAAAAGTGTAGTCTACTACAAGACTACTAGAAACTCAAAATTAGTGTTTTATTTGTTGATCTTGCAAAACCACTTTCAGGGGCTCATTGTAGTTGACTACACACTACTTGCAGTCTACTACAAGGTTTCAACTAAGTGATTCTCTATCTTGGTTTATTTCCCACTAGTCTCCAATTAATCACACTATAATTTACATTGTTCTATATACTTATATGTGATTGATATTATGCATTATATGAATTGTTAGTAATATAAAATCATGAATTGTTGTGAAATATATTTATTCCGCTGCATGTATTGATTGGGTGCATCAAAATGCACAAAATCTCAAGGTTGTCTTAAAATTTGTGATCACCCAATTCACCCCCCTCTTGTGTGATGGTTGCCTTTGGCTAACATAATTGTCTTGGATTATAATAAAAATATGAATTTATTTTTCGCAATTTAATAATTAAACTTAGAAATTAATTTGTTCTACTATTGATGTAGCACACCAAAATATTGTTCTTGTTCATTACTCAAACTTATTTATACACATAGGCTTCATCTTACAAACTATTTACATAAATACATCAAAATACAAAAAGGGAACTCTAGCCTTATTGATGAAGCATTTCTCCATAGTGTTTCATGTATAATACAACTACATAGTTAATAAACTACATAATTATACAACTACTAAAAAGTAACGGGCACGAAAGCCCCTAATATCTAATATATAGGTGTCATCCTCTGGATCATGTAGTAGAGCCACATCAAAATCAATCATAATCGTGATATGGTACATCTTAGATAAAATAAGCAAAACAATAGCTATAATATTTCCAGCTACATTAATTTGCAGAAACATTTTCATGAATAAAACAATTACAGAATAGAGTTCAATAAGCTAATAGTACATTTTTTTTTTATAAATTTCTACACTTTGTGTCTTAATTTCTCAGAACATTTAGCAGCAAAATAGCTAATAAAAATATGATCTCTTATTTTCTGTTGGAATAATTACATGCTCATGCTTATCTTCTATCTGTGGGCATAGCCCCATAATATATGCTTACATGATCGACATGATAAAATTACTATAAAAATAATAATAAGAGCTCTTCCTTGACATTGGGTATCCCCTAAACCAAATGACCATACCACACGTCTGGAGTGGATTCATCTGATCCTCAGATAATTCCACTATTCTGTTGTGAATTATCCATCTCTAGACACATGTAAGACTTTGATGGATCACCTCCCTTACAAGGATCACATCCAATAATTATCTGGGAATCACATCCCTTATGAGGATCATTTTCATCTGATTATCTGAGAATCACCTCCCTTACCGAGGATCATTGAGTTTCGTCTTTATTTTCTTCTTTAACTGGTAAGGCCATAACTTGACCCCAAGTGAGTGGATCTTGATAATCTGAGGAAAGGTCTTCCCAAAAGTATGGTTTGCTTAATTTATCCGTGGGAGACCAATCTTTTAATTCTTCTGGGTCAACTATTGGAACATCACAACTAGAAGATCTTATAGGTATACAAAATATGTCATCAGGGATAGCATAAGGGGCATACCACTGAAAACTCTGGCCTAGGACAGTCTTGATCTTCTCCCACTCGAGGATATCTGATTCAGGAAATCCAAGTCAACTTCAGGTGCAGGTTTCTGTCCAAAGGCAGATCAAATGTTATGGGCAGAGACCAATAGGTTTGATTTCCAAGCTTTTTCAGCTCCTTATCCTTGTTGTCATCCACCATTGGTAGTCTTGGCCAAACGTAATCAGGTTGAATCTTGATAGAAGTGTAAGATGTGATAACCATTGAAGGGGGTATATATCTTAAGTCCTTTACAGTAATACTAGTCTTGAGGACATATGCAAACATGGTGTCAAAGGCCGAGGTGTGGAAGCCTGATTCTTCAATTAGAGGTTGGAACTTGAGTTGCTTTGGGTATATGTGTATTTGTTAAGAGAACCCATCACAAACTCGAGATCTCCTCTGGACCATGGAAAGACTAGGGTCCTTTAAGTCCCACTTTTCGATGTGGTGGGGGTCACTCCTAGTGTTAAGGTTCTAAATCTCCAATCTTTGAGACAAAAGTTGGAGAGGGTTGAGAAGAAGGAGGGAAGATATTTTGTATGGGGGAAGAGGGAAGTGGAAGTGTAAAGTATAGTGGGGCAGGAATTGGAGGTGAGGTTGGTGTATTAGTTGAAGGTGAGTGTTGTGTTTGAGTAGGTGGTGGTGAAGAGGCGTTAAGTGTTTAAGTCGGAGGTGAGGTTTGTGTTTGTGGTTCATGTTGAGAAATAAGGGGTTTAGGTGGTGAAGGTGAAGTAGGAGGTCTTGGGATGGATTGTGTTTCTTGAAAGGCTGTTTTCTAGTACACATCTTCGTCCTTGTGCTCCGAGGCACCTTGAAGGTAGACGAAACTCGCATTCACTTAGTAAGAGGTTGATCATCAGCATCTGAGTTATCATCCATTAACAAACGTCTTTGGCGTTTGGGTTCAGCCGAAGTGGACGATGGCTTCTGTGGTTGTTCAGCTTCTGCTGGTGAAGGTTTGACAACGTCCATTTGTCTAACAAATTCTTGGACAGTTTAGAGCCTCATCTTCATAAGGTTGCTCCGTCCAAAAACCTATTGAATTTGCTTTTGTCCAAACATCTGCTTCTTCTCTTCTTCGTCCAGAGCTTCGAATGGACTGAAAACACCTTGCTCCTTGAAGAGCTTGGTGAAAAGTACACCATAGGAGATGGTGATTTTCTTCCTTTTCCCCTGAACACTCAGTTTGAAGTTCTTGAAAAGGAGATGGGGTAGGTTGATTTGTTGGCACAGCATCAGGTGACACAAGCAAAAAGCATGTGTGTTGGAGACTAAGTCTTTTGACCTAGTGACAAGAGGTTGTCGAGACCTGTCAAAATAATAAAATTTACCGATTCACAAACTAATTTGTAGTATAGAGCATGAACCGAATCGTCTCTCAAGGATAAAAAAAAAAATTTAATCAAATCAAGATAAATAAAAAAGGGCGGTTTTGATGATTTGTAAAGTAAATACATTGGTTGAATTAAAGAAACACAATTAACAAATTAACCAATCCAAAGAAATTTACCAATCTTGAGTTTAATCCATCATTGATCACAAGGAATACACTTAATTGCTAACCATGTTCTTGGCCTTAGATCACATTAAGAAGCCTCAACATGATCCAAGAATCCTCTAATAGATAAGCATCAGATTTGGAATTTAACCAAGCTAAATAGTCTATCAAAAAGCATTGATATATTGTTTATTCTTTATGATCCTCTTTAAATACATGATAATAAAGCTATTATCACATAAACATCTAAATCAAATTAAGCAATTCAATCTAGATCAAAATCAAAGAGGAAGAAGAGAAACTTGAATAACAATTAAGTAATATGAACAAGCAAAACAAGATCTCCAAATTAAACAACAAGATAGTTAATCTCTTGGATTGATTATAAGAGCCTAGCCTTCCATGGATGGGAAAGAACAACTTAGAAAATAAAGAGCAAAAATGAAATTCTAAAGAGATGGGAGAAGAAGAGAAAGAAAACTCTCACAAATACTCAAGCTTACTTCTCACAAATACTCAAGCTTACTTCTCACAAATACTCAAACTTACTTCAAATTTCATTGATGCTTAATACAAAGATAGTCAACTATAAACAACCAAATGATAAACAATTACAAAAGAAAAGTGACAAGAGGTTGTCGAGACCCTTCAAATAAAAATTACCGGTTCACAAACTAATTTGTAGTATAGAGAATGGACCGAATCGTCTCTCAAGGATCCAATAAAAACAAAGATTCAATCATATCAAGATAATTAAAATGGGGGGTTTTGTTGTTGATTAACAAGATTGACAAAAGTACGAGATTTAAAGTTGTAAACAAATCTCAAGAAGCAACCAATCCAAGGAAATTTACCGATCTTGAGTTTAATCCATTATTGATCACAAGGAATCCACTTAATTGCTAACCATGTTCTTGGCCATAGATCACATCAAGAAGCCTTAATATGATCCAAGAATCCTCCACTAGATAAGCATCTAAGATTTGATTAACCAAGTTTAGATAAAGTAAGCACCATCCAACATAGATTAACTTGAGATCTAGAATTTAACCAAGCTAAACAATCCATCAAAAAGCTTTAATATATTGTTTAGTCTTTGTGATCCTCATTGAATACATGATAATAAAACTATTATCACATCAACATCTAAATCAAATTAAACGATTTAATCTAGATAAAAATCAAAAGAGGAAGAAGAGAAACTTGAATAACAATTAAGCAATATGAACAAGCGAAACAAGATCTCCAAAATAAACATCAAGATGGCTAATCCCTTGGATTGATTATAAGAGCCTAGCCTTCCATGGATGGGAAGGAAGAACTCAAAAATAAAAGAACAAAAACGAAATTGTAAAGAGAATGGAGAAGAAGAGAAAGAAAACTCTCACAAATACTCAAACTTTCTTCAAACTTACTTAAAATTGAATGATTTCTAATACAAAGAGATTGACTCTATTTATACTAATCCTAGAAGCCAATTTGTAATTGAAAATAATCTGAATACAAGTTGTAAAAACATGGAAATTGTCAAATATGGAAGCTTGATGCATGGTTGGTGGGTTGGTGCATGGTAGGTGGGTTGGTGTATGGTTGGTGGCTTTTAGTCAGCAACTCTTATCCGACTTCCAGTTTGATTTTCATGACCTAGACGGTGCATTTTGGCTTGGAGGTCTTCATAAAAGTTGTAGCCAGTTGTCTGCTTGAAATTTTGGCGTTGGAATCATGCCACTTGGACTTTTAAAACTCCAGATATGCCAAAAACACTGCACCTACCTCAAGTTAGGTTGGCAGAACGTGTTTCCAAATTCAAACCAACTTGTAGCTTCATAATCATGCCTAAAACGACATCTATTGACCAAATGGTCTTCAGTGAAGTTGGATATATGGGTCTTATCTTTCTAATGGCCAAGTTTTAGCCTAAGAGGAGGCCTATAGCCCACTATATAGTCCAATATGTGCACACTGCCTAGATTTTCGTGACAGCAAACCCACTTTGTATTGCATGGATATTTTGGACCTTTAGAATTTTGATCCAGCTCTTGAGTTCTTCATGAAACTTGTAGAGCCTTGTCTTAGCTTTTCAAAGACACTGAGATCACCTCAAATGGATCACCGAGTCCCAAGTTATGGCCTGACCAAGGAGGAAAGGTCAAAATGCATCAAAATCCAAGAATTATTCATAATTTGTATTAAAGCCCAATGAGGTCCAACAACATTAAACTCATCTAAAATACTAATATTGGGCACAATAAACATCTAATAAAGCCTAGTACAAAGCTAACATAAGTGTCTCAAATTGATTAATCAAATTCCCCCACACTTAAGCTTTTGCACTCTTGGGCAAAACGCATAAGAACAAAACTAAAGAAAAACAAGAAACATCATATTATTAAACTAAAAGCATAAAAACTAATTATACCTAATCTAATCCACTTTCGTAGGAAAACACGATGACACTTAGTATGTGCCACAAGCCTTTAAACCCCTAGGTGTCCCTAGTGGACGAGTTATAGTCTCGTGAGGGTTTACCAGGATGATACCCACAAACATGTAATACTTTATTTAATCAATTCAACTAATTTTTAAATACAAGCATTGTATCAAATTTAATCCATAATTAATAAGTCAAGTATGCTTAACAAAGAATAGTTGAATCAAACCAATTGAGAATAAAGTATAGCATAATCATGCTTCAATTAGAAATAGGCATGTTCAAATTGAGTACAATTCCTCACAAGTGACACTCAAATCACTCAAGGTGTTTAGGTTAACTGTTTGCGCTCAACTCAGTCAAATTATAAAAGTATTTTACCATAGGATTGCATATACATCAATTCTCCACTACTTAGATCAAATAAATTGCAAAAATCTAGAGGTCTTTCAAAAAGGTTGTAATGGGACTATAAGGTGAAGGAAGAGAACAATATGGATAATAGCAGGTTAAAACTAAAGAGAATAAAAGAGCATTGGGGAGTAATTCAAGTAGAAAGCATAAAATTTTACCCAAAATCATAAAATGCTCATTCTCTTCACATATTCCTTCCTTTTTCTATTCTTTTCTTTTTCAACCTTTTGGTTTTATTTTATTTTTTTATTTTTTTGTTTTTTTGTTTTTTTTTCAAGCATTTCACATCAGCACATCAATTCCCCCACACTTAAATCATTGTAAGCAAAATAGCTCATGCAATAGGAAAATCAATGCTCTCGTATTCCCTAAGGTGAGGTAAAACATAGTTTTTCACTCAAGGCTTGTAATGAGCTAAGAACAAAGAATGGGCAAGTAGGCTCAGAGGGGGTTAACAATGGGATAAATGCAAGGTAGGTTTATTTGGCCAAAGCAGCTAAGTCAAGAAAAATGCCTCTGTCATTTTCATGCAACATACAGACCAATGTAATCTCAAATCGATTCAATGCAAGTTCTAGAAAATAAATTCATAATTGACATCACTCATGAAAGAAAATAAACCAATTGTAAGTATCAAACTTGGAAAAGCCCAAAACTCACAAAGGTATGGAACATTCACTCAATTCAACCATGCTTTCTTCCTAATATCCACAGTCATATACACATGTATATCATGAAAATGATTCAACTATAAACTATTTTGCATACTTTTATTATCAATTAAGCTCAGATTCAACACATGCTTGCATCAAAATTAATTGAAAAGATCAAAATGAAATTTTTTTATATGCAAGAACAAAATAATTTAAGACATATTATGAAATGCAAGTTAAGATGCTTCTCAAGAGCAAAACTATTCCTTACTCTGCCATCATACATCTAATAAGCTAGTAACAATAAAGATTAGCTGGTTAGTTTTTTTTTTTTAACTAAACTATGTACATGGTATTGTCAACTATCCCTCTCCCCAATTAATTTAAGACATTGTCCCCAATGTCAAAATAAAGATAGGTAGAGTGTAGAAGGTCCTACTAGAAAACTGCAAATTGGGCCTGAAATAAGAAAAATTACAAAAAACTAAAACCATAGGAGAAAACAAAAATTCACAAGGACAAAGTCAAATCAAGTTTTTGCTTTTTGCTGCTGCTGCCTTTTTCCCAATTCAATGGAGTCATTGCTGGATGACGTTGTGGGACAAATTCGTGTAGTTGATCGAGTAATTGTTCAAGGGTTGCAGCGGTTACATGAATTTGACGTGTCGCTTGTGAGATGAACCTTTGTTCCACAGCATGATCAAGAAAACAAAACAAACTATCATAACAACCATTAACATTTAATATACCTATGGGCTTTTGGTGAAAGTTCAGCTGTGACCAGAATGTAATTTGGAAGAGCTCTTCCAAAGTTCCAAAGCCACCATGTAGGGCAATAAAGGCATCAACATTTGCTATCATAATGTACATGCGTTGGTGCATGCAAGATACCATTATTTCATCCCCTACTGTTTTTCCAATGGGATTGACAATAGCTAAAGGACTAGGAGTGACACCAAGGACTTTGCCACCTCCTAAATGTGCAGCAGTACACAACCCATTAACCCAAGACTACCTCCTCCGTAAACTAAACGGATTTCTCTCTCAGCTAGCACTCAACCAAGATGGTTTGCAATATTTTCAAACTCTTTATCTTTCTCAAGATTAAATCCACAAAAGACACAAACACTCTTGATCCGACGAACTGAAGTGACTTCCATTTTCTTTACTTTTTTTTTCTTTGTTTTTTTTTGTACTCTCACCTTATCAATGATTTGAAGAGAGTAAAGTGCATTATTTAAAGGAATCAAAACTCAAATGTATTAATTACGCCTATAAAGGAGGGGTAGATCTGTGTGTCAGGCAAGTTTGAAAAGAAGCACAGCAATGATAATAGCTATATGACAAGGATAAAAGACTAATCTTTATGTGTCAGAAGAAGTTTGAAAATACGCAACGCATATTTCAAAAAAATACGGCTAGATTTTTTTTTTTTGAATTTTTTTTATAAACAAGAAGAAAAAGGAAAAATAAAAAATAAAAAAATAAAAAATAATACTTCCAGGAGATGTGATTGTGGCTCACATTTTCCTCTGGTTTTACGTCCAGTAATGGCTTGAATGCTCTCTATGGGCCGATGGTCGGTTTCCCATCCAATTTTCTTAAAAATTAGCAAACAGGGTCTTTTTGAGTCAGATTCCCGAGACTATAACGCTCATGTTCATCTTGGAATATTGGCCATAAATCGAGAAGTTCTCTCTGCACATCTCCACTAGGATGCGTCTCAATAGTCAATAGAATGTTATCTAAAGACTCCTTTCTCATGTCATCCTTAATGAAGTGAATTTTATCAAGTCGATTTATGGATGCCATTCAAATTGGTATGCATTTTGTGTTAAGGTCCATTTTGCACATTTAAAGCAAACTCGTAACCTTTTTGCTCTTCGTTTCTTTGCATATGAACTTTTGCCTAACCCTGGCATATATGAAACAAGAGCGTCAGAAAATTCCCCTGTGATTCGAACCTTTGCTTCAATCAACCAGCGTATATCCGCAGGGATGCCTTTGTGCATAAGCATCCTTAATCTTTCAAACCTTGCACAATAAATGTTAGTTAAAGCATTTTGAGGGAGAGAAGGGAATCGCTTACAGAGGTTAACAAGCTGATTATCCATTTCGAAAGAAAGAAGAAAGAGAAAAAAAATTGAGTAAAATTATATACAGATTTCAGTGTTTGTGGGTAACTGAAGGGACCGAAAAAGATTTTCACGGAGTACCGTTATCCGCCATTTAACCGGTGAAAAATCATCTGTCAAAGAAAAACAAACAAAATTAAGACAGAAAAATCAAACTTTGATAGATTTTCTCACTTGGTACTGATTTTCTGTCTCAATTCCTGTGATTGCAAATAAGTCAAAGTTTGAAAAATGAAAGAGTTAGAAAACTTGGGTTGCCTCTCAAGAAGCGCTACTTTTAATGTCATCAGCCAGCGTGATTGAAGATTTTGCACGATCGATGGGTCCTCCCCAATAATGATTCAATTTTTGGCCATTGACCTTAAACGTGGCTTTTTTTTTTCAACAAAGTAGTGATCAATCATGGTAGAGGGCCTCCTGCAGTTGAACTTCCTCCTCGAGGTTCTCTTGAGCTCCTTCATAAAAATTCTTGAGGCGATGACCATTAACTTTGAACACTTTGTTGGTGTCTTCACTCTTAATTTCTATTGCACTGTGAGGAAAAACATTAATAACAATGAAAGGACCAAGCCACCTAGAACGAAGCTTACTGGGCATAAGTTTGAGGCGAGAGTTGTAGAGAAGGACTTTTTGACCAATGGTGAACTCTTTTCGTACCAACATCTTATCATGAAGGAGTTTGGTCTTCTCCTTGTAGATCCGAGAGTTCTCATACGCCTCTAATCAAAGCTCCTCAAGTTCCTGAAGTTGGAGCTTCCTTTGAGATCCGGATTGACTCAAGTCAAGGTTACACTGTTTCACCGCCCAATAGGATTTATGATCAATTTCCATCGAAAGGTGGCACGCCTTCCCAAAGATAATCCGGTACAGGGACATCCCTATTGGTGTCTTGTAGGCAGTTCGGTAAGCCCACAGCGCATCCTCAAGTCTCAGGCTCCAGTCCTTCCTATTAGGTTGGACTGTCTTCTCAAGTATGTGCTTGATCTCTCGGTTTGAGACCTCGGCTTGCCCATTTGTCTGGGGGTGATAAGGTGTAGAAACCTTGTGCAAGACGTTGTACTTTCTCATCAAAGCCTCTATTCTCCGGTTACAAAAGTATAAACCCAGATCATTGATAATGGCCCTCGGGATTCCAAACCTGCAAAAAATCTGTGATCTAACAAAGTCCACAACAACTTTGGAATCATCAGTCCGAGTGGCTTTTGCGTCCACCCATTTAGATACATAATCAACAACCAACAAAATATAAATAAAACCAAAGGAAACAAGGAAAGGGTAGGCCAATACAATCCAGAGTCCAAAACCTTCCTAGCTGTACGTTGGGAGCCAAAGTTGAAATAACCAAGTGAAACACAAGAAGGGGGTTGAATTGTGTTTCTTAACCCTTTTAAATGAATTTGAAAGTTTTTCTTCAGCTAACAGTTTGATCAAGAAGAAGGTTACAAGATACCAAGCAATGGACGAATAAAAAAGCTTCTCAGTCCTATTGGACTCTAAAAGGTTTGTAAGAATTTTCTTTTGGACGCAGTTAAGAAGTTCTAAAAATTAACTTAAAAAATTTTGTTAAAAACACAATGGTATTCCCTAGAGGTTAGTGAATAAATAAAACACACAAGTAGGGAAAAGAAGCTTACACCAGATATTTATCCTGGTTCACTCTCACAAACCCAGAGCTACTTCCAGTCCCTTCAACCAGAAGGATTTTCCACTAACCTTTTACAAGATTACAAGTATTATTCACCTCTTCAAGTATACAAGTATTCTCAACCTCTTCAGGTTCTACAATCCAAGTATTCTTTTATACACAGCCTCTTCAGGCTTAAAACCAAGTTGAATAAAGACAAAGCTATAGAAGTGCTTGAGTTTTTAACTCACTACAGGTGAGGATAGAAAATAAATCTCAAGACTTAATCTTTTTACAAGAGTAAGAATACTACGAAGAATGAAAGTTTTAATACTTTTTCACTTTTGATTTTCTTAGATAGATGTCACTTTCTTCTTCGAGGACAATTGTATTTATAGGTGAGAGCAATTTGAGCAGTCTTCATAAGCTTCTTCATCCAACGGAAACATTTATTACCGTTCTGAGTAGTATTAAATGCCTAAGAAGAAAGCGTGTAGAGCTCATTCTGAAAAGACACTTTGAGTATCAGGAATGTCCAGGAAAATGATAGCTTACTCCTGACTTGTCTGAGCGTGCATAAAGTTCCTTATTCACAGGTCTTTGTAGTTGTTAGCAATGTCAGCTAACCAGCTCAGTTGACTTCTTTTGAAGTGTGCGCTGTCAGAGTCCTTCTCAGCATTTAATGATGAACAGTTTCTTCACATTTGAAATTTGGCATTGGACGAATACTTTGAACCTGAGCTTAGTAAGAAAAACATTAGACGATCCAATATAATAAAACTTGTGAAATAGTTTAAAAAGATTTTGGACGCATACTAAGTTTCCTTTCGCTCAAGTAAGAGTGGACGCACATATAAGTAACTGTTTGTTAACACTTTTCTTCTTGAAATAGTTACGAAACAAGTTACATGAGTCTTTTACTTATTCAATCTAAATTGAAACTTTTGTTATCTTCAAAACTTTATGGGGTAATGATTATTTAATTAGTATGGTTCCAAACTTAATTTCATAAGGTTCTTTGGTTCCAACAAAAGTGCCAACCACATGCAAATGTATGACAAAAGCTAAGAATAGAATGAAACTCATGATCAGAGACACATCTTCTAATAATCTGGTCACTACAAAGCTTCCACAGATAAGGATCATCCTATACATAATACTTAGACTCACTTTTCAATTTATCAGATTGAGCTCTAGTAAAATATGCAGGAAGAACACCAACAACCAAAAAATTAACCATATCTGCAAACCAAGGGGAGGTCATCTTACCTTGCAACTGCAGAAGCTGCTCATCTGGGAAAGAGTCCTGTACAGGGAAGGGATCTGAAGCCCTTTCAATGCGGCTCAAGTGATCTGCCACTAGATTTTCTGCTCCACTCTTGTCACGGATCTCTATATGAAACTCTTGGAGTAGTAGCATCCACCTTATTAGTCGGGGCTTTGCCTCTGGCTTCTTCAAAAGGAACTTTAAAGCTGCATGATCAGTAAACACAACAACCTTAGAACCAAGCAAATATGATCTAAACTTATCCAAAGCAAAAACAATGGCTAAAAGCTCTTTTTCGGTTGTGGTATAGTTGGCCTGAGCAACATCCAGAGTTCTAGAAGCATAGTATATCACATGAGAAGCTCTCCCTACTCTCTGTGCCAAGACTGCTCCTACTGCATAGTTAGAAGCATCGCACATCAATTCAAATGGCAATGTCCAGTCAGGTGGCTGGATGATAGGGGTACTGGTCAAGGTCTGCTTCAAGTGGTTGAAAGCTGTCTTGCACTTATCATCAAAATTGAAGTCTACATCTTTCTGCAGTAAGTGGGAAAGTGGAAGGGCAATCTTGCTGAAGTCGGCAATGAAGCGCCTGTAAAAACCTGCATGACCAAGAAAAGAACGTACTTCCCGCATGCATGTGGGGTAAGATAAACAAGTAATCAAATCAATCTTGGTAGGATCTACCTCAATGCCCTTACTGGATACTACATGGCCTAAAACTATACCTTGTTCTACCATAAAATGGCATTTCTCAAAATTTAGCACAAGGTTAGTCTCAATGCATCTATGCAGCACCCTAGATAAGCTAGCTAAACATGAATCAAAAGAAGAACCATAGACAGTGAAGTCATCCATAAATACCTCCATGCACTCCTATATGAAATCAGAAAATATGTTCACCATGCACCGTTGGAAGGTACCAGGGGCATTGCAAAGGCCAAAGGGCATCCGTCTGTAAGCAAAGGTGCTGAAGGGACAGGTAAATGTGGTCTTCTCCTGATCCTCTGGTGCAATGTGGATCTGGAATATCCAGTGTAGCCATCCAAAAAGTAGTAATGGGACTTACCAGCTAACCGTTCCAGCATCTGATCAATGAATGGAAGGGGTTAATGATCTTTCCGAGTGGCTTGGTTGAGGAGTCTATAGTCAATGCAAACTCTCCAGCTGTTCTGCACTCGGGTTAGAATGACCTCATTCTTTTGGTTGGCCACGACAGTCACTCTGGATTTCTTTGGAACCACTT
Source organism: Styphnolobium japonicum (assembly GCA_023212625.1). NCBI lineage: Eukaryota > Viridiplantae > Streptophyta > Magnoliopsida > Fabales > Fabaceae > Styphnolobium > Styphnolobium japonicum. The sequence goes on from JALBWW010000003.1 coordinate 25,452,697, forward strand.
GCACTGGGCTCACCCACTTGCTGTCAGAGATGGGATAGATAATGCCAGCCTGTAGTAGCTTGGTCACCTCTTTTTTCACCACATCTAGAATGAGAGGATTCAGTCTCCTCTGGGGTTGTCTCACTGGTTTAGTTTCTTCCTCAAGTAATATCCTGTGCATGCATGTGGAGGGGTTAATACCAGGGATGTCTGCAAGTATCCAACCAATTGCCCTTTTGTGTTGCTTCAAAACTTCCAATAATCTGGTTTCTTGCTCAGGTTGGAGGTGTTTGGCCACTATCACCGGGAGCTTCTCATCCTCCTCCAAGAATTCATACTTCAAATGCTCGGGCAGGGGCTTAAGTTCAATGGAGGGTGGTTGCTGGACTGATGGTACTAGTTTTGGAACCGAAACTAAATCTGTCAATTTCTCAGCAGTTACACTTGCTGCACCTATACCTGCAAGCTGTGCACAATCTTGCAAAACAACATCATCATATCCTATGGAATCAAAAGAATCACACTTAGCAGCAGGATAAATGACAAAATTATTAATAACAGCATCATTGCCATTAATAACAGAAACAGAATCATCAATGTCAGCAGAATTAACAAGAGCACATGATAAGTATGTAGAAATCTCAGCACAAGCTGCACACATTGCAGTGGGTTTACAACCAGAAAGTTTGAAGCAGGCAGAACAAGTATCGCAAGCTATGCTATCAGTGTATCCTACAACTTTAGGAAACTCTGCCAACATATCAGCATGCATATCATTAACCAGTAAATCAATGACATCAAAATGAAAAACAGAATGATCCTCTAAAGGGTATTTCATGGCATCAAAAATGTTAAACTGAATGATATCATCACCAAATTCCATTGAAAGGGTACCAGCATGCACATCAATCTTAGTTTTAGCAGTTTTCAAAAATGGCCTACCTAAGATTAATGGGGGTGGGGAAAAGGCAGATTTATCTTCCATATTCAACACATAAAAATCAGCTGGGAATATTAAATTATTTACCCGAACCAGAACGTCCTCCAATACTCCTGCAGGTTGAGCCGTGCTCCGGTTTGCTAACTAAATGACAATGCCGGTGGGTTTTAGCTCTCCCATATTCAAGGAAGTGTAAACTGACTTTGGCATTACATTGATGGAGGCTCCCAAGTCTAGCAAGGCATGAGTGAACTGTTGGTGCCCTATGGTGCAAGGGATGGTAAAAGTGCCTGGGTCTTTGCATTTGGGAGGCAGGTTGGGCTGAATCAAAGCAGAGACATTTCTCCCCATACTCACTTTTTCAGTGCCCTTTAGCTTCCTCTTATGGGTGCACATCTCTTTCAAAAACTTGGCATATTTGGGGATTTGTTTAATTGCCTCCAAAAGAGGTATATTCACCTCAACCTTCTGAAAAGTCTCCATAATTTCCTTATCCAAGTCAATCTCAACCATATGCCTCGGCTGTATCATTCGGTTGGGAAAAGGAAGAGGAATGTTGGAAGCTGACTTTTGTGGATGTTCACTTTTCTGCTGTACTGAATTTTCTGTCAACTGCTGGTTTGATCTGGTTTTCTGCTTGGCTGTTGTAGGATCATTTGCTGTTGAATCTACTACAGCATCTGAATTAGCTGCAGAACTTGAATTTGCTGCAGAATCTTGTTTTTCTGGGTCAATGGTAGAATCTAGAATCATCTGCTGCACTGGTCCATTGATTTGCTTACCACTGCGCAAAGCTATAGCACTAACATTGCCTCTAGGGTTTGGAGTGGTTTGAGAGGGTAATTGGCCAGAACCCTGTGACTTTAATTCATGAATAGATGTGGCAAGTTGACCAATTTGAGTCTCCAAGTTCTGAATGGTGGTTTCAATTCTCTGTGTTGAAACTGGATGTTATTGGTGGCCAACTGTTTCACCAGATCCTCCAATAAGGGCTCAGATTTTGTGGCTACAGGACCTTGTTGCTGGAATGGTGGTCTACTTGGTCCAGCATGTGGCTGAAACTGATTAGTCCTTGCTTGCTGCTGGAATGGGGGTCTATACTAGTTTGGTGGCTGCTGATTTGATGCATTCCCATATCTCAGATTGGGATGGTCCCTCCAGCCAGGGTAGTAAGTATTGGAGAATGGATCATATTTTTGTTGTTGCTGCTGATGGAACTGTGGCTTCCTAGGAAATATACCAGCTGCAGCCACAGATTGGTCTTGAAACTTAGAATTATCTTGCAATGTGGGGCACGAATCTGTAGGATCAGAGGAACTAAAACATATGCTACAAACTCTTGCAGGAGTTTGCACAGGTGGTTCGTGTTGTCCCATTGCCATCTGTCTGACCAAAGAAGTGAGCTCATCCAATCTATGTTCCACCCTTTGTTGATCAGCATGTGAAGAGGTATTAACTTCATTGACTACTCTGGTTGCAGCACCCATTTGAGTACCAAATTGCTGAGAAGTTGCTGCCATGTTTGCAATTAAGTTTCTAGCAGTAGCTGGTGTGTTATCTACCAATGCCCCACCACTTGCAGCATCAATCATACTCCTTTCCATTGGCATCAACCCTTCATAGAAGTATTGGATTAGCAGTTGATCACTAATTTGATGGTGTGGGCAGCTTGAGCACAATTTCTTGTCAAAGAGTGAGAGTTGTAAACTATGTATGCCTTTGAAGTTTCAGAGTATCCTAAGAAGATACCATAGTCAACTTTAGCATCAAACTTTCCTAAAGAATTTCTAGTATTTAAAACAAAGCATTGACAACCAAATGCATGAAAATAAGAAATGTTGGGCTTTCGTCCCTTTCACAATTCATAAGGAGTCTTTTTCAGAATAGGCCTAATATATATTCTGTTTTGAATGTAGCAGGCAATGTTGACAGCTTCTGCCCAAAAGTGTCAGGAGATTGAGTTGTCATTGAGCATTATTCTTGCAATCTCTTGAAGAGACCAATTTTTCCTCTATACCACACCATTTGTTGTGGTGTTCTCGAGGCAGAGAAGTTGTGAAGAATACCATTGTCTTCACAGAACCGTGGAACACTCTCATTCTCAAACTCTCCTCCCTGGTCACTTCAGATTGAGTTGATACACATGCCTTTTTCGTTTTGAACTCTTTTACAGAATATAGAAAAGACTTTAAAAGACTCATCCTTGTGAGCTAAGAGCATAACCCATGTCCATCTAGTATAGTCATCCACTATGACTAATCTATATTTCTTTCCATTTAATGAGGTTGTTCTAGTTGGACCAAACAAATCTAGATGCAGCAGCACTAGTGGTCTAGATGTGGAAACAATGTTCTTGGACTCAAAAGAGTTTTTAACTTGTTTCCCCTTTTGACAGGCATCACATAAAACATATGATTTGTACACAAGATTTTGTAATCCTCTTATGAGGTTATGTTTGTTTAGCTTTGAGATTAATCTCAAGCTTGCATGACCAAGTTTCTTGTGCCATATCCATTGTTCTCCTTTTATGGACACTAGGCATGATACATTCTATTATGTAAGGTCACCTAAATCAATCTAATAAAGATTGTTTTTCCTTTTAGTTGAAAATAATATGGACCCATCCGGGTTTTTGACTATGCATTCTCCTTTTTTGAAAGAAGCGTCAGATCCACTTTCACATAATTGGCTTATGCTTAGTAGATTGTGTTTTAGACCTTCAACGAGAAGCACATTATCAATGGAGGAAAATGGTGTTTACCAATCTTACCCTTCTGGTTCCCTCCGAAGGTGACATATCCACCTAATCTAGGTTTGAGTTCTTGAAACATAGACTTTTCTCTCGCCATATGACGTGAGCAGCTACTGTCCAGGTACCATGATAGGTGTGTCTTCTTCCTCCTGCTAAGCACATCTGTAAGAGGAACTATCATATTTTTAGGTACTCAAATCTTCTTGGATCCTTTCTTGTTAGTTCTTGAGGACTTATTATACCTCAAATTCCTTTTATAAAAATATTTGGATGTTATATGTCCTTTCCTTTTACAGTAATTGCAAAAAGGTTTGGTTTTAGCAAAGGTAGGTGATTTTTTGAAGAAAGGTTTTATCAGTAGATTGTTACTCCAGTCCAGATTTATCTCGAGGATCTCTGAAGTATTTTAGTAAAGTGTTTAGCTTTTCAGTGCTACTAACAAATTTACTGAGATCCTTAGTAAGTTCCATTACTTCTTTTTGAAGTTTCTCAACTTCAATAGATGTGTTGGACTCAGAGGAGGTTTTAAAAAAAAAGGTTTTTCATTTTTAGTTTGTTACAAACTATTTGAGGTTCTTGTTTTTCTCAAAATACTTGAATTGTTTTGAAAATTTTCTTTTTAAAGCTTTATATTCAACTGATAGGATAGAAGAATTGTTTAGCAACTCATCAAAAGCTTCTTGTAGATTAAAGTTAGAGTCATTTACCTCATCTGAGGAGATATCAGCCAAGAAGCATATGTTTGCTTCTACTTTAGCTTCTTCTTCATCTTCCGTTGATGAGAGGTCCAAATCTTCCCAAATTGCCATCAGTCCTCTTTTCTTCTTTGCAAAGAATCTCTTTTTCACCTTGTCCTTGTTTGACATTCAGCATTGATGTGTCCCGACTTCTTGCATTCGTAGCATATGATTGGACTCTTCACTTCACTTCTTTCCTTTGGAACTCTTCGTCCAAGTGTTTTCGTCTCATTCCTCCTTTCTTTCTCCACACTGACTGTATCTTTCTAGAGATAAAAGATAACACATTAGCATCAGAGATATCTTCCCCGGATGCTTCAACATCATCTGAAGATTCTTCAACCCTAAGTGCCTTGGACGTAATTCCGTTCAGAGTTTTCAAGGCATTAGATTTGCCTTTTCTTGAGATATCTTGTTCTTGTAGTTCAAGTTCGTGAACTTTTAGAGATCCAAGAAGCTCTTCCATAGAGAAGGAAGCAAGATTTATCGCTTCTTCAATAGTCGTGACCTTGGGCCTCCAATGTCTGAGAAGAATTCTTAATATTTTTCTAATATGATCTTGGTTTTCATATGTATTTCCTAGTGATCATAAGTTGTTGATAATTGTTTGGAATCGTCCAAACATTTGATTAATGCTCTCATGCTCTCTTATTTTGAAGAGCTCATACTAGTGAACCAACAAGCTTATTTTTTATTCCTTGACTTGAGTTGAACGTTCGTGGGCCAACACAGAAGTGTCCCAAATCTCCTTAGCTATTTCACAGCTGTGGACTTTGTCATGCTCAGATCTGGTGATAGCGCACACTAGAAAATGTTTAGCCTTTGGGTTTAGCTAGTATCTCGCCCGCTGTCCCTCCGCCCATTGTGGTCGAGAGAGTTCTTGTCCTTCTACGTTAGTGGGCACTTGATAGCCATTTTGGACCATATTCAATATGTCCATATTTTGAGCGTCGAAGAAGGCGATTATCCTCTTTTTCCAGTAGTCATAATCGTTACCATTGAATAAAGGTGGTCTATTCATTGCTTGTCCTTCGTTTTCCATTTGAGGTTGTATTGGATCTTTTTCCTCTGCACTGTTAGATGCTCTACCTAAGAGGATGAGCTCTGATACCAATTGAAGTAAACAAGTGAAACACAAAGAGAGTTTTTCTAAAAGCTTTGGATGCAAGTTGAAGACATTATATTTTCATAAAAGAGTAGTTAGGAACAACAATAACGATCCCCAGATGTTAGTTGAAAAGTAAAATAACACAAGGAGAGAGAAGAAAAGCTTACACTAGATATTTATACTGGTTTACTCTCACAACCCGAGAGCTACGTCTGGTCCCTTCTATTTGACGGATTTTCCACTAAACTTTCTCAGTTTATAAGTATTCTTACTTCACCTCTTCAGGCGGACAACCAAGTATTCTCAACCTCTTCAGGTTCTAAACACAAGTATTCTTTTATACATAAGCCTCTTCAGTTTTATTAACAAGGAAAGTAAAAGGAATGTTTTGATACACATGAGAGTAACTCACGAACAGTGAGGAAGAACACTATGTTCAAGTATTAACTCTATACAATGAAATAAACAAATGAAACACAAAAGGGAGGTTGAATTGTGTTTCTTAACCTTTTTGAAAAACTTTTCTCAAAATAGTTCTTGAAACAAACGTTTCACAGGAAAGTAAGAGATAGTGAATGAAGTGTAAACTCTTTACAGTCCGATGGACGCAATGAGAGTTTTTCTGAAAACGTTGGACGCAAGTTGAAAACTTTATATTTTCAGAAATGAGTAGTTATGAACGACAATAACAATCCCCAGGTGTTAGTTGACAAGAAATATAACACAAGGAGAAGGAAGAAAAGCTTACACCAGATATTTATATTGGTTCACTCTTACAACCTGAGAACTACGTCCAGTCCCTTCTACTTGAAGGATTTTCCACTAATCTTTTACAGATTACAAGTATTCTTCACTCCTCTTCTTTAGGGTTACAACTAAGTATTCTTAACCTCTTCAGGTTAACCAACGAAATAAAGATGTTTTAACAACACTTGAGTTTGACTCACGCAGAGTGAGGATAAATAAATATGCTCAAGTAAAACTCTATACAAGAGTAAATGAATAAATCAGAGTAAAGCTTTGAGTATTTTCTCTTGTTTTCTAGATATATATCTCTGTATATCACCTCAACTTGAATCTTCGAAGACTTTGGCATTTATAGCTTGAGAGCTTGTTCTGGTCTTCATAAGCTTCTTCGTCCAACGACAATATTTATTACCGTTCTGAATAGCATTAAATGCATATAACTGATAACGTGTTGATCTCCTTCTAAAAAGTGGCTTTGGTTATCAACATTTGCTAGGAATTTGATATATGAGTTCTGACTTTTCTGAACACGCAGAAAGTTCCTTATTTGCTAGTCCTTGTAGTTGTTAGAAATGTCAGCTCTAACGTACAAAGTTGATTCTTCAAAAGTCACGTTTGTGTCAGAGATCCTATCAGCAATTAATGCACTTTGTTTTGCTTGTCTTTGAATATGCTTGGACGGATACTTTAGAGAAACAATCAACAGAGTCCAACAATGGACGATTCAATAAAATAATATAAAACAGTTGTATTAGATGCACGTTGCAAAAAGAGATTTTATCAAAGCTTGTCTTTGGTCTAAAAGTATTTGTCATTTATTCAAAAGACATAACTTCGTAAAAGATATAAGTTTATTCAAAACTTATTTGTTCTCTTTAATTTATTATCTATTGTTATCTTCAAAACTATGAGGGGTTCAATTTCATTGAACAATTTTGGTTCCAATATTAGATATTCGAATTCGTCTTTGGTTCCATCATGAAGAGTAAGAATGAAATAATATGAAAGAAAATGAATCTTTGAATATTTTCATTTGTTCTCTTGATGTATCTTCTTCTTACTGAATCTTCAAAGACTTTGGTATGTATAGGCATTTGAGCTTTAAACATCTTCATAAGCTTCTTCGTCCAACGACAATATTTATTACCGTTTTGAGTAACATTAAATGCATAGTGCAGATAACATGTTGATCTCCTTCTAAAAAGCAGCTTTGGTTATCAATGTTTGAGAGGAATATGATATCTTAGTTCTTACTCTTATGAACATGCAGAAAGTTCTTCATTTGCTGGTGCTTGTAGTTGTTAGAAGTGTCAGCTCCAGCGTATAAAGTTGATTTTGAAATGCATGTACTTTGTTAGAGTTCTCATCAGCAATTAATGCACTTTGTTTTGCTTGTCTTTGAATATCCTTGGATAGATGCTTTTGAGAAACAATCAAGAGAGACAAAACAATGGACGATCCAATATAATATAATAAACAATTCATATGTATTGGACACACGTTGTAAAAAGAGATTTTATCAAAGCTTGTCTTTGGTTCAAAAGTACTTGTCAAATATTTATTCAAAAGACACAACTTGAACTTTTCCTATTAGAACGTAATAGTTATAAGTTTATTCAAAACTTATTTGTTCTCTTTAATTTAATATTTGTTGTTATCTTCAAAACTTTGAGGGGTTCAATTTCCTTGAAAAATTTTGGTTCCAATATTAGATACTAGAATTTGTCTTTGGTTCCAACAATTTGACTTAGGAGTTTTCATAGCACTACAAGAAATTCAGGTTTTAGTGACGACTAAAGTCGTCACAGAAAATATACAAAGTCATCATAGAAGGTATATGTAGTGACGAGTATTGATCGTCCCTGAAAATGTTATTTTGTTACGACGTTAAGTTTCTCCACATAAGGTAGGTTTAGTGACAAATCATAGTCATCACTAAAAATAGCTATAGTGATGACAAAAGTTGTCACTAAAAGTATTTTTTTTTCATCATCCAATCTCATATATTGATACATTGATGTAAATACCTATTATAATCCATGATTAGAACTATAATACTAATTCACATGAACTGCATATCAATAAATAGTTGTCACTACAGAGCTCAAATATGTAATTGAAATTTAGTGACGACCTCAAATAGTCACTACAGAGCTCCTTTCAGGGACGACATTTGAGTCGTCACTGAAAAACCAATTTCTTATAGTATAGGATTTTTAGCTATGTGTCTTAGCTTTCATTTGGGCATGGTTTGACACCTATTATACTCCTATAACTCTTAAGACATCGGCTGAGTGCGCAAAGGTCAAGTTGTCAGGATCAGCACTTTGGCTTTTGTTTCAACTCTAGTATAAATTATCCAAATACTTGATTCAGCTCCTGAGGTCTTCATGATACTTGTAGATATTTGACTCAGATTTCCTACAAGACCAAGATCATATCAATTAGATATTTACAGCTCAAATTATAATCAAATTACTAAACATTAACAAATAGACAAATTAAGGCCAACTAATGCAATAATTCCTTCAATGATCCAACAAGGCCCAATACCATAAAATGCTACAAAACCAAATCAATTAAACCAAATTGGACCTTATGAAGCCTAGTGAGAGGGCAATTAAATGAATAAAATATTTTTCTATCAAATCCCCCCACACTTGGCTTTTGCACTCCCGGGCTATACATATAAAACCAAAACTATGGAGTCATTCAAATCAACCTTCCAATCAATCCAAGAATGTGAAAACTACAAGAAATAAAAGAAATTCAAGCTCTAAGAATCATAACACTCACGAAACAATTTCTCTTGACAACTAGAAAGCAAGTAGCATGGCAATTTCATTCGACAAGGATGAATTAAAAATGAATAGCCTCTCAAAAGATATGCTCTCAATTTCCTCAAGTGTTTAGGGTAGGTGTTTCACTCCAAATCAAACTATCAAAGTCACACTACCATAAGCTTGCTTATCTTCTCAATCTCCACTACCTATGTTGCATGCACAACACAAATGAAAAGGACTTATTCAAGGTTGTAATGGGGCCAAGGTAAGGGAATGGAACAATATGGATATGACAAGTTAAAAACCAAAGAGAATAAGAGAACATTGGGGAGGAACTCAAGTAACAAGCATCAAAGTTTGTCCCAAAAAACAAATAATGCACATTCTCTTTACACATTCCTTCATTTTTTTCTTTTCTTTTACAACCTTTTTACCTTTTTTCTTTTTTTCTTTTTCTTCACTTTTATATTTTTTTATTTGGCCACTGTTTTTTTTCTCTTTCTTCTTTTTCACCAAAAACTTTGCATAACACTTGCATATTAATTAGCACACCCCCAACACACACATACTTGGACCATTGTTTGTCCTCAAGCAAAAGAACTCTTCCAATGGAAAAGGGCAATGCTCTCCCATTCCCTAAGGTTAGGGAAAACATGATTTTTCACTTAAGGCATGCAATGAGCTAAAAACAAAGCATGATCATATAAGCTTAAGGAGGCTAATCATTGGAAAATTATGCAAGTTAGGCTTTTTGGCCAAAGTAGCTAAGGCAAGAGAAAAATGCCTTTATCATTTTTTGTGCATGCATGAACAATTGTAATTTCAACCAAGAATCAAGACAAGTTCTAGGGTGACAATTGTGATAGGTGAATTCACACTAAAAAGAAAGTATGATTACAAATTGCATGATCAATCCTCAAAAGGCTCAAATCTCATAGCTCAAAGACTACCAAAATCATTCATCCAAATTAAAATCATTGCCACACCAATTAAATTCAAGAAGCATGATTATTATCCAATCATGTGTCACACTTTGAAACCTGAAAATTGCTTCAAACTTGACACTTTTCACTTCAAAATGTTTTTTGGCATTTTTTTCATTTTTTACAAAACAAAAACAGAATTTAAAAACACAAAAACAATAAAATGTAAACAGTAACAGAAAAACAGAAACAAAAAATAGAAAAAATAGTAACAGTAAATAGAAAATCAAAACATAGCAGAAAATCAAAAAAGAAATTAAAACAAAAAAAACAGAAACAAGAATTTAAAATAGAACAGAAACAAGAAAAAAAGAAAAAGCTGAAAAACAAAAATATTAAAATTACAATAGAAAAAAAAACAACAAATAACAGTAACAAAAATAAAATAAAATAAAAACAAAATGTAAATTCCTCCCCCACACTTATTCTACGTTGTCCTCAATGTAAAGCTTAAAATTCAACAAATCTAAGACAAGTAAAATAAAGGAGAGAAAGAAGAAACATCCTTATCAAGTGAGTTAGATGGTCGCTTGCAAGTGGACTTCCTCTACAGTGTCCTATTGAACGCCCTCATAGAATTGCTTGAGGCGATGTCTATTGACTTTGAAAACTTTGTTAGTTGCCTCACTTGTGATCTCCACTGCACCATAAGGAAATATCTTGCTGACTATAAAACGACTTAGCCGCTTAGAACGAAGCTTTCCGGGCATGAGCTTGAGGAGAGAATTGTAGAGGAGAACTTTTTTGGCCAATAGAGAACTCTTTCCTTACCAACATCTTGTCATAAAGAATCTTGGTCTTTTCTTTGTAAATCCGGAAATTCTCATAAGCTTCCAACTGAATATCTTAAGTTCTTGGAGTTGGATCTTTCTTTGGGATCTAGCTTGGCTAAGGTCAAGGTTGCACTTTTTCACTGCCCAATAGGCCTTGTGCTCAATCTCCACCGAAAGATGGCATGTTTTGCCAAAGACTATCCTATAGGGAGATATGCCTAAAGGTGTCATGAAGGTTGTCCTGTAAGCGCTTGAGAATTCATATTTGTGCATGGCAGAAATAAAAAAAAAATAGATTTGAGGATATGCAAATGTTACAGTCATCTGATTGTACTGGTTGTTACGAGATAATTCAAATAAGGAGTTGGTTACCTATAATTATGTTTTGTTAGTTATGACAGATTAATTAGTTGACCTTCTTATGTACCTATAAATAGTCTTTTGTGTCATTCAATCAGACTGGATTGTATTATTCATCTTTGCTCAATTCTATATTTCTATATGTGTGCAAATAATCTCTCTAAGATTGTAGTGAGTGTAAACATTAGGTGTGTGTGTTCTAACATTTTGGTATTCAGAGCCTTAAACTCCTGGGTTGAAAACAAGAGTGAAGTGAGGCAAACACCAAGGAAGTGAGGAAAATGGGTTTGAATTCCAATGGGAACATCCCTATGCAATTACCAATTCTTGATGCAAAGAATTGGGATCGCTGGAACATTCAGAGGAAGGCACTATTTGGATTTCAAGAAGTGACTGAAATCATTAGGAACGATTATTCTGAAGTGGGTGAAAACGCTACTGATGCACAAAGAAATGCGTATAAGCAGAATAAAAGGAAAGACTATAAAGCCATGTTCATAATCCATCAAAGTGTTGATGTGTCAAACTTTGACAAGATTGCTATGGCCACAACTGCAAAACAGGCTTGGGATATCTTGAAGAAATGCTACACGGGTCAAGAAAAGGTCAAGAAGGTGAGATTGCAAGTCTTGCAAAGACAATATGAGCTACTGCAGATGGAAGAACATGAGAAGGTTGCTGATTTCTTTGTTCGAATAAGGAGCATTTCAAATCAAATGGCTACTTGTGGAGAAACATTAACCGATGAGAAGTTATGTGAGAAAATCATGCGATCCTTGCATCCAAGATTTGACTACATTGTATGTGCTATTAAGGAATCCAAGGACATTTCGAAGATGAGTCTTTAAGAGTTACAAGGATCTTTGGAGGCTCGGGAACTGAGATTGAGTGAAAGAAACCCATAAAAGAGTAATGAACAAGCACTGCAGGCTCAGCTTAATAAGAAAGGGGGCGATCAAAAGAAGAAATGGAATAAGTGTGGAAAAGGAAAGTTCATCAAGAATGCAGTAAAAGGTGATGATAGGCTTGAATCCTCAAATAAAAGAGGAGGAGGATTGTCAAAACCAAAGGAGGATCAAAGGGGTTTGATAAGAAGAAAGTGCAGTGTTTTAATTATGAAAAATTCGGCCACTTTGCTAATGAATGTTGGTATGGTAAAGGCAAACAAAAGAAAAGTGGAGAGGAAGCTTGTGTTGCTCAAGAGGATGATTCTGACTCGGATCCAATTCTGCTAATGGCACATACAACAGAGGAGCCTCATCAAAATGAGATGTGGTTTCTTGATACTTGGTGTTCTAATCATATGACAAGTCACAGGGAGTGGTTAGTTGAATTAGAAACATCAAGAAACACTAAGATTTGGTTTGCAGATGACAGAACTTTGAATGCTGAAGTAATTGGAAAGATGATAATCAAAAGGAGAAATGGGAAATTAGTGATGATTGAGGATGTTCTCTCTGTACCAGGAATGAAAGGTAATTTGCTTAGCATTGGCTAGTTAATCCAAAAGGGTTTTCAAGTTGTGATGAAGAATGGTTGGTTGGAAGTGTATGACTCTTCCTAAAGGTTGATTTTAAAGGTTCCTCTCTCAAAGAACAGGACCTTTCAAATTAATATGAATGCAGCTAAAATCAAATGTTTGAAGGCTGTTGAGTCATTGGATGATGGCTGGTTATGGTACCTGATATTTGGACACCTTAATTTTAGGAGTTTGAATCAGTTTGGAACCAAACAAATGGTCTCTAGATTACCTATCATTGCAAGCACCAGAGAAGTTATGCGAAGTGTGTATGGTGGGGAAGCAATCAAGGAATTCTTTCAAATCACAATTGCCAATGAGAGCTAAAAGTCTATTGGGAGTTGTACATTCTGATATCTGTGGACCCTTTGAGGTGAATTCACTAGGAGCTAATCGATACTTTATCTCTTTTGTTGATGAATTCAGTAGAATGATGTGGCTTTATTTGATTAAAAGTAGAAGTGAAGCACTTGAGGTGTTTAAAAGGTTCAAGCAAGTAGTGTAAAAACAAAGTGAAAGGTGTATTAAGATTTTGAAAACTGATGTAGGTGGAGAGTATACCTCAAATGAATTTGAAAATTTTTATGAAATAAGTGGAATTCAACATGAAGTCACAGCCCCTTATACTCCTCAGCATAATGGCTTAGCTAAAAGAAGAAATAGGACAATTCTTAATATGATAAGAAGCATGCAAAAAAAGAAAGCCTTGCCATGTTATTTTTGGGGAGAAGCAGTTTCTATTGCAGTGTACACATTGAATAAATGTCCTACAAAGAGGTTAAATGGAGTGGTGCCAGAGGAAGTGTAGACTGGAAACAAGCCATCAGTAAGTCATCTGAAGGTGTTTGGAGCTTTATGTTTCAAACATGTATCAAACCAACAAAGAAGAAAGTTACAGAATAAAAGTGAAGCAATGATTCTTATTGGATATCATCCAACAGGTGCATACAAACTATATGATCCACTGAAGAAAAAGGTGTTGATTAGTAGAGATGTGATCGTTGCAAAATCAGAATCTTGGGATTGGAAGAAAAATTGTAGCAGTCTTAAGCAATTATCTAGTGATTTACTAGATGAATTGCAAGTGAAGAGACAGAACATGAAGCACAAGTAGATAAGCAAAACCTACCAAGGTCACAAAGGACAAGGGAAGTGTCCACTAGACTTACAGGTTATGAGCTATTTTATGATAATGAAATAGCTGATGATGATGATCTAGTGCACTTTGCCTTGTTTGCTGACACAAAACCAGTGAATTTAGATGAAGCAATGAAGGATAAAGCCTGAAAAAAAGCTATGGTTGAAGAGTTGAGAGCAATTGAGAAAAATAAAACTAGGCATTTAACTAAATTGCCTACAAACAAGAAGCAAATAGATGTTAAATGGGTCTACAAGCTGAAGTTAAATCAAGATGGATTAGTTGCCAAGCATAAGGCTAGATTAGTTGCAAAGGGATTCTTACAAAGGGCAGGCTTGGATTATTCTGAGGTGTTTGCTCCAGTGGCAAGAGTTGAAACAATTTGGTTGGTAGTGGCTCTAGCAAGTGCAAAGGGCTGGCCATTATTTCAATTAGATATAAAGTCTGCATTCCTTAATGGTCCTCTTGATGAAGAGGTATATGTCTCTCAGCCACCAAGTTTTGAGATCAAGGATAAAGCAATGAAGGATAAAGCTTGGAAAAATGCTATGGTTGAAGAGTTGAGAGCAATTGAGAAAAATAAAACTTGGCATTTAACTAAATTGCCTACAAACAAGAAGCAAATAGATGTTAAATGGGTCTACAAGCTGAAGTTAAATCAAGATGGATTAGTTGCCAAGCATAAGGCTAGATTAGTTGCAAAAGGATTCTTACAAAGGGCAGGCTTGGATTATTCTAAGGTGTTTGCTCCAGTGGCAAGAGTTGAAACAATTTGGTTGGTAGTGGCTCTAGCAAGTGCAAAGGGCTGGCCATTATTTCAATTAGATGTAAAGTCTGCATTCCTTAATGGTCCTCTTGATGAAGAGGTATATGTCTCTCAACCACCAAGTTTTTAGATTAAGGGAAAGGAAGATATGGTGTACAAATTGGAGAAAGCTCTTTATGGCTTAAAGCAAGCACCTAGAGCTTGGAATAGAAGAATAGATGCATTCTTAACTCAGCTTGGTCTCTCCAAATGTATAGTGGAGCATGGAATGTATGTAAAATCTCAGTAAACAAGGTCAGAATTTCTGATAATCTATCTTTATGTTGATGATCTCTTGATTACTGGAAGCAATGCTAATGAAATTGAAGAATTGAAAGCAAAATTGAAGGCTAAGTTTGAGATGACAGATTTGGGAAAGTTGACATATTTCCATGGAATGGAGTTTACTTTGACAAGAGAAGGATTGGTGTTGCATCAGAAGAAGTATGCAAGTGAGATACTGAAAAGATTTAATATGATTAGGTGCAATTCAGCTACAACACCTACTAAGGTCAATGTCAAATTGGAGAAAAGCAGCGAAGAGGATCCAGTGGACAGCACTTTGTTCAAACAGATTGTAGGCTCATTGAGATACTTGTGTAACAATAGGCCTGATATTTGCTATGGAGTAGGAGTGATAAGTAGGTTTATGGATGCTCCAAAGAAGCCATATTTGCTTGCAGCAAAAAGAATTCTAAGGTATCTATCTGTAGGGTACTTTGGAATATGGCAGGCATACTGTTCCCATTCAAGGATAAGCTGAAGAAAGGTGTTTTAATAGGTTATTCGGATGCAGGATGGTGTGGTGATAGGGTTGAGAGAAGGAGTACATCAGGTTATTTCGTCAAGTTTTTAGATGCACTAATCTCTTGGTGTTCAAAGTGTTAGAATATGATACACATTCTATAATCTTCAAGAGTAGCAGCAAGTTAAATTCAAGTTACAATGGTTGGTGCTTTGAGAAAAAGCTAGAAGAATCTAGAAGTCTCCAGAATATTCTAAAACCTTGAACTAGAACATTCTAGAACCTTGTAGAATATTCTAAAACACTTTGGAATAATCTAGAATCTTATGGAAGGTTCCAGAAAACTCTAGGCACTAAGAAATCTCTAGACTCTTGGAGAAGACTCCAAGACTCTCTATAAACCTCTAGAAAGTTGTATGTAAATATCTTAGAGTAAGGAGGTGGGAAAGTTTTAGAACCTCATCGCCACTGTACACTTGGCTTAATCTCTACCGTCCATTGAAGAGGTAGAACTACTATAAAAAAAGCCAAGGCCATCAAGACTATATATACTTGCTAATAGCCTTGTATCTCATTCCATCAATAAAATTTCCTTTTCTACAACTATTGTTCCATAAAAACTAAACTCATAATTAATCATCCTTTCTAAAACTAACACAAAGAAACAACTTGTAATAGCTTTATCTACTTGTGAGGCATAATATATAGCAAGTTCCTATGCGGCTTGTCAAGCTTTGTGGCTAGAATCTCTGCTGCTTGAGTTGAAGATTGAAGTAAGCAAGCCATTGAAGTTGATGGTTGACAACAAATCAGCTATTAACTTGGCTAAGAATCCCGTGTCTCATGGTAGAAGTAAGCACATTGAGACTAGGTTCCATTTTCTAACGGATCAAGTGAACAAGGACAAGTTGGAATTGGTGTACTGTCCAAGTAATCTGCAGGTGGCAGATATCTTTACAAAATCTTTGAAGCTGGATCGATTTGAAGAACTCAGAAGGGAATTAGGTGTTGTGTCACTATATTTGAATTAAGGGAAAGTGTTACGAGATAAGATTGGAACGTATTATTCATCTTTGCTCAATTCTATATTTCTATCTGTGTGCAAATAATCTCTCTAAGATTGTAGTGAATGTAAACACTGGGTGTGTGTGTTCTAACACTGGTTTAACACTACATCTTTTTCTGATGGTTTCTCTCGCTTCGTTAGTGTCTCATCTCATTCTTTGTTCTTCGTGTACTTTTTTTGTTTCTTTAAAAAAACCCTCGTCTTTTAAGTTTTGACCAGCTTTGTTTCTTTATTGGTTGCATTATGATTTGTGATCTCTAACAGATTATATTAGTCCTTGATTTTGTGTTCTTCTGAACTGCAGAACCTTTCAAGCGTTACGGAATGATAAATATAGATGTTTCAACAAGAAGGTTGACCATGAAAGTCAACCATCCAACTGATCCTTTAGGAAATGTGAACCAAAGGTCTGAAAGTAATCTTCCTCAAACAGACCTCTCTGATCAGCATGGGCACAAGGAAAGTGTGAAGTATACTGTCAACCAAAATTGTCACTGTACTTCTGCGTCAAGTAACACTATTTGCCACATAAAATGCATTAATTGACTACTTTAACAGATTTAATTCATTATCAACTATTTTAGTAATTTTAATGACAATTGTTGCTGAAGGTGAGATGCAATTTAATGGTGGACACAGTATAGCTTACAATAGACTTATTGGTCTTTTGATGGAAGATGAGAGGGGTAAATTTCACCATTTTATTGGTCAAAGTGCTGTGCCAACCTGACATAGCATTAAAGATCTGAGGAAATCTATGACTTAAAATTGTTTTGAATACTTATTACTCCACTTATCAAAAGCTCTGCTTGTATTTATGCTGCAGGAAAAGTGACCCTCAACTCACAGCCAAGAACTCGTTGTTGATCGAAACTGTTAGAAAATGATGCACATTCTAGAATCTTCAAGAGTAGCAGCAAGCTAAAGTCAAGTCACAATGGTTGGTGCTTGGAGAGAAAGCTAGAAGAATCTAGAAGTCTCCAGAATATTCTAGAACCTTGAAGAACATTCTAGAGCACTCTAGAACATTCTAGAACCTTATAGAATATTCTAGAACACTTTGAAATAATCTAGAATCTTATGGAAGGTTCTAGAAAACTCTAGGCACTAAGAAGTCTCTAGACTCTTGGAGAAGACTCCAAGATTCTCTATAAACCTCTAGAAGGTTGTATGTAAATATCTTAGAGTAAGGAGGTGGGAAGGTTCTAGAACCTCATCACCACCGTACACTTAACCAATCTCTACCGTCCATTAAGGAGGTAGAATTACTATAAATAGGCAAGGCACTTGCACATTTGGTGCAAGCCAAAGCCAAAACCAAAGCCAAAGCCATCAAGACTATACATACTAATAGCCTTGTATCTCATTCCATCAATAAAATTTCCTTTTCTACAACTATTGCTCCTTACAAACTAAACTCATATAATTAATCATCCTTTCTAAAACTAACAGTGGTATCAGAGCTACGTTCGGTCATATACTGGGCGTGGCATTCCTAGCCTTCAACTAAACATCATATAACAATTGTTCTACCCATAACCATGACTATCTCAACCATCAATATTCCAGTCCCCATTTTGTCTGAGGACAATTATGAGGATTGGTATAGTCAAATGAAGACATTTCTCCAAGCTCAAGACTTGTGGGAAATTGTTCAAGATGGTTTTGTCAGTCCTGGAAATCAATCTACTCTTTCCGCTGCGGAGCGAAAAAAATTAAAGGAAGATCAACAAAAAAATTCTATAGCCCTTTGCTTCCTACAACAAGCGGTGACCAAGTCAATTTTTTCAAGAATTAGAGATGTGTCTTCATCACAAGAAGTATGGCAGAAATTGGAGCAAGAGTTTCGTGGCGATAAAAAGGTACGCACTGTGCTCCTCCAATCTCTAAGGAAACAATATGCAAATATGAAAATGAAAGATTCTGAGACAATAAAAAATTACTATACAAGAATTATGAGCTTAGTAAGTGAGATGAAAGCTTATGGGGAAGATCTGTCAGATCAAAAAGTTGTAGAAAAAATATTAATTAGCTTGCTTGCTAAATTTGATTCCAAAGTGTCTACAATTGAAGACACAAAAGATCTATCGACATTAACAATAACAGAATTAATCAGTTCACTACATGCTTTTGAGCAAAGACTAGCTAGTCGTGATGAAGATTCTATGGAAAATGCTTTTCAGTCTAAGCTCAACATAAGGTCTCATAGTCTAAATAGAGGAGGAGGAAAAGAACAAGAAAATTCAAGAAGGGTAGAAAATTCTAGAAGCTTGGAAAATAAAAAGGGAAAAATCAAACAATATCCTCCATGTGGTATATGCAAAAGAAATAACCACTTGGAAAAGGATTGTTGGCATAGAGGAAAGCCACAGTGCCGCAACTGTAAAAGATTTGGTCACATAGAGAAAGACTGCAAATTAAAGATCAACCACCGTGCCAATTTCTCTGAAGAAAAGGAAAAGGAAGATAATCTCTTCTATGCATCCCAAGCTAACAGAGAGATAAAAGATGAAACATGGTATCTCGATAGTGGCTGTAGCAATCACATGACTGGCGACAAAAGCGTATTCCGCAATATAGATAGATCTATAAGATCTGAAATTCAACTTGGAGATGGTACGTTGGTGGAGGCAAGTGGCAAAGGCACAATTGCCATCAATACCAAGAAAGGTACGAGGCTCATCCATGATGTTCTACTAGTTCCTAAACTTGCCCAGAATCTATTAAGTATTGGCCAGATGATGGAGAAAGGTTATGCCCTACACTTTGAAGGAGATTCTTGCACAATATATGACAACAAAATTAAAAATCTTCAAATAGCAAAAGTGAGAATGAGAAATAGAAATTTTCCAATCAAATGGAGCTATGCTACGGAAACTGCCTTAAAAGCACAAGAAGACGAATCATGGCTCTGGCATCGAAGGTTTGGCCACTTCCACTATCACGGGTTAAAGATACTACACCAGAAACAACTAATGAGAGATTTGCCAAACATAAAAGAGATCAACCAAGCCTGTGAAGGTTGTCTACTTGGCAAACAACATCGTCAATCATTTCCCTCTGGGAAAGCATGGCGAGCCAAGGAGTTGTTGGAATTAGTACACACTGACATTTGTGGCCCTATGAGGACTCCATCTCTTAGCAACAACAGGTACTTCATCCTCTTCATCGATGATTACACTAGAATGACGTGGGTATACTTTCTTCGTGAAAAATCAGAAGTCTTTAAAATTTTTAAGAAGTATAAGAACTATGTGGAGAAACAAAGTGGGAGAAGTATCAAGGTGCTAAGAAGCGATCGAGGAAAAGAATACACCTCCAAAGAGTTCGACAAGTTCTGTGAAGATGAAGGAGTAGACCATCAATTGACTGTTGGATATGCTCCTGAACAAAATGGAGTATCAGAAAGAAAAAATAGAACAGTGATGGAGATGGCACGTTCAATCTTAAAAGATAAAAACCTGCCAAATATCTTAAAGTGTATGATATACAAAGAAGATATCTACTAAATCGTCCTACTAAGGCGATGAAAACAAGACTCCTATCGAGGCACAGGTGGACAAAAGCCTTCAGCAAAGCACTTGAGAGTCTTTGGCTGCATGTGCTATGTTCATATTCCAGCAGCAAAGAGAAGTAAACTCGACGAAAAGTCAGAAAAAGGAATTTTCCTCGGATATAGCTCGCAATCAAAAGGCTATCGAATATATAACCTACAAACCAAGAAGTTGATAATCAGTCGAGATGTGGAGTTCGATGAAAACGCTGCATGGAACTGGCAAGAAGAAAAGGAAGAAAGAGGAAACATTATAGTTCCCCAATTACAGTACGAAGGGCTAGAGCAACAAGAAAGAGAAGCTCTAGACTCCACAACTACAACATCTTCACAATCAACTTCAACAAGCACTAATTCTCCTCCAAGGAAAACGAGACCACTACAAGAGATCTATGAAACGTGCAACTTCGCAATAATCGAACCAGAAAGTTTTGAAGCAGCAGCAAAGCAAGAAGAGTGGAGGCATGCAATGGAAGAAGAAATCAGAATGATTGAGAAGAACAACACATGGGAACTAGTGGAGAAACCAGAAAATAAAGAAGTCATCGGAGTAAAATGGGTATACAAGACGAAACTCAATCCAGATGGCTCAATTCAGAAGCATAAGGCAAGGCTTGTGGCAAAGGGGTACTCGCAAATACCAGGTATAGACTATACAGAGACATTCGCCCCTGTTGCTCGTTTAGATACAATAAGAGCACTAGTTGCGCTAGCAGCACAAAAGCAATGGAAGATCTATCAACTAGATGTAAAATCTGCATTCCTCAATGGAGATCTACAAGAAGAAATCTATGTTGAGCAACCACAAGGGTTTGTGATCGAAGGAAAAGAAAGCAAGGTACTACGATTAAAGAAAGCATTATATGGACTCAAGCAAGCCCCTAGAGCATGGTATAGTCGCATTGATGGGTACTTCACAAATCAAGGATTCAGAAGGAGCCTGAGTGAGCCAACATTATACATCAAGACCCAAGGACAGGAAGACAGGATCATTGTTTCTCTCATGCGTGGATGATCTCATCCAGACAGAAATAATGAGAAGATGATTCAAGAATTCAAGAAAGATATGATGAAGACGTTCGAGATGAATGACTTGGGATTGATGCACTATTTCCTCGGCATAGAGATAAAGCAAGAGAAAGATGGAATATTCATTTTCCAAAAGAAATATACACAAAACCTCTTGAAGAAGTTCAAGATGTACGGCTGCAAAGCTGTGGCAACTCCACTAGTAACAAATGAAAAACTAAGAAGAGAAGACGGTTCAGGACAAGCAGATGCCTCCAAGTACAGAAGTCTCATTGGTAGCCTATTCTACCTCACAACTACTAGACCAGACATAATGTATGCGACAAGCCTACTATCAAGATATATGCAAAGCCCAACTCAAGTACACTATGGAACAGCAAAGAGAATACTACGATACTTGCAAGGCACAGTCGACTATGGAATATGGTATAAACCTACTCCATATTCGAGGTTAATCGGGTTCACGAATAGTGACTGGGCTGGATCTGTGGATGACATGAAGAGCACTTCTGGCTACGGGTTTACACTAGGTTCAGGATATTTCTCATGGGCATCCAAGAAACAAGACACTGTTGCACAATCATCAGCAGAAGCAGAGTATATAGCAGCAACAATGACAACAAATCAAACGATATGGCTAAGAAGAATACTTGAAGATATGGGAGAACGACAAAATGATCCAATTGAGATCTGCTGCGACAATAAGTCTGCAATTGCAATGACTAAGAACCCAGTACACCATAGCAGAACAAAACATATTGAAATTAAGTACCACTTTGTCACAGAAGCAACATGCAAAGGAGAGATTGAACTCAAATACTGCAATACAAAGGAGCAAGCTGCAGACATCTTCACTAAAGCATTACCAAGACAAAGGTTTGTACTACTACGAGAAATCCTTGGAGTTACACAAATGTGCATCAAAGAGGAGTGTTAGAAAATGATGCACATTCTAGAATCTTCAAGAGTAGCAGCAAGCTAAAGTCAAGTCACAATGTTTGGTGCTTGGAGAGAAAGCTAGAAGAATCTAGAAGTCTCCAGAATATTCTAGAACCTTGAAGAACATTCTAGAGCACTCTAGAACATTCTAGAACCTTATAGAATATTCTAGAACACTTTGAAATAATCTAGAATCTTATGGAAGGTTCTAGAAAACTCTAGGCACTAAGAAGTCTCTAGACTCTTGGAGAAGACTCCAAGATTCTCTATAAACCTCTAGAAGGTTGTATGTAAATATCTTAGAGTAAGGAGGTGGGAAGGTTCTAGAACCTCATCACCACCGTACACTTGGCTTAATCTCTACCATCCATTAAGGAGGTAGAATTACTATAAATAGGCAAGGCACTTGCACATTTGGTGCAAGCCAAAGCCAAAGCCAAAGCCAAAGCCATCAAGACTATACATACTAATAGCCTTGTATCTCATTCCATCAATAAAATTTCCTTTTCTACAACTATTGCTCCTTACAAACTAAACTCATATAATTAATCATCCTTTCTAAAACTAACAGAAACTTTTGGACATAAATGTGTGTTTTAGGTGAAAATATTATGAATGTGACTAGAATTTTACTCGTTATTATCCTTTTTTTTATAGAACATGATAATTCTACTGTTTGTATTAACTTTGATAAGTTTTTCATGTAACATTTGTGTTATTACAATGATAGTTTGAACTTTTTTTATCAGCAAATATTTGGCATGGGGTTAGAGTCTAAATAATAATTACTGAGATCAGGTTGGTGGATTTGCCGCTCAATATTGTGGTCTTCGATGATCACATATATTTTAGAAACTGATCTTTTGGCAACCACGGAATTTGAGATGATCTTGCGAGCAATCAGACTTGACGACTAATAACGAGGGCTAGCCTTGTCTTTCTAGATTAATGGAATTTATTTTTGTGTGCATGAGTTGCTTCTAAAAGATTAGACTAGTCAGCCAGCTCAAATACATTAGATGATTTTGTTATTCTCTCTTTCAGTAGTTCAGTATTTGTTTAATAGCTAATCATAACCTGGAAATGGTGATAGGCTCTTAGGCAGCATGACCACATTTGTACCTAACCAGAGTGGTACTTGTCATGGATGTAGCCTGTATCTAATTATTAGTCCGGTTTTTGTTTGTCATTTCCGGTGTCTTAATCAAGCTTACAATATCAGATTAAGGTTGGAATCTTGGTTGTATCTTTCAAGTTGAATAAATAATTTTTTGATTAGGATGATATTGAAATGTCAAATGTTCCACAATCATGAGCTTGAAGCTGATTTGCTTACTGTACTAAATGGGATAACGTTTACTGGCAATTAAAAGAAGAAAAAAGTGCAGACGTCTTTTTATTGCTTTCGTAAGTTAAAAGCAAACTTGATAGAATTTTAGCGACGATACATATGCATAGTATTTTCTTGACTTTGCGGTTCCTTGTCTCTTTAATGTTTACTGTTTTTTATGTTTATTGCTGTTGAGATATTACTTGTTATCATGGAAATCACGTGTATTGTCAATTTCTTTACTATTTGCATGTTATGGAGAAGGCTAGTGGTGTGGGACTTGAGTAATTTAAAATAAAATATAAATTTAAACCTTTGTTCCCAAAAAAAAAAAAAAGTTAACATTCCAAATGTTTTATCATCAAATTTAGATTTTGATGAAGTTATGTGATACTTGAGATTCTGGTACATCATCCGTTCATGTATCAGGTCTTTCAGGCCTACTCTACTTAATGATCTGTCATGGTCCTTCAACTTAAGTTGTTAAAACTTAAAATCCCAGCCCCCAGTTATGACTTGGGAAGTACATAATTCGAGCATGATGTGTTTTACTTTTCCCTAAGTTGGGGTGAATTCTACGGGGGTCAGGGCTATTTCCTTTGGTTGATTTGTAGAAAAGAGACGTGCCATTCCCAGACAAGCACATCACATCGCTCACTACACGTAGCTAAATTTTTACGCAGTAACATGCCTATTTTTTTGGTTTCCTATGCGCACCGACGGAACGCGGGTTTTTTTTTTACATGAATACTGATGATTTTTTTTTAAAAATATTTTACTTTTATTTTATGTATTAAAATAGATGTTTTTTATTCAAAAATTACCTTGGTGACGATTTCTTAACATATTTTTTTTCTTAATTTTATGTTTTTAAATTTCAAAAACATGAATTAAAATTGTTGTGGTGGGGGTGGTTTCTGACCTGTTTCATTTCATCCTTGGTGGATGCAGTTTTTAACTTATAAAATGAAAAAAAATATATGTTGAGAAACCGTTTTAACCCAGGCAGTTTTTGAATAGATTTTAAGAAAAATTGTATTTTGGTAAATAAAAATAAAGGTGAGGTATTTTGATAAATAAAATAAAAATTAACAATATTATTATAAAAAAAACCCGACGGAACGGCCCCACAATATTTTTTAATATATGAGAAATTATATCATTTTAAATTTATATTGTTTCTTTGTTTTGAAGTTAACAATATTATTTTACTTTTAAGATAGTTATATTTTCATAATCTTTTGTCTAATATTATACTTATTTTATAGGCTTAAACCTAAGTTTGTTTAAAGACAAAGTCAAAATTAGAACTTTAAAAAATAATATCTTATATACTTTCATACTAATATTTTATTTTATGGTGACTATAACTAATACTAAATTGATAATTTGCTTATTGCTATTAAAAGATGAAGAGGTTATCTAAAAAAAAAAGATGATGAAGAAAGATTTTTCAATTTTAAAATGTGTCTAAATACATTCCAAACTTTAAATGATTATTAAAATGAGAAGAAAAAGAAATATTCTGATGACTTTTATAATTGAGCAATTTTTAAATGTATTAAATTAAATTACCTTTCCTTTCAAATATTTTTTTTTTCATGAATTTACTTATTTTAATATTATCATTTTACCCGCAAAATTTTAGTGAAAGTAGGCCATTGCGTATTCGATCCCATCTTTTGTAGGAAGTAGTGTATCTGCTTATCTTGTAGTTAATGTTGCGGCTGAATAAAGGAAGCAGCACAATAAGGAGGTTTTGTGGGTTGTATGTTTGGATAAGCTTGGATATGGTAGTTGACTGCCAAGAAGTAAAGCGCCTTAAGCGAGATTGTTTTAGGCTATGTTTATAGGTTTATATATAGTTTATTTAGGTTTATTTATTATAATAAATACATATAAAATATTTTTACTTTGTTTACATAAATTTTATTAAAAAATTTTATAAAATTCTTATAAATTATTTTGGACTTATTTTTATAAGTTAAAAAATTTAAACTTATGAAAATAAGTTTTTGTGAAAGTTAAAAATACCTTAGGTATTAATTATTTTTAAAATAATTTTTGACAAAATTAATCTTAAAGGATTGAAAAAATTCATAACATATCATTCAAATGTTTATTCAAATGTTATTTAATTTATTTTAAACTACACTTATAATAATAAAACTTATTAAATAAACTCTACTCTAATAAATATTTATATAAACTATTTATTCAAATAGAACCTTAATATATCAATATCTACTTACAAGAGGTTTTGGTTGCTATCCCGAACCAGTTTTTTTTATATTAAAATAATATTTTAAGTAACATTAAAAAAATATTTCTTATTATAAAAGTAATTGCAGATAAGGATACATGTAAGGAACAGGATATAATTTTCCTACAATTTTTCGTGTTTTCATGTCCTGCATGTCTTAAATATCTTGATTACGTGGCTGTAAATTCCCCAAGCAAAGTTACTAACGAACAAATCAGGGAAAACGTAGTGCATATATACTACGGGGTGAACATTAACATGCACGAATGATACATTTTACTCGACGTGATTGGACTTGACCGATATGTCACTTTCATTTTGTGCCAGTTAGCGACTTTATAAGTACAACCCCCGAGGATTTCGTAGTGGTAACTCTCCCATATCTGGTCTGCCACTGTCCATTGATAATGTTATGGCCTTTGCAGCTGTATATCATGCTCCTCTTGACAGCAACAAAGCTATTGACAGAAATTATGCGTGATGTACATTTGAACACTTTAGTTCTATATTATTTGTGTGTGTAGTGTACCATTAGAATAGTAGCATGTCCCATGTTGCTGATTGGTGTCGTGCTTGTGTGAAGAATACTGAAAGGCAGCACCAGATAAAAGACTTGTGTGGATTTCAAGGTTTCCGATCCTCTACATCTTTATTTTTCTCTCCTTCACCAGTAAATTTTCTTACTATACTGTTTATTTTGGCATTGATGCTGATGTAACACGTTCGTTATATCACAAAAAGTTATGTTTCAGAACTGATATTACAATGCAAAGAACTTTAAATTTAGTACGGTAAGTATATAATGGATGGAGGGGGAGTTTGTGGTGATCGCTGGGCCCGGAAGGTAGAAAACTCACTGGCCCCATTCATTCACAAATACTAGTCTTTTGAACTCCTTATGGTTATGCCGTGTAGCCTTATCATGAAAAAAAATGATAAAATACATTTTACTAATTTGTTTGTGTAACTCTTTTTCAACTAACATTTTTTAATAATTTTTTTATTATCATTTAACCTTTTTCTTGTTTAAATCAGGATGAAAATATTTGATTTTTTGTAAAATATAACAATGATTAACTCACATAATCTTTGGTTATAAAAAAAGTGACATTTCTTATTCATTAGTACATCAAACAGTTTTTTTATAATTCAGTTATTTAGTTATTGTATTGATGGAAACACCTAGGATTTGTAAGTATTTTCATCAGCACAGTAACCAAACAACTAAATCGTGAAGAAACTGTTTGATGTGGTAGTGAATGAAGAACGTCATCTTTCTTATAACAAAAAGTCATGTGCTTCTCACGTGAGTTAACTATCATTATATTTAACAGGAAATTAAATATTTTAAACATAATCCAAAGAAGAAAAATGTTAAGTAATTAAAAAAAATTATTAAAAATGGTTATTTGAAAAAAAAAAGTTAAACAATAAGATAATAATATGTATTTTATTATTAAAAAAATAATTGTGGTAGGACAAGCCACCTAACACCTAAAGAAGGCCCCTACCAAAGTTGTGCACGCGTGTGCCTTTAATGTAGACCCCCACCTTAAATTTCCAGTGCCATTGCCAATCTTTCTGCGTCACAAATGCTTGGAAAATATTACGCACACAATTGTTGTAGCCCCAATTATAGATATAAGAATTAAGAACTGCGTGGGAGTTTAACAAAAATAATTTGAAGTAAACTCACTTTGAATAGAGCTGTGTACAGTTGTAATGATAGTGAAGTTGTACTATAGTATTAGTCAACAATATTAGCAACGAGGATAATTATTATTATATATATATGAAGGCGTACAATTTGAGCCATTCATAAAACCTTTAAGTGAAATTTAATTAGTTTTTAATAACTTAAATATAAGTGTACGAGAATTATGTAAAAATCTTAAATGTATAAATAATATTATTCTAACAATAATAATGCAATATATAGACCATCAATCATTATCTGGCTAGGCTGGTGTCTTGGCTAGTTTCAGATACTCCCCTCGTTAGAAAATGACCTTTATGTGTCGTGATACAGATTCACTGATAAGATTGATACTTGTGGGATACTGACACCATAACAGCACAGAAAGTCAAGCAATTTATGGCCTCCATCCAACTATATATGCCCTGTTTATGAATGAATAATTTGGCTCCCTGTTCATTGAATAATACTTCGAGCTCAATTTTTCCTTCAGTAAAATCACTGCAGAATTAACATTTCTTTAACTTGTTTTACAAATATGTTTGTCGTTGTCAAGTCTCTCAAAACGAGCTTTTAAAACGGATTCAAATCTTCTGTTCTTAAATAAATATTGTCAACTGAGTAAAAATTTATACTTTTTTTCTCTTGAATCATGTTTCCTTTCTTAGTTTGCAATAAATTTTTGCTTAATTGACAACATTTTATTAAAAGGATATGATTGAAGATAAAAGAAAGGTTTGAGTCCTTTTAAGAACATCAATCCCAACCCCTTTATTAGATTAGACTTTGTCTGCAATTTACATTCCCTCCTTGCTATGCTAAACATTAGTGTCTTTTTTGTTTTCAGTGCAAAAAAAACCAAGCAGGGTAACAACATGATTTCTCTACCTATTTCTCTGCTTTCCACCAATCTCTCAAAATGTGCAGAAGCGACGCACGAGCACTTCCTTGAAAGGGAATGCATATATATGTATGGGAAATCATTGTTGGTCACTAACAAGAGGTTGTCGAGACCTATCAAATAAAATAACCGGTTCACAAACTAATTTGTAGTATAGAGAATGAACCGAATCGTCTCTCAAGGATCCAAAAACAAATATTTAATTAGATCAAGATAATTAGAAAAAAGGGGGGGTTTTGTTGTTGATTAACAAGATTAATAAAAGTAGGAGATTCAAAGTTGTAAACAAATCTAAAGAAACAACCAATCCAAGAAAATTTACCGATCTTGAGTTTAACTCATCATTGATCACAAGGAATTCACTTAATTGCTAATTATGTTCTTGGCCTTAGATCACATCAAGAAGCCTTAACATGATCCAATAATTCTTTACTAGATAAGCATCTAGGATTTGATTAACCAAGGTTAGATAAAGTAAGCACCATCCAACATAGATTAATTTAAGATCTAGAATTTAACCAAGCTAAACAATCTATCAAAAAGCTTTAATATATTGTTTAATCTTTATGATCCTCTTTGAATACATGATAATAAAGCTATTACCACATCAACATCTAAATCAAATTAAGCAATTTAATCTAGATAAAAATCAAAAGAGGAAGAAGAGAAACTTGAATAACAATTAAGCAATATGAACAAGCAAAACAAGATCTCCAAATTAAACAACAAGATGGCTAATCCCTTGGATTGATTATGAGAGCCTAGCCTTCCATGGATGGGAAGGAAGAACTCAGAATTTAAAGAACAAAAACAAAATTGCAAAGAGAATGGAGAAGAAGAGAAAGAAAACTCTCACAAATACTTAAACTTTCTTGAAACTTACTTCCAAATTGAATGCTTCTAATACAAAGAGGTTGGGTCTATTTATACTAATCATAGAAGCCAATTTGTACATGTACATAATCTGAATACAAGCTATAAGAATATGAAAATTGTCAAAAATGGAAGCTTGATGCATGGTTGGTGGGTTGGTGCATGGTAGGTGGGTTGGTGTATGGTTGGTGGCTTTTAGTCAACAACTCTTATCCGACTTCTGGCTTCAAATTCATTACCTAGACGGTGCATTTTGGCTTGGATGTCTCATCAAAGTTGTAGCCCGTTGTCTCCTTGAAAATCTCCAATTTGAATCATGTCATTTGGACTTTTAGAACTTCAGAAATGCCAAAAACACTGCACCTACCTCAAGTTAGGTTGGAAGAACGTGTTTCCAAATTCAGACCAACTTGTAGCTTCATTATCATGCCTAAAACGACATCTATTGACAAAATAGTCTTCAGTGAAGTTGGAGATATGGGTCTTATCTTTCAAATGACCAAGTTTCAGCCCAAGAGGAGGTCTATAACCCACTATATAGTCCAATATGTGCATACTGCCCAGATGGTTCCGTGACAGCAAACTCACTATGTATTGCAAGGCTATTTTGGGCCCTTAGAAATCCGATCCAGCTCTTGAGTTCTTTATGAAACTTGTAGATCCTTGTCTTAGCTTTCCAAAGACACCAAGATCACCTCAATTGGATCACCGAGTCCCAAGTTATGGCCTAACTAAGGAAGAAAGGTCAAAATGCATCAAAATCCGAAAATTATCCAACATTTACATTAAAACCCAATGAAGCCCAACAACATTAAACTCATCTAAAATACTAATATTGGGCACAATAAACATCTAATGAAGCCTAATACAAAGCTAATATAAGTGTCTCAAATTGATTGATCAGCCACCTTCCAAACAAACACATAATCTTAACAGATTTCACATGCCATTCCATTGACTTACCCTTTTATTTTATTTTTGTAAAGGGAAATGCTCATTTAGTCGAAATACGTTTTGTCAAATTCGTTTCCTACATTATTTCATTAAAGGGATTCATATAAGGTCTTAAACCTTAAAAGACGTTAAGTTTATGTGTTTGTGATGTCCTGTATTGAGTAAAAAAATAAAGTTTAAAGTTGTACTTAAGCCAGTACATAAGTCTAGTCATGAGACTTATGGACTTGAATCGTAACAATTAGTGTTTTTGTTGAGAGTTGACCGGTGTAGAAATGAGTGACAGGGTTAGAATGAAAGGCACCCAGAGTGGGCCGTCGTGTGTAACATCCTCTCTTAAATTTTAATTTTAAAATATTAAATTTTAATTTTTAATTAATATTTAATTATGTGTTATTTATTTTTTTATAATTTTATTTTTACATTATTATGTTCTAGAATTCTGATTTTTGTTAACCAGAAATTAGAGGGCAGAAAAATTTACTTAGGACATATTTTTATTTATTCAATTACAGTCAATTGCTATTTTTAGTATACCAGTAAATATAATTAGTCAAAATAGATTATTGTTAGTATTATTTTATGTTTCTCTTTGATTCTAGGTTAATAATATTTTATAAACTATTTTTGTGTAAAGCGTATTTGTTAAAATAGTCAGTGTAGCTTATATATTTAAACAGAGACATTTTGTACAGTAGGATTTTTAATTAGGATATAAGTGTCATTTAGAATTTATTATATATTAAAATAAGGGCAGAGTTGTCATTTAGAAATATTAGTAGGAAGAAGACAAAATAAGTGTAATTAGATGGAATATAGTTTGAATAAAATTATAATCAAGTTAGAAACTAACTCAATTCATTAAAATCTAATTAAGTTAGTTATTTATTAACAAATTTGGTTACAATTTAACTAAATCAGTTTCAAATTAACTAATTTAGTTAGAAACTAACTAGATAGTTAGAATCCAACTAGATGAGGAATAAAGAATTAATTTCTTTAAGGCTTCTTCAAGAAGCCAAATAATAAATTACTAATTCTTAGTAAAATATTAATACTTAATAAATATCTTTTTAATAAAATATTAATTCTTAAGAAATATCAAGGTAATTAAAAAAAGAAAATTAAGAGATAAAGATGGAGAGGGTTGGCCATGAAGAGAAGATAAGAGAGAAAGGGAAGAAATGATAGAAAGAGAGAAAAATTAAGAAAAAATTCCAAAAAATTGAAAAGTTGCTAGAAATTGAATCTCCATCCAAAACTCCATCAAGAATCAAGATGAAGTTAGGGTTCTCAACTTGTTTTCAAGCTCAAAGTTTCATTGAAAAAAGAGGAAGAGGTAGGAGTTCAAGTGTTCTTAATCTCTGAAATTTCAACCTTGAAGTTTTGATTAGTTTTCCATGGATTTTGAAAATTTATGAACTTTTATCAAGAATACAGTCAAATAATGCTTGAATATGGATGATGGTTGGAGAGTTTGGCTTCATGGAAATTTCAAAATTCATGGGTTTATAGTGATTTGATGTTGGTTTTGATGATATACTAAGTTATTTACGCTATGCTTTGATGTTATATGGTTGTTTGGATTGAAAAGCCCTAGGAACCATGACCATGTGTGTTTTGGCCAAGCTAGGGAGTTAGGATTTCAGTGTGTTTAATTATGTAAATAAGAGTTTATAATGTAGATTATTGATTAGTTAAGTGATTTTTCAAGAGTTGATGGAATTTTGATGGATTTGGATGAACATATTACAAACCCTAGTCATATACATGTTTCGGCCAAGGCTAATCCTACAAGGTTTAGATGTATAAATTGTTAGATTAATAGTTAACGAAATGGATTAGAAGTAAATTAAATTATATGGGAAAATTCAAGCATATTTAGGTGACAAAAAGTTTAGAAAAATCTTTTGGAAACCAAGTGTGATGGTTTCGGCCAAGAGATTTAAATGGCCTAAGTTGGAAAATGTTCATGTTATCATAATATCATGGTGATTAGAAGATGACCTTGGTGGGAAATTGGAAGAAAATGATAAGTTCAAGTGTTAAATTAGTTAAAGAAACCCTAGATTAGGTTTCAATCAAATTAGGGTTTTTAATCTAATATTTGATTTAAATTCAAAGAAATAATTATTAGAATGAATAAGAATAATTAAGTGTTAAGGATTAATGAAAATTCAAGCATGTGGAAAAAATGATTAAATTAGTAGTAGAAATGACTAAATGAATTGTAACTTACCAAATGAATAGTAATTTGACTAAGTTGTGAAGTATTTTTAGACTTCTTAATGACTAATTTGGTTTAGCAAAATGAGATGTTTATGATGACTAAAAGACACCTAAACCATAGGGTTGAAGTTTCGGCCAAAACCTAGTTCTTAAGGCTAGGTATTAGTCAAGTATGTTTCTAAAAGTAATTAGGTGTGAAAAAGGTGAATAAAGTTGACTTTATAAGAAAAGTGTCAAATTACTCTAAAAATTTAGAAAATGACATTACATGCTCATTTAATGATACGTAAGATGATACAAAAGGCAATGATGTGATCCTTGATAAGGGAGGTGATCCTGAAAAATGATCCTTAATAAGGGATGTAATTCCTATATAATCAGATAAAAATGATACTCGTAAGGGAAGTGATTCTTAGATAATTATTGGATGTGATCCTTGTAACACCCTCCTTTGAATGTCACATTTAACGGAATATCAAGTTAATTTCAAAAACCTTTTGTATTATTTTTATGAAAATATGAGTTCTAAAATTTCTTTACGTGGATATAACATAAAATAACCAAAACAGAAATTACTCAAAAAGATTTCAAGAATACACATCATAAGTATTTATATCTGATTCTACTGTTTAACAAAATACATAAAAGATACGCAGTAGAATGTCTACAAACTCAATATCCTATTGACCAAAGTCCTAAATATTTAATTATTCAGTATCCGAGTGTACGCTCCATACGTCAGAATCACTATAGAATTTAATCAAATTATACAAATCCTTTCTTGATGTCTTCGCCGTCTTCATAATACAGAAAGAAAACCAGCTACTTTGTGGTCTTCATAAGACAAAAGAAAAACAACACAAAACATACAAAACAATATAACAAAGAGGTGAGATCCTCGTCACCTATCAATACCAATAAAGCAATGTAAAAAACATAATAATTTATAGAGTTCTATAGATACAAGCATGTTATCAAACAATGAGTAAATCAAAATCAAATAGTACAGTTAACATAGCAAATAACATAGTTTCATACTGGATCAATAGATATAATCATATTATCAAACAATGATTAAATCCATATCAATATACATCATGATAATGTGACAGTGTGACAACTGACTATGTAATCATCCTATGATTGACCGCTACTCCATGGAGCTAAATCACAATAAGTCGAAGAGAGTGATTGGGAGTACATGTTCCGTATCTCATTAGCCTCCAATTTGCTCAAAAATGCTATAGAATTATTTCTTTTGGCAATACGGCTCACGAGAACACTCTCCACAAATTGGGAATAGGATAGTGTCTGGTCAGGATCGTTCGGTGTGTTGCAATCATATCACCACAGCACAGTCCAACTGGCCTCCTGTGGAGTTTCCACACCCCGACGTCCCCAAGATCATTCATAGATCTTCACTACACAATTCGCACCCTCACTAAGGTGTAAGCTCAATTCCTAGGCTCAAAGTCTTAACAACAAGTCTCATACAGACTATCTGACAAGAGGTTGTTGAGACCTCGTCAAATAATAAAAATTACCGGTTCGCAAACTAATTTGTAGTATAGAGCATGAACCGAATCGTCTCTCAAGGATCCAAAAAGAACAAAGATTTAATCAAATCAAGATAATTAAATGGGGGGTTTTGATGATGATTAACAAGATTGACAAAAGTATAAGAATTAAAGTTGTAAACAAATGTAAAGAAGCAACCAATCCAAGGAAATTTACCGATCTTGAGTTTAACTCATTATTGATCACAAGGAATTCACTTAATTGCTAACCATGTTCTTGGCCTTAGATCATATCAAGACGCCTCAACATGATCCAAGAATCCTCTACTAGATAAGCATCTAGGATTTAATTAACCAAGGTTAGATAAAGTAAGCACCATCCAAACATAGATTAACTTAAGATCAAGAATTTAACCAAGCTAAACAATCCATCAAAAAGCTTTAATAAATTGTTTATTCTATATGATCCTCTTAGAATACATGATAATAAAGCTATTACCACATCAACATCTAAATCAAATTAAGCAATTTAATCTAGATAAAAATCAAAAGAGGAAGAAGAGAAACTTGAATAACAATTAAGCAATATGAACAAGTAAAACAAGACCTCCAAATTAAACATCAAGATGGCTAATCCCTTGGATTGATTATGAGAGCCTAGCCTTCCATGGATGGGAAGGAAGAACTCAGAAAATAAAGATCAAAAATGAAATTCTAAAGAGAAGGGAGAAGAAGAGAAAGAAAACTAACAAATACTCAAACTTACTACAAAATTGAATTCTAACTTACTTCCAATTGAATTCTTCTAATACAAAGAGGTTGGGTCTATTTATACTAATCCTAGAAGCCAATTTGTACATGTACATAATCTGAATACAAGCTATAAGAATATGAAAATTGTCAAAAATGGAAGCTTGATGCATGGTTGGTGGGTTGGTGCATGGTAGGTGGGTTGGTGTATGGTTGGTGGCTTTTAGTCAACAACTCTTATCCGACTTCTGGCTTCAAATTCATCACCTAGACGATGCATTTTGGCTTGGATGTCTTCATCAAAGTTGTAGCCAGTTGTCTCCTTGAAAATCTCCAATTTGAATCATGTCATTTGGACTTTTAGAACTCCAAAAATGCCAAAAACACTGCACCTACCTCAAGTTAGGTTGGAAGAACGTGTTTCCAAATTCATACCAACTTGTAGCTTCAGAAGCATGCCTAAAACGACATCTATTGACAAAATGGTCTTCAGTGAAGTTGGAGATATGGGTCTTATCTTTCAAATGACCAAGTTTCAGCCCAAGAGGAGGTCTATAACCCACTATATAGTCCAATATGTGCATACTGCCCAGATGGTTTCGTGACAGCAAACTCACTCTGTATTGCAAGGCTATTTTGGGCCCTTAGAAGTCCGATCCAGCTCTTGAGTTCTTTATGAAACTTGTAGATCCTTGTCTTAGCTTTCCAAAGACACCAAGATCACCTCAATTGGATCACCGAGTCCCAAGTTATGGCCTAACTAAGGAAGAAAGGTCAAAATGCATCAAAATCCGAAAATTATCCAACATTTACATTAAAATCCAATGAAGCCCAACAACATTAAACTCATCTAAAATACTAATATTAGGCACAATAAACATCTAATAATGCCTAATACAAAGCTAACATAAGTGTCTCAAATTGATTGATCACTATCACAATGTCATGGTCAACTAACCCATGCAAAGTGCAATCACTCATAATTAATATAATAATTCATGGTCAACTAACCCATAATTATCAAATTAATCATAATCAACCCAGTAATGCATGGTCAATGAACTCATAATTATTGGTTTATCAAAACACAATCCCCTTGGGATTCAAGCCGTCATTTTAAGAATAGCGTCAATTGTCCTATCCAGGGTCCAGTCTACGTCGGCTCGATAGTAGTACCGCTGTTCCTTAACCTATGGTGCTTCCAAAATATTTTCTAAATCACGTAACACTACTGTTACGTTTTTCAAATTGCGTAACACTTCTGTTACGTTTTTCAATCGCATAAAACCATTTTTCTATTCTTTAAATCGTGTAACTAAAAATTTAATATTTTTGAATCTCGTAACTGTTTAAAATCATTTTCCAATTGCATAAAGCACTTTCTGTAAAATTTAAATCACTTAAAGCGTTTTTCACAAATATTGAGTCATTTTGAACTAAATAAAATATTTCCAAGTCTATTCTCACTATGTGAACTAAAAATAAGTTTCAAAGATGAATAGTGACTTTTCAATAAATTTTTCAAAAATCATTTTTATTGAAAAACATTTATTTCTTCATCAAATCATTATAAAAATGTTTTTCTCCAACTTTCTGAAAAATAAAAGTATTTAATAAAAGTAAGCATTAATTCAAAATAGTTTGATACTAGTAAATACTTCAAGATCTAAACCAATCTTCAGAAAACCTTTCAAGATCCAAACAAATTTTCAAAAGTGTTTCTACTTGAAAAATAGTTGTTTTCATCTTTAAATCATAACTAAATATTTTCTCTCATGTTTTTGAAAATCCTTTAAACCATATACTAATTTTCGAAAATAATAACAGAATCTTTAATAAAGTAAATATCATTCCTACATAGTTTTTTTTTCAAAACTTTTCCTTTCCATCATGATTCATTGGTTTTCAACCAAATATATGCATGTTCATAACCACACATACATCATCTTATATAAGCTATATCACACTTGAATCATAACAAGTTCATGCCATATATCTCAAAACATAAAAACACATAGAATAATCAAAACATAAATCATAAAGTACAAACCACAAATCATCAACCATAAAATATGAAGTATAAAATATAAATCATAAATTAGTTCCTCACCACCATATTGGTTGATGAGAGAAATCTCCCTCTTACCTTGGTTCAAAATCCTCTCTAGTGCAAGTTCCTTATCTTCCCACCAATAAAGATCTTTTTCCCACCAACGAAATCCCTTATAGAACCAAGTTCATAACTTTTAAACTCTAAAACATGGAATAAGATGATCATGGGTCAATCCAATGATCTAAAACTTTGAAATAGAAATTTAAAAGTGAAGAGAAAGAATTTTCACCTTAGGCTCCTTCAAATTTAGGCAAGCTTGAAAGTCATGAAAAGAGTTTGTATTTTAAAAAATTTACAACATCAAAGTTTCTCAAAACACTACTAGGATGCTAGAAACTAACTTAGAATTTTAGCAAGAGTTTGGGAAGGTGAAGAAGAGCTCTAGGCCGTGAGCTTTAGAGAGAAGAAGTGAAGGTTTTGGTGTGAGTTCAAGTGAATGGTGAAGATAGGTATTTATAGAAGAAAAGTAAGGACCAAAAAGTAATTAAATAGAAAGAAAATTCAAGATATTTTGGCTTACCTTGGCCGGCCACTCCTTGGCTTGGATGGAAGTGATGGTGTTTATTTTGGACACCATTTCTTTGTCATTAAGAGTAGGTGACTCACCTTAGGTGATTCACCACACCATTAAATACATAGATGATTCATCTATGTGACTCACCTATGCACATAAATGCTTGAGATATTTTCCTTTAGATATTTTCCAGTACGTATTATCCAATGGACAAATATCAGTATCTATTGTTTAATGGACAATAGGATGTATCCAAAATCACCCGAAGATTTTATTTGATCATTAAATCCCTAAAAATGGAAAATGATAAAATCTGTTCCCAGAATTGAGTTTCGTAAACTTTCCTGTTCCTAATAAATAATCAAAGTTTTTTTAGGTCAAAATTTTAAAATTATTACTTTATTATTCGAAATAGCCACGATTTAACACATAAAGTCAACAAAAACTAAATTTCCAAAAATGAGAAACTTAAGAATCTGGTCTTAGATTCGAGTTCCGTGACTTTCCCCGATCCTAATAAATAGTAAGGGTATTTAAGGGGCGAAAATATTAGTTATTTATTTTTATTGTCTGGAATTGCTCCGTATATGCTCATAGCGTTTATGAAAAATAACCTATTTTAAATGAAGCTTAGAAAAATTCTCAAAAATCATCATAAATCACAAAAATTAGGAAAATCATTATTTCAATTAAAAATAGAAATTTCGGGGTGTTACAATCCTCGGTAATGGATGTGATTCATGAAAGTCTTACATGTGTCTAAAGATGGATAATTCACAACAGAAGAGTGGAATTATCTGAGGACTAAATGGAATCCACCCAAACGTGTGATATAACCATTTGGTTTAGGGGACGCCTTATGCCAATAAAGAACTCTTATTACTATTTTTATAGTAATCTTATCATATTGACAATGTAAGCATAGATTATGGGCCTATGCCCATAGATAAAAGACAACATGACCATGTAATTGTTCTGGAAGAAAATAAGAGATCAGATTCTTATCATCTATTTTGCTACTTAATGTTCTGGGAATTAAGACATAAAGCATATAGCTTATAATATGTATTGTTAGCTTATTTTATTGTATTATGTACAATACTTTATCCATGGAAATGTTTCTGCAATTTAATGCATATGAAAATATTATAGTTATTGTTTACTGATTTTATCTGCTTGAATTCCTACTGAGAATATAATTCTTACTCATAAATCTAATATTTCCAAAGGAGTCAAAGGACTAAGAAGATATTTTATATTACTATTATGATATATTTTGATGTTGCTTTATTCTATGACCCAGAGGATGATACTTATATTTTGGACATCAGGGGTTTCCGTGTCCGTTATTTCCTGGCTATTTTATAATTATGTAGCTTGTATTGTATATAAGACAATGTAGATAAAGGCATCATCCATTGCATTAGAATACCCTTTTTGAGTTTTTGTGTATTTATGTAACTAGTTTGTAAGATGAAGCCTATGTATATAAATAAGTTTTAGTAATGACCAAAAACAATAATTTGGTATGCTACACTATAACAACGTAGAACAAATTATCATCTAAGTTTGATTATTAAATTGCAAAAAAGAAACTCACACTCTTGTTATAATCCAAGACAGACAAAATTAAATAAACAGTGTAACTAATGAAATTAAACATATTATAGATTAATTAAATAATGGTATTAATTAAGAATTAAGGGAAGATATTACATCGTAGATGCCTTATTCGAAGAGGTATTTAATGTTATGTCTCACATTAAGCAAAAAAGGAAGTTTAATGTGGTACTTAAGTCATGAGCTCTCTTACCTAATAAGTTAGTCTTTTGGGATAGACTCTCATTGTACAATAAAGGAAGCTACCATATAAATGGTATTTTTTGAATTTCTGAAAACGCAGGTAAAAAGAGGGGTGAATTAAGTCAATAGGAGATCTTAAGGTCTAAATCTTTGTTCTTTACCAAAACAAAATGAGATACAGATTATAAAGGGACAAACCAATGCATGTGTAGTGTTCTAATTAATAGAACGCGTGAACGGTGAGCCTTATCTCAGATGTTACCTCTCCTCTTCTATAAGACGAAGGGACTGCTGTTGGGTGGGGAATTCGATTTTTCCCCCATGCCATTTTCCCATTCCCCATTTAGGTCCCAACAAGAGTTTCCCTAATTAAAAAAAAAAAAAAAGAGAGAACACGTGAATAAAAAATTACATAGTCTATCTCAAAGGTAAATCAGTTCTTACCAAAGATAAAAGTTTAAAATTCTCACTACTTCTTGAGAAGAAATTATAATACAAGGTTATAGGATATAGCACTAGTCATTGGGAGGTACCTATGTGAGTATCCACCACATACTACTATTGGAAATTGACAGATCTCTATCATTTTCTTTCAATGTGAATTCAATTATTTGTGAGAGAATTGCACACGTACCTACGTAGGTCTAGTATTTGCCTATATAAGCATCCACCGTAGTCCTTTAATGATGAGGCCATCTGCAATTCTTTCGTTATATCCTCTCTCTGTCCTCAAACTTTTTATATCTTTCTCTTTCCTTTGCTCGCAGCAGGCAAAATGAGCAGAAGGCGTTTTCCCACATGGCCGAGAGGGGGCTTGCAGGTAAGGGGAAGGAAGAAAAGGGCGAAATTGTGTTTGGCAAAGAACGCCAATGCCATGAAAGCTTCCTTACAAAAGAAGCTTAGGGAGCTTCAGAGGACAGTTCCTGGGAGCCAGGGAATGGACCCTCACACTCTATTCCAGAGCATTGAAAAGTACATCATTTTACTTGAAGCTAAAGTGACCATCCTAAGGTTCCTGTCCACTTTGTATGGAGTCTAGAAAGAGACCACCCTCCTAAACCCTCAACCAGAAGCAGCCTCACAAAACTGCATCTCGTATTTTTTGTTTCAAATCTTTTGTCCAGTTTTCTTTTTGTTTTCAATCCTATCTCCTAATAAAATACCACAACTAAGTAAAAAAAATTAGTTGGCAAATTTTTTTGCTTAGTTATCAGTATTTTATTGTGCACAATATTGAGGATAGAAAAAGAGGATTGAAAATTTGAATCCCTTGTCTCTAGGCTTTGGATAAAAAAATTTGCCCACAGAAGGGTGAAAGTAAAGGTTGACCCTTTATAAACACCACCGACTCTTCTTTAATTGTACCCAGACAACATTACCGGGTTTCTTTCTTTGGGTTGTGGAGGGAATAATAAGGTTGTATTTAATTTAGATTCTGGAATAAAAGGATTTCCTTTTTATGCCTGCTTGTTGTACAATGAGTTAATTATAGTACGCATGAATAAAACTCTTTTATTTACTAAGAAGCTTGATTCTGTGTACATTTTAGGTTGGTTGCATGATCCATGTGTGTTTTCGGAGGCTATTGAACAAATAATTCATATGATATTACCACTGTCTTTACTGTGGTATACTTGATGTTATGAGTTTGACCGTCCTCTATCTCTCTTTTTTCCGAACTTATTTGTTTGAGCGTTTGTTAAACACAAATGGAAGAAACACGCTTTTTGATGTATTAAAATGAGAAGTAAACTTTTTTCACTTCATTCAAACGTAGTTTGCAGCATTTCAAAATCTAAACCAAACAAACTATTGCTATATAACCAAAAAAAAAAAAAAAGAGACACAATTAACCTTTATTCCTTAACCCATTCCATCTGTAATGAAATAGCACAGAACTGGTTTCAAACTTTTATAATTATAGAAGAAGGTTTTAACGACAAAATTCATGTTTGGATAACTGGTGTAAATTATTTTTGAATGGAATATATTTTAGAAAAAACAATTAAAAGAATTACTTTTAGAAGAGTGAGTTTTATGTTTGGAATATTTATCTAAAAAATTTTAATAATAAAATTTGTTTGAATTGTGATAAATAAAATTATTTTTGGAGCAATCATCAATAATATATAAAATCTTTTAGAGTAATTTAAATATATATTTGAAGTAAGGATAAAATTCCAAATTCCTGTCCAACTAATATGTGACAAAATGGATTCTGATTGAAAGCGAGTTTGCGTTGTTCAATGCAGGAAAATTAGTTTTATCTTTTGCCAAGCAAACGAGACAAAATATATCCAAAATTATATTTGAAGTGCAAAAGTAAAAATGTAAAATAGCGGATATGGACGAAATTTGGTGGCTGACCAAATGGGACCCACAATTTTTGCCCGCTTGAATTTAGGTCTGGACATAAGTAAATGGGTATGGCTATGAATTTGGATTTAGGTCTGGATAATATAGTACATTAGTACTCAACCCGAGTCATACTAATATGATATTTTTATATATTAGCAAAAATCTATTTGTTATTTCTTATATTATAATATAATTGAAAGAATATATAATTTGTAAACATTTATTTTCCTTCTAAAAAGCTCAAATTATATATATATATATATATATATATATATATAAACCAAGTACATGGGTCGAGGACAATTGAAGGGGTCTTCTTGTCCCCGCCCTCTCTTAAAATTTTCTAAATTCATTATATCAATACACAATTTTATTTTTTGAGTATGGCTTCCCAAACAATGAAATTTTCATATTTAGCTCCGCCACTGCACGGATCTGGATCTGGGTGACGAGTATGGGTATAGAGCTTTAATATTTTACATACCCAAGTCTCGGTCTTTTTCTTTTATTTGAGTTTGAGTTGGGAAATTTTGGGACCCAACCCAATTGCCATCCATAATACTAGACTAGGTATGGTAATCAAGCATGCATTTTTTTTTATTAGAAAAATTTATCAACCAAGACTCCAAAACAAACAAGTATTGAAATCTAGCAAGATAAGGGAGTTGGCTAAAGTGCAAGCTAAGTGCAACCAGTTGAAATAACTATATTTAAAATAGTCATTCTGAAGAAAGCCCAAGTTAAATTTTGGAATCAGAAAGTAAGTTTTTTGGGAAAGGCACTGTCTTTTCTCTTTAGTACCACTAAAACTTGACCTTAATCTCTTTCTCATAGCTTCCTTTGAGCAAGTATTTGCCTAATTAGAAACATATTTTAAAAGAATTTTAATTGGATCAAAAGCAATCAACCTAGAAGCGGTGGACTACGATTGCCTAGTTGTGTATTTCTTTGTTTAGGTACTATAAACTTCGTTTTTTCCTTTGGGAGACTTCAATCAACTCAATATTTTTGTAAGAGCATGAAGTGTCCGCACACTCAGGCGTTAGCTTTGCCCTTGCTACAAGGTGCTTCCAATAGGATTTGAACCCTTGCACTGCAGGTAAAGTCCACTTACATGAAGTTCAATTTACCAACTGAGTCACACCTGGTGATTACTTCAATCAACTCTTTATTAATGAGAAATCTCACAGGAGACATATCTCCCATTCTAGGGCTAGATTAATTCTCGAGTGTCTATATGATTGTCGCTTAATTGACATGAGTTTCGTCAAATAAAAGTTCACTTAGGTTGGCAAGCAAAAGGAAAAATGGACTGATCATTAGAGAACGACTAGGTCGAGCTTGTGCTAACTTGAATTGGATAAGTTCCTTTAATTCCTACCTGCAAAATCCAACATCTTCCCTACTATACATCTTATCACTACCTCATGCTGCTTAACACCCAACCAACCTCTATTCATCTAGCAATAAGACACATTGGACTTGAAACGTTCTGCCATAGACACCTATAGTTCATGCAACTTTTCAGTAAAATCAATGGAGCAACCCAAATACTTAAACTAATAATTTATTGGTAAAGATTATTTATTGTTTTTAAGGATCACGGAGGTAGGTTAATGGACCGAACCACACTAAAAATTGTCTTATTTATCATATTTTTATCACATTTTTCTTGGTTACTTCTTGTTGTTTCATTTGCTTTCTAACAGATTGAAGGAGGAAAGTTGTCCCCATAGAGGAAGGAAAGTGATGTCAGTAATATGGAGTGACATCATCAATGACGTCAATGCCACGCCATAAGGGTGCCATGTTATTTGTTGAAACTAAAGACATTTTCAAGAACTTAATATTGGAATCAATGTCTGTTCAAAGTAATTAGACCCCTAAAATGTTTTGAATATAACAAAAGGATATTAAATTTTAAAGAGAACAAAATAAGTGTTGAATCAACTAATATCTTTTGGTTCAAATAAGAAATGGTCAAAAATGTATTCTTTGATTAATTCTACGTAAAACGTTTTGGATCAAAGACAAGCTT
The DNA here is from genome assembly GCA_023212625.1 of Styphnolobium japonicum. Lineage (NCBI taxonomy): Eukaryota > Viridiplantae > Streptophyta > Magnoliopsida > Fabales > Fabaceae > Styphnolobium > Styphnolobium japonicum. Next base: position 25,495,992 of record JALBWW010000003.1, read on the forward strand.
TGCTAAAAAAAAAATCTCTTTTAAACAAACATGCGTCCAATACAACTTACTTAATATTATTATATTGGATCATCCACTGTGTTTTTGTCTCTGTTGTTTATTCTTAAACAGCTTCGTCCAAAGCATTTAAAAAATAAGCAAAACAAAGTGCATTAACTGCTGATGGGATCTCAGACAAATGTGACTTTCAAGAAATCAACTTTGTACGCTGGAGCTGACACTTCTAACAACTACAAAGACCAACAAATGAGGAATTTTCTGCGTATTCAGAAGAGTCAGAACTAAGATATCATATCCCTTACTATTATTGATAACCAAAGCCACTTTTCAGAAGAAGATCAACACGTTATCAGTTCTATACATTTAATGCTATTCAGAACGGTAATAAATATTTTCGTTGGACGAAGAAGCTTATAAAGACTATTTCAAGTGCTCACTGCCTATAAATATCAAAGTCTTCGAAGATGAAAAAAGTCATCTTGAACATCAATAGAACAAGAGAAAATATTTAAAGCTTCACTTTATTTTATTACTTTTTCATCTAACTCTTGTAATAGAGTTCTAGTTGAGCATATTTTATTTATCCTCACTTAATGTGAGTTAAACTCAAGTGTTTGTAAAACACCTTTATCTATTTGTTGTTAAGCCTGAAGAAGCTGTGTATAAAAGAATACTTGTTGATTAGAACCTGAAAAGGCATTGAGAAGAATACTTGTAAACTTTGAGAAGTTTAGTGGGAAATCCTTCAAGTAGAAGGGACTGAGCGTAGCTCTCAGGTTGTGAGAGTGAACCAGCATAAACTTCTGGTGTAAGCTTTTCTTCCCTCTCTGTGTTATATTTTTATCTACTAACATCTGTGGATTGATATTGTCATTCTTAATTGATCTTTTCTAAAAAGCTAAAGATTTCAACTTGCGTCCAACTTTTTAGAAAAACTATCTTTACATCCAATGGACTGTAAAGAGTTTGCGCTTCGTCCATTCGCTTTTACATTTCAGCTAAGTTAGCATTAAAAGAATTCCTTTAAAAAAAGTTTTTCAAAAGGGTAAGAAATACAATTCAACCCTCATTCTTGTGCTTCACTTAGTTATTTTAAAATTGTTCAAGTAAACTGAACCTCTCAAAGTTTTGAAGATAACAATAAATATTAAATTAAAGAAAACAAATAAGTTTTGAATAAGCTTATAACTTTTACGAAGTTATGTCTTTTGAATAAATGAGAACTACTTTCAGACAAAAAACAAGTCTTTAAAAAATCTCTCTTTACAACGTGCGTCCAATACAACTGCTTTATATTATATTGATCGTTCATTGTTTGTCTGTTCATTTTTTCTCTAAAGCATCCGTCCAAGAATATTCAAAGACAAGCAAAACAAATTGCATTAACTGCTGATGGGATCTCTGACACAAATATGACTTTCAAAGAATCAACTTTGTACGCTGGAGCTGACACTTGTAACTACAAATACCAGCAAATAAGGAACTTTTTGCGTGTTCAGAAGAGTTAAAACTCAGATATCAAATTCATAGCAAACGTTGATAACCAAAACCACTTTTCAGAAGAAGATCAACAAGTTATCAGTTCTATGCATTTAATGTTATTCAGAATAATAATAATATTTTCGTTGGATGAAGAAGCTTATGAAGACTATTTCAAGTGTTCACTACCTATAAATACAAAAGTCTTCGAAGAAGAAATTAACGATTTTTTACTTTAAGAGAACAAGAGAAAATTTTCACAAAGCTCTACTTTGTTTTATTCATTTTACTCTTGTATAAAGTTTTTACTTGAGCATATTTATTAAACAAATATCCATGCAATGACCACTGAGACTGATTGTACAACCTTGTGTTGTCTTCATTGTCATTTGGACTCGTAAAGGTTTATTGTGCGTCGCTGTGTCATTTTGAATCCTGTGCAAGAGTAGACATAAGTTTAAAAATAATTCAGTTAATTCCCTTTTTAATTTTAATGAATTTTCAACCTTTTTAACCAGTCTAAATAATTTTTAATTATTTATGCAACGACCAATAAGATCGATTGTGCGAAACTTGTACCGTCTTCATTGTCATTTAGTATAAGGGTTTATTGTGCGACCCAGTATCATCTTGAATCCTGCGCAAGAGCGAGTTAATTTCGAAAATAAAGAAAATTGTTTATTTTTCAGGACTCTAAGCCCACTGTCATTTACTTTTTGGGACTCAGGGCCCACTGTCATTTATCTTTTGGGTGCAAGAGCCCACTGTCATTTATCTTTTGGGTGCAAGAGCCCACTGTCATTTCTCTTTAATCTTTTCTAAATTAAAATCAAGCAAACCACAATTATTTCCTATAAAGAACTACATGGCTTTGAATTCTCCATTGTACCAAGGGATACGTAGGAGCGCAAGTTAAGCCAAACTTTAAATTTTTGTAATTTAGTTTCTTTTTTATTTGTGAATCTTTGTTCGCTTTTGCTGGTAAATTAGATATCATTTAGGTTATAAAATTTGCACAATTAGCTTAAGGTAATCCGTCTTAGGACAGGTGTATCAAGGGTGCAGTGGAATGAAGTTTCCACCCAACCCTATGCATAATTGACTCTTGAACCTTACCTAGTTTCACAGACCATTTTATTTTAAAAATTTTTAAAAGGTTTTGCTGATCATTTTCTTACCCAATAAACGATTAGTGGCGACTTCATTATTTTTTCATTATTATTTCTCTCGCCAATCTCAGTCACGATTTTTTCCCGATCGTGACACCACCACCTCTAGGGGTAATATTCAATCCCCTCTCTCCCAAGTGTGACAAGTGAAATCCCAAGCAGAAGTTTGACTATGACCACCTAGTTCTTTCTAAAAATCAGAGACTGAAGCCATTTCAGAAGAAAGCTACTTACTACTTCCTCGATCCACCATGAACTATTGGGGTCAAGCTAATGACCACAAATTAGCCCTTCTTAGGAGGCAACCTAAGCCTTCTTTTCATTTTACTTAGTTTAGCTAAATTTGGTTTAGTTTAGTTTTTTCTTCATTTATTGTGTTTAATTTTTCTCACATCCAAGTTTGATTTTGGCATTTAGGTACTCATGTGCACAAGGTAGATTGGCAACACATGCAATTAGGTTTTCAAAGGAAACATGCTTCAAGGGGGAGTGCACTTTGTTTTTACTCTTAATGTCTTAGATTTCCCATTTTTGTTCATGTTAGCTTTGATGATTTGAGTTTGATCATTGTGCATCGTGTGTTTGTGTGCCAAATTCTGTTTTTGACTACTATTGCTTCATTTGTTGATGATTGAGGTGTGTGAAGTTGTTTGAGTCATTGGCCTTATGATTTGATTGAGTTTGGTCCTTTTATACCCTTGTTGATGCTTATTTGACAAAAAAAATAGTTAGGGTCGTGTGAATTCATACAGTCGTGTAGTGCCAGTAAGACAAAAAATTTGGGTTTTACAGTAGACCACATGGCCTAGGCTGTGTGAAAAGGCATGGTCGTGTGATAGCCTACAATAGAGAATACGGTTGTTGATCAATCAATTTGAAACATTTCTGTTAGCTTTGTACTAGGCTTTATTAGATGTTTATTGTGCCCAATATTAGTATTTTAGCTGCGTTTAATGTTATTGAGCTTCATTGGACTTTAATGCAAATTGAGAATAATCCTTGAATTTTGATGCATTTTGACCTTTCCTCCTTAGTTAGGCCATAACGTGGGACTCGGTGATCTATTTAAGGTGATCTTGGTGTCTTCGGAAAGCTAAGAAAAGGCTCTACAAGTTTCATGAGAACTCAAGAGCTGGATCTGATTTCTAAGGGTCCAAAATAGCTCTGCAAGTCAAAGTGGGTTTGTTTTCACTAGAATCTAGTAGTGTGCACATATTGGACCATATCGTGGGTTATAGGCCTCCTTTTGAGCTGAAACCGGTGTCATTGGTAAGATAAAACTCATATCTCCAACCTCACTGAAGACCATTTAGTCAACAGATGCTGTTTTAGGCGTGATTATGAATTTGGAAATACGTTTTGCCAACCTGACTTGAGGTAGGTGCAATGTTTGTTGAATATCTGGAGTTGTAAAAGTCTAATTGGCATGAAACCAATGCCAAAAGTTCAAGGAGACAATTGTCTCCAATTATCATGAGACCTCCAAGCCAAAATACATCGTTTAGGGCATGAAATTCAAGCTGGAAGTCAGAGAAGAGTTGCTGACTGGAAGCCACCAACCATACACCAACCCACCAATCATGCACTAACCCACCAACCATGCATCAAGCTACCATATTTGACAATTTTCATGTTTTTACAGCTTGCATTCATATTATTTTCAATTACAAATTGGCTTCTAGGATTAGTATAAATAAAGCCAATCTCTTTGTATTATACATCATTCAATTTGAAGTAAGTTTGAGTATTTGTTTGAAGAAAGTTTGAGTATTTGTAAGATTTTTCTTTTTCTTCTTCTTCTTTCTCTTTAGAATTTCATTCTTGTTCTTTATTTTCTGAGTTTTTCCTTCCCATCTAAGGAAGGCTAGGCTCTTATAATCAATTCAAGGGATTAACCATCTTGATGTTTAATTTGGAAATCTTGTTTCGATTGTTCATATTACTTAAATGTTAATGGTTTTTATGACAATTTGTTTTGTTTTCTAAATTATGTTGTGGAACAAAGGTTCATCTCACAAGCGACATGTCAAATTCTTGTAACTGCTGCAACTCCTGAACAATTGTTTGATCAACTACACAAATTTGTACCACAACGTCATCCAGCAATGACTCCACTAAATTGAGAACAAGGCAGCAGTAGCAAAAAACAAAAACTTAATTTGACTTTGTCATTGTGAATTTTTGTTTTCTCTTATGGTTTTAATTTTTTGTAATTTTTCTTATTTCAGGCTCTATTTACAGTTTTCTGGTAAGATCTTCTACACTCTACCTATCTCTATTTTGACATTGGGGACAATGTCTTAAATTAGTTAGGGGGAGGAATAGTTGACATTGCCATGTACAAAGTTTATGTTTTTTGTTTAAAAAAAAATAACCAGCTAATTTTTATTGTTACTACCTTATTAGATGTATGATAGTAATGAGTAGTTTTGCTCTTGACACGCATCTTAACTTGCTTTTCATAGTAGGTCTTAAATCATTTTGTTCTTGTATATATATATATATATATATATATCATTTTGATCTTTTCAAATTAATTTTGAAGCAAGCATGTGTTGAATCTGAGCTTAATTGATGATAAAAGTATGCAAAACAATTTATAGTTGAATCATTTTCATGATATACATGTATATATGACTGTGGATATTAGGAAGAAAGCATGGTTGAATTGAGTGAATGTTCCATACCTTTGTGAGTTTTGGTTTTTCCAAGTTTGATACTTACACTTGGTTTATTTTCTTTCATGAGTGATGTCAATTATGAATTTATTTTCTTGAACTTGCATTGAATCGAGTTGATATTACATTGGTCTGTATGTTGCATGAAAATGACAGGGACATTTTTCTTGACTTTGCTGCTTTGGCCAAATAAACCTACTTTGCATTTATCCCATTGTTAACCCCATCTGAGCCCACTTTCTCATTCTTTGTTCTTAACTCATTACAAGCCTTGAGTGAAAAACTATGTTTTACTTCACCTTAGGGAATAGGAGAGCATTGATTTTCCTATTGGAGGAGCTCTTTTACTTGCTATGATTTAACTGTGGGAGAATTTGTGTGTTGATGCGAAATGTTTGGTACAAAAAAAAAAGAAAAAGAAAATAAAGCCAAAAGGTTGTAAAAGAAAAGAATAGAAAAAGAAAGACATGTGTGAAGAAAATGAGTATTTTATGGTTTTGGGTAAAATTTTATGCTTTCTACTTGAGTTACTCCTCAATGTGCTATTATCCATATTGTTCCCTTCCTTCACCTTATAGCCAAATTACAACCTTTTCGAAAGACCTCTTGATTTTTGCAATTTATTTTATCTAAGTAGTGGAGAATTGATGTATATGCAAGCCTATGGTAAAATACTTTCATAATATGACTGAGTTGAGCACAAACAGTTAACCTAAACACCTTGTGTGAGTTGAGTGTCACTTGTGAGGAATTTTACTCAATTTGAACATGCCTATTTCTGATTAAAGCATGATTATGCTATACTTTATTCTAAATTGGTTTGATTCAACTATTCTTTGTTAAGCATACTTGACTTATTAATTATGGTTTATATTTGATACAATGCTTGTATTTAAAAATTAGTTGAATTGATTAAATAAAGTATTACATGTTTGTAGGTATCATCCTGGTAAACCCTCACGAGACTATAATTCGTCCACTAGGAACCCCTAGCGGTTTGAAGGCTTGTGGCACATGCTAAGTGCCATCGTGCTTTCCTACAAAAGTGGATTAGATTAGCTATAATAAGCTTTTATGCTTTTAGTTTAATATAATGATGTTTCTTATTTTTCTCTAGTTTTGTTCTTATGTATTTTGCCCAGGAGTGCAAAAGCTTAAGTGTGGGGGAATTTGATCAATCAATTTGAGAGACTTATGTTAGCTTTATACTAGGCTTTATTAGATGTTTATTGTGCCCAATATTAGTACTTTAGCTGTGTTTAATGTTGTTGGGCTTCATTGGGCTTTAATGCAAATTGTGAATAATCATTGGATTTTGATGCATTTTGACCTTTTCTCCTTGGTTAGGCCATAACTTGGGACTTGGCGTCTTTGGAAAGCTAAGCTAAGGCTCTACAAGTTTCATGAAGAACTCAAGAGCTGGATCGGACTTCTAAGGGTCCAAAATAGCCCTGCAAGTCAGAGTGGGTTTATTGTCACTAGAATATGAGTAGTGTGCACATACACATATTAGACCATATCGTGCGCTATAGGCCTCCTTTTGAGCTGAAACTGTTGCTATTGGAAAAATAAAACCTATATCTCCAACTTCACTGAAGACCATTTAGTCAATAGATGCCGTTTTAGGCGTGATTATGAAGCTGCAAGTTGGTTTGAATTTGAAAACACGTTCTGCCAACATGACTTGAGGTATTACAATGTTTTTAGAATATCGGGAGTTGTAAAAGTCCAATTGGCATGAAACTAACTCCAGAAGTTCAAGTAGACAATTGTCTACAACTGTCATGAGACCTCCAAATCAAAATACGTCATTTAGGGCATGAAAGTTAAGCTGGAAGTCGGAGAAGAGTTGTTGACTGGAAGCCACCAACCATACACCAACCCACCAACCATGCACTAACCCACCAACCATGCATCAAGCTACCATATTTGACAATTTTCATGTTTTTACACCTTGCATTCATATTATTTTCAATTATAAATTGGCTTCTAGGATTAGTATAAATAGTGTCAATCTCTTTGTATTATACATCATTCAATTTGAAGAAAGTTTGAGTATTTGTTTGAAGAAAGTTTGAGTATTTGTGAGAGTTTTCTTTCTTTTCTTCTCCCTTCTCTATAGAATTTCATTTTTGTTCTTTATTTTCTGAGTTCTTCCTTCCTATCCATGGAAGGCTAGGCTCTTATAATCAATCCTAGGGATTAACCATCTTGATGTTTAATTTGAAGATCTTATTTCGATTATTCATATTGCTTAATTGTTATTCAAGTTTCTCTTCTTTCTCTAGATTGAATTGCTTAATTTGATTTAGATGTTGATGTGATAATAGCTTTATTATCATGTATTCAAAGAGAATCACAAAGACTAAACAATATATCAAAGCTTTTTGATGGATTGTTTAGCTTGGTTAAATTCCAGATCTTAAGTTAATTTATGTTTGGATGGTGCTTACTTTATCTAACCTTAGTTAACTAAATCCTAGATGCTTATCTAGTAGAGGATTCTTGGATCATGTTAAGGCTTTTTGATGTGATCTAAGGCCAAGAACATGGTTAGCAATTAAGTGAATTCCTTGTGATTAATGATGGATTAAACTCAAGATTGGTAAATTTCCTTAGATTGGTTAATTTATTAATTGCGTTTCTTTAATTCAACTAGTGTATTTACTTTACAAATCATCAAAATCCCCATTTTTATTTATCTTGATCTGATTAAATCTTTGTTTTTTGGATCCTTGAGAGACGATTCGGTTCATGCTCTATACAACAAATTAGTTTGTGAACCTATAATTTTTATTATTTGAGGAGTCTCAACAACCTCTTGTCAGTGCAACAAACCCCATTTTGTGTTGAGCTTTCCTAAGCATCCTTCAGAGGGTGTCGCTTCAATGGTTCTCCATTCTATTGGTAGGGTTGTTGGAAATTGCGGATAAAAACTAAACCGCAATGGAAAAATTCCTAGTAAGAATCCAAGCGAATGGTCATGGTTCAAATTCAAAATCATTTACCTCTTGTAGTGCGTAACGTGTAGATGATGACTGTCAAACACCACAGCATCGCAGTAACACATCAGCACCTCTACAAAGTCCACACGAGCAACTATCCACATCGCACGTGCGCGTTCTTGGAGCGTGTCTCTATGCACTGCTAGATGCGAATGGAGACGCAGTGTCAGTTTCTCTTCACGCAAACTGAGTGCAAAATGTGGCCAAGGTTATTAGTGTTTTCACAGAACCCTTAGCATTGCTATTTAGAAGCAACATGCAATAGTAAGGTGAAAAGACCTGGCCTGGGTCTTATGGGCTCATCTGACATGAGCTTCGAAGGATTGAGTCTAACTCTATTTCCTCTTGCTCCAAATAATCTACTCTAAGTGTGTGACCCTATAGGTTCTCATAATGTTGTCAATAATATTAAATCATATTTAATATTATAAATAATGAGCGGTGTCTAGCAACACATCATTGGTACCCAAGTAATGAGAAAATCAATGGTTTGACATAACCTTTCCGTGACCAATGTTACCATGTATTCTAGTCTCTTTATCCAGATATCTTGATTGAACAGAAGGCATAGAACGTGTCACCATTATATAGTTCAATCCTTGGTTTCTTGATTGCTGAGTAAACTCATGAAGACAAATGAGGTTAATATCTCATATTAACTCATTTGAGCACATCTATGTATTTTTCCAAGTCTCACTCATCAAGGGGCCCGAAGATATTGCTCCCGTAAGGTGGGAGGGACAAATCCTATCTATGTCACTCACATCCCTTCGCATGATTTGCAATATACCCAATGGACGACTTTATAAACATCCTGCAACAAATGACATTGTCGATATTAGAACACATAGCTCTTCATATAGGGAACCATAGCGACCTCAAGTCAAAGGACCACATACACCATTGTCACTGTGAGAACCGCTTATGACACTCACGTTACGATCCATGTAGTTTTCTCATGGTGGGTCAGTCCAGTACATCATTACTATAATATGTGCCAATGTGTAGACTCGATATCTTATATCCATGACTTTGTGAGACATGATCATCAGTTTATGCACATACTAGTCTCGATGCATCATTGTCGTCCTAATTGATAGTAATACTTGACTAGGGATATTTAATAACAACGTTCTAATTTCAGCCAATAATATGTCACTATCAAGTCATGTACTTGATATTCCATGGCATAGAACTTCCATTCTTAGGACTTTATTATGTTCATTTAATATAAATAAATAACACAATAAATGAAATGCCTCATTTATTGAATGAATGTCACGATACAATGTAAACATTAAACTCAACATATAACTAGCCTTTAGGGAATACACCAACAAGGGTCGATCCATACCTTTGGGGATTTGGCCGAGCATGTCTTGGCACATTTCTTCATCAACAATGCCCATAAAAAACCATCCATAAGCCTAGTATCCCTCAGGCAGCAGAAAAATGAATCCATAAGGGAATTCATGATCCATTCCTGAAGCTGGAAGTACTCCCTCCCTTCAAGGGGCGAGCCTCTCTAGACCACTCTCGCCAAGAAAGGAAAACTAGGAGCCGTGGCCCCAGAAGGTAGTCGAGCCTACCAAAGCTTGAAGCCCCTTGGTTCGCAGAGAGAGCTGTGAACAAGGAACCCGAGGGGCGTGCAACGAGAAACCTCATGTCGTGACCAATACCGTAGTCGGCGGCTAGTGGGGGAGAGTCTTCTTTGGCTCGGAAGAAACACCTTAGATTGGTGATGAAGATATCAAGTAGCAAACCAGCCAAGAGACTGGGGATAGATAATGTGGGACCAATGATTTCATTCTTTGATGATGACTTCCTTGAAATAGAGAGGGAACATGATCACTCTATAGTCATATCCCTTGTTGTGAAATTCCTTGTCAAGAGAATTCTGGTGGACCAGGGAAGTTCCGCTGATATACATTTTTGGGAAACTTTCCAGTAACTACAAATACCTTTATCAGATATACAGCCCTTTAATGGTTCTCTTGTAGGTTTATGTGGAAGCCCTGTGCTGGTCAAAGGCTATGTGGAGCTGCGAGCAATGTTTGGGAGAAACCTCATGTCCAGAAACATTAATGTTAAGTACCTGCTCGTAGATGCGAAATCGGTTTACAACATCATCCTCGACAGACTGTCACTCAACACGCTAGGAACCGTGGTCTTTATGCCCCACCTTACCCTTTTTTGGTAGGGACTATTCACAGGGATCAAATAACCGCCAAGCAGTGTTACGTTAACAGCCTCGACACCAAAAGACCCCAAAGGAAGGACCCGACCCCAGACTTGAGGCATCAGGTTTGCACCACTAACCTCGTCGTAAGGGCTGACTTTGGAGATCTCAGCCAGCATCCCAAAGGAGAGTTCATTACAGCCTAGTTGTTCACTCCCTAACTCCCAAAATGGTTTGCATCGGGGCAAACCTAAATGAAGAAGAAAGGAAACTGATCACAACCCTCCTAAAAGCCAACGTCGACCTCTTCGTAGTATCACCATTCGAAATGCCCGAAATAGACATGGACTTCAAGTGTCACTAACTTGAAACCTTCCCTAACTTCCCCTTGTATCCCAGAAGAAGAGAAGAATGGCTTCACAAAAGCCAGAGAGTTGTGGATGACGAGGTCACAAAACTCCTGCAAGCCAACTTTATAAGAGAAATTAAATATACCACGTGGCTAGAAAACATTGTCCTAGTGAAGAAGAAAAGTGGAAAATGGAGAATGTGTGTAGACTACATCGACTTGAACAAAGCCTGCTCGAAGGACTTGTACCCACCCTCTACTAAGCATTGACAAGTTGGTAGACGGGGCGTCAGGCTATCACCGCTTGAGTTTCATGGAAGCCTTCTTAGGATACAATCAAATAAAGATGCACCTAGAAGACGAAGAGAAAATTGTGTTCCTCACAGATAAGGGAAGCTACTGCTACCAAGTAATGTCTTTTGGGCTAAAAAAATGCAGGCGCAACCTACCAGAGGTTGATGAACAAAGTTTTCGAAGGACAAATCGTTAGGAACCTGGAAGTGTATGTGGACAATATGTTATTAAAATCTAAACCTCGGGATAACCACTAGACATCCCTTAAAAAGACTTTTGCCAAAGTCAGAGAGCATAATATGAGGCTGAGCCCAGAAAAGTTTACTTTCAGGGTTGAAGTCGAAAGACTCCTCGACTACTTTCTGACAAGCAGAGGGATTGAAGCGAATCCCAAAAAATGCAGAGCCATCATGGACATGCGAAGTCCAAACTCCATAAAAGAAGTCCAACGCCTGATTGGGAAAATCGCTGCACACTAACTTCATGGCCCTATCAGCCTAAAATTCCCTACCCTTTTTCAAGCTGCTGAAAAAGGTTAAAAAAAATTCTTTGGGACCCCAATTGTGAGTTAGCTTTCCAACAACTCAAAGCATTCCTTATCTCCTTTCCCATACTATCCAAGCTAGATCAAGGGGAACAACTGATAATGTACATAGTTGTCAGTGACGAAGCCATCAACTTTGCCCTTGTTTGAGACCACCACGGGGAACAAAAACCAATTTACTTTACAAGTAGATCCCTACAACCCACTAATGAAGGCCAAGGAAGCTCAAGTGGAAGCCCAACGGCCCAAGGCACAAAGATGTACTACGAGGACTTAGAGGCCCGATGACAAGGTCAAAGAAGGCTAAGAAGGATTTGGATAAAGAAGTCAATTACTTTTTCTCACTCAAGCCCATTCCAGAAGAAGAAACACTCACCATGGTCCAAATGAACCAAGTTGATGAAGGGCCCAATGTGGGGGCATGATTTCTTCTTAGTAATTTTATTTAATTATGTATTTGAACCTTTTAATTTTTTCAGTTTTGTTTCTTATTTTCTTTTTAGGATATTTTGTAATAAGAGCCTATTGTTTGGGCTTAACTAAGTGCATAACATAGCTAGGGATAGATGCTGCATTCTAATTGGGCTTGGGCCACTTTTGTGCTAGGATTAGGGTTAAAAAGGTGCTAGCTTGCTGCCTCCTTTTAGCTAGACCTAGCCTGCAACTCAATCCCTATAAATAGGCTTGTATTTGTTGCTTTTGTCACTTTGAATTTCAGAATACAATTACACTCCTTTGTGAGTTTTGAGAGCTTAGTTCTCTTAGGGTTCTTGGGTGAACCATCTTGGTTTTTATCAAAGGTTTCCTTACCTTTGTGGCGAATCTTCGCTTGACTTATCACTCCCCAAGAGTGTGGCGTCTTCGTCCTTCCATCCCTTGTCTTTTTTCCATCTTTTCTATTTTTTACTATTCACGCGACTGTTCACAGTACAGTACTGTTCACGTCGCTGCACTATTCAGATAATGTTCATCCTTCATATTTAATTCTTTTAAAACAAGAAATCAACTCAAGGACGATCCGTAAAAACAATATGCAAGCGATTTGGATAATATCATGTGGTATCTAGAGCCTGGATCCTAAAGTTGATAGTGTTCTTGTATTTTGTGTGCTTGTTCTTATTGCTTTCCAAACATCAAGCACCATTGCTTGAATGTCATAATTGTACACAACCTTGATCATCATTAATCTCTGCCATTTCTAAGAATTGGCTACATTCTTTACTTTCTGTTCTTTACCTTTTGCCATTTATTTTCCGTTCTTTACTTTCTGCCATTTATCTTCTAGTCATTTAATTCTTGTCATTTATTTTCTGTCATTTAAATTCCAGTCCTTTTATTTTCTGCTTTTAGTTTCTATTCTTAAATTTCTGCACAATATTTACAGCTTTGATCTTATCAAATTCTATATCAATTGTTGTTATATGTTTTATAGCACCTTAATTTGAAAGGAAGCTTCTAAATACACAATTGGGCATAACATTTTGAACAAAAAAAATTAAAGAACCAATTTTTAAGTGCAAAAAGAGAACAAGGGCGTGAAAAATAGCATTAAAAAAGAAAAAAAAGGTCTATTAAAAAAAAAAGAAAAAAAGGTTTATTCCAAAAAAAAGGGTCTATTCCAAAAAAAAAAAGAAAAAAGAAGAAAGAGACTGCCCTTGCACTTAAGCAAGATTAAGTTTGATTGCCTTGTGGACTTCATTAAACGGTGCTATTTTACATACCTTGCACATTTCTTTTCGTCTTATTCCTTTTGAGTTCTACCTTTTTTTTAATTAAGCTTTTCTTGCTTGTCTTTTAAATTCCATTGAGTTTTGTCTAGAGTTTCATCCTTTCTTCAACTTCTGAGTGCTTACTCTTGAGAGGACCGCTACTTTTGTAAGATCTTTTGATAATTGAAATGCGAGAAGGTTTATTTAAGAACTTGCAAAGAGAACTTGAGTGGTAAAAGGCAAGAGTGTTTTCATTAAACAAAAGCCTAATTGTGTGAAATACGAGTGAAATCAATCTAAGAGTGTATACACGTGAGAAAAGTGGTAAGGGCATTTCAATATTGATTTATTCTTATTACTTGTGCAAAGATGAGTGAAGGAAGTACACCCCCATCCCCTAGAACCGCAAACCTTATGCAAGCCTTAGCTAAAGAACTTGAGAAGTTTAGGGTGGAAATTAATACAAGGCTCGATAATGAAAGGCGGAGAGACTCTCAACATGAAGTGTCGTATGAGGATGAAGATACCTATGATTCGGGTAGGGAAAGAAAGACTAGGAGGAACCATGATAGGAGAAGGAGGCATGGGAAGAGTGAAAGGAGTTATGAAAGGAGGAATAGGAGACATAAGAGTGATGAAAGGGGAGGAGACCTAGGAGGATTAAAGACCCAAATACTTTCTTTCCAAGGAAAAAATGACCCCGAAGCCTACATAGAATGGGAAACCAAGGCAGAACAAATCTTTTCCTATCACCATTACAATGAAGAAAGGAAGGTGAAGGTGGTTGCCCTAGAATTTTCCAACTATGCCCTAATTTGGTGGAACCAAGTACAAAAGGAGAAGGAAAGAAATAGGGAGTACCCTGTAGATACTTGGGAGGAGATGAAAAGTTTGATGAGGAGGAGGTTTGTCCCTTCATGGTACCATAGGGAATTACACAATAAACTCCAAAGACTTACCCAACGAAGTAGAAGTGTGGATGAGTACTACAAAGAGATGGAGGTGGCTATGATAAGGGCCAATGTCATTGAAGATAGGGAGGCTACCATGTCACGTTTCCTTCATGGTTTAAACAGTGAGATATGAGACATTGTGGAGTTGCACAACTATGAAAGTTTGATGAGTTAGTCCCCAAGCCATAAAGGTAGAACAACAACTAAAAAGAAAGGGTGCATGGAAGAAGCCTTCTTTAACCTCAAACCTTTCACTTGGATGGACAAACAACCAAAGGAAGACTCCTCTACACAACCTAAGGGAGGTATGATTTCTAAAAACTCTAGTGCTTTTCCTTCTATTAATGCTTCTTCTTCTTCTTCTAAAAGTAGGAACATCAAGTGCTTCAAATGCTTGGGGAATGGACACATAGCCTCTCAATGCCCAAACAAAAGGGCAATGGTGATAAAAGAGGGACACCTCTCTAGTGATTCATGTCCAAATTCTCCTCCCTCAAGTGAAGGAGAAGAAGACTGTGAGACCTATGCTCATGATGGCGACTTGCTAATGATAAGGAGACTTTTGGATAGCCAAGTTGTGGCAAGGGACCAAGACCAAAGGGAAAACATCTTCCACACAAGATGTACCATCCAAGGCAAAGTGTGCTCATTAATCATTGATGGGGGAAGTTGCATTAATGTGGCAAGCACTCGCTTGGTAAGAAAACTTGACCTTAAAACTACTCCTCACCCCCGACCATACAAGCTTCAATGGCTAAGTGAGAACAGTGAGTTAATAGTAAATCAACAAGTGTTGGTAAGTTTGTCAATTGGTAAGTATAATGATGATGTTTTGTGTGATGTTGTTCCCATGGAGGCTGGCCATATTTTGCTTGCAAGGCCTTGGCAATTTGATAAGCATGCTATTCATGATGGTTTCACTAACAAGTACTCATTTGTTCATAATTCTTTGAAGGTAAACCTTGTACCCCTTACTCCCAAACAGGTTTGTGAAGACTAAGTGGCCTTGAAGCTAAGAAGGGGGCAAAAGAAGGACTCAAAAGTAAAATCAAAGGGGGAAGCAAAGAATAGGGACTAAGAACATGTAAATGAAAAAACAAATGAATATTTAATTGTTATGGAGAGTGAGACTAAGAGGGCTTGCTTTGCAAAGAAAGAGATGTACATTAGTATACAACAAGACTTGTGCTTAAATTATAACTCTAACCCTCTATCTCGTGAAGTTGATTCTCTTTTGTAGGACTTTGAAGATGTCTTTCCGAAGAGTGTCCCTCCCACACTACCACCCTTAAGAGGGATTGAACATCAAATGGACTTCATCCCAGGAGCCTCTTTCAACTCAAAATGCTTACCACTTGTTGAATTTGCTTATAATAGGGCTATCCATGCTATTAATAGCTTTTCTCCTATTGAGATTGTATATGATTTTAATCCCCTCAGCCCCTTTGATTTACTGCCTCTACCTAATGTCTTTTCTTTAATTCATAGGGATGGACAGGCAAAAACTGAATATGTAAGGACGCTCCATGAACAAGTCAAGGCTCAAATTAAAAGGAAGATGGAGCAATATGCCATGAAAGTAAACAAGGGAAGGAGACAAGTTATTTTTGATCCAGGAGATTGGGTGTAGGTGCACATGCGAAAAGAAAGATTCCCGTTGCAAACAAAATCTAAGTTCTTACCTAGAGGAGATGGACCGTTCCAACTCTTAAAAAGAATCAATGACAATGCTTACAAAGTTGACCAACCAGGTGATGAAGGATCAAATTCGAGGATGAATTCTTTCAAAGGGGGAGGGCATGATGGAGGCCAAGGAAGCTCAAGTGGAAGCCCAATGGGTCCAAGGCCCAAAGATGTACTACGAGGACTCAGAGGCCCGATGACAAGGTCAAGAGCTAAGAAGGCTAAGAAGGATTTGGATAAAGAAGTCAATTACTTTTTCTCACTCAAGCCCATTCTAGAAGAAGAAACACTCACGATGGTCCAAATGAACCAAGTTGATGAAGGGCCCAATGTGGGGGTATGATTTCTTCGTAGTAATTTTATTTAATTATGTATTTGAACCTTTTAATCTTTTCAGTTTTGTTTCTTATTTTCTTTTTGGGATATTTTGTAATAAGAGCCTATTGTTTGGGCTTAACTAAGTGCATAACATAGCTAGGGATAGATGCTGCATTCTAATTGGGCTTGGGCCACTTTTGTGCTAGGATTAGGGTTAAAAAGGTGCTAGCTTGCTGCCTCCTTTTAGCTAGACCTAGCCTGCAACTCAATCCCTATAAATAGGCTTGTTTTGTTGCTTTTGTCACTTTGAATTTCAGAATACAATTACACTCCTTTGTGAGTTTTGAGAGATTAGTTCTCTTAGGGTTCTTGGGTGAACCATCTTGGTTCTTGGGTGAACCATCTTGGTTCTTATCAAAGGTTTCCTTACCTTTGTGGCGAATCTACGCTTGACTTATCACTCTCCAAGAGTGTGGCATCTTCTTCCTTCCATCCCTTGTCTTTTTTCCATCTTTTCTATTTTTTTACTATTCACACATACTGTTCACGGTACAGTATTGTTCACGCCGCTGCACTATTCAGATAATGTTCATCCTTCATATTTAATTCTTTTAAAACAAGAAATCAACTCAAGGACGATTCATAAAAACAATATGCATACGACTTGGATCATATCACCCACCGAGACCAAATACCAAAAAATCAAAAAAGCAACACTTGTGCTAATGATAGTGGCAAGGAGATTGAGCCCCTATTTCCAAGCGTACCCTATTGAAGTCTGAACTAACCTACTAATTAGACAAGTCTTGAGAAAACTAGACCTAGCTGGAAAAATGCCAGCGTGGTCAGTTAAACTTTCATAACTTAGAGTAAGCTATTAACCACAAGGACCCATCAAAGCTTAAGCCTTGGTAGACTTCGTGGTCGAACTAAGTCCTCATGAGAATCATCAGAAAAAGCTAAATCTTGGACATTCTCAGTAGATGGCTACTCAAACTTGAAAGGAAGCAGAGCTGGCATCATCCTAGAATGTCCCAAAAATGTCACCCTCGAGAAATCGCTTAAGTTCAATTTCTAGGCCGCCAACAATTAGGCCGAGTATGAGGCACTACTAGCTGGATCAATCCTTGCCCGAGAGGTAGGAGTTGAGTTTGTCTGAATCTTCACCGATTCACGAAAGATGAAGAAATGATTCAGTACCTAGAAGTGGTGAAACATGTTGGATTTCGATACTAGAAAATAGGTAGCAGAAAAACCAAAAAAAATTTGAAACCCTCCAAGGATTCAGGCGATGGCCATAATCCGTGTTAAAATGATTACCTTGAAGACAAAATTGATTTCGTGATGGATAGCAAATCACGAACGCTGCAACGCACGAACATTGTTGTAACGACTCTACGGTATCTACACAAACGGATGTAATGGTCTCCCTCTTTGGCATGGTGCTAGCCATGAAGAGGGCGCATATTCCTCTCTAACTCTCTCTATTCAACAACAAAGAGTCTAAGATATGCTTATATAGGCCCTTACACATATCTAACCTAGTTCAGACTCATGTGTGAGCTTATTCAATTGGGTTGGCCCATCTAGTCTTACTAAATGTTCAACTAGCCCCATTTAACTCCATTCCAATCCATTCTATGTGTGTGACCCTATAGGATCCTATTACGTTGACAGTAACATTAAATCTTATTTAATATTACAAACAGTGAGCGGTATCTAGCAATACATAACTGTTACTCAAGCAATAGGAATGTCAGTGATTCGACATAACCTAACCGTGACTAATGTTACCATGTGGTACAGTCCCTTTATCATGAAATCTTGATCGAACACAAGGCATGAAACATGTCACCCTTGTAAAGTTCTATCATTGGTTTCTTGAATGCTGAGTAGACTTATAAAAACAAATGAGATCAATATCTCATATCGACTCATTTGAGCATGACCATGCATTTTCAAGTTTCACTCATCAAGGGGCTTGAAGATATCGCTCCCGTTATATGGGAGGGACAAATCCTATTTACATCACTCACATCCCTCCGCATGACTTCTAACATGTCCAATAATTGACTTTATGATCACCTTGTTACATGTGGCGTTGACAATATTAAAACATATAACTCCTCATGTAGGGAACCGTAGTGACCTCAAGTCAAAGGACTACGTACACTATTGTCGCTATGAGAACCGTTTATGACACTCACGTAATGATCTATGTAGTGTTCTCATGGTGGGTCAGTCTAGTACATCATTACTCTAATATGTACCCATGTGTAGACCTTGATATCTCATATCCATGACCTGTGAGACACGGTCATCAGCCTACTCACATACTAGTCTCAACGCATCATTGTCATCCTAATTGACAGTAATACTTGACTAGGGACATTTAAGAACAGAGTTCCAATTCAGCCAATGGCATCTCACTATAAAGTCACTTACTTGACATTCCATGGCATAGAACTTGTCATTCTAAGGACTCTATTATGTTCATTTAATATAAATAAATAACACAATAAATGATATGCTTTAGATATTAAATAAATGTCATGATACAATGTAAACCATAAAGTCAATATGTAACTAGCCTCTAGGGCATACATCAACAAAACAATTGTCATCACACTTCAGCAAATTCTCCACAGAACATATTCCCTAAGAGTAGAATGCTTGAGAAAACCTCCTCTGTAGATTGGCAAGCACCAAGGCCATCGTTAACAACTGAAGCCTCATCTAGGAAGTCCTGCACTGACCAAGCATTGAAGGTTTAGACGTCGTTGTGGTCAAAAGCCATGAGCCATCCTGGATCGACCCCATCAACTCTCGACATCATATCGGGTTTGGTCGAATCCGATCCCAAAAAGCCAATGAAGACCCAGTGGCGAGGAGTTAATCTACTTAGATTCTCGTTCAACATTGGAAAATCTCAGCAACATACCAGGTCCGGTCAAGTCCAATCCCAGAAGGACAACGAAGACCCAGTGGCAAGTTAATCTACTTAGATTCTCATTCAACATTGAAAAATCCCAGTAACATACTGGGTCTGGTCTAGTCCGATCCTGAAATGCCAACGAAGAACTAGTGGCGAGTTAATCTATGTAGAATCTTGTTCAACATTGGAAAATGTTGGCAACATTCCGGGTCCTTAGAGTTCGATCCTGAAAATCCAACAAAGACACAACAGTGAAACACCAAATAATTAAAGTAAAACTCAGAGCCATGAACAAATCAAAATTCGGAGAAAAATGGTGAAATACTAAAACTTCTCATTACAAAATCCATTACGAAATTTGGCATAAAGTCGGAAAACCTACAAAACTACCCCTGAGGATCGACCCCATCACCCGGAGAAGCAATAGTTTCACCAGGGTCATCACTTAGCCGAGCATCAACCAGAACAAACTTCCCGTCAACTATCATTAAGTACATGTTATACTCTAAAGGAAAGTCAAAATCCGACCTAAGCAGCACAATTTGTTCCCTAGCCAAATCGATAGCCTGCTCCCATCAGTTGATGAGTATCTCGGTTATTGACTTTTCTAAATTATCTTTTCTCTCCTGAAAAGCCACCTTCTCTACTTCTTTTCTAAATTATCTTTTCAATTTGTGGCCTTATTTTTCAATTTTTGAACTTAATTTTCCAGCTGCATCCTCACCTTCTGAGATTCCTCAAGCTCAATCAAGATCCTCGCATTCTCCCGGCCCATAGTCTCCCACTTTTGCCGAGCATCGTTGGCATCATCAATAGCTTTTTTCTTGTCTGCCTCTGCCATGTTCTTCTCCACCTCAGTGTAAGCAAAGCATCGCTTACCTTCTCAAAACGGTCGGAAGGAAAAGCCCGATCGCAGTTGTGGTTTGCATAGGATGACCTCAGTTCATCTTAGATAAACTCGTTAGTGGCTGAAACGTACGCTTGCCAAGCAGAAGCAAGCTCCATGACTTTCAAATCCCTTGTTTGTTGAAAACGAGCAAGGTTTGGCTTGCGATAAACGACTCAGTGGATATCATAAGAGAGAAGGAAGAATTGAAACTGCTTCCTTTTCCTCATCACCCTTAAAGGTTTCTAGCAAAAGGAAGGCCAATTTCTGACTTGGCAACCCGAAACAAGCCACACTGCGAATTTGGCTAGTAGGGGAGGTCAAGGTGAGAAAGGAAGACGGAAGAATGTCTGTAGTCATCTCTACCGGGACATCAGAATCAGTATTGGAAGAAGAAGAGTCCTCAATCACCAGAAGCCTTTTTCGTTTCTGCTCAGTAACATCCTCGTTGACATCCTCCAAGCTTGGGATAAGGATCTTCTCTGTCATTGGCTCACAAATAAACACAGTTTTTGAAACCTTTGAAGGCCAAACTTCTTCGAGGCACACATGTTTCACAAATTTTCCAGTCTTTTCCAGAGCACTCTTCCAGCACACAATTCCTGGGGGTCTACTCGGTTCGAACCCATAAGAGTGTCTTCAACAAACAAAGATGGGAAATAAGGCAAAAGCATTAGAGCCAGAAATATGTAAGTAAAGACAGTTATGACAGAACAACAAGCACATACACAAACGAGGGCTACCCTTGAAATCTGAGCTCCCTTGATCAACTAAGTCATGTTAACCACCCGTTGCCCTCTTAACATCCGAACCAACTCCCCATCCCTAGGAACCAAACTAGCCAAACCCAAGTCTTCCACAATCCTCCAATGAGGAGACCAATACAAAGGATATTTATCACTAGAGTCAAGGGAGCCATTTCAAAACCTTATAAATGTGAAAGAAACCATCTTTGAAGATCTTAAACGAATCTTCAAGCACAGTCATAAATCTTCATCCTGCCCTTGCCAAAAGGGAGATCCAAGAACCATCGTTTTTATCTCGGCCTGGAGCTTGCACCAAAAATAAAAAAAATAAAAAAACATCAACAGTAAGGGCTTCGTCTAACTCCATGCACACCAGTTCAAAACCTTGGATGAATGCCCACATATTTGGATGAAGTTGAGACAGGGCCACCCTTAGTTCATTCAACATCCCAATCTGAAAATCAATGAAGGGAAATCTAATCCCCAACCAAGTGAAGAAGTATTCATAAACATAAAAGAAATCGTCTTCATCCCCTTGCGAGGAGCCACAAACACGAAATCCAAGGCTCACATCCTTTGTACCAGACCCCTTCTGGCTCCAAACTGGATCCTAGAAAGCCATTCAAACATTCGAAATCATTATGCATCACCATTGACATAGTAATAGATGATGAAATTGAGGCTATGAGTGAATCTACCCAACTGAACACCCTTATGCGAGTTGCAGTCGACCCCTCTGCGTAGTCACCAGCTTCGCTTCGAGCCATCTACCAAGAAAAACGAAAAAGCCTGTGGTAACCCACAATGGAACCAAATTTCAAATAGGGGATCGATAGACCCTAGCCCTCTTAAACCCCAACTCACCAATGCAAAAACGGAAAAAGAAGTTGAAGGAAAAAATTATCTAAGGCACAACACCAGTGGAGAAAAAGCAGGTTTAAGCAAGATAAACAACAGAAACGAGCAAACCTAGATGAGAAAACGAAGAGCTTTTCTCAAAGAAAAGAAGGTTTTCTCTCTCAAAAACCACCACAGCGTACCATAATACTAGACCAATGAATCAGTAACTTGCTTTATGACTTGAAATGTCATTTTCCCAATGAAACCCACAAAGCGGCGGCACATGTCCATCAAGGTCGTACAAAGAACGTCCCTTGGTTTGACACGTGCCCTCTATATATGAAAATGACTATCCATATCCCACAAAATACCAACCGCCAACTTACAAGCCGGAAGTTTTAAAAAACGAGAAGAAAAAGGTGGCGAGAAATGACTATCCATACTTTAGGCCCAAGTTCTTTACAAAAGGCCTATAGTTCATCAAGCACAACTTTCTCATTTAAAACCCAAACTTCCCAAAATTGAGAAAACTAGGCTTGGGGGCTTGTATTGAAATTATCCACACTTTGGGCCCCAGCTTTTTAAAAAAGTCCCATAACTCATCAAGCCCAACTCTGTCATTAAAAACCCAACCACCCATCATTGGGACAGGGAGCCTAATCCAGCCAATAAGATAGCTATATGATTTAATCGTTGACGTTGACCACATCAGGCCTGCGATGTACCTTAGTCAGAAGGGTTAGGTGGCCACTCTAGCCTTGCTTTACAGTTTGACGTGAAAGCTAGAGGAAAGGTTGTCGAACCCATAGTATAAAAGGATAACAGTAAGAAGAATAAAGGTAGGTTTTTCTTTTCTAGCTCTCTACTGAAAAACACCCATTATAAAGACTAATACAAGCATTGGAGTGCTTTTTGCAAGTATACACCCCCTTGATCTTGTTTGTGACCAAAAGGGACCCAGTCTCCACTTTTGGACCAAAACAATTAGACTAATAATTTTTATTACAGAAATCACACTTTGAGAATACCTGCTAAGAAACTTATTTGTATTCAATTGATATATCCTACATTTACAAAATATATATTTTCAAAATATAAACATCACGAAAAAGGACTTGGCGCAATGGTGTCCAATAGAAAACTTGTAATCACAAAATCATAGAAAACCACCTTGAAAAATGATCTGAGATTTCTCTGAATTATATCTTGTTAGATACGCACGTTTGTTCCTTATATGCATTCCTGGCAGCATGAATGGCAATTAGCAGGGAAGGGTTAGTTTGCGGAGAAATTTGTAAGCACTCTTAAAGTCCTATACTCTCGATAGTTTTTTAATTGTTAGATTTGATTTAAATTTTATTATAAATAATTTAAATTCAATCAAACAACATGTATAGTTATACAATACCGCATGTTATATTTTTAATGAAGTAATATATAGTATAGTTAAGAATTTTTTCAGTTTGCGAGGTAGTTGATTTACTGTTTCCATGTCGTTTTTGTGATGCTTGCTTTCAGTACAGGAACCATGACAGTTCCCCACTATTTATCAACCAATTGATTGACAATCACATGAAAATTTATCCAATTACTATATAGATGCATAAAAACTTTACATGATTGATGATGGATCTTGATCCCGTATCATGATCATTTGTATTTGACATTGTACAAAGACGTTGAATCTTGGAAGCAGATTTGAAAAATATATGCAGCCAAATAGATAGGGGTGGGGAAGGCATGTTGCCTGTGCCGTACGCATGGCAGTTCTGCTTGAACACATCAATCAATTTTTGGTGGTGAATGAGGATGAGATTGGCGTGAATACGGCATCCACATATTTCCATTGCAATTCACATCATAAAAGTACTTCTCATTATTCAAATGCATAAAGCACTGTTAGAAAAGGAATATCGCCGGATACGTCAAAGACATGAACCAAATTAATCATCTACCCAAACCCAACCACTGCCCCCGCTTTTTTTTTTTTTTCCTTCTCAAATAAGAGAAAAATGCTTGCTATGCACTGATTTTGTGGCTTCAAATTTAGTTTTATGTGACAGATAACAATTATATAAAATTAAACCGATGTTGGTTTTGAATTTGTTGACAAATTATGAAAAGTAAATTTTGACAATTTTGTCAAGAGCATTATCAAACAGTCTGAGAACATCTACTTATGCATCAAAATAGACACATTAGTGGGATCAACGTATAGGACCCACCCCAGTGAGAAATAACTCGAATGCATGATTTCTTTTTTGTAAAACCCATGAATAGAAAACTTATTTAAAGTATTTAGGTTGCGTTTGGTTCAAGCTTTTTTAAAAATATTTTTTGGAATAACATGTATATGAATGAATTTTTCAAGAAAGGTAATTCCTAAGAATGATAATTACTATGTTTGGTTGACCAAAATATTTCCAGGAATGACTCCAACCGCCGGCAGGATGGTGGTGACCCAAGTTGGTGACAGTTAATTGCCGGCAGTGGTGGGTGGCCAAATTTCAATGACCGGCGGTAATGGCTGAAGTAGCCAGCCACCGTCAACCTTGGGCAGCGAAATGAATGGCCAGATTCTGGTGACTAGCGCAATGACCAAAGTCGTTGGCCACCGTAAACTGCCGACAATAACAGGGTGGTTGGTTTTCGGTGACTGACGCAGTGGCCAAAGTTGTCGGTAGACTTGGCAATGGGGAGGGTTTTTGCGCACCCCGAACCTGCCCCGCACCCTTTATAAAGGAACCTCAATCCACCTCGTGAGTTTTGTAGATGAAAACCCCCACCCTACCTGTAAAGAAATAATAGAACCCACATCCTACCTTCATATACTATCTAATACACAATATAATATAAATTATTAAAAAATTACTCATTGCATAAAAAATCTCAAGCTACATCAAGTATAAAACACTCTCTTTGTAGAAGAATAAGGGTGTGGGTAGGGTAGGGTAGACCTTAAACCCGAATCCGCCCCACCTCGTAACACAGTTAAAATCTCCCTTGGGTGGTCGGATTCTGGTAATCAACACGATGGCTAAAGTCGTCCACCACCATCAACTAGGCGATGGGGGTGGTTGGATTTTGATGATTGGACGCCGAGGGCGGCGGTTAGCGGGGGTCGATGGCAATTGCCGATAATGACATGATAATGGTTGATTGATAACCTAACAATAAAAGAGTAAGTATTTTGGACATTTCACATCGCAAAAATATTCTCATTTGTAGGTTCGGCCATTGTTTTTGTATATGGAATAAAGATGGAGGATCGATTTATGTCTAATTTCATTAACTATAGGGTCTTACTATCAAGTGTTTTAAGGGCATTATTTAAGAAGCATTTAATATCCTTCAACAAGTTCTCTTAATTAATGAAGAAAGTATTACATGTTATTTGAGTTTTGAATATATTGAATGATCTAATTTTGTATTTAATATTTTTAAATTTAATTTGTTAACTAATGTCATTAGAGCACTCAGTAGCAAATGACTTTAAATAAAGGGTCTTACTATTTAGGATCCTTAGAACATTGTTTAAGAAGTATTTAATACCTCTTATTTAATTTTCGTAATTACTTACTAAAAAAAGTATTAAATGTTTTTTAAGTTCTTAAGATATTAAATATTTTCTATTTTAATTCATTAGTATACGCCTTAAGTAAATGTGTTTAAATATATGATTTAACAATAAATCTTAAGGTTGGATTTAGAAATTAGATAGAATGTCTCACAAGCCACAAAACCCTTGATTCAAGGCAATCACGCATTGGCCAATTAAAGGGCATGAATATGATGCTGTTTATCAAATTAAATGAAACAATTTAATTGACCTTTTGAATGTAAAGTTCGCGCACTATAAACAAATCCACTTCTTTGACCATGGCTCTACATATACTCCCTGCCTCTACATATACTCGCACCACATCATTAATATAACTAACTTTTAATTTTAATCATTATTGTAATTTTTAATAGGAACAATTGACTTCCCTCATATTTCATAATAAGATAATATTTTCTCTTAGTATGGCCCATATATATATATATATATATATATATAGTGAAGATCTATTTAATTCAACGAGTAAATATTGACATACTTAATTTATTGAATAATCTTTTATAATTGTTAAATTTCATTTATCTAACCATTGACATAGATCAAGTTCACAAAGTTTTATAAAATTTTAAAATTAATTGATACTTTGCCTAACTATTTATTTTAAAGTATAATATATTTTTTAAAATATAAGTAAATATTACCTATTAGATTAGATACTTAAGAATGTTAGATTTATCTTAAATTTGGCATCCATAGTCATCGTGATAATATCAAATGATTCAACGGTTGATTAATTAAGTTTACATCATATAACAAGTTTTTTTTGGTTATTAAATGAGGTCGAAGCCCAAGGAAGAGAATTACAACTTGAAGCTAAAGCCACGGAGCATTGAGACCCCTACAAAACAGCATGTACCAAAGACGTCAGGTTTCCCTAGGGGCTGTGCCAAATCTGGAGACCATGAGGATGCTCTTAGCTTTTGTTAGCCAACCAGTCAGCACAAAAGTTTCCTTCCCGAAGAGTGTGTTGGAAGCAGACTTCCCAGCATAAAAGTTTCCAATTGCATATCTTGTGAACCAACCGATTGTGGTGCTGGGTGGCAAGAGTTGCATTCGAGAGGAGAGTGATGATTGCAGAGGAGTCATTCTCGATGATGACCTTTCTATAGTCAGAGTCCCATGCTACCTGAAGCCCAAAAAGAACACCCCAGAGTTCTGCCATGAAAGAGCTGCAAACCCTAATATGGTATGTGAACCCCTTGATTCAGGATCTATCTTTAGCTCTAAGGATCCCGCCACAGCCTGCTTCTCTCAGATTTCCTTTAGAGGCACCGTCGGTATTCATCTTGACCCAGCCATTAATGGGAAATTTCCATCCAATGTCTTTGTTGAGAGGAATGTTCCGAGTTTGGGTGGGCTTAATGTTATGTTACGCTTGCTGGATTTAACCCACTTTCTCTTTCATAACTTGAATTGCATGATAGGGGCGTTGGCAATGTGCCTCAAATAGTTCTCTATTTCTCCATTGCCACAAAAGCCAGCAAGTGACCCTAAAGGTGTCTTGCCAGTGGTGGTATTGGGCAAGACCAAAATCAGTTGAGAGGTTCTGATAAGTCTAATCTTTAATATCCCTCGAGAAGAACTCAATGATGTTAGGGGAGGCAACAAGTTTGATCCAAATCCTAGAAGCAGCTGGGCAGTCATGGATTGCATGGAGTGAAGTCTCACCTGTGCCAGTACACTTGAAGCAATCTGGGCTGCCATTTCCCCAAGCGCTTCTCTTTGATACTGTAAGTGTTAGAAAATGATGCACATTCTAGAATCTTCAAGAGTAGCAGCAAGCTAAAGTCAAGTCACAATGGTTTGTGCTTGGAGAAAAAGCTAGAAGAATCTAAAAGTCTCTAGAATATTCTAGAACCTTGAAGAACATTCTAGAGCACTCTAGAATATTCTAGAACCTTATAGAATATTCTAGAACACTTTGGAATAATCTAGAATCTTATGGAAGGTTCTAGAAAACTTTAGGCACTAAGAAGTCTCTAGACTCTTGGAGAAGACTCCAAGATTCTCTATAAACCTCTAGAAGGTTGTATGTAAATATCTTAGAGTAAGGAGGTGGGAAAGTTCTAGAACCTCATCACCACCGTACACTTGGCTTAATCTCTACCATCCATTAAGGAGGTAGAATTACTATAAATAGGCAAAGCACTTGCACATTTGGTGCAAGCCAAAGCCATCAAGACTATACATACTAATAGCCTTGTATCTTATTCCATCAATAAAATTTCCTTTTCTACAACTATTGTTCCTTACAAACTAAACTCATATAATTAATCATCCTTTCTAAAAGTAACAGTAAGGAGTTTGTAATGCGCAGTTTGCCACATGAAAACTCTGATTCTTTGGGGTCCTTGCCAAGCCCAAATCTTCCTCCAAGGACATGGTTCAACAGTCTGTTGTTTGTTAGAAGATCATATGCATTATGGGTAGAGAAATTTCCACTATGGTTACTTTTCCAGCCAAGTTGGTCTTCTCCATTGTGTTACCAAGTGGCTTCAATAACTCAAGAGGGGGGGTGAATTGAGTTTTCAAAAACTTTCGCAAGGTTTATTTTAATGATGCTAATTATTTAAAATCAGTGGACTTGCAAAGGATAATGACTAAAATTAATGAGCTTTATAATACAGAAAGTATAAGACAAGAATTCACAACATTAAAAACATCAAGTTAGATAAGTTGATTGAATATAACTTATAAGTAAAAGATAAGGGTTGAGAGAATGCAAACAAGATTTATACTGGTTCAATCACTTCTTGTGATCTACGTCCAGTCCTCGAGATCGTCCACCCGAGATTTCAACTATACTTCAAGCTTCTAACTTGGGTGCTTGATAAAAACCCTTACAATATAGAGCACTCTTCACTTAGTATGGGATCCTCCACCCTCTATGTGCAAGAGCCTCCCTCAATACAACAAGGATTTTCTCTCCTTCAACTTACACAAGATAATCTAATGGTTTTTGGTAGATTGTAACTCTCACAAGAGCAGATATACAACTTGAAGAACAGATGAGTATATGATCAAATCACTAAGCAAGCTTTTTCAAATAGAAAACAGAGTATGATGAACTGAAGATTAGAGAAAGCTCTTTCAAAATGAATTTCTGATCTTGGGTATGTTTGAAACTTAATTTAGATGAGCTATAAATAGCTCTTACAAGTTTTTGATCCGTTGGGTAGTAGGTAGGTATTAAAACAATATTCAAACTAGCCGTTGGAAAAGTTTCTGGAGCGTGTGTAGTCGACTACACAACTGTTGTAGTCGACTACGATGCCTTTCTGACTTTTAAAAACATGAGAGTTTATTATCAAAAGAATGCATGTAGTCGACTACACTTACAATGTAGTCGACTACAATAGCTCTCGGACTCTTTCCGAAAGCAAAGGCATCTGAGATATATGATCAAAGATATTATGTAGTCGACTACAGATATTATGTAGTCGATTACATGTCTCCTCTGGTTTATGCGCTTTTAAAAAGGAACAACTTTTTAAAACGATGTAGTCGACTACAATAACTTTGGTAGTCGACTACAAATGTCCTCGGGTTAACATGTATTTAACAAAAGTATTTTTATCAGCATTGTAGTCGACTACCTCAGCATTGTAGTCGACTACAAGCATCCTCGGGACATTTATAAATGACAGGCATTTCAAGGTTTTGCCTATTGGTAGTCGACTACAATACTTGTGTAGTCGACTACAAGTTTGTTCTGACTTTTGGAAAACGTTGCAAACTTAACATTTTCCAGCTGTGTAGTCGACTACATCAATCTTGTAGTCGACTACAAGTGACTTAAAAACTCATTTTTGATAAGTTAAAAAATCTTTCTTTCCAAAGCATTTTTTAAAGATAACTATCTTTTTATCAAACCTTATTTTAGGAATAGTTTTGTAAGATTAAAATAAAAAGCTTGCTAGGTGATTTAAGCAATTAATTACTCTTACAATGATAAGTAAAAGCCTATAAGTCTTGAGTACTCCTTGTGAACTTGTTCTTGTCTTCTTGGTGCGGAATCCTTTGTTTGGTTATCATCAAAATTCAATATGACAAATGTTGCTCACATTCTCCCCCTTTTTGATGATGACAAACAATATAACTGTGGAGTGAGAAATGTCAGTAATAAAAAGAAATAAATAAACAAAATCTCCCCCTTTGATAATCAGAGTTTAGGAAATGTCGCAGCAGGAGCGGTTTCATATTGTATTGACTCCCCCTTAGTTTTACAATAGGAGCATTTCAATTTTTTTATTTATAACATTGTACCTTCATTATGAAATATATATTAGCAATGTTATTTAGTCATATAAGCATATTCATTCCATTTCATTTAACATATTTCTCCCCCTTTTGGCATTATCAAAAAAAAGGGTAACGAAATAGCCACGATAAACTTTGAGAGAAATTAAATAGCAATCAAAGCATTAAGTCAATCAAAGATCAAACATTTAACTTGTTCAACATCAAATAACTAAATGTCATAAACTTTGGATTTGTTCAAAACATAATGAGAGAAAATAAAGAGAAATCCTAAGAAAAGTCTAAGCCCTATCATCGTCCTCGTCTTCGTCCTCATCCTCATCATCTGAGCCAGCCAATTCATGTTGAGTAGGATCATCTGCTGGAATGGTCAGTTGGTTTAGCTGGAAGGTGACATCGGTCATTTGGGAAGTCAAGTCTCCAACTGAGGTTTCAAGACGTTCAAGCCGCGCATCCATGGAGTGAAGATGAGTCTCCATAGCAACTACCCTCCCAAATAAGTCTTCTTTCACAAAGGAGGTCAGACTGTGGAGCCCAGTCATAATCTCAGCTATGCCGTGAGAGTAGTCCGGCATTGGTCCTGAAGGATAAGCGTTAGATGGTGGCTGATCTTCCTCCATGTGGTGGTGAGTGGACTGATCATCAAACTCCTCATCTTCAGCGTCTCGTACCCAATGCATGTCAACCTTCTTCAAGCCCATTTTCCTAAGGTTTTGTTCACGGATTCGATTAGCATCGGTGACCGTAATTGAGTTTTCACCTTCCAAGGGCACATTAAACTTTTCTAGAATTTTGGTTATCAGCATGGCGTATGGAAGTGCAGGTCCAGGTTTCTCAGAGACATGTTCCATATGCTTCATGATGCGATAAGCCCAGTTGAATTTCACTCTTTTGTTTAGTGCCCACATGTATAGCAAATCTTCTTTAGAAACGATGGCATAGTTCCCATTTCTCGGAAGCAAAACTCGACACAAAATATAATGAAGTAGCCGATTCTCAACAGATAAATATCCTACTTTAAACCTAGAGGTTGGAAATGGTCCACCTTCTCTAAGCACACTCCAAGTTGCTGCAGTTTTCTCAAAATCTTCTAAACTCTCTTCACTACGGCCGGGGATAAGGGGAATGTTGGTGAGTTCAGCGAGTTCAGAAAAGCCTAGATCTATCTTAATCTTCTTGACTTCAGAGAAAATACGTTTATTATGATACTTGAAGTTGCAAAAGAATACCTTCACCAATTGTGGGTAAATCGGACAGAGAATCCTAGTGAAGGCATCGAGTTGCAAATCTCTGAGCAAATGCGGAAGAGCGAAACCTTCGATCCGTAGAAAGATCTCATCTAGATAGCGGGGTGCCACTATAGGACGAGATTGAAAGTCATTGGTGAACTTGATCATCTGCTCTTCCTTGGTGAAATACCGTCGCAGATTGAGGGTTGGAGGAATTGAGACATGGCTATGGGTGGTTTTCTTTCGTTTGGGAGCAGAGGAGGAGCTTGCCATTATGATGATGAAAAGATGAAGTGAGAGGAGGGTTTGGTGGAGGGATTGGACGGCTAGGGTTTGGGAAGAGATTTGAGAGAGAGAGGGGAGTGGGTCGCAGGAGAGAAGAAGGAGAAATAAGATGAATGGCTGCCGTGGGGTATTTAAAATCCGCGATTGTAGTCGACTACGCCCAACTTGTAGTCGACTACAAGTTGCTTCTGTTGCAACATGTTGCACTGTGTAGTCGACTACAAGTATTAGGGTAGTCGACTACAATGAGCTTCTGTGATTTTATTTTCAGTTTTTAAAGAAAAACTGTAATTGTAGTCGACTACATTACCTGTGTAGTCGACTACCAATGCTTTCTGGAAAAATAAAATTGCACGAGAGAAGCTTCATTACCTGTGTGTAGTCGACTACAAGATCTGTGTAGTCGACTACCTTGCTCTTGAAAACACTTTTTAGCTTAATCAATTTGTTCAAAACTTCATCAATCTAAATTGGGGGACTTAGGCTATATTAGGATTACCTGCAAAACAAATTTAGGGAAACCTCCGATGCCTAAGTCAGTAATTGAAATAAAAAAAAATTGTATAACAATGAAATAGAAACAAGGTCTTTAAATGCAACTGTGATCAATCATTCCAAGTTCTCTTCTTATAAAAAAGAAATTTTCTTTTGCAAGTGGTTTGGTAAAGATATCAGCAAGTTGTTTTGTTGTTTCTACAAATTCAACTACACAATCTCCATTTTGTACATGATCTCTTATAAAATGGTGCCTAATTTCAATGTGCTTGGTTCTAGAGTGCATTATGGGATTTTTAGTCAAGTTAATTGCATTAGTGTTATCACATCTTATAGGGATGTGATCAAGCTTAAGTCCATAGTCTAGAAGTTGTTGCTTCATCCAAAGGATTTGAGCACAACAACTTCCAAATTCGCAACATATTCAGCCTTCAAAGATGAGACAATGCCACACTATTTTGCTTCTTGCTATGCCAAGAGACAAGAGAGCATCCTAGAAAGTGACAAGTTCCACTAGTACTTTTCCTATCCATTTTGCATCCAGCAAAATCAGAATCGGAATAACCAACTAGACTACTTGAGGCACCCTTGGGGTACCACAAACCCATTTGTTGAGTGCCAACTAGATACCTCATAATTCTTTTAATAGCACTTAAGTGTGATTCCTTAGGATTTGCTTGAAATCTAGCACACATGCACACACTAAACATGATATCTGGTCTACTAGTAGTAAGATATAGTAGTGAGCCAATCATACCTCTATATTTTGTAATTTCTATGGGCTTACCACCTTCATCTTTGTCCAACCGGCAAGAGGTGCTCATGGGAGTGTCAAAAATCTTTGAATTTTCCATTTCAAATCTTTTGAGCAATTCCTTGCAGTATTTGGATTGGTTAATGAAGATTCCTTCACTTGTTTGCTTGATTTGCAATCCAAGAAAGAAGGTGAGCTCTCCCATCATAGACATTTCAAATTCACTTTGCATGATGTTGGCAAATTCCTTACATAGAGATTCATTAGTAGCACCAAAAATGATATCATCTACGTAGATTTGTACAAGGAGAATGTCATGTTTTCTATTTTTAATGAAAAGTGTTGTGTCAACTTTTCCTCTAGTAAAACCTTTTTCTAAAAGAAACTTGCTTAGTCTTTCATACCAAGCTCTAGGAGCTTGTTTTAAGCCATACAATGCCTTTTTAAGTTTAAAAACATGATTGGGCAGTTTATAATTTTCAAAACCAGGAGGTTGGTCAACATACACTTCTTCTTGAATAAAACCATTTAGGAAGACACTTTTTACGTCCATTTGATAAAGTTTAAAGTTCATGATGCAGGCATATGCAAGTAACATTCGAATAGCTTCTAATCTAGCAACCAGAGCATAGGTTTCTTCATAATCTATTCCTTCTTCTTGATTATAACCTTTAGCTACTAGCCTAGCTTTATTTCTTGTAATTATTCCGGTTTCATCAAGTTTGTTCCTAAAAACCCATTTGGTGCCAATAATGGGATGATCATTGGGTCTTGGAACAAGTTCCCAAACTTGG
The DNA here is from genome assembly GCA_023212625.1 of Styphnolobium japonicum. Taxonomy (NCBI): domain Eukaryota; kingdom Viridiplantae; phylum Streptophyta; class Magnoliopsida; order Fabales; family Fabaceae; genus Styphnolobium; species Styphnolobium japonicum. The sequence continues at coordinate 25,529,198 of JALBWW010000003.1, forward strand.
TTCCTCTCAAATTGATTTAATTCTTCTTGCATTGCCAAGATCCAATTTTCATCATTTATGGCCTCATCTATGTTTTTTGGTTCAACTTGAGAAACAAAAGCTAAATGATTGCATACATTTTTAATGGAGTTTCGAGTAATTACCTTTTGAGAGACATCTCCAATTACCAAGTCAAGTGGATGGTTCCTATGCGTTCTCCATTCTCTTGGTAAGTCATTGATTTGAGATTGACCTTGTTGTAGGGAAGCAATCTCTCCTTGTTCTTCTTTCTTAAGGTTCTCCACTTTGTCATTTAAGTGAATATCAGTCAAATTTTCCACAATATCATCAACAACATCTTCTTTTGGCTCTAGGGAGTTTGTTTCATCAAAAGCAATATGTATTGATTCCTCAATTGTCATTGTTCTTTTATTATAGACTCTAAATGCTTTGCTAGTTAATGAATAGCCAAGAAATATTCCTTCATCAGATTTTGCATCAAACTTGCCTAAGTTATCCTTTCCATTATTTAAAACAAAGCATTTGCATCCAAAGACATGAAGGTGGGAAATATTTGGTTTTCTTCCTTTGTAAAGTTCATAAGGAGTTTTCTTCAAAATGGGCCCTATTAGTGCCCTATTCATTACATAACAAGCGGTGCTTACCGCATCGGCCCAAAAATATTTAGGAAGATTAGTCTCATTGAGCATGGTTCTAGCCATTTCTTCTAAGCTTCGATTTTTTCTTTCTACAACTCCATTTTGTTGTAGAGTTCTAGGGGCTGAAAAATTGTGCACAAAGCCACTTTCATTACAAAAGTTTTCAAAATCTTGATTTTCAAATTCCCCACCATGATCACTTCTTATGGATACAATACTAGAGTTTTTCTCATTTTGGATTAACTTTGCAAGTCTTCTAAAAGCTTTAAAAGCTTCATTCTTATGGGCAAGAAATAATGTCCACGTAAATCTAGAATAATCATCCACAATCACAAGTGCATAGTAATTCCCACCAAAGCTCATTGTTCTTGATGGTCCAAAAAGGTCCATGTGTAAAAGTTGTAAAGGTCTAGAGGTTGAAACAATATTTTTGCTTTTGAAAGAGACCTTTACTTGTTTTCCCTTTTGACAAACATCACAAAGTTTGTCTTTTGTAAAATGAAGCTTTGGGAGTCCAATTACTAAGTCTTTGGAAATTAGTTTATTCAAATGATCCATGTGAATGTGTGCAACTCTTCTATGCCATAACCATGAATCATTTTCCTTACTCACTAGGCATTTTGCATCATTTGAGGATATTTCATCTAGACTAATCATATAAATGTTATCCACTCTATGACCAACAAACTTGACTTGTTTATCATTTTTATCCTCAACTATGCAACAATTTGAATCAAAAATAACTCTATTATTCTTGTCACACAATTGACTAATGCTAAGTAAGTTATGTTTGAGTCCATCAACTAACAACACATTTTCAATAGATGTTGAGGGAGTTTTACCAACTTTTCCAGTGCCAAGGATTTTTCCTTTATTGTTATCTCCAAAGGTGACATGTCCATGCTCTTTGGGTATAAAGAAGGAAAACTTTGACTCATCTCCTGTCATGTGCTTGGAGCAACCACTATCAAGATACCATTTTGAACTCTTGGCCTTCAAGCACACCTACAAGCAAATTTAAGTTTTGGTTTTAGGTACCCAAACTTTCTTGGGTCCTTTGATGTCAGTTTTGGGCAAGGTGCCCTTAGGAACCCATATCTTCTTTTGTCCAACATGTAAATTCTTTCTGACTCTACATGTAGATGCACTATGTCCTTTCTTACCACAATAAAAACAAGTTATAAATGGACCACTTGACCTTGTTGTGGAAACAAAGAAACTTTTATAGGATTTTTGTTGAGTCTTGGGTTTGTATCCCAAACCTGCTTTATCAAATACACATCTTTGTTTTCCAAGCAATGTGTTGAGATTATCTCTTCCAAAAGCAAATTTTGCAAGAGTGTTTTTCAAGTCCTCAATTTCTTTTTCAGAATTTAAGCAGGAGTAACATGAAGAGGATGATGAGGGAACATTTTTATGAGATATACAAGTAGAGCAGGAAGAATTAGCATCAATCAATCCAAGGGTTTCATTTTCTAATTTTAGTTCCTCAATCTCCTTATTTAAACAAGCAATTTGATTTTCTAAAGATATGATAGATTTTTTTGAGGTTGAGACTAACTTTGCTAATCTCATAGATTCTTCATGCAATTCTTCAAATGCTTCTTGTAATTCATCATAAGAAGGTTGTATATCAAGGGATTGAGATGTTACCTCTAAATCATCATTTTCCATGAGACAAAGATTGGCTTCCTCATTGTCGGAGTCATCCGATAAGCTCAAGTCATTGTCCTCCCATGCAATGTATGCTCTTCTTCCTTTCTTTTCTTGCTTTGGTTTTCTATCAAATCTTTCCATCTTCTTTTGGTATAGCGGACAGTCCATCTTCATGTGACCTGGTTTGCCACATTCAAAGCAAGTAGGTGGAGTAGGTGTTGAACCTTCTCCTTTGAAGTTTTTCTTTGGAGGAAAGGGTGGCCTTCTTCCATTGTTTTTCTTTTTGAGAAATTTTCCAAATTTTCTCACAAGAAGACTAAGGTTTTCTTCATTCATTTCAAGATCCTCTATAGAGCCTTCATCATCGTCTTCATTATCATAGTGAGATGAGGTTGCCTTTAGAGCTATTCCTTTCTTCTTCTTGTCAACTCCTTCATGTTCACTCAGTCTTATTAACTCCATTTCATGTTCTTGGAGTTTTCCAAAAAGTGTTGGAAGAGTCATTGTTGCTAAGTTTCTTGATTCTGAAATTGCTGTCACTTTGGGTTGTCATTCCCTGTTTAAACATCTCAAAACTTTGTTAATTAAATCTTCATCTGGAAATGTTTTTCCCAATGAAGATAGATGATTAACTATATGAGTGAATCTCTTTTGCATATCTTGTATGCTTTCACCTTGATTCATTCTAAAGAGTTCATACTCATGTATGAGAGTGTTAATTCTAGACCTCTTTACCTCACTGGTTCCTTCATGGGTTACTTGAAGTGCATCCCACATTTCTTTTGCAGTTTTGCAGTTGGAGATGCGAAAATATTCATCATAACCTAAGGCACTAGTAATGATGTTTTTGGCCTTAGCATTATGTTGAACTTTCTTTTTATCATCATCAGTCCATTCAGCTCTTGGTTTAAGAACCTCATGGTTATCAACCACCTTCTTTGGAACAAAAGCACCATTTTCAACGGCATCCCAAATATCAATATCAATAGATTCCATGAAAATTCTCATTCTTTCTTTCCAATAAGTATAACCAGTACCATTGAAAGCTGGAGGTCTATTAATAGAAGCTCCTTCGGGTAAAGCAAATTGAAAAGAAGCCATCTCTTGAAGTTGTTAAGGTCATTACACAAGAGTCAAGCTCTGATACCACTTGTTACCAAGTGGCTTCAATAACTCAAGAGGGGGGGTGAATTGAGCTTTCAAAAACTTTCGCAAGGTTTATTTTAATGATGCTAATTATTTAAAATCAATGGACTTGCAAAGGATAATGACTAAAATTAATGAGCTTTTTAATACATAAAGTATAAGACAAGAATTCACAACATTAAAAACATCAAGTTAGATAAGTTGATAGAATATAACTTATAAGTAAAAGATAAGGGTTGAGAGAATGCAAACAAGATTTATACTGGTTCAATCACTTCTTGTGATCTACGTCCAGTCCTCGAGATCGTCCACCCGAGATTTCAACTATACTTCAAGCTTCTAACTTGGGTGCTTGATAAAAACCCTTACAATATAGAGCACTCTTCACTTAGTATGGGATCCTCCACCCTCTATGTGCAAGAGCCTCCCTCAATACAACAAGGATTTTCTCTCCTTCAACTTACACAAGATAATCTAATGGTTTTTGGTAGATTGTAACTCTCACAAGAGCAGATATACAACTTGAAGAACAGATGAGTATATGATCAAATCACTAAGCAAGCTTTTTCAAATAGAAAACAGAGTATGATGAACTGAAGATTAGAAAAAGCTCTTTCAAAATGAATTTCTGATCTTGTGTATGTTTGAAACTTAATTTAGATGAGCTATAAATAGCTCTTACAAGTTTTTGATCCGTTGGGTAGTAGGTAGGTATTAAAACAATATTCAAACTAGCCGTTGGAAAAGTTTCTGGAGCGTGTGTAGTCGACTACACAACTGTTGTAGTCGACTACGATGCCTTTCTGACTTTTAAAAACATGAGAGTTTATTATCAAAAGAATGCATGTAGTCGACTACACTTACAATGTAGTCGACTACAATAGCTCTCGGACTCTTTCCGAAAGCAAAGGCATCTGAGATATATGATCAAAGATATTATGTAGTCGACTACAGATATTATGTAGTCGATTACATGTCTCCTCTGGTTTATGCGCTTTTAAAAAGGAACAACTTTTTAAAACGATGTAGTCGACTACAATAACTTTGGTAGTCGACTACAAATGTCCTCGAGTTAACATGTATTTAACAAAAGTATTTTTATCAAGATTGTAGTCGACTACCTCAAAGATTGTAGTCGACTACAAGCATCCTCTGACATTTATAAATGACGAGCATTTCAAGGTTTTGCCTATTGGTAGTCGACTACAATACTTGTGTAGTCGACTACAAGTTTGTTCGACTTTTGGAAAACGTTGCAAACTTAACATTTTCCAAATTGTAGTCGACTACATCAATCTTGTAGTCGACTACAAGTGACTTAAAAACTCATTTTTGATAAGTTAAAAAATCTTTCTTTCCAAAGCATTTTTTAAAGATAACTATCTTTTTATCAAACCTTATTTTAGGAATAGTTTTGTAAGATTAAAATAAAAAGCTTGCTAGGTGATTTAAGCAATTAATTACTCTTACAATGATAAGTAAAAGCCTATAAGTCTTGAGTACTCCTTGTGAACTTGTTCTTGTCTTCTTGGTGCGGAATCCTTTGTTTGGTTATCATCAAAATTCAATATGACAAATGTTGCTCACACATTGAGGGTGGGTGGGGGAGGCAAGGCTTGTATTATGTGGATCACTACCTCAGGGAGGATGGAGTGGAGCTTTGTTAAGTCCCATTCTCCACTAATTGTCATGTATTGGTCTACAGTGTTGATACGATCAGCATTGGTGATGTTCATTAAGGCCTTAGAGCATAGATCATTTTCACCCAGTAACCAATTATGATGCCAAAAAAGAGTGGTTTTCCCATCCCCAAGGATGTACATGGTGTTACTTAAGAGTGTGGGCCTGAGTAGCACCAGTTCCTTCCAAAGATGAGAATTTGAGCTGTGGCTAGTGGTTAGAGGTGTCAATTCGGGTCGGCCTGCATCGGGCCAAGCTTATGTCGGGTCGGGCCAGGCCGGGCCGGCCCATAATAAGTGCGGGCTAGCAAATAGTCAGCCCAGCCCAGTCCAACCGATGGGGGTTGCGAGCTGGGCTGGCCCGGCCCATGGGCTGAATTTTCTTTCTTTCTTTTTTTGTTTTTTTGTATCTATAATAATAAGTTATTGATAAATTAAACTTCTACATCAATCAAAGCCCACAAAAATATGTACGCAAATTAAATACAAGTATAACAGATTATATTAAGTGTCATCAACATAAACAGTGAAGATTTACTACATTGTTTTCGACATAAATGATTTAAGATATATCTTTGAAGCATTGCTTGAACCATAAATTAATCAATTCAAGAAACTACACAAATTAAAATCATATTTCAAGCAGAGAAAAAAGAAAGACTTAGATGTACTCACTAAATTTGATTCTTTTTTTTAAATCTAAATAAAAGTAGTCATATGAATAAAAAATAACAAAATTAAATATATAATAAAAATAATAATATTTTACATAGTCGGCCCAGCGAGCCAGCCTGCATTGGGCCAGCCTATTTTCGGGCTGGGCTGGGCCGACCTAAAGTTAGTTCGGGCTAAGATTTTCTCAACCCAGCCCACGCTTTTTGTCACGCTATTTGGGCCGGCCCATGGGCTCGGCCCATTTTTACACCTCTACTAGTGGTTCCCTGGAGAGAATTACATCCCCTGCCATGACTTTAGCCCAGAGGTAATTTGGTCTATCAATAATTCCCCATCCAATTTTCAACAAGAAGGCTTCATTCATTTTGTTTAGATGAAGCCTAATCCACCATTGTTTCTAGGAAGACAGAGGGTATTCCAGTTAACCATGTAAGCTTTTCGCTTCAAATCAGTGCTTCCCCAAATGAACCGCCATTGGGATTTCTCAATTTCAAAGCAAATTGATTTGGGAATATGGGCGTGTTGCATGTTGCGAGAAAACCAAGTACAGAGTGTGCTAGTGTAACACGACTAGCCATAGATAGACACTGCGCTTTCTACCCACTCAACTTGTTGACTTTTTCCACTATATTTTTGAATGAGTTTTTCCTGTGCCTCCCTTGAGAAAGGTTAGCCCCCAGGTATCTCCTAATGTCATTGGTTATAGTAAAGTTGCATTAGTTTACAATGGCTTCTCTAGTGACTTTACTGACATTCTTAGAGAAAAGAATAGATGTTTTGTGAGGGTTGATTTTTTGTCCAGAGATAGTACAAAAACTATTGAGGCATTGAAGAATGCATTGAAGCTGTTCCATGTTGGCTTCTGCAAAAAGCAACAAATCATCAGCAAAAAGGTGTGAGATTTAGGGACCATTTCGATCAGCCCTCATGGGATATGGTGAGAGTGGGTCTCCTTGTCGAATTCCTCTGGTTGGTTGAAACACTTCAGTCTTTTCCCTATTCCATAGAATTTGGAAGGAAGAAGAAGAGATGCAGTTCATAATAAGCTTTATGAGATTATCCGGGAGAGTGAGCTCTTCCAAACAGTCTTTGACAAATTGCCAAATTAGCCTATCATAGGCTTTTACCAAATCAATTTCAATTGCCATGTAGCCTTTTTTTCCTTTCACATTTTTCATGGAATGGATCATCTCCTGTCCAATAATGATGATGTCGTGTATATTCCTTCCCGGTACAAAACTGGCTTGGTAAAGGGAAATCCTGTCATGGAGAAAAGGCTTTAGATGGTTCACAATGGTCTTTGTGATACACTTGAAGATAACATTGCAGAGGGCAATGGGTCAAAATTGGTTGATAAACTTGGGGGTGTCAAGCTTGGGAATAAGCACCAGCATAGTACTGTTTACATCTTTGATGAGATCACAATCATTCCAAGCTCTAGTGACAAACTTGGTAACAGTCTCTTGAACAATATTCCAGTTGTCTTGGTAGAAGATAGCAAGGAACCCATCTTCCTTAGGGCCTTTAAGTGGGCCTAGCTCAAACATAGCCCTTTTAATTTCATCAACAGAAATATTCTTCGCAAGGTGAGAGAGAGAAGCGGGGTCCAAAGCAGGGTAGGTGAAGTGGGTCAGAAGTTTTCCCTCTGCGCCACATCTTCTTCGAACAGGTTGATGTAGAACTTCCTCGCAAGGTATTTGAGGGCATATTGGTCTTCTATCCAATCTCCATCTTGACCACGAAGAGTGATGATTTTACTTTTTCTTCTTCTAATAATTGTTCTGGTGTGGTAATACTTTGTATTTCGGTCCCCATCCTTTATCCAATGAGTCCTAGCCTTTTGAATCTAGAGGGTTTCTTCCTGATCCAGAACATCTTCAAGATGTTGAAGGAGATTCTTTTCTAGCGTATGGATCAATCAATTTGAGACACTTATGTTAGTTTTGTATTAGGCTTTATTAGATGTTTATTGTGCCCAATATTAGTATTTTAGATGAGTTTAATGTTGTTGGGCTTCATTGGACTTTAATGCAAATATTGAATAAATTTTGGATTTTGATGCATTTTGACCTTTCTTCCTTGGTTAGGCCATAACGTGGGACTCGGTGATCCATTTGAGGTGATCTTGGTGTCTTTAGAAAGTTAAGACAAGGTTCTACAAGTTTCATGAAGAACTCAAGAGCTGGATAGGACTTCTAAGGGTCCAAAATATCTCTGTAATGCAGAGTGGGCTTGCTGTCATGAAAATATAGGCAGTGTGCACATATTGGGCTACATAGTGAGCTATAGGCCTCCTCTTAGGCTGAAACTTAGCCATTGGAAAGATAAGACCCATATCTCCAATTTCATTGAAGACCATTTAGTCAATAGATGTCATTTTAGGCATGATTATAAAGCTACAAATTGGTTTGAATTTGGAAACACGTTCTGCCAACCTAACTTGAGGTAGGTGCAGTGTTTTTGGCATATCTGAAGTTCTAAAAGTCCAAATGGCATGATTCCAATTGAAAAATTTCAAGGAGACAACTGGCTACAACTTTCATGAAGGCCTCCAAGCCAAAACGCATCATCTAGGTCATGAAAATCAAGCCAAAAGTTGGATAAGAGTTGCTGACTAAAAGCCACCAACCATACACTAACCCACCAACCATGCATCAAGCTTCCTTATTTGACAATTTCCATGTTTTTACAGCTTGCATTCAGATTATGTACATGTACAAATTGGCTACTAGGATTAGTATAAATAGAGCCAACCTCTTTGTATTATCATCATTCAATTTTAAATAAGTTTGAAGAAAGTTTGAGTATTTGTGAAAGTTTTATTTCTCTTCTTCTCCATTCTCTTTACAATTTCATTTTTGTTCTTTTATTTCTGAATTCTTCCTTCCCATCCATGGAAGGTTAGGCTCTCATAATCAATCCAAGGGATTAGCCATCTTGATGTTTAATTTGGAGATCTTGTTTCGCTTGTTCATATTGCTTAATTGTTATTCAAGTTTCTCTTCTTCCTCTTTTGATTTTTATCTAGATTAAATTGCTTAATTTGATTTAGATGTTGATGTGATAATAGCTTTATTATCATGTATTCAAAGAGGATCACAAAGATTAAACAATATATTAAAGCTTTTTTGATAGATTGTTTAGCTTAGTTAAATTATAGATCTTAAGTTAATCTATGTTGGATGGTGCTTACTTTATCTAACATTGGTTAATCAAATCCTAGATGCTTATCTAGTAGAGAATTCTTGGATCATGTTAAGGCTTCTTGATGTGATCTAAGGCCAAGAACATGGCTAGCAATTAAGTGAATTCCTTGTGATCAATGATGAGTTAAACTCAAGATCGGTAAATTTCTTTGGATTGGTTGTTTCTTTAGATTTGTTTACAACTTTAAGTTTCATACTTTTATTAATCTTGTTAATCAACAACAAAACCCCCCTTTTTCTAATTATCTTGATCTAATTAAATATTTGTTTTTGGATCATTGAGAGACGATTCGGTTCATTCTCTATACTACAAATTAGTTTGCGAATCGGTTATTTTTATTATTTGATAGGTCTCGCCAACCTCTTGTCACGTGTCAAGAAAGGGATTTCTGCCATAGGTGACAATATTTTGGATCCCAATAAGACGTGCCATCAATGGCCAAAACATACTCCAAACCAATGTTCTTGGTATTTTCATCTAAATCCATAAAAAGTTATCAAATCTTGAATAACTATCTCCAAATTTCTAAGTAACCATTAATCCACTTCATTAACTCTTAATTCCACAATTTAATAAATTGAAATCCTAGCCTTTGAGCTTGGCTGAAACATACATGGTCAAAGTTCCTAGGGTTTTTCAATCCAAACAACCATATAACATCAAAATATAACATTAACTACTTAGGTATATCGTTAAACAAACAAAACAACCACATGTATCTACCCTTGCACGAAATTCCACCATTTCCTTAGCTTCCAATATTCATCCATCATACAACCAAAACAAAGCAAGATTTGATTGCAATCTTTGAGAAAAACCCATCAAAAGAACCAAAATCATGAAAATCTTCCAATAGTTTCAAGAACAAAAATCAAGAAAGTTTAAGGACTTAAATCCTAACTTTTCTTCTTCCAATGGAACTTTGAGCTTGAAAACAAGATGGAAATCCTAACCTCTTCTTGGTTCTTGATGTTAGCAAAGGACAACCATCACACAAGAGGGGGATGAATTAGGTGATACCAAATTTTAAAACAAACTTGAGTAATTGTACATTTTGATGCAACTAATCAATAGATGCAGTTGAATAAATATATTTCACAACAATTCATGCTTTCATATTCCTAACAATTCATATAATCCATAATATCAATCACATATAAGTATATAGAACAATGTAAATTATAGTGTGATTAATTGAAAACTAGTGGGAAATAAACCAATATAGAAAATCACTTGGTTGAAACCTTGTAGTAGACTGCAAGTAGTGTGTAGTCAACTACAATGAGCCTTTAAAAGTGATTTTAGAAGATCAACAAATAAGACATTAATTTTGAGTTTGCGGTAGTCTTGTAGTAGACTACATTATTCTTGTAGTAGACTACAATTTGCTTCTATGAGCAAATTGAGTTTTAAAAGAATGTCTTACTTGTTTGAAGATTTTTCAATCAATGTAGATAGTTTGAATATAGCTTAGATGAATATATAAATCAAGCAAACAAGCTATATATCAATTCCATGTAGGAAAAATACCAAGAGCACAAATTATACAGTAGATATGCAGCAATAGAAAAAGTTAAAGAGTGTAGGGATAAAAGAATCAAACTCAAGAATTTATCATGGTTTAGCCACCAACCACTTGACCTACATCCAGTTTCTGAGATCATCCACCATGAGATTTTTTACTATCCTTCAAGCTTCTAACTTAGGTGCTTGAGAAACCTTTACAAAAATATCGCACCCCTCACACTTTGGGATCCTTCACCTTAATGCTTGAGCCTCTTTCTTTTCTCTTTAAGGGAAATCTACCCTTGAGCTCTCTTGAGGGATTCTCTACCCTTTTACAAGTGTTTACAAAGATATACAAGAATAAACTCTCTCAAAGAGTGGATATACAACTTGAAGAACTAATGGATAGATAAATATTTGACAATGAAGAGCTCAAATATGAGAAAGATTGATCAAGTGTAATGATATGGAAATATGAGTTTCTCTCGTGTAAATACTTCAATCTTTGATTGTATTAATAGCCCAAGTGATAAAATAGCCTTTAGCGATGCTTTGGAATGATTAATTCTAAAAATTAGTCGTTTATAGCTGTTATAGGCATTCTAGCACTTTGTAGTCGATTATAGATACCATGTAGTCGACTACCAGTCCTCGCTGGAATGTAGTTTTCGAATTGACACTTTGTAGTTGACTATAAGACCTTATAGTCGACGAAAACCCCTTTTCTGGTAGTCTTGTAGTAGAGTAAAAGTCTTGTGTAGTTGACTACAATTCCTCTTGAGAAAATAGTCTTTTAAAAAGATCATAACTATGTTTCTTATCCAAATTAAACAAATGATCATGCATTGAAAATATCTTTGAGTCTACTTTCATATGAAAAAGTTTATTTTGAAAGTTAATTTATTTAGATCAAAACTCAATTTACTTTGAAAGTTATGACTAAAATAGTGACCAAATATCAGTTTCTCAATACTCAAATTTGTTTAATTTTCATTGCCTTGAAAACCACAAAGACTAACTTTTTAAAACTTTTTTGTTGGGTATTTTACCATGTTAGAAACATTTTTCAAGATTGAAAAAGGTATTTAAACTGTCTTCATGTAAAATCCCTATGCTTACAAAGGAGAATTTCCTATAAAAGAATATATACCCAAATGAGACCTTAGGCATCTCAATGCAATCTAAACTTCTAAGAATTCTTCTCTTCAAATCTTCTAAATGATTGGTTCCTCTATTCATTTTCCTTCTTGTTGAATTGAGCACAAATATGATCTTTCACTTTCTTATTCCAATGCTCACTCTTGGTACTTGGACTATCCTACAAAGCATAACTCACTTGAAAATAATGATTAGTCCAAATCCATAACTCAATAACTCAATATGCATGATTCACATGTATATAACTTTATAAAAATCTTCATGCATATATGATTTACATATAAACACATATCTAATAATTAATTATATCACTTATCAAGTACAATGGATATATTCTACAAATAGTGCTACACATAACTCAATGCATAATTCTTATAAGAAGAATAACAATAGTATATAATCATGCATTATCCAATATATTAATTAATTACATGTATGTAGCATATTCGTAATCATTGTTTTAATGTATTTGTCATTATCAAAACATAACCCAATAAGCTATTAGGGCAAACATATTTCAATACTAGATAGATTTTTGCTTGTAGATTAATATTCTACTGATTTTATTTTTATTTTTTGGAATTTTTCTCTATTTTTCTCCTTTTTCCTTCTTGGCCGTGCACTCCTTTTTTCTTTCTCCTTATGTCCTTTCTTTTATCTTTATCTTATTATTTTCTTTTCTTTTTTTAAATTTAGTTGGCTTCTTGAAGAAGCCTTGTAGTAATTTATTATTTTATTAGGAAATTAATATTTTATTTATAATCTAGTTAATTTATAATCTAGTTAGATTTTAATGATTTAGTTAGTTTCTAACTAAATTTCAATTTTATTCTAACTAGATGTCAACTAGATTCTATCTAGTTAGATCTATTTTGTCTTATTCTACTAATAATTTTAAATGACAATTTTGTCCTCATTTTAATACATAATCAATTCTAAATGACATTTATGTCCTAGTCAAAAACCCTAATGTACAAAAATGTCATTGTTTAATTAAACAAGTTACACTGATTATTTTAACATATACTTTTTGCACATAAATAGTTTGTAAAATACTATTAACATACGATCACATATAAACAGAAAATAATGGTAATAATAATTTATTTCGACCAATTATATTTATTGATATACTAAAAATAGAAAATATCAGTCATTAAAAAAAATAAAATATGTTCTAAGTAATTTTCTTTGTTCTTTAATTTCTAGTTAACAAAAATCAGAATTCTAGTATATAATAGTGCAGAAATAAAAGTATAAATAAATAAATAACACATAATTAAATATTAATTAATAATAATTAAAAATTAAGGAATAATGTTACAGGATGAATTTCTAAACCAAAATAAATGCAGATTACATGATCTTATCATTTTTTTGGTATTTCCAATTTTAAAAATTAAAAACTTAATAACAGATTTTAGATTTTATTTTATTTTTCTGACTTGGAATATGTATTCTTATTGTAAACCAAAATCACTGTAGATTACAGGTCTTTTCATTTTTTTGGTTTGTGGAAAGGGAAGGTAGGCTAAAATGATGACAAGGCAGCCTCAGTAAGATTTGAACTGGGATCAAGCAGTCTCTAATGATATGTTTGGATGGAGGAGTTTGGAGGTGAAAGGAGGGATGAAATGATTTTTCATTTTAATTGAACATTCCATTTATTTCAGAATTTTTTAAAATAAGAGAAATAAAATGAGAAATTATCATGTAACCTTATAATCATACCTTATTCATTTTAATACACATATTATAATCCACTTAATTTAGAAATGAAAAATTACATTTTCCCTCATTTCCCTTCCAAACTACTCCATCCCAAACATACTCTAAAAGAATTTGATGTCACTTGAACTAAGGCTATTGAGAAAATGTAAATATCATGAGTAATGTTTTGTTCAAATAAAAGATTGCAACGAAAAATAAAATTACCGGAATTAACAAATAAATACATCACAAGTTATGAACAGTTAATTTTGTATAATTTCATCAATGAAGTTAATAATAAAGTCAAATTTTCTTTTTAAATTAATATTTAATTTTCTTATTCTCCTTCTCCATTAAAGTGAAAATTCCATATTTAAATTAATTAATCTTAACCCATAAATTAAAACAAAATCAACATTCACATTTCACATAGTAGTGTCAATTGATATATATATATATATCGGTGGAGATACTTAATTCAGGAGTAAGTTTTGTGCAATTATACCATTGAATAACTTGTTCTATATTTTTATTGAAGAAAAGGCTATCAAATTTGCTTTCACATGTAGCTTTAGAAGATTAGGCTTTTACAGTTGGTATCTGTCCTATCTCATATAGCAGCTGCGGGATCTGGTTTGGCCATTGTAAGATACTACTCGTGGCAACGGGAGGAAATGAATGAGAGAGGAAAATGTACGGCCAACAGTGGAAACCATCCCCCTTTGGAACCTTCTCTGGAGGAGCGAGACCAGCTCCAACGGAGCAAGAAGAAGGTGAGACAAGGTCAGGGAGAGTCCTCAGGCTCCTCCTACCGAGTGGCTAGAGAGGAAGAATGGATGATGGAGGATATCCAACAGGGAGATGGTGTGACAGGAAGGAAATCTTATGTGGCAACGTTGATGAACAACCAAGATACGAAAATCCTCTAAGATGACTCCTCTAGCCTTGAAGAGGAGGTGTCAGATGAAGAAGGGGATAAACCAGATTCCATGAGCGAAGATGAGTACAAGGCAAGAAAGAAAACCCCAGAGATCTCTGTGGTTTGGGATGACAGGGGGTGCCATAATATTGTCACCAACAAAGCTGAGAAAAGCCGACAAAGCAGACCTTGGCAAGATTCCCTCATTAAACTCTTGGGGGGGAAATCGGGTACAATGGTCTAAAAACAAGATTGGATGGTCTCTGGGCAAAAAATGGGATTATCAACATCATAGACCTGGGCAATGAATTCTTCCTGGTCAAGTTTCATTCTTGTACTGATTATGCTTTTGCCTTAACCGAAGGCCCTTGGATGTTGTTTGATCACTACTTGTCGGTAAGACAATGGCAACCCGACTTCAAACCCTACAATGCTTCCATAAATAGCATAGCAGCGTGGGTTAGACTCCTAGACTTGGCCATTGAATAATATGACAAGTATTTTCTACAAACAGTGGGCAACCTCATCGGTAAAACACTCAAAGTGGACTTAAAAAGGAGGTTAAAACCAAAGAGAATAAAAGAGCATTGGGCAGTAATTTATGTAGAAAGCATAAAATTTTACCCAAAACCATAAAATGCTCATTTTCTTCACACTTTCCTTACTTTTTCTATTCTTTTCTTTTATAACCTTTTGGCTTTATTTTCTTTTTCTTTTTTTTTCTTTTTTTTTGTACCAAGCATTTCGCATCAGCACATCAATTCCCCCACACTTAAATCATTGCAAGCAAAAGAACTCCCCCAATAAGAAAATCAGTGCTCTCCTATTCCCTAAGGTAAGGTTGAACATGGTTTTTCACTCAAGGCTTGTAATAAGCTAAGAACAAAGAATGAGCAAGTATGCTAAGAGGGGGTTAACAATGGGATAAATGCAAGGTAGGTTTATTTGGCCAAAGCAGCTAAGTCAAGAAAAATGCCTTTGTCATTTTCATGCAACATACAGACTAATGTAATCTCAAATCGATTCAATGCAAGTTATAGAAAATAAATTCATAATTGACATCACTCATGAGAGAAAATAAACCAAGTGTAAGTATCAAACTTGGAAAAGCCCAAAACTCACAAAGGTATGGAACATTCACTCAATTCAACCGTGCTTTCTTCCTAATATCCATAGTCATATACATGTATATCATGAAAATAATTCAACTATAAACTGTTTTTCATACTTTTATCATCAATTAAGCCCAAATTCAGCACATGCTTATATCAAAATCAATTGAAAAGATCAATTTTTTTTTTATAAATATGCAAGAACAAAAATGATTTAAGACCTACTATGAAATGCAAGTTAAGATGCGTCACAAGTGCAAAACTACTCATTACTCTGCCATTATACATATAATAAGTTAGTAACAATAAAGATTAGTTGGTTAGTTTTTTTTACCAAACTATGTACATGGTAATGTCAACAATCCCTCCCCCTAACTAATTTAAGACATTGTCCCCAATATTAAGATAAAGATAGGTAGAGTGTAGAGAAGATCTTACTAGAAAACTGCAAATCGAGCCTGAAATAAGAAAAATTACAAAAAAAAACTAAAATCATAAGAGAAAACAAAAATTCATAATGACAAAGTCATATTAAGTTTTTGCTTTTTGCTGTTGTTGCCTTGTTCCCAATTCAGTGGAGTCATTACTGGATGACATTGTGGTACAAATTCATGTAATTAATCGAGCAATTGTTTAGGGATTGCAGCAGTTACAAGAATTTGACGTGTCGCTTGTATGATGAACCTTTGTTCCATAGCATGATCAAGAAAACAAAACAAATTGCCATAAAAACCATTAACATTTAATATACCTATGGGATTTTGGTAAAAGTTCAGCTGTGACCAGGATGCAATTTGGAAGATCTCTTCCAAAGTTCCAAAACCACCAGGTAGGGAAATAAAGGCATCAGCATTTGCTATCGTAATGTTTATGCGTTGGTGCATGCAAGATACCATTACTTCATCCCCTACTATTTTTCCAGTGGGATTGCCAATAGCTAAAGGACTAAGAATGATACCAAGGACTTTGCCACCTCCTAAATGTGCAGCAGTTGCTACACAACCCATTAACCTAAGACTACTTCCTCCGCAAACTAAATGAATTTCTCTCTCAGCTAGCACTCGACCAAGATGGTTTGCAATATTTACAAACTCTTTATCCTTGCCAGGATTAGATCCATAAAAGACACAAACACTCTTGATCTGACGAATTGAAGTGACTTCCATTTTTTTTTTACTCTCACCTTATCAATGATATGAAGAGAGCAAAGTGCATTATTTAAAGGAATCAAAACTCAAATGTAATAATTACACCTATAAAGGAGGGGTACATCCGTGTGTCAGGTAAGTTTGAAAATAAGCATAGTAATGATAATAGCTATATGACAAGGATAAAAGACTAATCTATATGTGTCAGAAGAAGTTTGAAAGTATGCAATGCATATTTCAAAAAAATACGACTAAAATTGTTTGAAAATCATCTGTCAATGAAAACAAACAAAATTAAGATAGAAAAAACAAACTCTGATAGATTTTATCGCTTGGCACCGATTTTCTGTCTCGATTCCTGTGATTGCAAATAAGTCAAAGTTTGAAAGATGAAGGAGTTAGAAAACTTGGGTTGCCTCCCAAGAAGAGCTACTTTTAATGTCATCAGCCAGCATGATTGAAGATTTTGCACTATCGACGGGCCCTCCCCAATAATGATTCAATCTCTGACCATTGACCTTAAACGTATCTTTTTTTATCTTTTATCTTTTATCTTTTTTTTCAACAAAGTAGTGATCAATCATGGTATAGGGCCTCTTGCAGTTGAACCTCCTCCACGAAGTTCTCATGGGCTCCTTCATAAAAATTCTTGAGGCGATGACCATTGACCTGGAACACTTTGTTGGTGGCTTCACTCTTAATTTCTATTGCACCATGAGGAAAAACATTAATAACAATAAAAGGTCCAAGCCACCTAGAACGAAACTTACTGGGCATAAGTTTAAGGCGAGAGTTGTAGAGAAGGACTTTCTGACCAATGGTGAACTCTTCGTACCAACATCTTATCATGAAGGAGTTTGGTCTTCTCCTTGTAGATTTGGGAGTTCTCAAATGCCTCTAATCGAAGCTCCTCAAGTTCCTGAAGTTAGAGCTTCCTTTGAGATCCGGCTTGACTCAAGTCAAGGTTACACTGTTTTACTGCCCAATAGGATTTATGCTCAATTTTTACCGAAAGGTGGCACACCTTCCCAAAGACAATCCGGTACGGGGCCATCCTTATCGGTGTCTTATAGGCAGTTTGGTAAGCCCACAGAGTATCCTCAAGTCTCAGGCTCTAGTCCTTCCTATTAGGCTGGATTGTTTACTCAAGTATGTGCTTGATTTCTCCGTTTGAGACCTCGGCTTGCCCGTTTGTCTGGGGGTGATAAGGTGTAGAAACCTTGTACAACACACTGTACTTTCTCATCAAAGCCTTTATTCCCCGGTCACAAAAGTGTGAACCCTGATCACTAATAATGGCCCTCGAGATTCCAAACCTGCAGAAAATCTGTTATCTAACAAAGTCCACTATAACTTTGGAATCATTAGTCCGAGTGGCTTTTGCCTCCACCCATTTGGATACATAATCAACAGCCAACAAAATATAAATAAAACCAAAGGAAACAGGGAAAGGGCCCATGAAATCAATACCCCAAACATCAAAGATTTCATAAGACAGCATAGGCTGCTGTGGCATCTCATTCTTGTGTGAAATTGTCCCTGTTCTCTGGCAATGTTCACAAGACTTACAAAACATATATGCATCATGAAATAGGGTAGGCCAATACAACCCAGAGTCCAAAACCTTCCTAGCTGTACGTTGGGAGCCAAAGTGTCCACCACATGCAAATGTATGACAAAAGCTAAGAATGGAATGAAACTCATGATCAAAGACACACCTTCTAATAATCTGGTAACTGCAAAGCTTCCACAGATAAGGATCATCCCATACATAGTACTTAGACTCACTTTTCAATTTATCAGATTGAGCCCTAATAAAACATACAGAAAGAACACCAGCAACTAGGAAATTAACCATATCTGCAAACCAAGGGGAGGTGTTCTTACCTTGCAGCTGCAAAAGCTGCTCATTTGGGAAGGTGTCCTGTACAGGGAAGGGATCTGAAGCCCTTTCAATGCAGCTCAAGTGATTTGCCACTAGGTTTTTTGCTCCACTCTTGTCACGAATCTCTATATGAAACTCTTGGAGGTAGCATCCACCTTATTAGTTAGGGCTTTGCCTCTGGCTTCTTCAAAAGGAACTTTAGAGCTGCATGATCAGTAAACACATCAAACTTAGAACCAAGCAAATATGATCTAAACTATCTAAAGCAAAAACAATGGCAAAAAGCTCTTTTTTGGTTGTGGTATAGTTGGCTTGAGCAACATCCAGAGTTCTGGAAGCATAGTATATCACATGAGAAGCTATCCCCACTCTCTGTGCCAAGACTGCTCCTACTGCATAGTTAGAAGCATCACACATTAACTCAAATGGCAATGTCCAGTCAGGTGGATGGATGATGGGGGTACTGGTCAAGGCCTGCTTCAAGTGGTTGAAAGCTGCCTTACACTCTATATCTTTCTGCAGTAAGTGGGAAAGTGGAAGGGCAATCTTGCTGAAGTCGACAATGAAGCGTGTGTAGAAACCTGCATGGACAAGAAAAGAACGCACTTCCAGCATGCATGTGGGGTAAGATAAACAAGGAATTACATCAATCTTGGCAGGATCTACCTCAATGCCCTTACTGGATACTACATGGCCTAAAACTATATCCTGTTCTACCATAACATGTCATTATCAAAATTTAGCACAAGGTTAGTCTCAATGTATCTTTGTAGCACTCTACATAGGTTAGCTAAACATGAATAAAAAGAAGAACCATAGACAGTAAAGTCATCCATAAATACCTCCATGCACTCCACTAAGAAACCAAAAAATATGCGCACTATGCATCTCTGGAAGGTACCAGGGGCATTGCAGAGGCCGAAGGGCATCCATCTGTAAGCAAAGGTGCCGAAGGAAAAGGTTAACGTGGTCTTCTTCTGATCCTCTAGTGCAATGTGGATCTGGAAGTATCCAATTTAGCCATCCAAAAAGCAGTAATGGGACTTACCAGCCAACCGTTTCAGCATCTGATCAATGAACGGAAGGGAGTAATGATCTTTCCGAGTGGCTTGGTTGAGGCGTCTGTAGTCAATGCAGACTCTCTAGCTATTCTGCACTCGGGTTGGAATGAGCTCATTCTTCTGGTTGGCCATGACAATCACCCCAGATTTCTTTGGAATTACTTGCATTGGGCTCACCCAGTTACTGTCAGAGATGGGATAGATAATGCCAGCCTGTAGTAGCTTGGTCACCTTTTTTTTTCACCACAACTAGAATGAGAGGATTCAGTCTCCTCAAGTAATATCCTGTGCATGCATGTGGAGGGGTTAATACTAGGGATGTCTGCAAATGTCCAACCAATTGCCCTTTTGTGTTGCTTCAAGACTTCCAATAATCTGGTTTCTTGCTCAGGTTGGAGTTGTTTGACCACTATGACCGGGAGCTTCTCATCATTCTCCAAGAATGCATACTTCAGATGCTCGAGCAGGGACTTAAGTTCAATGGAGGGTGGTTGCTGGACTAACGGTACTAGTTTTGGAACCGAAACTAAATCTGCCAAATTCTCAGCAGTTGCACCTGTTGCACCTGTACCTGCAAGCTGTGCATAATATTGCAAAACAACATCATCATATCCTATGGAATCAAAAGAATCACACTTAGTAGCAGGATGAATGGTAACATCAATAATAACAACATCATTGCCATTAATAACAGAAACAGAATCATCAAAATCAGCAGAATTAACAACAGCACATGAAAAGTATGTAGAAATCTCAGCACAGGCTGTACTGAATTTTCTATCAACTGCTGGTTTGATCTGGTTTTCTGCTTAGCTATTGTAGGATCATTTGTTGCTGAAGAATTTGAATTTGCTGCTGAATCTATTACAACATCTGAATTTGCTACAGAATCTTATTTTTCTGGGTCAAGGGTAGAATCTGGAATTATCTGCTACACTGGTCCATTGATTTGCTTACCACTGCGCAAAGCTATAGCACTGATATTGCCTCACAAGTGTTTGATCTGTCCCATGGCTAATTGCCTCACCAAGGAGGTTAACTCATGAATTCGGCGCTCCATCCTCTGTTGGTCAACATGGGAAACATGAACCTTATTAACTCCTCTAGTTGAGGTAATGACCCTAGTGCCAAACTGTTGGGCGTTGGCAGCCATATTAGCAATGATGGTGTGGGCAGCTCGAGCACAGTTTCTTGAATATCTCCTAATGCTCATGGAGAGTCTCACCACTGAGTTGCCTTATGCCACAAATATCTTTCCTTATTGCAATGGTTCTTGATGCAGGAAAGAACTTCTCCAGAAATTGCCTTTTCATGTCATTCCAAGAAGTGATGGCAGCAGGTTGTAAGTAACACAACCAATCCTTAACAGCACCATCCAAGGAGAAAGGAAAGGCCTTCAGCTTGATGTGATCTTCAGCTATTCCATAAGGTTTCATGGTGGAGCAGACAACATGGAACTCCTTCAAATGTTTATGTGGATCTTCACCTGCAAGACCATGAAACTTAGGCAACAAGTGTATCAATCCAGATTTCAACTCAAAATCAGCATCAAGTTCTGGATATTGAATGCACAAGGTTGATAATTCATATAAGGTGTAGCCAATTCCTTAAGGTTCCTATTATTATTGTCAGCCATAGTAAAATCAGCAGACTCAGTATCAGACACTGAAGCACTAATAGAAACAGATTCAACAGGATTAACAGAGTCAACAACAAGATCAGATGCAATGCCAAGTTCAAATCCAATTCCATAAGCTATTTGATTAGCTCTATGAATGTTACCACCAGTCCTATGAATTCTGAGAAGAGTATGAAAGGTTCTATCAACTTCAGGATCAAATGAATGCAAAGTACCAAGATCAGACCTAGTCATATAGCCTGCATCTCATAGGAAAGTAAAGAAAAGCAATTAAAATATTAAAAATTCCTAAAACAAATCTACAAAAAATAAAAACAGTATCAAATGAATTTTCAAAATTATGGGACTCCCACAGGGTCAAATATACACAAAAATTCAATCCAACATAATAATAAAAAATCTTAAAAAATTGAAAAAGTGGTCTAAACGATGGAATTTGGCTAAAATAGGGGAACCTCACTATATATAGTGTGCCTTTCTCAAAATAACGTTTTCCAAAAGTGTGCCAAAATTCAGGTCAATCAGAGATACTTTACCGAACCAAAATTCTTGACATGATGCCCTTTACCCAATTTTAGCAGAATTCCACTTGAAAAAGCTTCAAAAACAAAACAAATACAATTGTTAGAGTTAGATTGGATATTGAAATGATCAAATAGTTGCCTTGGATCCTCGGCAACGGTGCCAAATTTGACAAAGGTTGTTGAGACCCATCAAAATAATTAAATTTACCGGTTTACAAACTAATTTGTAGTATAGAACATTAACCGAATCATCTCTCAAGGATCCAAAAACAAAGATACAATTAGATCAAGATAATTAAAAGCGGGTTTTGATGACTTGTAAGAAAATACAACGGTTGAATTAAAAGAAAAGTAATTAACAAATTAACCAATCCAAGGAAATTTACCGATCTTGAGTTTAATCCATCATTGATCACAAGGAATTCACTTAATTACTAACCAAGTTCTTGGCCTTAGATCACATCAAGAAGCCTCAACATGATCCGAGAATCCTCTACTAGATAAGTATCTAGGATTTGATTAACCAAGGTTAGATAAAGTAAGCACCATCCAACATAAATTAACTTAAGATCCGGAATTTAACCAAGCTAAACAATCCATCAAAAAGCTTTGATATATTGTTTAGTCTTTATGATCCTTTTTAATACATGATAATAAAGCTATTGACAAGAGGTTGTCAAGACCTATCAAATAAAATAACCGGTTCACAAACTAATTTGTAGTATAGAGAATGAACCGAATCATCTCTCAAGGATCCAAAAACAAAGATTTAATTAGATCAAGATAGTTAGAAAAAGGGGGGTTTTGTTGTTGATTAACAAGATTAATAAAAGTAGGAGATTCAAAGTTGTAAACAAATCTAAAGAAACAACCAATCCAAGGAAATTTACCGATCTTGAGTTTAACTCATCATTGATCACAAGGAATTCACTTAATTGCTAACCATGTTCTTGGCCTTAGATCATATCAAGAAGCCTTAACATGATCCAAGAATTCTTTACTAGATAGGCATCTAGGATTTGATTAACCAAGGTTAGATAAAGTAAGCACCATCCAACATAAATTAACTTAAGATATAGAATTTAACCAAGTTAAACAATCTATCAAAAAGCTTTAATATATTGTTTAATCTTTATGATCCTCTTTGAATACATGATAATAAAGCTATTACCACATCAACATCTAAATCAAATTAAGCAATTTAATCTAGATAAAAATCAAAAGAGAAAGAAGCGAAACTTGAATAACAATTAAGCAATATGAACAAGCAAAACAAGATCTCCAAATTAAACAACAAGATGGCTAATCCCTTGAATTGATTATGAGAGCCTAGCCTTCCATGGATGGGAAGGAAGAACTCAGAATTTAAAGAACAAAAACGAAATTGCAAAGAGAATGGAGAAGAAGAGAAAGAAAACTCTCACAAATACTTAAACTTTCTTGAAACTTACTTCCAAATTGAATGCCTCAATACAAAGAGGTTGGGTCTATTTATACTAATCCTAGAAGCCAATTTGTACATGTACATAATCTGAATACAAGCTATAAGAATATGAAAATTGTCAAAAATGGAAGCTTGATGCATGGTTGGTGGGTTGGTGCATGGTAGGTGGGTTGGTGTATGGTTGGTGGCTTTTAGTCAACAACTCTTATCCGACTTCTGGCTTCAAATTCATCACCTAGACGGTGCATTTTGGCTTGGATGTCTTCATCAAGTTGTAGCCAGTTGTCTCCATGAAAATCTCCAATTTGAATCATGTCATTTGGACTTTTAGAACTCCAGAAATGCCAAAAACACTGCACCTACCTCAAGTTAGGTTGGAAGAACGTGTTTCCAAATTCAGACCAACTTGTAGCTTCATTATCATGCCTAAAACGACATCTATTGACAAAATGGTCTTCAGTGAAGTTGGAGATATGGGTCTTATCTTTCAAATGACCAAGTTTCAGCCCAAGAGGAGGCCTATAAACCACTATATAGTCCAATATGTGCATACTGCCCAGATGGTTCCGTGACAGCAAACTCACTCTGTATTGCAAGGCTATTTTGGGCCCTTAGAAGTCCGATCCAGCTCTTGAGTTCTTCATGAAACTTGTAGATCCTTGTCTTAGCTTTCCAAAGACACCAAGATCACCTCAAGTGGATCACCGAGTCCCAAGTTATGGTTTGACCAAGGAAGAAAGGTCAAAATGCATCAAAATCCTAAAATTATCCAATATTTACATTAAAACCCAATGAAGCCCAACAACATTAAACTCATCTAAAATACTAATATTGGGCACAATAAACATCTAATGAAGCCTAATACAAAGCTTAACATAAGTGTCTCAAATTGATTGATCAGCTATTATCACATCAACATCTAAATCAAATTAAGCAATTCAATCTAGATAAAAATCAATAGAGGATGAAGAGAAACTTGAATAACAATTAAGCAATATGAACAACTGAAACATGATCTCCAAATTTAACATCAAGATGGTTAATCCCATGGATTGAGTATAAGAGCCTAACCTTCCATGGATGGGAAGGAAGAACTCATAAAATGAAGAATGAAAAAAAAATTCTAAAGAAAATGGAGAAGAAGAGAAAGAAAACTATTATTAATACTCAAACTTTCTTTCAACTTACTTCAAATTGAATGATGTATAATACAAAGAGATTGACTCTATTTATACTAATCCTAGAAGCCAATTTGTAATTGAAAATAATCAGAATGCAAGCTGTAAAAACATGAAAATTGTCAAATATGGAAGCATGATGCATGGTCGGTGGGTTGGTGCATGGTAGGTGGGTTGGTGTATGGTTGGTGGCTTCAAGTCAGGAACTCTACTCAGACTTCCAGCTTGTTTTTGATGCCCTAAACGATGTATTTTGGCTTGGAGGTCTTCATGACAATTGTAGAACATTGCCTCCTTGAAAGTTTGGCATTCGTTTCATGCCATTTGAACTTTTATAACTTCAGATATGCCAAAACACTGCACCTACCTCAAGTTAGGTTGGCAGAACATGTTTCCAAATTCAAACCAACTTGTAGCTTCATAATCATGCCTAAAACGACATCTATTGACTAAATAGTCTTCAGTGAAGTTGGAGATATGGGTCTTATCTTTCCAATAGCTGAGTTTCAGCTCAAAATGAGGTCTATAGCCCACGATATGGTCCAATATGTGTACATTAGTCAGATTCTAGTAATAGCAGACCCACTCTGAATTACAGGGCTATTTTAGACCCTTAGAAGTCCGATCCAGCTTTTGCGTTCTTCATGAAAGTTGTAGAGCCTTGTCTTAGCTTTCCAAAGACACCATGATCACCTTAAATGGATCAACAAGTCCCAAGTTATGGTCTAACCAAGGAGGAAAGGTCAAAATGCATCAAAATCCAAGAATTATTCACAATTTGCATTAAAGCCCAATGAGGCCCAACAACATTAAACTCATCTAAAATACTAATATTGGGCACAATAAACATCTAATAAAGCCTAGTACAAAGCTAACATAAGTGTCTCAAATTAATTGATGACATCCTAGCACAGAACAAGAGTTTTTCTCAACAGTTAGCTACCCTCTCCAACTAGTTGGGACAGGTACAAGTTGGGTTGTTAGTTCTTAATCAATGGTCTATGATTTTTGTGGTGGTAATCATGTAAAATGGGGATTGTGAAGCAAGCATGTCTAATCAAGCATCTCATGAGCAAGTGAACTACATGGGGAATCCATATAGGCTTCCACATAACCCACACTCCAACACTTATAATCCAGGATGGAGGAATCACCCCAACTTCTTGTGGAGTAATCAATGTGCACAAAGACCTCCTAATAACCCTATTTTTCAAGCTCCTCAAATGCCTATTCTTCTAGCTAATCAAAGTAAACTAACTCCTTTGGAAATTGCATTGGAAAAGCTTTCTCAATCAACTACTAGCTTTGTGCAGAAAACTTCTAGCTTTATGCAGGAAACCATAGCAAATTTCAAGAACCAAGAGGCTTCCATTAGAAATTTGAAGAATCAAGTTCGACAAATTTCTAAACAACTAGCTGAAAAATCACAAGGAACATTTCCTAGTGACACTTAGCCAAATCGTAAGGAGCAATGCAAAGCTATAACTTTGAGGAGTGGCAAAACAATGGAGATTTCACCTAGAGAAAGTAACGACAAAGAAGTGATGAATCATCAGTCTCAAAGCACATTAGAAGAAGAGCAAAAGGAAGTGAATATCCAAGGAGAAAGGAGAAGGAGTGGGACAAGCCCTTTGTGCCATCACCTTATGCTAAAGTGCCTTTCTCTCAAAGGCTTAACAAGGAGAATCAAGAGAAACAATTTGCTCAGTTCTTAGATATCTTCAAGAGACTTCAGATTAATATTCCTTTCGTAGAAGCATTGGAACAAATGCCATCTTATGCCAAGTTTATGAAGGAGATTTTATCCAAGAAGAACAAACTAAAGGACAATGAGACGATGATGCTAACTGAGGAATGAAGTGCAATTATCCAGAAAAAGTTGCCACCAAGGTTGAAAGATCTTGGTAGTTTCCATATCCCTTGCACCATTGGAAAGTTGACAATTGGCAAAGCCTTATGTGATCTTGGAGCTAGCATTAATTTGATGCCACTATCAATTATGCATAAGCTATGAATTGGAGAAGTCAACCCTATAACAATATATCTCTAACTAGCAAATCGTTCAATCAAGCATCCGTATGGGATAGTGGAAGACCTGTTGATTAAGGTAGATAAATTCATTTTTTTGGCTAACTTTGTTGTACTTGACATGGAGGACGATGTTGATATCTCTCTTATCCTTGGAAGACCATTTTTAGCTACTGGGAAAGCTTTGATTGATGTTCAACAAGGGGAATTGATGCTAAGGGTGCGAGATGAAAAGGTAACCTTCAATGTGTTCGATGCAATGAAACACCCAATGGATAAGGAACAATGTTTTCGTGTGGATGCAATAGACTCCTTTATCTCAAGTGTGCTCCTACAAAACTCTCTAGATCTACCACTTGAAGCAAGTTTGGTATATTCTTAGAAATTAGTAGATGAAGACTAGATGATCCTAAAGTAATGAAGTGTGCACAACAATTGGAAGCCTTACTAATCCTTTCCGCCTCCAATAAGTCTAAACAAGAAGAATTGAGGAAAGAAGGAATTCGGAAAGAAGACCATCTGAAGCTTGAGGTGAAAATCTTACCATCTAGTCTCAAATATGCATTTCTTGTTGAGAACAACACCTATCTTGCGATTGTTAGTATTGATTTGAGCAAGGTGGAAGAAGAGAAATTATTGAGGGTGTTGAGAGAAAACAAATCAACACTTGGATGGAGCATTAGGGATCTTAAAAGGATAAGTCTGACTATGTGCATGCATAAAATTCTGATGGAAGACAATTACAAGGCTGCAATCCAACCTTAAAAGAGATTGAACCCAACAATGAAAGAAGTGGTGAGAAAGGAAGTGATTAAGCTTCTAGATGCGAGAATCATCTATCCAATTTCAGATAGTTCATGGGTAAGTCTGGTACAAGTTGTCCCTAAGAAGGGAGGGGTGACGATTGTCATCAATGATAATAATGAGTTGATCCCCACAAGAACTATTACTAGTTTGAGGATGTGCATTGACTATGGCAAACTCAATAATGCAACAAGGAAATATCATTTTCCACTCCCATTCATAGACCAAATGCTTGAGAGATTAGTTGGGCATGCTTTTTATTGCTTCTTGGATGGCTATTCAAGGTACAACCATATTGTTGTAAACCCGGAAGATCAAGAGAAGACTGCCTTTACATGCCCTTACGAAGTGTTCGTTTATTGGAGATACCCCTCGGACTTTACAATGCACCAGCAACATTTTAAAGGTGTATGTTCTCCATTTTTTCTGATATGGTTGAAAAATCATTTTGAAATTTTCATGGGTGATTTCTTTGTTTTTGGCTCTTCTTTTGATTCTTGTATAGGTAACCTTGCTTTGGTTTTGAAGAGATGCCAAGAGAGGAATTTAATCTTAAAATTTGGGAGAAATGTCAATTTATGGTGAAAGAGGGCATTGTCCTTGGACATCGAATATCTGCAAAGGGCATAGAAGTGGATAGAGAAAAAGTGGAGCTCATAGAGAAATTGCCTCCCCTAACCGGTGTCAAGGGTGTTCATAGTTTTCTAGGACATGCTGGTTTTTATAGAAGATTTATAAAGGATTTCTCCAAAATAGAAAAACCCTTCAGCAATCTGTTGGTTAAAAATTCTTCCTTTAAAAGAGAAACTCACCTCTGCTCCTGTCATTATTGCTCCCAATTGGGATTTGCCTTTTGAATTAATGTGTGTTGCCAGTGATTATGCAGTAGGTGTTTTGTTAGGTCAAAGAAAGAATAAAGTGCTACATGTGATTTATTATGCAAGCAAAATGTTGAATGATACACAAATGAATTATGCCACAATTGAAAAAGAACTACTATCAGTTGCTTTTGCATTTGATAAGTTTCATTCTTACTTAATTGTGTCAAAAGTTAGTGTTTACACTGACCATTATGCTCTTAAGTATCTTTTGACCAAACAAGATGCAAAACCCAAGTTAATTTGTTGGATTTTATTGTTGCAAGAATATGACTTAGAGAATAAAGATAAGAAGGGTATGGAGAACATGGTGGTTGACAATCTGTCAAGGATCATACAAGTTGGAGATGAGGATGACATGCCAATGCCCATAAAAGAAGAATTTCCAGATGAGCAGTTGTTTTCCATCCAAACCCTCCCTTGGTATGCGACAAGAGGTTGTCGAGACCAATCAAATAAATAAAAATTACCGGTTCACAAACTAATTTGTAGCAAAGAACATGGACCGAATCGTCTTTCAAGGATCCAAAAACAAAGATTCAATTTGATCAAGATAATTACAAAATGGGGGGTTTTGTTGTTGAATAATAAGATTGGAAAAAGTACGAGACTTAAAGTTGTCAACAAATATAAAGAAGCAACCAATCCAAAGAAATTTACCGATCTTGAGTTTAATTCATCATTGATCACAAGGAATCCACTTAATTGCTAACCATGTTCTTGGCCTTAGATCACATCAAGAAGCCTTAACATGATCCAAGAATCCTCAACTAGATAAGCTTCTAGGATTTGATTAACCAAGGTTAGATAAAGTAAGCACCATCCAAACATATATTAACTTAAGATCCAGAATTTAACCAAGCTAAACAATCCATCATAAAGCTTTGATATATTGTTTAGTCTTTGTGATCCTCTTTTAATACATGATAATAAAGCAATTATCACATCAACATCTAAATCAAATTAAGCAATTCAATCTAGATAGAAATCAAAAGAGGAAGAAGAGAAACTTGAATAACAATTAAGAAATATGAACAAGCAAAACAAGATCTCCAAATTCAACATCAAGAAGTTTAATCCCTTGGATTGATTATGAGAGCCTAGCCTTCCTTGGATGTGAAGGAAGAACTCAGAAATAAAAGAACAAAAATGAAATTCTAAAGAGAATGGAGAAGAAGAGAAAGAAAACTCTCACAAATACTTAAACTTTCTTCAAACTTACTTCAACTTGAATGATGTATAATACAAAGAGATTGGCTCTATTTATAATAATCCTAGAAGCCAATTTGAGAATGAAAGTAATCTGAATGCAAGTTTTAAAAACATGAAAATTGTCAAATATGAAAGCATGAAGCATGGTTGGTGGATTGGTACATGGTAGGTGGGTTGGTCTATGGTTGGTGGCTTTAAGTCAGTAACTCTACTCCGACTTCCAGCCTGTTTTTCATGCCCTAAACGATGTATTTTGGCTTGGAGGTCTTCATGACAGTTGTAGACCATTATCTACTTGGAATTTTGGCAATAGGTTCATACCATTTGGACTTTTACAACTCTAGATATACTAAAAACACTGCACCTACCTCAAGTTAAGTTGGCAGAACGTGTTTCCAAATTCAAACCAACTTGTAGCTTCATAATCAT
This sequence comes from Styphnolobium japonicum, assembly GCA_023212625.1. Lineage (NCBI taxonomy): Eukaryota > Viridiplantae > Streptophyta > Magnoliopsida > Fabales > Fabaceae > Styphnolobium > Styphnolobium japonicum. Next base: position 25,558,834 of record JALBWW010000003.1, read on the forward strand.
GCCTAAAATGACATCTATTGATTAAATGGTCTTCAGTGAAGTTGGAGATATAGGTCTTATGTTTCCAATGGCCGAGTTTCAACACAAAAGGAGGCCTATAGCCCACCATATGGTCCAATATGTGCACACTGGTCAGATTCCAGTAAGACCCACTCTTAATTGCAGGGCTATGTTGGACCCTTAGAATTCTGATCTAGCTCTTGAGTTCTTCATGAAACTTGTAGATGTTGAAACCAATTTCATTTAAAAGGTTTAGCACTAATGTCAAAAAGCTCAAGCTTTCCCTGTTAAGTTTTGAAGATAACAAAAATATTTATTAAGCTTGAACAAGTAAGTGTTCCGACAGAGTGTTTTTGATAAAACTATAATTCCTTTAAATATTGACTCTGTTACAATTATTTTTAGGAATTCTTCAATAAAGTTTTTATAAAACAAATAGTTTGATAGTCTGCGTCCAATACGGTTTCTACGAAACCTTTCTTGCGTCCACTGCGTCATATGCTTTATATGCGCCCAATAATTGTCTAAATATACTATTATTATTGGTGCGTCCAATGATTGTATGCGTTTACTGTTACTATTTTACTGGTTCGTCCAATACTATCCTTTTTCCAAAGCTCAAACTCAAATCTCTTTTACAAAGTTCAAGCTCAAGCTCTCGTCCAAGTTAAAATTCAAAAATGAAGAACTGTTCCTCATTAAATGCTGGAAAAGAACTCTGACAGCTCACGGCAATAGAAGAAGTCAACTGAGCCACTTTTTGCTGACATTGTCTAACAACTACAAAGATCTGCAAATAAGGAACTTTCTGCGATCTCAGACAAATCAGGACTTTGTTATCACATGATTGGAAATCTCTTAGAATCAAAGTCACATTTTAGAAGAAGCTCAGCACATTTTCAGTAGATACATTTAATGCTACTCAGAACGGTAATAAATGTTTCCGTTGGACGATGTAGCTCATGAAGCCTGCTCAACTTGTTCTTTCATATAAAAAGAAGGAGCAGCACTTGAACAGGAGATTTTTTTTTTGTTTTGCCGAAGCATCTTACAAAGTCTAAAAAGCTTTATCTCTTCTTGGATTTCTATATACGTGTAAAAAGAAAAAGTCTTGAGATTATTATTGTCTATTCTCATTTGTTAGTGAGTTTCAAACTCAAGCATTCATCTTCTTATACTTATTCACCTTAGCGTTGTAAGCCTGAAGAAGCTGTGTATAAAAGAATACTGGTGTGGTTGAACCTGAAGAGGTTGAAAATACTTGTTACCTGAAGAGGTGTATAATACCTGTAATCTCGAAAAAGTTTAGTTGGAAAATCCTTCTGGTTGAAGGGACTGGACGTAGCTCTTGGTTGGTATGAGTGAACCAGGATAAATCCCGTGTGTAAGCTTCTCTTCTCTTCTAATGTGTTTTATTTTCTCCACTAACTTCTGGGGCTTACTATTGTGTTTATTAACAAAGACTTTTTAATTGGTTTTTGAACTTGTTAACTGTTTTCTTAAAAGTCTTTTCAAAATCCATAGAGTCCAATAGGACTGAGCAGTATTGTTTCTACGTTCTTTATTTGTTAAACTTTATCCTTCGCAGTGTTCAATCGTTTGTTAAAAGGAAAATCTTTTATTTTTCAAAAAGTGTTAAGAAACACAATTCAACCCCCTTCTTATGTTTCACTTGGTTATCTCAATTGGTATCAGAGCTCAGCCTCTTGGGTTGAGCATCTAACAGTGCAGAGGAAAAGATCCAGTACACCCTTAAATGGAGAACGAAGGACAAGCGGTGAACAGACCACCTCTATTTAATGGAAGTGACTATGATTACTGGAAGAAGAGGATGATTGTATTTTTTGATGCCCAAAATATGGACATTTGGGACCTTGTCTAAAATGGATATCAAATACCCACCAACGTAGAAGGACAGGAACTCCCTCGACCACAATGGACGGAAGGTCAACGAACCAGACATCAGCTTAACTCAAAAGCCAAACACTATCTTATGTGTGCCATCACCAGATCAGAGCATGATAAAGTTCATAGCTGTGAAACAGCTAAAGAGATATGGGATACTCTGGCCTTAGCACATGAAGTTTCATCTCAAGTCAAGGAATCAAAGATAAGCATGCTGGTTCACCAGTATGAGCTCTTCAAAATGGGAGAACATGAAAACATTGATCAAATGTTTGGACGATTCCAAACAATAATCAATGGCTTGAGATCTCTGGGAAAGACCTATGATAATCAAGATCATATCAGAAAAATTCTAAGGAGCCTTTCCAGACAGTGGAGACCTAAGGTTACTGCCATACAGGAAGCAAAGAACTTAGCTTCTCTTACCATGGAGGAACTCTTGGGTTCTCTTAAAGTTCATGAGCTGGAACTTCAAGAAGAGGAAAGCTCAAGAAAAGGGAAATCAATTGCCCTTAAAGCTCACAAAGGCAGTGCGTCCAAAGCACTTAAAGCTGAAAAATCATCAGATGAGGCCGAGTCATCTGAAGATGATATCTCTGATAATGACGAGTTATCTTTCATCTCTAGAAAGATACAAGCAATGTGGAAAAAGAAAGGAGGTATGCGGAGAAAGCACTTTAGACGAAGATCACCAAAGGACAGAACAGAAACAAAAGACAAGAGTCCAATCATATGCTATGAATGCAAGAAGTCCGGACACATTAAAGCGGAATGCCCTTCACTAAACAAGGAGAAAGAGAAAAGGAGATTCTTTCCAAAGAAGAAAAGAGGATTAATGGCCACCTGGGAAGATCTTGATCTTTCAACTACTGATGATGAAGAAGAAGCAAATCTATGTCTCATGGCGAACACCTTGTCGGAAGCAGAAGAAGATGAGGTAACAAACTGTGATCTTGATCTTCAAAATGCTTTTGATGAGTTGTTAAATAATTCATCCATTTTAGCGGTTGAATATAAATCCCTGAAAAGAAAGTTTTCAAAATTAACCAAAGAATATGGAAAAATGTCTTCAGAAAAACAAGAACTTGAAATTTATTGTAAAAAATTAAAAACCGAAAATGCTCTTTTGAAAACATCTTCTGAGTCCAACACTTCAGATGAAGTTGATAAACTTCATACTGAGGTAAAAGAGTTAATGGAGGACCTCAGTAAATTTGTGAAAAGCACCAACAACCTAAACATTTTACTCAAATATTCCAGAGACCCTCGTGACAAATCTGGATTGGGATATCAAGATACTGATAAACAGCTTTTTCAAAAAACTACTACTCAACCTAAATCTTTTAAGAATGTTTATAAAAAGAACGTTTACCCTTCTTCTATTGATCTCTTTAATAAAAGGTCAAAATATTATGGATCTCCAAGAGCTAACCAAAAAGGACCCAAAAAGGTATAGGTACCTAAGGATATGATAATTCCTCTTGCAGATGTGCTTAGCAACAAGAAAAAGACACCTGTCATGGTACTTGGACAGTGGTTGCTCACGGCACATGACGAGAGAAAGGTCTATGTTCCAAGACATCAAAACTAATTCAGGCGGCTCCGTCACGTTTGGAGGAAACCAGAAAGGTAAAATAGTTGGAATAGGTAAGATTGGTAAGCATCCTTTTCCCTCTATCGATAATGTTCTTCTGGTTGAAAGATTGAAACATAATCTGCTTAGCATTAGTCAATTATGTGATAGTGGATCTAATGTTTCATTCAATCAAGGAGAATGTATAGTTAAAAACTCTGACGGATCCATACTCTTCACTGCTAAAAGGCAAAACAATCTCTATAAAATTGACTTGGAAGATCTTTCAGATCAAAATGTATCATGTCTAGTTTCCATAAAAGGAGAACAGTGGATATGGCACAAGAAGCTTGGTCATGCAAGTTTGAGATTAATCTCTAAGCTAAATAAGTATAACCTCGTAAGAGGACTACCAAAGCTTGTGTACAAATCAGACGTTCTCTGTGAAGCATGTCAAAAGGGGAAACAAATCAAAAACTCTTTTGAGTCCAAAAACATCGTTTCCACCTCTAGACCACTAGAATTATTACATCTTGATCTATTTGGTCCAACAAGAACTTCTTCACTATATGGAAAGAAATATGGATTGGTCATAGTAGATGACTATACTAGATGGACATGGGTTATGTTTCTAGCTCACAAAGATGAGTCTTTCAAAGTCTTCTCCATTTTCTGTAAAAGAATTCAAAATAAAAAAGGCATGTGTATCAACTCAATCCGAAGTGATCACGGAGGAGAATTTGAGAATGAGAGCTTCCAATTCTTCATAACTTCTCTGCCCCTAGAACACCACAACAAAATGGTGTGGTAGAAAGGAAAAATAGATCTCTTCAAGAGATGGCTAGAACAATGCTCAATGACAACTCAATCTCCAAACACTTCTGGGCTAAAGCTGTTAACACTGCATGTTATATTCAAAACAGAATATATATTAGACCTCTTTTAAACAAGACTCCGTATGAATTGTGGAAAGGACGAAAACCCAACATCTCTTACTTTCATTCTTTTGGCTGTCAATGCTTTATCTTGAATACTAAGGATTCTTCAGAAAAGTTTGATGCTAAAGTTGACTCTGGTATTTTCTTAGGATACTCATAAACATCTAAAGCATATAGAGTATATAACTCACGCTCTTTAACTGTTGAAGAATCTGTTCATGTTAAATTCAATGACAAAAAGCCTGACAATGACTTGTCAGAGCTAGATGAGTCCTTTGCAGAGTTAAACCTAAATAATAAAGGAGACGGATTAGCTACTCAAAACAAAGAAGCATTAGACGATGAAAGAAAAGAAGAAACAACTGATGGTCAAAGAAGTTGGCACTTCAAAACTTATCATCCAGAACACCAAATCATTGGTAATCCAGATGATAAAGTACGTACAAGATCTACTTTCAGAGAATACTCAAATGTAACCTTCATCTCTGAAATGGAGCCAAGAAAAATAGAAGAAGCACTAAAGGACGAAGGATGGATCTTAGCCATGCAAGAAGAGCTAAATCAATTTAAAAGAAATGATGTTTGGACGCTGGTTCAAAAGCCTAAAGACAAGTCCATCATCGGCACAAAATGGATATTCAAAAACAAATTAGACGAAGATGGTAAGGTAGTGAGAAACAAAGCAAGGTTAGTAGCCCAAGGTTACTCACAACAAGAAGGAATTTTCCAATCTGATGCAGAAGGAATTCGAAATGAGCTTAATGGGAGAATTAAAATTCTTTCTGGGTTTGCAAGTGAAACAGACATTGGACGAAATCTACATACATCAGACAAAATACACAAATGAACTTCTGAAGAAATTCAAGATGGATGATTGCAAAACTATGAGCACACCAATGCATCCATCGTCCACACTAAGATTGGACGATAAGGACAAAAAGGTGGACGAAAAGGTATACAGAGGTATGATCAGATCACTATTATATCTCACTGTCCAGACATGATATAATGTTTAGTGTGTGCCTTTGTGCACGTTTTCAATCTGATCCTAGAGAGTCACACTTAATTGCTGTAAAAAGAATTTTCAGATACTTAAAAGGAACTACTAATCTGGGCTTAGTGTTTAAGAAATCTCATGAGTACAGATTAGTTGGTTTTTGTGATGCTGACTATGCTGGAGATAGAATCGAAAGGAAAAGTACAAGTGGAGGATGTCACTTCATTAGAGGAAATCTAGTATCTTGGTCCAGCAAGAGACAAAGCACAATTGCTCTATCAACAGCTGAAGCTGAATATATTTCTGCTTCCAATTGTTGCTCTCAACTACTCTAGATCAAACATCAATTAGAAGATTACAACGTCTTTGAAAGTAAGATTCCTTTACTATGTGATAATACTGCTGCAATTAACTTTTCAAAAAATCCTATACTACACTCAAGGGCAAAACACATTGAAATCAAACATCACTTTATAAGAGACTATATTCAGAAAGGTATGTTTGATATTCAATATGTGGATACAGATCATCAATGGGCAGATATTTTCACAAAACCTCTCGTAAAGGATAGATTCACTCTTATTCGAAAACATCTAAGTATGCATTTTGTAAAGAATTAATACTTCTTGCGTCCATTGAAAATCTGCGTCCAAAATGCTTTGTACTTGTTAAATAGTGTGGTAAATTTCTTGATAAGACATACATCATTTGCATTTATCTTGTTTGAAACTTTTCAAATTTCCTACGTTAAGTCAGTTTTTAAAAGGTCACGAAAGTAACTTTTTACTGCGGACGTGACAGTTGCTTTTAATACACATTTAATGTGTTTGTTTCTCTTTAAAAAAAAGGGAAAAACGATTCCTTTTCTTTCAGAAACCTTTCAGTGTAAAAACCTACCTTCTTCTATAAATATTTTCTTTCTTTTCAAGATCAAATTTTTACGCCTTCAAGCCTTGAAAGAAAACCTTTGCAAAAAGAACCTTAGCAAATTTCTCTCTCTCTCTCAAGTTTCCTATCCCTGAGAAATGGCCGGAGGAAAGACCCTTGATGTTGAAAGAGCTGAGGTATCGATCAAATACTCGTTCCAAACTTCAATTTTAGCAGAATGTGGGATAGATATCAAAGATTGTCTTGTCGGTGCTGGATGGGATAATTACTTCAGAGAACCGGTGGAAGTTTATCCGGAGTTGGTAAAAATGTTCTGGAAAGACGCGTCTGTGTCTGTGACTGAGGTCAGGGGGTGTGTTTTGGGAAAACCCGTTGTTGTTTCAGAGGTAACCATCTCCAATGCCACACAATATTGGTTGGAAGGAGCCACCATCTCTTCAGACTGGGAGAAAGCTTTTGGGGGGACGGATGCTGTTCTTGACATCCTTCTGAAGGAGTCATCCACGGGGAAAATAACTGCATCCAAGATGAATGACAAGGCAAGAGTATTGCATCAACTTCTGAACAAGGCAGTACTCCACAAGGCAAGGTCCAAAGATTCAGTCTCTACAGTGCATGCCTTCTGCCTGTGTCATCTGATACTGTGTCAACAGATCAATCTCCCTTCCCTGCTGTTTAAGAACTTCAAAAGAAGTGTGCAAGGAAAAAGGAAGAAGACCAGCATCTCCTATGGTGTCCTCCTAACCAAGATCTTCAGAGATCAAGGTATCTTTAGTCCCCATGAGACTAAAGATGTTGAAGAGAAGAAGAGGATCTTTGGACGGATCCAAGAGCAACAAATCTTTGGACGAAGCAATTTACTAAGGATGAAACTTCAGAGCGTCCAAGATTTTCTTGACCAGACAGAGCCTCTAAAAACTGCAAAGGCCGAGAGTCCAAAGCAGAAGTCACCATCCGTCCAAGCCATTCCAAAGCGAAGACTCATAATGGACGATGACTCTGATGATGACCAACCCATCGCTAAATGGATGAAGGTTGCGTCCATTGCAAGCATTCCAAAGGGAACCAGGACGAAGCTACCCATCACAAGGAAACCCTCCTCCAAGCTTGCGTCCATTCCTAAGGAACCCCTACCTACCATTCCCTCTTCCTCCACTTTACCCTCTTCTCTACCAGAATTACAAACCTCTTTCCCAACCTCACCAATCACTTCCTCTCCCTTAAACACTGAACCTTCTTCTCAAACTCACACAATCCCTTTCAAACCTTCTTCACCTTCACCCTCACAAAGGACCTTCTCCAACTCCTCCAACCTTAACTCCTTCTCTGTGGGCGTTTCTCCCCACATTATTCCTATTTGGGAATCCAAGGACTCTTCTCTCTCACTCACAGCAAGACGCTCCCGATGCTATGATGGTTGTTCTTCAAAGGTTCATATCTTCCCTAGTGAACTCTCCTTCAAACCAGTCACTTTGGAAGAAATGGGTCAGTTTGCGAGTCCATATGACACCATCCTTGTCAGTATCATCAAGGGGAGTCTTCTGTTGAAGGATGTGAGATTAGTACCCCCTTCTCTGATTATCTCTTCTGCAATTGCCATCAAGATTCAGCCAGATCGGGTTTGTCCAAGGTTGCCAATGGTGGATTTGAATAAAAACAAAGATTTGAAAAAGTACAGAAGCCAAGCCACCTTTCCCAAGCCTATCCACTTCAAACCAAAATTTGGGAGCTTAAGTTCCCCTGATGTTGATGTTAATTTCTTGTGGAAAGTTTCAAATAAAGGAGAAGCTGAAGAGAACGAGGCCAAGACCTTCTGGGAAAAGCACATATGGGAATGTGAGCAACAAGCGTCTTCTTCAGGTCTAAGCGATGAAGATAAGGAAGATACTATAACGGTGCCTGGTCAGAGCTTCTAGTGTTTTCGTCCTATCTTTATGGTAGATGATATTCTTGGACTGCCTCTGAACTCGCCTTTACCAACAATCTTCTCTTGTCCAAGCTATGTCTCTGGACCTCCGTCTGACAACATAGGCAAACCTTATCCCTGGGATCAAATGTTTGGATACCGGAGAGATTCTCTTCCTTGGGATTTTGATCTTCCTCTGTTCGAAGACGAAGTTGAATCTGTTAAGCAGCAAAAGGAAGTGACCCCTCCTGCTACCTCCACTGAGTTAGTTGTTTTGGAACCACAACCTCCTGCTGAAACTCTCACCCAAGTGCCCCCAGCTTTTCAGGCCTATGTGAATAATCAAATGGACTTAATGTACAAGAGAGTTAAAGACCTCCTCAAATCTCTTTTTCAACAAGGGCCTCCTCCTCCTCCTCCGCCTTCTTCCTCTTAATTTTTTTTTAGCCAAATTTTTTTTTGACAATGATGTCTTTCTTCTTTTTGTCTGATGACAAAGGGGGAGAATAATGAGAATTTGATTTGTTTACGAACTTGTTTTATAAATTATACTGATTCAATGAAACTGTGAATTTTTATTTTTTATCTGGTTGTTTCATTACTCTTGTCTCGTCTATTCTGTTGCCCTCTTTAATTGAAATTGTGACTACTCTGCTAATACACTGTGTTACTGTGAAGGATCTGTTCTAAATATTAGCATGGTTTATTTCTTTTCAAAAGGTATTGTCTCTGTTAACGTTTCTCTCTTAAGTACTAAACTTCGATACAGAAATAATGTTACTTGCTCTTGAAACTTGTTTTGTAAAAATAAATTTCTTGTACTGCGTCCAACAGACTCTGCGTGAGTAAATATTGTTTTTAAAAAAAAGGAATCAGTGTTCAATCAAATTAATAGTTTTGTCATCATCAAAAGGGGGAGATTGTTGAAACCAATTTCATTTAAAAGGTTTAGCACTAATGTCAAAAAGCTCAAGCTTTCCCTGTTAAGTTTTGAAGATAACAAAAATATTTATTAAGCTTGAACAAGTAAGTGTTCCGACAGAGTGTTTTTGATAAAACTATAATTCCTTTAAATATTGACTCTGTTACAATTATTTTTAGGAATTCTTCAATAAAGTTTTTATAAAACAAATAGTTTGATAGTCTGCGTCCAATACGGTTTCTACGAAACCTTTCTTGCGTCTACTACGTCATATGCTTTATATGCGTCCAATAATTGTCTAAATATACTATTATTATTGGTGCGTCCAATGATTGTATGCGTTTACTGTTACTATTTTACTGGTTCGTCCAATACTATCCTTTTTCCAAAGCTCAGACTCAAATCTCTTTTACAGAGTTCAAGCTCAAGCTCTCGTCCAAGTTAAAATTCAAAAATGAAGAACTGTTCCTCATTAAATGCTGGAAAAGAACTCTGACAGCTCACGGCAATAGAAGAAGTCAACTGAGCCACTTTTTGCTGACATTGTCTAACAACTACAAAGATCTACAAATAAGGAACTTTCTGCGATCTCAGACAAATCAGGACTTTATTATCACATGATTGGAAATCTCTTAGAATCAAAGTCACTTTTCAGAAGAAGCTCAGCACATTTTCAGTAGATACATTTAATGCTACTCAGAACGGTAATAAATGTTTCCGTTGGACGATGTAGCTCATGAAGCCTGCTCAACTTGTTCTTTCATATAAAAAGAAGGAGCAGCACTTGAAGAGGAGATTTTTTTTTTGTTTTGCCGAAGCATCTTACAAAGTCTAAAAAGCTTTATCTCTTCTTGGATTTCTATATACGTGTAAAAAGAAAAAGTCTTGAGATTATTATTGTCTATTCTCATTTGTTAGTGAGTTTCAAACTCAAGCATTCATCTTCTTATACTTATTCACCTTAGCGTTGTAAGCCTGAAGAAGCTGTGTATAAAAGAATACTGGTGTGGTTGAACCTGAAGAGGTTGAAAATAATTGTTACCTGAAGAGGTGTATAATACTTGTAATCTCAAAAAAGTTTAGTTGGAAAATCTTTCTGATTGAAGGGACTGGACGTAGCTCTTAGTTGGTAAGAGTGAACCAGGATAAATCTCGTGTGTAAGCTTCTCTTCTCTTCTAGTGTGTTTTATTTTCTCCACTAACTTCTGGGGCTTACTATTGTGTTTATTAACAAAGACTTTTTAATTGGTTTTTGAACTTGTTAACTGTTTTCTTAAAAGTCTTTTCAAAATCCTTAGAGTCCAATAGGACTGAGCAGTGTTGTTTCTACGTTCTTTATTTGTAAACTTTATCCTTCGCTGTGTTCAATCGTTTGTTAAAAGGAAAATCTTTTATTTTTCAAAAAGTGTTAAGAAACACAATTCAACCCCCCTTCTTGTGTTTTACCTGGTTATCTCAGTAGAGCCTTGTCTTAGCTTTCCAAAGACACTAAGATTACCTCAAATGGAACACCGAGTCCCAAGTTATGGCCTAACCAAGGAGGAAAGGTCAAAATGCATCAAAATCCAATAATTATTCACAATTTGCATTAAATCCCAATGAGGTCCAACAACATTAAACTCAACTAAAATACTAATATTGGGTACAATAAATATCCAATAAAGCCTAGTACAAAGCTAGCATAAGTGTCTCAAATTGATTGATCAAATTACCCCACACTTAAGCTTTTGCATTCCTGGGCAAAACACATAAGAACAAAACTAAAGGAAAACAAGAAACATCATAATATTAAACTAAAAGCATAAAAACTGATTATACCTAATATAATTCACTTTCGTAGGAAAACACGATGGAACTTAGCATGTGCCACAAGCCTATAAACCCCTAGGTGTCCCTAGTGGACGAGTTATGGTCTCTTGAGGGTTTACCAGGATGATACCAACAAACATGTAATACTTTATTTAATCAATTCAACTAATTTTTAAATACAAGCATTATATCAAATATAAACCATAATTAATAAGTCAAGTATGCTTAACAAAGAATAATTGAATCAAACCAATTGAGAATAAAGTATAGCATAATCATGCTTTAATCAGAAATAGGCATGTTTAAATTGTGTAGAATTCTTCACAAGTGACACTTAAATCACACAAGGTGTTTAGGTTAACTGTTTGCACTCAACTCAGTCAAATTATGAAAGTATTTTACGATAGGCTTGCATATACATTAATTCTCCACTAATTAGATCAAATAAATTGCAAAAACCAAGAGGTCTTTCAAAAAAGGTTGTAATGAGACTATAAGGTGAAGGGAACAATATGGATAATAGCAGGTTAAAACCAAAGAGATTAAAAGAGTATTGGGGATTAATTCAAGTAGAAAGCATAAAATTTTACCTAAAACTATAAAATGCTCATCCTTTTCACATATTCCTTCCTTTTTCTATTCTTTTCTTTGACAACCTTTTGGCTTTATTTTCTTTTTCTTTTTTTTTTTTTTGGACCAAGCATTTTGCTTTAGCACACCAATTCCCCCACACTTAAATCATTGCAAGAAAAAGAACTCCTCTAATAAGAAAATTAATGCTCTCCTATTCCCTAAGGTAAGGTAAAATATGGTTTTTCACTCAAGGCTTGTAACGAGCTAAGAACAAAGAATGGACAAGTAGGCTCAGAGGGGGTTAACAATTGGATAAATGCAAGGTAGGTTTATTTGGCCAAAGTAGGTAAGTCATGAAAAATGGCTCTGTCATTTTCATGCAACATACAAACCAATGTAATATGAAATCAATTTAATGCAAGTTCTAGAAAATAAATTTATAATTGACATCACTTATGAAAGAAAATAAACCAGGTGTAAGTATCAAACTTGGAAAAGCTCAAAACTCACAAAGGTATGGAACATTCACTCAATTCAACTATGCTTTCTTCCTAATATCCACAGTCATATTCATGTATATCATGAAAATAATTCAACTATAAATTGTTTTTCATACGTTTATCATCAATTAAGCTCAGATTCAGCACATGCTTGTATCAAAATCAATTGAAATGATCAATTTTTTTTTATAAATATGCAAGAACAGAAATGATTTAAGACCTACTATGTAATGCAAGTTAAGATGTGCCTTAAGAGCAAAACTACTCCTTACTCTGCCATCATACATCTAATAAGTTAGTAACAATAAAGATTAGCTGGTTAGGGTTTTTTTTTCACTAGACTATGTACATGGTAATGTCAACTATCCCTCCCCCCAACTAATTTAAGACATTGTCCCTAATGTCAAGATAAAGATAGGTAGAGTGTAGAAGATCTTACTAGAATACTGCAAATCGAGCCTGAAATAAGAAAAATTATAAAAAAAAAAAAACTAAACCATATGAGAAAACAAAAATTCACAAGGACAAAGTGAAATATAGTTTTTGCTTTTTGTTGCCGCTGCCTTGTTCCCAATTCAGTGGAGTCATTGCTGGATGACGTTGTGGTACAAATTCGTGTAGTTGATCGAGCAATTGTTTAGGGATTGCAGGAGTTGCAAGAATTTGATGTATTGCTTGTGAGATGAACCTTTGTTCCACAACATGATCACGAAAACAAAATAAACTGTCATAAAAACCATTAACATTTAATATACCTATGGGTTTTTGGTGAAAGTTCAGCTATGACCAGGATGTAATTTGGAAGAGCTCTTCCAAAGTTCCAAAACCACCAGGTAGGGCAATAAAGGCATTAGCATTTGCTATCATAATGTTCATGCGTTGGTGCATGCAAGATACCATTACTTCATCTCCTCCTTTTTTTCCAGTGGGATTGCCAATAGCTAATGGACTATGAATGACACCAAGGACTTTGCCACCTTCTAAATGTGCAGCAGTGGCTACACAACCCATTAACCCAAGACTACTTCCTCCGTAAACTAAATGGATTTCTTTTTCAGCTAGCACTCGACCAAGATGGTTTGCAATATTTACAAACTCTTTATCCTTTCCAGGAATAAATCCACAAAAGACAGAAACACTCTTGATTCGACGAACTAAAGTGACTTCTATTTTTTTTTACTCTCACCTTATCAATGATCTGAAGAGAGCAAAATGCATTATTTAAAGGAATCAAAACTCAAATGTAATAATTACACGTATAAAAGAGAGGTAGAACCGTGTGTCGGGTAAGTTTGAAAATAAGAATTGCAATGATAATAGCTAGATGACAAGGATAAGAGACTAATTTATAAGTGTCAGAAGAATTTTGAAAATACAAAACCCATATTTCAAAAAAATACAGCTAAACTTTTTTATTTTAATTTTTTTAAAAAAATTTTGAATTTTTTTTAATGAACAAGAAGAAGAAGAAAAATAAAAATAAAAATAATACTTACAGGAGGTGTGATTCTGGCTCACATTTTCCTTTGGTTTTACGTCCAATAACGGCTTGAATGCTCTCTATGGGCCGATGGTCGGTTTCCCATCCAATTTTCTTAAAAATTAGCAAACAGGGTCCTTTTGAGTCAGATTCCCAAGACTATAATGCTCATGTTCATCTTGGAATAGTGACCATAAATTAAGAAGTACTCTCTGCACATCTCCACTAGGATGCATCTCAAAAGTCAATAGAATGTTATCTAAAGACTCTTTACTCATGTCATCTTTAATGAAGTGAATTTTATAAAGTCAATTTATAGACACCATTCCAATTGATCTGCATTTTGTGTTACAGGTCCATCTTGCACATTTAGAGCAGACTCGTAACCTTTTTGCTCTTTTTTTCTTTGCATATGAACTTTTGCTTAGCCCTGGCATATATGAAACAAGAGCGTCAGAAAATTCTCCTGTGATTCGGACCTTTGCTTCGATTAACCAGCATATATCTGCAAGGATGCCTTTGTGCATAAGCATCCTTAATCGCTCAAACCTTGCACAATAAATGTTAGTTAAAGCATTTTGAGGGAGAGAAATGAATCACTTGTGGAAGTTAACAAGCTGATTATCCATTTTGAAAGAAAGAAAGAAGAAAGAAAAAAAATTGAGTAAAATTATATATAGATTTCAGTGTTTGTGGGTAACTGAAGGAACCGAAAAAATATTTTTATGAAGTACCGTTGTCTGCCATTTAACCGGTGAAAAATCATCTGTCAATGAAAAATAAACAAAATTTAGACAGAAAAATCAAACTCTGATAGATTTTATCGCTTGGCATGGATTTTCTATCTCGATTCCTGTGGTTTCAAATAAATCAAAGTTCGAAAGATGAAAGAGTTAAAAAACTTAGGTGGCTTCCCAAGAAGCGCAACTTTTAACGTCTTCAGCCAACGTGATTAAAGATTTTTCCCAGGAAATAATTTCAACCTTGAGTTGAAAAGTATGACTTTTTGCCCTATGGATAGCAGAAGCTGTAAAATTGCTTCGGCCACACCATAGCCAGTGTAATGGATTACCACATCCAGAATCAGAGGGTTCAGTTTCCTTTAGGGCTGCTTTATTGGCTTAACTCCATCTTCAAGTAAAATCCTAAGCATGCATATGGAAGGGCTAATGCTAGGAATGTCTACAAGTATGATAGCTCTTTGATTCTCTTTTAAAATCTACAGCAACCTCTCCTCCTCATCTGTAAGGAAGTTCTTAGCCACAATGAACTCCAATTTTGGTGGCTGCACTACTTCTGTAGATTGAATTGCTACATTATCTGCTGAAAAAGATTCATCATGTCTCAAAAAAGCAGCAATCTTAGCACATGCATTACACAACATATCACCATCACAACCAATACAACAAACAGAATCATCAAAATCAGTAAAACTAACAAATTCAGCACACAAATCATCAATTGGTTTTTTCACATCAATGATCTCGTGTTCTACAGAATCAGATATCTGCATATGTTACTTGCTCAATTGACTCAATGAAGATGTTAGCTGACCAATTTGGGTATTCAAATTCTGAATGGTGGTCTCAGTTCTCTGTTAAAACTGCAGATCATTAGTTTCCAATTGCTTCACTAAGTCCTCCAATGTAGGCTCAGATTTCGTGCCTACTAGAGCTTGCTGGGGCATAGGTTGCTAGTATAGACTGCTGGGTCCAACATAAGGTTGGAACTGTTGTGAACTCATTGGTTGCTGGAATGTCTATATATAATGGTTTGGCTACTGTTGTGCTGCATTTTCATATCTCAAGTCGGGATAATCTCCCCAATCAAGGTTATATCCCAATTAAGCAATATGAACAAGATCTCCAAAACAAGAGAAACTTGAATAACAATTAAGCAATATGAACAAGCAAAACAATATCTCAAAATTAAACATCAAGATAGTTAATCCCTTGGATTGCTTATGAGAGCCTAGCCTTCCATGGATGGGAAAGAAGAACTCAAAAATAATAGAACAAAAACGAAATTCTAAAGAGAATGGAGAAGAAGAGAAAGAAAACTCTCACAAATACTCAAACTTTCTTCAAACTTACTTAAAATTGAATCATGTCTAATATAAAGAGATTAGCTCTATTTATACTAATCCTAGAAGCCAATTTGTAATTGAAAATAATCTGAATACAAGTTGTAAAAACATGAAAATTGCAAAATATGGAAGCTTGATGCATGATTGGTGGGTTGGTGCATGGTAGGTGGGTTGGTGTATAGTTGGTGGCTTCAAGTCAGCAACTCTTATCCGACTTCCAACTTGATTTTCATGACCTAGACGATGCATTTTGGCTTGGAGGTCTTCATGAAAGTTGTAGCCAATTGTCTCCTTGAAATTTTGGCATTGGAATCATGCCATGTGGACTTTTAGGTTAGCAGAACGTGTTTCCAAATTCAAACCAACTTGTAGCTACATAATCATGCCTATAACAGCATCTATTGACTAATTGGTCTTCAGTGAAGTTGGAGATATGGGTCTTATCTTTTCAATGGCCAAGTTTCAGCCCAAGAGGAGGCCTAGAACCCACTATATAGTCCAATATGTGCATACTACCCAGATTTCTATGACAACAAACCCACTATGCATTGCAGGGATATTTTGGATCCTTAGAAGTCCGATCCAGCTCTTAAGTTCTTCATGAAACTTGTAGAGCCTTGTCTTAGTTTTCCAAATACATTAAGATCACCTCAAATGGATCACCGAGGCCCAAGTTATGGCCTAGCCAAGGGGGAAATGTCAAAATGCATAAAAATTCAAGAATTATTCATAATTTGCATTAAAGTCCAATGAGGCCCAACAACATTAAACTCATCTAAAATACTAATATTGGGCACAATAAACATCTAATAAAGCCTAGTACAAAGCTAACATAAGTGTCTCAAATTGATTGATCAATATACAACTTGAAGAATGATAGGTAAAGAGATAATATCACTAAAGCTCAAGAACAGAGTTTGTAAGATTGCAAGGATTAAATGGTCTCAATAAATGTTTTTAGAGGTGTTGTTCTATTGCATTAACTCCCCAAGTGGTAGAATAAATACCCGATTGCATATTAGAGCTGATGATGGTGGTTGGAGTGCATGAAATGCAAAAACTAGTCGTTATAACTGACATTCACGTGAACAATATACGGATATTTGATCCTGATATCCAGATATTCTTATTTAAGGGCTTGAGTAAGACCAGAATATCCTAATATTTGATTTCGTATCCTAATATTTGGAAAAGACCACTTCTCATGTAAAACAAAATATCATAATATTTGATTCCGTATCCTAATATTTGAAATAGCTTTTGGCTACTGGAATGAGATTTCCTGATATTTGAAGTGTGTATCCTAATATTTGAATTATGATTTAGCTACTAGAGCGAGATATCAGGATATCACATAGGTGTGTCTGGATATTTCAAAGTTAGTTTGCCTCTAGAGACAAATATCCAGATACTGATAAGTCCATATTTTGTAGTCTCAAACTGGATATATTTTTGTGATATGCTTATGTTTATTGTTGAGTTTTAGATAGACCCAAATCATGGTATTTGTTTTTGTAGATTAAAATGGATCTATCACATTTGGTGTGAAAGCAGGTCAAGACACCACATTTTCAGAGTTAAAGAAGACTACTTTGGCTTAGACAAGGTCTTGTGTCAACTCATAAGTCATTCTTGAGTTAGATACGGCCATGTCTAACCTAGAGGATGCTTCTGACTATGAGACATGACCATGTCTAACTTGAAGGACGCTTCTTGTAGCATCCTTGACTTTTAATTCTGAGATTTTTATTTGAACTGTGGTTGACTAAGGGTATGACTCTGGGAAATTGGGGTGAGAATTAAGGAATCACAATAATATTTTAACAAATTTGGCCGGACCAAAAGAATCTGGATAGAAAAAAAGAACGAGAATACGAAATTTTAAATTTTGACAATTCCAGCCAGACCAAGGGAGCATTTCAGTAGAGGGCCACACCCGGTGGCAAACTAGTAAAAATATTAGTAAAGGATGACATTTTAGGAGCCAATGTGAAATTATTAGGGTCGCTCTTGTCCATTGCATTCATTAATGGCAATTTTGAGAATATCACTCAGTTGGGGGGCAAGTTGGTCCTAATTGGGAATGGTTAGGGGGCAAATTGGGAAGTAAGGAATTTTCTTCCCCTTCTTTAGGTGTGGACCGGCTGGTGGAGGGGAGAAGACCCCAAAATATCATCTTTTTCCTCCCTTCCCCTCTCCTTCATGGATGTTCCTCTTTGAAACTTCCAAAATAACCTCTTCTTCACCTCTATTCACCTAGCATCCTTCACAAAAATTACTCCCTTTACCTTCCTCTACACTCTTATGGTTTCAAAATCTTGAAACCTCTATTTTTCTCCCCAAACTCGAAAATATCCATTGCCTAAAATTGCTTGGATGGCTTGAGTCCTTTGAGAAGAAATGTTGGGGAGTGCCTCTTGAGCCCACCACCAAAATTTGGAAGCATTTGGAGCATGAAATTGGGGGTGCAAGAATGCAACATGGGGGGCTGTTAGTGTGCTCTTGGAAGGCTCAAAGGTAGTGGCTTGGGTGCCCTAAATCACCTTAGGTGAGTGTGGATTACTTGTAACTTGATATGGTGAAAGTTAGGGTTTTGAGGGTTGAGGGGGAAAATCTAATAATTATGACTTTAATATTTGTTTGATGCTTGTTTAGTCTTGTTAGTGATGTAAGAATGTGGTTAGTATTGTAGAATGGATGGGTTATGAGCATATATTAAAATATGAATGATTGCTTAGTCTTGAGAATTGGTGTATGACCTAGTTATAGGAAGTTGAGGCATGCCCTATCTAAAAGGGTGATTTGTGCATTATTATTTTGATTGCAATTTTGATATAAATGATGTTAATGCATGATTGTTGAATTTAGTGATCATGATGAGGAAATGGTGGATCATGCATTAATGTTTTGATTGTGGTGCTAAGATGAATGATGATGATGTGTGATTGTGACTTTGATATGCATGAGTGTTGGATGCACAAATGAGGAAAAGCCGGACTGTGAGTAGTCCTTGGCAAAACATGGAAAAGTCAGGCCATGAGTAGTCCTTGGCAAAACGAAGAAAAGCCGGACTATGAGTAGTCCTTAGCAAAACGAGGAAAAGCCAGACTGTGTGTAGTCTTTAGCAAAACGATGAAAAGCCGGACCTTGAGAGTCATTGGGCATTATGGTGTATGATGATGGGGATTGACGATCCATTATGTATTGCACTGTAATGTGCATGTAAGTTAGTTAATGTAGGGTGAGCCCTAGTTATGTTATTGCATTGTGATATGTATGTTAATGCAGGGTGAACGTTAGTTATGTTATTGCAATGTGGGGTGCATGATGATAGAGGGTGAAAATTGATGGTGCTGATTAACAATTCGTGTAGAGCCTGAAACTGTTATCGCTGAGCGATGGTACCTAGATATGGTGTGTCGCTGCATGATGCCAAGCCATCACTGAGCGATGGTACCCAGAAAGGGGACGTCACTGAGCGACGATAGGCCTCGCTGAGCGAGGGAAGTTAGTAGCAAATTGAGTTAATTTCGCTGAGCGACAATATGACCTCGCTAAGTGATGAAACCCAGAAATGAGATGTCGCTGAGCGACTATAAGTCTCGTTGAGCGATGGAAGTCAGTAGCAAATTGGTTGAAATTAGTTGTGTGAATACCCTGTATCCCTGAGCGATGGCTGAATTGCCCTCATTCCATGCATTTCTAGCTTGTGAAGGTCCTACACTTTGTTATAATCTATCAAGACTATTTTTATACTTTAAGAACCATCCATACAATATGTTATCGCTGATATGTTTTCTCCATAATAAATTTCACTTGTCACCATGTAAATTTCCAAGCTAATCATTAAATTCACAATTGAAATAGATGTATTGGTGACCTTATGCTCTCATCTATTGACTCTCATGCATACCTTAATTACGAGTGTATTCATATTCACTGGGATTTATATCTTACTCCCCTCACCTTAAGACTCGTAGGTTGAGCTAAGGCCCTCTACGGGGTGAGTACGGGGTTGCTGATAACTTGCCGTTGTAGTTGTAGCATTTATTTTATTGCCTTATTTTGGAGGGAGCTGAACTCCTTGATGTATTTGTTGGGTCAACATTGTATATTCATTTTTGTTGGGGGCATGGTAGGGTAATTGGTGAACTATTGTTGATGTTCCCAGTTCCACTAGTATTTCGTTCATGTCGTTGTAGAAATTGAGGTAACTCTTTGTAAATTGTGCTCAGTTAGGGTCATGGTTAATATTAACATCTATGTTTTGTGGACGGAACATAATGTTGTTCGTTTCTATCAAGGTGGGAGACCTCATTACGATATTTATTTTGCTTATGTTGTTGGTATTACGGATGACCGGGTCGATTGGTACATCTGTTATGTTTGTTGAAATGGCTTGAGTATGATTGGTGTAGAGGAAACTCTACCATGTTTTTGTAAAAACACAAATATTCCCTTAAGTGCTTGTAAATTGATAAATTATGCGGATAAAGATCTAGGTGTTTCATTAGTGGTATCAAAGCAATTCCTTCCTATAAGGACTGCGGATTATGGGTCTATAGTCATACTGAGTACTTAGGATGATTGCCTATGGCCTTTCATTGTTGCTGCCTTACTACATACTAAATATGGAGACTGATCAACTTGATATTTTCAATGTGGTATGCAGAATTATGTCAAGACGGGGGCGAGGTCGTAGGGCTACCGCTCCTACGGGGGAGGCCGACCTTATGGTAGGAGTACTCGAGGTGTTAGCCCGAGCAATGGGGGATATTTGTCGGGAGCTACGTCGAGAACCTACACCTCCTATGGCTCCTGTTGCCACCTAGGCACAAGGGTTAGAGGAGTTCTGTAGGAGAAACCCTCTGGCATTCCAAGGAAACTTTGACCCCATAGCGGCTAAACACTGGGTTTAGCGCTTGGAAAATGAGTTCGAGGCGATAGCTTGCACCGAAGAGCATAAGGTACCGTACGCTACTTATCTGCTCGAGGGGGAGGCCAAGCATTGGTGGAAAGCTACACGGCTAGGCCTTGCTAATGGGGAGGCTCCTATAGGTTGGCAAGCATTCAAGGAGGCCTTCCTCAGGAAATATTTTCCTGAGAACGTCCGGATTTAGAAGGAGTCTGAGTTCATGCAATTAAAGCAACGAGACCTCCCCATCGGTCAGTATGCGACCAAGTTCGACGAGCTGTCAAAATATGCAAGTTTCCTCCAACACAGCCTAAATGAGGCGTGGAAGTGAGTGCAATTTGATAGGGGACTGAAACCCGCCTTGAGGCAGGCGGCCTGCGGATTCAAGGTCAAGGAGTTTACCTCGTTGGTGGAGATGTGCCTCACACTAGAGGATGGCCAGATAAAGCCTGGGGAGAGTAGCCAGAGCGCAGACAAGCACAAGGCGGTGGACACCACATTCAACCGCAACATTAGGTTCCCTTAAATGCCAGAAGATCGGGAATATCTCTAGGAATTGCCCGCAAGATCCAAAGGCACCAGCACCAGCACCAGCTCCTAGACCCCAGAACCAAGGGAAAGTCTTCACCTTATGTGGAGAACACGCACGTGCAAGTGACTTAATCCAAGGTACGTGCCTACTGAATGGTCATGACTTAATTGTACTTTCTGACTCGAGGGTAACCCATTCATTTATTTTAGAGGTATGTGTGAAGTCACTGAGTCTGACCACTATATCTTTACCATTCACTTTAGGTGTGACCACACCTGCTAAGGAAAAAATCTTTACCTCCCATTGTTGCATGAGTTGTACGATTGAGCTTCATGATCGATCCTTTATAGTAGACCTAATTTGCCTACCCTTGAAAGGTATTGATAGCTGATCAATCAATTTGAGACACTTATGTTAGCTTTGTATTAGGCATTATTAGATGTTTATTGTGCCCAATATTAGTACTTTAGATGAGTTTAATGTTGTTGGGCTTCATTGGGCTTTAATGCAAATATTGAATAATTTTCGGATTTTGATGCATTTTGACCTTTCTTCCTTGGTTAGGTCATAACTTGGGACTCGGTGATCCAATTGAGGTGATCTTGGTGACTTTGGAAAGCTAAGACAATGCTCTACAAGTTTCATGAAGAACTCAAGAGCTGGATCGGAATGCTAAGGGTCCAAAATTTCCCTGCAATGCAGAGTGGGTTTGCTGTCACGGAACCATCTGGGCAGTATGTACATATTGGACTATATAGTGGGTTATAGGCCTCCTCTTGGGCTGAAACTTGGTCACTTGAAAGATAAGACCCATATCTCCAACTTCAATGAAGACCATTTTGTCAATAGATGTCGTTTTAGGCATGCTTCAGAAGCTACAAGTTGGTCTGAAGTTGGAAACACGTTCTTCCAACCTAACTTGAGGTAGGTGAAGTGTTTTTGGCATTTCTGGAGTTGTAAAAGTCCAAATGACATGATTCAAATTGGAGATTTTCAAGGAGACCAATTTGAGACACTTATGTTAGCTTTGTATTAGGCATTATTAGATGTTTATTGTGCCCAATATTAGTACTTTAGATGAGTTTAATGTTGTTGGGCTTCATTGGGCTTTAATGCAAATATTGAATAATTTTCGGATTTTGATGCATTTTGACCTTTCTTCCTTGGTTAGGTCATAACTTGGGACTCGGTGATCCAATTGAGGTGATCTTGGTGACTTTGGAAAGCTAAGACAATGCTCTACAAGTTTCATGAAGAACTCAAGAGCTGGATCGGAATGCTAAGGGTCCAAAATTTCCCTGCAATGCAGAGTGGGTTTGCTGTCACGGAACCATCTGGGCAGTATGTACATATTGGACTATATAGTGGGTTATAGGCCTCCTCTTGGGCTGAAACTTGGTCACTTGAAAGATAAGACCCATATCTCCAACTTCAATGAAGACCATTTTGTCAATAGATGTCGTTTTAGGCATGCTTCAGAAGCTACAAGTTGGTCTGAAGTTGGAAACACGTTCTTCCAACCTAACTTGAGGTAGGTGAAGTGTTTTTGGCATTTCTGAGTTGTAAAAGTCCAAATGACATGATTCAAATTGGAGATTTTCAAGGAGACAACTGGCTACAACTTTGATGAAGACATCCAAGCCAAAATGCACCGTCTAGGTGATGAATTTGAAGCCAGAAGTCGGATAAGAGTTGTTGACTAAAAGCCACCAACCATACACCAACCCACCTACCATGCACCAACCCACCAACCATGCATCAAGCTTCCATTTTTGACAAATTTCATATTCTTATAGCTTGTATTCAGATTATGTACATGTACAAATTGGCTTCTAGGATTAGTATAAATAGACCCAACCTCTTTGTATTAGAGGCATTCAATTTAGAAGTAAGTTTCAAGAAAGTTTAAGTATTTGTGAGAGTTTTCTTTCTCTTCTTCTTCATTCTCTTTGCAATTTCGTTTTTGTTCTTTAAATTCTGAGTTCTTCCTTCCCATCCATGGAAGGCTAGGCTCTCATAATCAATCCAAGGGATTAGCCATCTTGTTGTTTAATTTGGAGATCTTGTTTTGCTTGTTCATATTGCTTAATTATTATTCAAGTTTCTCTTCTTCCTCTTTTGATTCTTATCTAGATTAAATTGCTTAATTTGATTTAGATGTTGATGTGGTAGTAGCTTTATTATCATGTATTCAAAGAGGATCACAAAGATTAAACAATATATTAAAGCTTTTTGATAGATTGTTTAACTTGGTTAAATTCTAGATCTTAAGTTAATCTATGTTGGATGGTGCTTACTTTATCTAACCTTGGTTAATCAAATCCTAGATGCTTATCTAGTAGAGAATTCTTGGATCATGTTAAGGCTTCTTGATGTGATCTAAGGCCAAGAACTTGGTTAGCAATTAAGTGAATTCCTTGTGATCAATGATGAGTTAAACTCAAGATCGGTAAATTTCCTTGGATTGGTTGTTTCTTTAGATTTGTTTACAACTTTGAATCTCCTACTTTTATTAATCTTGTTAATCAACAACAAAACCCCCCCTTTTTTTTAATTATCTTGATCTAATTAAATCTTTGTTTTTGGATCCTTGAGAGACGATTCGGTTCATTCTCTATACTACAAATTAGTCTCAGGAACGTTATTTTATTTGATAGGTCTCGACAACCTCTTGTCAATTTGGCGCCGTTGCCGGGGATCCAAGGCAACTATTTGATCATTTCAAGATCCCATCTAACTCTAACAAATGTGTTTGTTTTGTTTTTGAAGCTTTCAAGTGGGATTCGTACAATTTGGATAAAGGGCGTTGTGTCAAGAATTTTGGTTCGGGCATCTCAGATTGATCTGAGTTTTGGTACACAAATGGAAAATATTATTCTGAGAAAGGCTCACTGTATACAGTGAGGTCACCCTTATTTTTGCCAAATTCCATTGTTTAGACCACTTTTTCAATTTTTTAAGATTTTTTATTATTTTGTTGGATAGCATTTTTGTGTAGATTTTATCCTGTGGTAGTTCCATAATTTTTAAAATTCATTTGATACTGTTTTTATTTTTGTTTAATTTTTTTGGAGTATTTGTTTTTGGAATTTTTAGTGTTTTAGTTGTTATTGCTTTTCTAATACCTTCTTATGAACTGCATGTCGTATTGTATACTAGATCTCGATCCTCGGTACCTTGCATTCATTTGATCCCGAAATTGATAGAACATTTCATACACTTCATAGAATTCATAGGACTGGTAGTAGCATTCATAGAGCTAATAGAATTACTTCTGAATTGGGCTTGAACTTGACATTGCACCTAATCTTGTTGACTCTTTTAACTCGTTGAGTCCGCTTCGTCATAGTACTTCGTGTCTCGCGAGTCCATGATTTTACTATGGCCGACTATAACAATAGGACCCTTAAGGAATTGGTCGCACTGATGTGAATTATCAACCTTTGTGCATTCAATATCCTCGAACTTAATGTTGATTTTGAGTTGAAATCGATTGATACACTTGTCGCCCAAGTTTCATGGTCTTGCGGTGAAGATCCACATAAGCATTTGAAGGAGTTCCATGTTGTTCTGCTCCACCATGAAACCTCATGGAATAGTCAAGATCACATCAAGCTAAGGGCCTTTCCTTTCTCTTTGGATGGTGTCTGCTAAGATTGGTTGTATTACTTACAACTCCGCCATCACTTCTGGAATGACATGAAAAGATTATTTCGGAGAAGTTCTTTCCCGCATCAAGAACTCGCTGCAATAAGGAAAGATATTTGTGGCATAAGGCAATCACAGGTGAAACTCTCCATGAGTATTGGGAGAGATTCAAGAAATTGTGCTCAAGCCGCCCACACCATCAAATTAGTGATCAATCACATCCAATACTTCTATGAAGGATTGATGCCAATGGAAAGGAGTATGATTGATGCTGCAAGTGGTGGAGCATTGGTAGATAAAACTCCGCCGCGTAAACTTAATTGCAAACATGGGCAAATTCTCAAGAATTTGGTACTCGAATGGGTGTCGCAACTGCAATAGTCAATGAAGTTAATACCTCTTCACATGCCGATCAACAAAGGGTGGAACATAGATTGGATGAGCTCACTTCTTTGGTTAGACAAATGGCAATAGGACAACACGAACCACGTGTGCAAACCCCCGCAAGAGTTTGTAGCATATGTTCTAGTTCCTCTCATCCTACTGATTCATGCCCCACATTGCAAGATGATTCTGAAGTTTCAAGACCAAAACGTGGTCGTTGAATGGTATATTTCCGGGAAGCCACAATTCCATCAAGCAAGAACATGTAAATATGATCCATTCTCCAACACTTACAACCCTGGCTGGAGGGACCATCCCAACTGAGATATGGGAATGCATCAAATCGCCAGACCACAAAACCAAAGATAGACCACCATTCCAAGAGAAGCAAGGACAAATCGCTTTCGACCACATGTTTGGACCAAGTAGACCACCATTCCAGCAGCAAGGTCCTGTAGCCACAAAATCTGAAGCCCTCATTGGAGGATTTGGTGAAACAATTGGCCACCAATAACATCCAGTTTCAACAGAGAACTGAAACCACCATTCAGAACTTGGAGACTCAAATTGGTCAACTTGCCACATCAATTCATGAATTAAAGTCACAAGGTTCTGGCCAATTACCCTCTCAAACCACTCCAAATCCTAGAGGCAATGTTAGTGCTATAGCTTTACGCAGTGGTAAGCAAATCAATGGACCAAAGGCAGCATAGATACTTCCGTATTCTACCCTTGGCCCTGAGAAACAAGATTCTGACAAAGAACTTCAAGTTCTCGCAACTAATTCGTATGTCTTTGTAGCAGATTCAAGAAGAAATGATCCTACAACGCCCAGCAGTGGATCAAATCAAGCGGTTGACGAAAATTCAAGATGCAATGAGAAAAGTGAGCATCCAAAAAGTCAGTTCCAACATTCCTCTTCCTTTTCCCAATCGAATGATACAAATAGGCATATGGTTGAAACAGACTTGGATAAGGAAATTATGGAGACTTTTCAAGGTTGAGGTGAATATACCTCTCTTGTAGGCAATTAAACTAATACCCAATTATGCCATGTTCTTGAAAGAGATGTGCACCCATTAGAGGAAGCTAAAGGGCAATCGAAAAAGCGAGTACGGAGAAATGTCTCTCGCTTGATTCACCAACTCGCCTCCCAAATGCAAGGATCCAGCACTTTTACCATCCCTTGCACCATAGGGCACCAACAGCTCACTCATGCCTTGCTAGACTTGGGAGCTCTCCCATCAATGTAATGCCAAAGTCGGTTTACACTTCCTTGCATATGGGAGAGCTAAAGCTCTACCCATTGTCATTCAGCTTAGCAAACTGAGAATCGCACAACCTGCAGTGAGTGTTGGGACGTCTGGTTCGGGTACATAATTTAATATTCCCTACTGATTTTTATGTGTTGAATATGGAAGATGAATCTGCTTCTCTTCCCCACCCCCCCCATTGATCTTAGGTAGGCCATTTTTGAAAACTGCTAAAACTAAGATTGATGTGCATGTCGGTACCCTTTCCATGGAATTTGGTGATGATATCATTCAAGTTTAACATTTTTGATGCCATGAAATACCCTTTAGAGGATCATTCTGTTTTTCATTTTGATGTCATTGATTTATCGGTTGATGATATGCATGCCGATATGTTGGCAAGAGTTTCACGAAATTGTAGGATACACCGATAGATAGCTTGTGATACTTGTTCTCGCTCTTGGACTTTTTGGTTGTAAACCCAATGCAATGTGTGCACTGTCGGCCGAGATTTCTACATACTTGTCATGTGTCGTTGTTAATTCACGACATTGATGATTCCGTTATTAATGGCAATGATGTTGTTATTAATGATGTTGTCATTCATCCTGCCGCTAAGTGTGATTCTTTTGATTCCATAGGATATGACGATGTTGTTTTGCAAGATTGTGCACACGCCTTGCGTACAGTGCATCGCCGAGAATTTAGCAGATTTAGTTTCTGCCCAAAACTAGTACCGTCACCCAGAACCACCCTCCATTGAACTTAAGCCCTTGCCCGAGCATTTGAAGTATGCATTCTTGGAAGAGGATGAGAAGCTCCTGATAATGGCCAAACACCTCCAACTCCGAGCAAGAAACCAGACATTAAAGTCTTGAAGCAACACAAAAGGGCAATTGGTTGGACACTTGCAGACATTCTGGTATTAACCCTCCACATGCATGCACAGGATATTACTTGAGGAGGAAACTAAACCAAGAAGACAACCCCGTGAGAGACCGAATCCTCTCATTCTAGATGTGGTGAAAAAGAAGTGACCAAAGCTACATCGCAGCCGGGCATTATCTATCCCATCTCTCGATGCAGCAGTGGGTGAGCCTATGCAAGTAGTTCCAAAGAAACTGGGGTGACTGCAGTGCCAACCGTAGAATGAGCTCATTCCAACCCGAGTGCAGAATAGCCGAGAGTCGCATTGACACGACGCCTCAACCAAGCCACTGAAAGATCATTACTCCCTTCCGTTCATTGATCGATGTCGAATCCGCTATCGGTAAGTCTCATTAATGCTTTTTAGATGGCTATACTGGATACTTCCAAATCCACATTGCACCGGAGGATCAGAGAAGACCACATTTACTTGTCCCTTCGCACCTTTGCTTACGCACGGATGCCCTTCTACTTGCAATGCCCCTGTAATTTCCAATGTGCATGGTGAGCATATTTTCCGATTTCTTAGGAGGAGTGCATGGAGGTATTTATGGATGACTTTCTTCTATGGTTCTTCTTTTGATTCATGTTTAGCCAAATTTATCTAGAGTACTCGCAAAGATGCATTGAGACTAACCTTGTGCTAAATTTTGAGAAATGCCATTTTATGGTAGAACAGGGTATAGTTTTAGGCCATGTAGTATCCAAGAAGGGCATTGAGGTAGATCTGCCAAGATTGATGTAATTACTTGTCTATCTTACCCCACATGCGTGCGGAAGTGCGTTCTTTTCTTGGTCATGCAGGTTTCTGCGCTTCATTGCCGACTTCGGCAAGATTGCTCTTCCACTTTCCCCGCCATCGCGGAAAGATGTGGAGTTCAATTTTGATGACAAGTGCAAGGCAATTTCAACCACTTGAAGCAGCCTTGACTAGTACCCCTATCATCCACCACCGACCGACATTGCCATTTGAGTTAATGTGTGATGCTTCTAACTATGCAAAGAGGGGAGCGCTTGGCACAGTAGAGTGGGGAAAGCTTCTCATGTGATATACTATGCTTCCGTAACTCTAGATGTCTTGAGCCAACTATACCACAAACGTAAAAAGAACTTTTAGCCATTGTTTTTGCTTTGGATAAGTTTAGATCATATTTGCTTGGTTCTAAGGTTGTTGTGTTTACTCGATCATGCACGAAGTTCCTTTTGAAGAAGCCAGAGGCAAAGCCCCGACTAATAAGATGGATGCTATCGCTCCAAGAGTTTCACATAGAGATCCGTGACAAGAGTGGAGCAGAACCTAGTGGGCAGATCATTTTGAGCCGCATTGAAAGGGCTTGCATCCCTTCCCCGTACGGACTCCTTCCCGGATAGCAAATTATGCAAATGCAAGGTAAGAACACCTTCCCTTGGTTTGTCGATATGGTGAATTTCTTGGTTGCTACAGCTTTTCCCTCACATTTCACTCGTGCACAAATTTATAAACTTAAGAGTGAATCAAAATATTATGTGTGGGATGATCCATATCCGTGGCGATTTTGTAGTGACCAAATTATTAGGCGATGTGTGCCTAATCAAGAGTTTCATTCTGCTTAGCTTTTGTCATGCATTTGCATGGTGGACATTTTGGGCCTCAACGCATTGCCTAGGAAAGTTTTAGACTCGGGTTTATATTGGCCTACCTTGTTTCATGATGCATATTTGTTCCGTAAGTCTTGGTGGAACAAAGGTCGAGAACAGGAACATTTCTCGCAGAATGAGATGCCCCAAAGAACCTCATCAGTATTGTGAAATCTTTGACGTATGGGGTATTGATTTCATGGGACCTTTTCCTCGTTTCCTTTGGTTATGTTTACATTTTGCTAGCCGTTGATTATGTATCAAAATGGGTGGAGGCTAAAGCCACTGACCGATGATTCCAAAGTTGTTGTGGATTTTGTTAGATCACAGATTTTCTGCAGTTTGGAATCCCAGAGCTATCATCAGTGATCAAGGCACTCATTTCGTCAGAACCTTGAGCATGGAGGGATTGATGAGGAAAATATGGCGTGTTGCATAAAGTTTCTACACCTTACCATCCCGGACTAATGGTCAAGCCGAGGTCTCCAATAGAGAGATCAGCGCATACTTGAAAAAACAGTCCAACCTAATCGGAAGGATTGGAGCATGAGGCTTGAGGATGCTCTTTGGGCTTACTCTGCACCGCTTACAAAACTCCAATCGGATGTCTCCATATCGGATAGTCTATGGTAAGGCATGCCACTTACCAAGAGAAATTGAGCACAAAGCATATTGGGTCATGAAGCAATGCAACATGAATTTGGCCGAGTCGGCATAGAGCGGAAGTTGCGCAGAATTGGAAGAGATCCGCCTAGATGCCTATGAGAGCTCCCGACTTACAAAGAAAAACCAAAGCCTTCCATGATAAGTTTATTCTTCGGAAGGAGTTTTCGGGCAAAAAGTTCTCTTGTTTAATTCTCGCCTTAAGTTGATGCCTGGTAAATTAAGGTCTAGGTGGGATCTGCTTGTTGTCACTAACATTCTTCCTCATGGTGCAAGAAATTAAGAGTGAAGCCACCAACAAAGTGTTCAAAGTTAATGGTCACCGCCTCAAAAATTTTTATGAAGGAGCTCAAGAGAACCTCGTGGAGGAAGTTCAACTGCAGGATGCCCTCTACCATGATTGATCACTACTGTGTTGAAAAAAAAAAAAAAAAAAGACAAAAGAAAAAAAAAAAAGAAAAAAAAAGTAGAAAAGAAAAAGCCACGATTAATGTCAAATTGCCAGAGATTGAATCATTATTGGGGAGGACCCATCGCTCGTGCAAAATCTTCAATCACGCTGGCTAAGGACATTAAAAGTAGCGCTTCTTGGGAGGCAACCCAAGTTTTCTAACTCTTTCATTTTTCAAACTTTGACTTTTTTGCATTCACAGAATCAAGACAGAAAATCTGCCAAGCAAGAAAATCTATCGTGAGTTTGATTTTTCTGTCTTAATTTTGTTTGTTTTTCTTTGACAGATGATTTTTCACCTGCTAAATGGCGGATAACTGTGCACTCGTGAAAATCTTTTCATCGGTCCCTTCGCTACTCCACAAACACTCGAAATCAGACATAATTTTACTCAATTTTTTTTTTCTCTCTCTTTCTTCTTTCTTTCGAAATGGATAATCAGCTTTTTTATCTCTGCAAGCAATTCCCTTCTCTCCCTCAAAATGCTTTAACTAACATTTATTGTGCAAGGTTTGAGAGATTAAGGATGCTTATGCACAAAGGCATCCTCGGATATACTGCTGATCGAAGCAAAGGTCCCAGGCTTCGAGGTGAATTTTCTCGACGCTCTTGTTTCATATATGCCAGGGCTAGGAAAAAGTTCATATGCAAAGAAGAGAAGAGCAAAAAGGTTACTGTCCGCTATAAATGTGCAAGATGGACTCGTAACACAAAATGCAAATCAATTGGAATGACGCCTATAAACCGAGATGATAAAATTAACTTCATAAAGGATGGCATGAGTAAGGAGTCTTTTAGATAACATTCTATTGACTCTTGGAGACGCATCCTAGTGGAGATGTGCAGAGAGTACTTCTCGATTTATGGCCAATATTCCAAGATGAACATAAGCGTTATAGTCTCGGGAATCTGACTCAAAAAGACCCTGTTTGCCAATTTTTAAGAAAATTGGATGGGAAGCCGACCATCGGCCCATAGAGAGCTTCAAGACGTTA
This sequence comes from Styphnolobium japonicum, assembly GCA_023212625.1. Classification (NCBI taxonomy): domain Eukaryota; kingdom Viridiplantae; phylum Streptophyta; class Magnoliopsida; order Fabales; family Fabaceae; genus Styphnolobium; species Styphnolobium japonicum. The sequence goes on from JALBWW010000003.1 coordinate 25,589,796, forward strand.
CTGGACGTAAAACCAGAGGAAAATGTGAGCCACAATCACACCTCCTGTAAGTATTTTTTTTTATTGTTTATTAAAAAAAAATTCAAAAAAAAAAATTCAAAAAAAAAAAAATTTCGAAAAAAAAAAAAAAATTAGCCGTATTTTTTGAAATATGTGTTGCATATTTTCAAACTTCTTCTTACACATATAGATTAGTCTTTTATCATTGTCATATAGCTATTATCATTGTTGTGCTTATTTTCAAACTTACCTGACACACGGATCTACCCCTCCTTTATAGGTGTAATTATTACCTTTGAGTTTTGATGCCTTTAAATAATGCACTTTGCTCTCTTCAGATCATTGATAAGGTGAGAGTACGAAAAAAAAACAAAGAGAAAAATGGAAGTCACTTGGGATTCGTGATCAAGAGTGTTTGTGTCTTTTGTGGATCTAATCCTGGGAAAGATAAAGAGTTTGTAAATATTGCACACCATCTTGGTCGAGTGCTAGTTGAGAGAGAAATCCGTTTAGTTTATGGAGGAGGTAGTCTTGGGTTAATGGGTTGTGTAGCAAGCTACTTTGCACATTTAGGAGGTGGCAAGTCCTTGGTGTCATTCCCATCCTTTATCGACCAAAGAAGCCCATTGGAAAAACATTGTGGGATGAAGTAATAGTATTTTGCATGCACCAACGCATGAACATTATGATCGCCAATGCCGATGCCTTTATTGCCCTACCTGGTGGTTTTGAAACTTTGGAAGAACTCTTTCAAATTACATCCTGTCACAAACGAACTTTCACCAAAAACCCATAGGTATATTAAATGTTAATGGTTTTTATGACAGCTTGTTTTGTTTTCTTGATCATGCCGTAGAAAAAGGTTCATCTCACAAGCGACACGTCAAAGTCTTGTACCGCTACAACTCCCCGAACAATTGCTCGATCAACTCAATGCATTTGTACCACAACGTGATCCAAAGAATGGCTCCACGGAATTGGGAACAAAGCAAGGAAGAAGAAAAAGCAAAAACTTGATTTGACTTTTGTCTTTGTGAATTTTTGTTTTCTCTTATGGTTTTAGTTTTTTGTAATTTTTCTTATTTCAGGCCCGATTTGCAGTTTTCTGGTAAGACCTTCTACACTCTTCCTATCTTTATTTTGACATTGGGGACAATGTCTTTAATTAGTTGGGGGGAGGGATAGTTGACATTACCATGTACATAGTTTAGTTAAAAAAAAAAAAAAACTAATCTTTATTGTTACTAACTTTTTAGATGTATGATGGCATAGTAAGGAGTAGTTTTGCTCTTGAGACGCATCTTAACTTGCATTTCATAATAGGTCTTAAATCATCTTTGTTCTTGTATATATATTAAAAAAAAAAAAAAAAAAAAAACACACACACACACACACACAATTTTGATCTTTTCAATTGATTTTGATACAAGCATGTGCTGAATCTGAGCTTAATTGATGATAAAAGTATGCAAAACAGTTTATAGTTGAATCATTTTCATGATATACATGTGTATATGATTGTGGATATTAGGAAGAAGGCATGGTTGAATTGAGTGAATGTTCACCTTTGTGAGTTTTGGGCTTTTCCAAGTTTGATACTTACACTTGGTTATTTTCTTTCATGAGTGATGTCAATTATGAATTTATTTTCTAGAACTTGCATTGAATCGATTTGAGATTACATTGGTCTGTATGTTGCATGAAAATGACAGAGGCATTTTTTCTTGACTTAGTCGCTGGCCAAATAAACCTACCTTGCATTTATCCAATTATTAACTCCCTCTAAACCTATTTGCCTATTCTTTGTTCTTAGCTCATTACAAGCTTTGAGTGAAAAACCATGTTTTACCTTACCTTAGGGAATGGGAGAGCATTGATTTTCTTATTGGAGGAGTTCTTTTGCTTGCAATGATTTAAGTGTGGGGGAATTGGTGTGTTGATACGAAATGCTTGGTACAAAAAAAAACAAAAAAACAAAAAAAAAGAAAAGAAAAAACAAAAAAAAAAAGAATAGAAAAAGGAAGGAATGTGTGAAGAGAATGAGCATTTTATGGTTTTGGGTAAAAAATTTATTCCTTATACTTGAATTACTCCTCAATGCTCTTTTTATTCTCTTTGGTTTTAACCTGCTATTATCTATATTGTTCCCTTCCTTCACCTTATAAGTTCCATTACAACCTTTTTGAAAGACCTCTTGATTTTTGCAATTTATTTGATCTAAGTAGTGGAGAATTGATGTATATGCAAGCCTATGGTAAAATACTTTCATAATTTGACCGGAGTTGAGCGTAAGCTTAACCTAAACACCTTGTGTGATTTGGAGTGACACTTGTGAAGAATTTTACTCAATCTAAACATGCCTATTTCTGATTAAAGCATGATTATGCTATACTTTATTCTCAATTGATTTGATTCAACTATTCTTTGTTAAGCATACTTTACTTATTAATTATGGTTTATATTTAATACAATGCTTGTATTTAAAAATTAGTTGAATTGATTAAATAAAATATTACATGTCAGGTATCATCCTGGTAAACCCTCACGAGACTACAACTCGTCCACTAGGGACACCTAGGGGTTTAAAGGCTTGTGGCAATGTGCTAAGTGCCATCGTGTTTTCCTACGAAAATGGATTAGATTAGGTACAATCAGTTTTATGTTTTTAGTTTAATAATATTATGTTTCTTGTTTTTCTTTAGTTTTGTTCTTATGTGTTTTGCCCAGAGTACAAAAGCTTAAGTGTGGGGAATTTGATCAATCAATTTGAGACACTTATGTTAGCTTTGTATTAGGCATTATTAGATGTTTATTGTGCCCAATATTAGTACTTTAGATGAGTTTAATGTTGTTGGGCTTCATTGGGCTTTAATGCAAATATTGAATAATTTTTCGGATTTTGATGCATTTTGACCTTTCTTCCTTGGTTAGGTCATAACTTGGGACTCGGTGATCCAATTGAGGTGATCTTGGTGACTTTGGAAAGCTAAGACAATGCTCTACAAGTTTCATGAAGAACTCAAGAGCTGGATCGAATGCTAAGGGTCCAAAATTTCCTGCAATGCAGAGTGGGTTTGCTGTCACGGAACCATCTGGGCGATGTACATATTGGACTATATAGTGGGTTATAGGCCTCCTCTTGGGCTGAAACTTGGTCACTTGAAAGATAAGACCCATATCTCCAACTTCAATGAAGACCATTTTGTCAATAGATGTCGTTTTAGGCATGCTTCAGAAGCTACAAGTTGGTCTGAAGTTGGAAACACGTTCTTCCAACCTAACTTGAGGTAGGTGAAGTGTTTTTGGCATTTCTGGAGTTGTAAAAGTCCAAATGACATGATTCAAATCGAGATTTTCAAGGAGACAACTGGCTACAACTTTGATGAAGACATCCAAGCCAAAATGCACCGTCTAGGTGATGAATTTGAAGCCAGAAGTCGGATAAGAGTTGTTGACTAAAAGCCACCAACCATACACCAACCCACCTACCATGCACCAACCCACCAACCATGCATCAAGCTTCCATTTTTGACAAATTTCATATTCTTATAGCTTGTATTCAGATTATGTACATGTACAAATTGGCTTCTAGGATTAGTATAAATAGACCCAACCTCTTTGTATTAGAGGCATTCAATTTAGAAGTAAGTTTCAAGAAAGTTTAAGTATTTGTGAGAGTTTTCTTTCTCTTCTTCTTCATTCTCTTTGCAATTTCGTTTTTGTTCTTTAAATTCTGAGTTCTTCCTTCACATCCATGGAAGGCTAGGCTCTCATAATCAATCCAAGGGATTAGCCATCTTGTTGTTTAATTTGGAGATCTTGTTTTGCTTGTTCATATTGCTTAATTATTATTCAAGTTTCTCTTCTTCCTCTTTTGATTCTTATCTAGATTAAATTGCTTAATTTGATTTAGATGTTGATGTGGTAGTAGCTTTATTATCATGTATTCAAAGAGGATCACAAAGATTAAACAATATATTAAAGCTTTTTGATAGATTGTTTAACTTGGTTAAATTCTAGATCTTAAGTTAATCTATGTTGGATGGTGCTTACTTTATCTAACCTTGGTTAATCAAATCCTAGATGCTTATCTAGTAGAGAATTCTTGGATCATGTTAAGGCTTCTTGATGTGATCTAAGGCCAAGAACTTGGTTAGCAATTAAGTGAATTCCTTGTGATCAATGATGAGTTAAACTCAAGATCGGTAAATTTCCTTGGATTGGTTGTTTCTTTAGATTTGTTTACAACTTTGAATCTCCTACTTTTATTAATCTTGTTAATCAACAACAAAACCCCCCCTTTTTTTTAATTATCTTGATCTAATTAAATCTTTGTTTTTGGATCCTTGAGAGACGATTCGGTTCATTCTCTATACTACAAATTAGTCTGTGAACCGGTTATTTTATTTGATAGGTCTCGACAACCTCTTGTCAATAGCTATTTGGCAAGTGTAGCAAATCGCACAAGTAATAAAGTGATGAGTAAATTATCGTCTCCACAGGGAATTGTGTTGTCAAGTACCCAATTACTACTTTAGATACTATTTAAACTATACAAATTAATGAAGAGAATTTAGAAATAAAACTAGAATTGTACTATGTTAAATGGGGTTGAGCAAACAAAGAGTGAGATACTAGAGATCCGATTTCACTTGACTTTTCGATTATTTGGATTCTTTCTTAATTTAAATACGAATTCAAGAATTGATAGTGGGATATCTAATTTAATTAAAGCCCAATTCCTTGGTAGATTAATTCTCTTCAACTATTTAGAATTAACTAATTCCTTAGTCTAATTCCAAATAGAACAAGGCATGAATGAAAAAAAACCCCAAGTAATACCACACAATCAACAATATCTATTCCTAGATCATTGCTTAATCATGGTGTTTATCTCAAGAAGCAACATCACACATGAATTTCCCAATCCTATGCATGACCATCAATTTAATTTATGGTTGATCAAGTCATAAAAGCATTAAGAATAGAGATGAACACTCAATCACGAAAGAAAACTTAAATTAAGAATTAAAAATCCAAATAAATCATCCATTCAAGTTACATCATCACTCTAGCTAGGAAGAGTTTAGAAAAAGATCAAGAAATAGGAAAACAAAAGACAGGAAAATGTAAACTCCATTGAATCCAAAACAACAAGAATATGAAGATCTCGAATCCTTGCTCATTGATGATCTCCTTAGCTCTCCTTGGGCTGGAATCCCTCTCCCCCAAAGCCCCTTCTTTTTTCTTTTAGGGCAGAATAAGTCCTTTTATAAGATTTAGGAAATCCTAAAGCAATTGAATGTTGTTGCCACTTTTCTTCATAAAAGGCGTTAACTTGGGTGGACGTATCTCAACAAATCTGGAAGAATCAGTGAAAGTGGTCAACAAAAGATTTGTAGATCTTTCTCTTATTTTTCCACAGCCATCGGAATCATGTCATCTGAACTTCTGGAGTGAAAGTTATGCCAAATTTATTATAACAGGTTTGATAGCAAAAGTTTCCCTGATTTGCCTTTAATTAAGTTTCCTTGTTTCCTTGAATAGTCTTTGATTAAGTCTCCTTGATTAGCATTTGATTGAGTTTCCTTAATTAGCCTTTGACTAAATCTCCTATTTTCATCCCTTGAAGATTCTATGCACAAATTACCATAATTATAGTAGATTTGTTCAAAGATCAACTTTCTTAAAATAAATAGTAAATAAACATCAATTAGGAGATAAAATCCTACAAAATCATATGATAAAGATATGAAATATAAGTACTGAATAAGACTCATCAGGTATCGATGTTATTCTGGGTATGGATTGGCTCTCGGCCAACCAAGTGATGCTGGATTGTTTTTTAAAAACTATGACTTTTCCTTCGGTCCCAAATCCAACATGTTCTACTAATGTTTCCATGCTACCCCAAGTTTTAGAACTAAACCAATGCCTGGTAGATGGGGGCCAAGTTTACATGTTACTGTTCTCCTTGGACGTAGAGGTTGAGTGGAACTTAGCTAGGACGCCTGTAGTGAATGAATTTATGGATGTATTCCTAGAGGAAATCCCCAACCTACCGCCGGATAGGGAGGTAGAGTTTCCCATAGACTTAGTGCCGGGGTCGGGGCCAGTATCCATAGCACCTTATAGGATGTCTCCTCTTGAGCTTAGCGAGTTAAAGAAACAAGTAGAGGAACTACTAGAGAGGGGGTTCATTAGGCTGCGTGTGTCCCCATAGGGGGCACCAATACTACTAGTGAAGAAAAAGGATGGAAGCATGAGGTTATGCGTAGATTATAGGCAGTTGAATAAGGTCACTATAAAGAATAAATACCCACTGCCTAGGATAGACGATTTGCTTAACCAGCTGAGAGATGCCACAATGTTCTCTAAGATTGACCTTCGGTCAGGATACCACCAGATCAAGATTAAACCCGATGATGTATCCAAAACAGCCTTCCGGACTAGGTATGGGCATTATGAGTACTTGGTAGTGCCCTTTGATCTGACTAATGCCCTAGCCGTGTTCATGGATTACATGAATAGGATTTTCAGACCGTACTTGGATAAGTTTGTGGTGGTCTTCATAGATGACATTCTCATCTATTCCCAAACTCTCGAGGAGCATGAGGAGCACCTCCGGATAGTTCTACAAATCCTTAGGGATAGGAGGTTGTATGCTAAACCCGAGAAGTGCGAGTTTTGGCTGAGTGAGGTTAAGTTTTTAGGTCATATCATATCCCGAGAGAGGATTGGGGTGGACCCTAGTAAGGTGGAGGCAGTCCTTCAATGGGAACGACCGAATTCGGTCTCCGAGATAAGGAGTTCCCTAGGTTTGGCCGGGTACTATAGACGATTCATTCAAGGATTCTCCCAATTAGCATTACCCTTAACTAAGTTGACCCCGTAAGGGACAAGCTATGGTGTGGGATGAGAAGTGTGAAAAGAGTTTCCAAGAGCTTAAGACCAGGTTGACGACAGCACCTATCTTAGTAATAGCCGACTTGTCCAGAGACTTAGAGGTTTATTGTGATGCATCTAGAATAGGATTAAGTTGTGTCCTAATGCAAGATAGGAAGGTTATAGCCTATGCGTCTAGACAGCTTAGACCCCACGAAGAGAATTATTCTACTCATGACCTGGAGTTAGCAGCCGTAGTTTTGGCCCTTAAAATATAGAGACACTACCTGTATGGGGCATGAGAAGGAATCGAACATGAGGCAGAGGAGGTGGGTAGAATTTCTTAAGGACTATGACTTTGACCTTAAGTACCATCCGAGAAAAGCCAACATAGCAGCAGATGCCTTGAGTAGAAAATCCCTACACGTGTCCCAAATGATGACACACGAGATGTGTTTGATTGAGCAGTTTAGAGACCATCACCTGCAGGTTGACCTAAATGGCTTAACACTGAGATTAGCCATGCTGGAGATCTCGTATGATCAGAAGGACCAAATTAGGCAGGCGCAGGGTATGGATGAGGACCTGCAGGATCGCAAGGTCTCAATACAATTCTATAAGGGTGATGATGGGTTGATCATGTTTGGGAATAAGATTTATGTTCCTAAAGGGGGGAGTCTTAAGGAACAAATCCTAGAGGAAGCCCATAAGAATAGGTTTTCAATACATCCTGGTGCGATCAAGATGTATCAAGACTTAAAGGAGAGGTACTGGTGGTCGAGCATGAAAAGAGATGTGGCTGAATACGTGTCCAAGTGCTTGATTTGCCAGAAGATCAAGATTGAGCACCAAAGACCAGCTGGGTTACTTCAACCCCTTGAGATACCCGAATGGAAGTGGGATAGAATCACCGTGGACTTTGTGACTGGTCTACCTCGAGTGCAGAGTAGGTATGATGCGATATGGGTCATAGTAGATAGACTGACTAAGTCTGCCCACTTTCTTCCTATTAGGGTTTCTTACTCCTTTGATAGACTAGCTGACTTATTTGTTAAAGAGATTGTTCGGTTGCATGGGGTACCATTTAGTATCGTGTTTGATAGGGACGCCAGGTTCACGTCTAGGTTTTAGAGATTTCTCCACCAATCCTTTGGTACCAAGTTGAGTTTTAGTACCTCCTACCACCCTCAATCAGATGGCCAATCCCAGAGGACGATACAGACCCTAGAGAATATGCTTAGGTCATGTTCTGGAAGATAAGGGTAGTTGGGATAGGCACTTGCCACTAGTAGAGTTTGCCTACAATAATAGTTACCATTCCAGCATTGGGATGGCACCATATGAGGCACTCTATGGTAGGAAGTGTAAATCACCCTTGTGTTGGTATGAGGTAGGGGAGCGAAACCTGTTAGGTCTAGAGTTGGTTCAGGGGACCACTACAAAGATCCAGGGAATTCGAGAAAAGATTAAGATTGCTCAGAGTCGACAAAAGAGTTATGCCGACAACAGGCGACGACATTTAGAGTTTGAGGAAGGGGATCATGTATTTTTTAGAGTTTCCCCCACTACTGGCATTGGCAAGACCATTCGGGCTAATAAACTCAACCCTTGTTTCATTGGTCATTTTCAGATTTTGAAGTGGGTTGGACCCGTAGCCTATCATATAGCCCTTCCCCCACACTTGTCAAACCTCCACCTGGTGTTCCAAGTGTCTCAGTTGAGAGAATATGTCCCGAACCCTTCACACATTCTGGAAATAGAGTCTGTACAATTAATGGATGACTTCACATTTCAGGCTAGGGCGGACTGCAATGTGAAGACCCTGAGGAACAAGACGATTCCTTTGGTGAAGGTGTTATGGGATGGGTTGTCACTGGAAAAGGCTACTTGGGAATTGGACGAGGACATGCGCGAACAGTATCCTGACCTAGTCCTATCAGGTATGTATATGTACATATGTATACCTTCGACTAAATTTTGGGGACAAAATTCGAAAAAAAGGGGGAGAAATGTAACATTCCTGATTTTTAATTCTAAGATTTTTATTTGAACTGTGGTTGACTGAGGGTATGACTCTGGGAAATTGGGGTGAGAATCAAGATTTAAGGAATCACAATAATATTTTAATAACTTTGGCCGGACCAGAAGAATCTGGACAGAAAAAAAAGAAAGAGAATATGAAATTTTAAATTTTGGCAATTCCGGACAAACCAAGTGGGCATTTCAGTAGAGGGCCACACCTGGTGGCAAACTACTACAAATATTAGTGAAGGAGGACATTTTAGGAACCAATGTAAAATTATTAGGGACACTCTTGTCATTGCACTCATTAATGGAAGTTTTGAGAATATCACTCAGTTGGGGGGCAAGTTGGTCCTAGTTGGGAATGGTTGGGGGGCAAATTGGGAAGCAAGGAATTTTTTTCCCCTTCTCTAGGTGGGGACTGGATGGTGGAGGGAAAAAGACCCCAAAATATCATCTTCTTCCTCCCTTCCCCTCTCCTCCAAGGATGTTCCTCTTTGAAGCTTCCAAAACAACCTCTTCTACACCTCCATTCACCTAGCATCCTTCACAAAAATTACTCCCTTCACCTTCCTCTACACTCCTATGGTTTCAAAATCTTGAAACCTATATTTTTCTCCCTAAACTCGAAATTACCCATTGCATAAAATTGCTTGGATGACTTGAGTCCTTTGAGAAGAAATATTGGGGAGTGCCTCTTGAGCCTATCACCAAAATTTGGAAGCATTTGGAGCACAAAATTCGAGGAGCAAGAGTGCAACTTGGGAGGGTGTTGGTGTGCTCTTGGAAGGCTCAAAGATAGTGGCTTGGGTACCCTAAATCACCTTAGGTGAGTGTGGATTACTTGTAACTTCGTATGGTGAAAGTTAGGGTTTTGAGGGTTGAGGGGGAAAATCTAATAATTATGACTTTAATATTTGTTTGATACTTGTTTAGTCTTGTTAATGATGTAAGAATGTGGTTAGTATTGTAGAATGGATGGGTTAAGAATATGTATCAAAATATGAATGATTGCTTAGTCTTGAGAATTGGTATATGACCTAGTTATTGGAAGTTGAGGCATGCCCTATCTAAAAGGGTGACTTGTGCATTATTATTTGATTGCAACTTTGATATAAAAGATGTTGATGCATGATTGTTGAATTTAGTGATCATGATGAGGAAATGGTGGATCATGCATTAATGTTTTGATTGTGGTGCTGAGATTAATGTGAAATAACCAAGTGAAACACAAGAAGGGGGGTTGAATTGTGTTTCTTAACCCTTTTTTTAAAATTAATAAAAGATTTTCCTTTTCAATAGAAAATAGAACACAGCGAAGGATAAAGTTTGACAAGCAAAGAGCTTAGAACCAACACCCCTTAGTCCTATTCGACTCTATGGATTTTGAAAAGACTTTTAATAAAATGGTTAACACGTTCTAAAACCAAATAAAAGATCTTTGTTAATAAACACAATGGTAAACCCCAGAGGTTAGTGAATATAATAAAGCACACTAGAAGAGAAGAGAAGCTTACACACGAGATTTATCCTGGTTCACTCTTATCAACCAAGAGCTACGTCCAAATTCCTTCAACTGTATGATTTTCCAACTAATCTTTTCACGACATACAAGTATTATGCACCTCTTCGTAACAAGTATTTTCAACCTCTTCGTGTTCTATCTCACAAGTATTCTTTTACACACACTCTTCAAAGCTTACAAGGCTTAAGATGAATAAGGAAAATGTGATGAAAGCTTGAGTTTAAAACTCACCGACAAATGAGAATAGACAATCGAGATCTCAAGGCTTTTTCTTTTACACGTATATGGAAATCCAAGAAGAAATAAAGCTTTTTAGACTTTGTAGGATGCTTCACAAAGATCTCTCTTTATCTTCAAGTCTTTGCTTCTTCTCTTTATAAGTAAGAACAAATTGAGACTTCATGGGCTAGATCGTCCAACTAAACATTTATTACCGCTCGAGTAACATTAAATGCATCTACTCGGAAAAGTGCTGAACTTCTTCCTCGATGGTGACTTTTATTCTCCGGAGATTTCCAATCAATGAAAACAAAGTCCTGATTTGTCTAAGATTGCAGACGGTTTCTTATTTGCAGATCTTTGTAGTTGTTAGACAATGTCGCAAAGTGGCTTAGTTGACTTCTTCACGCCGTGAGTCACAAAGTTCTTTTCTAGCATTTAATGAGGAACAGCTTCTTCATTTTTGAAATTTCACTTGGACGAGAGCTTGAGCTTGAACTTTGAAAGAGTGAGTTGAGTCCGAGCTTTGTGACGGTCGTATTGACGAACTAATAAAAGTAACAAGATATGCATACAAGTATTGGACGCACCAATAGTAAAAGTATATAATACATTTATTGGACCCACGAAGAGTTATAGCATATTGACGCACGAAGAGTTATCTTTAAGCATAGAGCGTAATGGACGCACATACAAGTAGCGATTTGTTAATACTATTGTCGTAAACACTTACTTGTTCAAACTAAATAAATATTTTTGTTATCCTCAAAACTTAACCAGGGAAAGCTACATTTTTAAGAATTTAGTACTTAAACCTTTTTATAAAAAATTTGGTTTCAACAATCTCCCCTTTTGATGATGACAAAACTATTAATTTGGTTGAACACAGATTCTTTTTAAAACAAAATTGTTCCCCCTAAGAAAAACATTTCTAAGGGATGGACTCAAAGTCTGTTGGACGCAGAGTCGATTTGACGTAGTACACGAAATTTATTTTTACGAAACAAGTTTCAAGAGCAAGTAATATTATCTTTGTATCGAAGTTTAGTACTTGAGAAAAGTGTTTAACAGAGACAATTCCTTTTGAAAAGAAATAAACCCTGCAAAAAAAATTTAGAGCAGATCCTTCACAGCAACACAGTGCATTAGCAGAGTATTCACAATTTCAATTAAAGCACTTATATAAGTGCAACAGAATAAACAAAACAAGGATAATGAAACAACTAGAGGAGAAAATAATAATAATTCATAGTATCATTGAATCAGTATAAAATAAATTTGTTTGTAACAAGTCAAATTCCCATTATTCTCCCCCTTTGTCATCAGACAAAAAGAAAGAAAGACATCACTGTCAAAAAAAATTTGGCTAGAGAAAAAAAAATCAAGAGGAAGAAGGTGGAGGAGGAGGAGGTGGCCCTTGTTGAAAAAGAGATTTGAGGAGGTCTTCAACTCTCTTGTACATTAAGTCCATTTGATTATTCACGTAGGCCTGAAAAGCTGGGGGCACTTGGGTGAGAATGTCGCCAGTAAGGTTGTGGTTCCACAATAGCTAACTCAGTGGTGGAAGCCGGAGGGGTCACATCCATTTGCTGCACAACAGACTCAACTTCGTCTTCAGACAGAGGAAGGTCAACATCCCAAGGAAGTGAAGTTCTCCGGTATCCAAACATATGATCCCAGGGATAAGGCCTGCCTATGTTGTTAGACGGAGGTCTAGAGACATAGCTTGGACAAGAGAAGATTGTTGGTAAAGGCGAGTTCAGAGGCAGTCCAAGAAGATCATCTACCATATAGACAGGACGAAAACACTGGAAGCTCTGACTAGGCACAGTTATAGTATCTTCCTTATCTTCATCACTTAGTCCTGAAGAAGATGCTTGTTGCTCACACTCCCAAATGTGCTTTTCCCAGAAGGTCTTAGCCTCGTTCTCCTCAGCTTCTCCTTTAATCGAAACTTGCCACAAGAATTCAACATCAACATCAGGGGAACGTAAGCTCCCAAAATTTGGCTTAAAGATGATGGGCTTGGGAAAGGTGGCTTGGCTTCTGTACTTTTTCAAGTCTTTGTTTTTATTTAAATCCACCATTGGCAACCTTGGACAAACCCGATTCGGCTGAATCTTGATGGCAGTTGTAGAAGAGATGATCAGTGAAGGGGGTACAAATCTCAAATCCTTCAAGCGTAAGACTCCCTTAATGACACCGACAAGGATGGTGTCATAAGGGACTCACAACTGTCCCATTTCTTCCAAGGTGACAGGTTTGAAGGAGAGGTCACTGGGGAAGATGTGAACTTTTGTTGAGTAACCATCACAGCACCGAGAGCGTCTTGCTGTGAGTGAGAGAGAAGAGTCCTTGGATTCCCAAAGAGGAATAATGTGAGGAGAAACCCCCACAGAGAAAAGGTTAAGGTAAGAGGAGTTGTAGAAGGTCTTTTGAGAGAGGGAAGGTGAAGGAGATTGGAAAGGTATGATGTGAGTTTGAGAAGAAAAAGGTTCAGTGTTTAAGGGAGAGGAAGTTATTTGAGAGGTTGGGAAGGAAGTTTGTGGTTCTGGTTGAGAAGAGGGTAAAATGGAGGAAGAGGGAATGGTAGGTAGAGGTTCCTTAGGAATGGACGCAAGCTTGGAAGAGGGTTTCCTTGTGATGGGTAGCTTCGTCCGGGTTCCTTTGGGATGCTCGCAATGGACGCAACCTTCATCCTTTTAGCGATGGGTTGGTCATCTTCAGAGTCATCGTCCATAATGAGTCTCCGCTTGGGAAGGGCTTGGACGGAAGGTGATTTCTTCTTTGGACTCTCAGCTTTTGAAGGAATAAGAGGTCAAGTTTCGGGTCCGTAAAATCTTGGACGCTTTGAAGTTTCATCCTTAGAAGATTGCTTCATTCAAAGATTTGTTGCTCTTGGATCCGTCCAAATATCCTCTCTTCTTCTTCTTCAACATCTTTAGTCTCATGGGGACTAAAGATACCTTGATCTCTCAAGATCTTGGTTAAGAGAACACCATAGGAGATGGTGGTCTTCTTCCTTTTACACTTCTCTTGAAGTTCTTAAAAAGCAAAAGAAGGAGATTTGACTGTTGGACACAAAGATCGATGACACAGTGACAGGCATGAATCGTAGAGACCGAGTCTTTGGACCTCGCCTTATGGAGTATTGCCTTGTTCGTAAGTTGATGCAAAACTCTTGCCTTTGTCATTCATCTTGGAAGCGCTTATCTTCCCCGTGGATGACTCCTTTAGTAAGGTGTCAAGAACAAAGATCGCTTCCCCAAATGCTTTTTCCCAATCGTGATGGTGACTCCTTCCAACCAACATTGGGTGGCGTTGAGATGGTTACCTCCAAACCACAAATGTTTTCCCAAAACACATCCCCCGACCTACTGGCACATACCCGATGCGTCTTTCCGTAACATTTTCACCAATTCCCGGATAAACTTCCACCAAGTTCTCAAGTAACTATCCCAACCAGCACCGACGAGACATTCTTTGATATCTATTCCACATTCCGCTAAAATTGAAGTTTGGAACGAGTATTCAACGATATTCTCGGCTCTTTCAACATCAAGGGTCTTTCCTCCGCCATTTCTTAGGGTTAAGGAAATTTGAAAGAGAGAGAGAAATTTGCTAAGGTTCTTTTTGCAACTGTTTTCTTTCAAGGTTTGAAGGCGTAAAATTTGATCTTGTAAAGAAGGAAAATATTTATAGAAGAAGGTAGGTTTTTACACCGAAAGGTTTCTTGAGAGAAAACGAATCGTTTTTTTAAAAAAAAACAAACACAATAAATGTGTATTAAAGGCAATCGTCACGTCCTAAAGTAAAGTTACTTTCGTGACCTTTCAAAAAATCGACTCAATATGGGAAATTTGAAAAGTTTCAAACAAGATAAATGCAAATGATTTATGTCTTATCAAGAAATTTACCACACCATTTATCAAGTACAAAGCATTTTGGACGCAGATCTTCAATGGACGCAAGAAATATTAATTCTTTACAAATGCATACTTAGATGTTTTCGAATAAGAGTGAATCTATCCTCGAGAGGGGTTTTGTGAAAATATCCGCCCATTGATGATCTCAGATTCACATATTGAATATCAAACACACCTTTCTGAATATAGTCTCTTATAAAGTGATGTTTGATTTCAATGTGTTTTGCCCTTGAGTGTAGTATGGGATTTTTTGATAAGTTAATTGCAAAGCAGATATCACATAGTAAAGGAATCTTACTTTCAAAGATGTTGTAGTCTTCTAATTGATGTTTGATCCAGAGTAGTTGAGAGCAACAATTGGATCGCAGAGATATATTCACTTGTTTGTTGATAGAGCAATTGTGCTTTGTCTCTTGCTGGACCATGATACTAGATTTCCTCCAATGAAGTGACATCCTCCACTTGTACTTTTCCTTTCGATTCTATCTCCAAAGATAGTCGCATCACAAAAACCAACTAATCAGTACTCATGAGATTTCTTAAATACCAAACTGCATTAGTAGTTCCTTTCGTATCTCGAATATTCTTTTACAGCAATTAAGTGTGACTCTCTAGGATCAGATTGAAAACGTGCACAAAGACACACACTAAACATTATATCGTCCGACGCATGAGATATAAGAGTGATCCGATCATACCTCTATATACCTTTTTCGCCCACCTTTTATCCTTATCGTCCAATCTTAGTGTGGATGATGGATGCATTGGTGTGCTCATTGTTTAGCAATCGTCCAATTTGAATTTCTTCGAAGTTCATTTGTATATTTTGTCTCGATGAATGTAGATTTCGCCCAATGTTTGCTTCACTTGCAAACCTTAAAGAATTTTAATTCTCCCATTAAGCTCATTTCAATTCCTTCTGCATCACGATTGGAAAAATCCTTGCAAAGAGATTCATCGTAGCTCCAAAGATAATATCATCAACATAAATTTGAACTAAAATGAATTTCGAGTTTTTGTCTTTTCGAAAAAGAGTAGTGTCAACTTTTCCTCTAGAAAAACCGCTTTCTATTAAAAATGTGCTTAACCTTTCATACCAGGCTCGAGGAGCTTGTTTTAAACCGTACAAGGCCTTTTTCAATTTGAAAACATGCTCAGGGAAATTTTCATCCTCGAAACCAGGTGGTTGTTTAACGAAAACTTCTTCATTGATTATACCATTTAGAAATGCACTTTTTACGTCCATTTGATATAGTCTCATGCTATGATGAGCAACAAATGAAAGTAAAATGCATATGGCTTCTAGTCTAGCTACAGGAGCAAAAGTTTCAGTGAAATCAATACCTTCTTGTTGTGAGTAACCTTGGGCTACCAACCTTGCTTTGTTTCTCACAACCTTACAATCTTCGTCCAATTTGTTTTTGAATATCCATTTTGTGCCGATGATGGACTTGTCTTTAGGCTTTTGAACCAGCGTCCAAACATCATTTCTTTTAAATTGATTTAGCTCTTCTTGCATGGCTAAGATCCATCCTTTGTCCTTCAGTGCTTCTTCTATTTTTCTTGGTTCCATTTCAGAGATGAAGGCTACATTTGAGTATTCTCTGAAGGTAGATCTTGTAATGCATTTTTATCATCTGGATTACCAATGATTTGGTGTTCTGGATGATAAGTTTTGAAGTGCCAGCTTCTTTAACCATCAGTTGTTTCTTCTTTTCTTTCAACGTCCAATGCTTCTTTGTTTTGGGCTGCTGATCCTTCTCCTTTGTCTTTTAAGTTTAACTCTGCAAAGGACTCATCTAGCTCGACAAGTCATTGTCGAGGCTTTTGTCATTGAATTTAACATGAACAGATTCTTCAACAGATAGAGAGCGAGAGTTATATACTCTATATGCTTTAGATGTTTCTGAGTATCCTAGGAAAATACCAGAGTCAACTTTAGCATCAAACTTTCCTAAAGAATCCTTAGTATTCAAAATAAAACATTGACAGCCAAAAGAATGAAAGTAAGAGATGTTGGGTTTTCGTCCTTTCCACAATTCATACAGTCTTGTTTAAAATAGGTCTAATATATATTCTGCTTTTGAATATAACACGAGGTTAACACTTTAGCCCGTATGTTTGGAGATTGAGTTGTCATTGAGCATTGTTCTAGCCATCTCTTGAAGAGATCTATTTTTTCTTTCTACCACACCATTTTGTTGTGGTGTTCTTGGGGCAGAGAAGTTGTGATGAATACCGTTTTCTTCATAGAACAATTGGAAGCTCTCATTCTCAAATTCTCCTCCATGATCACTTCGGATTGAGTTGATACACATTCCTTTTTCATTTTGAATTCTTTTACAGAAAATAGAAAAAGACTTTGAAAGACTCATCCTTGTGAGCTAGAAACATAACCCATGTCCATCTAGTATAGTCATCTACTATGACCAATCCATATTTCTTTCCATTTAGTGAAGAAGTTCTTGTAGGACCAAATAAATCAAGATGTAACAATTCTAGTGGTCTAGAGGTGGAAACGATGGTTTTGGACTCAAAAGAATTTTTGATTTGTTTCCCCTTTTGACAAGCTTCACAAAGAACATCTGATTTGTACACAAGCTTTGGTAGTCCTCTCACGAGGTTATGCTTATTTAGTTTAGAGATTAATCTCAAAACTTGCATGACCAAGCTTCTTGTGCCATATCCACTGCTTCTCCTTTTATGGAAACTAGACATGATACATTTTGATCTCAAAGATCTTCCAAGTCAATTTTATAAAGATTGTTTTTCCTTTTAGCAATGAAGAGTATGGATCCGCCGTAGTTTTTAACTATACATTCTCCTTGATTGAATGAAACATTAGATCCACTATCACATAATTGACTAATGCTAAGCGATTATGTTTCAATCCTTCAACTAGAAGAACATTATCGATAGAGGGAAAAGGATGCTTACCAATCTTACCTATTCCAACTATTTTACCTTTCTCGGTTTCCTCCAAACGTGATTCGGAGCCTCCCGAATTAGTTTTGATGTCTTGGAACATAGATTCTTTCTCCCGTCATGTGTCGAGCAACCACCGTCTGTGTACCATGACAGTGTCTTCTTCTTGTTGCTAAGCACATCTGCAAGAGGAATTATCATATCCTTAGGTACCCATATCTTTTGGGTCCTTTTTTGGTTAGCTCTTGGAGATCCATAATATTTTGACCTTTTTTATTAAAAAGATCTATTGAGGAAGGGTAAACGTTCTTTTTACAAACATTCTTAATGAATTTAGGTTGAGTAGTAGTTTTTTGAAAAAACTGTTTATCAGTATCTTAATATCCCAATCCAGATTTGTCACGAGGGTCTCTGGAATATTTGAGTAAAATGTTTAGGTTGTTGGTGCTTTTTACAAATTTACTGAGGTCCTCCGTTAACTCTTTTACCTTATTATGAAGTTTATCAACTTCATCTGAAGTGTTGGACTCAGAAGATGTTCTTAAAAGAGCATTTTCAGTTTTTAATTTTTCACAATAAATTTCAAGTTCTTGTTTTTCTGAAAACATTTTTCCATATTCTCTAGTTAATTTTGAAAATTTTCTTTTCAATGATTTATATTCAACCGCTAAAATAGATTAATTATTTAACAACTCATCAAATGCATTTTGAAGATCAAGATCACAGTTTGTTACCTCATCTTCTTCTTCTTCTGACAAGGTGTTAGCCATGAGACATAGATTTGCTTCTTCTTCTGCTTCTTCTTCATCATCAGTAGTTGAAAGATCAAGATCTTCCCAGGTGGCCATTAATCCTCTTTTTCTTCTTTTGGAAAGAATCTCCTTTTCTCTTTATCCTTGATTACTGAAGGGCATACTTCTTTAATGTGTCCGGGCTTCTTGCATTCATAGCATATGATTGGACTCTTGTCTTTTGTTTCTGTTCTATCCTTTGGTGACCTTCGTCCAAAGTGCTTTCTCCGCATACCTCCTTTGTTTTTCCACATTGCTTGTATCTTTCTAGAGATGAAAGATAACTCGTCATTATCAGATATATCATCTTCTGCATGACTCGGCCTCGTCGATGATTTTTTCAGCTTTAAGTGCTTGGACGATCGCTTTATGAGCTTTAAGGGCAATTGATTTCCCTTTTCTTGAGCTTTCTCTTCTTGAAGTTCCAGCTCATGAACTTTAAGAGAACCCAAGAGTTCCTCCATGGTAAGAGAAGCTAGATTCTTTGCTTCCGTATGGCAAGAACCTTAGGTCTCCACTGCACCGAAAGACTTCTTAGGATTTTTCTGATATGATCTTGATTATCATAGTTCTTTCCCAGAGATCTCAAGCCATTGATTATTGTTTGGAATCGTCCAAACATTTGATCAATGTTTTCATGCTCTCCCATTTTGAAGAGCTCACTATGGGTGAACTGAAGATGCTTATCTTTGATTCTTTGACTTGAGATGAGCCTTCATGTGCTAAGGCCGTAGTATCCCATATCTCTTTAGTTTACAAACTATGGACTTTATCGTGCTCGATCCGGTGATGGCACACATAAGATAATGTTTGGCTTTTGAGTTAAGCCGATGTCCGGTTCGCTGTCCTTCCGTCCATTGTGGTCGAGGGAGATCCTCGTCATTCAACGTTGGTGTGGGTGTTTGATATCCATTTTGAACTAGGTCCCGAGATGTCCATATTTTGGGCATCAAAAAAGGCAATCATTCTCTTCTTCCAAAGAATCATAGTCGTTTCCATTGAATAGAGGTGGTCTGCTTACCGCTTGTCCTTCGTTCTCCATTTAAGGGTGTACTGGATCCTTTTCTCTGCATTGTTAGATGCTCAACCCAAGAGGCTGAGCTCTGATACCAATTGAAATAACCAAGTGAAACACAAGAAGGGGGGTTGAATTGTGTTTCTTAACCCTTTTTTTAAAATTAATAAAAGATTTTCCTTTTCAATAGAAAATAGAACACAACGAAGGATAAAGTTTGACAAGCAAAGAGCTTAGAACCAACACCCCTTAGTCCTATTCGACTCTATGGATTTTGAAAAGACTTTTAATAAAATGGTTAACACGTTCTAAAACCAAATAAAAGATCTTTGTTAATAAACACAATGGTAAACCCCAGAGGTTAGTGAATATAATAAAGCACACTAGAAGAGAAGAGAAGCTTACACACGAGATTTATCCTGGTTCACTCTTATCAACCAAGAGCTACGTCCATTCCTTCAACCGAGAAGGATTTTCCAACTAATCTTTTTCACGATTACATAAGTATTATGCACCTCTTCGTAACAAGTATTTTCAACCTCTTCAGTTCTATCTCACCAGTATTCTTTTACACACAGCCTCTTCAGGCTTACAAGGCTTAAGATGAATAAGTGAAAACAGATGAAAGCTTGAGTTTAAAAACTCACTGACAAATGAGAATAGACAATCGAGATCTCAAGGCTTTTTCTTTTTACACGTATATGGAAATCCAAGAAGAAATAAAGCTTTTTAGACTTTGTAGGATGCTTCGGCAAAGATCTCTTTATCTTTCAAGTCTTGCTTCTTCTCTTTATAAGTAAGAACAAATTGAGCGTACTTCATGGGCTAGATCGTCCAAAAACATTTATTACCGTCTGAACATTAAATGCATCTACCGGAAAAGTCTTGAACTTCTTCGATGGTGACTTTTATTCTCTCCGAGATTTCCAATCAATGAAAACAAAGTCCTGATTTGTCTAAGATCAGCAGACTTTCTTATTTGCATCTTTGTAGTTGTTAGACAATGTCGAAAAGTGGCTTAGTTGACTTCTTTCTCGTCGCCGTGAGTCAGTCGAGTTCTTTTCTAGCATTTAATGAGGAACAGTTCTTCATTTTTGAAATTTCACTTGGACGAGAGCTTGAGCTTGAACTTTGAAAGAGTTGAGTTGAGTCCGAAGCTTTGGCGCATGATCGTATTGGACGAACTAATAAAAAGTAACAGTATATGCATACAAGTATTGGACGCACCAATAGTAAAAGTATATAATACATTTATTGGACCCACGAAGAGTTATAGCATATTGGACGCACGAAGAGTTATCTTTAAGCATAGAACAGAATGGACGCACATACAAGTAGCGATTTGTTAATACTATTGTCGAAACACTTACTTGTTCAAACTAAATAAATATTTTTGTTATCCTCAAAACTTAACCAGGGAAAGCTACAGCTTTTAAGAATTTAGTACTTAAACCTTTTTATAAAAAAATTTGGTTTCAACATAATGATGATGATGTGTGATTGTGACTTTGATATGCATGAGTGTTGGATGCACAAATGAGGAAAAGTCAAACCATCAGTAGTCCTTGGCAAAACGAGGAAAAGTCGGATCGTGAGTAGTTGTTGGCAAAACTTGGAAAAGCTGGACCGTGAGTAGTCCTTGGCAAAACAATGAAAAGCAGAACCGTGAGTAGTCCTTGGCAAAACGATGAAAAGCCGAACCATGAGTAGTTCTTGGCACATATGAGGAAAAGCCGGACCTTGAGAGTCATTAGGCATTGTGGTGTATGATGATGGGGATTGACTATCAGTCATGTATTGCATTGTAATATGCATGTAAGTTGATGTAGGGTGAACCCTAGTTATGTTATTGCATTGTGATATGTACGTTGATGTAGGGTGAACCCTAGTTATGTTATTGCAATGTGGGGTGCATGATGATAAAGGGTGAAAATTGATTGTGCTGATTAGCAATTCGTGTAGAGCCTAAAACTGACATCGTTGAGCGATGACAAGCCATCGCTGAGCAATGGAACCCAGATATGGTGTGTCGCTGTGTGATGCCAAGCTATCACTAAGCGATGGTACCCAGAAAGGGGACGTCACTGAAAGACAATAGGCCTTGCTGAGCGAGGGATGTCAATAGCAAATTGGGTTAATTTCGTTGAGCGACAATATGACAACGCTAAGCAATCCAACCCAGAAATGAGATGTCGTTGAGCGACTATAAGTCTCGGTGAGCGATGGAAGTCAGTAGCGAATTGGTTGAAATTCGCTGAGCGAATACCCTGTATCCCTGAGCGATGGCTAAATTGCCCTCATTCCATGCTTTTCTAGCTTGTGAAGGTCATACACTTAGTTATAATCTATCAAGACTATTTTTATACTTTAAGAACCATCCATACATTATGTTATCGCTGGTATGTTTTCCCCATAATAAATTTCACTAGTCACTATGTAAATTTCCAAGTTAATCATTAAATTCACAATTGAAATAGATATATTGGTGACCTTATGTTCTCATCTCTTGACTCTCATGCATACCTTAATTACGACTGTATTCATATTCACTGTTATTTATATCTCACTCCCTTCACCCTTAGACTCGCAGGTTGAGCCAAGGCCCTCTACGTGGTGAGTACGGGGTTGTTGATAACTTGCCGTAGTAGTTGTAGCATTTATTTTATTGCCTTATTTTGGAGGAAGTTGAACTCCTTGATGTATTTGTTGGGTCAACATTGTATATTCATTTTTGTTGGGGGCATGATAGGGGAACTGGTGAACTA
Organism: Styphnolobium japonicum; assembly: GCA_023212625.1. Taxonomy (NCBI): domain Eukaryota; kingdom Viridiplantae; phylum Streptophyta; class Magnoliopsida; order Fabales; family Fabaceae; genus Styphnolobium; species Styphnolobium japonicum. The sequence continues at coordinate 25,611,869 of JALBWW010000003.1, forward strand.
TTGTTGATGTTCCCAGTTCCACTAGTATTTTGTTCATGCCGTTGTAGAAATTGAGATAACTCTTTGTAAATTGTGCTTAGTTACGATCGTAGTTAATATTAACATCTATGTTTTGTGCGTGGAACATAATGTTGTACGTTTCTGTCAAGGTCGGAGACCTCTTTACGATATTTGTTTTGCTTATGTTGTTGGTATTACGGATGACCGGGTCGATTGGTACATCTATTATGTTTGTTGAAATGGCTTTAGTATGATTAGTGTAGAGGAAACTCTACCATGTTTTTGTAAAATCACGAATATTCCCGTAAGCTCTTGTAAATTGATAAATTATGCGGTTAAAGATCAAGGTGTTTCACTTCTAACTATGAGACACGGCCGTGTCGATGTTAGACACGGCCGTGTGATATCTCTTGTGCGTTGCACATTTTGTCTCTAATTTGAAAATGAGGTGATAAAAACCTAAAGCGACACAAATAAAAGGTGGAGAAATTTTCGAAATAAGGTGGCATGAAGAGGAAGTGAAGATCCAAAGGCTTGAAGATCACAACCTCCATCAAAGGGGTTTTGATTTCTCTTCTTTCTAGTTTTTCCCTTTTTTTGGTTTTTCTTCAATGGACTTGTTTTATGAATTGGGATTGTTATTGAACATGAATTGCTAATCCCATAGATAGGGCTATGGGGATCTTGTTTTTTGATCAATTGGGTTGAACTTGAATTTGATTAAGGTAATTTGATTAGGCTTATTATATTGTTGAACTCTTCTCAAGACTTGATTAATTTTTGCATGCCTTAATTCATTGTTTGAACAGTGATCATCCACATTCGATTAGTGGACTCATATAATAAACCTAGAATTAGGTTGGTAAATGACCAATCATCAATTTATTCTATCATTTGAATTAACAATTAGGTTAGTTCATTTCTTGAATTGGGGTTTAATGCATTCTTAATTAATTCAAGTAATTGACCAAATAGGTGATTAATTGGGAATAGAATATTGTTTGTCCATGATCATTGGGACTCAATAGCAATTAAAAGAATTTGGCAAGAGAATTACCTTATATCATAATTGAATGAAAACCTGGTTAATTGGATTTAAGTGAACCTTGCGCCCTAGTTCTCCTCCAAGTGATTATTCTATGTTGCTTAATCTTTCATCTTTTGCCTTTACTTGTGTTGATTTTATTTGAGTTCCTCTCACATTTTTGATTGTCAAAATAACCAAGAGTTTAGCAAATCTTATAACACCCTCCTTCTTTATGAAAATATGAGTTCTAAATTTCTTTTCAATCGGATATAACCTAAAATAACCAGAAAAGAAATACCCCAATACTCAAAGATCTCAATAGTATACATCATAGGTACTTATATTCCAATCCTACTGTTTAACAACGTACATAAAAAGAAATACTCAATAGAATGTCTACAGACTCTATACCACCCAACTGACCAAAGTCCTAAACACTCAGCCATTTAGTATCCAAGTGGACACTTAATACGTCTGAATCACCGTGGAACCATATTCTAACAAAGCTGAACAAATCCTTCCTTAATGTCTTTGCCATCTTCACAAGACAAAAAGAAAAACAACACAAAACATACAAAACAATACAACAAAGAGGTGAGATCCTTGTCACCATCAATACCAATAAAGCAATGTAGAAAAATATAACAAATCATACAGATCCATACTAAATCAACAAATATAAACATGTTATCAAACAGTGGGTCAATGCAAATATCCAATGATTGACCCCCTACTCCATGGAGCTAAAAAACAAGTCGAAGAGAGTGATTGGGAGTACATGTTCCGTATCTCATTAGCCCCAAAAGTGCAATATAATCTCATTTGCGCAACCTGGCTCACCAGAACACTCACCACCAATCAGGAATAGGATAGTGTCTGGTCGGGATCGTTCGGTGTGTTGCAATCATATTACCACGGCACAGTGGTGCTTCCAACTAGCTCCCTATGGAGTTTTCGAATCCCGACGTCCCCAAAATCATTCGTAGATCTTCACTACACAATTCGCACCTGCACTACGATGTAAGCTTAACTCTTAGGCTTTGACCTTAACAACAAGTCTCAATAGACTATCACAATGCCGTGGTCAACTAACCCATGTGACAAAAGGTTGTCCAGACCTGTCACATAAAAAATTATCGGTTCGCAAACTAATTTGTAGTATAGAGAATGAACCAAATTGTCTCTCAAGGATCCAATAAAAACAAAGATTCAATCAGATCAAGATAATTAAAATGGGGGGTTTTGTTGTTGATTAACAAGATTGACAAAAGTATGGGACTTAAAGTTATTAACAAATCTAAAGAAGCAACCAATCCAAGGAAATTTACCAATCTTGAGTTTAATTCATCATTGATCACAAGGAATTCACTTAATTGCTAATCATGTTCTTGGTCTTAGATCACATCAAGACGGCTCAACATGATCCAAGAATCCTATACTAGATAAGCATCTAGGATTTAATTAACCAATGTTAGATAAAGTAAGCACCATCCAGACATAGATTAACTTAAGATTAAGGATTTAACCAAGCTAAACAATCCATCAAAAAGCTTTGATATATTGTTTAGTCTTTGTGATCCTCTTTGAATACATGATAATAAAGCTATTATCACATCAACTTCTGAATCAAATTAAGCAATTCAATCTAGATAAAAATCAAAAGAGGAAGAAGAGAAACTTAAATAACAATTAAGCAATATGAACAAGCGAAACAAGATCTCCAAATTAAACATCAAGATGGCTAATCCTTTGGATTGATAATAAGAGCCTAGCCTTCCATGGGCGGGAAGGAAGAACTCAAAAATAAAAGAACAAAAACGAAATTCTAAAGAGAATGGAGAAGAAGAGAAAGAAAACTCTCACAAATACTCAAACTTTCTTCAAACTTACTTCAAATTGAATGATGTATAATACAAAGAGATTGGCTCTATTTATACTAATCCTAGAAGCCAATTTGTAATTGAAAATAATCAGAATATAAGCTGTAAAAACTTGAAAATTGTCAAATATGGAAGCTTGATGCATGGTTGGTGGGTTGGTGCATGGTAGGTGGAAGGTGTATGGTTGGTGGCTTCAAGTCAGCAATTCTACTCTAACTCCTAGCCTGCTTTTCATGCCCTAAATGATGTTTTTCGCCATGGAGGTCCTATGAAAGTTGTGGCCAATTGTCTCCGTGAAATTTTGACGCTGGTTTCATGCCATTTGGACTTTTACAACTCCATATATGCTAAAAACACTGCACTTAACTCAATTTAGATTGGCAGAGTGTGTTTCCAAATTCAGACCAACTTGTAGCTTCATAATCATGCCTAAAACATCATCTACTGACTAAATGGTCTTCTGTGAAGTTTGAGATATGGGTCTTATCTTTCCAATGGCCAAGTTTCAGCTCCAAAGGAGGCCAATAGCCCACTACATTGTCCAATATGTGCACACTGCCCAGATTCTAGTGACAGCAAACCTACTCTGTATTACAGGGATATTTTGGACCCTTAGAAGTATGATTCTGTTCTTGAGTTCTTCATAAAACGTGTAGAACCTTGTCTTAGCTTTCCGAAGACACTTAGATCACCTCAAATGAATCACCGAGTCCCAAGTTATGGCCTAACCAAGGAGGAAAGGTCAAAATGCATCAAAATCCAAGAATTATTCACAATTTATATTAAAGCCCAATGAGACCCAACAACATTAAACTCATCTAAAATACTAATATTGGACACAATAAACATCTAATAAAGCCTAGTACAAAGCTAACATAAGTATCTCAAATTAATTGATCACCATGCAAAGTGCAATCACTCATAATTAATATAATAATTAATGGTCAACTAACCCATAATTATTAAATTAATCATGGTCAACTAGCCCATAATTATTGGTTTACCAAAACACAATCCCCTCGTGATTCGAGCCACCATTTTAAGAATTGCGTCAACTGTCATATCCAGGGTCCAATCTACGTCGACCTGATAGTAGTACCGATGTTTCTTATCCTATGGTGCTTTTAAAACATTTTCCAAATCACGTAATGCTACAGTTACGGTTTTCAAATCGCGTAACACCTCTGTTACATTTTATAAATCGCGTAACATTTCTGTTACGTTTTTCAATTTCGTAAAATCATTTTTCTGTTTTTCAAATCGTGTAACTTAACAATTAATATTTTTGAATTGCGTAACAATTTAAAATCACTTTTCAATCGCATAAAGCATTTTCTGGAAAAATTTAAATCGCGTAAAGCATTTTTTTTTACAAAAACTAAGTTATTTTGAACTAAATAAAATATTTCCAAGTCTATTCTCACTATGTGAGCTAAAAATAAGTTTCAAAGATGAATAGTAGTTTTTCAACAAATCTTTCAAAAATCATTTCTATTTTAAAAACATTTACTTCTACCTCAAATCATCACCAAAAACGTTTTTCTCAAATTTTATGAGAATAAAAGTCTTTAATAAAAATAAGCAAATAATTTGATACTGACCTTCAGAAAAATCTTTCAAAGTCCAAACTAACTTTTAGAAAAATATTTCAAGGTCCAAACAAATTTTCCAAAAAATGTTTCTACTTGAAAACATTTGTTTTCAATTTTAAATCATCACAAAAAAACTCTCTTATATTTTCGAAAATACTTTAAACCATATACTTATTTTCGAAAATAAAAACAAAATCCTTTGATAATGTAAATATCACTTCTATAATAATTTCTTTTCATAAACTTTCCATTTCCATCATGATTCATTGGTTTCCAGCCAAACATATGCACGTTCTTAACCATATTTTTCATCCACACATACATCATCTTATTCACACATAAGCTATATCACACTTTAATTATAATAAGTTCATGCCATATCTCAAAAACATAATACACATAGGATAATCAAATCATAAATCATAAAGCACAAACCACAAAACACCAATCATAAAACATGAAAGCATAAAATATAAACCATAAAAATCTATTCCTCACCACCATATTGGTTGATGAGAGAAATTTCCCCCATACCTTGGTTCACAAATCTTCCCAAGAACTTTGTATGGAATCCTTGTTCTTTACCAACACCAAATCATAAAGAAAACAAATACATATTATTCAAGCTTTAAAACATGGAATAAGATGATCATGGATCAATCCAATGATCTTAAATTTTGAAATAGAAATTTAAAAGTGAGGAGAAAGAATTTTCACCTTTGGTTCTTCAAACTTGGTTGGTCTAAAAGTAGCTCAAGGAAACTTTTTCTTAAGAAACCTACAACAACAAAGTTTCTCAAAATGGACTCAAGATGCTAGAAATTAAGTTAGAACTTTGGCTAGAATTTGGGAAGGTATTTTTGTGCTCCTTGGCCGTGAGCTTAGAGAGAGAAAGTGAAGGTTTTTGGGTGAGATTAAGATGAATGGTGATCTTGGCTATTTATAGAAGAAAAGTAACGATTTAAATGTAATTAAATAAAAAAATCAAGATAATGTTGCTTACCTTGGTCGGCCACTCCTTGGCTTGTTGGAAGGTGATGGTGTTCAATTTGGACATGATTCCCTTGTCATTAATAATAGGTGACTCACCATTTCATTTAATACCTAGGTGATTGATCAATCAATTTGAGACACTTATGTTAGCTTTGTACTAGGCTTTATTAGATGTTTATTGTGCCCAATGTTAGTATTTTAGATGAGTTTAATGTTGTTGGGCCTCATGGGCTTTAATGCAAATTGTGAATAATTCTAAGATTTTGATGCATTTTGTCCTTTCCTCCTTGGTTAGGCCATAACGTGGGACTCGGTGATCCATTTAAGGTGATCTTGGTGTCTTTGGAAAGCTAAGACAAGGTTCTACAAGTTTCATGAAGAACTCAAGAGCTGGATCGGACTTCTAAGGGTCCAAAATATCCCTGCAATGCAGAGTGAGTTTGCTGTCATGGAAATCTAGGCAGTGTGCACATATTAGACTACATAGTGAGCTATAGGCCTCCTCTAGGGCTGAAACTTATCCATTAGAAAAATAAGACCCATATCTCCAACTTCACTGAAGACGATTTAGTCAATAGATGTCGATTTAGGCATGATTATTAAGCTACAAGTTGGTTTGAATTTGGAAACACATTTTGCCAACCTAACTTGAGGTAAGTCCAGTGTTTTTAGTATATCTGGAGTTCTAAAAGTCCAAATGGCATGATTCTAACACCAAAATTTCAAGGAGACAACTGGCTACAACTTTCATGAAGATCTCCAAGACAAAATGCACTGTCTAGGTCATGAAAATCAAGCTGGAAGTCAGATAAGAGTTGCTGACTAAAAGCCACCAACCCACCTACCATGCACCAACCCGCCTACCATGCACCAACCCACCAACCATGCATCAAGCTTCCATATTTGACAATTTCTATGTTTTTACAGCTTGTATTCAGATTATTTTCAATTACAAATTAGCTTCTAGGATTAGTGTAAATAGAGTCAATCTCTTTGTATTATGATGATTGAATAGGAAGTAAGTTTAAAGAAAGTTTGAGTATTTGTTAGAGTTTTCTTTCTCTTCTTCTCCATTCTCTTTAGAATTTCATTTTTGTTCTTTATTTTATGAGTTCTTGCTTCTCATCCATGGAAGGCTAGGCTCTTATAATCAATCCAAGGGATTAGCCATCTTGATGTTTAATTTGGAGATCTTGTTTTACTTGTTCATATTACTTAATTGTTATTCAAGTTTCTTTTCATCCTCCTTTGATTTTGATCTAGATTGAATTGCTTAATTTGATTTAGATGTTTATATGATAATAGCTTTATTATCATGTGTTCAAAGAGGATCATAAAGAATAAACAATTTATTAAAGTTTTTTTATGGATTATTTAGCTTGGTTAAATCCACGATCTTAAGTTAATCTATGTTTGGATGGTGCTTACTTTATTTAACCTTGGTTAATTAAATCCTAGATGCTTATCTAGTAGAGGATTCTTAGATCATGTTGAGGCGTCTTGATGTGATCTAAGGCCAGGAACATGATTAGCAATTAAGTGAATTCCTTGTAATCAATGATGAATTAAACTCAAGATTGGTAAATTTCTTTGGATTGGTTAATTGGTTAATTGCATTTCTTTAATTCAACCGGTATATTTTATTTTCAAATCATCAAAACTCCTTTCAATTATCTTGATCTGATTAAATCTTTGTTCTTTTTGGATCCTTGAGAGACGATTCTGTTCATTTTCTATACTACAACATAGTTATGAACCTGTAATTTTTATTATTTGACAGGTCTCGACAATCTCTTTTCAAATTTGGTGCCATTGCCAGGGATTCAAAGACAACTATTTGATTAGTTCAAGACCCTATCTAACTCTAACAATTGTGTTTGTTTTTGTTTTTGTAGCTTTTTCAAGTGGAATTCGGCTAAAATTAGGTAAAAGGCATCGTGTAAAGATTTTGGTTCGGTAAAGTATCTCTGATTAAGCAGAATTTTGGTAGCCTAATTGAAAACATTATTTTTAGAAAGGCTCACTACATATAGTGAGACCACCCTTAATTTAGCTAAATTCCATCGTTTAGACCACATTTTTAATTTTTTAAGATTTTTTATCATTCTATTAGATACAATTTGTGTAGATTAAACTTGTGGTAGTCCCATAATTTTTAAAAATCTATAGATATGTTTTCTGTAATCGTTTTGTGTATATATTTAGACTTGTTTTTGTGATTTTGTGTTTTTGTGTTTGATGACTAATCTGATGGAGCATAAACTTGATGAGTTGGCTTATCTGGTGAGGTAGTTAACAGTGGAACAACATTAGTTACATGTGCAAGAACCTACAGGATTTTGTAGTATATGTTGTAGTTCTTTTCATCCCACATATGCATGCACCACATTACAAGATGATGGATATGTATTTCATGACCATTCTATTAATGCAACAAGTGTATTTCTTGATGAACCACAATACCAACAACCTGGATATGATCCTTATTCTGCTACCTATAACCTTGACTGGGGAGATTATCCGGACTTGAGATATGAAAATGCAGCACAACAGCAGCCAAACCATTATATAAAACCATTCCAGTAACCAATGAGTTCACAACAGTTCCAACCTTATGTTGGACCAAACAGTTTATACCAGCAGCCTATGCCCTAACAAGCTCTAGTAGGCACGAAATCTGAGCCTACATTGGAGGACTTAGTGAAGCAATTGGAAACTAATAATCTGTAGTTTCAACAGAGAACTGAGACCACCATTCAGAATTTGAATACCCAAATTGGTCAACTAACTTCTTCATTGAGTCAGTTGAGCAAGCAACATATACAAATATCTGATTCTGTAGAACATAAGATCATTGATGTGAAAAAACTAATTGATGATTTGTGTGCTGAATTTATTGGTTTTACTGATTTTGATGATTCTTTTTGTTGTACTGGTTATGATGGCGATATGATGTGTAATGCATGTGCTGAGATTGTTGTCTTTTTAAGACATGATGAATCTTTTTCAGCAGATTATGCAAAAATTCAATCTACAGAAGTAGTGCAGCCACCAAAATTGGAGTTCATTGTGGCTAAGAACTTCCTTACCGATGAGGAGGAGAGGTTGCTGCAGATTTTTAAGGAGAATCAAAGAGCCATCATACTTGCATACATTCCTAGCATTAGCCCTTCAATATGCACGCGTAGGATTTTACTTGAAGATGGAGTTAAGCCAATAAAGCAGCCCCAGAGGAGACTGAACCCTCTGATTCTGGATGTGGTGATCCATTACACTGGCTATGGTGTGGCCGATGGGATTTTGTTGCTTCTGCTATCCATAGGGCCAAAAGTCTTACTTTTCAACTCGAGGTTGAAATTATTTCCTGAGACAAATCTTCAATCACAGTGGTTGAAGACGTTAAAAGTAGCGCTTCTTGGGAGGCCACCCAAGTTTTCTAACTCTATCATCTTTCAAACTTTGACTTATTTGCAATCACAGGAATCGAGATAGAAAATCGGTGCCAAGTGAGAAAATCTATCGGAGTTTAATTTTTTCTGTCTTAATTTTGTCTTTTTTTTTTCATTGACATATGATTTTTCACCGGTTAAATGGCAGATAACGGTACTCTGTGAAAATCTTTTTCGGTCCTTTCAGTTACCCACAAATACTGAATCTGTACATAATTTTACTCAATTTTTTTCCTTTCTTCTTTCTTTCCTTCAAAATGGATAATTAGCTTGTTAACCTCCGAAAGCGATTTCCTTCTCTCCCTCAAAATGCTTTAACTAACATTTATTGTGCAAGGTTTGAGAGATTAATGATGCGTATGCACAAAGGCATCCCTGCAGATATACGCTGGTTAATTGAAGCAAATATCTGAATCACAGGGGAATTTTCTGATGCTCTTGTTTCATATATGCCAGGGCTAGGCAAAAGTTCATATGCAAAGAAAAGAAGAGCAAAAAGGTTACGAGTCTGTTATAAATGTGCAAGATAGACCTGTAACACAAAATGCAGATCAATTGGAATGGTGTCTATAAATCGACTTGACAAAATTGACATCATTAAGGATGGCATGAGTAAGGAGTCTTTAGATAACATTCTATTGACTCTTGATACGCATCCTAGTGGAGATGTGCAGAGAGTACTTCTCGATTTATGGCCAATATTCCAAGATGAACATGAGCGTTATAGTCTCGGGAATCTGACTCAAAAAGACCCTGTTTGCCATTTTTTAAGAAAATTGGATGGGAGATCGACCATCGACCCATAGAGAGCATTCAAGCCATTACTGGACATAAAACCTGAGGAAAATGTGAGCCACAATCACACCTCCCGTAAGTATTTTCTTTTTATTTTTCCTTTTTTTTCTTGTTCATTTTATAAAAAAAAATTCAAAAAAAAAAGTTAGCCGTATTTTTTTGAAATATAAGTTGTGTATTTTCAAACTTGTTCCGACACATATAGATTAGTCTTTTATCCTTGTCATATAGTTATTATCATTGCTGTGCTTCTTTACAAACTTGCCTGACACACAGATCTATCCCTTCTTTGTAGGTATAATTATTATACTTGAGTTTTGATTCCTTTAAATAATGCACTTTGCTCACTTCAGATCATTGATAAGGTGAGAGTACAAAAAACAAAGAGAAAAAAGAAAAAAGAAAATGGAAGTCACTTCAGCTTGTGGGATCAAGAGTGTTTGTGTCTTTTGTGGATCTAATCCTGGGAAAGATAAAGAGTTTGTAAATATTGCAAACCATCTTGGTCGAGTGCTAGCTGAGAGAGAAATCCATTTAGTTTACGGAGGAGGTAGTCTTGGGTTAATGGGTTGTGTAGCAACCGCAGCACATTTAGGAGGTGGCAAAGTCCTTGGTGTCATTCCTAGTCCTTTAGCTATTGGCAATCCCACTGGAAAAACAGTAGGGGATGAAGTAATGGTATCTTGCATGCACCAATGCATGAACATTATGATAGCAAATGCTGATGCCTTTATTGCCCTACCTTGTGGTTTTTGAACTTTGGAAGAGCTCTTCCAAATCACATCCTGGAAGACAATGCTCTACAAGTTTTATGAAGAACTAGAGCTGAATCAGGCTTCTAAAGGTCCAAAATATCCCTGTAATGCAGAGTGGGTTTGTTGTCACGGAAATCTAGGCAGTATGCACATATTAGACTATATAGTAGGCTATAGGCCTCCTCTTGGGCTGAAACTAGGCCATTGGGAAGATAAGACCCATATCTCTAACTTCACTGAAGACCATTTAGTCAATAGATATCATTTTAGGCATAATTATGAAGCTACAAGTTGGTTTGAATTTGGAAACATGTTTTGCCAACCTAACTTGAGGTAGGTACAGTGTTTTTGGCATATCTGGAGTTCTAATAGTCCAAATGGCATGATTCCAACGCCAAAATTTCAAGGAGACAACTGGTTACAAATTTCATGAGATCTCCAAGCCAAAATGTATCGTCTAGGTCATGAAAATCAAGCTGGAAGTCAGATAAGGGTTGCTGACTAAAAGCCACCAACCATACACCAACCCACCTACCATGCACCAACCCACCAACCATGCATCAAGCTTCCATATTTGAATATTTCCATGCTTTTATAGCTTGCATTCAGATTATTTTCAATTACATATTAGCTTCTAGGATTAGTATAAATGGAGTCAATCTCTTTATATTATACATCCTTCAATTTTAAGAAAGTTTGAGTATTTGTGAGAGTTTTCTTTCTCTTCTTTTCCATTCTCTTTAAAATTTTGTTTTTGCTCTTTATTTTATGAGTTCTTCCTTCCCATCCATGGAAGGCTAGGCTCTTATAATCAATCCAAGGGATTAGTGTTACCAAGTGGCTTCAATAACTCAAAAGGGGGGGTGAATTGAGTTTTCAAAAACTTTCGCAAGATTTATTTTAATGATGCTAATTATTTAAAATCAATGGACTTGCAAAGGATAATGACTAAAATTAATGAGCTTTTTAATACATAAAATATAAAACAAGAATTCACAACATTAAAAACATCAAGCTAGATAAGTTGATAGAATATAACTTATAAGTAAAAGATAATGGTTGAGAGAATGCAAACAAGATTTATACTGGTTCAATCACTTCTTGTGATCTACGTCCAGTCCTCGAGATCGTCCACCCGAGATTTCAACTATACTTCAAGCTTCTAACTTGGGTGCTTGATAAAAACCCTTACAATATAGAGCACTCTTCACTTAGTATGGGATCCTCCACCCTCTATGTGCAAGAGCCTCCCTCAATACAACAAGGAATTTCTCTCCTTCAACTTACACAAGATAATCTAATGGTTTTGGGTAGATTGTAACTCTCACAAGAGCATATATACAACTTGAAGAACAGATGAGTATATGATCAAATCACTAAGCAAGCTTTTTCAAATAGAAAACAGAGTATGATGAACTGAAGATTAGAAAAAGCTCTTTCAAAATGAATTTCTGATCTTGGGTATGTTTGAAACTTAATTTAGATGAGCTATAAATAGCTCTTACAAGTTTTTGATCCGTTGGGTAGTAGGTAGGTATTAAAACAATATTCAAACTAGCCGTTGGAAAAGTTTCTGGAGCGTGTGTAGTCGACTACACAACTGTTGTAGTCGACTACGATGCCTTTCTGACTTTTAAAAACATGAGAGTTTATTATCAAAAGTATTCTTGTAATCGACTACACTTACAATGTAGTCGACTACAATAGCTCTCGGATTCTTTTTAAAAGCAAAGGCATCCGAGATATATGATCAAAGATATTATGTAGTCGACTACAGATATTATGTAGTCGATTACATGTCTTCTCTGGTTTATGCGCTTTTAAAAAGGAACAATTTTTTAAAACGATGTAGTCGACTACAATAACTTTGGTAGTCGACTACAAATGTCCTCGGGTTAACATGTATTTAACAAAAGTATTTTTATCAGCATTGTAGTCGACTACCTCAGCATTGTAGTCGACTACAAGCATCCTCGGGACATTTATAAATGACAGGCATTTCAAGGTTTTGCCTATTGGTAGTCGACTACAATACCTGTGTAGTTGACTACAAGTTTGTTCTGACTTTTGGAAAACGTTGTAAACTTAACATTTTCCAGCTGTGTAGTCCACTACATCAATCTTGTAGTCGACTACAAGTGACTTAAAAACTCATTTTTGATAAGTTAAAAAATCTTTCTTTCCAAAGCATTTTTAAAGATAACTATCTTTTTATCAAACCTTATTTTAGGAATAGTTTTGTAAGATTAAAATAAAATGCTTGCTAGGTGATTTAAGCAATTAATTACTCTTACAATGATAAGTAAAAGCCTATAAGTCTTGAGTACTCCTTGTGAACTTGTTCTTGTCTTCTTGGTGCGGAATCCTTTGTTTGGTTATCATCAAAATTCAATATGACAAATGTTGCTCACAATTAGTCATCTTGATATTTAATTTGGAGATGTTGTTTTACTTGTTTATATTGCTTAATTGTTATTTAAGTTTCTCTTCTTTCTCTTTTAATTTTGATCTAGAATGAATTGCTTAATTTGATTTAGATGTTTATGTGATAATAGCTTTATTATCATGTATTCAAGAAGATCACAAAGACTAAACAATATATCAAAGCTTTTTTATGTATTGTTTAGCTTGGTTAAATCCCTGATCCTAAGTTAATCTATGTTTGGATGGTGCTTACTTTATCTAACATTGACTAATTAAATCCTAGATGCTTATCTTGTAGAGGATTCTTGGATCATGTTGAGGCGTCTTGATGTGATCTAAGGCCAAGAACATGATTACCAATTAAGTGAATTTCTTGTGATCAATGATGAATTAAACTCAAGATCGGTAAATTTCCTTGGATTGGTTGCTTCTTTATATTTGTTTACAACTTTAAGTCTTGTACTTTGTTTTAATCTTATTAATCAACAACAAAACCCCCTTTTATTATCTTGATTTGATTAAATCTTTGTTCTTTTGGGATCATTGAGAGACGATTCGGTTCATGCTCTATACTACAAATTAGTTTGTGAACTGGTAATTATTATTTATTTGACAGGTCTCAACAAGGGTGACCTCACTGTAAATAGTGAGCCTTTCTCAAAATAACGTTTTCCATTAGTGTACCAAAATTCAGGTCAATCAGAGATACTTTACCGAACCGAAATTCTTGATATAATGCCCTTTACCCTATTTCAGCCGAATTCCACTTGAAAAAGCAGTTCATTCTTCCCCGGTTATGGCGCCAAATTTGACAAGAAGTTGTCGAGACCCGTCAAATAATAAAAATTTACCGGTTCACAAACTAATTTGAAGTATAGAGAATGAATCGAATCGTCTCTCAAGGATCCAAAAAGAAGAAAGATTTAATCAGATCAAGATAATTAAAAATGCTGGTTTTGATGATTTGAAAAGATAATACACTAGTTGAATTAAAGGAAAGTAATTAACAAATTAACCAATCCAAGGAAATTTACCGATCTTGAGTTTAATTCATCATTGATCACACGGAATTCACTTAATTGTTAACCATGTTCTTGGCCTTAGATCATATCAAGATGCCTCAACATGATCCAAGAATCCTTTACTAGATAAGCATATAGGATTTAATTAACCAAGGTTAGATAAAGTAAGCACCATCCAAACATAGATTAACTTAAGATCCAGAATTTAACCAAGTTAAACAATCCATCAGGCATTATCAAAAAGAATGATCAAATCATCCAAAATCAAAGGTGCATAGTTATATAGAACCAGAAATCTAGCAACATAATCAATATCAACAACTAATTATCATAAATCACCATAAGTAAGCCATAATTCAAAGTATTTGCATAATTGTTAAACAAATACCAAGTCATAACCTCATAACGATAAGAAAGTGAATTACACTTTGGGTTAGCTTATCATCAAAATACTAAGCAAAAATAAAAGATCTATCATCACTAAGCCCCAACTCCATCATCATCTGCATCTGCATCTGCATCACATCTACTCTCTAATGCTTGCAGTCTGGCTATGATGTCAACTACCGAGAGTCAATATAACTAGAGCAGTTGTTGGGTTTCGCAACCAGAAAATATGCAGCGGAAAAAAAAAATACGAAACCCTCCAAGGATCCAAACGATGGTCATAATACGTGCTAAGATGATTACCTTAATGACAAAGCCAATGTCGTGATAAACAGTAAATCACGAATGCTGCAACGCACGAACGTGGTTGTAGCGTTTCTACGGAATCCACACGAACGGATGCAATGGTCTCCTCCTTTGACATGGTGCTAGCCACGAATGGGGCAGACTCTCTCTGCGAGTTCTCTCTGACTCTCTCCCTATTAGAAAACAATTTCTGAATCTGAGTTGTGCATAATGCAGTAGTGTGGCACAAAGAGTCTAAGAGATGTTTATGTAGGCCCCTACATATATCTTTCCTAAGTCAGACTCATATGTCGGCCTATTCAATTGGGTTGGCTCACTAGTCTTACTAAAGGTCCAACTAGCCCTTATTTAAATCCATTCTAATCCATTCAATGTGTGTGATCCTATAGAATCCTATTACGTCGACAATAATATTAAATCCTATTTTATATTACAATTAGTAGCAAGGCATCACTGCTACTCATGTAATAGGAATGTCAGTAATTCGGTATAACCTAACAGTGACTAATGATATCATGTAGTCTAGTCTCTTTGTCTTGATATCTTGATTGAACACAAGGCATGGAACGTGTCACCCCTGTAAAGTTTAATCATTGATTTCTTAATCCCAGAGGAGACTTATAAAGACAAATGAGATATTGCTCCCGTTAAGTGGGAGGAACAAATCCCTATATACATCACTCACATCCCTCCGCATGACTTGTAACATGTCCAATAACTGACTTTATGATCACCTCGTTACAGGTGACGTTTGACGATATTAAAACATATAACTCCTCATGTAGGGAACCATAGTGACCTCAACTCAAAGGACCATGTACACCATTGTCACTATGAGAACCGCTTATGACACTCACGTAATAATCCATGTTGTGTTCATATGATGGGTCAGTCCAGTACATCATTACTCTAATATGTACTTGTGTGTAGACTTGAAATCTCATATCCATGACCTGTGAGACACGGTCATCAGGCTACTCACATACTAGTCTCAATGCATCACTGTCATCCTAATTGATAGTAATACTCAACTATGGACATTTAAGAATAGCGTTCCAATTTAGCCAATAGTATCTCACTATCAAGTCACATACTTGATATTCCATGACATAGAACTTTCATTCTAAGGACTCTATTATGTTCATTTAATATAAATAAATAACATAATAAATGAAATGTCTCATATATTAAATAAACGTTATGATACAATGTAAACCATAAATTCAATATATAACTGGCCTCTAGGGCATACACCAACAGTGGTCATCCATGGTGTTCATCCGACTATGCATCTCTTGAGCTGTGGTTTGCATGAATTCCTTCAACCAGTGAAATCCATCAAGAAGCTCACCAATGGCATGAGAATAATCCGGAGGTGGCTCATCTTGGTCTTCTTCATGTGCCATATACTCATCCAAAGCTCATTTTGCACATCTTCATCATCTGACTCATCATCTGCATCACCAACTCTATCCCATTGCCCATTTATCTTCTTGATCTTCATTCTTTTCAGGTATTTCTCATTTATGACATGAGAAGGAAGTTCCAGAAGGGCTGCTTCTCCAACAGCAAATTTTTTTAATTTCATCAGAATTTTGGTGATAAACAAGGCATAGGGCAGGGGAATGTGAGTTATTCTCCTAGACTTCAGCATGTCCTGAGTTATGTAAAATGGCCAGTTTATTTTCAACCTTCCTTTCATGGCTTATAGTACAAAAACATCTTCCTCAGTAACCACAACAAGATTACTGCCTCTAGGGATCAGGGGTGCTCACTAGGACATAATGGAGCAATCTATTCTCCACAGAGAGATGCCTAGCTCCTATTCTCTTAGTGGGAAAGGGACATCCTTCCCTCAACAAACTTCTTACAGCATCATTTCTATTCAAGGCATTCCAATGCCGCATATTTGTTCCATCAAAATCACCACCTTCATACTTCAACCCTATTAATTCGTCTAAAATACCATATCTAAGCACAATTTTAATTCCTTTGACCCCAGAAGACAAAATATTATCCTCATATTTCAAGTTGTAGTAGAAAACCTTAATTAAGTCAGGATAATAAGGTACTTCAATAGTGGAACGGTTATTCCAATTCAACTCAATGAGCACATTGACAAAATTAAATCCTTCAAAGGTGAAGAAATCAAAATACAAATACCTGGGCTCCACAATTTTCTTCAGCTGGAAGGATGAGATGAAGGTTTCTATTTGTGCAAGAGGGGTGAAGAGCCTCTGAAGATCCAAAGTTAACGGTTGAGGGTTTCTTCCACTTCTTTACTTCTTGGATGCGCACGCTCCTCGTGCACTCAATTCTGCAATGAATAAACGATAGAAATTAGGAAAAGATGAGATGGAGTGGTCGAAATAGGGTTTGGAAGTGAATGGGTGGTTTAATTTTGGGTGGAATGGATGATTTGGTGGATTTGGGGAAGTGGGTGTGAGAGCAAGGGTTTTGGGTTTGAAGGAAATAGGGGAAAAAGGTACGTTGGGTTGTTTTAGAGCGAGCAAGATATCCAGATATTTCATGTGGTATTCGGATATTTCATTTTCCAAATTTCAACCAATTCCCCTCTATTACCAAATATCTAGATATTTAGCTGTGGAATATAGATATTGTAGTTTTAATGAAATCCCTTATTTTGCCTCTGACTTCAAATATCTTGATATCTCCTTTTGGTATTGATCAATCAATTTGAGACACTTATGTTAGCTTTGTACTAGGATCTAATAGATGTTTATTGTGCCCAATATTACTATTTTAGTTGAGTTTAATGTTGTTGGGCCTCATTGGGCTTTAATGCAAATTGTGAATAATTCTTGGATTTTGATGCATTTTGACCTTTCCTCCTTTGTTTCGCTTATTCATATTGCTTAATTATTATTCAAGTTTCTCTTCTTACTCTTTTGATATTTATCTAGATTAAATTGCTTAATTTGATTTAGATGTTTATATAATAATAGCTTTATTATCACGTATTCAAAGAGGATGACAAAGAATAAACAATTTATTAAAGCTTTTTGATAGATTGTCTAGCTTGGTTAAATTCTGGATCTTAAGTTAATCTATGTTTGGATGGTGCTTACTTTATCTAACCTTGGTTAATCAAATCCTAGATGCTTATCTAGTAGAGGATTCTTGGATCATGTTAAGGCTTCTTGATGTGATATAAGGTCAAGAACATGGTTAGCAATTAAGTGGATTCCTTGCGATCAATGATGGATTAAACTCAAGATTGGTAAATTTCCTTGGATTGGTTGCTTCTTTAGATTTGTTTACAACTTTAAGTCTCGTACTTTTGTCAATCTTGTTAATCAACAACAAAAACCTCATTTCTAATTATCTTGATCTAATTGAATCTTTGTTTTTGGATCCTTGAGAGACGATTTGGTTCATTCTCTATACTACAAATTAGGTTGTGAACCGGTAATTTTTATTATTTGATGGGTCTCGACAACCTCTTGTCAGGTATCACGATATCTATACCTGAAAAACATTTTGCTGCTTCAAGAGCTCTTCTTAAACAAGGATTTGAGAGGCTTAGCTTAGATGGTGTACCTGCAAAACAATTTTAGGGGACTCTCTAATGCTTAAGTCAGTAATTGAATGCAAGAAATAATTTAAGCATTAATTTAAAACATTCATACACAACATATTAATGAATTAAAACATGGTTTTAAATACAACTTTGATCAATCATGTCAAGTTCCCTTCTTATGAAAAAGAAATTTTCTTTTACAAGTGGTTTAGTAAAGATATCAGCCAGTTGTTTTGTTGTTTCCACAAATTCAAGCACACAATCTCCATTTTGTACATGATCTCCTATAAAGTAGTGCTAAATTTCAATATGCTTGGTTCTAGAGTGCATTATGGGATTCTTAGTCAAGTTAATAGAACTAGTGTTATCACACCTTATAGGGATGTGATCAAGCACAAGTCCACAGTCTAAAAGTCGTTGCTTCATCTAAAGGATTTCAACACAACAACTACCAACTGCAACATATTCAGATTCAACAATAGACAATGCCACACTATTTTGCTTCTTGCTATGCCAAGAGACAAGAGAGCAACCTAGAAAGTGACAAGTCCCGCTAGTGTTTTTCCTATCTATTTTGCACCCAGCAAAATCAGAATCGGAATAACCAACTAGACTACTTGAGGCACTCTTGGGGTACCATAAGCCCATTTGTGGAGTGCCTACTAGATACCTCATAATTCTTTTGACAACACTTAAGTGTGATTCCTTAGGATTTGCTTGAAATTTAATACACATGCATACACTAAACGTGATATCTGGTCTACTTGCAGTAAGATAGAGTAGTGAGTCAATTATACCTCTATATTTTGAAATTTCTACTAGTTTACTACCTTCATCTTTGTCCAACCGACAAGAGGTGCTCATAGGAGTATCAAAAACCTCTGATTCTTCCATTTCAAACCTCTTGAGCAACTCCTTGTAGTACTTGGCTTGATTGATGAAGATTTCATCATTTGTTTGTTTGATTTGCAATCCAAGAAAGAAGGTAAGCTCTCCCATCATAGACATCTCAAATTCACTTTGCATTATATTGGCAAACTACTTATGTAAAGATTCATTAGTAGCAAAAAAAAATGATATCATCTTATAGATTTACACAAGGAGAATGCCATGCTTTCTATTTTTAATGACAAGTGTAGTGTCAACCTTTCCTCTAGTAAATCCTTTTTCTAAAAGAAACTTGCTCAATCTTTCATACCAAGCCCTAGGAGCTCGTGTTAAGTCATACAATGCCTTTTTAAGTTTAAAAACATGATTGAGCAGTTCATAATTTTCAAAACCGGGAGATTAGTCAACATACACTTCTTGAATAAAACCATTCAAAAAAGTACTTTTCACATCCATTTGATAAAGTTTGAAATTCATTATGCAAGCATATGCAAGTAACATGCGTATAGCTTCTAATCTAGCAACCGAGGCATAGGTTTCTTTGTAATTTATTCCTTCTACTTTATTATAACCTTTAGCCACTAGCCTAGCTTTGTTTCTTGTAATTATTCCAGTTTCATCAAGTTTGTTCCTAAAAACCCATTTGGTGCCAATAATAGGATGACCATTGGGTCTTGGAGCAAGTTCACAATTTGGTTCCTTTCAAATTGATTTAACTCATCTTGCATTGCCAAGATCCAATGTTCATCATTTATGGCCTCATCTACGTTTTTAGATTCAACTTGGGAAACAAAAGCCAAATGATTGCATACATTTCTAATGGAGTTTCGAGTAGTTTGCCTTCGAGAGACATCTCTAATTACTAAGTCAAGTGGATGGTTTCTATTTGTTCTCCATTCTCTTGGTAAGTCATTGGTTTGTTGTTGAGCTTGTTATGGGGAAACAATCTCTCCTTGCTCTTCATTCTTGAGGTTCTCCACTTTGTCATTCAAGTGAGTATTGGTCAAATGATCTGCAATATCATCAACAACATCCTCTCTTAGCCCAAAGGAGTTAGTTTCATCAAATACAACATGTATTGATTCATCAATTATCATTGTTATTTTATTATAAACTCTAAATGCATTACTAGTTAATGAATAACCAAGAAATATACCCTCATCAGATTTTGCATCGAATTTGCCCAAGTTATCCATTCCATTGTTTAAAACAAAGCATTTGCATCCAAAGACATGAAAGTGAGAAACATTTAGTTTTCTTCCTTTGTAGGGTTCAGAAGGAGTTTTTTTCAAAATGGGCCTTATTAGTGCCCTATTCATTACATAACAAGCGGTGCGAACCGCATCGGCTCAAAAATATTTGGGAAGATTAGTTTCACTGAGCATAGTTCTAGCCATTTCTTCTAAACTTCGATTTTTTCTTTCTACAACTCAATTTCATTGTGGAGTTTTAAGGGCTGAAAAATTATGCTCAATGGCACTTTCATTACAAATGGTTTCAAAATCTTGATTTTCAAAATCCCCACTGATCAATCAATTTAAGACACTTATGTTAGCTTTGTACTAGGCTTTATTAGATGTTTATTGAGCCCAATATTAGTATTTTAGATGAGTTTAATGTTGTTGGGCCTCATTGGGCCTTAATACAAATTGTAAATAATTCTTGGATTTTGATACATTTTGACCTTTCCTCCTTGGTTAGGCCATAACTTGGGACTTTGTAATCTATTTAAGGTGATCATCGTGTCTTTGGAAAGTTAAGACAAGACTCCACAACTTTCATGAAGAACACAAGAGCTGGATTAGACTTCTAAGGGTCCAAAATAGCCCTGCAATTCAGAGTGGGTCTGCTGTTATTGGAATCTGACCAGTGTACACATATTGGACCATATCGTGGGCTATAGGCCACCATTTGAGCTGAAGCCATTAGAAATATAAAACCCATATCTCCAACTTCACTGAATACCAATTAGTCAATAGATGTCGTTTTAGGCATGATTATGAAGTTACAATTTGGTTTGAATATGGAAACACATTCTGCCAACCTAACTTGAGGTAGGTGCAGTGTTTTTGGCATATCAGGAGTTGTA
The DNA here is from genome assembly GCA_023212625.1 of Styphnolobium japonicum. NCBI lineage: Eukaryota > Viridiplantae > Streptophyta > Magnoliopsida > Fabales > Fabaceae > Styphnolobium > Styphnolobium japonicum. The sequence goes on from JALBWW010000003.1 coordinate 25,633,017, forward strand.
AAAGTCCAAATGGCATGAAACTAACGGCAAAATTTCAAGGAGGCAATGGTTTACAAATATCATGAGACCTCCAAGCCAAAATACACCGTCTAGGTCATGAAAATCAAGTAGAAGTCTAAGAAGAGTTGCTGAGTTGAAGCCACCAACCCACCTACCATGCACCAACCCACCAACCATGCATCAAGCTTCCATATTTGACAATTTCCATGTTTATACAGCTTGTATTCAAATTATTTTCAATTACAAATTGGCTTCTACGATTAGTATAAATAGAGCCAATCTCCTTGTATTATACATCATTCAATTTTAAGTAAGTTTGAAGAAAGTTTGAGTATTTGTGAGAGTTTTCTTTCTCTTCTTCTCCATTCTCTTTAGAATTTCGTTTTTGTTCTTTTATTTCTGAGTTCTTCCTTCCCATCCATGGAAGGCTAGGCTCTTGTAATCAATCTAAGGGATTAGCCATCTTGATGTTTAATTTGGAGATATTGTTTCGCTTGTTCATATTGCTTAATTGTTATTCAAATTTCTCTTCTTCGTCTTTTGATTTTTATCTAGATTGAATTGCTTATTTTGATTTAGATGTTGATGTGATAATAGCTTTATTATCATGTATTCAAAAAGGATCACAAAGACTAAACAATATATCAATGTTTTTTGATGGATTGTTTAGTTTAGTTAAATCTTCGATCTTAAGTTAATCTATGTTTGGATGTTACTTACTTTATCTAACCTTGGTTAATTAAATCCTAGATGCTTATCTAGTAGAGGATTCTTGGATCATGTTGAGGGGTCTTGATGTGATCTAAGGCCAAGAACATGGTTAGCAATTAAGTGAATTCCTTATGATCAATGATGAATTAAACTAAAAATCGATAAACTTCCTTGGATTGGTTACTTCTTTAGATTTGTTTATAACTTTAAGTCCCGTACTGTTGCCAATCTTGTTAATCAACAACAAAAACCCCCCCATTTTAATTATCTTGATCTGATTGAATCTTTGTTTGTATTGGATTCTTGAGTGACAGTTTGGTTCATTCTCTATACTACAAATTAGTTTGTGAACTGATAATTTTTATTATTTGACGAGTCTCGACAATCTCTTGTCACCCACCATGATTACTTCTTATGGATACAATACTAGAGGTTTTCTCATTTTGGATTAACTTAGCAAGTTTTCTAAAAGCTTTGAATGTCTCATTCTTATAAGCAAGAAATAATGTCCAAGTAAACCTAGAATTTTGGTATACTAATTGAAAACATTATTTTGAGAAAGGCTCACTATTGAAAATGAGGTCACCCTTATTTTAGCCAAATTCCATCGTTTAGACCATTTTTTCAATTTTTAATGATTTTTTATTGTTTTGTTGGATAGCATTTTTGTGTAGATTTCACCCTGTGGTGGTTCCATAATTTTTAAAATTCATTTGATACTGTTTTTATTTTCGTTTAGATTTTTGGAGTATTTGTTTTAGGAATTTTTAGTGTTTTAGTTGTTATTACTTTTCTATACCTTCCTATGAGTTGCATGCTGTATGACTAGGTCTAATCCCGGTACCTTACATTCATTTGATCCTGAAATTGATAGAACCTTTCATACACTTCTCAGAATTCATAGGACTGGTGGTAGCATTCATAAAGCTAATCAAATAGCTTCTGGAATTGGATTTGAACTTGGCATTGCATCTGATCTTGTTGTTTACTCTGTTAATCCTGTTGAGTCTGTATCTATTAGTGCTTCAGTGTCTGATACTGAGTCTGCTGATTTTACTATGGCTAACAATAATAATATGACCCTTAAGGAATGGGCTGCACCTAATATGAATTATCAACCTTTGTGTATTCAATATCCTGAACTTAATGTTGATTTTGAGTTGAAATCTGGATTGATACACTTGCTGCCCAAGTTTCATGGTCTTGCAGGTGAAGATCCACATAAACATTTGAAGGAGTTCCATGTTGTCTGCTCCACCATGAAACCTCATGGAATAGTTGAAGATCACATCAAGCTGAGGGCCTTTCCTTTCTCCTTGGATGGTGCTGTTAAGGATTGGTTGTATTACTTACAACCTTCTGTCATCACTTCTTGGAATGACATGAAACGACTGTTTCTGGAGAAGTTCTTTCCTGCATCAAGAACCGCTGCAATAAGGAAAGATATTTGTGGCATAAGGCAACTCAATGGTGAGACTCTCCATGAGTATTGGGAGAGAGATTAAAGAAATTGTGCACGAGCTGGCTACACCATCAAATTAGTGATCAACTGCTAATCCAATACTTCTATGAATGGTTACTACCTATGGATAGTGTTGGAACCAAAGAATCTTTGTGAAATTAGGTTTGGAACCAAATTGTTTAAGGAATTAATACCCCATAAAGTTGTGAAGATAACAAAAGTTTTAATTTAGAATGAATAAGTGAAAGACTCGTGTAACTTGTTTCTAAACTGTTTTGTAAATTTCTTAACAAGAAAACAAAGTGTTAACAAATAGTTACTAGTACGTGCGTCCATTCTTTCTTGAGCTAAAGGAAACTAAGTATTCGTCCAATACCTTTTTAATTATTTTTTTAAAGTTATTATATTGGATCGTCTAAAGTTTTCCTTACTAAACTCAGGATTCAAAGCGTTCGTCCAAAAGCCAAAATTCAAATGTGAAGAAATTGTTCATTATTAAATGCTGAGAAGGACTTTGACAAAGTACACTACAAAAGAAGTCAACTAAGCCGCTTAGCTGACATCGCTAACAATTACAAAGACCTGCAAATAAGAAACTTTCTGCGCGCTCAGATAAGTCAGGACTAAGCTATCATATTCTTGGACATTCCTGATAATCAAAGTGTCTTTTCAGAAGAAGTTCTACACGATATCAGCTTATGTATTTAATATTGCTCTGAATGGTAATAAATGTTTCTGTTAGACAAAGAAGCTTATGAAGACTGCTCCAAATGCTCTCACCTATATATATATAAATGTCTTCGAAGAAGAAAGCAAGAGAATAACAATCTGTGTGATCAAAAGTATAAAAGATTCAAAGCTTTCATTCTTCCTAGTACTCTTAATCTTGTAAAGAGTTCAAGTCTTGAGATTTATTTTCTATCCTCACCTGTAGTGAGTTAAAAACTCAAGCACTTCTACATCTTCTTTTATTCAACTTGGTTGTTTAAGCCTGAAGAGGCTAGGTATAAAAGAATACTTGGATCTTAGATCCTGAAGAGGTTGAGAATACTTGTATACCTGAAGAGGTGGACAATACTTGTAATCTTTGTAAAAGATTAGTGGAAAATCCTTCTAGTTGAAGGAACTGGACGTAGCTCTCGGTTTGTGAGAGTGAACCAGGATAAACATCTGGTGTAAGCTTCTCTTCCCTCCTCTTGTGTTTTATTTATTCACTAACATCTGGGGATTGCCATTGTTTTCCTAACAAAGGTTATAAGATAAAACTTAGAACTTTTTACTGCGTTTAAAGTGATTTATTACAAAATCCTTTTAGCATCCAATTGGACTGAGAAGTTTTATTCGTCCATTGTGTTTTATTGATTCAACCATTGTCTTAACTAATTTGCTATTTCATGAAAAGTTTTTCAAAAAGGTTAAGAAACACAATTCAACCCCCCTTCTTGTGTTTCACTTGTTTACTTCAGATAGAAGCATGGTTGATGCTGCTAGTGGAGGTGCCCTGGTTGACAAAACTCTAACTGCTGCTAGGGATTTAATTGCTAATATGGCTGCCAACGCCCAACAGTTTGGCACTAGAGTCATTATCCCAACTAGAGGAGTCAATGAGGTTCATGTTTCCCATGCTGACCAACAGAGGATGGAGCACCAAATTGATGAGTTAACCTCCTTGGTGAGGCAATTAGCCATGGGACAGCATCAAACACCTGTGGCTGCAAGAGGTTGTAGCATATGTTCTAGTTCCTCTCATCCCACAGATTCGTGCCCCATATTACAAGATGATTCAGAGTTTCAAGACCAATCTGTGGCTGCAGCTGGTATATTTCCCGGGAAGCCATAGTTCCATCAGCTGCAACAACAGAAATATGATCTATTTTCCAACACTTACAACCCTGGCTGGAAGGACCATCCCAATCTGAGATATGGGAATACATCAAATCAGCAGCCACCAAACCAGTATAGACCACCATTCCAGCAGCAAGCAAGGATAAATCAGTTTCAGCCACATGCTGGACCAAGTAGAGCACCATTCCAGCATCAAGGTCCTATAGCTACGAAATCTGAGCCTACATTAGATGAATTAGTGAAGCAATTGGAAACTGATAATTTGCAGTTTCAACAAAGAACTGAGACCACCATTCAGAATTTGAATACACAAATTGGTCAGCTAACATCTTCATTGAGTCAGTTGAGCAAGCAATATATGCAAATATCTGATTCTTTAGAACATGAGATCATTGATGTGAAAAAACCAATTGATGATTTGTGTGCTGAATTTGTTGATTTTACTGATTTTGATGATTCTTTTTGTTGTACTGGTTGTGATGGTAATATGTTGTGTAATGCATATGCTAAGATTGCTGCCTTTTTAAGACATGATGAATATTTATCAGCAGATTATGCAGCAATTCAATCTACAAAAGTAGTGAAGCCACCAAAATTGGAGTTCATTGTGGCTAAAAACTTCCTTACTGATGAAGAGGAGAGGTTGCTACAGATTTTTAAGGAGAATCAAAGAGCCATTATACTTGTAGACATTCCTAGCATTAGCCCTTCCATATGCATGCGGAGGATTTTACTTAAAGATGGAGTTAAGCCAACAAAGCAGCCCCAAAGGAGACTAAACCCTCTGATTCTGGATGTGATGATCCATTACACTGGCTATGGTGTGATTGACGAGATTTTGTTGCTTCTGCTATCCGTAGGGAAAAAAGTCTTACTTTTCAACTCGAGGTTGAAATTATTTCTTAGGACAAATCTTCAATCACGCTGGCTTAAGACGTTAAAAATAACGCTTCTTGGGAGGTCACCCAAGTTTTCTAGCTATTTCATCTTTCAAACTTTGACTTATTTGAAATCATAGGAATTGAGATAGAAAATTGGTGCCAGGCGATAAAATCTATCATAGTTTAATTTTTTTTCTGTCTTAATTTTGTTTGTTTTTCATTGACAGATATTTTTTACCAGTTAAATGGCGGATAAGAATACTTCGTGAAAATCTTTTTCGATCCCTTCAATTACCCACAAACACTGAAATCTATATATAATTTTACTCCATTTTTTTCTTTCTTCTTTCTTTCTTTCAAAATGGATAATCAGCTTGTCAACCTCCGCAAACGATTCCCTTCTCTCCTTCAAAATGCTTTAACTAACATTTATTGTGCAAGGTTTGAGAGATTAAGGATGCTTATGCACAAAGGCATCCCTGCGGATATACGCTAATTGATCGAAGCAAATGTCCGAATCGCAGGGGAATTTTCTGACGCTCTTATTTTATATCTGCCATGGCTAGGCAAAAGTTCATATGCAAAGAAAAATAGAGCAAAAAGGTTACGAGTCTGCTATAAATGTACAAGATGGACATATAACACAAAATGCAGAACAATTGGAATGAAGTCTACAAATCGAGTTGATAAAATTCACTTCATTAAGGATGACATGAGTAAGGAGTCTTTAGATAATATTCTATTGACTCTTGAGACGCATCTTAGTGGAGATGTACATAGAATACTTCTCGATTTATGGCCAATATTCCAAGATGAACATAAAAGTTATAGTCTCGGGAATCTGACTCAAAAAGGCCCTGTTTGCCAATTTTTAAGAAAATTGGATGTGAAACCGACCATCGGCCCATAAAGAGCATTCAAGCTGTTACTGGACGTAAAACCAAAGGAAAATATGAGCCACAATCACACCACCTATAAGTATTCTTTTTCTTTTTCTTTTTCTTTTTCTTTATCTTTATCTTTTTCTTTTTCTTTTTCTTCTTGTCCATTAAAAAAATTTCAAAAAATAAAAAAATTTAGCCGTATTTTTTTTAAATATGCGTTCCATATTTTCAAACTTCTTCTTACACATATAGATTAGTCTTTTATCCTTGTCATATAGCTATTATCATTAATGTGCTTATTTTCAAACTTGCTTGATACACAGATCTACCCCTCCTTTATAGGTATAATTATTACATTTGAGTTTTGATTCCTTTAAATAATGCACTTTGCTCTCTTTAGATTATTGATAAGATGAGAGTACAAAAACAAAATGGAAGTCACTTCAGTTCGTCGGATCAAGAGTGTTTGTGTCTTTTGTGGATCTAATCCTAAAAAGGATAAAGAGTTTGTAAATATTGCAAACCATCTTGGTCAAGTGCTAGCTGAGAGAGAAATTCATTTAGTTTACGGAGGAGGTAGTCTTGAGTTAATGGGTTGTGTAGCAACTGTTGCACATTTAGGAGGTGGCAAAGTCCTTTGTGTCATTCCTAGTCCTTTAGCTATTGGCAATCCCACTGGAAAAACAGTAGGAAATGAAGTAATGGTATCTTGCATGCACCAATGCATGAACATTATGATAGCAAATGCTGATGCCTTTATTGCCCTACCTGGTGGTTTTGGAACTTTGGAAGAGCTCTTCCAAATTACATCCTGTCCACAGCTAAACTTTCACCAAAAACCCATAGATATATTAAATGTTAATGGTTTTTATGACAAGTTGTTTTGTTTTCTTGATCATGTTGTGGAACAAAGGTTCATCTCACAAGTGACACATCAAATTCTTGTAACTGCTACAACCCCTGAACAATTACTTGATCAACTACACGAATTTGTACCACAACATCATCCAGCAATGACTCCACTGAATTGGGAACAAGGCAGCAGCAACCAAAAAACAAAAACTAGATTTGACTTTGTCCTTGTGAATTTTTGTTTTCTCTTATGGTTTTAGTTTTTTTTTTGTAATTTTTCTTATTTCAGGCTCGATTTATAATATTTTGGTAAGATCTTCTACACTATACCTATCTTTATCTTGACATTGGGGACAATGTCTTAAATTAGTTCGGGGGAGGGATAGTTGACAATACCATGTACATAATTTAGTTAAAAAAAACTAACAAGCTAATCTTTATTGTTACTAACTTATTAAATGTATGATGGCAGAGTAAGGAGTAGTTTTGCTCTTGAGACGCATCTTAACATGCATTTCATAGTAGGTCTTAAATATTTTTGTTCTTGCATATTTATAAAAAAAAACAAATTTTGATCTTTTCAATTGATTTTTATACAAGCATGTGCCGAATCTGAGCTTAATTGATGATAAAATTATGCAAAACAATTTATAGTTGAATTATTTTCATGATATACATGTATATGACTTTGGATATTATGAAGAAAGCATGGTTGAATTGAGTGAATGTTCCATACCTTTGTGAGTTTTGGGCTTTTCCAAGTTTGATACTTACACTTGGTTTATTTTCTTTCATGAGTGATGTCAATTATGAATTTATTTTCTAGAACTTGCATTGAATCGATTAGAGATTACATTGGTCTGTATATTGCATGAAAATAATAGAGGCATTTTTCTTGACTTAGTTGCTTTGGCCAAATAAACCTATCTTGCATTTATCCCATTGTTAACCCCCTCTAAGCCTACTTACCCATTCTTTGTTCTTAGCCCATTACAAGCCTTGAGTGAAAAATCATGTTTTACCTTACCTTAGGGAATAGGAGAGCATTGATTTTCTTATTGAGGAGCTCTTTTGCTTGCAATGATTTAAGTGTGGGGGAATTGGTGTGTTGATGCGAAAAGTTTGAGTTAAAAAAGAAGAAAAACAAAAAAGAAAAAGAAAATAAAGACAAAAGGCTGTAAAAGAAAAGAATAGAAAAATGAAAGAATGTGTGAAGAGAATGGGCATTTTACGGTTTTGGGTAAAATTTTATGCTTTCTACTTGAGTTACTCCTCAATGCTCTTTTATTCTCATTGGTTTTAACTTGCTATTATCTATATTGTTCCATTCTTTCACCTCATAGTCCCATTACAACCTTTTTGAAAAACCTCTTGATTTTTCTAATTTATGTGATCTAAGTAGTGGAGAATTGATGTATATGCAAGCCTATGGTACTTTCATAATTTGACTGAGTTGAGTGCAAACAGTTAACCTAAACACCTTGTATGATTTGAGTGTCACTTGTGAGGAATTCTACTCAATTTGAACATGCCTATTTCTGATTAAAGCATGATTATGCTATACTTTATTCTCAATTGGTTTGATTCAATTATTTTTTGTTAAGCATACTTGACTTATTAATTATGATTTAGATTTGATACAATGCTTGTATTTAAAAATTAGTTGAATTGATTAAATAAAGTATTACATGTTTGTGGGTATCATCTTGGTAAACCCTCACGAGACTATAACTCGTCCACTAAGAATACCTAGGAGTTTAAAGGCTTGTGGCACATGCTAAATGCCATCGTGTATTCCTACGAAAGTTTATTAGATTTGGTATAATCAGTTTTTATGCTTTTAGTTTAATAATATGATGTTTCTTATTTTTCTTTAGTTTTGTTCTTATGTGTTTTGCCCAAGAGTGCAAAAGCTTAAGTGTGGGGGAATTTGATCAATCAATTTGAGACACTTATGTTAGCTTTGAGCTAGGCTTTATTAGACGTTTATTGTGCCCAATATTAGTATTTTATATGAGTTTAATGTTGTTGGGCCTCATTGGGCTTTAATGCAAATTGTGAATAATTCTTGGATTTTGATGCATTTTGACCTTCCATCCTTGGTTAGGCCATAACTTGGGACTCAGTGATTCATTTGAGGTGATCTTGGAGTCTTTGGAAAGCTAAGACAAGGCTCAACAAGTTTCATGAAGAACTCAAGAGCTGGATCAGACTTCTAAGTGTCTAAAATAGCCCTGCAATTCAAAGTGGGTCTGCTGTTACTGGAATCTGACCAATGTGCACATATTGGACCATATCGTGGGCTATAGGCCTCCTTTTGAGCTGAAACTTCGCCATTGGAAAGATAACCCATATCTCCAACTTCACTGAATACCATTTAGTCAATAGATATCGTTTTAGGCATGATTATGAAGCTAAATTTTGGTTTGAATTTGGAAACACAATCTGCCAACCTAACTTGAGGTAGATGCAGTGCTTTTGGCATATCTGGAGTTGTAAAAGTCCAAATGACATGAAACCAACACCAAAATTCATAGAGGCAATCTGTCATGAAGGCCTCCAAGCCAAAATACACCGTCTAGGTCATGAAAATCAAGCTAGAAGTCTGAGAAGAGTTGCTGACTTGAAGCCACCAACCATACACCAACCCACCTACTATGCATCAAGCTTCCATATTTGACAATTTTCATGCTTTTACAGCTTGCATTAAGATTATTTTCAATTACAAATTGGCTTCTTGGATTACTATAAATAGAGCCAATCTCTTTGTATTATACATCATTCCATTTTAAGTAAGTTTGAAGAAAGTTTGAGTATTTATGAGAGTTTTCTTTCTCTTCTTCTCCATTCTCTTTAGAATTTCATTTTTGTTCTTTTATTTTTGAGTTCTTCCTTCCTATCCATGGAAGGCTATGCTCTTGTAATCAATCCAAGGGATTAGCCATCTTGATGTTTAATTTGGAGATCTTGTTTCGCTTGTTTATATTGCTTAATTGTTATTCAAGTTTCTCTTCTTCCTCTTTTGATTTTTATCTAGATTGAATTGCTTAATTTGATTTAGATGTTGATGTGATAATAGCTTTATTATAATGTATTCAAAGAGGATCACAAAGACTAAACAACATACCAAAGTTTTTTGATGGATTGTTTAGTTTGGTTAAATCCTCAATCTTAAGTTAATCTATGTTTGGATGGTGCTTACTTTATCTAACCTTGGTTAATTAAATCCTAGATGCTTATCTAGTAAAGGATTCTTGGATCATGTTGAGGCGTCTTGATGTGATCTAAGGCCAAGAACATAGTTAGCAATTAAGTGAATTCGTTATGATTAATGATGAATTAAACTCAAGATCGGTAAATTTCCTTGGATTTGTTACTTCTTTTGATTTGTTTATAACTTTAAGTCCCGTACTTTTGTCATTCTTGTTAATCAACAACAAAATCCCCCATTTTAATTATCTTGATCTGATTGAATCTTTGTTTTTATTGGATCATTGAGAGACGATTCGGATCATTCTCTATTCTACAAATTAGTTTGTGAACTGGTAATTTTTATTATTTAACGGGTCTCGACAACCTCTTGTCACCTACCATGATCACTTCTTATGGATGCAATGCTAGAGTTTTTCTCATTTTGGATTAACTTGGCAAGTTTTCTAAAAGCTTTGAATGTCTCATTCTTATGAGCAAGAAATAATGTCCAAGTAAATCTAGAAAAATCATCCACAATCACAAGGGCATAGTAATTCTCACCAAAACTCATTGTTCTTGATGGTCCATAAAGGTACATATGTAAAAGTTGTAAAGGTCTAGTAGTTGAAACAATATGTTTACTTTTAAAGGAGACCTTTACTTGTTTTCCTTTTTGTCAAGCATCACAAAGTTTATTCTTTTCAAAATGAAGCTTTGGGAGTCCAATTACTAAATCTTTGGAAATTACTTTATTCAAATGGTACATGTGAATGTGAGCAACTTTTCTATGCCATAACCAAGAATCATTTTCCCTACTTACAAGACATTTAGCTTCATTGGAGGAAATATCATCTAGGTTAATCATATAGATATTATCTATCCTATGTCCTACAAACTTGACTTGTTTATCTTTACTATGCAACAATTTGAATGAAAAACAACTCTATTATTTTTGTCACACAATTGATTAATGTTAAGCAAGTTATGTTTTAGTCCATCAACCAACAAAACATTTTCAATAGAAGTTGAGGGAGTTTTACCAATTTTTCCAATGCCAAGAATTTTTCCTCTATTGTTGTCTCCAAAGGTGACATGTCCACGCTCCTTTGGTGTGAAGAGGGAAAATTTAGTCTCATTTCCCATCATGTTCTTGGAGCAACCACTATCAAGATACCACTTTGAGCTCTTGGCCTTCAAGAACACCTACAAACAAATTCAAGTTTTAGTTTTAGGTACCCAAACTTTCTTGAGTCCTTTGGTGTTAGTTTTGGGCAAGGTACCCTTAGGAACCCATATTTTCTTTTGCCCAATATGCATATTTTTCCTTACTATACATGTGGATGCACTATGTCCCTTCTTGCCATAATGAAAACAAGTCATAAATGGACTACTTAACATTGTTGTGGAAACAAAGAAGTTTTTATAAAAATTTTGTTAGGTCTTGGGTTTGTATCCCAAACCACTTTGTCAAAGATACATCTTTATTTCCCAAGCAAAATGCTTAGATTATCCCTTCCAAAAGTGAATTTTGCAAGGGTCTTCTTTAAGTCCTCAATTTCTTTTTTAAAATTCAAGCAAGAGGAACATGATGAGGATGAGGGGGGAACATCCTTATGTGATATGCAAGTAGAACAAGAAGAGTTAGCATCAATTAATCCAAGAGTTTCATTTTCAATCTTTAGCTCTTCAACTTCATTGTTTAAACAAGAGATTTGATTTTCTAGAGATAAAATTGATTTCTTTGAAGTTGAAACTAATTTAGTTAATCTCAAGGATTCCTCATGCAATTCCTTAAAAGCTTCTTGCAATTCATCAAAAGTAGGTTGTAATTCATAAGATTGAGATACTACCTCTAAGTCATCATTTCCCATAAGGCAAAGATTTGCTTCCTTATCTTCAGAGTCATCCGATGAGCTCAAATCATTTTCTTCCCAAGCAATGTATGCTCTCCTCCCTTTCTTATCTTGTTTTGGTCTTCTTTCAAATCTCTCCACTTTCTTTTGATAAAGTGGACAATCCATCTTCATGTGGCCCGGTTTTCCACATTCAAAGCAAGTTGGAGGAGTTGTGGTTGAGCCTTCTCCTTAAGAAATTTCCCAAATTTTCTCACAAGAAGGCAAAGGTTTTCTTCATTCATCTCAAGGTCTTCCAAAGAACCACCATCATCATCTTCATTTTCATAATGAGAGGAAGTGGCCTTGAGAGCAATTCCTTTCCTCTTCTTATCAACACCTTCATGCTCATTTAGTCTCACCAACTCCATCTAATGCTCTTGCAGCTTCCCAAAGAGAGTTGGAAGAGTTATGGTAGCTAAGTTTCTTGATTCGGAAATTGTAGTCACCTTGGGTTGTCATTCTTTACTCAAACATCTCAACACTTTGTTAATTAAATCCTCATTTGGAAATACCTTCCCTAATGAGGCTAGATGATTAACTATATGAGTAAATCTTTTTTGCATATCTTGTATGCTTTCACCTTGATTCATTCTAAAAAGTTCATACTCATGTGTGAGAGTGTTGATTCTAGACCTCTTCACCTCACTAGTTCCTTCATGGGTTACTTGAAGTGAATCTCACATTTCTTGTGCAATTTTCCAATTAGAGATGCAAAAATGCTCATCACACCCTAAGGCACTATAGTGATGATGTTTTTGGCCTTAGCATTATATTGAACTTTCTTTTTATCTTCATCGGTCCATTCCACTCTTGGTTTTATGACCACATGGCCTTCCTCTAATTTTGTGGGAACAAAAGCACCGTTTTCGACTGCATCCCAAATATCAAGATCAATTGATTCAATGAAAATCTTCATTCATTCTTTCCAATAAGTGTAACTGGTACCATTGAAAGTTGGGGGTCTATTAATAGAAGCCCCTTCAGGTAAAACTAATTGAAAAGAAGTTATCTCTCCTCTTGAAACGGTTATGCTCTTTACACGAGTTTTAGAGTAATGAACTATCCTGTCTATCTATTGCTCCCCTATCTCTCCCCTTCTACTTAGGTATTTAAAGTAGTGAACTATGGTTTTAGAGTGAGGCTTGAGCTTTTTTTTCAACTTGGGCCTTTTATCATTATTATTTTAATTCCTCAATTTTAATTGGCCTAATGGGTTATATTAGTGGTCTTAAAGGAGCTAGTGGATCTTATGATATTTTCTTTTTTTTTGTTTTTCTCCTTTTTCTTTTATTTTCTTTTCTTCAAAATTCAGATTCTATTTTTTAATTTTTTTTACTTTTTACTTTTTTAATTTTTGTTAACTCAAACAAAATAGGGTGCTCACACTTGGGCATGTTGAAGTTGAATTGAATTGTTTAATCATTATTATGGGTTTTGATAGATGGAAAGTGTGAACCATGTGCATCTCATTTTGAGCCATTGTTGGTATTGGTACTTGCATGCTGATTCACTTGCTTATGAAATATAGGAAAGCATGTGGAATTGAGAATGCTTGGTTTATGGATATGTTAGTCATGTTGGGCTTGAATTGCCATTTTGTTGAAGTTATGTTAAAAAGAAAATCATGCAGCATATTATCTTGATTTTATGGCTAGTGGTGTTTTGCTTGAATATAGAATTAAGTGGTGATTTATTGTTCATGGTTTACAAAAGAGTTTGGGTACCTACAACTACATAGTCTTTTGCTGTAGGTGTGCATGAAATCAAGGAACAAAATTGAGCAATGATTCCTTGATACTTGGTAGTGATTGCTCAAGGCATATGAATGGTAATCCATCTAAGTTCATCACTTTCACTCCAAATGATGATGAAAATGTGACTTTAAGTGATAATTACAAATGCAAAATTGTTGGTATAGTTCCAGACTTGGATAATGAGATTAAAGAGGTAAAATTGCCCAAAATTGAAGTCTTCTCATGAAATGATGAACATTCTGTCCAAGAAAGAGATGAGTCCGCTCATCAGACTACAATAGACATCTTATCTAGAAGCTCACATCATCACTTATCATCAAGGAAATTGAGATCTATCTGCATTGATTCATCATTGGAGATTTACACAAAGTATAAGGACCATATCAATCCTACAAAAACACCAACAACATGGCACTCTTGTTTCAACTTGAACCAAAGTTCATTAATTGGGTGAATGCAACAAGAGAAAGAGACATAGACATAGACATAGACAAATTGAAGAGGCATCAAAAGAGAGAGACTGGTTCGTGGAGGCTGAAGTGCCACAATCATTGCTATTACTTCTTTATTTTCATCTTTGATCTTCTCTTTCATATGTCTTTTACTTTGCTTTGTATTGACAGCTGTGAACACCCCATTTTGACAGAGTCATTTTATAAAAGTTCAACAAAAATGAAAATCAAATAAAACTTATCAACTTTTTATTTTTTTAGTTAAAATAAAGAAAATCAATACAAAAATCAAAAAAGAAGAAAAATAATTAAAAGAAAAGATGTTAAACCCATAACCTAGGTAGCCCTACCATCCACTCCATAACCTATTGGGCTCGACCCAAATCCACAACTCTCTCCATTTCAGCCCACTTTGACCCCATCTGACCAATTATACCCGAACCTGATCCTTGGTCATCTTCATCACATCGACTTCCCAAAATGGTGGGATGCTATGGGTGTGGCAGGTAAGAAAAAGGAAAGAGGTTAGTGGAGGAAAAGGAGAGATTCAATAAGTAGGGGATGGGTCATCTAATCAAACTCCAACCACCCATTTTCCAATCATAGTCACGTATAGGGGGAGTGACACTTTTTGGTTTTGGCTTGAAAAGAAATTGAGAGAAGAGAAAAAGAAAAACCAAGAGCAAACTGAGAACAGGGAGGAGGATTGTGGTTCTGGAAAAAGATTTGGATCTTCTATCATTTACTCTTTGAATCTGTGCTCCAAGAGGTAAGCTCCCTAATTCCCCATGTCTTTTATTCTCTGCATTCATTGTTCGTACCTTTATAGGATACATACTTGTAGAATAGTTGTGATGTTGTCTGTGATTTGGGTTTCGTTTGATTCTAGGTGAGTTCTTCTTGTTTTTGTTTATCATTTTTCTTCATCATCAATTTTTCTCAACCATAGTACCATTCACGAAAACAACCTCACCTTCATGCCAAATCACCTAACAAGACCCAAACAACCACACTCACTTGATGCCTCCCATGCCATCCAAATACTCCATGACAAAACCCATACTCATCTAAGCCAAATACCTCCACCCATACCTATCTCAATGTTCAATATCCCAAAACAGCCAAATTCCTCCACCCATACCTATCTCAATGTTCAATATCCCAAAACAGCCAAATTCCTCCACCCATACCTATCTCAATGTTCAATATCCTAAAACAGCCAAATTCCTCTGCCTATACCTATCTCAACATCCAACATCCTCAACGTCCAATATCCCAAAGCAACCAAAATCCACATCACACCTATCTTAACGTCTAATATCCCAAAGCATCCAAATTCCTCAACCACACCTATCTCAACGTCCAATATCCCAAAATAGCCAAATTCCTCACCACACCTATCCCAATGTTCAATATCCCAAAAGAACTAAATTCCTCATTACACCTATCTCAACGTCCAACATCCCAAAGTAGCCAAATTCCTCCTCCCAAAGCAGCCAAATTCCTTAACCACACCTATCTCTCAACGTTTAACATCCCATAGCAGCCAAACTCCTCAACCACACCTATCTCAACGTCCAATATCCCAAAACAGTCAAATTCCTCACCACACCTATCCCAATGTTTAATATCCCAAAACAATTAAATTCCTCATTACACCTATCTCAACATCCAACATCCCGAAGCAGCCAAATTCCTCCACCCACACCTATCTCAAAGTCTAATATCCCAAAGCAGCCAAATTCCTTAACCACACCTATCTCTCAACGTCCAACATCCTATAGCAGCCAAACTCCTCAACCACCTATCTCAACGTCCAATATCCCAAAACAGCCAAATTCCTCAGCACACATATCTCAACATCCAATATCTCAAAACAGCATCTCCATCACCGACTAGCCACTTCACACACCATTCCCTACGTTTTCTCACCCAAAACAAAGCCCCATTTATACCCCTCATAAAATACCACCCAAAGCCACCCATGCAACAACCAATAAGACTAATTGTACCACTTTGTCCTGTATTTGATTTTATTTGGATTTGTAAGAGTATATTGCGCAACTCACTGCCATTTTGAATCTCATGTAAGAGTGGACTTAGTTTGGAAAATAAAGAGGATCATTTACTTTTGGTGACTCAGGACCCTTTGTCATTTCCTTTTTGGGGACTCAAGGCCCACTATCTTTTCCTTTTTAGGACTCAAGGCCCACTGTCATTTATCTTTCAGGTGCAAGAGCCCATTGTTATTTTTCTCTGATCTTTTTTTAAATTAAAATCAAGTAAACCACAATCATTTTCTAGAAAGAACTATGTGGCTTTGAGTTCCCCATTGTACCAGGGGATATGTAGGAGCGCAAGTCAAGGCAAACTTTTAATTTTCAAAATTTAGTTTTCTTTTTATCCGTGAATAATTGTTCGCTCTTATTTAACTTCTCTACTTGCTAAAAGGGGTAAAATAGATATCATTTAAGTTATAAAATTCGCACAATTAGCTTAAGGTAACCGTCTTAGGACAAATACATCAAGGGTGCAGTGGGATTAAGTTTCCGTCATACCCTGTGCATCATCGACTTTCGAATCTTACATGTTTTCTCATACCACCTTTTTGTGTTTTTATTTTAAATCCATTTTAAAGGGTTTTGCTAGTCATTTTCCCTATCCAATAAACAATTGGTAGCGATTCTATTATTTTTAATACATTTTTTTCTCTCACCATTCCCTTTTCCTGGTTGTGACAATAGCCATGAAGTAATTCTCTTAGTTAGGGTTTATATCAAAATAGATCTATGATGCTTTGATTTTGTTTTAATCTTATGGATTTAGTTTTGTTTCCTTTTTCAATTTATTGATTGCTTTATCAAACTAGTACAAATTCAATCTTAGAGGTATTGCATGTAGTTAGGCTATCTTTAAGGGAATCCTTAGATCTTAATGTGTTCCTAGTTAATTAAATCCAATTAGAGATAACTTGGATTATTAATTAGGGATAATTCTATTTATGTTCGAGAGGAACACTTAGATATTGTCAACACTCAATTTTGTCCGGGCCACTTCTAAAAATAAAAAATATATAGCACATAGAGATTTTTTATTTTTTGGTATCCATTGTTGAGCCCAAAGCCCAATTCCCTAAAATTTAATAAGAAAGAATATATAAAGGGAAACAAATTTGAATTCAAGTGTCACAATTACTGCCCCATTAATGGAGATTTGGAATATAAATGATAGATTGATTCTGATTGTACAAATTGACCTTAATTGATTCTGATTGAACATTCATGGAGAGATTGATCATGATTGTACATAAATTATGGAGCATTCAAAGTTAAATAATCATGTAATTTGATTTGATTGGATTCAATTTTAAAAGATGGAGATTTGAGGAAGACATAAACCAAAGATTTACAATTTAATTACAAACAAAATCAAGGGAGATTGATCTTAATTGGTTGGAAAAATCAGAATTTATGATTTAATTTGGGATTGTGATGTTCATCTGCTTGGATTATAAATAGTTAAGAGTAGAAAACCCTAGGGGGAAGGCCCAAGAGGGAGGAGAGAGCGCAACATACGTAGAGGATTTGAGAGAAAAATAGACATTGACTGATAGGAGAGAGAAAAAAGAAGGAAAAGAGAAAAAATTTCTTGTAAGAGGAAGGCTTCGGGTTCAACCTATTTCTTCAAAGGTGAATCATCATTCTCTTTTCATTGCTTAATTGTTATTGTTTATCGCTGGTTGTTATTGTTCTTATTTTGTTGTGACTCTTCTCCCTTTATAATTTTTGGTGAGATAATCATCAACTTTTGTCTTTTATTGAAATTACAGTGGAGAGATATCTGTGAATCCATGATCAGTACCCATTTTCCTGTTTTTATTTGCTTCTATCAAATTGTTGGTACAAGGTCTTGCTATTTCATTCTTTGAGCCCTTGTGATTAAAACTCAAAGTGGCATATTACAATTTGGTCTCAAAACGCAGCCTGACCTTTGTTATCAGGGTAGAACAATCATGTAACCTAAAAAGTAGAATGGGTAATGGAATATCACGTGGCTATATAAGTCATTGATTTAATGCTTTTGCTTCTTGGGTATTTAGTAATATTATTTTTTATCCTTTGAATTATTTATTGCTTATACCCAAATGAATTCTTGATAATATACCACTTTATATGGTGGTTTAAGGGCTAAAATTTAATGGTTGGTGACAAGGGAATCGAAGGTTCTATATCATAATGTAATTTATTGCATGCTTAATGCATCTTTTGGATTAAGATATCCGACGATAAAATAATCAAAATTATGAGAAGTAACTACGAAGTTTTGACTTTCTAGAGGTGAGGAACTTCTCTTTAGTTTTGCCAGAAGTGCTGGCAGGGTTTTAGATGATCTCCAATATAAATATCTTTTACGTTAGTCAACTATCACATTAAACCTTAAATCTTGTTGACGAAGAAAATTTTGTGAAAGGATCTAAGAGACGATCAACTAACTATTCCCAATCTTCTTGAGGCTATTAATATTAGGTTTTACCGGGAGCGTTGGCGAGGTCTAATTTCCACAATTAAATAAATAAAATATTTTCATAAAAAAAATAAATTGAACAAATTAATATAGTCTTAACTTTGTGGTGGTGGTAAATTAAAATTTTATTTGGTGACTCATTACAAAAACTTTATTTTTTGAAAATCATTTCACAAATCACTCATTCTAAAGATTTCATATAGCCTTAACTTTGTGGTGGTGGTAAATTTAAAAAAATTGACAAATCATTTTGAAAAATGTCTTCTCTAAAAATCATTTAACAAACTAATTCTAAAAATTTCATATTTTTTAAAATCATTTTGAAATCCCTTATTTTATATTTTCCTAAAGAATTAAAATTTTAATTTACCACATTCACACAATATGTTGTGAGCTTACGTTTGTTTAATCAATAATGGCTATTTAGTCACCCATTCCCCATCTTAGTTATTTATCTTTTTTTCATATTATGCCAGACACAATGAGACAATTAAAAATAAAAATAACAATAATTTTTGGTTAAAATAATAAAGGACCAATTTAATTAAATGAGCAAGATAACACTAGATTAAATAGGTTACTGTTCCTAGAACGGATGGTGTGGGGTGCTAACACCTTCCCTACCCGTAATTAACCCCTGAATCTAAACTCTTAAAGACGACCATTTTTTAGGTGTCTAAACGTACCATTCCATTTTAATGGAAGAAACAGTTAGTGGCAACTCCCAAATTTAACTCAAACAATTTAATTTTAGTTGTCTCCTCACGTCGTTGGGTCATTCGGGACGGTTGCGACATATACTAAGTAAGAAAATTCTTGATATGTAATTGAAGGAAATAAACTATCCTATAGCATTAATTGAATCGATTCATATTAGAGAAGGGAAAGTAAATAATTGAATCGATTCATATAAGACAAGGGAAAGTAAAACCCTAGTGCCTTGCTTGCTTGAGTGAATTTGCCTCTTTATTTATTTATTTTTTAAGTTCTAGTTCTATCTATTTTCTACTTTCCTAATTAAGAAGGTTCCAATTGAAAACAAAGATTCAGGAAAACTGGTAATTAATAAGTTTTAGTCCATGTGGAAACAATACCGTAATCACTTAGACAAAACATGCATATCTAAAGACTTAATCCGCCTTACCCTATCCGGCATGCCTTTTACCCTTTGTTTAGATGAGAGGAAAGAAAATTAGAAATGAGAGAAAATTTTGAATTCTTTAATATTTAGAGTTTTCTTTCTTCTGTACTTTTCTTTTCATCCAAATAAGAGAAAATTTTAAAATTTCAAAATTTTCTTTACTTCTTGTTTCTTGCTCTCCATCCAAACATAGGGTTAAAGTGGAGGCTTTAGAGAAGATGATGAATTAAGAACATGACATGATAGGTCATTATGGTGAGTGGTTAGTTTTACATGTGGATAGTGCCTAAAAGTATGAGAAATGGATAAAAGGCTCCATTAAGCTCATATGTGTGGAATCATGCAAGGTGATTAAGTTGACCTTATAGAGTAAGGTGTTATGAAAGGTTAGGATTTGGGACCGATCTACCAAAGTGGTGTGATAGGCTTCACAAGTAGAGCTGTCAAAACAAGTCAACCCGGTATGGGTTGAAGGTTAAGTGGGTTGAGCCATGTTACTTCACTTTTGTGGTGGAAAAACGGCCAACCCGGCTCACTTTGGGTGGGTTAAATGGGTTGACCAACTAAAAAAATTAGAAAATAATAGAAAATAAACTCTAAAAGGATAAAATTACAGCAGAAAAGGATAATCCACAAAATAATTGTATATTGAATATATTTGTGTAAAGCCAAAAAAGGTAAACAACTAAACAAACTCCTAACAATTTTTAAAAGAAAAATTATCAAGGTTTAATTTTTATCAATCCCCATGAATTCAAACCAAACATAAACTGAAGGTGCTACTTCGTTGTTGTCTCAAGTCGGGTTGTCATCGATGAGATCGAGATGCGTTCCCGGCATGATGATGTGCTGCTAGCTGGCACGCTGGATCGAGAAGCTTCTGGAGTCGGTGCGCTGCTAGCTACTACGTCTGACGAGATGGGTTGCTCTTGCTCAGTCTCACACTCAGTTGCATAACATGCAGTTGTCAAATGGAATGAGTTAATGTTAGTGTTAGGGTTTCAACTCTCTAGTCTTCACTTTGCAATGGGCTTTTTGTAATATTTGGCCTTAATATTTTAAAAAAAAAAAAAAAAAAAAAGAGTCAGGTCTACCTGCACTAATGTGGCTCGATTAGCTCACGATTTTTGTGAGCTAAAATTTAATGAAGTCAATGCACCATTTTGGAGGGTTGAACCCAATTAGCTCACGAGTTGAAACCCATATTGATAACTTTATTCATTGGCTATTCGTATATCATATCTCACTACGTTAAACAAAACCATGGCTAATTTTGGCATCAAACCAATATTAGCCATGATTTTTTTAACCGTGGTAACCATAATTTAGCCATGATTAAATTATACTATTGCCATGGTCATAACCAAAGTTAATAATTTAAAAAGAAAATAAAACTTAAAATAAAATCTTAGATTGCATGATAGCTTATTTTAAAATTTAGCTACGGTTTTAATCGTGGCTAATATATTTTTTTGTACAACCAAATTTTTTCTTTAATAACTACTTACACAGTTACTATATTGACAATCCCTCGGTTAAATTTTGTTTAGTAAATTGAACAAAAGTAGAAATAATTAGAGATGCTTTGCTTAGCTATAAATGAAAAAACAATTATCGATAAGAAGAAAGAAGGTCCAGAGGGTGATAATGATGCATCCTCCAATGAAAGATAGAAGAAAACTAACTAAAATAAAAGAATAAACATAAAACAAACCGAGCTCTCTAATGCCATTCGAATTTGGATATAAGACAATGAATTCCACAAAGAAAACCATTGGCCAAGCACCATAACTAGGACAAAAGACCGCTCTATGCCATAGAAGAGGCAAAAGCAGAAACTAATCTTGACAAAAATTTGGTACTTTGCTCCATCCAAAGACACGCAGTAGCTGCAAAAGACATACAAATTAAACTTATTGGCATTAGATATATCACGACATTAACAAATAAAGGTATTTGATTAAGATGTCTATAGCACCAATGTAGCAAGGGAGAACAAGCAAAGTCAAATAAAAAAACAAGCAAAGTCAAATCAAATTATCCCCCCACAACCGAAAGGGCAACAAACATTATTGTAGACGCTGTTTAGGATAAAATATCCAGACTTCAGTTTGTGATTGAAAAAAAGTGACCCACTAGAAACATGGTAGCAACAAGAAAAAGCAAATGGGTTATGAACCTTACATCAATACTCCGTGGAATGCTTGCATTTGATTGTCAAAATGTAGTATTCGTTACCCCATGAATCATAAATTCAGCACCGAATGACTTAAGAACTTAAATAATCCCAAAAATTGACAAATCGCAAGGCATACTATAAGAATTTCATTAACTGAGAAGAACAAGAAGAAAAGAGAGAGAAAAGGAAAACATGAGAAGGGAAAAATTGCAGCAGAACGATGAGAGAATATGAGGGAAAAGTAACAAAAATTTAATTGGTTATTGAAAAAAGTATCCGAACAACCTATTGCCTAGTATAGGAAATCCAAATATATAACAAATGCTTTAGGAATAAGTATCAAACCTTAATTCAGCTTTATAACACTTGTCTGATCCAATAGGTTGTCCTGCATTAAACTTCTCAACTTAAGCAGCCAACTCAAATACTCAAAGCAAGCAAAAGAAAGATCTATGATAACCAACTTCTTGTAGTCACCGGAACCTCTTTGTGAGTAACGACCCAAACTGAATCTTTTCCTCGGACACTAATTGAGGTGATCCCAGCAGCCTGGAAAGCATACTCTGTTTTGTTCTTTTAAAAATCCACAACTCAGAATACTACACAGCCTAACAAAATAGTCAACTCTTTTCCAAACAACCCGAGCAATGTTATTTTTGAGAGCATATAGACCTTGAGAGCATTGACATGTCTACTGTGTTCTCCTCGTTCAGAGCTTCCTTGACACGTCTCCTCCAAGTACCTATTGTGAGAGAAAGAGAACCTTCTTTCCCAAGATAAAGGTTCACTTTCAAATCTCCCAAATGAGATAGAGCCAGAGGTGTAGAATCTACCTGCACTTTTGGCAAGGAAGAACTCCAGTAAATCTTCATTACCTTGTTCTATTTGTTCAATTGATTTCAGAAGTAATAAGTCTGATCGATACCACTATTTATCTATGTCCCGCGGTTGAGAATCCTCATCAGCATTTGCTTTCGACTTAAGTTGTTCCAAAATTTGACAATTATCTTCAACATTAGCGTAATCATAACTCATACTCACACGACCCATGCTGCAAGTCAGATCAACAACCACTCAAATTCTAGCACATTCAAATTTAATTGGTCTTGCCATGGTTATAATAACTGAAGCTAAATAACTGTAGCTAAACATCATTTTTCTTGTGGTGTTGTGATTAGTCCAAATTGAATTGTGGCCTAAGGCACCTCGACAAAAAGTAATTTAGTTTAAATAGATTGGAATGAAAGAAGTGAAAAGAAAAAGGAAAATGGCCGCCAAAACAAAATTTTTAGGAAGGCACTATCATGACGGAAAAATACGGATGATGCAAAATTGTGTATCAATACAAATTTGAATTTGAATTTTTGCAAAGAAAAAGATACACCATTAATGGGATAAGTTACAAATCATTTATAAAATTTACTCACTAATTTATTTATAATTTAGTAATAAGCCATGTGTTGTTTCCATTTCCTATTTTGAAATCTTTGAATAATCAACTCATGCAATATATATTATAGTAATATGTATTCCTGTAAGAAATCTGATGTCTCTATGGTGTATGATAATTTTAAACTATTTAATAAACATAAAATAAAAATTATAATGATAATTTACAATTTTTCTCCTTTTGAAAAAATACTCACTATTCCAACAAAATAGAACTATTATATATCCTTGGTAAAAATAAAACTCTTAATATAAGACAGGTTTAATTGGTAGTTGTTAAAGGTGAAAAATTGTCAGGCAATGTATCAACAAAAACTTGGTTTCAAAGTGCTAAATTTGTCAATTATCAAATTTGTCAATGCCTAAGTTGACAATATTGTAGCTCCAGTTATTAATTTTGGAAGGGAACCTCCTCCACTCGGTTCTCACTTTCAAGTGATTAAAGTGACAGCTGGATCAAAAAGTATAAAAAGAAGAAGCAGATGAAGATGACGATGAACAGAAATGAAAAAAAAATGAAAGCAATTAAAGAAAGCAAGTAAATCAAATCAAAAGAAAATGAAAATGCAGTAAAGAACCTGAATTTAAATTGCATAAAATGAAAGTGGCATATAAACTTGATTGATCCATGTATCCTTTGAGCGTCACTGGGACTTTAGGAGTACAGGATGTTTCAAGTTGCAGCCTCCATTACATCGTTCTAAGTAATATTTATAGAGAAAATCCTACATCTAAAATTCATAAAAACCTGCCATTTGTTGGACAGGTAACTTACATGCAACTAATACATGTTTATTCTTTAATAATATCCTAAAAACTACCAGCAACTGTTATTGAGTCAGCATCAGCAGTTCCTTGATTCTTGGATGCAACCGCTACTTTTGAAATTGAAATTGATAACCATCAGCTCCTAGATAATGATTTTATCGGTGTACCAGCTTTGTTAGTAATTTGTAAGTCCCTTTGTCAGTTGAGTGTATACTTTGTCGAGCACTTCTCCAAGACTTGATTTGTCGAACGCAACATTATTGTCGGTTTCAAACATTTGTCGAACAAAACTCATTTGTCAAATACGCTTCCTTGATTTATCGAATACAATACTGTTGTCAGTTTTTGCCAATTTGTCGAAAATAACACATCAAATGTCGGTTCAATCTTTCATCATAACTTTTGTCGACTCAACCTTTAACACTATTTTATGATTACAACTAAGTATAAATTGTCGAATAACACAATTATCCCATTTTAGACTTATACATTTTCAGATTCAACTTTATAAAGTTCACAATTTGTGATTACCAATTTTGTCGAAAACTAGAATTTGGTAATAACAGTAGTTATTTAAATGTTTAAAATATCTTCTTTTCACTCTATATTTTTCAAATAAAAATATAAAAATTAAATTATACAAATATTAGTTCATGTAAAAAAATTATTTTTTTTATGCATGTATTGCTAACTAATCGTTGCTTTCTTATTATATATTTAAAATATTTTTGAAAAATAATATTTAAAATTAATAATGTTCTTTACACAAATTAAACATGTTTCTGAATCACAAGAACTACTAATTAAAATGACACATTAATTACTCAGATTTTACATAACTTTTTTTGTAAGGAATTATTTTAATATTATTTTTAAAATAACGATATTTAATATAAATTGTTAAATATTTATTAGTTATTATTAATATTAAAAAAATTTAAATATTTATTTTAAAATTAATAATTAATAAATAACTAACAATATATTTTAAATATTAAACTCATTAAAATATGATATCCCATGTTTGTATCACACTTGCCTATATTTTTTTAAAACTGAACTAATCCCAAGGGCATGTTTTGTTTGACTGATGTCTTGATGTGTGTAAGAGCCCTACTTTAGGAACTAGAGAAAAGAGAATAAGGGTGAGGACCATCATTGAAGCGTGCATTGAAGCGTGTGTAAAGTGTAAGCCTTTGTTAGGAGGACACGGTGGGTCCTCCCATGTGTGCACTTGCGTGTGTTACCACCAACCATCTATGTGCTACAACCGCTCGTGCGTTGAGCATGCCCATTGGCCATTTTACAGGTATTAGTACTCGCTAGTCGGGGGTCGTTTTCCCCTTTTTTGATTTTAGCGGAAATTATTTTAATATTTTTTTTTTTTTAAGTATTAATAATTGAAGTGAGTTATCAAATATTTATTAGTTGTTATTTATATTTAATAAATTTTTTAATATTTATTATAAAATTAATAATTAATAAATGATTGACAACTCACTTTAAATATTAAACTTATCAAAGTATCATAATAACTCTCATTTTCAGCAGTCAATAGGTGACTGAGATTTCTTTGAAAAATAAGAGTTGTTTAATATGTTTTTTATTTGTTTTTAATTAAATATATTTTTATTATAATTATAAAATTGTTATATTATTTTTATTATATTTTATGTTTAAAAAATTTTATAAAATAAATTATTAAAATAATCAAAAATATTATTTTTTAATTTTAAAAATAAACAAAATAAAACAAAAAATAAAATGACATTGTAATAATTATAATAAAAATATATTTAATTAAAACTAAAAATAAAAAATAAACCAAATGCGTTTTTAAGTCTTTGATACATAATTATCTTTACAAAAAACATCGAACATATAACTCTATGCAAGCGATAGAAAAGCACTCTCTAATATTTGTTTCACATCACATTAAGTTTGAGTACTTGTTTTCATACATGAATTCGTGTTTTATATGTTCTCTTTGTAGAAATATGCTAACATATATATAGTGGCATATTTTTTCATACACAATGTTTAAGCTCTATGAATATTATTCTTATTATATCAGCAACTTTTCAATAAAATCTCATAAGATATTGCTACATATGTGATGAGTTATGACATGTTGATTCTTCGTTTTATGCATGATAAAACTGAAACTTTGTACATCATTTCTGATGCATATATGTTTTATTGCATGATAAAATTATATGGATTTATTCTATGTGAGTTAATTGATATATAATACACATAACGCGGACATGAAACAAGCGAGATATAAGCTTGCAAAGTTGGCTAAGTGACAATGAAAGATCTAGAAAATTTGAGTTTTTATTACAATTAAAACCAAAGTTTTGGCTCAATTTTGAATCGGTAAATGAATTTTATGGTATATAAAATTTTACATGGATTTGTTCCTTGTTTTATGAGCTTTAAAATTGTATATCATTTGAACCAAAAAGATTTAGTATGAGGACAATACGAAGCAGCAAAGTTGGCAATCACGGCCAAGTAAGTTCTAAGATTTTATGAAAAATTAGTGCTCTTCCAAGAAGAAGAAGAAGATTGATCTATCATGAGTGCATAAAATACACACATTTAATACTTATTTTGTTAGAAAAATTGGCTTAATTTAGTGCTTATCATTCCTTTTATTGTGATTTATTATCATTTATTCCTTTTATGCCATTTTGATTTGTATTAGATGAATTTCAGGAGATTCATAGGGATCTTGGACTAGTTTGATGAAAATTTAAGAATATGACAATAAACTTTGCATGCTGACAACCCTAATGATCTGTAGGCAATAGAAAGATCGCATATTGAGATACAGAGGTCAAATGGAAGTGATTCCAAAGCCATTAGAAAGCTAACAAATAGGGATACAACTCTTATGTTCAAAGGAAGTTCCAGTTCCACGTTTAGAAGGTCAAATTCTATAAGGAAACCTAATGCAAAATGAAACTCGCTTATTTGCATCCTAACCTTGCTGCAGTAATTGGAGCATAACTCTTGCTACATACCTCATATTAGGGTGATTCTTAATGTATTGGAGAGAGAGAGAGAGAGAGAGACAACTTTGCTGAAGACCTCAAAAGCTAATTCTATCGTTTAGTGGGTCAAACGTGCATCACAAGAAGTAACACAGCTTGGAGAGCTAGAACATGGCCTGACCGTGTAATGAGGGTAACAACACGGCCTGGCCGTGTAACCCACCTAGAAGGTGCAAAATGCCCAAATTTTTCATGATCTCTCTCACTTAATTGATCTCGAAGACTCCTAATGACCTTGAAAACAAGGGGTATAAAAAGGAAAGTTAGAACCACTCACAAGAGGTTGGACAATGCTGAATTTGAATTCTAAGAGAAGAGCAAGGAGATTGGGCAAAGTGGAAGAGAGAAGATCATCCATTGACACGGGTTCTATCATGATGAATAGATGTAGTGAACCCCGAATCCTAGAGCTCTAATCTATTAAATCTCGATGTTTTCCACTTTAGTTAGTTTATTTGCAATTAAATTAGATTTCCTTCATTTTATTCGTGGTTTAGATAATTCAAATCGGTAAAGTGCAGTATTCACACGATTAACGTAGGAACGGTATATTTACTATTACTACTTATACAATTCGTGCACTTGTGGTGAGTTACAACAATCTGCCACTCTCCTAAGTGGAGAGTAAGTTCTACCCGCACGCCATACTCGAGCTTTGAGATCACATTTGGAATTGGTAGAGTATGGGGATTTTGAATAATTAGTTTTTAATGTCAAAACCATCGCCTACGATGGTGCACAACTTACGTACTCTGCCTATGATGGCGCAAGGTGCCTTGCACTGGTCGCCCAAGGGAGTGTAAGTCATTTGGCCTATGAGTTGGCTAATAGGCCATGAGCATAGGTCGGTCATGATATATAGCGTGCATGGCGGCTTATTTGCTAAGGTTTTTTTTTATTTCTAGTGCTTCCATGTTAAACCTCGAGATGTATTGTTTGTGGGTTTCATTATTCTTTCCTGAAATTAATAAGGTTGGAAAATGTTTGCTAATAGACCTAACAAGTGGAGAAATGTGAGATGAATCATTGGGCTAGCTTGGCAAAATTATAAATCAAACGTGGCTCAAGGGAAGTGAATTGAACCATTAGAGGGCTTCCTTCTTTAAGGTTCTTGGAAATGTTATACAAGTGATTTGGTCTGGAGCTCCCGATAAGAGCATGGCCAATTCAAAAGCTTTTATGTGCTCTTAGGGATCTAAGGTCCTGTCATAGGGATCTAGATTGGTGTGTAGCTTGAAGCTTGTTGGCATGGGGCATTCATTATCGTTCAATGAATGGATGATTGTTGTACTAAGGAGACAATGTTGGTATATTTTCATGTAAGGTGGATAGCATTGGTCAAATTAGGTACCAAGGTGTGGTCCAAATTATGGGAAGGTTTAGACCATTGGGAGTACACGAAGCTAGCTTATTCGAGGGGAAGTTTGAGGTTTGAAATGAAGGACATACAAAATGTATGTTTGCTGAACTTGAGGGTGTTGTGCTTGGGGAACCGTCAAGTTCATAGTATAAAGCTTGGAGGAGTGCTATTGCTTCTAGCGCGGTCCTCGAGGTTTTTGGTGACTTGCTTTGGCGAGTTAGGAGGTGCAACCCCTACACTTGTTGTCAGAGCTTGTTAATCTGTTCTAGGAGATGTACTCAGTCATTCAGCTGTGGAGTTGGCACAAACTCCTCAGAGAAAACCTTTGTTCCTATAATTGGTCTGTGTTGAAATTTGCATTTTGTTGCTAGGTTGATCTCTTTTTGGATACCATCTTGATTGAGGAGGGATGTGGGATTTAGGTTCAATTTTACACAAATGGAGCTAATGTTTTGCCATGAAACAACAAGTCAAGTCTTCTATAGTGGAAGTAGGATCTACTCAACTTGGACACCTACTTTCAAACTTGCGGAATGCGAGAAAAAGGCGTGTTGAACCCCAGGTCCACTCCAATCCCCAAAAGTGAAGGTATAAGCAAGGGTTTTGCTATTAAAAGCTTGAACGTACAAATGTTTGAATATTAACTTTGTTACCAACCTAATGTTAATGGGCCCCACTAACTTTTAAAATTAAAATTATTGTTGTTTTTTATTTGATGCCCAATGAAAACTTAGAGCGTTTACAACTCGAGTGTTTCTTAACATTACCTATTAAGCAATAGAGAAAAGACTTGTCACATGCAAAGGGGATTTTAGCATTTAATGGATTGTACCTGAAAAACGATGATGAAGGCTCTATTTATATACGTTCTTACATTATTGAGAATTGATGATTGGACTAGTCAGCTTGCCTGTCACGACTAGTTACCAATGAATGGTGTTAATTAGGCTTGCTTATATGGATCGTACCTTTTGGCCCACATACAGACTATTCAAATGAGTTAAGCATTGATAATTGACTATTTTTAAAACACCAATAAATTGTCACTACAACATTTTAGCTATTTTGCAACATTAAAAAACCATTGCCAAATTCTTAAAAAGTGTTGCTAAAAGGAATAGGCAACGGTTTTTTGACCATAGTAACTACTATTGTTGCCTATTCTTTAGGCAACACTTAACAAAAATCGTTGCTTATAATATCATAATAGGCAAAGGTTTTAAGTCATATCATTAGGCAACGACTTATGCCATTGCTTCTTTAGCAATATTTTAAAACCATTCTCATAAACAAAGGCAACACTTATTATAAGCCGATGTTTGTGTTATACAATTTATGTCATTGCTTGTGTATGCAACATTTTGACACTATTCTCATATATAAAAGCAACAATTATACATAAAGGTTCATTTCCTACTTTTCACATGCTATATATAAACTTTTTTTCCAATTGTTGTATATAAACTTAGTGACAACATTTTTTTACCACATATAAGTGTTGCAATTAAACTTCAAGGCAACACTTATTTGTTGTTTCTTAGAACCTGTTGCCTAAGCTACATATTATAAAATGTCTTTGCATAAATTAAATTGTTTCAAGCATAACATGTCCTCCAAGTACAAAAATTTGATGATCTAACAATTTAATCATAATACACCTAAAAATAGTGCTAAAAAATAAAGCATTCTTTTAAAAGAACAATAACAATTCATGTTATTCACATGTAGATAAATTAAGTGTTCTAATTTTCAAAGCATTCACCTACATCCATATCCATCAAATCATCTCTCATGGCATCATTCAGTTGATTTTCTCCACCAACACGAGTTTCCTACATGAAATTAAACAGAACTTCTACTAGACATAAAACCATTAAGCTTAAAGACTTAATCAAGGACAATCATCCAATAATAAACTAATCATATGTCTTTCAACCTATATCTTTAACAGAAATTTTCAATCAAGTCAGTCCAATAATCAAGCCCATTTGATAACCTAAGAATGAAATATCCAACTACTTAAACAAACTAAATAACAATTCAATAGTATACCTTTTTCATCATTGGGAACATATGTGTTGTTGGCATCGCTTGAATGAGATTCCAATACAATTTCCAAGTTCTCCATATCTAGTTCAGGGTTGCTTTGTTGCAAAACGCACTTTAGAATGTTTTGTAAACCCTGCATTTCCTTCCTCGTTCCTTAAATCTCAAGTTTCAAGGAAGTTACCTCATCGTTATGCTTTTGCTTGACAGCGTCAAGTTCTTCCTTTCTTTTCAGAGAAGATGGAGTCACATTTCTTCCATAGCATCTCACTCTCCCAGGCTTTTCTTTCCCAATGATTGATTGAAATGCTTCTTTGGAAAATGTACTATAATTTTGAATCGAATCTTGAAGTTTTGAATCATAAAAATAGATACAATGTTAGTACCTATGGTACATCATAAAATGTTGAGCAGCTTACTATTGTATCATTTGTTTCTTGGTCCAATTGTTTTCCTTTATTGCCTTGGCGACTTTTAACGAACACATCTACTTGAGTGGTATCCTCGTTATTCTCTTTTGTCGCATGTTACATGAAATGATTGGATGAGAACAATCATCATATAGTTGAATAATGAGAACTTGAAGGTTTATGGTAGAAATGTAACAACTAAATTTTTCACGAAAACAAAATTACCAATTTTGTACGAACTATAACAAAACTTTCAAGACCATTCATTGCCTAAACTTTTATTGAGATATATTTTGCTTGTTTTTGGCACATGTTGTCTACAATCAAACATGAAGAACAAATGTAACAAATCACAAATCATCGCATGTATAATATTCATGTGTTTGACTTACTTGGATGTTATCATCCTTCCAATAAGCAATCAGCTACCTAAAGTGAAATTCTGGTATATCTTTAGGACGGTTCTTTAACCTCTTAGCCAAGGCTGTGTACTTGTCAAAATAATATTTCTTGATTTTATGTTTATGCCTTCTCTAAGACTCTTGTATAGTTTTCAATATAGATTGTCGTCCTTCCTTTGGAATAATGAATTTATTCTACATGAAACAAAGATGAATACTTATTAAAATTATTTAAGCATATATAAAATAACAAAAGAAAAATGAATTTCCCTTACACTGGCATATTTTCACATGTGTTGTTTGTTTTCATTTATTACTGCTTGCCAATTAGCGTATGCCAATGGACAAAAGTCATAATGTATAGCTAGTGTACCCAAGAAATGCTTAACTCAAATACTACTTTGGGTTCAGGTTCTACTGGATTTCCATATTCATCCAAGGTAACTTCTACTCGATCTTGTACTGCATGAATGTTTGGGTACATTGTCTTCCTTCGAGTTCTCTTAGCTTCAGCCAGTACCTCTACAAAATAGAGCAATTAGTCCATCCTTACAATACATAGAGTACATTGATACAAGATTTATTATTAGAACTAATACTCTAAATATGAACAAAAGAAAAGAAGGTAACAATTTTTTACCTTTAACTATCTCATCATTTGTTTCCTCATCTTCCTCGTGTTCGTTGACATATCCTTCTTCCTATACTAGTGTTTCAGCTGCACCATGTTCCATATTTTTTTTGCAAGAAAGTCATTAATTGACATTGCTTGGCATGTTGATTTCTTCTTTTTTTTTTACTAAATCCTTGTATTTGGGTCAAATACAATAATAAAATATTAAGATCAATTAGTTCCATTGAACATAAATGATATGTAAGAGTCACATCAAGGTTGTGGAGTGAAGTGTTATACTTCCAATATGGCAACTCAAAAAAAATAGACCACTTCTTCCATGCACCATCATATTTTTTCTTTTGCTTCTTTCCAAGCAGATTGTCAAAGTCTTGTAAGTCTTGTAAGATCTTCGCCCCCTAACAATGATGGATGATTTTTGTACTTAGTCCTGCCATTAAAAGACCTTTTATCAAATCTCCATGGATGGTCCATAGGCAAAAAGACACGATGATCTATATAACAAATTTTTTGACTGTGCCTCAGATAGGTAGAAGAAGTACAATAATTACAACAAGGGCAAGCCAATTTTCCTATGGTGCTCCAACCAGACAACATGGCAAGCTAGCCAAATCTTCTGCTTGAAGAACTAAATGCCCAGAATTCCTAGAAATAAAACAAATAACCCATAAAACCATAAACCCATAAACGAAGCAAAATGCCCAAAAATCCTTCTAGAAAAACTGAATCAAGTGTTCCAGAAGCAAAACAAAACAAATCATAACCCATAAAACCAGAAACGAAACAGAAATGATACAAAATAAAGCATAACCCAGAACCAAACTCAGAAACCCATATACAAAATGGAAACGAAACAAAATCAAAGCTTAACCCAGAAAACTGAATCTGTAATATGAGAGAAATTACCTAAACCCAAATGAGGCAACCAAGAGCAGGCTAATATTGCAGCAACCATATGAGTTACAGAGGGGGCAAACGAGCGATAAAGAGACACTAAGGCAAGACAACAATGTACAACAACGTAAGTTGAGGGACAGAAACAAGAGGGACACAAATGGAGAAGGCGTGGAAGAGAAAGATTAGTAAGACTGTGGGAGAGAAAATTGAGGGCCTGTTGAAGGTGCGTGGGATGACCGGTACTGAAAGATAAAATTAAAGGGTTTTCTAATGAATAATTCTGTTTAGAATTAAAGCTAGTGTCACTAATCTGGTTTACAATTATGAATAAGTTTTACCCAAAAAAAATATGAGTAAGTAAAATAATACAACAAGTTTCATTTCTTTTCTTAATTTTGGAGGGAAAATGTTGATTCTTAATGGGAAAAAAGTGGTGGGAAATTAAAATATATGGGAGATTGAAAATTATAGAAAACGGTTGCAAAATGTTGCCTAATATAAAAATGAATAGGCAACATTTAAAATAGTATTCTCTAATAAGAAAAAATAATGTAACAGTTGATAATTGTTGTCTATTATATATAGAGAGAACACTTTTAAAATGTTGTGCATAATGTGTTGCCTAAAGTATATAATAATACAACACAATAAAAATTGTTCTCTAATATACTTTTAAGCAACATTTTTTAAGTGCTGGTAAGAACAGAGTTGCTATAGGCCTAAAATGTTGTAGTGTGTGATTTGAAATCAAATGACTGGTTCAGTTAGTTCCTTAAGGATTCATAGTTTAGTTTTAGTTTATAAAATTCATTAACTGTGAATAATATGATTTAGTTTGAGGTTGAGAATCAAACAAATTATTGATTAAATTTTTTTTGAGTCTCCAAGTAATTACTTAAAATTTTAGAAGAGTTAGATTTTGAGAGGGCATAAAAACTTTTGTCAAAGTGGTTCATAATTTAATGCTGAATATCTGCACTCTATTAATAGCTTTGTTTGTTTATGCATGTCCTCAAACTTCAAAGCCTTTAAAACTTTTATTTGAGGGACATGTTAATAAAAAAATTAATATATATTTATTATAAATTACATATTATCATAAAATTAATTTACATTTTAAATATTAAATTTAATCCTAAAAAATTAGTTTAAGCTTTATCATGATTTTAGACCAAAAAAATTATATGAAAGAACATATTCTTCAATTTTATTTTGTATTTGTGATTACTCCATGTGGATGATTGATTTACACACACTGTCTTGTGTTAGACATATAAAATCAATCTTAAGCCTTCACCTAACAGTTTAAATTATTAAGAAGGTTGGTTTTGAGATGATATCAGAGCTCTTATGACTTAATGGTCAGGAGTTCGATCATTGCCACCATCATTTTTTTAAACAAAGTTGAATTTCAGCACAAGGTATGTTGGCCTATACGTTATACACACTTCGAACCCAAAAGGATCTTGCTTAAGGAAATGTGTTAGAGATATAATATCAATCTTGAGTTTTCACTTAATTGCTTAAGCTATTGGGTGACATATTGGACATAAATGTAAAATGTTGCATTTCAACCGTTGAGAAAGAGGTCCCACGATGGAGGGCCAATCAATGTTCTCAATGGAGCAGCTATGAGTTAGCCAATCCCACATATTCAAAAAGAGTTTAAAGATAGCGTAAAGTGACTAAAAAGAGGGGAGAGAATGTGGCGACAAATTTTGGGACGCATGCACCCTGTTGCTTCCCTTGATTTTCCTAATCACACATGAAAATGTAACATCTTGGTCCCATTCCAACACTTGTTCACCAAACTCAATCCTCTATGGCTATCATTCGCATATCCCTCTGTCCTATCTATTTCTTATTTCTTAGTTGGACTATGTCAACCTTCTATTAATCCACCTCCAATTTAATAATACCAAAGCAAACCACGGTAAATATTCCTTTTTCCTCAGTGATATACTCAGATGTTTTTCTTCTTTTTTCGGTGTATCAAAATATGAGCATGACACTGAACTTTTTGGATTTGATTTGATTTTTAACTTCCCCGAAATAGGGCGTACGTCCCATATTCTTCTAACGTGAATTTCTTAATGGATGATATTGATAGACACATATGTCAGTTAAAAGAGATTGGCAGAAATGAGCAAAGTTGGACTAATAGGGAAAGCGTAAACACTGTTTTGCTTATCTTGTTTCTTTCTACGTGAAGGATTATTATTTGAAAGGCCCATGTGAAGAGCATGTGGGGATTACATTGTGCTCTTTTTCTTTAAGGCAATGCCAAATCCCAAGTGCCCAAGAATTCGAATTACTGTGGGACCTGATGGCCTTGTATCAGCACGTTTCCCGGATCCTGCCAAAGTTCTTTGCTTTTACTCCTTAGCTGCGCTCGCCCATATACTCTCTCTCTCTCTCTCACACACACACACAACCTGAACCCTAGCTAGCTTCTCTTCATCCAGTATCTAAATCATCATACACACACGCATGATTTGATTACTTGATGCTAACTATACACAATTTAATACTCACAACTACTAAATATATTATATAATATTATATATTATATATGTGTGTGTGTGGTCGCATCAAATTTTATTAGTCTCGGGAACACTTTTATCTATCAAATTTAAATACAATCATAATTCACGTATGTGGTTGTGTTATGATTTCAATAATTGCGTTCTTAGGTATGATGTACATTTTTTCATGCAAAATAGAAGAGAATTGAAGAGACTCTACCATTAGAATGACTACTCTATATGGTATTTGTTTTCAATGTTATACACAGAGTTTAGAATAGGGTCACTCTTAAATAGAATGCCGGGTACCTTGACATGATAATGTACAATGAAGTATAGTTATCACATTCTAATTCCAACATTTTGAGTAATATACAGCAAATCACTAACTGCGCGGATCCTTAATTACCTTTCCCCCTGGTTGCTAGTTTTATGACATAACAATTAGTAAAAATAACGACACACGAGATCTTATTTAATTATATATGATACTAGAACATGCCACATGCATATCAACTAAACGAAGAATTGTATAGTAGCCAAACACTATACATGTTAACCAAACCCAAACATAAAATGTGGGATTTTTTTATCAAATAATACAGTTTCAAGATTGGGAGGTCAAAATCACAATCATCCACCTCCAAAGTTGTTACGTATGATAAATGCATGTATTGTGCCAGTCTACGTGACTTAATCTATAACAATTATGCAACACGTTAGAACTTCGAACAATCTATGTAAAATAAAAAATAGTATCAGGAAAAATTATATTTTAATAAAATTTTAAAAATGTATCATTTAAATAATAAGTTTAAAAATTATATTATTTTAATAACAAAAAAAAAGAAGTGCATTTCATATCTACCCATACGGCTGTGCTGTAGTTCTTTTATTGCGCTCTATCAAACCCAATCAACGGAGAAATCATCGATTTTCTTATGTTCAATTTCCTAGTGTACAAATGAAACGAAAGTAAACATTTCTTGGAACTATTAACATTACGTACTATATACAAAGTTTTGAAAAATGTCTATTCATTGTGCTTATCAAACAAGCTATTGAGAATCATGGTCCTATATATATCCACCCGTGCATGTTATGTCATGTATACACATGCTTTCTAAACTAATATAAAGTCAGAATTTACAATGAAATGCATTCACTTTCACTGTCGCATGGGTCTAATTGTATTGACGAGCTTACACATAATAAACAAATATAAAAATAAAATCAGACAATTGTTAGGAAATATATCAAATTATTGCTTCTCTTTCCTTTTTTGGTCTCTCCACAATCATTTTTCTATTAATTATCAAATGAGTAAGTAGAATAAATATTTGAAAAAGATTATGATTCAAAGGAAGTTGTATTTTGGTACACTTATATTACCATATAATATATGTTACTTCATCACCATTTTTGCAATTTTTTATAAAATATTTCATAATTTATATTTTATATTTTATATATAATACGGAATAATTAAAGCATGTAAGATATATTCATATTAATAATACACTAAGAAAACCTTCCACAATCTATGTATCACAAATTAGATTTCAATAGAATTTAATGATATTGGAAAAAATAATTTTAAGATCTATTTTAAACCTATAAAATTAGAAGACATTTTAACAAGTAACCATAAAAGATTTATGTTAATATTGTATTTCGTGTTTCATTACTATAATTTTTAGTTAAAATTGAAATTGTGTATCATTATTATAAATATATATATATATACATATATATTTATACTGACATGTATAGCAAATATTAATCAAATCTTCAAATATATCCCAGATTATTATTATTATTATTGGTGGATATACATCCCTGTATATAATATGGTACAATCTTGCTCTCACGGAGTTCCACTCGTGGGCCATAGGCACAATGTTTCGAAGTGAGTCGCATTTAGTGAGTTTTGTTTGTATTCAAAACTAAGATACAAATGTTAGGTTTGCATTTCATTAAGGTCACCTTTATTCTTCTTTACCACTAATCTATGTACATTGTTTTCTTTATAATATTATTCTCTAGGGTTTGGGTAGTGGGCCAGCGACTCCATGTGCCAGCATGTGCTGTGTCTTTCTCTCAAAGGCCCACCACTCTCCTCTTTCTAGCACATAAATTCGGTTCACTGCACATTCTTCCTCTTCTCACACTTCTCTCTCTCTCTCTTTGACATCCTGATCATATACTACTTTACTTGGATCTGAAACACCAGCAAAACTTACTCATAGTTTTTCTTTCTCCATCGTCTACTCTGACTGATACGAGAATTTGGGCAAGGTATGCATTAATTTATTATTTTCCTTCAGATCTGATTGCTTAAGTTTTCTCAAGCTTGAAAGCCCTAGCTAGTTAGTATATATATGTATCAGCCTCTTTGCTTGCACTTCTATGAATAAATAACCCTATATAATCTGGATTCGATTCCTAACACCAAAGATTAATTCCCAATTTTTTTTTTCTTTTACAGAATGCGAAATCCCAGCTCACTGAAGCAAGAATTCCTCCGGAAATGGATAAAGGGCCTTCGAAAATGTAGCTCTCTAAAAAAGAACATGAGCTTCTTGGAGAGAAAGAAGGCCATAAAGCTTTCTGCAGATTTAGCCATGGCCTCCACCCGAGACCAAACCACCGGTTGGAGCCAAGCACTTATTGTCAATGGTTCCAGAGATGACGGCAACAAAGTCCTCACGGAGCACATATTAGGCTCACCACAGTACTGCCAGAGGCTAAGGAAAAACTTCACCAATTCGTCACCGGTTTGCAGCAGAAGGATTAGGAGCAGAAAGATCTTGCGAAGAAGCCGTACGGTCCGTAGACTAAAGGAAAGGGTGATGACCAATTCCATTGCCAAGAGGCTGGTCCAGAAGAGAACACGAAGGCTCAAGAGTCTCTTACCAGGGGGAGAATTTATGGACGATGTGTCGTTGATTGAAGAAACCCTAGATTATATAGAATCCCTGCGTGCTCAAGTTGAAGTAATGCGTTGTCTTGTCACTGCCTCGGAGCTGATCATAAATTCTTCGTAATATCTCTAATTCTCTATATATAATCAATCCATAGTGGACAACTTCTTTACTATATAATATTTTTACATATTTCTATTTTTGTTTTAATTTACCCTCTTTACACTTAATTTCTCTCGTAAAGGAGAAAAAGAGGCTCCTATATATACATTAGGCATTGTACAGAGGAAACATATATATGTAAGTCAATCAAACTAAGCCTTTGTGTCCCTCTTGCTGCTGGATGTTATATTGATTAGCTAGCTGCATATATGTGTATGTGTGTTTTTATCTTTGATTCGTCCAACTATCTTTTTCTCAAGAGTCGGTATCTATCATCAAAGCAAAGTCAGAAAATTGATGATATGTAATTCAATCGAATTGATGCTTTATAATAGACGTCAAATTCACAAGGGTAGCTAATTAATCTATACAATGCAAAATTTGTTTGTGCCTGCGCTTGATAGTTATACCACAACACTAACAAGTTAATTCATTACTCATATTAGTGTTCTAAATCCATGTGATACAGCCGCAACATCTCGGTTGCGGCGGCACACTATTGTAGACCGCATTATCCCGTATCAATTTGCATCGGTCACAACGCGATTGCCATTGTGATTGCAACTACAATTTAAGAGGTAAATCAATGTCATATGCCATTTGGAGTATTGCTGGTACAGGCTGTGATGTAGAGAAACTGATGCAGATTTTGCATTATTGAGGCATGTAAGAAGAAAAGAGGGTGTTGATTGATTTATTTAACAAAAGCAATGCCAAATTGCACACCCCTTTAGTATCACGTTATGACAAGGGGGAATTAGATAAAGCTATGATTTTTCTTTTAATCTCATAAAGATATCCAGGCACATTTACACACTAGCTATATATTATCATATATAAACATATATTTAGAGGAAATAAGACACTCAAAATAGAAACTGATAAAATTGAAGATATTAATTGGTAATTCACGAGATGTATCTCTAGTCTTATCAAACACTGATTATGGAAATGCATATATTAAACACATTTTATCACTGGACTTTATCTTTCACGAACGAATTACTTCATGAAGTAAGAGTTTTACTCTTACATTTAATGGTTTAAAGCTACCCAAATTAAAAAGAATGAGATTTGTGTGTTTTCGTTTAGAAAAGAGAAATAACTCATTAAATATGTATTTAAAGAAAGTGAATATAACTTTATTGCTAATTCTACTTATTATTTTTTATGGTACAATTAAATATTAGATTCTGAATTAAAAACTGTGTAATAATATTTTGATAATTATCAATAATATCAACTAAATAAAGGTATAATAAATATTTTGAGTTTATGATACAAAATTATTAAGGTAGAAGGGGGGGAAGTAATGTTACTTACACGAATAAACTTTTCACATATTTCTCAAATAAGTAATGTTCTTAATTTTTTTTAAATGACCATATTATAAGAGGAATCTGCAATGCCAGTGTTAAGAATTTTTTTAATGAAACTTAATTATAAGATGATATAATGGTCTTTTTTAATTTAAATTTTAATAAAATAACTTAAAATTTTTATTTATAAAAATAATTTAAAAAGAGAGATAGAGAGAGAAGTGCACAAGAAGTTTATCCTAAATGCGTGATCTATGTCTAGTGCCCAAATTAAACAATCATTTGATATGTTCTTCAATTTAGTGACATTTTGCTTACAAGGATATCACATTCAATCTTCCTCTACCTTAACCCAAAGTAGAGTGAAAGTGGTGTTGTTTCTTTCAAGGACACCATAAGAAACCTTCATCTACCTCAACTCGAAATAGAGTGACCTAGTTCAAAAAGAAGTTCTTAAAATGTTACCCACACTCTTTTCCTTTTACCATTAGAACAAGAGATCAACTCTCAAGAGTATGAATGCTTTTATGAATGAGCTACAATGGATTTCAAATACTCTCTTTCTCTCTAGAGTAGATAAGTAAGTGTAAAGCTCTTGAGAAGGATGAATAATGTTTTATCTCTTAAGAATTTCCTTCAAGATTCAATATTGATCATTTGCCACTCTTCTCCTTATGTAGCAAAGTCGTTCCCCTTGATTTTGATAGTCATTTGAGTGATTGATGTCTTTAGAATAAGTTTCTCCAGTTGTTGAACAAGTCCCACGTGTAATTTAGGTAGTTGATCTTTTATCTGAGTATATACTCTTTTAGGTGCTCTTTTTTGCTATTAAGACTTCCAGTAGACACTCTTTTGTTCTAGTAAGTACTCCTTTATTTAGTTAAATTTTGCATGAAATTGACTAAAAATAATTTCAAATTCAAGATCAAATATTCCAAATTAAGTGTCAATTGACCTTTTTACAAATTAAATCACATGATTACCATTTAATTGAATAGGCACCTATTTGAAATAGTTTAATCAAGTCATCAAGAATATTTCCTTAATAAAGGAAAGTTTGGAATTCAAAATCATTTAATCACATCCCAAATCAAATAAGATATTGCTTAACTAGGGAAACTTCAAATTCAAATATTAATTACATACACAAATCAACACTTAACCTATCATCATCAAAACCTAAAAACTAACAATTACTTTCTAAATAAATTTCCAGTTAAGCTTGTCATAGGCT
This sequence comes from Styphnolobium japonicum, assembly GCA_023212625.1. Classification (NCBI taxonomy): domain Eukaryota; kingdom Viridiplantae; phylum Streptophyta; class Magnoliopsida; order Fabales; family Fabaceae; genus Styphnolobium; species Styphnolobium japonicum. The sequence continues at coordinate 25,673,977 of JALBWW010000003.1, forward strand.
TTTTCATGACTGATCATGATAGCCGATTTTTTTCCTGCCCTTCATCCTCTTCATATATAGTGTAGATAATTTCCTTCATAATTTGTTAGTGTATGCCCTAGAGGTTAGTTATATATTAACTTTATAATTTATATTGTATCATGACATTTATTTAATATATGAGGCATTTGATTTATTGTGTTATTTATTTATATTAAATAAACATAATAGAGTCTTTAGAATGGAAAGTTTTATGTCATGGAATATCAAGTACGTGACTTGATAGTGAGATACTATTGGATAAATTGGAACGCTATTCTTAAATGTCCCTAGTTAAGTATTACTGTTAATTAGGACGACAGTGATGCGTTGAGACTAGTATGTATGTAGATTGATGACCGTGTCTCACAGGTCATGGATAAGTGATATCAAGTCTGCACATGGGTACATATTAGAGTAGTAGTGTACTGAATTGACCCACCATGAGAAAACTACATGGATAATTATGTGAGTGTCATAAGCGGGTCTCATAGGAACAATGGTGTACATGATCATTTGACTTGAAGTCACTACGATTCCCTACATGAGGAGTTATATGTTTTAATATCGTCAAACGTCATCTGTAACAAGGTGATCATAAAGTTGGTCATTGGATATGTTACAAGTCATGCGGAGGGATGTGAGTGACGTAGATAGGATTTGTCCCTCCCACATAACGGGAGCGATATCTTCGGGGCCCCTTGATGAGTGAAACTTGAAAATGCATAATCGTGCTCAAATGAGTTGATATGAGATATTGATCTCATTTGTCTTTGTAAGTCTACTCGTTAATCAAGAAACCAATGGTTGAACTATACAAGGGTGGCATGTTCCATGCCTTGTGTTCGATCAAAATATCAAGACAAAGGGACTAGACTACATGATAACATTAGTCACGGTTAGATTATATCGAATCACTGACATTCTTATTACTTGAGTAACAGTGATGTATTGCTAGATACCGCTTACTGTTTGTAATATTTAATGTTATTGTCAATGTAATAGGATCCTACAGGGTCATACATATTGAATGGATTAGAATGAAGTTAAAAGGGGCCAGTTGGACCTTTAATAAGACTAAATGTGCCAACCTAATTGAATAGGCCCACACATGAGTCTGACCTAGGTCAGATATATGTAGGGGCCTATATAAAGATCTTTTAGACTCTTTGTGCTAGAACACACCACGTACAACTCAAACTCAGAAATTGTTTCCGAGTAGAGAGAGAGAGAACTCGTAAAGAGAGTCGCCCTCCTTCGTGGCTAGCACCGTGTCAAAGAGGGAGACTGTTACATCAATTTGTGTGGATACTGTAAAGACATTGCTCGATTGTTGTGCTTGTGTTTGACAGTCGTTTCTTTCTAGAAGTAAATCTTTCAACACATTTTAGGATTTTCACATAGATTATCGGCTGAGTTTGAAATTTGATTTTGTTTTTCGTTACCTTTTCCGATCCCGAAACCCAACATAATTGTTATGTTATTATTAATGTGGCGGTTGGGAACAAAGCTTGATAAGGTGAGATGATGCTATTCAAAATGGGTTTGGCCGATTAACTATGGCATTAGTGATACACTTATATAAGTAATATTGTAAATAAGTGTATCACTAAAGCCTATTTCTCTTTGTAATATTATATTACAAAGAGAAATAGGCCTGAATTGTGTAATAAATATAGGAGTAGTTAGCTTGAGAACAAGGACCAAATAAGTGTTGTTAACTAACCTCTTTTATAAGTTGATGATTACACGAAGCTTCTTCGATAAACCGAGTAAACGACTTGCCAACCATTTCCCAAATCTTTTGGGAAAAAACAGCAGAGAAGCCGTCATTTCCAGGAGCTTTATACGGTCCCATATAACAAATAACATGATGAATTTCTTCCGCAGAGATATGCCTATTCAACCCATCAATTAATGCACTGTTGGGACTCGGGAAAGTAATAGTAGTAAAATATTTGCTAAAGCTTATTGAGGTAATTAAACCTACAAATTATGCCTTAAGTCTATGGACTACGTTGTTGTCACTTTCTTAATTAAAGGATAGGTGCATGCATTATCAACGCTGCAGTTCATGATAAGGATTGAAGTGGTTATAAGTTTAAGTTAATATGATCTATATCGTAAAACAAATTTTATTATAATGATTATAAATGTTTTTACCCCATTACCATAACAGAAAATAAATAAAAGTGGGTTAGAATTATATGTTTCAATTGCATAATTGTAATAACTTATTGTGAGTGCAAAACTCTAATATTCTAAATTTCTAATAATAATACTAAATAAGTCGTTCACTGACTATAGCATTTTTCTTAATAAGATCAAAGTGTCCTCGTACCCTTTGTATGTATGTGGGGCTAATCCTTATTCGAGTGTCGATTTTGTCCTGACTACAATGTGTTTTTAATGGGATTCAAATCTCTACATTGTAGGTAAAATCTAAACCACACCTTGTGATTCACTAACTATAACATTTTAATTCAAGTGTTTAGGGTTTAGTGAAATTTATTGGATAAAATCTAAAATCCATCTTTTCCAAACCAAAAAATTATATTGAGAAACTCAGTATATACTATATATACTTCCATATGAATTTTGATAAGTAACTGCTAATTAATTTCAGTTCACTATGCATTAAATTACTTCTCGCAAAAGTGTTTTATCCTCACCACCATAACAACAGTCTCTTTGGTAGGTACCCTATCTCTCGCCAATTTTTTTTGGGCACAACTCGCCATTTTAGTAATGTCGTTAATGTTACAAGTATTTTTTAATTATTGCTTACCGGAATTTGTCAATGTTAATTAGATACCAAATATTGAAGGCTAAAGACACACCGCAATTTGCATCTGTAAGCATAGAATGGGGTCTGTTGTCTAATCCAATCATGCCAACAAATGATAGGATCAACTGGCCAAACCTCTTGACCCCTTTCTCTAACTAATACTCTTGTTGCTTGACAGCTATTTGTGCTACATTATTAATAATGTACCATTGCTATTTGTTAATTGTTATCCGCCATCTATTTATAATATATAAATTCAGGTTCTCACATAAGCAATTTCTCATGATCATGAGCTCCTGATTTGAGCGAGTATATTTATAAGATTCTAAGCTTTTCGTTAAGTGTCTTCTCATCTTTCCTTTTCAATAATTCATATTAAATATTCACATACTTTACTCATTCCTTTATCAATTCACAATGCTTTCCATTCCCTCCTTAATTTTTAAATCTTTTCATTCCCTTATTTTTATCCTTTCTTTTTTCTCTTTATTAGCACTAAATATTGATTTATTTCTCATATTTTTTCAATTACAAACAAATTTAGAAGCTTCAAACCAGAAAGAAAAAAATTGTTAAAAAATAATAAATTATTTAACGAGTTTTGAGACAGACACACATCGTGTGATTTTATACCTAGTTCAAATAAATATAGGTTAAAATAATATTTTTTGTTATGGTGCATGGATATAGGTACTGATATCGGATACGACACTGGTACAATATGGGAATACATTGTTTCTTAAAAAATTAAGATACGGGTATGATTGGATCCGACATAACATATATATCAAAGATGGAAAAAATAGTTAGGTCATTCTATGATTTGGGAAGAAAAGTAGAGAAAATACTTTTTATTTTCAGCATTAGTCACTAGAAACACAATAGAAGACTAAAATTTATCAAATTTTTATGATATCTCACCCATATTGGCACAAAATTTCAAAAAAAAATTATAGGAAAAAAGCTTCAGTAGGGTATTTGGAGTATGTAGTATCCTATACGTGTACGTATTCGACACGAGTACAACAGGTTATTTGAAGTATTAGTGCTTCCTAGTATTTTGGTCTCTATTGTTTACACTCATTTTCGTTTAGTCTATATATTTTTTTCTTTGTAAATTAGTTCTCGCACTTACAATCATTAGTAAAATAGTCCATGTCGTTAGTCTCAATTATGACGCTACCAATTTATGGTCTGACGTAAAAAATGGATGTTGATGGGGCATTATTTTTGTTCACGTCGTCGTTTCTAACATTAGTATAGGGGCCAAATTAAAAATAAGAAAAAACTATAGGTACTAAATTAAAAATAAGAGAAAATGATAAGGACCAAATGTATAATATGCTTTAAAACATTGCAGCTTAGTCATTTTTCTTTTCCTTCTTCATAATGTGTAACCTTATATTTAGTAAGCATTATATTCCTAAACATAATCCTATCACTACAGTTTTTCATGTTAGCATACAAGCTTCTAAAGAGATAAACTTGCTTTTTAGTATGTGTTCAAAGAAAACTTCCAACAAGCAAATATTTGTTCATCGAGACAACTTTTGTGTCAACTCAGACTTAGTCTCTGTCTGAACGATCTTAAGGGTACATCCCCTACATTAGCATAGTATATTTAAGGAAATTAATTGGTCCAATGTTCGAATTTGAGTAATTAAGGTAAGAAGCATATATTTTTATTCCTTAACTATTAGGTCAACCACATTGAGTTAAGACTAATAGTAATTACATAAATATAAAAGATTAAAAGTATATTAAAAACTAAATTAGGCAATAGGGACATATATAAGAACACTGAATAAAAAGATAAAAATGCGCAAGAAAAATCATGGCAAGTTTTGAGTTTTTCTTTTTGTCCCATATCCATTTTACAATCTTTAAGAGTATACAATAACTCCTAATTACCTACTTAAAGTTAAATTTTTCTCATGATATATATAGATAGTAAACACATTATATATTTGGTCCCTATTATTTTCTCTTATTTTTAATTTGATCCTTATAATTTTTATCACAAATGATAACATGGATAAAAATAGTATCACTTTAGCCTCTATTTTAATGTCAAATCACAAACTGACAGCATCATAACCGAGTCTAATAGCAGGGACCATTTTACTAACAATTATAAATATGAAAACTAATTTACAAATATATATATATATATATAAAGACTAAATTTAAAATAAATATATACTGTAAGGACCAAAAATATATTTTAACCTAAATATAAAGTACCACACGTCTCACCTTTTCGTGATTAGTATCTCTGGTCTCCGGTGTATTGGTAGAGTTTGTGATTGGATAATTTACCGAAGAGCTTGGTGGACTCAGGCAGTGATTGGTAGACAATCGATTGGGTATTGTTGGTAAGGAGAGAGGCGAGATTCGACCACAGCCACCTATTTGCGTAGCCGAGACGGACTCTTTAATGCGTGATAGTGAGTTAAATGGGCCAAATTGCAGCCCAAGAGACATCGTTTTTGAGTTACATTATTTTTAACTCAGCTCATTATATATTCATATTTTATGTGAATTAATTTTTTAAGCTCATACTTTGCATGAGTCAGGTTCGCCAGTTATTTGAGACAATTTAATGAGACCAGCTGAGTTGAGTTATAAACACTTTATAATTTTTTTTGGTTGTGAAAACTGTTATTCAACTACAAAGCCATTGATAAATGGGCTCACAACTTATAATAAGCCCAATAAGTTTTTTAGGATTTGATTTGATTTTAAATTTAATTATTTTGATTAGTTATTTTACCTTTATTAAGTTTTTGATTTTATAATATAAGGGTAAACAAAGTAAAATAATAAAAATAAAATAAATTTCTTTGTAATGAGTTCTAATCATAAGAATTGATTTCCAAATCAATTCAAATGTAATATTATATAATGAATTCCAATTATATAATTTTATTTTTAAATCAAATTAATTCAATTATATCACATATTATTATATTTAATGATATTTTCATAAAAAATTTATTCCCTAGATCATGGATACATGAAGTTAGAACACAAAGAAACATAAAGAATATAGACATACTTGTTTGTGCCATATCCAACCATGGTTGATGTTGTGCGTGGTCTTCCTCCCTATACCCAAAACCGAATGATGATTATTGAATGGGGCAACTGAATCACACACAGAGAGAGTTTGAACAGATGTGTCTTTGATTATAACATGTTTGGTTAGAGAGGGGACTTAACTCCTTTAAATAGGTTACTGAACCCTCCCATCATGGTTTCCCATAACCATTGGGCCTAATAGCCTATTGGGCATACACTTAACCGCTCAATTAGACATTTATAATAATAATAAGATGCTAAGCCCAATATATTTTATATCACATATATATTTGGGCTAATTATTTATCGATTATCTCATCAACCCATTTTATTAAATCAACATAAAATTAATTATTAATGTAAGTCCACATGAAGATTTTTCTAACATTTTCCCACTTGGGCTACATTAATAAAGTTTGTATTTAATTACAAAAAAACTTTTTGATTCTTTAAAACAGACTCTCTGGATGATGATAGCAGGAAAATTCTTATGGGCCCAATATAAAAAAAAAAATAGTCTATAAATGACATCTTTAACTCAATCCTGTAAAACGTGATATTTAATATTGGACCATGCATTCAATGTGTTTTCTCATCAACACACGACCAATCCATAATCACAAATATTATCCATCAAGTCCACAATGATCAAAGTCTGGTAGTGTAGTAAGGAATAATGCACTTATGTGATATTATTAACAACATTACCTTATTGGTTCTTACTGCAACTTCTCACATCCTTATGTTTCAAAACGAAACTGACGAAATTGCAAGGCTTAAATAAGCCATATGTCTTTGACTACCATTAGCTTTATCTCGAGACTTTATATGGTATCAGTATGCATAACAAAAAATAACTGAGACTCTCTAGGGTTCAACCTTATACCCCAAGATACTAAGTCTCATCAAACACACATGAGAAAACTCTTGGGAATTTACTGTATTCCTCAAGATATTATATAGTGCACCATACATATAAACATTGCAAACAATAATAATAATGATGATCATAAAAATAATAGCCAAAGAATAACAAGACAAACAATGTGTGACTTTTATTCAAAATGACTATTTACAATGATAAATACAACATACTCCCACTAACCTAAATAATCAAAAGATTATATTATACCCATATTCTCAACATGGCACTTAAAATTGATGGGTCTCAAACCTTTAGTTAGTGGATAAATGATAAATACTATTCACACACATTATTAATCCCTCATATTTGGTATCTTACCTCTTTTTTGTGCTGAATATATTAGACTTAGTCACATTTTATAGGTTTGGGTTCCATTTGAGCTTAATTGCATTTTCCATAATTAATTGTATTTTACACTACCTCTGTATTTCGGGCATATCTTGAGTTATATACATCAAATAAATATGAATCTTACCTTCTATGAAATATAAGTGGGATATCTACAACTTTGATGAAGAGCTCAAGAGCTGAATCGGGAGTCTAGTAGGCCATATTGGGCTTGAAAGTTAGAGCAATGGCGTTGTCGTTGGAACCTGACTTGCGTGCAGTAAATTGGCCATAACTTGGGTTCTAGATGTCAAATGGATCTGAAACCAGTGCCAATAGAAAGATAAGACACAAATATTTAACTTTCATGAATACCACTATTCGAAACTACATTGTTTTGATAGTGTCTTGTGTAAAGTCGGTTATCATTTCAGATACCTCTTCAGATTGATTTAGAAATAACTTTCACATCTTAAGTCCAAATTAGGCAAATAAGATGGCCAATTAAAGATAAGAGGATGGATATTAGTCCTAATTTAGTGTCATACTTGTAAAATGAATTTTAGGATCAGTTATTCGGAGGGAAAGACAGAGAACGAAAATAGACTTTTCATTTCTCTCATTTTCCCTAGTCTTTTGAGTTTCTCTGAAGCTTTTCTCTCCCCATCTTCTCTCTCCCTATCTTCTCTCTTCCTCCACAAGTTTCCTTGGACTACAGCCATGGAAGGCTAATTCAGAGATCAATCTAAGATCCTTGTTAAGTTCTAGTTTGATCTTAAGACTTTTTGTAGAAATTTGAAATTGATGTTCAATTGCATTTTATCTTCTTCTTTAATTCTAATCTTGAATGAACTTCTGGAGATCTCTATTTGTTTGTTCTTGATTTCGAATTGTGATGTTATTATGATCGATTAATCTCAGTTTCATCACTTGAATTGAAATGATTAGGTGTGCAGATTTACTGTTTAGGCTAATAAGATTCTTGAATTTAAACTAGGGTTAATTATCATAAATTGTGCAAGTTTATGTATCTTTTGTTAGTTGAATCCTAGATGTTAATCTAGTAGTGAATGGTAGATCTAATGCAGAGATTTCAGTTAGATCTAGGTTAACCAATCAATTGAACTCAATTGCACGTTTAGTGGTCGATGAAAGATCAAATGGAATTTCAGATGGATTCTTGGATTGATCATTTTATCATTTGATTTCTCTTAGTTTGATTTTCTTTTTTTTAACATAATATGATCAACCAAACCCCCCTTTTTCACACCTTGGTTTGATTAAATTACATCTAGATTTTTGGGAGACGATGTTGCTCACCGCAAGTTCACGGATCATACAAGTAGTAAAGTAAAAGATATCATTCCCATGAGGATTGTGTGAATACTGCACTATACTAATTATAATTATCTAGACAATTAATTAAAGTGATGAGACTAAAATTAAATTGTAAACAAATAAAACTAAGCAAATAAATAGAATGAAATATCAAGGGATTGAAATTCTAGGATTTGGGATTCACTCAAACTATTTTCTATGACAAAGGCTTAGAGCATTCTAGTTAATGGTTTGATTATGTTTGAAGGTGAATCTTCCTATTTTGTTTGATGACCTCTCTTGTGTGACAAGAAACGTGTTAGAATTAAAATAATACATATTCTCATGGTACTAAGTTAATTGAAACCCATTAAGTTCTATGAAGTTTAGTTAATCCTTGAAGAATTATGCCTACTTTCGTGGTCATAAAACCTAAGTTCAAATTCTAGATTCTCAAATAACCTTAACCTTAGGTTTTCAAATACAACTAAGATATAATCAAATAACCTTAACTTGATCTATTTCTATTTTTCTATATTATTTTTAATTCTTAAAGAATTTAAATCAAATAACTATTAACACTTTAGTTTTTTCTTTCTTAGACAATTACATGCTCATTATCTTTAACATAGTCCATAATCCTATGCATACATGGTCCATCAAATTACCAGAATGGTAACCAGAGCTCTGCCTTGGCATAGAGCGTCCTCCAGAATCTTATGCCATATGACTATTCCACAAATTTTCTAAGGGAGGATTCCATTTGGTTTATCAATAGAATATTTCATCGTCATGACTATCATTAAATATTGGAATATCTGTGATACATATAAGTTTTGTGAAGATTCCCAAACTAAATATGATCATCTGGATCACCTTATTCTGTAAAGGATCATTTCCTTATCTTTTAATCACGTAATGAACATGCAACGTCAATTCTTGAGTTTCTAGGGAACTTGAATATTTTTATATAATGTCAACTTTTAAGACATTTTCATTGTATAATAAACTATAGAAAATCCATGGCATGAGACCTAGCTTTAATAATTAGGATTCAGTTGAAACTCTAATCCTAATCCTAATCTTTTGCTACAATATATTAGCCATATAAGTCAAATAGCTTAATCATGTTTGGACAGTACTACTGCTCAACCACATCACATTCAGATTTTATTACCAATCAAATATATCATATTCATATATTATTACCGATAGATCATATTATTTTAGGATATTATTAGCACTCAATTATTACAACTGATCCGTTATATCAAACATGGTTACTGATCAATCAATTTGAGATACTTATGTTAGCTTTGTATTAGGCTTTACTAGATGTTTATTGTGCTCAATATTAGTATTTTAGATGAGTTTAATGTTGTTGGGCTTCATTGGGTTTTAATGTAAATATTGGATAATTTTCGGATTTTGATGCATTTTGACCTTTCTTCCTTGGTTAGGCCATAACTTGGGACTCGGTGATCCAATTGAGGTGATCTTGGTGTCTTTGGAAAGCTAAGACAATACTCTACAAGTTTCATGAAGAACTCAAGAGCTGGATCATACTTCTAAGGGTCCAAAACATCCCTGCAATGCAGAGTGGGTTTGCTGTCAGGAAAATCTGGGCAGTATGCACATATTGGACTACATAGTGAGTTAAAGGCCTCCTCTTGGGCTGAAACTTGGCCATTGGAAAGATAAGACCCATATCCCCAACTTCACTGAAGACCATTTAGTCAATAGATGTCGTTTTAGGCATGATAATGAAGTTACAAGTTGGTTTAAATTTAGAAACACGTTCTGCCAACCTAACATGAGGTAGGTGAAGTGTTTTTGGCATATCTGGAGTTCTAAACGTCCAAATGGCATGATTCAAATTGTAAAATTTCAAGGAGACAACTAGCTACAACTTTTATGAAGACCTCAAAGCCAAAATACACCGTCTAGGTGATGAAAATGAAGCCAGTAGTTGGATAAGAGTTGTTGACTAAAAGCCATCAACCATACACCAACCCACCTACCATGCACCAACCCACCAACCATGCATCAAGCTTCCATTTTTGACAATTTTCATATTTTTATAGCTTGTATTCAGATTATGTACATGTACAAATTGGCTTCTAGGATTAGTATAAATAGACCCAACCTATTTGTATTAGAGGCATTCAATTTGGAAGTACGTTTAAAGGAATTTTAAGTATTTGTGAGAGTTTTCTTTCTCTTCTTCTCCATTCTCTTTACAATTTAGTTTTTGTTCTTTAATTTCTGAGTTCTTCCTTCCCATCCATGGAAGGCTAGGCTCTCATAATCAATCCAAGGGATTAGCCATCTTGTTGTTTAATTTGGAGATCTTGTTTTGCTTGTTCATATTGCTTAATTGTTATTCAAGTTTCTCTTCTTCCTCTTTTGATTTTTATCTAGATTAAATTGCTTAATTTGATTTAGATGTTGATGTGGTAATAGCTTTATTATCATGTATTCAAAGAGGATCATAGAGATTAAACAATATATTAAAGCTTTTTGATAGATTGTTTAGCTTGGTTAAATTCTAGATCTTAAGTTAATCTATATTGGATGGTGCTTACTTTATCTAACATTGGTTAATCAAATCCTAGATGCTTATCTAGTGGAGAATTCCTGGATCATGTTAAGGCTTCTTGATGTGATCTAAGGCCAAGAACATGGTTAGCAATTAAGTGAATTCCTTGTGATCAATGATGAGTTAAACTCAAGATCGGTAAATTTCCTTGGATTGGTTGTTTCTTTAGATTTGTTTACAACTTTAAATCTCCTACTTTTATTAATCTTGTTAATCAACAACAAACCCCCCATTTTCTAATTATCTTGATCTAATTAAATCTTTGTTTTTGGATCCTTGAGAGAAGATTCGGTTCATTCTCTATACTACAAATTAGTTTGTGAACCGGTTATTTTATTATTTGATAGGTCTCGACAACCTCTTGTCAAATTTGGCGTCGTTGCCGGGGATCCAGGTCAACTATTTGATCATTTCAAGATCCTATCTAACTCTATCAAATGTGTTTGTTTTTGAAGCTTTTTCAAGTGGGATTCGGCTGAAATTGGATAAAGGGCATTGTGTCAAGAATTTTGGTTCGGTAAAGCATCTCTGATTGATCTGAAATTTGGCATACAAATGGAAAATATTATTCTGAGAAAGGCTCACTATTTATAGTGAGGTCACCCTTATTTTTGCCAAATTCCATCGTTTAGACCACTTTTTCAATTTTTTAATATTTTTTATTATTTTGTTGGATAGCATTTTTGTGTAGATTTTATCCTGTGGTAGTTTCATAATTTTTAAAATTCATTTGATACTATTTTTTATTTTATTATTATTTTTTAGAGTATTTGTTTTAGGAATTTTTAGTGTTTTAGTTGTTATTGCTTTTCTATACCTTCCTATGAGCTGTATGCTGTATGACTAGGTCTGATCCTGGAACCTTGCATTCATTTGATCCTGAAATTGATAGAACCTTTCATACACTTCACAGAATTCATAGGACTGGTAGTAGTATTCATAGAGCTAATAGAATTACTTCTAGAATTGGACTTGAACTTGACATTGCACCTAATCTGGTTGACTCTTTTAATCCTGTTGAGTCTGCTTCTGTTAGTACTTCAGTGTCTGATACTGAGTCTGCAGATTTTACTATGGCTGATAATAATAATAGAACTTTGAAAGAACTTGTTGCACCTGATGTTGCATATCAGCCTTTGTGCATCCAATATCCTGACCTTCATGTTGATTTTGAGCTCAAATCTGGATTAATACACTTGTTGCCCAAGTTTCATGGTCTGGCAGGTGAGGATCCACATAAGCACTTGAAGGAATTTCATGTTGTCTGCTCAACTATGAAACCTCATGGAATAGCTGAAGATCACATCAAGTTGCGAGCATTTCCATTTTCACTGGATGGTGCAGCCAAGGACTGGTTATATTACCTTCAACCAGCCTCTATAGCATCTTGGAATGACATGAAGAGACTGTTTCTGGAGAAATTCTTCCCTGCCTCAAGAGCTGCTGCAATCCGAAAGGACATATGTGGCATAAGGCAGATGACTGGGGAGACATTGCATGAATACTGGGAGAGGTTCAAAAAGCTTTGTGCGAGCTGTCCTCATCACCAAATCAGTGACCAATTACTGATTCAATATTACTATAAAGGCTTGCTACCTATGGACAGAAGCATGATTGATGCTGCTAGTGGAGGTGCCCTGGTGGACAAAACTCCTGCTGCTGCTAGGGATTTAATTGCCAATATCGCTGCCAACGCCCAACAGTTTGGCACTAGGGTCATTACCTCAACCAGAGGAGTCAATGAGGTTCATGTTTCCCATGCTGACCAATAGAGGATGGAGCATCGAATTGATGAGTTAACCTCCTTGGTGAGGCAATTAGCCATGGGACAACATCAAACACCTGTGGCTGCAAGAGTTTGTAGCATATGTTCTAGTTCCTCTCATCCCACAGATGCGTGCCCCACATTGCAAGATGATTCTGAGTTTCAAGACCAATTTGTGGTCAGCACTGGTATATTTCTGGGAAGCCACAATTCCATCAAAGAAAGAACAATGTAAATATGATCCATTCTCCAACACTTACAACCCTGGCCGGAGGGACCATCCCAATCTGAGATATGGGAATGCATCAAATCGCAGACCACCAAACCAAGTATAGACCACCATTCCAAGCAAGAAGCAAGGACAAATCGGTTTTAGCCACATCTTTGGACCAAGTAGACCACCATTCCAAAGAAGAAGGTCCTGTAGCCACAAAATCTGAGCCCTCATTGGAGGATTTGGTGAAACAGTTGGCCACCAATAACATCCAGTTTCAACAGAGAACTGAAACCACCATTCAGAACTTGGAGACTCAAATTGGCCAACTTGCCACATCTATTCATGAATTAAAGTCACAAGGTTCTGGCCAATTACCCTCTCAAACCACTCCAAACCCTAGAGGCAATGTTAGTGCTATAACTTTGCGCAGTGGTAGGCAAATCAATGGACCAGTACAGCAGATAATTCCAGATTTTACCATTGACCCAGAAAAACAAGATGCTGTAGCAGATTCAGCAACAAATAATCCTACAACATCCAAGCAGAAAGCCAGATCAAACCAAGAGTTGACAAAAATTCAAGAAAGTAAAAGTGAATATCCACAAAAGTCAGCTTGCAACATTCCTCTTCCTTTTCCAAACCGAATGATACATTCGAGGCATATGGTTGAAACTGACTTGGATAAGGAAATTATGGAGACTTTTCAGAAGGTTGAGGTGAATATACCTCTCTTGGAGGCAATTAAACAAATCCCCAAGTATGCCAAGTTCTTGAAAGAGATGTGCACCCATAAGAGGAAGCTAAAGGGCACTGAAAAAGTGAGTATGGGGAGAAATGTCTCTGCTTTGATTCAGCCCAACCTGCCTCCCAAATGCAAAGACCTAGGTACTTTTACCATCCCTTGCACCATAGGGCACCAACAATTCACTCATGCCTTGCTAGACTTGGGAGCCTCCATCAATGTAATGCCAAAGTCAGTTTACACTTCCTTGCATATGGGAGAGCTAAAATCCACCGGCATTATCATTCAGTTAGCAAACCTGCAGGAGTGTTGGAAGACGTTCTGGTTCGGGTAAATAATTTAATATTCCTAGCTGACTTTTATGTGTTGAATATGGAAGATGAATCTGCCTCTTCCCTACCCCCATTGATCTTAGGTAGGCCATTTTTGAAAACTTCTAAAACTAAGATTGATGTGCATGCTGGTACCCTTTCCATGGAATTTGGTGATGATATCATTCAGTTTAACATTTTTGATGCCATGAAATATCCTTTAGAGGATCATTTTGTTTTTCATTTTGATGTCATTGATTTACTGGTTGATGATATGCATGCTGATATGTTGGCAGAGTTTCTTGAAATTGTAGGATACACTGATAGCATAGCTTGCGATACTTGTTTCGCTGCTTTTACTTTCTGGTTGTAAACCCAATGCAATGTGTGCAGCCTGTGCTGAGATTTCTACATACTTATCATGTGCTGTTGACATTGATGACTCTGTTTCTGTTATTAATGGCAATGATGCTGTTATTAATGATGTTGTCATTCATCCTGCTGCTAAGTGTGATTCTTTTGATTCCATAGGATATGATGATGATGTTTTGCAAGATTGTGCACAACTTGCAGGTACAGGTGCAACTGCTGAGAATTTAGCCGATTTAGTTTCAGTTCCAAGACTATTACCGTCAGTCCAGCAACCACCCTCCATTGAACTTAAGCCCCTGCCCGAGCATTTGAAGTATGCATTCTTGGAGGAGGATGAGAAGCTCCCGGTGATAGTGGCCAAACACCTCCAACCTGAGCAAGAAACCAGATTATTGGAAGTCTTGAAGCAACACAAAAGGGCAATTGGTTGGACACTTGTAGACATCCCTGGTATCAACCCCTCCACATGCATGCACAGGATATTACTTGAGGAGGAAACTAAACCAGTGAGACAACCCCAGAGGAGACTGAATCCTCTCATCCTAGATGTGGTGAAAAAAGAGGTGACCAAGCTACTGCAGGCTGGCATTATCTATCCCATCTTTGACAGCAAGTGGGTAAGCCCGGTGCAAGTAGTTCCAAAGAAATCCGGAGTGACTGTTGTGGCCAACCAGAAGAATGAACTCATTCCAACCCGAGTGCAGAATAGTTGGAGAGTTTGCATTGAATATAGACGTCTCAACCAAGCCACTTGGAAAGATCATTACCCTCTTCCGTTCATCGATCAGATGCTGGAACGGCTGGCTGGTAAGTCTCATTACTGCTTTTTGGATGGCTACACTGGATACTTCCAGATCCACATTGCACCAGAGGATCAGGAGAAGACCACATTTACCTGTCCCTTTGGCACCTTTGCATACAAACGGATGCCCTTTGGCCTCTGTAATGCCCCTGGTACCATCCAAAGATGCATGGTGAGCATATTTTCTGATTTCTTAGAGGAGTGCATGAGTTTTTTATGGATGACTTCACTGTCTATGGTTCTTCTTTTAATTCATGTTTAGCTAGCCTATCTAGAGTGCTGCAAAGATGCATTGAGACTAACCTTGTGCTTAATTTTGAGAAATGCCATTTTATGGTAGAACAGGGTATAGTTTTAGGCCATGTAGTATCCAGTAAGGGCATTGAGGTAGATCCGACCAAGATTGATGTGATTACTTGTCTATCTTACCCCACATGCGTGTGAGAAGTGCGTTCTTTTCTTGGTCATGCAGGTTTCTACAGGCGCTTCATTGCCGACTTCAGCAAGATTGCTCTTCCACTTTCCCAGTTACTGCAGAAAGATGTGGAGTTCAATTTTGATGATAAGTGCAAGGCAGCTTTCAACCACTTGAAGCAGGCCTTGACTAGTACCCCTATCATCCAGCCACCTGACTAGACATTGCCATTTGAGTTAATGTGTGATGCTTCTAACTATACAGTAGGAGCAGTCTTGGCACAGAGAGTGGGGAGAGCTTCTCATGTGATATACTATGCTTCCAGAACTCTGGATGCTGCTCAGGCCAACTATACCACAACTGAAAAAGAGCTTTTAGCCATTGTTTTTGTTTTGGATAAGTTTAGATCATATTTACTTGGCTCTAAGGTTGTTGTGTTTACTGATCATGCAGCACTTAAGTTTCTTTTGAAGAAGCCAGAGGCAAAGCCTCGACTAATAAGGTGGATGCTACTGCTCCAAGAGTTTCATATAGAGATCCGTGACAAGAGTGGAGCAGAAAATCTAGTGGCAGATCACTTGAGCCGCATTGAAAGGGCTTCAGATCCCTTCCCTGTACAGGACTCCTTCCCAGATGAGCAGTGATCAATCAATTTGAGACACTTATGTTAGCTTTGTATTAGGCATTATTAGATGTTTATTGTGCCCAATATTAGTACTTTAGATGAGTTTAATGTTGTTGGGCTTCATTGGGCTTTAATGCAAATATTGAATAATTTTCGGATTTTGATGCATTTTGACCTTTCTTCCTTGATTAGGTCATAACTTGGGACTCGGTGATCCAATTGAGGTGATCTTGGTGTCTTTGGAAAGCTAAGACAATGCTCTACAAGTTTCATGAAGAACACAAGAGCTGGATCGGAATGCTAAGGGTCCAAAATATCCCTGCAATGCAGAGTGGGTTTGCTGTCACGGAACCATCTGGGCAGTATGCACATATTGGACTATATAGTGGGTTATAGGCCTCCTCTTGGGCTGAAACTTGGTCACTTGAAAGATAAGACCCATATCTCCAACTTCAATGAAGATCATTTTGTCAATAGATGTCGTTTTAGGCATGCTTCTGAAGCTACAAGTTGGTCTGAATTTGGAAACACGTTCTTCCAACCTAACTTGAGGTAGGTGAAGTGTTTTTGGCATTTCTGGATTTCTAAAAGTCCAAAGGACATGATTCAAATTGGAGATTTTCAAGGAGACAACTGGCTACAACTTTGATGAAGACATCCAAGCCAAAATGCACCGTCTAGGTGATGAATTTGAAGCCAGAAGTCGGATAAGAGTTGTTGACTAAAAGCCACCAACCATACACCAACCCACCTACCATGCACCAACCCACCTACCATGCATCAAGCTTCCATTTTTGACAATTTTCATATTCTTATAGCTTGTATTCAGATTATGTACATGTACAAATTGGCTTCTAGGATTAGTATAAATAGAGCCAATCTCTTTGTATTATCATTCATTCAATTTGGAAGTAAGTTTCAAGAAAGTTTAAGTATTTGTGAGAGTTTTCTTTCTCTTTTTCTCCATTCTCTTTGCAATTTCGTTTTTGTTCTTTAAATTCTGAGTTCTTCCTTCCCATCCATGGAAGGCTAGGCTCTCATAATCAATCCAAGGGATTAGCCATCTTGATGTTTAATTTGGAGATCTTGTTTTGCTTGTTCATATTGCTTAATTGTTATTCAAGTTTCTCTTCTTCCTCTTTTGATTTTTATCTAGATTAAATTGCTTAATTTGATTTAGATGTTGATGTGGTAATAGCTTTATTATCATGTATTCAAAGAGGATCATAAAGATTAAACAATATATTAAAGCTTTTTGATAGATTGTTTAGCTTGGTTAAATTCTAGATCTTAAGTTAATCTATGTTGGATGGTGCTTACTTTATCTAACCTTGGTTAATCAAATCCTAGATGCTTATCTAGTAAAGAATTCTTGGATCATGTTAAGGCTTCTTGATGTGATCTAAGGCCAAGAACATGGTTAGCAATTAAGTGAATTCCTTGTGATCAATGATGAGTTAAACTCAAGATCGGTAAATTTCCTTGGATTGGTTGTTTCTTTAGATTTGTTTACAACTTTGAATCTCCTACTTATATTAATCTTGTTAATCAACAACAAAAACCCCCCCTTTTCTAATTATCTTGATCTAATTAAATCTTTGTTTTTGGATCCTTGAGAGACGATTTGGTTCATTCTCTATAGTACAAATTATTTGCGAACCGGTAATTATTATTATTTGACGGGGTCTCGACAACCTCTTGTCAAATTTGGCGCCGTTGCCGGGGAACCAAGGCAACTATTTGATCATTTCAAGATCCCATCTAACTCTAACAAATGTGTTTGTTTTGTTTTTGAAGCTTTTTCAAGTGGGATTCGGCTGAAATTGGATAAAGGGCATTGTGTCAAGAATTTCGGTTCGGGCATCTCTGATTGATCTGAATTTTGGTACACAAATGGAAAATATTATTCTGAGAAAGGCTCACTATTTACAGTGAGGTCACTCTTATTTTTGCCAAATTCCATCGTTTAGACCACCTTTTCAATTTTTTAAGAGTTTTTATTATTTTTTTGGATAGCATTTTTGTGTAGATTTTATCCTGTGGTAGTTCCATAATTTTTAAAATTCATTTGATACTGTTTTTATTTTTGTTTAATTTTTTTTTGGAGTATTTGTTTTAGGAATTTTTAGTGTTTTAGTTGTTATTGCTTTTCTAATACCTTCTTATGAACTGTATGCTATATGACTAGATCTGATCCTGGTACCTTGCATTCATTTGATCCTGAAATTGATAGAACATTTCATACACTTCATAGAATTCATAGGACTGGTAGTAGCATTCATAGAGCTAATAGAATTACTTACGGAATTGGACTTGAACTTGACATTGCACCTAATCTTGTTGACTCTTTTAATCCTCGTTGAGTCTGCTTCATTAGTACTTCAAAGTGTCTCGACATCGAAGTCTGTTGATTTTACTATGGTCGACTATAACAATAGGACCCTTAAGGAATTGGCTGCACTGATGTGAATTATCAACCTTTGTGCATTCAATATCCTCGAACTTAATGTTGATTTTGAGTTGAAATCGATTGATACACTTGTCGCCCAAGTTTCATGGTCTTGCGGTGAAGATCCACATAAGCATTTGAAGGAGTTCCATGTTGTCCGCTCCACCATGAAACCTCATGGAATAGTGAAGATCACATCAAGCTGAGGGCTTTTCCTTTCTCCTTGGATGGTGCTGCTAAGGATTGGTTGTATTACTTACAACCTGCTGCCATCACTTCTTTGAATGACATGAAAAGACTGTTTCTGGAGAAGTTCTTTCCTGCATCAAGAATTGCAATAATAAGAAAAGATATTTGTGGCATAAGGCAAATTAGTGGTGAAACTCTCCATGAATATTGGGAGAGATTCAAGAAATTGTGCTCAAGCTGCCCACACCATCAAATTAGTGATCAATCACGATCCAATACTTCTATGAAGGATTGATGCCAATGGAAAGGAGTATGATTGATGCTGCAAGTGGTGGAGCATTGGTAGATAAAACTCTAGCTGCTGCCAGAAACTTAATTGCAAACATGGCAGGAAATTCTCAGCAATTTGGTACTCGAATGGGTGCTGCAACCAGAGTAGTCAATGAAGTTAATACCTCTTCACATGCTGATCAACAAAGGGTGGAACATAGATTGGATGAGCTCACTTCTTTGGTTAGACAGGATGACAATAGGACAACACGAACCACGTGTGCAAACCCCTGCAAGAGTTTGTAGCATATGTTCTAGTTTCTCTCATCCCACTGATGTGTGCCCCACATTGCAAGATGATTCTCGAAGTTTCAAGACCAATCTGTGGTCGCAATGGTATATTTCTGGGAAGCCACAATTCCATCATCAAGAACAGAAATATGATCCATTCTCCAACACTTACAACCCTGGTTGGAGGGACCATCCCAACTGAGATATGGGAATGCATCAAATCACAGCCCACCAAACCAAGATAGACCACCATTCCAAAGGCAAGCAAGGACAAATCGGTTTCGACCACATCTTTGGACCAAGTAGACCACCATTCCAGAAGAAGGTCCTCGTAGCCACAAAATCGAGCCCTCATTGGAGGATTTGGTGAAACAATTGGCCACCAATAACATCCAGTTTCAACAGAGAACTCGAAACTACCATTCGTAACTTGGAGACTCAAATTGGTCAACTTGCCACATCAATTCATGAATTAAAGTCACAGGGTTCTGACCAATTACCCTCTCAAACCACTCCAAACCCTAGAGGCAATGTTAGTGCTATAGCTTTACGCAGTGGTAAGCAAATCAATAGACCAGTGCAGCAGATACTTCCAGATTCTACCCTTGGCCCAGAGAAACAAGATTCTACAGCAACTTCAAGTTCTCAGCCTAATTCGAGATGTCAGAGCGATTCGAAGAAATGATCCTACAACAACCAAGCAGAAAATCGGATCAAATCAGCAATTGACAAAAAATTTAGTACAGCAGAAAAGTGAACATAAAAAAAAGTCAGCTTCTAACATTCCTCTTCCTTTTCCCAACCGAATGATACAGTCGAGGCATATGGTTGAGACTGACTTGGATAAGGAAATTATGGAGACTTTTCAGAAGGTTGAGGTGAATATACCTCTCTTGGAGGCAATTAAACAAATCCCCAAGTATGCCAAGTTTTTGAAAGAGATGTGCACCCATAAGAGGAAGCTAAAGGGGTGAAAAAGTGAGTATGGGGAGAAATGTCTGCTTTGATTCAGCCCAACCTACCTCCCAAATGCAAAGACCTAGGAACTTTTACCATCCCTTGCACCATAGGGCACCAACAGTTCACTCATGCCTTGCTAGACTTGGGAGCCTCCATCAATGTAATGCCAAAGTCAGTTTACACTTCCTTGCATATGGGAGAGCTAAAGCCCACCGACATTGTCATTCAGTTAGCAAACCGAAGCACTGCACAACCTGCAGGAGTGTTGGAGGACATTCTGTTCGGGTACATAATTTAATATTCCCAGCTGATTTTTATGTGTTGAATATGGAAGATGAATCTGCCTCTTCCCCACCCCCATTGATCTTAGGTAGGCCATTTTTGAAAACTGCTAAAACTAAGATTGATGTGCATGCTGGTACCCTTTCCATGGAATTTGGTGATGATATCATTCAGTTTAACATTTTTGATGCCATGAAATACCCTTTAGAGGATCATTCTGTTTTTCATTTTGATGTCATTGATTTACTAGTTGATGATATGCATGCTGATATGTTGGCAGAGTTTCCTGAAATTATAGGATACACTGATAGCATAGCTTGTCATACTTGTTATGCTTGCTTCGGACTTTTTGGTTGTAAACCCACTGCAATGTGTGCAGCCTGTGCTGAGATTTCTACATACTTGTCATGTGCTGTTGTTAATTCTGCTGACATTGATGATTCTGTTATTAATGGCAATGATGCTGTTATTAATGATGTTGTCATTCATCTGCTGCTAAGTGTGATTCTTTTGATTCCATAAGATATGATGATGTTGTTTTGCAAGATTGTGCACAGCTTGCAGGTACAAGTACAGCAAGTGCAACTACTGAGAATTTAGCAGATTTAGTTTCGGTTCCAAAACTAGTACCATCACCCAAAGAACCACCCTCCATTGAACTTAAGCCCTTGCCCGAGCATTTGAAGTATGCATTCTTGGAGGAGGATGAGAAGCTCCGGTGATAATGGCCAAACACCTCCAACCTGAGCAAGAAACCAGATTATTGGAAGTTTTGAAGCAACATAAAAGGGCAATTGGTTGGACACTTGCAGATATTCCTGGTATTAACCCCTCCACATGCATGCACAGGATATTACTTGAGGAGGAAACTAAGCCAGTGAGACAACCCCAGAGGAGACTGAATCCTCTCATTCTAGATGTGGTGAAAAAAGAAGTGACCAAGCTACTGCAGGCTGGCATTATCTATCCCATCTCTGACAGCAAGTGGGTGAGCCCGGTGCAAGTAGTTCCAAAGAAATCCGGGGTGACTGTTGTGGCCAACCAGAAGAATGAGCTCATTCCAACCCGAGTGCAGAATAGCTGGAGAGTCTGCATTGACTACAGACGTCTCAACCAAGCCACTCGGAAAGATCATTACCCCCTTCCGTTCATTGATCAGATGCTGGAACGGTTGGCTGGTAAGTCCCATTACTGCTTTTTAGATGGCTACACTGGATACTTCCAAATCCACATTGCACCGGAGGATCAGGAGAAGACCACATTTACTTGTCCCTTCGGCACCTTTGCTTACAAACGGATGCCCTTCGGCCTCTGCAATGCCCCTGGTACTTTCCAGCGGTGCATGGTGAGCATATTTTCTGATTTCTTAGAGGAGTGCATGGAGGTATTTATGGATGACTTTACTGTCTATGGTTCTTCTTTTGATTCATGTTTAGCCAGCCTATCTAGAGTACTGCAAAGATGCATTGAGACTAACCTTGTGCTAAATTTTGAGAAATGCCATTTTATGGTAGAACAGGGTATAGTTTTAGGCCATGTAGTATCCAGTAAGGGCATTGAGGTAGATCCTGCCAAGATTGATGTAATTACTTATCTATCTTACCCCACATGCGTGCGGGAAGTGCGTTTTTTTCTTGGTCATGCAGGTTTCTACAGGCGCTTCATTGCCGACTTCAGCAAGATTGCTCTTCCACTTTCCCAGTTACTGCAGAAAGATGTGGAGTTCAATTTTGATGATAAGTGCAAGGCAGCTTTCAACCACTTGAAGCAGGCCTTGACTAGTACTCCCTATCATCCGACCACTGATGGGCATTGCCATTTGAGTTAATGTGTGATGCTTCTAACTATGCAAGAGGGAGCAGCTTAGCACGAGAGTGGGGAAAGCTTCTCATGTGATATACTATGCTTCCGTAACTCTTGATGTCGCTCAGGCCAACTATACCACAACCGAAAAAGAACTTTTAGCCATTGTTTTTGCTTTGGATAAGTTTAGATCATATTTGCTTGGTTCTAAGGTTGTTGTGTTTACTGATCATGCAGCTCTGAAGTTCCTTTTGAAGAAGCTAGAGGCAAAGCCCCGACTAATAAGATGGATGCTACTGCTCCAAGAGTTTCACATAGAGATCCGTGACAAGAGTGGAGCAGAGAACCTAGTGGCAGATCATTTGAGCCGCATTGAAAGGGCTTCAGATCCCTTCCCTGCACGGACTCCTTCCCGGATGAGCGACTTATGTAGCCGCAAGGTAAGAACACCTTCCCTTGGTTTGTCGATATGGTGAATTTCTTGGTTGCTACAGTTTTTCCCTCACATTTCACTCGTGCACAAATTTATAAACTTAAGAGTGAATCAAAATATTATGTGTGGGATGATCCATATCTATGGCGATTTTGTAGTGACCAAATTATTAGGCGATGTGTGCCTAATCAAGAGTTTCATTCTGTTCTTAGCTTTTGTCATGCATTTGCATGTGGTGGACATTTTGGGCCTCAACGTACAGCTAGGAAAGTTTTAGACTCTGGTTTATATTGGCCTACCTTGTTTCATGATGCATATTTGTTACGTAAGTCTTGTGAGCGATTAATGTCGAGAACAGGGAACATTTCTCGCAGAATGAGATGCCCCAGCAACCTCTACTGTATTGTGAAATCTTTGACGTATAGGGTATTGATTTCATGGGACCTTTTCCTGTTTCCTTTGGTTATGTTTACATTTTGCTAGTTGTTGATTATGTATCAAAATGGGTGGAGGCTAAAGCCACTCGGACTGATGATTCCAAAGTTGTTGTGGATTTTGTTAGATCACAGATTTTTTGTAGGTTTGGAATCGCGAGAGCTATCATCAGTGATCAAGGCACCCATTTCTGTAACCGGAGCATGGAGGGATTGATGAGGAAATATGGCGTGTTGCATAAAGTTTCTACACCTTACCATCCCCAGACTAATGGTCAAGCCGAGGTCTCCAATAGAGAGATCAAGCGCATACTTGAAAAAACAGTCCAACCTAATCGGAAGGATTGGAGCATGAGGCTTGAGGATGCTCTTTGGGCTTACCGGACCGCTTACAAAACTCCAATCGGGATGTCTCCATATCGGATAGTCTATGGTAAGGCATGCCACTTGCCAGTAGAAATTGAGCATAAAGCATATTGGGTCATGGAAGCAATGCAACATGAATTTGGCCGGAGCTGGCATAGAGCGGAAGTTGCAGTTACAGGAATTGGAAGAGATCCGCCTAGATGCCTATGAGAGCTCCCGACTCTACAAAGAAAAGACCAAAGCCTTCCATGATAAGTTTATTCTTCGGAAGGAGTTTTTAGTTGGGCAAAAAGTTCTCTTGTTTAATTCTCGCCTTAAGTTGATGCCTGGTAAATTAAGGTCTAGGTGGGACGGTCCGTTTGTTGTCACTAACATTTTTTCTCATGGTGCAGTGGAAATTAAGAGTGAAGCCACCAACAAAGTGTTCAAAGTTAATGGTCATCGCCTCAAAATTTTTTATGAAGGAGCTCAAGAGAACCTCGTGGAGGAAGTTCAACTGCAGGATGTCCTCTACCATGATTGATCACTACTGTGTTGAAAAAAAAAATAGAAAAGAAAAAGCCACGATTAATGTCAATTGCCAGAGATTGAATCATTATTGGGGAGGACCCATTGCTCGTGCAAAATCTTCAATCACGCTGGCTAAGGACATTAAAAGTAGCGCTTCTTGGGAGGCAACCCAAGCTTTCTAACTCTTTCATCTTTCAACTTTGACTTATTTGCAATCACAGGAATCGAGACAGAAACTTGGTGCCAAGCGAGAAAATCTATCGAGTTTGATTTTTCTCGTCTTAATTTTGTTTATTTTTCGTTGATGATGATTTTTCACCAGTTAAATGGCGGATAACGGTATTCGCGTGAAAATCTTTTTCATTCCTTCAGCTACTCCACAAACACCTAAATCATACATAATTTTACTCAATTTTTTTCTCTCTCTTTCTTCTTTCTTTCGAAATGGATAATCGCCTTTTAATCTCCGCAAGCAATTCCCTTCTCTCCTCAAAATGCTTTAACTAACATTTATTGTGCAAGGTTTGAGAGATTAAGGATGCTTATGCACAAAGGCATCCTCATGATATACGCTGGTTGATCAAGCAAAGGTCCGACTTCAGGTGAATTTTCCGACGCTCTTGTTTCATATATGCCAGGGCTAGGCAAAAGTTCATATGCAAAGAAGAGAAGAGCAAAAAGGTTACTGGTCCGCTTATAAATGTGCAAGATGGACCTGTAACACAAAATGCAAATCAATTGGAATGACGTCTATAAACCGAGATGATAAAATTAACTTTATAAAGGATGGCATGAGTAAGGAGTCTTTAGATAACATTCTATTGACTCTTGAGACGCATCCTAGTGGAGATGTGCAGAGAGTACTTCTCGATTTATGGCCAATATTCCAAGATGAACATGAGCGATATAGTCTCGGGAATTTGACTCAAAAAGACCCTGTTTACCAATTTTTAAGAAAATTGGATGGGAAGCCGACCATCGGCCCATAGAGAGCATTCAAGCCGTTACTGGACGTAAAACCAGAGGAAAATGTGAGCCACAATCACACCTCCTGTAAGTATTTTTTTATTTTTTATTTTTCCTTTTTTCTTCTTGTTTATTAAAAAAAATTCAAAAAAAAAAGAAAAAAAATTAGCCGTATTTTTTGAAATATGTGTTGCATATTTTCAAACTTCTTCTGACACATATAGATTAGCCTTTTATCTTTGTCATATAACTATTATCATTTCTGTGCTTATTTTTCAAACTTATCTGACACGCAGATCTACCCCTCCTTTATAGGTGTAATTATTACCTTTGAGTTTTGATGCCTTTAAATAATGCACTTTGCTTTCTTCAGATCATTGATAAGGTGAGAGTACAAAAAAAAAAACAAAGAGAAAAAAAATGGAAGTCACTTCAGTTCGTCGGATCAAGAGTGTTTGTGTCTTTTGTGGATCTAATCCTGGGAAAGATAAAGAGTTTGTAAATATTGCACACCATCTTGGTCGAGTGCTAGCTGAGAGAGAAATCCATTTAGTTTATGGACGAGGTAGTCTTGGGTTAATGGGTTGTGTAGCGACTGCTGCACATTTAGGAGGTGGCAAAATCCTTGGTGTCATTCCCTACCTTTATCTACCAAAGAAGCCCATTGGAAAAACATTAGGGGATGAAGTAATGGTATTTTGCATGCACCAACGCATGAACATTATGATAGCAAATGCTGATGCCTTTATTGCCCTACCTGGTGGTTTTGGAACTTTGGAAGAGCTCTTTCAAATTACATCCTGGTCACAATGATAACTTTCACCAAAAACCCATAGGTATATTAAATGTTAATGGTTTTTATGACAGTTTGTTTTGTTTTCTTGATCATGCTGTAGAAAAAGGGTTCATCTCACAAGCGACACGTCAAAGTCTTGTAACTGCTGCAACTCCTGAACAATTGCTCAATCAACTAAATGAATTTGTACCACAACGTGATCTAGTAATGGCTCCACGGAATTGGGAACAAGGCAGCAGCAGCAAAAAGTCAAAACTTGATTTGAATTTGTCTTTGTGAATTTTTGTTTTCTCTTACGGTTTTAGTTTTTTGTAATTTTTCTTATTTCAGACTCGAATTGCAGTTTTCTGGTAAGACCTTCTACACTCTACCTATCTTTATTTTGACATTGGGGACAATGTCTTTAATTAGTTGGGGGGAGGAATAGTTGACATTACCATGTACATAGTTTAAAAAAAAAATTAACAAGCTAATCTTTATTGTTACTAACTTATTAGATGTATGATGGCTGAGTAAGGAGTAGTTTTGCTCTTGAGACGCATCTTAACTTGCATTTCATAGTATGTCTTAAATTATTTTGTTCTTGCATATTAAAAAAAATTAAAAAAATTAAAAAATTAAAAAAAAAATTTCATTTTGATCTTTTCAATTGATTTTGATACAAGCATGTGCTGAATATGAGCATAATTGATGATAAAAGTATGCAAAATAGTTTATAGTTGAATCATTTTCATGATATACATGTGTATATGATTGTGGATATTAGGAAGAAGGCATGGTTGAATTGAGTGAATATTCCATACCTTTGTGAGTTTTGGGCTTTTCCAAGTTTGATACTTACACTTGGTTATTTTCTTTCATGAGTGATGTCAATTATGAATTTATTTTCTAGAACTTGCATTGAATTGATTTGAGATTACATTGGTCTGTATGTTGCATGAAAATGACAGAGGCAGTTTTTCTTGACTTAGCTGCTTGGGCCAAATAAACATACCTTGCATTTATCCAAATATTAACTCCCTCTGAGCCTATTTACCTATTCTTTGTTCTTAGCTCATTACAAGCTTTGAGTGAAAAACCATGTTTTACCTTACCTTAGGGAATGGAAGAGCATTGATTTTCTTATTGGAGAAGTTCTTTTGCTTGCAATGATTTAAGTGTGGGGGAATTGGTGTGCTGATACGAAATGCTTGGTACAAAAAAAAAACAAAAAAAAAGAAAAAACAAAAAACAAAAAAATAAAAGAAAAAAATAAAAGAATAGAAAAAGGAAGGAATGTGTGAAGAGAATGAGCATTTTATGGTTTTGGGTAAAAATTTTATTCTTTCTACTTGAGTTACTCCTCAATGCTCTTTTATTCTCTTTGGTTTTAACCTGCTATTATCTATATTGTTCCCTTCCTTCACCTTATAAGTTCCATTACAACCTTTTTGAAAGACCTCTTGATTTTTGCAATTTATTTGATCTAAGTAGTGGAGAATTGATGTATATGCAAGCCTATGGTAAAATACTTTCATAATTTGACTGAGTTGAGCGTAAACAGTTAACCTAAACACCTTGTGTGATTTGAGTGTCACTTGTGAAGAATTTTACTCAATCTGAACATGCCTATTTCTGATTAAAGCATGATTATGCTATACTTTATTCTCAATTGATTTGATTCAACTATTCTTTGTTAAGCATACATGACTTATTAATTATGGTTTATATTTGATACAATGCTTGTATTTAAAAATTAGTTGAATTGATTAAATAAAATATTACATGTTTGTGGGTATCATCCTGGTAAACCCTCACGAGACTATAACTCGTCCACTAGGGACACCTAGGGGTTTAAAGGCTTGTGGCACATGCTAAGTGCCATCGTGTTTTCCTACGGAAGTGGATTAGATTAGGTACAATCAGTTTTTATGTTTTTAGTTTAATAATATGATGTTTCTTGTTTTTCTTTAGTTTCGTTGTTATGTGTTTTGCCCAGGAGTGCAAAAGCTTAAGTGTGGGGGAATTTGATCAATCAATTTGAGACACTTATGTTAGCTTTGTATTAGGCATTATTAGATGTTTATTGTGCCCAATATTAGTACTTTAGATGAGTTTAATGTTGTTGGGCTTCATTGGGCTTTAATGCAAATATTGAATAATTTTCGGATTTTGATGCATTTTGACCTTTCTTCCTTGGTTAGGTCATAACGTGGGACTTGGTTATCCAATTGAGGTGATCTTGGTGTCTTTGGAAAGCTAAGACAATGCTCTACAAGTTTCATGAAGAACTCAAGAGCTTGATCGGAATGCTAAGGGTCCAAAACATCCCTGCAATGCAGAGTGGGTTTGCTGTCACGGAACCATCTAGGCAGTATGCACATATTGGACTATATAGTGGGTTATAGGCCTCCTCTTGGGCTGAAACTTGGTCACTTGAAAGATAAGACCCATATCTCCAACTTCAATGAAGACCATTTTGTCAATAGATGTCGTTTTAGGCATGCTTCTGAAGCTACAAGTTGGTCTGAATTTGGAAACACGTTCTTCCAACCTAACTTGAGGTAGGTGAAGTGTTTTTGACATTTCTGGAGTTCTAAAAGTCCAAATGACATGATTCAAAATTGGAGATTTTCAAGGAGACAACTGGCTACAACTTTGATGAGACATCCAAGCCAAAATGCACTGTCTAGGTGATGAATTTGAAGCCAGAAGTCGGATAAGAGTTGTTGACTAAAAGCCACCAACCATACACCAACCCACCTACCATGCACCAACCCACCTACCATGCATCAAGCTTCCATTTTTGACAATTTTCATATTCTTATAGCTTGTATTCAGTTTATGTACATGTACAAATTGGCTTCTAGGATTAGTATAAATAGAGCCAATCTCTTTGTATTATCATTCATTCAATTTGGAAGTAAGTTTCAAGAAAGTTTAAGTATTTGTGAGAGTTTTCTTTCTCTTCTTCTCCATTCTCTTTGCAATTTCGTTTTTGTTCTTTAAATTCTGAGTTCTTCCTTCCCATCCATGGAAGGCTAGGCTCTCATAATCAATCCAAGGGATTAGCCATCTTGATGTTTAATTTGGAGATCTTGTTTTGCTTGTTCATATTGCTTAATTGTTATTCAAGTTTCTCTTCTACCTCTTTTGATTTTTATCTAGATTAAATTGCTTAATTTGATTTAGATGTTGATGTGGTAATAGCTTTATTATCATGTATTCAAAGAGGATCATAAAGATTAAACAATATATTAAAGCTTTTTGATAGATTGTTTAGCTTGGTTAAATTCTAGATCTTAAGTTAATCTATGTTGGATGGTGCTTACTTTATCTAACCTTGGTTAATCAAATCCTAGATGCTTATCTAGTAAAGAATTCTTGGATCATGTTAGGGCTTCTTGATGTGATCTAAGGCCAAGAACATGGTTAGCAATTAAGTGAATTCCTTGTGATCAATGATGAGTTAAACTCAAGATCGGTAAATTTCCTTGGATTGGTTGTTTCTTTAGATTTGTTTACAACTTTGAATCTCCTACTTATATTAATCTTGTTAATCAACAAAAAAAACCCCCCCTTTTCTAATTATCTTGATCTAATTAAATCTTTGTTTTCGGATCCTTGAGAGACGATTCGGTTCATTATCTATAGTACAAATTATTTGCGAACCGGTAATTATTATTATTTGACGGGGTCACGACAACCTCTTGTCAAGCAGCTTCTGCAGTTGCAAGGTAAGAACACCTCCCCTTGGTTTGCAGATATGGTTAATTTTTTGGTTGCTGGTGTTCTTCTTGCATATTTTACTAGAGCTCAATATGATAAATTGAAAAGTGAGTCTAAGTACTATGTATGGGATGATGCTTATCTGTGGAAGCTTTGTAGTGATCAGATTATTAGAAGATGTGTCTCTAATCATGAGTTTCATTCTATTCTTAGCTTTTGTCATACATTTGCATGTGGTGGGCACTTTGGCTCCCAACGTACAGCTAGGAAGGTTTTGGACTCTGGATTGTATTGGCCTACCCTATTTCATGATGCATATCTGTTTTGTAAGTCTTGTGAACAGTGCCAGAGAACAAGGACAATTTCACACAGGAATGAGATGCCTCAGCAGCCTATGCTGTCTTGTGAGATCTTTGATGTTTGGGGTATTGATTTCATGGGCCATTTCCTTGTTTCATTTGGTTTTAGTTATAATTTATTGGCTGTTGATTATGTATCTAAATGGGTGGAGGAAAAAGCCACTTGGACTGATGATTCCAAAGTTGTTGTGGACTTTGTTAGGTCACAGATTTTCTGCAGGTTTGGAATCCCGAGGGCCATTATCAGTGATCAGGGTTCACACTTTTGTAACCGGAGAATAGAGGCTTTGATGAGAAAGTATAGTGTCTTGCACAAGGTTTCTACACCTTATCACCCCCAGACAAACGGGCATGTCGAAGTCTCAAATCGAGAGATCAAGCACATACTTGAGAAGATAGTCCAACCTAATAAGAAGGACTGGAGCCTGAGACTTGAGGATGCTCTGTGGGCTTACCGAACTGCTTACAAGACACCGATAGGGATGTCCCGTACCGGATTGTCTTTGGGAAAGTGTGCCACCTTCCGGTGGAAATTGAGCATAAATCCTATTGGGCGGTGAAACAGTGTAACCTTGACTTGAGTCAAGCCGGATCTCAAAGGAAGCTCCAACTTCAGGAACTTGAGGAGCTTCGATTAGAGGCATATGAGAACTCCCGGATCTACAAGGAGAAGACCAAACTCCTTCATGATAAGATGTTGGTACGAAAGGAGTTCACCATTGGTCAAAAAGTTCTTCTCTACAACTCTCGCCTCAAACTTATGCCCGGTAAGCTTCGTTCTAGGTGGCTTGGTCCCTTCATTGTTATTAATGTTTTTCCTCATGGTGCAGTAGAAATTAAGAGTGAAACCACCAACAAAGTGTTCAAAGTTAATGGTCATCGCCTCAAAAATTTTTATGAAGAAGCTCAAGAGAACCTCGTGGAGGAAGTTCAACTGCAGGATGCCCTCTACCATGATTGATCACTACTGTGTTGAAAAAAAAAGAGCCACGATTAATGTCAATTGCCAGAGATTGAATCATTATTGGGGAGGACCCATCGCTCGTACAAAATCTTCAATCACACTGGTTGAGGACATTAAAAATAGCGCTTCTTGGGAGGCAACCCAAGTTTTCTAACTCTTTCATCTTTCAACTTTGACTTATTTGCAATCACAGGAATCGAGACAGAAAATCGGTGCCAAGCGAGAAAATCTATCAGAGTTTGATTTTTCTGTCTTAATTTTTTTTATTTTTCGTTGCCAGATGATTTTTCACCTGTTAAATGGCTGGATAATCTGCATTCGGAAAATCTTTTTTGGTCCCTTCAGTTACCCACAAACACTGAAATTTGTATATAATTTTACTCCATTTGTTTTTCTTCTTTCTTTCTTTCAAAATGGATAATCAGCTTGTCAACCTCCGCAAGCGATTCCCTTCTCTCCCTCAAAATGCTTTGACTAACATTTATTGTGCAAGGTTTGAGAGGTTAAGGATGCTTATGCACAAAGGCATCCTCATGATATACTGGATAATCGAAGCAAAGGTCCGAATCACAGGGGAATTTTCTGATGCTCTTGTTTCATATATGCCAGGGCTAGGCAAAAGTTCATATGCAAAAAAGAGACGAGCAAAAATGTTACGAGTCTGCTATAAATGTGCAAGATGGACCTGTAACACAAAATGCAGATCAATTGGAATGGCGTCTATAAATCGACTTGATAAAATTGACTTCATTAAGGATGGCATGAGTAAGGAGTCTTTAGATAACATTCTATTGACTCTTGAGACGCATCCTAGTGGAGATGTGCAGAGAGTACTTCTCGATTTATGGCCAATATTCCAAGATGAACATAAGCGTTATAGTCTTGGGAATCTGACTCAAAAAGACCCTGTTTGCCAATTTTTAAGAAAATTGGATGGGAAGCCGTCCATCGGCCCATAAAGAGCATTCAAGCCGTTACTGGACGTAAAACCAGAAGAAAATGTGAGCCATAATTACACCTCCTGTAAGTATTATTATTATTTTTTATTTTTCCTTTTTCTTCTTGTTTATTAAAAAAAAATTCAAAAAAAATCAAAAAAAAAAAAAAAAATTTAGCCGTATTTTTTTTGAAATATGCCTTGCGTATTTTCAAACTTTTTCTGACACATATAGATTAGTCTTTTATCCTTGTCATATAGCTATTATTATTGCTTTGCTTCTTTTCAAACTTGCCTGACACACGGATCTACCCCTCCTTTATAGGTGTAATTATTACATTTGAGTTTTGATTCTTTAAATAATGTACTTTGTTCTCTTCAGATCATTGATAAGGTGAGAGTACACAAAAAAAAAATGGAAGTCACTTCAGTTCATCGAATCAAGAGTGTTTGTGTCTTTTGTGGATCTAATCCTGGGAAAGATAAAGAGTTTGTAAATATTGCACACCATCTTGGTCGAGTGCTAGCTAAGAGAGAAATCCATTTAGTTTACGGAGGAGGTAGTCTTGGGTTAATGGGTTGTGTCGCAACTGCTGCACATTTAGGAGGTGGCAAAGTCCTTGGTGTCATTCTCAGTCCTTTATCTATCGGCAAGCCCATTGGAAAAACATTAGGGGATGAAGTAATGGTATTTTGCATGCACCAACGCATGAACATTATGATAGCAAATGCTGATGCCTTTATTGCCCTACCTGGTGGTTTTGGAACTTTGGAAGAACTCTTCCAAATTACATCCTGGTCACAGCAGAACTTTCACCAAAAACCCATTGGTATATTAAATGTTAATGGTTTTTATGACAGTTTGTTTTGTTTTCTTGATCATGTTGTAGAAAAAAGGTTCATCCCACAAGCGACACGTCAAAGTCTTGTAACTGCTGCAACTCCTGAACAATTGCTCGATCAACTAAATGAATTTGTACCACAACGTTATCCAGCAATGACTCCACTGAATTGGGAACAAGGCAGTAGCAGCAAAAAGCAAAAACTTGATTTGACTTTGTCCTTGTAAATTTTTGTTTTCTCTTATGGTTTTAGTTTTTTTTTTTTGTAATTTTTCTTATTTCAGGCCCGATTTGCAATTTTCTGGTACGACCTTCTATACTCTACCTATCTTTATTTTGACATTGGGGACAATGTCTTTAATTAGTTGGGGGGAGGGATAGTTGACTTTACCATGTACATAGTTTAGTTAAAAAAAAAAAACTAACAAACTAATCTTTATTGTTACTAACTTATTAGATGTATGATGGCAGAGTAAGGAGTAGTTTTGCTCTTGAGACGCATCTTAACTTGCATTTCGTAATAGGTCTTAAATCATCTTTGTTCTTGTATATATATTAAAAAAAACACACACACACACACACAAAATTTTGATCTTTTCAATTGATTTTGATACAAGCATGTGTTGAATCTGAGCTTAATTGATGATAAAAGTATGCAAAACAATTTATAGTTGAATCATTTTCATGATATACATGTGTATATGATTGTGGATATTAGGAAGAAGGCATGGTTGAATTGAGTGAATGTTCCATACCTTTGTGAGTTTTGGGCTTTTTCAAGTTTGATACTTACACTTGGTTATTTTCTTTCATGAGTGATGTCAATTATGAATTTATTTTCTAGAACTTGCATTGAATCGATTTGAGATTACATTGGTCTGTATGTTGCATGAAAATGACAGAGGCATTTTTTCTTGACTTAGCTACTTTGGCCAAATAAACCTACCTTGCATTTATCCAAATATTAACTCCCTCTAAGCCTATTTGCCTATTCTTTGTTCTTAGCTCATTACAAGCTTTGAATGAAAAATCATGTTTTACCTTACCTTAGGGAATGGGAGAGCATTGATTTTCTTATTGGAGGAGTTAGTTTGCTTGCAATGATTTAAGTGTGGGGGGATTGTTGTGCTGATACAAAATGCTTGGTACAAAAAAAACAAAAAAAAAAACAAAAAAAAAGAGAAAAAAAAAGAAAAATAAAAGAATAGAAAAAGGAAGGAATGTGTGAAGAGAATGAGTATTTTATGGTTTTGGGTAAAAATTTTATTCTTTCTACTTGAGTTACTCCTCAATGCTCTTTTATTCTCTTTGGTTTTAACCTGCTATTATCCATATTGTTCCCTTCCTTCACCTTATAAGTTCCATTACAACCTTTTTGAAAGACCTCTTGATTTTTGCAATTTATTTGATCTAAGTAGTGGAGAATTGATGTATATGCAAGCCTATGGTAAAATACTTCATAATTTGACTGAGTTGAGCGCAAACAGTTAACCTAAACACCTTGTGTGATTTGAGTATCAATTGTGAGGAATTTTACTCAATTTGAACATGCCTATTTCTGATTAAAGCATGATTATGCTATACTTTATTCTCAATTGGTTTGATTCAACTATTCTTTGTTAAGCATACTTGCCTTATTAATTATGGTTTATATTTGATACAATGCTTGTATTTAAAATTAGTTGAATTGATTAAATAAAATATTACATGTTTGTGGGTATCATCCTGGTAAACCCTCACGAGACTATAACTCGTCCACTAGGGACACCTGGGGGTTTAAAGGCTTGTGGCACATGCTAAGTGCCATCGTGTTTTCCTACGAAAATGGATTAGATTAGGTATAATCAGTTTTTTATGTTTTTAGTTTAATAATATGATGTTTCTTGTTTTTCTTTAGTTTTGTTCTTATGTGTTTTGCCCAGGAGTGTAAAAGCTTAAGTGTGGGGGAATTTGATCAATCAATTTGAGATACTTATGTTAGCTTTGTATTTGGATTTATTAGATGTTTATTGTGCTCAATATTAGTATTTTAGATGAGTTTAATGTTGTTGGGCTTCATTGGGTTTTAATGTAAATATTGGATAATTTTCGGATTTTGATGCATTTTGACCTTTCTTCCTTGGTTAGGCCATAACTTGGGACTTGGTGATCCAATTGAGGTGATCTTGGTGTCTTTGGAAAGCTAAGACAATACTCTACAAGTTTCATGAAGAACTCAAGAGCTAGATCAGATTTCTAAGGATCCAAAACATCCCTGCAATGCAGAGTGGGTTTGCTGTTAGGGAAATCTGGGCAGTATGCACATATTGGACTACATAGTGAGTTAAAGGCCTCCTCTTGGGCTGAAACTTGGCCATTGGAAAGATAAGACCCATATCTCCAACTTCACTGAAGACCATTTAGTCAATAGATGTCGTTTTAGGCATGATAATGAAGCTAAAATTTGGTTTGAATTTGGAAACACATTCTGCCAACCTAACATGAGGTAGGTTCAGTGTTTTTGGCATATCTGGAGTTCTAAACGTCCAAATGGCATGATTCAAATTGCAAAATTTCAAGGAGACAACTGGCTACAAATTTCATGAGACCTCAAAGCCAAAATACACCGTCTAGGTGATGAAAATGAAGCCAAAAGTTGGATAAGAGTTATTGACTAAAAGCCACCAACCATACACCAACCCACCTGCCATGCACCAACCCACCAAATGTGCATCAAGCTTCCATTTTTGACAAACACAAAATCACAAAAACAAGTCTAAATATACACACAAAATAATTACAGAAAACATATCTATATATTTTTAAAAATTATGGGACTACCACAGAGTGAAATCTACACAAAATTCTATCTAACAGAATAATAAAAAATCTTAAAAAATTGAAAACATGGTCTAAACGATGGAATTTGGCTAAAACAAGGGTGACCTCACTATATGTAGTGAGCCTTTCTTAAAATAATGTTTTCCATTATTGTACCAAAATTCAGGTCAATCAGAGATATGTTACCGAACCAAAATTCTTAACACAATGCCCTTTACCCAATTTCAGCCGAATTCCACTTGAAAATGCTTCAAAAACAAAACAAACACAATTGTTAGAGTTAGATGAAATGATCAAATAGTTGCCTTTGGATCCCCGGCAACGGCGCCAAATTTGACAAGAGGTTGTCGAGACCCCGTCAAATAATAATAATTACCGATTCACAAATACTCTCACAAATAGAACAAAAACGAAATTGCAAAGAGAATGGAGAAGAAGAGAAAGAAAACTCTCACAAATACTCAAACTTTCTTGAAACTAACTTAAAATTGAATTATCCTAATACAAAGAGGTTGGCTCTATTTATACTAATCCTAGAAGCCAATTTGTACATGTACATAATCTGAATACAAGCTATAAAAATATGAAAATTGTCAAAAATGGAAGCTTGATGCATGGTTGGAGGGTTGGTGCATGGTAGGTGGGTTGGTGTATGGTTGGTGGCTTTTAGTCAACAACTCTTATCCGACTTCTGGCTTCATTTTCATCACCTAGACGGTGCATTTTTTCTTAGATGTCTTCATCAAAGTTGTAGCCAGTTGTCTCCTTGAAAATCTCCAATTTGAATCATGTCATTTGGACTTTTAGAACTCCAGAAATGCCAAAAACACTGCACCTACCTCAAGTTAGGTTGGAAGAACGTGTTTCCAAATTCAGACCAACTTGTAGCTTCATTATCATGCCTAAAACGACATCTATTGACAAAATGGTCTTCAGTGAAGTTGGAGATATGTGTCTTATCTTTCAAATGACCAAGTTTCAGCCCAAGAGGAGGTCTATAACCCACTATATAGTCCAATATGTGCATACTACCCAGATTTTCCTGACAGCAAACCCACTCTGCATTGCAGGGATGTTTTTTACCCTTAGAAATCCGATCCAACTCTTGAGTTCTTCATGAAACTTGTATAGTATTGTCTTAGCTTTCCAAAGACACCAAGATCACCTCAATTGGATCACCGAGTCCCAAGTTATGGCCTAATCAAGGAAGAAAGGTCAAAATGCATCAAAATCCGAAAATTATCCAATATTTACATTAAAACCCAATGAAGCCCAACAACATTAAATTCATCTAAAATACTAATATTGGGCACAATAAACATCTAATAAAGCCTAATAAAAAGCTAACATAAATGTCTCAAATTGATTGATCAAATTCCCCCACACTTAAGCTTTTGCACTCCTGGGCAAAACACATAAGAACAAAATTAAAGAAAAACAAGAAACATCATATTATTAAACTAAAAACATAAAAAACTGATTATACCTAATCTAATCCATTTTCGTAGGAAAACACAATGGCACTTAGCATGTGCCACAAGCCTTTAAACCCCTAGGTGTCCCTAGTGGACGAGTTATAGTCTCGTGAGGGTTTACGAGGATGATACCCACAAACATGTAATATTTTATTTAATCAATTCAACTAATTTTTTAAATACAAACATTGTATCAAATATAAATCATAATTAATAAGTCAAGTATGCTTTACAAAGAATAGTTGAACCAAATCAATTGAGAATAAAGTATAGCATAATCATACTTTAATCAGAAA
Source organism: Styphnolobium japonicum (assembly GCA_023212625.1). NCBI lineage: Eukaryota > Viridiplantae > Streptophyta > Magnoliopsida > Fabales > Fabaceae > Styphnolobium > Styphnolobium japonicum. The sequence goes on from JALBWW010000003.1 coordinate 25,711,431, forward strand.
TAGGCATGTTCAGATTGAGTAAAATTCTTCACAAGTGACACTCAAATCACACAAGGTGTTTAGGTTAACTGTTTATGCTCAACTCAGTCAAATTATGAAAGTATTTTACCATAGGCTTGCATATACATCAATTCTCCACTACTTAGATCAAATAAATTGCAAAAATCAAGAGGTCTTTCAAAAAGGTTGTAATGGAACTTATAAGGTGAAGGAAGGGAACAATATGGATAATAGCAGGTTAAAACCAAAGAGAATAAAAGAGCATTGAGGAGTAACTCAAGTAGAAAGAATAAATTTTTTACCCAAAACCATAAAATGCTCATTCTCTTCACACATTCCTTCTTTTTTCTATTCTTTTATTTCTCTTTTTTTGTTGTTTTTTTGTTGTTTTTCTGTTTTTTTTTGTTTTTTTTTTTGTACCAAGCATTTCGTATCTGCACACCAATTCCCCCACACTTAAATCATTGCAAGCAAAAGAACTCCTCCAATAAGAAAATCAATGCTCTCCCATTCCCTAAGGTAAGGTAAAACATGGTTTTTTTTTTCACTCAAAGCTTGTAATGAGCTAAGAAGAATAGGCAAATAGGCTCAGAGGGAGTTAATATTTGGATAAATGCAAGGTAGGTTTATTTGGCCAAAGTAGATAAGTCAAGAAAAAATGCCTCTGTCATTTTCATGCAACATACGGACCAATGTAATCTCAAACCGATTCAATGCAAGTTCTAGAAAATAAATTCATAATTGACATCACTCATGAAAGAAAATAACCAAGTGTAAGTATCAAACTTGGAAAAGCCCAAAACTCACAAAGGTATGAAACATTCACTCAATTCAACCATGCCTTCTTCCTAATATCCACAATCATATACACATGTATATCATGAAAATGATTCAACTATAAACTATTTTGCATACTTTTATCATCAATTAAGCTCAGATTCAGCACATGCTTGTATCAAAATCAATTGAAAAGATCAAAATTATGTGTGTTTTTTTTTTAATATATATACAAGAACAAAGATGATTTAAGACCTATTATGAAATGCAAGTTAAGATGCGTCTCAAGAGCAAAACTACTCCTTACTCTGCCATCATACATCTAATAAGTTAGTAATAATAAAGATTAGTTTGTTAGTTTTTTTTTTTTTTAACTAAACTATGTACATGGTAATGTCATCTATCCCTCCCCCCAACTAATTAAAGACATTGTCCCCAATGTCAAAATAAAGATAGGTAGAGTGTAGAAGGTCTTACCAGAAAACTGCAAATCGAGCCTGAAATAAGAAAAATTACAAAACACTAAAACCGTAAGAGAAAACAAAAATTCACAAAGACAAAGTCAAATCAAGTTTTTGCTTTTTGCTGCTGCTGCCTTGTTCCCAATTCCGTGGAGCCATTACTAGATCACGTTGTGGTACAAATTCATTTAGTTGATCGAGCAATTGTTCAGGAGTTGCAGCAGTTACAAGACTTTGACGTGTCGCTTGTGAGATGAACCTTTTTTCTACAGCATGATCAAGAAAACAAAACAAACTGTCATAAAAACCATTAACATTTAATATACCTATGGGTTTTTGGTGAAAGTTTTGCTGTGACCAGGATGTAATATGGAAGAGCTCTTCCAAAGTTCCAAAACCACCAGGTAGGGCAATAAAGGCATCAGCATTTGCTATCATAATGTTCATGCGTTGGTGCATGCAAAATACCATTACTTCATCCCCTAATGTTTTTCCAATGGGCTTGCTGGTAGATAAAGGACTGGAATGACACCAAGGACTTTGCCACCTCCTAAATGTGCAGCAGTCGCTACACAACCCATTAACCCAAGACTACCTCCTCCGTAAACTAAATGGATTTCTCTCTCAGCTAGCACTCGACCAAGATGGTGTGCAATATTTACAAACTCTTTATCTTTCCCAGGATTAGATCCACAAAAGACACAAACACTCTTGATCCGACGAACTGAAGTGACTTCCATTTTCTCTCTCTTTTTTTTTTTGTACTCTCACCTTATCAATGATCTGAAGAGAGCAAAGTGCAATATTTAAAGGCATCAAAACTCAAAGGTAATAATTACACTTATAAAGGAGGGGTAGATCCGTGTGTCAGGTAAGTTTGAAAATAAGCATAACAATGATAATAGCTATATGACAATGATAAAAGACTAATTTAGATGTGTCAGAAGAAGTTTGAAAATATGCAACGCATATTTCAAAAGAATACGACTACTTTTGATTTGATTTTTTTTTTTTTTGAATTTGTTTGAATTTTTTTTTAATAAACAAGAAGAAAAAGAAAAAATAAAAAAATTAAAAATAATACTTACAGGAGGTGTGATTGTGGCTCACATTTTCCTCTGGTTTTACGTCTAGTAATGGCTTGAAACTCTCTATGGGCCGATGGTCGGCTTCCCATCCAATTTTCTTAAAAATTGGCAAACTGGGTCTTTTTGAGTCAGATTCCCAAGACTATAACGCTCATGTTCATCTTGAAATATTGGCCATAAATCGAGAAGTACTCTCTGCACATCTCCACTAGGATGCGTCTCAAGAGTCAATAGAATGTTATCTAAAGACTCCTTACGCATGCCATCCTTAATGAAGCGAATTTTATCAAGTCGATTTATAGACGTCATTCCAATTGATCTGCATTTTGTGTTACAGGTCCATCTTGCACATTTATAGCAGACTCGTAACCTTTTTGCTCTTCTCTTTTTTGCATATGAACTTTTGCCTAGCCCTGGCATATATGAAACAAGAGCATCAGAAAATTCCCCTGTGATTCGGACCTTTGCTTCGATCAACCAGCGTATATCCGCAGGGATGCCTTTGTGCATAAGCATCCTTAATCTCTCAAACCTTGCACAGTAAATGTTAGTTAAAGCATTTTGAGGGAGAGAGGGGAATTGCTGGCGGAGGTTAACAAGCTGATTATCCATTTTGGAATAAAGAAAAAAGAAAAGAAAAAAAATATTTTTTTTTGAATAAAATTATATACAGATTTCAGTGTTTGTGGGTAACTGAAAGGACCGAAAAATATTTTCACGGAGTACCGTTATCCGCCATTTAACCGGTGAAAAATCATCTGTCAAAGAAAAACAAACACAATAAAGACAGAAAAATCAAACTTTGATAGATTTTCTCACTTAGCACCGTTTTTTTCTATCTCGATTCCTGTGATAGCAAATAAGTCAAAGTTAGAAAGATGACAGAGTTAGAAAACTTGGGATGTCGCCCAAAAAGCGCTACTTTTAACGTCTTCAGCCAGCGTGATTGAAGATTTTTCACGATTGATGGGTCCTCCCCAATAATGATTCAGTTTCTGGCCATTGACCTTAAACGTGGCTCTTTTTTTTTTCTTTTTCAACAAAGATTTATATAGAAAACAGAAAATAAAAACATCAGACAAAACAAAAAATAAAAACAGAAACAAAAAAAAAGTAATAAAAGAAAGAAAAATAATAAAAGACAAACATCAAGAAGACAAAGAAATGTATGCAAATTGAAACAGACACAAACAAAGCAGAAACAACAACAACAGAAAGAGTAAATTGTAACAGTCAAATAAAAACAGAAACAATATTAAAAACAATAGCAAAACAGTAAAAACAAAAAGAAAACAACAACTAGAAAAATGAAATAAAAGTATGGAAAGAAAACTCCCTATGGATAGCAGAAGAATTAACGTTCCAGCAGCCACACCATAGCCAGTGTAATGGATCACCACATCCAAAATCAGAGAGTTTAGTCTCCTCGGGGGCTGCTTTATTGGCTTAACTCCATCTTCAAGTAAAATCCTACGCATGCATATGGAAGGGCTAATGCTTGGAATGTCTGCAAATGTGCATGCTCTCAGATTCTCCCTCAAAATGGGTAGCAACCTCTCCTCCTCATCAGTAAGGAGGTTTTTAGCCACAATGAACTCCAATTTTGGTGGCTTCACTACTTTTGCAGATTGAGTTACTGCATAATCTGCTGAAAAAGATTCATCTTGTCTCAAAAAGGCAGCAATCTCAACACATGCATTACACAATATATCACCATCACAACAAACAGAATCATCAAAATCAGTAAAACCAACAAATTCAGCACGCAAATCATCAACTGGTTTATGCACATCAATGGTCTCATGTTCTGCAGAATCAAATATCTGCATCTGTTGCTTGCTCAACTGACTCAATGAAGATGCTAGTTGACTAACTTGGGTCTCCAAGTTCTGTACTACAACTTCTGTTCGCTGCTGGAATTTGATGTTGTTCTGAGCCAATTGTTTCACCAAATCCTCTAATGTAGGCTCATATTTCATGCCTATTGGGGCTTGCTGCTGCAAAGGCTGCTGGTATAAACTGATTGGTTCAACATAAGGTTCGAACCAGGGATGTGTTAGCCAAGGGCAACCATCACACAAGAGGGGGGTGAATTGGGTGATCACAAATTTTAAAACAAACTTAAGCAATTGTGCATTTTGATGCACCCAATCAATACATGCAGCGGAATAAATATATTTCACAACAATTCATGCTTTCATATTACTAGCAATTCATATAATGCATAATATCAATCACATATAAGTATATTGAATAATGTAAATTATAGTGTGATTAATTTGAGACTAGTGGGAAATAAACCAAGATAGAAAATCACTTGGTTGAAACCTTGTAGTAGACTGCAAGTAGTGTGTAGTCAACTACAATAAACCCCTGAAAGTGGTTTTGCAAGATCAACAAATAAAAAACTAATGTTGAGTTTCTAGTAGTCTTGTAGTAGACTACAATTTGCTTCTGTGAGCAAATTGTGTTTTAAATGAATGCCTTACTCTTATGAAGATTTGTCAATCAATGTAGATACCTTGAGTATAACTTAGATATATATATAAATCAAGCAAACAAGATATATATCAAGTTCTAATGATCTAAGTAGAAATATCACAAGATATGCAGTAGATCAATAATTATAGCAATCATGAGAACTCAACAAATAAGTAGTTAAATGTAAATTGCTAGAATGTAAAGAGAGTGAGGGATAAGAAAGTGCAAACAATATTTTACTGGTTCAATCACTTCTTGTGATCTACATCCAGCCCCAAGATCATCCACTTGAGGTTTCCACTATTCTTCAAGCTTATAACTTAGGTGCTTGAGAAACCTTTACAAAGTTAAGCACTCTTCACACCTTTGGGATCCTCCACCCTTGTGCAAGAGCCTCACACTTTCAACTAGAGGGATCCTCTGCCCTCACTTAGTGTTTACAAGATAAGAATATGATAGAATGAATAAACTCTCTCAAAGAGTAGATAATACAACTTGAAGAACTAATGGATAGAGGGATTATGAAAATGAAGAGCTCAAATGTTGATTTTGATAGAAAATGATCAAATCCTTATAATGATTTGCAAATGGGTGTTCATCAACTTGTTAATGCTTCAATCTTAGCATATATTAATAGCCCAAGTGATAAAATAGCCGTTGGTGGTGTTTAGGAATGGTTACTTTCAAAATCTAGCCGTTTATAGCCGTTACAGGCATTTCTGGCACGTTGTAGTCGACTATAGATAACTTGTAGTCGACTACGATTCCTCTCTGGAATGTAGGTTTTGAAATTTAACACTATGTAGTCGACTACACAATCTTGTAGTCGACTACAATCCATTCCTGGAATGTAGTTTTCGAGTTTTAACACTTTGTAGTCGACTACAGATACCTGGTAGTCGACTACCATTCATCTCTGGAAAATATATTTGATTTCTGACAGTTTGTAGTCGACTACACAACCTTGTAGTCGACTACAATCCATTTCTGGTGGTCTTGTAGTCGACTACAAGTCTTGTGTAGTCGACTACAATTCCACTCGGGAAAGTAGTCGTTTTGAAATGATCATAACTTCTTCGTTTCTTAACCAATTTAAGCAAATGACCATGCGTTGGAAAGCTCTTTGAGTGTACTTTCATATGAAACAAGTTTCAGATCAAAACTCAAAGTATTTTAAAAGTTATGATAAAAATAGTGACCATATGTCAGTTTTTCAAGGTCTTGTAGTCGACTACAAGTCTTGTGTAGTCGACTACAATTCCTATCCCAGCGCCTTCTTAAAAAATGTCATAACTTCTTCGTTTCTTATCCAAATTAAGCAAATGACCATGCGTTGGAAAGCTCTTTGAGTCTACTTTCATATAAGATAAGTTTCAGATCAAAACTCAAAGTATTTTAAAAGTTATGATAAAAATAGTGACCATAGGTCAGCTTTCAAAATTCAGATTTGGTTATTTTTCATAGTTTTGAAATACCACCAAGACTAACTTCTCAAAACTTGTTTGCTGGGCATTTTATCATGTTAAAAACATTTGTCAAGATTGAATAAAGATATTTGAGCTCTCTTCATGTAAAACCTCTATCCTTACAAAGAAGAATAGCCTATAAGATAATATATACCGAAATGAGTCCTTAGGCTTCTTGATGCAATCCAAGCTTCCAAGAATTCTTCTCTTCAAATATTCTAAATGCTTGGTTCATCTATTCATTCTCCTTCTTCTTGAGTTGAGCATAAATAGGATCTTTCACTTTCTTATTCCAATGCTCACTCTTGATACTTGGATTATCCTACAAAGCATAATTCACTTGAAAACCATGGTTAGTCCAAATCCATAACTCAATAACTAAATATGCATGATTCACATGTATATAACTTTATAAAGTTCTTCATGCATATATGATTCACATATAGACACATATCCAATAATTAATTATATCACTTATCAAGTACATTGGATATATCCTATCAATGATGCTACACAAAACTTAATGCATGATTCTTATAATAGGAACAACAAGATAATATATAACCATGCATTATCCAATATAGCTCATCACGCACATATGTAGCATATTTGTAATCCTTTTTGTAATGTATTTGTCATCATCAAAACATAATACAATAAACCATTGGGGCAAACATATTTTCACAGTCCTCCCCAATCATGGTTATATGTGGTAGAATAAGGATCATATCCAGGCTGTTGGTATTGTGGTTCACTAAGAAATACACCTGTTGCATCAACAGAATGGTCATGAAATACAGAACCATCATCTTGCAATGTAGGACAAGTATATGTGGGATGAAAAGAACTACAACATATACTACAAAATCCTACAGGTTCTTGCACAAGTAACTGATGCTGTTCCACTGCCAGTTGCCCCACCAGATAAGTCAGCTCATCAAGTTTATGCTCCATCAGATTAGTGATCAAACACAAAATCACAAAAACAAGTCTAAATATACACACAAAATAATTATAGAAAACATATCTATATATTTTTAAAAATTATGGGACTACCACAGAGTGAAATCTACACAAAAATTCTATCTAACAGAATAATAAAAAATATTAAAAAATTGAAAACATGGTCTAAACGATGGAATTTGGCTAAAATAAGGGTGACCTCACTATATATAGTGAGTCTTTCTCAAAATAACGTTTTCCATTAGTGTACCAAAATTCAGGTCAATCAGAGATATGTTACCGAACCAAAATTCTTAACACAATGCCCTTTACCCAATTTCAGCCGAATTCCACTTGAAAATGCTTCAAAAACAAAACAAACACAATTGTTAGAGTTAGATGAAATGATCAAATAGTTGCCTTTGGATCCCCGGCAATGGCGCCAAATTTGACAAGAGGTTGTCGAGACCCCGTCAAATAATAATAATTACCGATTCACAAACTAATTTGTAGTATAGAGCATGAACCGAATCGTCTCTCAAGGATCCAAAAAGAACAAAGATTTAATCAGATCAAGATAAATAAAAAGGGGGGTTTTGATGATTTATAAAGATAATACACTAGTTGAATTAAAGGAAAGTAATTAACAAATTAACCAATCCAAGGAAATTTTACCGATCTTGAGTTTAATCCATCATTGATCACAAGGAATTCACTTAATCGCTAACCATGTTCTTGGCCTTAGATCACATCAAGACGCCTCAACATAATCCAAGAATCCTCTACTAGATAAGCATCTAGGATTTAATTAACCAAGGTTAGATAAAGTAAGCACCATCCAAACATAGATTAACTTAAGATCAAGAATTTAACCAAGTTAAACAATCCATCAAAAAGCTTTAATAAATTGTTTATTCTATGTGATCCTCTTGAATACATGATAATAAAGCTATTATCACATAAACATCCAAATCAAATTAAGCAATTCAATCTAGATCAAAATTAAAAGAGGAAGAAGAGAAACTTGAATAACAATTAAGCAATATGAACAAGTAAAACAAGATCTCTAAATTAAACATCAAGATGTTTAATCCCTTGGATTGATTATGAGAGCCTAGCCTTCCATGGATGGGAAGGAAGAACTCAGAAATTAAAGAACAAAAACGAAATTGCAAAGAGAATGGAGAAGAAGAGAAAGAAAACTCTCACAAATACTCAAACTTTCTTGAAACTAACTTAAAATTGAATTATCCTAATACAAAGAGGTTGGCTCTATTTATACTAATCCTAGAAGCCAATTTGTACATGTACATAATTTGAATACAAGCTATAAAAATATGAAAATTTTCAAAAATGGAAGCTTGATGCATGGTTGGAGGGTTGGTGCATGGTAGGTGGGTTGGTGTATGGTTGGTGGCTTTTAGTCAACGACTCTTATCCGACTTCTGGCTTCATTTTCATCACCTAGACGGTGCATTTTGGCTTAGATGTCTCATCAAAGTTGTAGCCAGTTGTCTCCTTGAAAATCTCCAATTTGAATCATGTCATTTGGACTTTTAGAACTCCAGAAATGCCAAAAACACTGCACCTACCTCAAGTTAGGTTAGAAGAACGTGTTTCCAAATTCAGACCAACTTGTAGCTTCATTATCATGCCTAAAACGACATCTATTGACAAAATGGTCTTCAGTGAAGTTGGAGATATGGGTCTTATCTTTCAAATGACCAAGTTTCAGCCCAAGAGGAGGTCTATAACCCACTATATAGTCCAATATGTGCATACTACCCAGATTTTCTTGACAGCAAACCCACTCTGCATTGCAGGGATGTTTTTGACCCTTAGAAGTCCGATCCAGCTCTTGAGTTCTTCATGAAACTTGTAGAGTATTGTCTTAGCTTTCCAAAGACACCAAGATCACCTCAATTGGATCGCCGAGTCCCAAGTTATGGCCTAACCAAGGAAGAAAGGTCAAAATGCATCAAAATCCGAAAATTATCCAATATTTACATTAAAACCCAATGAAGCCCAACAATATTAAATTCATCGAAAATACTAATATTGGGCACTATAAACATCTAATAAAGCCTAATAAAAAGCTAACATAAGTGTCTCAAATTGATTGATCAATCTTGTTAATCAACAACAAACCCCCCTTTTCTAATTATCATGATCTAATTAAATCTTTGTTTTTGGATCCTTGAGAGACGATTCGGTTCATTCTCTATACTACAAATTAGTTTGTGAACCGGTTCTTTTATTATTTGATAGGTCTCGACAACCTCTTGTCAGTTACCACTTGGTTTCATTCCAACAATATTATCGCTCGGTTACATCAGGCACAGTTAATACTATTGCTCGGAAGTACTACCCCCCCTCAGGCAATACTACCACTTAGTAATACTCACCGCTCAACAATACATACCGCTCAGTAATACCTATTACTAAAAAATACTCATCGCTCAGTAACCTACTACTTAAAAATACTCACCGATTGGTAATACCTATTACACAGCAATACTCACTGCTCGATATACCTATTGATCACCAATACTCACCGCTCAATCATACCTTCTGATCAGCAACACACACATGGCTCGGTTATACCTATTGCTTGGTAATATTCACTGCTCAATATACCTACTGATCAGCAATGCTCACCGTTTGGTAATACCTACTGATCAACAGTACTCACTGCTAGTAACCTACTACTTGGTAATACTTAGTATTTCATCAAAACTTGATTCATCATAGTCTTAAATGTAACACCCTCGATTAGATGTCACATTTAACAGAATATTAAATTTAGTTTCAAAATACTTTTATAATTTCTGTATACAATATATGAGTTCCAAAATTTCTTTTCGCATATATAACATAGAATAAACAAAATAGTAATAATATACACACCAAGATATGAATAATACACATAATTTATATTACTTACTGTTAAATTTATCTGTAGTACATAATACAAACCATAAGTATTGAAAGTCTACCTACGGAGAAGGATCCTCCTCAGGGTCCTCCTCTGGATCCTCATCGGGATCTTCCTCGGGATTTTCCTCAAATATGGGCCTTCTGGGTACAGGCCCTCTGAAGTTGGTATACCTCTTTATGGAAATTCTAACAGCTCTACGCCCAGGAGCTCTAGCAGAAGAAACCTTAGAGTCTTCCTGGGGAGTGTACTGGGTGCCAAAGCCCTATTAATCCCTAATTGGCATAAATAATTCTACAAAGCAAGTAATAGGTCCTACGGAGTGTGAGAGATATGTCTCCAACATACTCTACACATTCTGTATCTAGATTTACGCGCCACACCTGGGGCGCTTCATGGAATTGGACTCGGATGAATCCCAAGAACTCACATTTGTCGCTCATCTTGGCCTTCATAACCAGATCATAAATATAATAATATAACAGAAGGGGTGAGATTCTAATATCATCATAAACCAATCAAGCAGTATAGAAAAAAAAACAGTACAACCAATATACACAGCTTAACAATTTATCAACAGATATAATATGTTATCACACAAAAATGGATAAACCAACCTTACATCTATGACAAGAGGTTGTTGAGACACGTCAAAATAATAAAATTTACCATTTCACAAACTAATTTGTAGTATAGAGCAGAACCGAATCATCTCTCAAGGATCCAAAAATAAAGATTTAATTTGATGAAGATAATTAAAAATGAGGGGTTTTTGATGATTTGTAAAGTAAATACACTGGTTGAATTAAAGGAAAGTAATTAACAAATTAACCAATCCAAGGAAATTTACCGATCTTGAGTTTAATCCATCATTAATCATAAGGAATTCACTTAATTGCTAACCATGTTCTTGGCCTTAGATCACATTAAGAAGCCTCAACATGATCCAAGAATCCTCTACTAGATAAGCATCTAGGATTTGATTAACCAATGTTAGATAAAGTAAGCACCATCCAACATAAATTAACTTAAGATCCGGAATTTAACCAAGCTAAATAATCCATCGAAAAGCTTTGATATATTGTTTAGTTCTTGTGATCCTCTTTGAATACAAGATAATAAAACTATTATCACATCAACATCTAAATCAAATTAAGCAATTCAATTTAGATAAAAATCAAAAGAGGAAGAAGAGAAACTTGAATAACAATTAAGCAATATGAACAAGCGAAACAAGATCTCCAAATTAAACATCAAAATGGTTAATCCATTGGATTGATTATAAGAGCCTAGCCTTCCATGGATGGGAAGGAAGAACTCTGAAATAAAAGAGCAAAAACAAAATTCTAAAGAGAATGGAGAAGAAGAGAAAGAAAACTCTCACAAATACTCAAACTTTCTAAATACTCAAACTTACTTCAAATTGAATGATGTATAATACAAAGAGATTGACACTATTTATACTAATCCTAGAAGCCAATTTGTAATTGAAAATAATATGAATGCAAGCTGTAAAAAAATAGAAATTGTCAAATATGGTAGCTTGATGAATGGTTGGTGGGTTGGTGCATGGTTGGTGGCTTCTAGTCAGCAACTCTTCTCTGATTTCTAGCTTGACTTTCATGCCCTAAACGATGTATTTTGGCTTGGAAGTCTCATGACATTTGTAGATAATTGTCTCCTTGAACTTTTGACACTGGTTTCATGCCAATTGGACTTTTACAACTCTAGATATTCCAAAAACACTACACCTACATCAAGTCACATTAGCAAAACATGTTTCCAAATTTAAACTAACTTGCAGCTTCATAATCATGCATAAAACGACATCTATTGACTAAATGGTCTTCAGTGATGTTGGAGATATACGTTTTATCTTTCCAATGGCACCAGTGTCAGCTCAAAAGGAGGCCTATAGCCCACAATATGGTCCAATATGTACACACTGCTTATATTCCAACGACAGCAAACCTACTCTGACTTGCAGGGCTATTTTGGACCCTTAGAAGTCCGATCCAGCTCTTGAGTTCTCATGAAACTTGTAGAGCCTTATCTTAGTTTTCTACAGACACTAAGATCACCTCAAATGAATCACCAAGTCCCAAGTTATGGCCTAACTAAGGAGGAAAGGTAAAAAATGCATCAAAATCCAATAATTATTCACAAATTGCATTAAAGCCCAATGAGACCCAACAACATAAAACTCAACTAAAATACTAATATTAGGCACAATAAACATCTAATAAAGCCAAGTACAAAGTGTTGGAACCAAAGAACCTTATGAAATTAAGTTTGGCACCACACTGATTAAATAATCATTACCCCATAAAGTTTTGAAGATAACAAAAGTTTCAATTTAGATTGAATTGAATAAGTAAAAGACTCTTGTAACTTGTTTCGTAACTATTTCAAGAAGAAAAGTGTTAACAAACAATTACTTATTTGTGCGTCTATTCTCTTCTGAACTAAAGGAAACTAAGTATGCGTCCAATACCTTTTGAACTGTTTCACAAAGTTTCATTATATTTGGATCGTCCAATGTTTTTCTTACTAAGCTCAGGTTTCAAAGTATTTGTCCAATGCCAAATTTCAAATATGAAGAAACTGTTCTTCATTAAATGCTGAGAAGGACTCTGACAGCGCACACTTCAAAAAGAAGTCAACTGAGCCGCTTAGTTGACATTGCTAACAACTACAAAGACCTGCGAATAAGGAGCTTTATGCTCGCTCAGACAAGTCAGGTGTAAGCTATCATATTCTTGGACATTCCTGATAATCAAAATGTCTTTTCAGAAGAAGCTCTACACGTTTTCATCTTAGGCATTTAATACCACTCAGAATGGTAATAAATATTTCTGTTGGATGAAGAAGCTTATGAAGACTGCTCAATTTGCTCTCACCTATAAATACACTTGTCTTCGAAGAAGAAATGAGAGTGACAACTTTCTGAGAAAATCAAAAGTAAAAAGGATTAAAGCTTTCATTCTTCTTTGTATTCAAACTCTTGTAAAGAGATTAAGTCTTGAGATTCATTTTCAATCTTCACCTGTAGTGAGTTAAAAACTCAAGCTGTTATATACTTTTTTTTATTCACATTGGTGTTTAAGCCTGAAGAGGCTATGTATAAAAGAATACTTGAATAGTAGAACCTAAAGAGGTTGAGAATACTTGTATACCTGAAGAGGTGGATAATACTTGTAATCTTTGTACAAAATTAGTAGAAAATCCTTCTGGTTGAAGGGACTGGACGTAGCTCTCAATTTGTGGGAGTGAACCAGGATAAACATCTGGTGTAAGCTTTTCTTTCCTCCTCTTGTGTTTTACTTATTCACTAACTTCCGGGGATTGCCATTGTTTTCCTAACTAAAGAGTTAAGTTAAACCTTAAAACTTTTTCACTACGTTTAAAGTTGTTCATCTCAAATTTGCATTAGCGTCCAATTGGACTCAGAAGCTTTCTGCGTCCATTGCTTTTCGCTTCCTGTGAAAAAGTTTTTCAAAAAGGTTAAGAAACACAATTCAACCCCCTTTCTTGTGTTTCGCTTGTTTACTTCACAAAGCTAACATAAGTGTCTCCAAATGATTGATCAAATTCCCCACACTTAAGCTTTTGCACTCCTGGGCAAAACACATAAAACCAAAAGTAAGGAAAAACAAGACACACCCTAATATTAAACTAAAAGCATATAAATTGATTATATCCAATCTAATTCACTTTCGTAGGAAAACACGATGCCACTTAGCATGTGCCACAATCCTTTAAACCGGTAGGTGTCCCTAGTGGACGAGTTATAGTCTCGTGAGAGTTTACTAGGATGATACCCACAAACATGTGATACTTTATTTAATTCAACTAATTTAAAAATACAAGCATTGTACCAAATATAAACCATAATCAATAATTTAAATATGCTTAACAAAGTATAGTTGAATCAAACCAATTGAGAATAAAGTATACATAGCATAATCATACTTTAATCAGAAATATACATGTTCCTCACAAGTGACACTCAAATCACACAAAGTGTTTAGGTTAACTGTTTGTGCTCAACTCTGTTAAATTATGAAAGTATTTTACCATATGCTTGCATATACATCAATTCTCCATTACTTATATCAAATAAATTACAAAAATCAAGAGGTCTTTCAAAAAGGTTGTAATGGGGTTATAAGGTGAAGGAAGGGAACAATATGGATAATAGCAAGTTAAAAACCAAAGAGAATAAAAGAGCATTGAGGAGTAACTCAAGTAGAAGTCATAAAATTTTACCCAAAACCATACAATGCACATTCTCTTCACACATTCCTTCTTTTACAACCTTTTGACTTTATTCTTTTTTTTTTTTAGAATTACCTTTTTTTTTGTACAAAACATTTCGCATAAGCACACAAATTCCTCCACACTTAAATCATTGCAAGCAAAAGAGCTCCTCCAATAGGAAAATCAATGCTCTCCTATCCCCTAAGGTGAGGTAAAACATGATTTTTCACTCAAGGCTTGTAATGAGCTAAGAACAAAGAATGGACAAGTAGGCTCAGAGGGGGTTAACAATGAGATAAATGCAAGGTAGGCTTATTTGGCAAAAGTAGCTAAGTCAAGAAAATTGCCTCTGTCATTTTCTTGCAACATACATACCAATGTAATCTCAAATCCATTCAATGCAAGTTCTAGAAATTATATTCATAATTGACATCACTCATGAAAGAAAATAAACCAAGCGTAAGTATCCAACTTAGAAAAGCCCAAAACTCACAAAGGTATGGAACATTTACTGAATTCAAACATGTTTTTTTTTCCTAATATCCATAGTCATATATACATGTGTATCACGAATTTTGAAAAATGATTCAACTATAAACTGTTTAGCATACTTTTATTATTAACTAAGCTCAGATTCAACACATGTCTGCATCAAAATTAATTGAAAATATCAAATTTTTTTTATATGCAAGAACAAAATGATTTAAGACCCACTATGAAATGCAAGTTAAGATGCGTCTCAAGAGCAAAACTACTCCTTACTCTGCCATCATACATCTAATAAGCTAGTAACAATAAAGATTAGTTGGTTAGTTTTTTTTTATAAAATTCTTTTTTTAATTTTTTTTACTAAACTATGTACATGGCAATGTCAACTATCCCTCCCCCCAACTAATTTAAGACATTGTCCCCAATGTCAAAATAAAGAAAGGTAGAGTGTAGAATATCTTACCAGAAAGCTGCAAATTGAGCAGAAAACAACACTAGAAACAGTAATGCAAGAGAAAAATAAAATCATAACAGTAAAATATAAGCAGAAATAGAACTAAAAACAATAACAAAACTGTAAAAACAAAAAGAAAACAACAACTAGAAAAGAGAAATAAAAGTGTGGAAAGAAAACTCCCTATGGATAGCAGAAGCAACAAAATCCCAGCAGTCACACCATAGCTGGTGTAATGGATGACCACATCCAGAATCAGAGGGTTCAGTCTCCTGTGGAGCTGCTTTATTGGCTTAACTCCATCTTCAAGTAAAATCCTACGCATACATATGTAAGGGCTAATGCTTGGAATGTCTGCAAGTATGATGGCTCTTTGATTCTCCTTTAAAATCTGCAGCAACCTCTCTTCTTCATCAGTAAGGAGGTTCTTAGCCACAATGAACTCCAATTTTGGTGGCTTTACTACTTCTGCAGATTGTATTTCTGCATAATCTGTTGAAAAATATTCATCATGTCTCAGAAAGGCTGCAATCTCAGCACATGCATTATACAACATATCACCATCACAACCAGTACAACAAACAGAATCATCAAAATCAGTAAAGCTAGCAAATTCAACACATAAATCATCAAATGGTTTTTTTACATCAATGATCTCATGTTCTACAAAATTAGAATTCTGCATATGTTTCCTGCTCAACTGACTCAATGAAGATGTAAGTTGTCTAACTTGGGTCTCCAAATTATGTATTATAGCTTCTATGCTCTGTTAAAATTGGAGGTTGTTGGTTTCCATTTGCTTCACTAAATCCTCCAATGTAGGCTCAAATTTCATGCAAACTATAGCTTGCTGCTGCTGGTATGGCCTGCTTGGTCTAACATATGATTAACATTATTGTTGTGTAGGGAATACACCTGTTGCAGTAATTGAATAGTCTTGAAATACATAATCATCATCTTGCAATGTGGTGCATGCATATGTGGGATGAAAAGAACTATAACATATATTGCAAAATCTTGCAGGTTCTTGTACAGGTAACTGATGTTGTTCCATTGCCAGTTGCCTCATCAGATAAGACAGCTCATCAAGTCTATGCTCCATCAGCTAAGTGACCAAACATAAAAACACAAAAATAAGTGTAAAAATACACAAAACAACTATAGAAAACCTATCTAGAGATTTTTTTTAAAATTATGGGAGCACGACAGGGTGAAATCTATACATAAATGCTATTCAACAGAATAATTAAAAATCTTAAAAAATTGAAAAAGTGGTCTAAACGATGGAATTTGACTAAAATAGAGGTGACCTCACTAAAATTAGTGAGACTTTATCAAAATAACGTTTTCCATTAATCTATCAAAATTCAGCTCGATCAGAGATACTTTACCAAACCAAAATCTTGATAGGATGCCTTTTACCTAATTTCAGCGAATTCCACTTGAAAAAGCTTAAAAAAAAACAAATAAAATTGTTAGAGTTAGATGGGGTCTTAAAATGATCAAATAGTTGCCTTAGATCAAGATAATAAAATTTACCGGTTCATAAACTAATTTGTAGTATAGAGCATGAATTGAATTGTCTATCAGGGATTCAAAAACAAAGATTTAATTAGATCAAGATAATCAAAAATTAGGGGTTTTTGATGATTTGTAAAGTAAATACACTGGTTGAATTGAAGGAAAGTAATCAACAAATTAACCAATCCAAGGAAATTTACCGATCTTGAGTCTAATCCAGCATTGATCACAAGGAATTCACTTAATTGCTAACCATGTTCTTGACCTTAGATCACATTAAGAAGCCTCAACATGAATAACAATTAAGCAATATGAACAAGCGAAACAAGATCTCCAAATTAAACATCAAGATAGTTAATTTGGATTGATTATAAGAGCCTAGCCTTCCGTGGATGGGAAGGAAGAACTCTGAAATAAAAGAGCAAAAACGAAATTCTAAAGAGAATGGAGAAGAAGAGGAAGAAAACTCTCACAAATACTCAAACTTCAAATTGAATGATGTATAATACAAAGAGATTGGTTCTATTTATACTAATCATAGAAGCCAATTTGTAATTGAAAATAATATGAATGCAAGCTATAAAAAAATGGAAATTGTCAAGCATGGTAGCTTGATGCATGGTTGGTAGGTTGGTGCATGGTAGGTGGCTTCTAATCAGCAACTCTTCTTTGACTTCCAGTTTGACTTTCATGCCCTAAACGATGTATTTTGGCTTGGAGGTCTTCATGACATTTGTAGACAATTATCTCCTTGAACTTTTAGCGCTAGTTTCATGCCAATTGGACTTTTACAACTCTAGATATTCCAAAAACACTGCACCTACCTCAAGTCACATTGGCAGAATATGTTTCCAAATTCAAACCAACTTGCAGCTTCATAATCATGCATAAAACGACATCTATTGACTAAATGGTCTCAATAAAGTTGGAGATATACATATCATCTTTCCAATGGCACTAGTTTCAGCTCAAAAGAAGGCCTATAACCCACGATATGGTCTAATATGTGCACACTACTCTTATTCTAGTGACAGCAAACTCACTCTGACTTGCAGGGCTATTTTGAACCGTTAGAATTCCAATCCAGCTCTTAAGTTCTCATAAAACTTGTAGAGCCTTGTCTTAGCTTTCCATAAACACCAAGATCACCTCAAATGGATCATCGAATCCCAAGTTATGGCCTAACCAAGGAGGAAAGGTAGAAAATACATCAAAATCCGATAATTATTTACAAATGGCATTAAAGCCCAATGAGACCCAACAACATAAAACCTTGTCTACAAGTCTCAAGAGGCTTTCTCAATGCAACATAAAAATGCAATTTATTTATAAACAAAATAAAACAATCCCCTCGGAATTAGAATCACGTAACCCTACAGTTATGATTTTTCAAACGTATAACCCTCCGGTTATGGTTTTTATCTCGCGTAACACTTCTGTTTTGTTTTTATAAATCACATAACATGTCTATTACGTTTTTCATTCGTATAAAACCATTTTTCTGTTTTGAAGTCACGTAACTTAAAAATTAATATTTTTCACTTGCATAAGACAGAATAATCAATTTTCAATCACGTAAAGCTTTTTTGTAAATTTCTAATCGCGTAAGATAGAAAAATCATATTTTATTTGCTTTAGGCTGAAAACTTCACTTTTTAACCGCAAAAGGGTTTTTTGTAAACACTTAATCTGGTAAAGTGTTTTCTGTTCAATTTAGGGCCCGTTTGTTACAAATTGAAAAAAATTAATTTTGACCTTCAATAATTTAGAGATTATTTTTTAGAGATTTTTAAGAAAAATAGAAGCTATTTTGTGTTTGTTTACAATTATAAAAATTATTTTTAAATGAGAGTAGCTTCTATCTCTCTTCTATCACAAGTGATTTTTTTCAAAAGCTAATAAAAGTAGCTTTTCATTATTTTAACCATAAAAATGACTTTTTTAAACAAATGATTTTTTTTAATAAGCTTAAACAAACACAATCAAAATCATTAAAAATGGTTTTTTACTTAAAAAAATAATTTTTTCGTCAAATAATCTATAACAAACGAGCTCTTAATTGCGTAAGACTTTAAAAATTATTTTTCAATCGCGAAAGGGTTTTCTATAAACACCAAATCGCGTAAAAGTGTTTTTCATGAAAACAAAACTATTTTGAACTTATTTAATTATTTCAAAGTATAATATCATTATTATGACTAAAGATCAATTGAAATAACATAAGTATAAATTAAAATGTTATTTCTGCTCTATTTAAAAATTTTGCTTTTTTCCTATTTATTTATAGAAATCATTAACTCAATTAAATATTACCTAATTAATTAAGTTAAACAATTAATAAAATAAATTCCTTTTTATCTATACAGTGATCGAAATACTCATAGGCCTTTGGACCAAAATCCATCATTTTTCCACCATGATTTCTTTAAAACCAACCAAACACATAGGCAATATTACCATATATACATGATTTCTATAAAATCAAATGTATGTTCAAGAAATATCATGCTTATAATATTACCATATATGCAATATTCCAAAGCCATAAAAACACATAGGCTAAATAAAGCATATAATCACAAAGCACAAACAAATTAAACATCAACTATAATCATTCACAAGAAAATTTCAAGAAAATAAACCATAAATCCTATTTTCCTACCACAAAATTGGTTGATAAAGAAACACCCATTTACCTTGGATTAAAACTCCTCAAGAGAACTTTGTGAAAGTTCTTTGTTCTCCCACAAACAAATATCCTTAAATAAAATCAAGACCATAATATTTAAGCTCTAAAACATGAAACAAGATGATCATGGATCAATCCAAGGATCTAAAACTTTGAAATAGAACTTTAAAAAGTGAGGATAAAGAAGTTTCACCTTTTGATTCTTCAACTTTGGGATTTCTCAAGAAAACGGTTTGAGAACGATTTCTTCTCAAGAAACTTTCTACACAAGATCTTCCTAAAATGATGTTTGGAATCTAAAACTATGGATGGAACTTGGATCACAAACTTAAAACAAAAACTCTTGGGATTTGGCTGTGGGATTTGAGAGAGAATAGAGAGGAATTAGTGAGTTTGTCAAGTGATGCTTGAATGGCTATTGATAGGCAAAGTGTAGGATAATTTGGTAATTAAAAAATTTACATGAAAAGACATTTTTACCCCCTACCCTACTAGGTCTTGGCCGTTTATGTTGACCTCCTAGAAGCTTGGAGAAGCTCTCCAAAATTGACCAAGTCTTTACCTCCCTGACCCCGAAGAATAGACAACCTGAAAACGAAAAATATTTTTATTTGACAATCTAATCCCTAAACATGGAAAACTTCTAAATCTATTCCCAGATTTAAGTTTCATTAACTTCCCTATTCCAATTCCATGTCAAAATTTTAAAATTATTATTTTATTATTCGAAATAGCCTCGGTTTAATACATAAAATCAACAAAAACTAAAAATTCCAAAAAATGAAAAACTTATGAATCTGGTCTTAGAATCGAGTTCCGTGACTTTCCTCAGCCCTAATAAGTAGTCAAGGTATTTAGGGCAAAAACTATAAGTTATTTATTTTTATTTTCTAAAACTGCCCCTAATCAACAAATAACGTTTATGAAAAATAAACCTAATTTAAATGTAGTTCATAAAAATTCCCAAAAATCATCATAAGTCACAAAAATTAAGAAAATCAATATTTCAATTAAAAATAGAAATTTCGGGGTGTTACATTAAACATCAAAATCCTAATTTAAAACCTTATTTCATGTCACAGCCAAGCATGAAGAAATCATAGTTCATAAAGTTTTGAATTCAATAAGCATTAAAATCCTTATCTCATCATAAACTACTTTATAAACCAACTAAATCACCAACACAAAATCAGAGACTTCCCAAGTTCAAACTCACTTGGTCGATAAATCTCATAACTTCAATCCATCACAACTTCAACCCATCACATTTAACTAACTATTATTTGATTGTAATATAGGAAGAAAGTAAAAGAAATCATCAAATCTCCATGGAAAGTACTCAGAAATTTATGAAAACACCATTAAAGAGCAATTAAAAGAAATTGCATAACTTGAACTCCCACCTCTTTACTTGACCAATAAAGATGCTAAGGTGAGCTTCTTGTTTTTGGTGAAGATTTCAGGTTTTTTTAAAAAGATTTTTGGGGATTTTTCTTCATTTTTCTCTCTCTTTTCCTCTTCTCCATTGCCTTAATCTTCTTCTTCTAACTTATAATTACAGAATTGTCACTGTATATTGTACTATCTTATACTGGTTGTTTTACTATTTTCTCTATATTCTTTTCATAATAAAACATAAAATTCACAGATTCTCAATTGTAAACAGTATAAAATAATTAATAATTAATAAAAAAATAATTAAATATTCTATAATCTATTTTTCTATTTATTTTATCAAAGAATGTTACACTTAGGCCTTGAATATAAGAAGATTCATGCGTGTGCCAATGATTGCATGCTATATTGGGATAAGTATGAGAATGAAACCTCTTGCTATATATGTGGAGCTTCAAGATTTATCAAATATCCCAACGCCAACTGTGAAAAACCTGATGTGCCTGCTAAAATTTTGAGACATTTTCCTTTAATTTCAAGACTCCAAAGGTTGTTTATGCCTTCAAGGACATCTAATACACTGAGGTGGCATGAGGTTGGGCATTCAAATGATGAAAATTGAGACATCCTGTTGACGATCAAGCGTGGCGATCAAGCGTGGAAGGACTTTGATAATGCTCATCCTAATTTTGTAGTAGATTTTACAACATAAGACTTAGGCTGGCTAACGGTGGGTGCAATTCATATCAGACCATGAGTATATCTCATGGCACATGGCCTGTGGTGTTGATGACATACAATTTACCTCCTTGGTTATGCATAAAGCTAGAATATTGTATGTTGTCCTTACTAATCCCTGGATCGCAATCACCGGGAAATGACATTGATATTTTCCTACAACCACTAATTGAGGAGTTGAAGGTGTTATATGATTTGGGAATTGAAACATATGATGCTTCAACGAACTAGACCTTTCCAATGCGTGCAACTTTTTATGGACTATTAGTGACTTCCCTACATATGCTATGTTGTCTGGTTAGAGTACTAAAGGAAAGTTGGCTTGTCCTTGCTGTAATTATGAGACTTTTTCTACCTATTTGAAACATAGTTGAAAGATGTCCTATATGGATAATCGTGTTTTCTTGCCCATGGATCACCCACGAAAATCTAATAAAAGGTCTTCTAATGGTGATATAGAATTTAGGTCTTTGCCACCTAGTTTGGAAATAAGCAAAAGAAAAAAAAATGATGGTCCATGGAAAAGAGGTCATTTTTTTTAATTGTCGTATTGGAAGCATAATACAACAAGTCATAACCTTGATGTGATGCACATAGAGACAAATATGCCATAATATTATTGGAACTTTATTGGATATCTCTGGGAAGACAAATAACCATGCAAATGCTTGCTTTGACCTAAAAGAAATGGGCATAAGAAAGAATCTTCAACCAAGGGAGACAAAAGATGGAAAAATTTCTAAGCTTGCAAAGGCTTGTTTCTCCATGACTGCAGCAGAAAATTCTGTTATGGTAGCTTATATGCTGAGTTTGTTGAATCTACACTGTCATTGCTAAAACTTAACACACATTCTATTTTGCAGATTATCATATTCACTTTGACACAAAATAAATAAGGGAGATAGCATCAACGAAAAATGGACTTTGAACAAGAGACGTCAAATTCCTAATAAGAGAGCTAATTTCAATCTTGATTTCAATGCAAGTCAAGTACTGAGTTATGCAAAATATTTAAAATCAAGAAAGAAAAAATAAAGGAGGTTGGAGGGGGAAAAGTGGATGATAGGAAGCGAAAAAACTCCATTTGCAACTAGCCCAAAGTCAAGGAACTGGTAATACTTTAAGGAAAAGTCTATTTACTATCAATGCCACTCTTTCACAAGTCACTCAAAATGAAGATAGGCAACCTAAGAGTACTAAAATGACAACCCAAATTGGAAGCTCTAGTCAAATGGTAATGAGGCAGGTCTTGCCTACAAATTTGACTTAATCTGAAATGGAAGTCCAAGGCGGTTGTCTCACGAGACCATTGCCCCAATTGAAAGGAACAATTGGAAAAGAGGTTCCAAATGAAAGAAAGAGATAATCCATGACAAGTGAGACCCGAGAGTCTGTACCACCCCAAAATTTCTATTTCTAATTTATATGTTGATTTTGGGTTGTTCTGGAAAATAAAAATAAATTTATTTATTTTTGGTCCGGAATACCTTTGAATATTTATTTAAGACATAATAGATTTCAAATTCTAAATTCGTGAACAGATTTGGACATTTTTCATTTTTAGGAATTTTATTATCAAATAAATTTTTTGGGTACATCCTATTATCCATTGGACAATATATACTGATCTTTGTCTACTGAATAAAAGCTACTGAAAAATATCTTGAGCAATTATTGGTAGCATTTATGTGTATGAAGAATCACCTAGGTGAGTCATTTAAGCATTAATGGTGGGAGGTGAATCACCTAGCATTGATGGCTTGGAAGAGTAAGTGTTCAAACTGAACACCAACTCCTCCAAGAGCTCCTCAAAGTGGACGGCCAAGGTAAGGATTAATCTTTATTTTTATATTTTATTTAATTACGTTTAATCCTTAGTTTTCTTCTATAAATAGCAAACCTTACCATTCATTTGAAACTCACCAAAAACCTTCACTTTCTCTCCATATAGCTCACGGCCAAGATCTCTTAAATTGCCTTCCAAAATTCTAGCCAAAGTTCCAACCTTGTTTCTTGTATCCAAATACCATTTTAAGAAGCTTTTGTGTTGAAACTTTCTTGAGAAGAAATTATGTCCAACCACCTTCTTGGTAACCCAAAGTTGAAGAACAAAACGTGAAAATTCTTTCTCTTTGCTTTTAAATTTCTATTTCAAAGTTTTAGATCATTGGATTGGTCCATGATCATCTTGTTTTATGTTTTAGAGCTTAAAAATTATAAAC
This sequence comes from Styphnolobium japonicum, assembly GCA_023212625.1. NCBI lineage: Eukaryota > Viridiplantae > Streptophyta > Magnoliopsida > Fabales > Fabaceae > Styphnolobium > Styphnolobium japonicum. Next base: position 25,735,349 of record JALBWW010000003.1, read on the forward strand.
TTGGTTCTTTAAAGGATTTCGCTGGTGGATAGACAAGGAGATTTCTCTCACCAACCAATATGGTGGTGAGGAATAGATTTTCTGGTTTATATTTTATGTTTTCATGTTTTATGGTTGGTGTTTTGCGGTTTGTGATTTATGATTTATGTTTTGATTATCCTATGTGCTTTTATGTTTTTGAGATATGGCATGAACTTGTTATGATTAAAGTATGATATAGCTTATATGTGAATAAGATGATGTATGTGCGAATGAAAAACAAGGTTTTGAACATGCATATGTTTGGTTGGAAACCAATGAATCATGATGGAAATGGAAATTTTTTGAAAAAAACTATGGTAGAAATGATATTTCCTTAATCAAAGGTTTGTTTTTATATTCGAAAATTTAGTAAATGGTTTTTAAGTATTTTTGAAAATATGAGAGAAAATTTTTTAGTGATGATTTAAAGTTGAAAACAAATATTTTTCAAGTAGAAACACTTTTTGAAAATTTGTTTGGACCTTCAAATTTTTTTTCTAAAGGTTAGTATGGACTTTGAAATATTTTACTAAAGGTTCGTATCAAATTATTTTGAATTAATGCTTATTTTTATTCAAGACATTTATTTTTAGAAAATTTGAGAAAAACATTTTTGGTGATGATTTTAGGTAGAAATAAATGTTTTAAAATAGAAATGATTTTTGAAGGATTTTATTTGGTTCAAAATAGCTTAGTTTTTGTGAAAAATGCTTTACGCGATTTAAATTTTACAGAAAACTCTTTACGCGAATAAAGTAATTTTAAACTATAATGCGATTCAAAATATTAATTTTTGAGTTACGCGATTGAAAAACGTAATAGAAATATTATGCGATTTATAAAACATAACAGAGGTGTTACGCGATTTGAAAATTGTAATCGTAGTGTTACGTGATTTAGAAAATATTTTAAAAGCACCATAGGTTAAGAAACAACGGTACTACTATCAGGCTGACGTAGACTGGACCCTGGATAGGATAGTTGACGTTATTCTTAAAATGGTGGCTTGAATCCCGAGGGGATTGTGTTTTGGTAAACCAATAATTATGGGTTAGTTGACCATGAATTATTGGGTTGATCATGATTGATTTAATAATTATGAGTTAGTTGACCATGAATTATTATAATAATCATGAGTGATTGCACTTTGCATGGGTTAGTTGACCATGGCATTGTGATAGTCTATTGAGACTTGTTGTTAAGGCTTTGAGCCTAGGAGTTTGAGCTTACACCTTAGTGCAGGTGCAAATTGTGTAGGGAAGATCTATGAATTATTTTGGGGATGTCGGGGTGCAGAAACTCCACAGGGCCCAGTTGGAGGCACCAATGTGCCGTGGTAATATGATTGCAACACACCGAATGATCCCGACCAGACACTATCATATTCTCAATTGGTGGAGTGTTCTTGTGAGCCAGGTTGCGCAAATAAGATTGTATAACACTTTTTTTTTTAGGCTAATGAGATACGGAACATGTACTCCTAATCACTCTCTCTGACTTGTGTTTTAGCTCCATGGAGTAGGGGTCAATCATTGGATATTTGCATAGTTAGTTGTCATATTGTCACATTATTATGATGCTTATTGATTTTGATTTACCTATTATGTGATAACATGATTATATATGTTGATTTAGTATGGAACTGTACTATTTATTATGTTTTCTACACTATTTTATTGGTATTGATGGTGACGAGGATCTCACCTCTTTGTTGTCTTGTTATGTATGTTTTGTGTTATTTTTCTTTCTGTATTATGAAGACAGCGAAGACATCAAGGAAGAACTTATTCAGTTTTGGTAGAATACAATTCCACAGTGATTCAGACGTATAGAGTGTCCACTTGGATACTGAGTAATTAAGTATTTACGACTTTGGTTAGTAGGGTGGTGTACAGGGTCTGTAGACATTCTACTGAGTATTTCTTTTTATGTATGTTGTTAAATAGTATAATTGGGATATAAGTACCTATGATGTATATTCTTGAGATTTTTAAGTATTAGGTTATTTCTTTTCTGGTTATTTTAGCTTATATCTGCAAAAAGAAATTTTAGAACTCATATTTTCATAAAGAAAATACAAAAGGTTTTTGAATTTAACTTGAGGTTCCGTTAAATGTGACACTGACAAGAGGTTGTCGAGACCCGTCAAAATAATAAAATTTACCAATTCACAAACTAATTTGTAGTATAGAGCATGAACAGAATCGTCTCTCAAGGATTCAAAAGCAAAGATTCAATTAGATCAAGACAATTAAAAATGGAAGGTTTTGATGATTTGAAAAGAAAATACACCGGTTAAATTAAAGAAAAGCAATTAACAAATTAACCAATCCAAGGAAATTTACCGATCTTGAGTTTAATCTATCATTGATCACAAGGAATCCACTTAATTGCTAACCATGTTCTTGGCCTTAAATCACATCAAGAAGCCTCAACATGATCCAGGAAATCTCTACTAGATAAGCATCTAGGATTTGATTAACCAAGGTTAGATAAAATAAGCACCATCCAACATAAATTAATTTAATATCCAGAATTTAACCAAGTTAAACAACCCATCAAAAAGCTTTGATATATTGTTTAGTCTTTGTGATCCTCTTGGAATACATGATAATAAAGCTATTATCACATCAACATCTAAATCAAATTAAACAATTCAATCTAGATAAAAATCAAAAGAGGAATAAAAGAAACTTGAATAACAATTAAGCAATATGAACAATCGAAACAAGATCTCCAAATTAAACATCAAGATGGTTAATTCCTTGGATTGATTATGAGAGCCTAGCCTTCCATGGATAGGAAGGAAGAACTCAGAAAATAAGGAACAAAAACGAAATTCTAAAGAGAAGGGAGAAGAAGAGAAAGAAAACTCTCACAAATACTCAAACTTTCTTCAAACAAATACTCAAACTTACTTATAATTGAATGATATATAATACAAAGAGATTGACTCTATTTATACAAATCCTAGAAGCCAATTTGTAATTGAAAATAATATGAATGCAAGCTGTAAAAACATGGAAATTGTCAAATATGGTAGCTTGATGCATGGTTGGTGGGTTGGTGTATGGTTGATGGCTTCTAGTCAGCAACTCTTCTCTCACTTCCAACTTGACTTTCATGCCCTAAACGATGTATTTTTGCTTGGAGGTCTTATGACTGTTGTAGACAATTGTCTCTTTGAACTTTTGGCATTGGTTTCATGCCAATTGGACTTTTACAACTTCAGATATTCCAAAAACATTGCACCTACCTCAAGTCAGGTTGCCAGAACGTGTTTCCAAATTCAAACCAACTTGTAGATTCATGATCATGCCAAAAACGGCATCTATTGTCTAAATGGTCTTCAGTGAAGTTGGAGATATGGGTTTTATCTTTCTAATATCACTGGTTTCAGCTCAAAAGGAGGGTTATAGCCCACGATATGGTCCAATATGTGCACATTGCTCATATTCTAGTGACAGCAAACTTACTTTGACTTGCAAGGTTATTTTGGACTCTTTGAAGCCCGACCCAGCTCTTTAGGTTAACTGTTTGCGCTCAACTCAGTCAAATTGTGAAAGGATTTTACCATACGCTTGCATATACATCAAATCTCCACTACTTAAATCAAATAAATTGCAAAAATCAAGAGGTATTTCAAAAATGTTGTAATGGGGCTATAAGGTGAAGGAATGGAACAATATGGATAATAGACAGTTAAAACCAAAGAGAATAAAAGAGCATTTAGGAGTAACTCAAGTAGAAAATATAAAAATTTACCTAAAACCATAAAATGCACACTCTTCACACATTCTTTCCTTTTTCTATTCTTTTTTCTTTTCTTTTTTTTTTTACAACCTTTTCGCTTTACTTTTTTTTTTTACCAAACATTTCGCATCAGCACCCAATTCCCCTACACTTAAATCATTGCAAGCAAAAGAACTCCTCCAATAGGAAAACCAATGCTCTCCTATTCCCTAAAGTAAGGTAAAACATGGTTTTTCACTCAAGGCTTGTAATGGGCTAAGAACAAGGAATGGGCAAGTAGGCTCAAAGGGGTTAACAATGGGATAAATGCAAGGTAGACTTATTTGGCCAAAGCAGCTAAGTTAAGAAAAATGCCTCTATCATTTTCATGCAACATATAGACCAATGTAATCTCAAATCGATTCAATGCAAGTTCTAGAAAATAAATTCATAATTGACATCACTCATGAAAGAAAATAAACCAAGTGTAAGTATTAAACTTGGAAAAGCCCAAAACTCATAAAGGTATGGAACATTCACTTAATTCAACTATGCTTTCTTCCTAATATCCACAGTCATATACATGTATATCATGAAAATAATTCAACTATAAATTGTTTTGCATACTTTTATCATTAATTAAGCTCAAATTCAGCATATGCTTGCATGAAAATTAATTGAAAAGATCAAAATGATTTTTTTATATATATACAAGAACAAAATGATTTAAGACCTATTATGAAATGCAAGTTAAGATGTGTCTCAAGAGCAAAACTACTCCTTACTCTGCCATCATACATCTAATAAGGTGGTAACAATAAAAATTAGCTGGTTAGTTTTTCTTTTAAATAAACTATGTACATGGCAGTGTTAACTAATCCTGCCCCCAACTAATTTAAGACATTGTCCCCAATGTCAAAATAGAGATAGGTAGAGTGTAGAAGATCTTACCAAAAAATCACAAATCGAGCCTGAAATAAGAAAAATTACAAATAAATAAATAAAACCATAAGAGAAAACAAAAATTCACAAGGACAAAGTCAAATTAAGTTTTTGCTTTTTGTTGATGCTGCCTTGTTCCCAACTTAGTGGGGTCATTGTTGAATGACGTTGTGGTACAAATTCGTGTAGTTGATTGAGCAATTGTTCAGGGGTTGTAGTAGTTACAAGAATTTGACGTGTCGCTTGTGATATGAACCTTTGTTTCATAGCATGATCAATAAAACAAAACAAACTGTCATTAAAACCATTAACATTTAATATACCTATGGGTTTTTGGTGAAAGTTCAGCTGTGACCAGGATGAAATTTGGAAGATCTCTTCCAAAGTTCCAAAACCAGTAGGTAAGGCAATAAAGGCATCAGCATTTGCTATCAAAATGTTTATGTGTTGGTGCATGCAAGATACCATTACTTCATCCCCTACTATTTTTCCAATGGGATTGCCAATAGCTAAAGGACTAGGAGTGACACCAAGGACTTTGCCACCTCCTAAATGTACAGCAGTTGTTACACAACCCATTAAGCCAAGACTACCTCCTCCGTAAACTAAATGGATTTCTCTCTCAGCTAGCACTCGACCAAGATGGTTTGCAATATTTACAAAATCTTTATCCTTTCCAGGATTAGATCCATAAAAGACACAAACACTTTTGATCCGACAAACTGAAGTTACTTCCATTTTTTTTGTACTCTCACCTTATCAATGATTTAAAGAGAGCAAAGTGCATTATTTAAAGGAGTCAAAACTCAAATGTAACAATCACACCTATAAAGGAGGGTTAGATCCGTGTGTCAGGTAAGTTTGAAAATAAGCACATCAATGATAATAGTTATATGACAAGGATAAGAGACTAATCTATATATGTCAAAAGAAGTTTGAAAATACGTAACGCATATTTCAAAAAAATACGGCTAAATTTTTTTTATGAACAAGAAGAAAAAGAAAAATAATACTTACAGGAGGTGTGATCATGGCTCACATTTTCTTCTGTTTTACGTCCAGTAATGGCTTGAATGCTCTCTATGAGCCGATGGTTGGCTTCCCACCCAATTTTCTTTAAAATTGGTAAACAGGGTCTTTTTGAGTCAGATTCTTGAGACTATAACGCTCATGTTCATCTTGGAATATTGGCCATAAATCGAGAAGTACTCTCTGCACATCTCCACTAGGATGCGTCTCAAGAGTCAATAAAAAGTTATCTAAAGACTCCTTACTTATGCTATCCTTAATGAAGTGAATTTTATCAAGTCGATTTATAGACGTCATTCCAATTGATTTGCATTTTGTGTTACAGGTCCATCTTGCACATTTATAGCAGACTCGTAGCCTTTTTGCACTTCTTTTCTTTGCATATGAACTTTTGCACAGCCCTAGCATATATGAAACAAGAGCATTAGAAAATTCCCCTGTTATTCGGATCTTTGCTTCGATTAACCAGCGTATATCCGCAGGGATGCCTTTTTGCATAAGTATCCTTAATCTCTCAAACCTTGCACAATAAATGTTAGTTAAAGCATTTTGAGGGAAAGAAGGGAATCGCTTGCGGAGATTAACAAGTTGATTATCCATTTTGAAAGAAAGAAAGAAGAAAAGAAAAACAATTTGAGTAAATTTTTTTAACAGATTTCAGTGTTTGTAGGTAGGTAACTGAAGGGATCAAAATAGATTTTCATGGAGTACCTTTATCCGCAATTTAATCGGTGAAAAATTATCTGTCAATGAAAAACAAATAAAATTAAGATAGAAAAATCAAACTCTGATAGATTTTATTGCTTGGCACCGATTTTCTGTCTCGATTCCTGTGATTTTAAATGAGTCAAAGTTTGAAAGATGATAGAGTTTGAAAACTTGGGTTGCCTCCCAAGAAGCGCTACTTTTAATGTCATCGGCCAGCGTGATTGAAGATTTTGCACGATTAATGGGTCCTCCCCAATAATGATTCAATCTTTGACCATTGACCTTAAATGTGGCTTGAGTTTTTCTTTTTTAACAAAATAGTTATCAATCATGGTAGAGGGCCTCCTGCAGTTGAACCTCCTCCAGGAAGTTCTCTTGAGCTCCTTCATAAAAATTCTTTAGTCGATGACCATTGACTTTGAACACTTTGTTGGTGGCCTCACTCTTAATTTCCACTGCAGCATGAGGAAAAATATTAATAACAATGAAAGGTTCAAGCTACCTAGAACGAAGCTTATCGGGCATAAGTTTGAGGCGAGAGTTTTAGAGAAGGACTTTTTGACCAATGGTAAACTCCTTTCGTACCAACATCTTATCATGAAGGAGTTTGGTCTTCTCCTTGTAGATCCGAGAGTTCTCATACGCCTTTAATCGAAGCTCCTCAAGTTCTTGAAGTTGGAGCTTCCTTTGAGATCCAGCTTGATTCAAGTTAAGGTTACATTGTTTCACCGCCTAATAGGATTTATGCTCAATTTCCACCGGAAGGTGGCACGCCTTCCTAAAGAAAATCCGGTACAGGGGCTGACAAGCGGTTGTCGAGACCCCGTCAAATAAATAAAATTTACCGGTTCGCAAACTAATTTGTAGTATAGAGCATGAACCGAATTGTCTCTCAAGGATCCAAAAAGAACAAAGATTTAATCAAATCAAGATAATTAAAAGGGGGTTTTCACGGAGTACCGTTATCTGCCATTTAACCGGTGAAAAATCATTTGTCAAAGAAAAACAAACAAAATAAACACAGAAAAATCAAACTCTGATAGATTTTCTTACACGGCACCGATTTTCTGTCTTGATTCCTGTGAATGCAAATAAGTCAAAGTTTGAAAAAATGAAAAAGTTAGAAAACTTGGGTTGCCTCCCAAGAAGCGCTACTTTTAATGTCTTTAGCCAGCGTGATTGAAGATTTTGCACGATCCATGGGTCCCCCCCAATAATGATTCAATTTCTGGCCATTGACCTTAAACGTGGCTTTTTTTTTTTCAACAAAGATTTATATAGAAAACAGAAAATAAAAACAGCAAATGTAACAAAAAATAAAAGCGTAAATAGAAAAAAGTAATAAAAGACAAACATCAAGAAGACAAAGAAACGTAAATAGAAACATAAACATACAACACAAACAGCAAAATCAACCACAACAGAAAAGAGTAAATTGTAACAGTTAAATAAAAACAGAAACAAAATTAAAAACAATAGCAAAACAGTAAAAACAAAAAGAAAACAACTAGAAAAATGAAATAAAAGTGTGGAAAGAAAACTCTCTATGGATAGCAGAAGAATTAACGTTCCAGCAGCCACACCATAGCCAGTGTAATGGATCACCACATCCAGAATCAAAGGGTTCAGTCTCCTCGGGGGCTGCTTTATTGGCTTAACTCCATCTTCAAGTAAAATCCTACGCATGCATATGGAAGGGCTAACGCTAGGAATGTCTGCAAGTATGATGGCTTTTTGATTCTCCTTAAAAATATGCAGCAACCTCTCCTCCTCATCAGTAAGGAAGTTTTTAACCACAATGAACTCCAATTTTGGTGGCTGCACTACTTTTGTAGATTGAATTGCTGGATTATCTGTTGAAAAAGATTCCTCATGTCTCAAAAAGGTAGTAATCTCAGCACATGCATTACACAATATATCACCATCACAACAAACAAAATCATCAAAATCAGTAAAACCAACAAATTCAGCACACAAATCATCAATTGGTTTATGCACATCAATGGTCTCATGTTCTACAGAATCAGAATTTTGCATCTGTTGCTTGCTCAACTGACTCAATGAAGATGTAAGTTGACCAACTTGGGTCTCCAAGTTCTGTACTATGGCTTCTGTTCTCTGCTGGAATTGGATGTTGTTCTGAGCAAATTGTTTCACCAAATCCTCTAATGTAGGCTCAGATTCCATGCTTATTGGGGCTTGCTGATGTTGCTGCATAGGCTGCTGGTATAGACTGATTGGTTCGACATAAGGTTCGAACCAAGGATGATCTCCCCAATCATGGTTATATGTGGTAGAATAAGAATCATATTTAGGCTGTTGGTATTGTGGTTCACCAAGAAATACACCTGTTGCATCAACAGAATGGTCATGAAATACAGAACCATCATCTTGCAATGTGGGGCATGCATATGTGGGATGAAAAGAACTACAACATATACTACAAAATCTTGCAGGTTCTTGCATATGTAACTGATGCTGTTCCACTGCCAGTTGCCTCACCAGATAAGCCAACTCATCAAGTCTATGCTACATCAGATTAGTAATCAAACACAAAAACACACACAAATGTAAAAATTAGATAAAATAATTACAGAAAACATATCTAAAGTTTTTTACAAAATACAAAACCACCACAGGGTGAAATCTATACAAAAATGATATCTAACTGAATAATAAAAATGATTAAAAAAATTGAAAAAGTGGTCTAAACGATGGAATTTGGCTAAAATAAGGGTGACCTCACTATAAATAGTGAGCCTTTCTCAAAATAACGACTTTCATTAGCCTACCAAAATTCACATCAATCAGAGATATGTTACCAAACCAAAATCTTGACAGGATGCCCTTTACCCAATTTCAGCCGAATTCCACTAGAAAATGCTTCAAAAACAAAACAAACACAATTGTTAGAGTTAGATGAAATGATCAAAAAGTTGCCTTTGGATCCCCGGCAACGGCGCCAAATTTGACAAGAGGTTGTCGAGACCCCGTCAAATAAATAAAATTTACCGGTTCGCAAACTAATTTGTAGTATAGAGCATGAACCGAATCGTCTCTCAAGGATCCAAAAAGAACAAAGATTTAATCAAATCAAGATAATTAAAAGGGGGTTTTGATGATGATTAACAAGATTGACAAAAGTACAAAACTTAAAGTTGTAAACAAATATAAAGAAGTAACCAATCCAAGGAAATTTATCGATCTTGAGTTTAACTCATCATTGATCACAAGGAATTCACTTAATTGCTAACCGTGTTCTTGCCCTTAGATCATATCAAGACGCCTCAACATGATCTAAGAATCCTCTACTAGATAAGCATCTAGGATTTAATTAACCAAGGTTAGATAAAGTAAGCACCATCCAAACATAGATTAACTTAAGATCAAGAATTTAACCAAGCTAAACAATCCATCAAAAAGCTTTAATAAATTGTTTATTCTATGTGATCCTCTTGAATAGATGATAATAAAGCTATTATCACATAAACATCATAATCAAATTAAGCAATTCAATCTAGATCAAAATTAAAAGAGGAAGAAGAGAAACTTGAATAACAATTAAGCAATATGAACAAGTAAAACAAGATCTCCAAATTAAACATCAAGATGGCTAATCCCTTGGATTGATTATGAGAGCCTAGCCTTCCATGGATGGGAAGGAAGAACTCAGAAATTAAAGATCAAAAACGAAATTGTAAAGAGAATGGAGAAGAAGAGAAAGAAAACTCTCACAAATACTCAAACTTTCTTCAAACTTACTTAAAATTTAATCCGCCTAATACAAAGAGGTTGGGTCTATTTATACTAATCCTAGAAGCCAATTTGTACATGTACATAATCTGAATACAAGCTATAAGAATATGAAAATTGTCAAAAATGGAAGCTTGATGCATGGTTGGTGGGTTGGTGCATGGTAGGTGGGTTGGTGTATGGTTGGTGGCTTTTAGTCAACAACTCTTATCCGACTTCTGGCTTCAAATGCATCACCTAGACGGTGTATTTTGGCTTGGATGTCTTCATGAAAGTTGTAGCCAGTTGTCTCCTTGAAAATCTCCAATTTGAATCATGTCATTTGGACTTTTAGAACTCCAGAAATGCCAAAAACACTGCACCTACCTCAAGTTAGGTTGGAAGAACGTGTTTCCAAATTCAAACCAACTTGTAGCTTCAGAAGCATGCCTAAAACGACATCTATTGACTAAATGGTCTTCAGTGAAGTTGGAGATATGGGCCTTATATTTCGAATGACCAAGTTTCAGCCCAAGAGGAGGCCTATAACCCACTATATAGTCCAATATGTGCATACTGCCCATATGGTTCTGTGACAGCAAACTCACTCTGTATTGCAATACTATTTTGGGCCTTTAGAAGTCCGATCCAGCTCTTGAGTTCTTCATCAAACTTGTAGATCCTTGTCTTAGCTTTCCAAAGACACCAAGATCACCTCAATTGGATCACCGAGTCCCAAGTTATGGCCTAACCAAGGAAGAAAGGTCAAAATGCATCAAAATCCGAAAATTATTCAATATTTACATTAAAACCCAATGAAGCCCAACAACATTAAACTCATCTAAAATACTAATATTGGGCACAATAAATATCTAATAATGCCTAATACAAAGCTAACATAAGTGTTTCAAATTCATTGATCAGGGGCATCCCTATCGGTGTCTTGTAGGCAGTTTGGTAAGCCCACAGAGCATCTTCAAGTTTCAGGCTCCAGTCCTTCCTATTAGGCTGGATTGTCTTCTCAAGTATGTGCTTAATCTCTCGGTTGGAGAGCTCGGCTTGCCCATTTATCTGGGGGTGATAAGGTGTAGAAACCTTGTGCAACATGCTATACTTTCTCATCAAAGTCTCCATGCTTCGGTTACAAAAGTGTGAACCCTGATCACTGATAATGGCCGTCGGGATTCCAAACCTGTAGAAAATCTGTGATTTGACAAAGTCCACAACAACTTTGGAATCATCAGTCCAAGTGACTTTTGCCTCCACCTATTTGGATACATAATCAACAGTCAACAAAATATAAATGAAACCAAAGGAAACAGGGAAAGGGCCCATGAAATCAATACTCAAAACATCAATGATCTCACAAGACAACATAGGTTGCTCTGGCACTATTCATAAGACTTACAAAACATATATGCATCATGAAATTGGGTAGGCCAATACAACCCAGAGTTCAAAACCTTCCTAGCTGTACGTTGGGAGCCAAAGTGCCCTCCACATGCAAATGTATGACCAAAGCTAAGAATGGAATGAAACCCATGATCAGAGACACGTCTCCTAATAATCTGGTCACTACAATGCTTCCACAGATAAGGATCATCCCAAACATAGTACGTAGACTCACTTTTCAATTTATCAGATTGAGCTCTACTAAAACATGCAGGAAGAACACCAGCAACCAAGAAATTAACTATATCTGCAAACCAATGGGAGGTGTTCTTACCTTGCAGCTGCAAAAGCTGCTCATCTGGGAAAGAGTCCTGTACAAGGAAGGGATCTGAAGCCCTCTCAATATGACTCAAGTGATCTGCCACTAGGTTCTCTGCTCCACTCTTGTCAAGGATCTCTATATGAAACTCTTGGAGTAGTAGCATCCACCTTATTAGTCGGGGCTTTGCCTCTGGCTTCTTCAAAAGGAACTTTAGAGCTGCATGATCAGTAAACACAACTTTAGAACCAAGCAAATATGATCTGAACTTATCCAAAGCAAAAACAATGGCTAAAAGCTCTTTTTCGGTTGTGGTATAGTTGGCCTGAGCAGCATCCAGAGTTCTGGAAGCATAGTATATCACATGAGAAGCTCTCCCTACTCTCTGTGCCAAGACTGCTCCTACTACATAGTTATAAGCATCACACATAAACTCAAATGGCAATGTCCAGTCGGGTGGTTGGATGATGGGGGTACTGGTCAAGGTCCGCTTCAAATGGTTGAAAGCTATCTTACATTTGTCATCAAAATTGAACTCTACATCTTTCTGCAGTAAGTGGGAAAGCGAAACGACAATCTTGCTGAAGTCGGTAATGAAGCGCCTGTAGAAACCTGCATGACCAAGAAAAGAACGCACTTCTCGCGGGCATGTGGAATAAGATAAACAAGTAATCACATCAATCTTAGTAGGATCTACCTCAATGCCCTTATTAGATACTACATGGCCTAAAACTATACCCTATTCTACCATAAAATGGCATTTCTCAAAATTTAGTACAAGGTTAGTCTCAATGCATCTATGCAACACTCTAGACAGGCTAGCTAAACTTGAATTAAAAGAAGAATCATAGACAGTGAAGTCATCCATAAATACCTCTATGCACTCCTATAAGAAATCAGAAAATATGCTCATCATGCACCGCTGGAAGGTACTAGGGGCATTGCAGAGGCCGAAGGGCATCCATCTGTAAGCAAAGGTACCGAAGGGACAGATAAATGTGGTTTTCTCCTGATCCTCTGGTGCAATGTGGATCTGGAAGTATCCAGTGTAGCCATCCAAAAAGCAGTAATGGGACTTACCAGCCAACCGTTCCAACATTTGATTAATGAATGGAAGTGGATAGTGATCTTTTCAAGTGGCTTGGTTGAGGCATTTGTAGTCAATGTAAACTCTCCAGCTATTCTGCATTCGGGTTGGAATGAGTTCATTCTTCTGGTTGGCCATGATAGTCACCTTGGATTTCTTTGGAACTACTTGCACCGGGCTTACCCATTTGCTATCAGAGATGGGATAGATAATGCCAGTCTGCAGTAGCTTGGTCACCTCTTTTTTCACCACATCTAGAATGAAAGGATTCAGTCTCCTCTGGGGTTGTCTCACTGGTTTAGTTTCCTCCTCAAGTAATATCTTGTGCATGCATGTGGAGGGGTTAATACCAGGAATGTCTGCAAGTGTCCAACCAATTACCCTTTTGTGTTGCTTCAAGACCTCCAATAATCTAGTTTCCTGCTCAGGTTGGAGGTGTTTGGCCACTATGACTGGGAGCTTCTCATCCTCCTCCAAGATTGCATACTTCAGATGCTCGGGTAAGTGCTTAAGTTCAATGGAGGGTGGTTACTGGATTGACGGTACTAGTCTTGGAACTAAAACCAAATCTGCCAAATTCTTAGTAGTTACACCTGTTGCACCTGCACCTGCAAGCTGTGCACAATCCTGCAAAACAACATCATCATATCCCATGGAATCAAAAGAATCACACTTAGCAGCAGTATGAATGACAAACAACATCATTGCCATTAATAACAGAAACATAACCACCAATGGCAGCAAAATTAACAACAGCACATGACAAGTATGTAGAAATCTCAGCACAGGCTGCACACATTGCAATGAGTTTACAACCAGAAAGTCCGAAGCAGGCATAACAAGTATCACAAGCTATGCGATCAGTGTATCCTACAATTTTAGGAAACTTTGCCAACATATCAGCATTCATATCATCAACCTGTAAATCAATGACATCAAAATGAAAAACAGAATGATCCTCTAAAGGGTATTTCATGGCATCAAAAATGTTAAACTGAATGATATCATCACCAAATTCCATGGAAAGGGTACCAGCATGCACATCAATCTTAGTTTTTGCAGTTTTCAAAAATGGCCTATATAAGATCAATGGGGGTGGGGATGAGGCAAATTCATCTTCCATATTCAACATATAAAAATCGGCTAGGAATATTAAATTATTTACCTGAACCAGAACGTCCTCCAATACTCCTGCAGTTGAGCCGTGCTTCGGTTTTCTAACTAAATGACAATGCCGGTGGGCTTTAACCATCCTATATGCAAGGAAGTGTAAACTGATTTTGACATTACACTGATGGAGGCTCCCAAGTCTAGCAAGGCGTGAGTGAACTATTGATGCCCTATGGTGCAAGGGATGGTAAAAGTGTAACATCCTTGAATTTCAAATTTCATGACTTAGCTAAATTCTCTGAACATGTTTGTATGTTTTGTTACAGAAATTGTGATAGATTGAGTTAGAGTAATTATTTTGATATTCTGGTTATACCGGAGAACTCGGTAAAACCTAAGGAAGAAATAGGTGAAATCTAAACTCTTGTATTTTTTTTGGCTAAGATAGGACCTACTGGTAAATTAATTTTCTTTAGGACTTGTTGGGAATTTTTAGAAATCACAAGGGTATTTTAGTCTTTTTACGTCCTCGGTGGCAATTTGGTATTTTTCCACTTAAGTTGGGGGGGCAAAGTTGACAATGCAACTTCACCCCCTTGGGATTAAAGAGGTCGCCCAGCCTAGGGAGAGCCAAAGGGCTCATCTTCTGCAATTTGCTAAGTTTCCATAGCCAAAGCTTGTTCACGAGTTCAAGGTCTAAAAGTAAGTATTTTTACTCATCTTTTGGCTTAGGTTATTAATGGTTATTGATCCCGATGATCTCTTCTTCAACCCTATGGTATTAGTTTCTTGGACAGCTAATTTTCATCTCTAAGAATTAAGAATACCCATTTCTAAAGTTGGTTGTTTTGATTGAGTGTTTTGAAGGAAGTTGAAGGGAAGGTTGCCTTGACTACCAATCCCATCTTGGAATCAAGTTTGGAGCACTTTAAGGTGAGTGTGGGTTAACTTGTGATATTGTATGATGTTCTTAGAGTGTAAGTGTAAGATGTATGCTTAAGCTTGAATCTAGGGTTTTCACCTATGCTTGAGGTTGGATGTGTTTTATTACATGTTTTCAAGGATTTGAGTGTATGAAAAAGGATGATATGGTTGGTATCTTTGGATGGACTTAAGGACATGATTCCCAAGGGAAACTTAGGTTTTTGGTTTTTGGTTGGGCGTGGCATTATTCCTGCCCAGATTCCAAACCACGGCCGTGGCCACCACCACGGGCTGGCCGTGGTTCTCTCTGGAAATGAAATTGTTGTGTCTCGCGGCCAACCACGGCCGTGGCCACCACCACGAGTTGGCCGTGGTTGTCTCTGGAAAATAAAATGTTGAGTGCTAATGCCAGACCACGAGTGTGGCAGCCACCAGGGGCTGGCCGTGGTCCAGACCACGGGTGTGGTGTCAACCAGGGGCAGGCCGTGGTCCAGACCACTGGCATGGTGTCAACCAGGGGCAGGCCGTGGTTGACTCTGCTTGTGTCTTTGTGGTGCATATGTCTAGTGTCTTGTTACCATATGCTATGTTTATGAATAAGGATGACTTAGTACTATGATGAGATGTGTAACTAAGTGAGAGTGCTTGATGGGACTGTGTGAGCATAATAGTTGTGTGGTGTATTTACTTGAATTGATTTACATGTGATGTTATTATGATATTATGAATAAGCATGATATGAATATGAGAACATTGCATGGCATAGTGAGATGGCCTAACCGAAAAGGGTTAGTGTACAAAATATGAGGGGTGCCTAGCTTACGGAGCTAGATGGAAACAGAATGACATAATTAATTCCATTGCATAGCGAGATGGCCTAACCGGAAGGGGTTAGTGTACAAAATACGAGGGGTGCCTAGCTTACGGAGATAGATGGAAATGGAATGGCATAACACATTGCATATGCATATTGTGAGGGCCCAACCGGAAAGGGGTTAGTGCAAACCAAGAGGAGTGGAGAAAGAAAAAGTGTGAACATCATGTGCATTCATTTATTGCATATGTTGATTGGTGTTACTTGTTTATACTAAATTGTGTTTATACTTGTATTCTAATTACATGCATACCTTACTTGCAAGTTTATTCACATTCACTAGGAAGTTGTTCTCACCACCTCTTTCTCAGATTCGCAGGAACACCCCGGACCCTCTACGGGTTAAGTACGGAGGATTCTATCGCTTGTCACTTTTAGTGATAAATTATATTTTAAGACTTGTATTTTGGTGGAGTTAAGCTCCGTGATGTAATTGTAATATGGTGTGTATTATATTACTCTGATGTAGATAGGACAGGGAACTGGTGAACTACTATTGATGTTCTCAGTTCTGTATATATTTATCGTGCTCAGTTAGGATAGTGTCTAGAATACACTTGTATAAATTTGCGTACTTTGATAATATTTTGGATGAGATCTGAGATCTCTTGATAATATATGTGTATGTGTATATATATAATATAGGTACTCTGGTTAGTTTGAAATGATTGTTGGAATCCGCTGCTCATGTTTAGGTCATGTGGTAACGTTCAAGAAACAAAAGAAATGCTACCGAATTTTCTATATAATGAAAAATATATATATTCCACGTAAGACTTATGAGTTGGTAAATGACATCGAAATAATAGGTCTTACAAAAAGTGCCTGGGTCTTTGCATTTGGGAGTTAAGTTGGGATGAATCAAAGCAGAGACATTCCTCCCCATACTCACTTTTTTAGTCCCCTTTAGCTTCCTCTTATGGGTGCACATCTCTTTGAAAAACTTGGCATACTTGGGAATTTGTTTAATTGCCTCCAAGAGAGGTATATTCACCTCAACCTTCTGAAAAGTTTCCATAATTTCCTTATCCAAGTCAGTCTAAACCATATTCCTCGACTGTGTTATTCGGTTGGGAAAAGGAAAAATAATATTGGAAACTGACTTCTGTGGATGTTCACTTTTTTGCTACACTTAATTTTCTGTCAATTGTTGGTTTGATCTCGTTTTCTACTTGGCTGCTATAGGATCATTTGCTGCTGAATCTACTACGGAATCTGAATTTGCTGCAGAACTTGATTTTGTTGCAGAATCTTGTTTTACTGGGTCAAAGGCAAAATCTGGAATTTTCTGTTGCGCTGGTCCATTGATTTGCTTACCACTGCGCAAAGCTATAGCACTGACATTACCTCTAGGGTTTAGAGTGGTTTGAGAGGGTAATTGGCCAGACCCTGTGACTTTAATTCATGAATAGATGTGGCAAGTTGACCAATGTGAGTTTCCAAGTTCTGAATGGTGGTTTCAGTTCTCTATTGAAACTGGATGTTATTGGTGGCCAACTATTTCACCAAATCCTCCAATGAGGGCTCGGATTTCGTGGCTATAGGGCCTTGCTGTTGGAATGATGGTCTACTTGGTCTAGCATGTGGCTGAAATTGATTTGGCCTTGCTTGCTGCTGGAATGGTGGTCTATACTGGTTTGGTGGCTGCTGATTGGATGTATTCTCATATCTCATATTAGGATGGTCCCTCTAGCCAGGGTTGTAAGTGTTGGAGAATGGATCATATTTATGTTGTTGCTGCTGATGGAACTGTGGCTTCCCAGGAAATATACCAGCTGTAGCCACAGATTGGTCTTGAAGCTCAGAATCATCTTGCAATGTGGGGCATGAATATGTGAAATGAGAGGAACTAAAACATATGAGACAAACTCTTGTAGCCAGATGTGTTTGATGTTGTCCTATGGCTAATTGTCTCACCAAGGAGGTTAACTCATCAATTCGGTGTTCCATTCTCTGTATGTCAGCATGGGAAACATGAACCTCATTGACTCCTCTGGTTGAGGTAATGACCTTAGTGCCAAATTGTTGGGCGTTGGCAGCCATATTAGCAATTAAATTCCTAGCAGCAGCAACAGGAGTTTTGTCAACCAGGGCACCTCCACTACCAGCATCAACCTTCTATCCATAGGTAGCAAGCCTTCATAATAATATTGAATCAGTAATTGGTCGCACAAAGCTTTTTGAACCTCTCCCAGTATTCATGCAAAGCCTCCCCAGTCATCTGCCTTCTGCCACATATGCCTTTCTGATTGCAGCAGCTCTTGAGGATAATTCCAGGAAATATAACCAGGATGCTATAGATGCTGGTTGAGGGTAATATAACCAGTCCTTGGCTGCACCATCCAGTGAAAATGGAAATGCCCGCAACTTGATGTGATCTTCAGCTATTCCATAAGGTTTTATGGTTGAGCAGACCACATGGAATTCCTTTAAGTGCTTGTGTGGATCCTCACCTGCAAGACCATGAAACTTGGGTAACAAGTGTATTAATCCAGATTTAAGCTCAAAATAAACATGAAGGTCAGGATATTGGATGCACAAAGGCTGATATGCAACATCAGGTGCAGCAAGTTCTTTCAGAGTTTTATTATTATTGTCAGCCATAGTAAAATCTACAGACTCAGTATCAGACACTGAAGCACTCACAGAAACACTAAAAATTCCTAAAACAAATACTTCAAAAATCTAAACAAAAATAAAAATAGTATCAAATGAATTTTAAAAATTATGGAACCACTACAGGGTGAAATCTACACAAAAATTCTATCCAACAGACTAATAAAAAATCTAAACAAATTGACAAAGTGGTCTAAACAATGGAATTTGGCTAAAATAAGGGTGACCTCACTAAAAGTAGTGAGCCTTTCTCAAAATAATGCTTTCAATTAGTCTACTAAAATTCACCTCGATCAGAGATACTTTATTGAACCAAAATCTTGACACAATGTTATCTTAAAGTTAGATGGCGTCTTGAAATGATCAAATAGTTGCCTTGGATCCCCGGCAACGGCGCCAAATTTGACAAGAGGTTGTCGAGACCCGTCAAAATAATAAAATTTACCGATTCACAAACTAATTTTTAGTATAGAGCATGAACCAAATCATCTCTTAAGGATCCAAAGACAAAGATTCAATTAGATCAAGATAATTAAAAAGGGAGGTTTTGATGATTTGAAAAGAAAATACACCAGTTGAATTAAAGAAATGCAATTAACAAATTAACAAATCCAAGGAAATTTACCGATCTTAAGTTTAATCCATCCTTGATCACAAGGAATCCACTTAATTGCTAACCATGCTTTTGCCCTTAGATCACATCAAGAAGCCTCAACATGATCCAAGAATCCTCTACTAGATAAGCATCTAGCATTTGATTAACCAAGGTTAGATAAAATAAGTACCATCCAACATAAATTAATTTACGATCCATAATTTAACCAAGTTAAACAACCCATCAAAAAGCTTTGATATATTGTTTAGTCTTTGTGATCCTCTTTGAATACATGATAATAAACCTATTATCACATCAACATCTAAATCAAATTAAGCAATTCAATCTAGACAAAAATCAAAAATGGAAGAAAAGAAACTTGAATAACAATTAAGCAATATGAATAATCGAAACAATATCTCCAAATTAAACATCGAGATGGTTAATTCCTTCGATTGATTATGAGAGCCTAGCCTTCCATGGATAGGAAGGAAGAACTCAGAAAATAAAGAATAAAAACGAAATTCTAAAGAGAATGGAGAAGAAGAGAAAGAAAACTCACACAAATACTCAAACTTTCTTCAAACAAATACTCAAGCTTACTTATAATTGAATGATATATAATACAAAGAGATTGACTCTATTTATACTAATCCTAGAAGCCGATTTGTAATTGAAAATAATATGAATGCAAGCTGTAAAACCATGGAAATTGTCAAATATGGTAACTTGATGCATGGTTGGTAGGTTGGTAGGTTAGTGGCTTCTAGTTAGCAACTCTTCTCCAACTTCCAACTTAACTTTCATGCCCTAAACGATGTATTTTTGCTTGGAGGTCTCATGATAATTGTAGACAATTGTCTCCTTGAACTTTTGGTGTTAGTTTCATGTCAATTGGACTTTTACAACTCCAGGTATTCCAAAAACACTGCACCTACCTCAAGTTAGGTTGGCAGAACATGTTTCCAAATTCAAACCAACTTGCAGCTTCATGATCATGTCTAAAACGACATCTATTGACTAAATGTGAAGTTGGAGATATGTGTTTTATCTTTCCAATGGCACCAGTTTCAGCTCAAAATGAGGCCTCTAGCCCACGATATGGTCTAATATGTGCACACTGCTCAGATTCCAGTGACAACAAACACACTCTAACTTGCAGGGCTATTTTGGACCCTTAGAATTTTGATCCAACTCTTGAGTTCTCCATGGTGCTTGTAGAACCTTGTCTTAGCTTTCCAAAAACACCAAGATCACCTCAAATGGATCGTCGAGTCCCAAGTTATGGCCTAACCAAGGTGGAAAGGTCAAAATGCATCAAAATCCAAGAATTATTCACAATTTGCATTAAAGCCCAATAAGTCCCAACAACATGAAACTCAGCTAAAATACTAATATTGGGCACAATAAACATCTAATAAAATCAAGTACAAAGCTAGCATAAGTGTCTCAAAATGATTGATTAGACACCCAACGGAGGGTGTTACAGAGTCCAACAAAAATGAGCAAGGTCCTAAGATTAGGAGGATGAATGTGGTTTTCCTAGCAATGTCTCTTGATGAAAATGGAGTATATGAAGAAGAAAATCAGTCGTTGGATGACGAAGAGTGAGAAGCTGAAGATGATAGAGAATTTCACAAGGAAGTTGAAGAAGAGGGTCAAAATCAATTAATAGATGATAACATCATTGAGCAACAAGCTGAGAGAGAGGAAGTTGAGGAAATTAACAAAAATCTAGTAGGTGTGAAAAAACTAATGCCTTGGCCTTACATATATTGCTATATTACAATGTATGCATTAACTTCTAAAACTTATGCCTCTACTTATGTAAAACTAGTGGGGAAATGTGCATAAAAAAATTGAGGAAAGACAATGCAAAATGATCCATACTAGATCATTGGAAGAACGAGAGGAAGTCATTTTTTAGAATAGAGCAACTGTTAGGCCCACTGATAAAATAGTATTGATAAATACTATTCACATGTATTATTAACCCCTCATATTTAGTATCTTACCTCTTTTTTGTGCTTAATTGATTGGACTTGGTCACATTTTATAGGTTTGGATTCCATTTAGGCTTAATTGTATTTTTCAGCATTAATTAAATTTTACATTGTCTCTATATTTCAGGAATATAGAGTTCTATACATCTAAAAATATTAATCTTACATTGTAGGAAAGATAATAGGGATATATACAACTTTAATGAAGAGATCAAGAGCTGAATTGGGTTTCTAGTAGGCCATATTGGGCCTGAAAGTCAGAGCAAAGATGTTATCACTAGAACCTGACCCGCATGTAGTAAATTGGTCATAACTTGGGATCTTGATGTCAAATAGAGCTGCAACTGGTACCAAACGAAATCTAAAATGTAGGGATTCAACTCTCATGAAGACAATGTTCATAAACTACATCGTCTTGATGGTTTTCTTCACACATGAAGTTGGCAGACGTTTCAGTTACCTCCTTAGATTGATTTGGGCATAACTTTCTCATCTTAAACCCAAATTAGGCAAATAAATAGACAATTAAAGCTAAGAGGATGTATATTAGACCTAATCTAGTGGCAGACTTGTAAATTGATTTTTAGGATCTGTTATTTGGAGGGAAACAGAGAACATAAAATAAAGACTTTTCACTTTCCCTTACTTGGTAGTCTTTTGAGTTTCTCTCTTCGTCTCCCTTCATCTCCCTTCTCTCTAGTTTCTTTCTACATTTTGAGCTTCTTCCCTCCCATCCATAGAGGGCTAGAACCTGATAATCAATCTTAGGGATTGACATTCATAATGTTTCATTCTGAGATTCTGTTTTGATTATTCTAGATTCAATTGTTAATCAAGTTTCTCTTCTTCTTCTGTTTAATTTCGAATTGAATGCTTAATTTGACTTGAATGTTCATGTGATAACTGCTTATTTAACACATGCTTAGGAAGAATTACAGTGAATAAACAATGCATCAAAGTTTTTTGGTACATTATTTAGCTTGGTTAAATTTTGAATATTAGGTTAATTTTGGATTGGATGAGCGCTTAATTCATCTAACCTTAATTAATCAAATTCTGGATGCTAATTGATAAGAGGTTGTCGAGACCTATCAAATAATAAAAATAACCAGTTCGCAAACTAATTTGTAGTATAGATAATGAACCGAATCGTCTCTCAAGGATCCAAAAACAAAGATTTAATTAGATCAAGATAATTAGAAAAGGGGGGTTTCGTTGTTGATTAACAAGACTAATAAATGTATGAGACTTAAAGTTGTAAACAAATCTAAAGAAACAACCAATCCAAGGAAATTTACCTATCTTGAGTTTAACTCATCATTGATCACAAGGAATTCACTTAATTGCTAATCATGTTCTTGGCCTTAGATCACATCAAGAAGCCTTAACATGATCCAAGAATTCTCTACTAGATAAGCATCTAGAATTTGATTAACTAAGGTTAGATAAAGTAAGCACCATCCAACATAGATTAACTTAAGATCTAGAATTTAGCCAAGCTAAATAATCTATATAAAAAAAAGCTTTAATATATTGTTTAGTCTTTGTGATCCTCTTGGAATACATGATAATAAAGCTATTATCACATCAACATCTAAATCAAATTAAGTAATTTAATGTAGATAAAAATCAAAAGAGGAAGAAGAGAAACTTGAATAACAATTAAGCAATATGAACAAGCGAAACAAGATCTCCAAATTAAATATCAAGATGGCTAATCCCTTAGATTAATTATGAGAGCCTAGCCTTCCATGGATGGGAAGGAAGAACTCAGAAATAAAAGAACAAAAACGAAATTGTAAAGAGAATGGAGAAGAAGAGAAAGAAAACTCTCACAAATACTCAAACTTTCTTGGAACTTACTTCAAATTGAATGATTCTAATACAAAGAGGCTGGCTCTATTTATACTAATCCTAGAAGCCAATTTGTACAGGTACATAATCTGAATACAAGCTGTAAAAATATGGAAATTGTCAAATATGGAAGTTTGATGCATGTTTGGTGGGTTGATGCATGGTAGGTGGGTTGGTGTATAGTTGGTGGCTTTTAGTCAACAACTCTTATCCGACTTCTGGCTTCATTTTCATCACCTAGACGGTGCATTTTGGCTTGGAGGTCTTCATGAAAGTTGTAGCCAGTTGTCTTCTTGAAAGTTTTAGAACTCTAGAAATGCCAAAAACACTGTACCTACCTCAAGTTAGGTTGGAAGAACGTGTTTCCAAATTCAAACCAACTTGTAGCTTCATAATCATGCCTAAAACGACATCTATTGACTAAATGGTCGTCAGTGAAGTTGGAGATATTGATCTTATCTTTCCAATGGCCAAGTTTCAGTCCAAGAGGAGGCCTATAGCCCACTATATAATCCAATATGTGCATACTGCCCAGATGGTTCCGTGACAGCAAACCCACTCTGCATTGCAAGGCTATTTTGGACCCTTAGAAGTCCGATCCAGCTCTTGAGTTCTTCATGAAACTTGTAGAGCCTTGTCTTTGCTTTCCAAAGACACCAAGATCACCTCAAATGGATTATCGAGTCCCAAGTTATGGCCTAACCAAGGAGGAAAGGTCAAAATGCATCAAAATCCAAGAATTATTCATAATTTGCATTAAAGCCCAATGAAGCCCAACAACATTAAACTCATCTAAAATACTAATATTGGGCACAATAAACATCTAATAAAGCCTAATACAAAGCTAACATAAGTGTCTCAAATTGATTGATCACTAATCCAGTAAAGGATTCTGGATTATTTTGAGGCATCTTAATGTGATCCAAACCCAAGAACCTGGTTAGCAATTGAATGAATCTTTAGAGATCTATGATGGATGAAACTCAAGAATAGTTAAATTTCTTAGGATTGGTTGTTTCTTTAATTCTGTTTACAACTCTTAGTTTTGTCAATTTTGTTAATCACATAAAACCCCCTTTCTTTGAAATCTTAACTTGATCAAATCACATATGGATCGTTGGGAGACGACTTGGTTCAATCACTGCTACTACAATCCTTGAAATGAACCAATTCTTACTATTTGATTGAGCTCGACACTCGAATCAAGTATCTGGCTTGAGCATGTTCTTGGGCACAATCGCTAGAAATTCATAAAATTTCCCATTGATCTACACTAATTGGAAGGCCATGCCAAAGCACTACAAAGATCATATTATGGAATACGTCAAGGTATGCATAGGTTTAATTTCTAACCTTTTAAATACAATATTACTTTATTCATTATGCTAACATTCATTTGGTACTTTCCATAGTCAAAATTCATCATTCCGAAGGAAGGAAAATAGTGGGTACTTTCAGGAGTAAGAGAAGCATGGAAGAGACATAAGAATAAAATTAAGAAAATTCATTTTACTCCTTATGACAATATCGAAGATAAGTTAAAGCATCGTCCTAAACATATCTATTGATGTTTTCAAAAAGTTGATTGCTTTTTGGAGTCTTCCTACAATTCAAGCGAGATGAATACTATATATAGCTCTCTTTTTACTGGAATATAGAAAATCAGCATAATGAATATTGAAAATAGAAAGCGTCAATGTTGGAGCCATTGAATAGGGCCCATGAATTTTGCTAGAGTTTGAAAACGTTTGGTATTATTTTTGGAAAGTTATTAAGTTTGTTGATTACTAAATCTTTTACCTACATTTCTTTTTAACGATTGAAGCGTTTAGAAAATAAGAATAATGAAGAAACCACCCAAGTGGATTTATTCGTTGCAACTCGTGTCAAAACTAATGGAAAAGAAATGCATTCAAAAACAAAGAATGCTATTGTAAGTTATGTAGTATTATTGTTTATGTTATGACTAGTTCTTCATTTTTTTATAGGATGAACTTCAAGATCGGATTCAAAACTCTGGAGAAAATGCTATCAAAGCCTTTCAAGTTGTGTTTGGAAAGGAAAGGCCAGGGAGAGTTCGTTGCTATATGAGAAATGCCACTAAATACACTATAAAAATGGATGCTGATATAAATGATGTCAAGCGCAAGCATTCTAAAGGAATTTCAACATTGAAAAGTGAGATGGACATTCAGATGCTAGACATGAAGAATAGAATGGCAGAATTAGAAACCCTTGTGAAGGCTTTGCTTGAGGAAAACAACACAGGCATTAACTTGGAAGAAGTGGCAGCCTTAATGCGCTCATCTCCGCCTAATGCAAGTAGTGCACCAAACATGGACAGAGATGGTCTTCCACATTCTTCCACATCAACATATGTTCCAAACCAGGAAAAGGTATGATACAAAACAATTGAAATGGATAGTAAACTTCATGATGTGCCTGTGCATCTTACTAAGTGATTTTAAGCAATATTTGTTGAAAGCCTCTTAAATTTGTTGAAAATCACTAAAATTTGAAGATATCCAATACTTTAAGTGATTGAAAATGATGATGTAACTTAAGTTTAATTGTAAATGGTGATGATAGAGGCTATCATGAGATAATTACCTAAAAATTTTAGTTAATGGAGTTACTTTTATTCAATTTATTAAAGCATGTGTAAACTGACATTATGAGTGACTCTTGGCCGTGAACTGACATTATCTTGTTACTTTTTAGTGTTCTTGGTGGAGAATTTACTAGATGTGGTTCTGGGAGTTGTCTTCTCTCTCTTAATGTTTTATTTATGGGTGTTGTATTAATTAGGGTGATAGAAATTTTGGTAAAAAATGATAATCTTCCATATGCTTGGATCCCAACTAGCAACAATGTGGGTTCTGTTTGGTCCTTATTAATTACACATGAGAAAAAACAATTTGACAAAAATAATCATTCTTTGAAAGAATGAATTTTATTTGGATTATATTAACTAAAAATTACTTTCAGGTGTGAAATTAATAAGAAGAGTATAAAAGTTATTTTAAAATATCGTTTAATTTTTGCAAGTGAGATCATATTTGTAAAATCACACTTTAATAGTACACACCTGATAATATGTTCACCTTCTATGTGAGTTTACGCTATTCATGGCAAATAATTCACTTTGCTATTAACTAGCCAAATAATCAATGCAAGTGTCCAAAATGATGTTGCATGGTGAAAATTATGTTTTAGTCCAAACATGCACCAAATCTTTAGACGAGGCTTTATGTTACCTGGAGTAGGGATACATCATAATGGCATAATGCTATTGTTTCCTATATCACTCTTCATTCTTTCAATGTTGATATAATTTTAAGTGTTTTGTTATGATTTTTATATTAGGTTTACTGTACATTAATCTAGCTATTCAGATTTTTCAGTTCACTATGTTATCTATCCTATCCATTTTCCCAATGCTATTGTTGTATGCAAAGATGTTTTTCAAGCTTGTTGATATGTATCCTATTCAAATTTTCTAGTTTACCTTTTGGATTACATTATGTATCAATAAGCCATGTGGGTGTTGTTTGGTCCTTACCATCAGAAAGATTCCTTTTCTTTTCTTGTTTGTTCCCCCATATTACCTCACTCCTCTTTGGCTATAGCTCTTACTTTATCTATTAAAGAAACTGATTCTCTGAATTACTTTTCTAAGCTTCTCATTGATAGTGCTTTTTTATTTCTTTTGTAGTGAAATTCTCATGATCAAGCAAAAATACAAGGCACCTAACATGTTGTGGATTGACTATGCCAAAACGCTTTTCAGCTTCATTGTAATCTTTTTGAGTGTAATTCATTTTTTTTATATTCTTTGAACCATATGTGTTAGTTTTGGATTTGTATTTGTATGGAATTGGACTCCCTTTTGTATATATTCACAACTATATATATATATATATATATATATTTATATAATCTTTAAACCGTATGTGTTAGTTTTGTATGAAATTGGACTCCCATTTGATAAGATGGCCTAGCGTCAATTTTAGGCAACGTTTTAAACAAGTAGCTTAAAGAAAATCATCAACGCAATGCTTCATAAGGTGCCAAATGATGAATACAAAGACAACGCTTTAGAAGCGTTGCTTAAAGATGCCATTATAGGTCAAGCTTAGAAAACATTGTCTACTGTGGAACCTATAGCTACGCTCAATAAATGTTGCACAAAGGTATAACAATAGGCAAGCCAAAAGAACTGTTGCCTAAAGAGTGACTAGCCATGTTTATAAAACATTGCCTAAAGTGAGGAAAAGGCAACGCTTTGATCAACTGGCATTGCCATAAGTCACAAGCAACAATTGCATAGTTGACGACTTGGCAATAGCTGAAAAGCATTGCCCTGGACGTAAAGGCAACCATTTCGATCTAATGGCAACGCTTTTCAGTCCTTGCCAAAGGACCAAAATGTTGTAGTGTTATCAGATTTTGGGCTATTTATGGCTTCATTGTAAGTCACTAGATCCACATTCTAACCAATATCATAATTTGGTTTGCCAAGGTAAACATAGTAATCACTAAAAATTGTTGATCGCATTTCTCTTTGTACCTTCTAAGAGGAATTTTTGGAATTAGTTGTTGAATTTGTTCACTAGGTAGAACAATTTCCTCTACCATAGGAGCTTCAACTATTTTCATATCATGTCTATTGGTAACTTCTTCACTAACTTCATTGGGAAAAAAGCAATGGTATGAAAACAGTTTTACTTGATTATCCATGTTCATAAGTTTGAAAACCATTCTCCTCTAGTTCTTGAGACTAGGAATAATTCCCTCAACTATATCCAATTCCAAAATTTTTGCAATTTGAGATTCAACAATTCTAGTACTCGAGTGGAACAGTAGAATCTATATCCTTTAGAACGACTTGGGTACCCTACAAAGTAGCACCGAATAGTCTTAGGATCTATTTTATTTTGTAATGGATTTGCTATTTTTACTTCAAGAGGACATTCCCATACGCATAAATGATTTAAACTAGGTTTCCTACTAATCCACAACTCAAATGGTGTCTTTGGATGGTGTCTTTGGAGCTTTACTTGGTACTCTATTTAAAATGTAAGCAGCAGTCTTTATGGCTTCTCCCCATAGATACTCAGGAAAATTAGATCTACACATCACACTCCTCCTTATATCTATAAGTGTGCAATTACGGCATTCTACCACTCCATTTTGTCTGGAGTGTCGGCATGGTGTATTGAGATATAATTCCATTTTCCTACAAGTATCTAGTAAATAGTCTCTTTTGTTGTCTAGCTTCAGTGTATTTACTATAATACTCACTACCACAGTTAGATCTCACAATCTTGATAGCTTTTCCCAACTGTTTCTCAACTGCAATTCGATAAACTTTAAACACATTAAAAGCATCTAATTCTTCTTTAATCAAGTAGACATTACCATATCTAGAAAAGTCATCAATGAAAGTGATAAAATACTTCTTCCCACATATAGTGGTAGAATAGGGACCACCAGTATCTGTATGAATAATCTCCAAAGGATTTTCACTACGGGGTAGCACCTTTCTTTCTAGTCTTAGTTAACTGCCTTTTTACAAAATCAACACAAGTATCCACATCTTCATGATCAAGAGAAGGAAGAATTTCATCTTTGATTAACCTATCAATTCTTTCCCTAGAGATGTGACCCAAACTCTTATACCACAATAGTATGGATTTTTCTCTAATCAATGACCTTTTAGCAACACATTTTTCAGCATTGAAAGACAAATCATGGCTCTTAGGAGTCAAAGATAATTTATATAAACCATCAATCAAATTACAAGTGCCAACAACTTTAGAATTATAAATAATATTGGCTTTATTGTTGTCTGTAACACCCTCAATTGGGTGCCACATTTTAAATTTTAAATAGTTTCCTAATAAATTCTCTAAATCTTTCATTATAAAGTTCTTTGTATATCTAGTGATGTAATATG
Organism: Styphnolobium japonicum; assembly: GCA_023212625.1. NCBI lineage: Eukaryota > Viridiplantae > Streptophyta > Magnoliopsida > Fabales > Fabaceae > Styphnolobium > Styphnolobium japonicum. The sequence continues at coordinate 25,764,246 of JALBWW010000003.1, forward strand.
AACAGATAAGGAATATACAACTAATATCACATAGATTTTATTTACTTAAGTTTATTTTTACACAGGCTATCTATATACACATATTTTCACATACTATATTCTATAACTATATATTCTTTTTCACACTAGTTTTAAACATATACACAATACAGACATCTTCCCTCGTCTACATCGGTGGGTCATCATCAATTAACCTGTTATGATGTGAGGGTCCTGGAGCTGAGGTCCGAAAAGCACAGTGCCACCTCAGGGTTCGCGCAGAAGAGACGGTTGATCTCTCGTGAGGTGTATGGCAGGTTGTGGCATTCCAGATGTCACCAAAAGGCATATGCAGCTCAACATAAATCAAAAGAGAAAACATTGTTACTGGGTTTCCATCATAGGTCCTTTGTAAAGAAATAGTAAGTCCACCAACATAGGTAACTCGTTCTTCCACCAACTCAACATGCCAAGTGTCTGGCCCTTCGTGGAAATTGACGATAATGAATCCGAAAAAATCATTTATCGACATCTTTGAAATAAACAGGCAAAAATACAATTTTCACAAAAAGGGGGTGAGATTCTCATATCATCATAAATACCAATAAAACTGTATAAAAATATCATATATTAATTCAAATCAATAAACACCTAACCCACATAAAGTCATATTTAATCAAATAAAATGACATACCAACCTCAGTGTCCAAATAGATAATGCAAGTATGACAACTAACCATGCAAATGCACACAAATGACTCCTACTCCATGGAGCTAAACTCAACAAGTCAGAGAGAGTGATTGAGAGTACATGTTCCGTATCAGTTAACCAACAAGTGCTAACAAATCATTTACGCATACGGCTCATGCGAACACTCTCCACCAACCATGAATGGATCAGTGTATAGTCCAGATCGTCGATGTTTTGCAATCATAATACCACGGTACAGTCCCAGCCGGCCACTTGTGGAGTTTCCAGACCCCCGACGACTCCAAGATCATTGAAGATCTTCACTCAGCCATTCGCACCTGCACTAAGGTGTAAGCTCAATCTCCTAGGCTCCAAGCCTTACAACAATAATATCTCATACAGACTAATATATATATATATATATATATATATATATATACAGTGTATAAATATTTCCAGAATATATGTACACAATCCCCTTGGGATTCAAGCTACCATTTTTTTTAAGAATAGCGTTAACTGTCCTATCTAGGGTCCAGTCTACGTCAGCCCGATAGTAGTACCGCTATTTCTCAATTATATGGTGTCAAAAATCATGTAACACATCTGTTATGGTTTTCAAGTCGCGTAAAGCTTTTTCCGTAAAAATTCAATTAGGTAAGCTATAAAAATCATTTTCCGTCGCGTAAAGTGTTTTCTGTAAATTTTCAGTCGCGTAACCCATTTTCTATAAATTTTCAATCGCGTAGGGTATTTTTCACAAAAACTAATTTATTTTACACTAAATAAATTATTTTCAATTTTATTTTCACTTTCTCACTATAAAATAAGTAAAAATAAATATTTAAATATTTAAGATAAATTCTCAAAAATTCTTTCCATATGCAAAAATATTCTTTAAAATGATAAATATTAATAAAACTATTTATCCTCACATTTTCGAAATTTCAAGAATCCTTCTAAATAAATATGGAATTTTTCCATAATCAAAATATATAATTTAAAGTTATAAATCTTTCTAAAATAACTTTTCTAAGTTTTCGAAAATACTAACAATAATACTTTAAATATTATAACTTTGAATAAATCTATATATCAAACTAAGTATATGTATGTCCTAAACATATTTATCTATCACAAATTAATACCTATTTTTAAGGAAATTATGAGACACATAAGTTAAACAAAGTATAGAAACAAGTATCAAACATAACATAAACATGAATCTTTAACCATAAAAGATTTTAATCAAGCAATATGACATCTACTACAAGTCATGGTTTTCATCACATACAACAAGCTATTTTATTCCATAATATTGGTTGATAGAGAAAACTCCCCCTTACCTTGGTTCTTAGCCTAGCTTCTTCAGCAATACTAGCTTCTTGACTTAAGATTTCTCCAACTTCTAAGCTTCTTCTTGAGAAATTCTTAACTAGAGAAGTTCTCAAAATACTACAAAGATACCAGGGCAAGGCTTCAAATGCTAATAAAGGTTTGGGAAGGGAATTAAGGGAGCAAGGTCGTGGGGTTTATGGAGAGAAAGAAGAGAAGTTTTGGTGTGGGAATGAATGGATGGGTTGCTTGCTATTTACAGAATCTCCCTAGCTTGGCCGATTCTCACCAAGGGCTTGCTTGAAGAGGTGGTTGTCAATTTCGCCACCTTAAGGCATTAATTGCATGGTGAATCACCTTAGGTCATTCACCACCTTCATAAATACTTCTTCGTGACTCACCCATTGAGTCACCATAAGTCATTAATTGCCTAGAGATATTTTCTCAAGATTTTTATCAATAAGTTTTACCCAATGGACAAAGATCAGTATCTATTGTCCAATGGACAATAGGATGTATCCAAAATCACCCAGAGATTTTATTAGCTCATAAAATCCCTAAAAATGGAAAATGATCAAATCTGTTAATGGATTTGAGAACTGAATTTCCATTTATTCACAAAAATTCCCCAAAGGTATTCTGGATAAAAAATAAAATTATTTTATTTTCTAGAATGGTCTAAAATTAACTTATAAGGTTAAGTCCAGTAAAATTTTAATTTAATTGAACTCATAGAAATTCCTAAAAATCATTTATCATAGAAATCACAAAAGATAACATATATAACATAAGTTGAAATTTTGGGGTGTTACAACTCTCCCCCTCTAAAAGGAATGTCGTCCTTGACATTAACACAAGTCAAAATAAATGCGGTTATAACCCTTTCACAAAAATTCCCCAAAGGTATTCTGGATCAAAAATAAAATTATTTTATTTTAGTTTCCAGAATGGTTTAAAATTATCTTATAAGGTTAAGCCCAATAAAATTTTAATTTAATTGAACACACAGAAATTCCTAAAAATCATTTATCATAGAAATCACAAAAGATAACATATATAACATAAGTTCAAATTTTGGGGTGTTACATTGTCAAAATTAACACTATCCAGATCTGTCTAACAACTGAATAAAAACTAAATTACTCTTAAAGTTAGGAATATAGAAAACATTCTCCAAAATGAGTTCGAATCCATTATCTAATACTAAAACTAAAGATACAATAGAAGACTAACTTCAATATCAATCTCTCCTCCAACTTTAATTCTTGACTTGGTTTCCTCACGTTTCTTAGCCCCTGTAATATAGTTGTAATATGAATTATTGCACCACTATCTAACCACCAAGTGTAACACCCTCAGTTGAATGTCACATTTTGAGAATAACTAGTTTCCTAAATTACTCTTCTTTGTTATCTTTTGTTTATCTAGATCACAAGTCATAAAATTTTCTTTGTTCATAGTAGTGTAATATAAACAGAATAATAATACACATAGGTTTGAAAGCAACTATCCACATCGTTCTTATTCCTTACTAAGTATTTACTAATTTATACATAGTTATTTTACAAACACGATTAATTATACATACCTTGCTATCTACCTATCTTACATATCTTATAGCTGTTTATATATTTACACAAAATAAAAACCCTCTCTCCACAAATACATGGGAGGGTCCTCCTCCTCCGGGTCTTGAATGTAAACACCATGGTGAGTAGGTCTCTGGGTAAGGGACTTGTGGGCCCTACGCCACCTTGGGGTTCAAGCAGAAGAGACGGTGGATCTCCCCTAGGGAGTAAAGTGGGCTCCCGCACTCCAAATATCTTGAATAGGCATAAGCAGCTCGACCAAAGCAGAAACGGTGAATACAGTAATGGGGTTTCTGTCACTAGTTCTCCGAAGTGTAATGGTCATTTCCCCACATTTCAGGTCCTTCATGAAACTGAACAGTGATGAATCCTAGGAATTCACGATCCATCTTCATACGCAACCATATTGAACCATAGAATAACAATATACACACACAAAAAGAGGTGAGATTCTCACATCATCATAAATACCAATAAGACAGTATAAAAATAGCATACACAAGTTGAATAATACATTACTAACTAATAGGTATTTTATCAACATATAAAATCATATTAATCAAGAAAATGACAAACCAACCTCAAGGCACATAATGATGATGCAAGTATGACAACTGACTATGCAGATGCGCATGGTCGACCCCTACACCATGGAGCTAAATACAATAAGTCGGAGAGAGTGATTGGGAGTACATGTTTTGTATCATTTAGCCATCAAGTGCTATAAAATTTCAATTGCACAATAAGGCTCACGAGAATCCTTGCCACAAATTGGGAATAGAATAGTGTTTAGTCGAAATCGTCGGTGTGTTGCAATCATAATACCACGGTACAGTCCCAGCTGGCCTCTTGTGAAGTTTCTGCACCGTTGACGACTTCGAGATCTTTCATAGATCTTCACTATGCAAATTCGCATTAGCACTAAGGTGTAAACTCAATCTCTTAGGCTTCAAGCCTTAACAACAACAAGTCCCATACAGACTAAAAATGTATACACAGAATATTCAATTAATCCCCTCGGGTTTCAAGCCACCATTTCTTTACGAATAACATCAACTGTCCTATCTGAGGTCCAGTCTACGTCAGCTCGATAGTAGTACCGCTGTTTCTTAATTATATAGTGCTATAAAATAATTTTCAAATCAAGTAACACATCCGTTACAGTTTTCAAATTGCATAAAACTTTTTCTGTAAAATTTCAATCAGATAAGGTATAAAAATCATTTTTCAGTCACGTAAAATATTTTATGTAAATTTTCAATTGCGTAAACTGTTTTCTGTAAATGTTCAGTCGCTTAAAGCATTTTTCACAAAATCTAATTTATTTTAATCTAAATAAAATATTTTCTAGTTTATTTTCTCTTTATATGATAAAACTAAGTGTAAAAATAAATATTAACCTTAGAACAAATTTTTCCAAAATTCTTTCTATATCCAAAAATATTAATTAACATTCTAAATATTAACAAAATAATTTATCCATATATTTTCAAAAATTCAAAGCTCTTCTAAATAAAATAAATTCCATCTAAAATAATCCTTTTTCTAGTATGATAGTTGAACCACCTAAAAATGATTTTCGCACATCATTTCATAATTCAAACCAAGTATATGCATGTGCTAGACATGTCTATTCATTTACATATGAATAAATTCATCTATACCAAAATTTTCCCATGCTTTCAACATCATAATTTCATACCATATTCAAAGAAACCATAAAACACATAATTTAAACAAAGTATGAAATCATATAGCTTAACCATAGATTATCAAGTAACAAAACATAAACCATAAATCTTGTCCATAAAATATCAAGAAATGCAATATAAACCACAACCTTAACCCTAGGACATCTATACGAAAATTATGATAATAAAATTCTATTTTATGCCATAATATTGGTTGATAGAGAAACTCCCCCTTACCTTAGTTCACAAAGCTTTCTCAAGCACTCTTGTTTAAACTCTTGTTCTTCTACCAACACAAATTCACAAAGAAAACAAGTACATATTATTCAAGCTCTAAAACATAGATTAAGATGATCATGGATCAATCCAATGATCTAAAACTTTGAAATAGAAATTTAAAAGTGAAGAGAAATAATTTTCACCTTAAGGTTCTTCAAACTTTGGTAAGCTAGAAGTAGTGAATTTAGGTTGTTCTTCAAGAAAATCGCAACAACAAAATCTCTCAAAATACTACTAGGATGCTATAAATAAACTTAGAATTTTAACAAGAGGTTGGGAAAGTGAAGAAGAGCTCTTGTCCATGAGCTTATAGAAGGAAGAAGATGAAGTTTTAGTGTGAGTAAAAGTGAATGGGTAACTTGGCTATTTATAGGTGAAAATTAAGGATTAAAATGTAATTTAATTAAAGTAAAAATCAAGGATATTTACCATGCTATGGTCGGCCACCCCAAAGGCTTAAGGCAAGGTGATGGTTTCCAATTGGGTCACTTGGCTACCATAAATGCCTAGGTGACACACCTAGTGATTCATCTTGATTCATTAAATGCATAGGTAATTCACCTATGTGACTCACCAATGCCCATAAATGCCATAGAGATTTTCCTCAAGATATTTTCCAGTAACTATTATCCAATGGACAAAGATCAGTATCTATTGTCCAATGGAAAATAGGATGTACCCAAAAATTTTATTTGATCTTTAAATCCCTAAAAATGAAAAACGTCCAAATCTATTAATTGATTTGGAGTTTAAACTTTCATTTGTTTTTAAAAATTATCGAAATGTATTATGGACCAAAAATAAAATGATTTATTTTTATTTTCCAGAATGGTCCAAAATCAACATATAAGGTTAAGTTCAATCAAACTTTGATTTAATTGAACTCACAAAAATTCATAAAAATCATTTATCACAAAATCATGGGAAAACAACATATATAATAGAATTTGAAATTTTGGGGTGTTATACCAAGAATCTATAGGAGCATCAACTAGATTAGATTCAAAACATACATAAGCTTAGAACTTACCTTGTCCATTGTTCTTCTTGTCTAACTAAGTCTTATACTTGAAGCAATCAGATTTCTTATGGCTTTTCTTTATGCAAAAGAAACACTTAAAGTTGTTGCCTTGATCCTTACCATTTCCTTTTCTAAACTTTGTGCATACTTCTTAAAACTCTGAGTCTTCTTAAAACTAATAAACTTATTGAACTTTTCTTTATAAGGGTTGGAATTGGCCTTGGTTTCAGAAGCTATATATGCAAACTCATTCCTCTCCCATTGCAACTTTTTTTCTTCAGCAACACACTTGGACATCAAATCATTCACCCTCTAAGTTTGGTTGTAGGTGTTATAGGCAGTTTTAATTTGACTAAACTATGGTGGAAGACTTAAAAGTGCTTGATGAACAACATAGTCATCAGGAAAAGTAATTTTATAAGTTAAGTTTAGATTGAAGGTGTACCAGTTTTAAGATAAACTCTCTCACACCAACAGTCTCATCATATTACAAGGCTGATAGTTCACTCATAAGTCTAGTAGATTTAGCATTATTAGATACTTGATACCTTTCTCCCACAGCATCCAATGATTCTTTTGCATTGGCAATATCTGGCAAACTGCTAAGCAAGTGTTCGGCAACAGATCCTTTCATAGCAATAAGTAAAATAATCAAATGAAACACAAAAAAAGGGGTTGAATTATGTTTCTTAACCTTTTTGGAAAACTTTTCGATACTTAAAAATTTAAACAAATCAGTGGTTGAAACAATAATAAGCAATGGATGATTGAAAAGCTTCTTAGTCCTGTTGGATGAAGAGAAGGTTTTTTCTTTTTGTAATATGCCTCTTTGGACATAGTTTAAAAGGTTTTCAGTTTTAACTTTAAAAACTTTATTCAGAAAACAATTACAATCCTCAGATGTTAGTGTAAAAATAAAACACAAGTAAAGAGAAGAAAAGCTCACACCAAAAGTTTATCCTGGTTTACTCTCACAAACCGATAGCTACGTCCAGTTCCTTCAACGAGAAGGATTTTCCACTAATCTTTACCAATATTATAAGTATTCTCCACCTCATTCGGTACACAAGTATTTTCAACCTCTTTAGGTTCACAACACAAGTATTCTTTTATACACCCTCTTCAGGCTAAACAACTAAGATGAATAAAATGAGATGTAAACGGTGCTTGAGTTTTTACTCACTACAAGTGAGAATAAAAGATAAATCTCAAGATAGAAACTCTATACAAGAGTGTAAAGAATTGAAAGAAGGTGAGCTAGAAACTTTTCACTTTAGATTGTTACTGCATCTTCTCCTTCTTCTTTGAAGACATTTGTATTTATAGATAATGAGCATTTGGTGCAGTCTTCATAAGCTTCTTCGTCCAATGAAAATATTTATTACCGCTCAGTGCAGCATTAAATGCATAAGCTGATATCTTGTTGAACTTCTTCTGAAAAGTAACTTTGATTATCAGGGACTACCAAGAATGTGATAACTGAGTCCTGATTTATCTTAGCGTGCAGAAAGTTCCTTATTTGCTGGTCTTTGTAGTTGTTAGCAGTGTCAGCTAAGCACCTCAGTTGACTTCTTTTGTCGTATACTTTGTCAAATTTCTTCTCAGCATTTAATGATGAACATTCCTTCATATTTGAATTTGAGCTTTGGACGAATGATTGAATCTGAGCTATGTAAGGAAACATTGGACTATCCAATACAATATACTCGAAAAACAATTTAGAGTCAATTGGACGAATACTGAGTTTCCTTTTAGTTATGAGATAAAATGGACGCACATAGAAGTAACAAACTATTTACACCATGTTGTTTTGTTTGACGTTTATCAACATATCTTAAAGCCAGAAAACATTATTAGATTAACAAAACAAATTATACACTAATTACACGAGACTTTACTGGTTCATTCTAATTTAAACCTTTTGTTATCTTCAAAACTTTGAGGGGTTCAATTCTTTAAACTTCTTTGGTTCCAAAACTAATTTCTCAAAAGTTCTTTGGTTCTAACAATCTCCCCCTTTTGATGATTACAAAAACTATTTAAATTTAATTGAACATTGATCCTTTTTAGAGAGAATGTAATCTCCCCCTAAGAACATGCATAGTAAAGAATTGGTCGCAAAGTCTATTAGGCGCAGTTATAAATATTACTGTAAAAAGATTTAAGTCTTGAAAACGTAATTTAAACTGATATATTACCTTTTAAAAGATGGGAAAATGTTAATTTTAGAACGGAGAGTACACATCCTTAACAAGACAAAATGCATTAAGAGAGTAATCGCAAATTCTGATATCTCAGTAATGGAAGGTGTTAAAGCAACAAGTATAAGAGCACAACAAGTATTAGAGCAAGAATATAAACAAAGTTTAGATCAACAAATATTAGAGCAACAAATAATATATCAAATAGTTTATTGAGATAGTAAAGAATATCAAAAGAGTTGCTCATTTTATTGAATCAGAGATATAAACAATTTGAACCAATCAAATTTTCCATTTCTCCCCCTTTGTCATTAGACAAAAAGTGAAAAAAAACATCATTGTCAGAAAGAAAAAAATAAATTTTTTTAAAGAAGAAAAAAAGAGCTAAGAAGATGAAGGAGGAGGCCCTTGTTGAAAGAGGGATTTTATGAGGTCTTTGACTCTCTTATACAGATTGTCCATCTGAGTGTCGACATAAGCTTGAAATTTCGGAGGCACAGTGAGTTGTGGATCAATAGGAGGAAGGCTCTTAGCAGAAGTTTTCAATTCAGTGTCCACGGCAGCAATTGTTAATTCAGTGGAGGTTGCAGGAGGAGCAACTGAAATTCGAGCAACATTAGATACTACTTGTTCTGGTTCTTCTGCTTCCATACCCATTTCAACTGTGTCTTCTTCGTTGTCAGATTTAGGGAAGTCAAATTTCCAAGGGATAGGATCTATTCTATATCCAGACATTTGATCCCAAGGATATGGTCTTCCTAGATTGTCAAGTGGAGACCCTGAGATATAGCTCTAAGAAGAAAAGATTGAGGGCACAGGCATCCTTATAGGTAATCCAAGAATATCATCCACCATATAGATTGGACGAAAGCACTTGACGCTTTGACCTGGCACAGTGAGTGTTTCTTCCTTATCTTCATTGCTTAAACCCGAAGATGAAGCTTGTTGTTCACAATCCCAGATGTGTTTTTCCCAGAATGTCGTGGCTTCATTCTCCTCTGCCTCTCCTTTCATTGGAACTTACCATAATAATTCCAAGTCTACCTCAGGTGATTTTTGAATCCCAAATAGAGGTTTGAAGTAAAAAGGTTTAGGCAAAGTAGTTTGGCACTTGTACTTCTTGAGATCCACCATTGGTAATCGAGGACAGATTCTATTAGGCTGAATCTTGATGGCAGTGGTAGGAGTAATACATAGAGATGGGGGTACATATCGCAGATTCCTGAGCAAAAGACTCCCTTTGATGACACTGACAAAAATTGTGTCATAGGGACTTGCAAAGTGATCCATTTCTTCCAAAGTCACTAGTCTGAAAGTGATTTGGCCAGGGAAGATATGGACCCTTATAGTGATGTCATCACAACATTTGGACCAAGTATATAGGGGGTAACTCCCACAGAGAAAATATTTGGGCTTAGGGAGGTTGAGATAAAGTGTTGTGAAGGTGAAAGTGAGAGAGGTTTGTATGGTATGATATGTGTTTGTGGTGGGGATTTAGTGTTTGATGGAGAGAAATGTATTGGAGAACTTGGTGAAGGAAAAAGAGGTTCTGGTTGAGAAGAAATCAAAGGTGATGAAGGAATAGGGGTATGGACGGTTTCCTCAGGAATGGACGCAAATTTGGCAACTGCTTTTCTCTTGATGGTCAATTTCGTTTGAGTCCCCTTGAGAATTGTCACCTTGGATGCAACCCTCATCCTTTTTGCGATGGGTTGGTCATCATCAGACTTGTTGCCAATTATCAGTTTTCTTTTGGGATGAGCTTATGTGGACAGGGCCTTTTCCTTTGTTGAAGGCTCAGCAACAGTGACCAAAGACTTTGGGCTTTCTTTTCATCCAACGGAGCTTTGCACGGATTAGAGTTTTATCTTCATCAAATTACTCTGTCCAAATACATGTTGCATTTGATTTCGTCCAAAAATCTTCAATTTTTCTTCATTACCAAGAGCTCTAAACTAGCTGAAAACCCCTTGTTTTATGAAGATTTTTGTCAGAAGCACACCATAGGAAATGGTGGTTTTCTTTCCCTTCCCTTGAACACTCTTCTTGCAGTGTTTAAACTGAAGATAAGGGAGGTTGACCTGCTGGCACAACATTAAGTGACACAAGCAAAATGCATGTATGCTTGAGACTGAGTCCTTGGATCTAGCTTTGTGAAGTATCACTTTATTCAGCAGCTGGGGAAGAACTCTGGTCTTATGATGCATTTGTGAGGCAACAATCTTCTTGGTTCCTTGGTTTGGGTCCTTCATAAGAATTTCAAAAACACTGTCAACTCCCCCAATGTCCTTTGTCCAATCCTTAGTGTGCTTGGCTCCTTCTAGCCATCACTGTGTTGCATTTGAAATTTTGACCTTGGAAACAGTCACTTCCTTCCCCAGTACCTTTCCTGTAACAGTTGTTTTAGAAACTACTGCACTTTTCCAAAACTCACAAATAAGCTTGGGGTGAACATCTACTGCTTCCTTGAAGTAGCTTTCCCACCCTGCTCCTTGTAGATTTTCAGCAATATCTATTCCACATTCAGCCAGAAGTGATGGCTGGAACAGGTATTCCACGGCTACCTCAGCTTCATCTAACAAGATCTTCTTTCCTCTGGCCATCTCTTAGAATTTTTTGTAAAGGGATTTAGAGTTTTTGAGAAGAAGGGAATTTGCTGAAGGTTTTTCAGCAAAGAGTTTCTCAAACACTTGATAGCATAAAATTTTGATCTTGAAAAGAAATGAGATATTTATAAGAGAACAAAGCTTATACTGAAAGGTTTCTAGAAGGAGAAAGTGAATCGTTTTTCAAACAACACAATAAATGTGTATTAAAAGTAACTGTCATGTCCGCAGTAAAAAGTAACTTCTGTGACCTTTCGTAAACTGACTCAGCGTGGGAAATTTGAAAAGATTCAAATGAGACAAAAAGAATAAAAACAAATGATATATGTCTATTTACTTATCAGAAAATTTACCGCATACTTTAACAAGTGCAAACCATATTGGACACAGATTATCAATGGACGCATAGATATTAATTCTTTACAAATTGCATACTTAAATGCTTTCTAATAAAATTGAATCTTCCCTCAAAAAGGGGTTTGGTAAAAATATCAGCCCATTGATGATCTGTATCCACAAATTGAATATCAAACACATCTTTTTGGATATAATCTCATATAAAGTGATGTTTAATTTCAATGTGTTTTGCTCTTGAATGTAAAATGGGATTTTTTTATAAGTTAATTGATGTAGTATTATCACAAAGTAAAGGAATCTTACTTTCAAAAATGTTGTAATCTTCCAATTGATGTTTGATATAAAGAAGTTGAGAGCAGTAACTGGACGCAAAAATATATTCAGCTTCAACCGTTGAAAAAGCGATTGTGCTTTGTCTTTTACTGGATCGTGATACTAGATTTCCTCCAATGAAATGATATCCTCTACTGGTACTTTTTCTTTCAATTCTATCTCCAGCATAGTCAGCATCACAAAAACCAACGAATCTGTACTCATGAGATTTCTTAAATAGCAATCCCAGATTAGTAGTTCCTTTCAGGTATCTGAATATTCTTTTGACAGCAATGAAATGTGACTCTCTAGGATCAGATTGAAAACGTGTACAAAGATACATACTAAACATTATATCTGGTCTGGACGCAGTGAGATATAAAAGTGATCCAATCATACCTCTGTATACCTTTTGGTCCACCCTTTGATCTTTATCGTCCAATTTTAGTGTGGATGATGGATGCACTGGTGTGCTCATAGTTTTGCAATCGTCCATTTTGAACTTCTTCAGGAGTTCATTTGTGTTTTTAGTTTGATGAATGTATATTCCGTCCAATGTTTGCTTTACTTGCAAACCTAGAAAGAATTTCAATTCTCTCATTAAGCTCATTTCGAACTCCTTCTGCATCATTTTGGAAAAATCCTTCAAAAGAGATTCATCAGTAGCTCCGAAAATAATATCATCTACATAAATTTGAACTATAATAAAATGTGAGTTTTTGTTTCTACTAAAAGAGTAGTGTCAACTTTTTCTCTAGAAAAATCCATTTACCATTAGAAAAGTGCTTAATCTTTCATACCATGCTCGAGGAGCCTGTTTTAGTCCATATAGAGCCTTTTTCAGTTTGAAAACATGCTCTGGGTGGTCTTGATCCTCAAAACCAGGTGGTTGTTTGACATAAACTTCTTCATTGATTATACTATTTAGAAAAGCACTCTTTACATCCATTTGATAAAGCCTTATACTATGATGATCAACAAATGAAAGTAAGATGCGTATGGCTTCTAATCTAGCTACAGGAGCAAAGGTTTCAGTAAAATCAATACCTTCTTGTTGTGAGTAACCTTAGGCAACTAACCTTGCCTTGTTTCTCATAACTTTACCATCTTCGTCCAATTTGTTTCTGTATACCCACTTTGTGCCTATAATAGTTTTGTCTTTAGGCTTTTGAATTAGCGTCCAAACTTCGTTTCTTGTAAATTGATTTAGCTCTTCTTACATAGCTAAAATCCATCCTTCGCCCAAAAGAGCTACTTCAATTTTCTTTGGTTCCATTTCTAAGATGAATGCTATGTCTGAGAGTTCTCTGAAAGTAAATATTGTATGCACTTTATCATCTGGATTACTAATGATTTGGTCTTTTGGATGATATGTTTTGAAATGCCAACTTCTTTGAACTTCATTTCTTGTTGTGCTTTCTTCACTTCTATCATCGTTCAATGTTTCGTTGCTTGTTGACAATGTTCCTTCTCCTTTATCATTAAGGTTTAACTCTGCAAAAGACTCATTTAGCTTTGATAAATTTTTATCAGGCTTTTTGTCATTAAATTTAACATGGATAGATTCTTCAACAGTCAAAGAGCGAGAGTTATACACTCTATATGCTTTTGAAGTTTCAAAGTATCCTAAGAAAATACCACAGTCAACTTTAGCATCAAACTTTCCTAAAGAATCCTTGGTATTTAAATAAAGCATTGACATCCAAATGAGTGAAAATAAGAAATGTTGGGTTTTCGTCCCTTCCACAATTCATAAGAAGTCTTCTTCAATAAAGGTCTAATATATACTTTGTTTTGAATATAACACGCAGTATTAACAGCTTCAACCCAAAAGTGTTTGGAGGTTGAGTTGTCATTGAGCATTGTTCTAGCCATCTCTTGAAGAGATCTATTTTTTCTCTCTACCACACCATTTTGTTGTGGTGTTCTTGGGGCAGAGAAGTTGTGAAGAATACCAATTTCTTTGCAAAACAATTGAAAGCTCTCATTCTCAAATTTTTCTCCATGATCACTTCGGATCGAGTTGATACACATGCCTTTTTCATTTTGAATTCTCTTACAGAATATAGAAAAGACTTTAAAATACTTATCCTTGTGGGCTAGGAACATAACCCATGTCCATCTAGTAAAGTCATCTACTATGACTAGTCCATATTTCTTCCCATTTAATGAGGCAGTTCTTGCTGGACCAAATAGATCAAGATGTAACAGTTATAGTGGTCTAGAGGTGAAAACAACACTTTTGGATTGAAAAGAGTTTTGGATTTGTTTCCCCTTTTGACATGCTTCACATAGAACATATGATTTGTATACAAGTTTTGGTAGTCCTCTCACAAGGTTATGCTTAAGTAGCTTTGAGATTAACCTCAAGCTTGCATGACCAAGCTTCTTGTGCCATATCCATTGTTCTCCTTTTATGGATACTAGACATGATACATTCTGATTTGAAAGATCTTCCAAGTCAATCTTGTAAAGATTACTTTGCCTTTTAGCAGTGAAGAGTATGGATTTGTCAGAGTTTTTAACTATACATTCTCTTTGGTTGAAAGAAACATTAGATCCACTATCACATAATTGATTTATGCTAAGCAGATGTTTACCAATCTTACCTATTCCAAATATTTTACCCCTCTGGTTTCCACCAAAAGTGACGAAACCGCCTGCTTTAAGTTTGACGTCTTGGAACATAGACCTTTCTCCCGTCATGTGCCGTGAGCAACCACTGTCCAGGTACCATGACAGTTGTCTTTTTCCTACTGCTAAGCACATCTGCTAGAGGAATTATCATGTCCTTAGTACCCATATCTTTTTGGGTCCTTTCCGGTTAGTTCTTGGAGATTCATAATGTCTTAACTTTTTATTGTAGAAATATTTTGACGTAGAATGACCATCCTTTTTATGAAAATTTCTAAAGGATTTTGATTTTTCAAGAGTAGGTATTTTTTGGAAAAAAAAGTTCTCAGTGTTTTGATATCTCAATCCAAATTTGTCGGGAGAGTCTCTAGAATATTTTAGTAACATATTTAGCTTTTTGGTGCTGTCCACAAATTTACTGAGGTCCTCAGTTAGTTCCTTTACCTCTGTTTGAAGTTTATTAACTTCATCAGATGTATTAGACTCAGAGGATGTTTTCAAAAGAAGATTTTCAGTTTTTAGTTTTACATGACAAGTTTCAAGCTCTTGTTTTTCTGAAAGTATTTTTTCATATTCCTTGAATAATTTTGAAAAATTTCTTTTGAGATATTTGTATTCAGCAACTAAAATAGATAAATTATATAACAGCTCATCAAAGGCTTCCTGAAGACTAAGGTCAGAGTTTGTTACCTCATCTTCTTCCTCTTCAGAGAATGTGCTTGACATAAAGCATAGGTTAGCTTCTTCTTCTGCTTCCTCTTCATCATCAGTAGATGAGATCCCATGTGGCCATTAATCCTCTTTTCTTCTTTGGAAAAAATCTCTTTTTCTCCTTCTCCTTATTTAGACAAAAGCATTCAACTTTAATGTGTCCAGGCTTCTTACACTCATAACATATGATTGGACTTTTGTCTTTCGTCTCAGTCTTGTCCTTTGAAGGTCTTCGTCCAAAGTGTTTTCTCTGCATGCCTCCTTTCTTTTTCCACATTGCTTGTATCTTTCTGGAAATGAAAGATAACGCGTCGTTGTCTAAGACATCTTCTCCAAATAACTCATTCTCATCTGAAGATTCTTCAGCTTTAAGTGCTTTGGATGCACTTCCCTTGTGAGCTTTAAGGGCAATTGATTTCTTTTTCCTTGAACTTTCTTCTTCTAGGAGTTCAAGCTCATGAACTTTAAGGGAACCTAAAAGTTCCTCCATGGTAAGAGAAGCTAAGTTCTTTGACTCTTGTATGGCAGTCACCTTAGGTCTCCACTGTCAGGAAAGACTTCTTAGAATTTTTCTGATATGATCTTGATTATGATATGTCTTTCCCAGAGATCTCAAGCTATTGATTATTGTTTGGAATCGTCCATACATTTGATCAATATTTTCATGCTCTCCCATCTTGAAGAGCTCATACTGATGAACCAACATGCTTATCTTTGATTCCTTGACCTGAAAGGAACCTTCATATGCTAAGGCCAGAGTATCCCATATTTCTTTAGCTGTTTCACAGCTATGAACTTTGTCGTGTTCTGATCTGGTGATGGCGCACATAAGATAGTGTTTTGCTTTTGAGTTTAACTAGTGCCTGGTTTGTTGTCCTTCTGTCCATTGTGGTCGAGGAAGTTCCTGTCCTTCTGCATTGATAGGTATTTGATTAGCCATTTTGGACTACGTCCCAAATGTCCATATTTTATGCATCAAAAAATGCAATCATCCTCTTCTTCCAGTAATCATAGTCGTTTTCATTGAATAGGGGTGGTCTATTCACAGCTTGTCCTTCGTTCTCCATTTAAGGTTGTACTGGATCTTTTCCTCTGCATTGTTAGATGCTCAACCCAAGAGGCTGAGCTCTGATACCAACTAAAATAATCAAATGAAACACAAGAAGGAGGGTTGAATTGTGTTTCTTAACCTTTCTGAAAAAATTTTAAACAAATCAATGGTTGAAACGATAATAAGTAATGGATGATTGAAAAGCTTCTCAGTCCTGTTGGACGCAGAGAATGTTTTTTCTTTTTGTAAGATGTCTCTTTGGACGCAGTTTGAAAAATTTTCAGTTTGAACTTTAAAAACTTTATTAAGAAAACAATTACAATCCCCAGATGTTAGTGTAAAAATAAAACACACGTAGAGAGAAGAAAAGTTCACACCAGAAGTTTATCCTGGTTCACTCTCACAAACCGAGAGCTACGTCCAGTCCTTCAACGAGAAAGACTTTCCACTAATCATTACCAAGATTACAAGTATTCCCCACCTCTTCAGATACACAAGTATTCTCAACTTCTTCAGGTTCACAACACAAGTATTCTTTTACACACAGCCTCTTCAGGCTAAACAACTAAGATGAATAAAAGGATATGTAAACAGTGCTTGAGTTTTTACTTACTACAGGTGAGAATAGAAGATAAATCTCAAGATAGAAACTCTATACAATAGTGTAAAGAATTGAAAGAATGTGAACTAAAAACTTTTCTCTTTAGATTGTTCTACATCTTCTCCTTCTTCTTTGAAGACATTTGTATTTATAGATAATGAGCATTTGGTGCAGTCTTCATAAGCTTCTTCGTCCAACGGAAATATTTATTACCATTCTGAGCAGCATTAAATGCATAAGCTGATATCTTGTTGAACTTCTTCTGAAAAGTGACTTTGATTATCAGGAACTACCAAGAATGTGATAACTGAGTCCTAATTTATCTGAGCGCGCAAAAAGTTCCTTATTTACTAGTCTTTGTAGTTGTTAGCAGTGTCAGCTAAACGGCTCAGTTGACTTCTTTTGTCATGTACTTTGTCACAGTTCTTCTCAGCATTTAATGATGAACAGTCCTTCATATTTGAATTTGAGCTTTGGATGAATGATTGAATCTGAGCTATGTAAGGAAACATTGGACGATCCAATACAATATACTCGAAAAACAATTTAGAGTCAATTGGACGAATACTAAGTTTCCTTTTAGTTCAGAGATAAAATGGACGTACACACAAGTAACAAAACTATTTACACCATGCTATTTTGTTAGAGGTTTATCAACAAATCTTAAAGCCAGAAAACATTATTAGATTAACAAAACAAATTATACACTAATTACACGAGACTTTACTGGTTCATTCTAATTTAAACCTTTTGTTATCTTCAAAACTTTGAAGGGTTTAATTCTTTAAACTTCTTTGGTTCTGAAACTAATTTCTCAAAAGTTCTTTGGTTCTAACAATAAGACTAAGTCGGTTTGGTCTTTCCCACTTGGCATACTGTTTCTTAACTTCAAGGTTGCTATCATCAGTGGGTTTAGTTGGTTCCTTTTCTCAAATAGCAATGTCCAAGTCCACAATACCCAAAGCAAACTCAATGTCATACTTCCACTTCTTGAAATTGGAGCCAGTCAAGATTTCTATAACAACATTGTTGTTGTTCAATGAAAAGGAGATTGTGAAGCAAAAGGCAATATGATTAGCAATTAATAAAGGCAATTGACAACCAAATTAGCTTGCAATAAAGCAAACTAATCCCCAAGAGTAAACAGATATGGATACCATAAACTCCCCTTTGGGAGAGCAAATAATATATAATTGATCTCTTGATCATGAAGTTGAAACATGCAAAAGAATGTACAATGTTAGAAAAGTGTATCCCCTTTTGGCTGGATAAACCCCCTAGGTCATACAAAGAGGCACCATAATCTAAAAATCCATTACCTTTGGCCAAATGAATTTCTTGACCTAACCTCAAGTACAGAGATACCATGATCCGAAAATCCGTCACCTTTGGACAGATAAATTTCTTGATCAAATCTCAACCAACCCCATGTTGAATTAAATTAACTCACACAACAACCACCTTTGGGTAGATAATGAAATAACCAAGTGAAACACAAGAAGGGGGGTTGAATTGTGTTTCTTAACCCTTTTTGATTAATAAAAGATTTTCCTTTTCAATAGAAAATAGAACACAGCGAAGGATAAAGTTTAACAAGCAAAGAGCTTAGGACCAACACCACTTAGTCCTATTGGACTCTAAGGATTTTGAAAAGACTTTTAATAAAATGGTTAACACGTTCTAAAACCAAATAAAAAGATCTTTGTTAATAAACACAATGGTAAACCCCAGAGGTTAGTGAATATAATAAAGCACACTAGAAGAGGAGAGAAGCTTACACACGAGATTTATCCTGGTTCACTCTTATCAACCAAGAGCTATGTCCAGTCCCTTCAACCAGAAGGATTTTCCAACTAATCTTTTTCACGATTACAAGTATTATGCACCTCTTCAGAAACAAGTATTTTCAACCTCTTCGAGGTTCTATCTCACAAGTATTCTTTTACACAAACTCTTCAGCTTACAAGGCTTAAGATGAATAATTGAAAGCAGATGAAAGCTTGAGTTTAAAAACTCACTGACAAATGAGAATAGACAATCGAGATCTCAAGGCTTTTTCTTTTTACACGTATATGGAAATCCAAGAAGAAATAAAGCTTTTTAGACTTTGTAGGATGCTTCGGCAAAGATCTCTCTTAATCTTCAAGTGCTGCTTCTTCTCTTTATAAGTAAGAACAAATTGAGCAGACTTCATGGGCTAGATCGTCCAACGGAAACATTTATTACCGTTCTGAGTAGCATTAAATACATCTACTGGAAAAGTGCTGAACTTCTTCTGACGATGACTTTTATTCTCTGAGATTTCCAATCAATGAAAACAAAATCCTGATTTGTCTAAGATTGCAGACGGTTTCTTATTTGCAGATCTTTGTAGTTGTTAGACAATGTCAGCAAAAGTGGCTTAGTTGACTTCTTCTCGTCAGTGAGTCGAGTTCTTTTCTAGCATTTAATGAGGAACAGTTCTTCATTTTTGAAATTTCACTTGGACGAGAGCTTGAGCTTGAACTTTGAAAGAGTGAGTTGAGTCCGAGCATTGGCAGACAGATCGTATTGGACGAACTAATAAAAAGTAACAGTATATGCATACAAGTATATTGGACGCACCAATAGTAAAAGTATATAATACATTTATTGGACCCACAAAGAGTTATAGCATATTGGACGCACGAAGAGTTATCTTTAAGCATAAAGCAGAATGGACGCACATACAAGTAGCGATTTGTTAATACTATTGTCGAAACACTTACTTGTTCAAACTAAATAAATATTTTTGTTATCCTCAAAACTTAACCAGGGAAAGCTATAGCTTTTAAGAATTTAGTACTTAAACCTTTTTATAAAAAATTTGGTTTCAACAGATAATTATGTAAATTAATTTTTCATCATTTTTCTAACCATTGGAGAAATCATTTCCCTATGAGTTTTTGATTAATGAATCGCTTTGGTGATAACCAATTTCAATAACTCTTAATTAGATTTCTCAAATTTAGGAAAAATAATTATTGCTTTTAACCCGTACTAAACTTGATGTATGGTTGTGATCAAACCTTATGAGATATTAAAATTTATACACCTCTTTGATCACTAACAAATCATAATTGCATGTGTAGAACAACTACAATCTTTACTTATGCTATTTTAAATTAGTTAATTATAACTAATAATTAACTAATTTAAGCCTTAGTAATCTAACTAGAGAGTATAATATTCTACTAACTACATGTAACATTACTCCATAAATACCACAATATTTTTCTATAATTTTATTTTCCATAAAAATGACCAAAAAAATAATTTTAATAATTTATCTAGTCTAAAATTAATAAGAAATATAAAATAACATTTTATGAGCACTATAAAATTAAAATAAAATTATAAAAAATAGTGAACAACAAAAGGAGTTCACGATAACAAACGGGACACAAAACGGAGCACCAAGGAGGGAGCATGCGCTTCACGCGCTAACATGTGCACGTGGGATTTGTCCACACAGAGGGATATCTTCTCCCTCAACAGGCAGGTCGAATATGACCCATTTTACAGGTAACCGGGACGTCGCAACCCAGTGTTTGATTTTCAAATATCATGTCATTTCAATTGATTTGGGAATGATTCATATAGTTTCTTGTGGAAAAGTAAGTCCAAAACAAAGAAAAACTTCACCAAGTTCGGCAACCTCCACCGTGAATGCCAGTGATGAAAGGTTTGTTTTGCAGCAAAATTTTAAGGCAAATTGTAAGCAACCAATCATCTAGAATTGACATTAACACCGAAGAAAGAAAACCCATACAAAATTCTGATTTACAACCCTATATTCAATGTCTTCAAAATCTAACGTATCCAACGTTCCTTTTTTTTAAGTATTATTAAAAAATTAAACTCTGAAAAATTACAGAGTCATAACACTACAAATTGTTGTTCTAAAGATTTTAGATTGGAATCAATTCTCAAATCCTACACATACTCAAGGTTCAAACAAGTTCCAAAATTTTGGGTTTGAGACTTTCACACATTCAAAATAGAATATTTCCAATATCTGTTTATCTGACATCAAT
This sequence comes from Styphnolobium japonicum, assembly GCA_023212625.1. Classification (NCBI taxonomy): domain Eukaryota; kingdom Viridiplantae; phylum Streptophyta; class Magnoliopsida; order Fabales; family Fabaceae; genus Styphnolobium; species Styphnolobium japonicum. The sequence goes on from JALBWW010000003.1 coordinate 25,785,359, forward strand.
CTCAATTTAACATGTATAAAATATCAATCCTAAAACTGATTGTGCAAAGAAATGAAAGTTATACAAGCCTTTTTTTTTACAGAAAACAATGTACTAACATTAGATGAAAATAGATTTGTTACAAACAATAGCAGAAATAGGGTCAGGGACAGTTCCTACCCAAGTTCTAGAACCATTATTCCTAGCTACACGCACCAGACCATGAGCTACATTATTTCTTTCCCTCCTAATACTGTTTACACACAATTTGTCATATGGGATAGCAGATCTAGGTAGTCTAGTATAATAAGCTCAATGGTAGCTAGTTTGACACTTCCTTGGAGACACTTGACAATAACTTTAGCATCTGTCTCGACGATTAAGCTTCCCAACTCTTGTTCCTTTGCCCATAGCAAGCACCATCTGAGGCTTAAAGCTTCTGCCATAGAAGGGGATATGTTTATTTTTTCAAATTTTGTTGCAGCAAAACTAACCTTCCCCTCATGGTCCCTAACTAGCATTCCCCATCTGGTGGTTCCATTCTCAAAGCACCCTGCATCAATGTTAATTGTAGTTGTCCCAAGGTCTAGAGGTTGCCATCTAAGCTGCTGTTGTGCAATAATAGGTTGAGGGACTCATTTGTTGAGGGACATGAATTCCAAGTGGAGAGGTGAACCACAAAGTCCGTGTTGCCTGACAGGACATGAACAAATGTTCATGGCTCTCCTCCTCGATATTACAAATAGGACATAAAGGATCTAAAGCAACCCATTTCCTTCTTAAATTACTTCTGGTGGGGAGAATGTTTTTGGCAAGTCTCCATAGAAAATTTCGCACACAATTGGGGGCAAGAACTTTCCATATAGCTTTCCACACCTTTTGGTTCCTTGGGTTAGAGGCTTCTGCATTGCCTCTATTATTGTCTTCACACATCAAATAATAGGCTGATCTGACTGAGTACTCTCCATCCCTCTCCCAATGCCAAATGATTTTGTCCTCTGGAAGTCTGAGAGAGGTAGGGATATTAATGATCTGTTGAGCCTCCAAGTGATTGAATACATTAAACACTAGGTCTATCCTCCAACTCTTTGTGTCATGGTCTATAAGCTCACAAACTTTTGCATCCTAATTTAGAGTAGCAACCGGGCTCCACACTTTGAAATTTTGTTGATCTTCTTTCTAGTCTAACTTGTTCTATATTCCTTGAATTCATTATCCAAAACTTGGATGGCTCCCAGTCTAGCTTCACAGTGCAGGTTATTGCCATTCGAGGCCCTTCTCTCCAAGTCCTCACACCTTTCATCTTTTACCCAACATTCCTCAAAACGAAATAAGTGCTTTCTTTTCCTCTGTCTAACTTGTAGGTGAGCATCTAAGGTAATCTTCATAGCAGAGTGGTCAGATCCAAACCTAGGCTTCCATTGGTCCAAGTATAGGGGTGACCAGTGAAACCAAGATTAAGAAGGTCACATTCCTCCACTGAATTCCTCCCTAAACTCAACTGATCAAAACTTCTAGGATTTCCACCCCTCTTCTCGGATGCAAACAAAGTGTCATTGAAGTCACCAAAGCAAAACTAGTCCTCCGATACAGAGGCAAAAATTGTCTTTAGGAGCTCCCACGACTTCTTCTTGTTTCCTTCCTCAGGATAGCCATACACACCAGTAAAACGCCAATTCATATCCTCATCTCCTCCTTTCCCATGAATGTGGTTTAGGGAGTAAGAACAGATGGATATATTTACCTGATCATTCCAAAGCAAAGCTAGCCCACCCGATCTTTCTCTGCTATGACCATTACAATCCACCACTAGTCCTGAGCCAAAACCACATCAAACTCTCACTCTGTCTATTTCAGCTTTCTTCAACCTAGTTTCCATGAGGAAAACTTGTGATGGTAATTTTGGATTTCAAGGAGGGACCGAGAAAACCCAATCTCAGAGAGCAGGGAATTCAAGTTTTGGAATGAATTCCGTTGCAAATGAGATAATATGAAGTAACAGAGAATTAGAGAGAGAGGTTTGATTTTTTTTTTGATATGAAATTGTATATCTTTCATTGAGCCACTCGGCCATGCTAAATGGTATGAGTTTGTTACAGAAGCAAAGAGAAAAAAGGGAGATTCTAACAAACTCTCCACTACCGAAAGCCACATCAGCAAAAAGGCAAATAACAGTCAAATGAAAAAGCATGCTGACCAAATCAGCTTGAACACGTGATTACAACTGCAAGTAAATAAAAGACTATAGGATAAAAAGAAAATTTCAGCATAGTGAATTGCTGTAACAATACCCCCCTTTCAAAAGCATCCTTGACCTCAAGGATGAAAATTGGGAAACTTCTGAAGTAGATCCTAATAAAACTCCCAAGTAGCAAGCTCTTCGGGTGAATCTTTCCACTTCACTAAGACTTTGGTTGCAGCCATGCGCCCCCTCTTTACCATTTTCCTATCCAAAATGGCTTCAGGTTCAAGTGAATTGGATGGCAACTAATTAGAGGAAGGCAGGGGATGAATAGCACAATGAGTAGGATTCCTGCAAACTTTCAGTTGAGACACATGAAAGACATTGTGTATGTCAGAATGGGAGGACAATTCCAATTGATAAGCTACAGCTCCAAGTCGATCAATAACCTTAAAGGGACCATAGAATTTCGGTAACAGCTTATGATAGGCTTGGCTGCGAAGGGAAGATTGCTTATAAGGCTGCAATTTCAAGTAAACATAGTCACCAATACTGAACACCCGATCAGTTCGATGTTTATCTGCTTGCTGGGACATGCGGTTCTGAGCCCTTAGCAAATGGAACTTAAGGAGTTGAATGGCAGCCTCTCTAGCAGTAAGAGTGCGGGCCACAGCAGGGTTAGAAGCTTCCCCTGGAAGATAAGGAAGATGAATAGGAGGTGCTTGGCCATATACCACTTCATAGGGGGGTGTGGATTGAAGTATGGAAATTAGTGTTATACCACCACTCAGCTAAGGCAAGCCATTTGTACCATGAAGAAGGTTTGTCAGAGCACATGCAACGAAGGTAAGTCTCCAAACATTTGTTGACAATTTCAGTTTGTCCATCGGACTGAGGGTGGTAGGCAGTAGATTTGTTCAAAGAAATTCCTTGAAGCTGAAAAAGTTCACTCCATACTTTGCTGAGAAAAATAGGATCTCTGTCACTAGTTATGGAACTAGGGAGCCCGTGCAATTTAAAAACATGGTCCAGAAACAGATGTGCCACATCCAATGCAGTAAAAGGGTGGGATAAGGCCAAAAAATGAGCGTACTTACTAAGTCGATCAACCACAACTAGGATGACCTGTTTGCCATGGGAGGGAGGGAGTCCTTCTATGAAATCCATGCTAATGTCATCCCACACCCTATTGGGAATGGGTAAAGCTTGTAGTAGTCCAAGTGAAGTAGTCAAATCTGGTTTGCATTTTTGGCAAACATCACAATTACGAACATATTGTTGAATATCTTTGGCCATTCCTTTCCAAAAGAAAATAGTTTGACCCTTGCTGCCGTGACATCCTTGCCTGAGTGCCCTCCAATAGAGGAATCATGTAACCAATTTAGGATCAATGATTTAAGGACAGGATCTGCCCCAACAACCAACTTACCCTTTCTTCGTAGTTCACCTCTATACCAAGTATATTTAGGATGTTTGGAAGGATTCTGCTCTAATTCTTGGATCAGCACTTTAATACTTGGATCAACATTCCAGCAAGCCTTAATCAGATCCAACAAGTCTTCCTTGGCATTGCTAAGCATCAATGGTAGCAATTCTGCCCCTGGTTTCCTAGATAAGGAATCAGCAGCCACATTTTCCTTTCCATCCTTGTAATGAATTTCAAAGTCAAAGCCCATTAATTTGGACATCCAAACTTGTTGAAACGGAGTGTTCAACCTTTGCTCTAAGATGAATTTGATGCTTTTCTGATCAGTTTTGATTATGAAGTGACCATGTGACAAGTATGCACCCCATTTCTGGATAGCGTAGATAATGGCTAACAGCTCCCTTTCATATATGGACATTGCCTGTTGTTTTGGTCCCAAAGACTTGCTAATATAAGCAATTGGATGGTGATCCTGCATCAAGACAGCTCCAATACCCGATCCAGAAGCATCTGTCTCCACCACAAAGGTTTTAGAGAAATTACGAAGAGCCAACACTGGTGCTGAAATCAAAGCACTCTTTAAGGTTGTGAAAGCAGTAGCTGCCTCATTTGACCATATAAAACTGTCTTTCTTCAACAAATCAGTAAGTGGTTTGGCAAATTTGCCAAAATCTTTCACAAAGCGCCTGTAGTAGCCTGCTAAACCCAAAAATCCCCTCAGTTGCTTAACAGTAGTGGTTGAGGCCAATCAGCCACAGCTTGAATTTTAGTAGGGTCTGTAGTAACCCCTTCTCTAGAAATATAGTGACCAAGGTATTCCACCTTAGAAGTAGCAAAACAACACTTTTCCCTTTTTAAGAATAGATGCTGTTCACGGATGACTTGGAAAATAGTATGAAGATGCAACACATGGTCTTTCAAAGAGGGACTATATATGGGAATATCATCAAAGAAGATAATAACAAACCTCCGTAAGTAGGGATGGAAGATATGATTCATTGAGGCTTGAAAAGATGCTGGAGCATTTGTTAACCCAAAGGGCATGACTAAATACTCAAAGTGACCAGCATGAGTCTTGAAAGCAGTCTTGTACTCTTCTCCTGGCTCCATTCTCAGCTGATGATAACCAGATTTTAAATCTAGTTTAGAATACACTGAAGAACCACCTAACTCATCCATTAAGTCTTCAATAAGAGGGATTGGGAACCTGTCTTTTATGGTTTGTTGATTCAACCTCCTGTAGTCAACACAAAGTCTCCATGATCCATCTTTTTTTCGAACTAAAACTGCGGGTGAGGCATAAGGGCTATTACTAGGTTGGATGACACCTTGAACTAGCAGTTCCTCGACTAACTTATCAACAATATCCTTCTGGATGATAGAATATCTGTATGGCCTCATATTAAAAGGGTTTGAACCGTCTTTTAGAGGGATTCTGTGGTCAAAACCTGATCTGAGTGGAGGAAGCAGTTTCAGGTCTTCAAAAATGTCAGAATACCCAGCAATGAGTTCCTCAATCTCCCCTGGTAATTTGTGATCCAAAGTTGCTGCCACATGTACATTACAAGTAGGAACACCTAGTTGATGATTGGACCTGTCCAAGAACAAAAAACACATCTGGGTACCTTGTTGCACAGCCTAAGTAAATGATTTGTTGTTGATCAGTTTAATGCCTGAAGGTTTGGCTCCTCTCAACACAAACCTCTTACCTTCCATGGAAAATTCCATTTGCTGTTTGTTAAAATCCCAAATGATAGGACCAAGTGAGGTCAACCATTGAATTCCCAATATCAAATCACAGCACCCCAGAGGTAAAACTAACACATCAGTAGCAAATTTGGACTGCTGCAAATGCCAAGAAAAACCCTTGCAAATATAAGTAACTTGCAGTTTTGTTCCCCCTCCTGCTGTGACAGTCATGGGAGATATAGGCTCTAATTTGCACCCCAGTTGCTTGGCTAAATCCAAGTCTAGAAAATTGTGTGTGCTTCTACTATCAATTAGAATTTGCAGCATCTTCTTATTATGCAACCCACTGACCCTCATCGTTTGGTAATTGGACACTCCTGTCAAGGCATTTAAATAGGTTACTAAACCCTCACATCACGAACTTCTATAACTATTAGGCCCAATAGCCCATATAAAATTAAATCAACATAAAATTAATTATTAATATAAGCCCACATGAAGATTTTTCTACCATATTTTTCTTATAATAAGTAGATGTGGAGTAACAATGATGTAAAATTAGATATGTAACAATGCACAACCTTTTTTGAATCGTTGGATGTACTTTTCTACTTGTGCAAAGTCAAATTACAATTTTGGTGATTTCTAAGTTGGATTTGTATCTTCTAAGGTACCTAGTATACTCTAGAGAATAAAGTGCAAGTAGTAATCACTCATAAAAAATATATATTAAAAGAATGGGTTTTAAAATATTCATAGTTTGTTATCTACTTAGTTACACAAGTGGAAAGAGTTCGGTCACCTTAAGCATTTTGTCTCGGGTTCAATATGTATGGAAAAAAAAACGCAGTTGGAAGGGGTTCGTACTTCACGTGCTAGACCATATCCCGTATGATTAGTTGCTTACTTTCCAGGTGAAAAAATAATTTTTTTATGTCACTTTTCAAGTAGACTTGTCAAACAATTTGTCCCGAGAAAAGAAAGGGGGGGCTGTAAATAGCAAGACCAGAAAAAATTGTCAAGTCGGCCGAATTGCGTAATCAACTAGCCAAATTTATGCTCAGGGCAATTTATTTTGTTAGACTAGGCTGATAAAAGAATGGAATTGTGACTTTGGGCCTGGCCTGCAAATAGACTGAATTATCAGGCAAACAGACTAGGCCCAAATTTACAACTCTACTTACGCTGTGTAGGTGATAACCCAAAACATTTATTGCACAAATTAACATAAAATTCAATGACTCCTTACATTAGTTGTACTTTTTTTGTTTAAAAATTTGTCCCTTAGCATTTTCCAGTAACAACCAGACAATTCCATTCTTAGAAAAATAATGCAATGCCTTTAAGATTATGGGCTATGTTAAAATAAATAAATAAACTTGATTATTTTGTAGATTACCAAACTTAATTCACAGTTAATACATCTATTCTTTAAAGCTTTTCTTGATAAGATTTTTTTACTAGAAATTGCTTCAAGCCACAAATATATGAAATAAAACCTAATTCCTCTTTAACTATATATTGTTGGGAATTCAAGTATGAGTGAAGAGATATTATAATGAAAAGGAATAGACTATAAGTCGTATAAGTGAAATGACCATGCATATAATGCTTTAAGGTTTTTGATTACCAGAATTTTAATTTCTCTTTCAATCTTTAACAATCAAACATGTACGAATACATTTGACCCTAGAAAAAAGTGTTTGGTGGTCTTGTTATTTACAAAAGAACGATTTAGAAACACTCTTAGCATCTAACATATTGTAAGTGTTTGCTTGTCAGTTGAACATAATAAGCACGCCTTCAAGTAAATCCTCAGAGTTCCTTACTTAAATGAAAGGTCATTCCGCGATCATATGTTTAGGATATGTACTAGGCCATAGTCCATAGAATACTCAACTAACTTTATATGCTCTTTTCTGTAGGCGAAAAGTTAATCTTCATTATGGATATTTAACAAGTTTTCTAATCAGGAGTTTCATCATTCTAATGAAAAAATGCTTAACTATAATGATACCTGCCTGCTGCCTTCTTTACTCCTTCATGTCAATCACACTTGTCTAGTTCCTTTACATCAACAATTGGCCCACGATCATGTTTGGTTATAATGCCTCTCTACGTTTTCTAGCTTGCTTTTCCTATGGGTACTAATGTGGTGGCCCTGGACAGCTCTAGCAACTAGCCCTATCATTTTATCATCTCAAAATGCATCATACTTAGCCTCAAGTTTATGGTTTTCGATTAAAGATGCCCAAAAGAAAGGGGGCCATTGAGTCTTTATATATACAACCCCACAATGTTCTATTATGGCTAGCATGTGGTTATCTCTCATCTGAATCTTGAGCTTGTTAGTTGTTTTCTACAATCAGAATGTATTTGCAAATCAACTTTTCAATACCAAGTAGGCCCCTTAGCTTGCAACCCGGTAGCGTTACAAATAAAGATATATGCGCATATCTAAACCGCACTTTCCAACGTGATATCTCATTGCTCAATTCCTGTCCACTAGAAACTTCTCTGTATAAAAGCATACAACAAAGATATTCACACACCACAAATTTTATATTATTTTTATATTTTGTTAACGATAAGTAAATTCTTAATTAATATAATATATCATTTGGTTAATAAATTTTGATAATCAATTACTTATAAACTAATAATCTATTAATATATTTAATTAATCAAAAATTTATTTATCATTAACCAAGTCTGTAAGTAATCAATACACAACTAGTAATCTATACACAAGCTAGTAATATATCAGTTATATGACGGTAGCAACCTGTACTCTAGGATATCTGTATATACACAACTACGTGCCTTGCTTCTGATTCATATTTTGGGTCAATTTGATCAAATGGGTACTTAATGATGCACACGATGCCACTTTCTTTCTGTCCTCTTTGCTAATTTAATTATATATCTACAGCTCCATGAAAACCTTCTGTTTAATTGGGTCGGGTATACTCTATTCTTTAAAGGCTTTTTCTTTTGTGGAGAGGAGTAGTGGGGTTCAAAAATCATGAATACATGGTGATTTAGCATGTCTCTGTATATATGAAATTATGAATACATGCTTCCTTACCCATATAAATATTAGAAAATGCGCAGCTGAATTTTCATCCTGTTAAATTCATCTCCTAGATAATTTGTGTTCTGAAGATCCCATTAGCATATGGCTTCCAACTTCAATCTGTCCCCTTCAGATGCACATCCTGAGACAATGGATATCCTTTCACGTCCATGGTGCAACTTTGCTGTACAAGCTCTACAGCCAGAGCCACAAGATGTATCAGTTGTTCTAGTTGATAACCCAATGAAGCAATTGGAGGGTAGCCCCAAGGCTCATCCCACGGTGAGTGAAGCTGCTAAAACTGTTCCAATATTCTTCTACATTCAGTTTCTTCAACCTAATCATTCATGTCCAATATCTCTGAAACTCGCAGAATATGGAAAAGAGTGCTAGAATGGACGATGCAGACTTCAGGTCTCTACCGCCATGGAAGTCTAATGATGTGAGGGTAAGAAATTACATAACAGAAAGCACCTGATTCCATATTGAGAAACAACTTTTCAGGACTATTTTTATTTTTATCTTCTGCTTTTCCAGTCGTGGATATGGATGCAGCAAGCGATGCATCCTGAATTAAATTACAACTATTTCCCAAAGAAATGTGTATGTAATCTTTTCTGTCAATCTCATAACGACAGCTAAATGCTAATTTACACGCCATTAGTAAGTTTGTTACGGTTATCATGCAGATGACATGGAAGCAGATAATACCACTGAAAAGTGCCTCAATCAAGAAATGGTTCAAGGAAATAAAGCTTAGGAGGAAAGAAGAAAAGAGACTGCAAACGGCAGAGGTGCATGCAGCAATATCAGTAGCAGGGGTTGCAGCTGCTCTTGCTGCCATTGCTGCAGAAATTTCAAAAAAGGAGTCCAACGAAGACAGAGAAGCAGCAGTAGCCTCTGCGGCTGCCATGGTAGCAGTCCAGTGTGCAAAAGTAGCTGAAACAATGGGGGCAAAGAAAGAGCAGCTTAGCAGTGTCATTGGTTCAGCCATGAGTGGCACAAGTGCAGGTGACATCCTAACGCTCACAGCCGCAGCTGCAACATGTAATCTGCTGATCTTCACGCCCCCTTTTAACTTTTCTTTTATATTGGGGAGTACAGATGCATGACTTGGCAACAGACTTGGGAGCTAAAAATGTCTACAACAGATGATTGGGTTGGCAAAAATGTCAAAATTCCAGCCCCAATCGAAATGGGATAGCTCTTAACATGACCCTTCCCCAAAAGAAAGACACCTTTTTAGGTCTATTTCCTTTTTCTTTAGGTATATGTGAAGAAATTTGTAGGCTAAGTAAAGTACACTTCAACCAACTACACAAACAGATGATTAAGATGATTGAGGAAACAGATTGAATTCAGCATTGCTCCCTTTTCATATATGTGATTCTGTTTGGCGTCCATGAACCATACTTTAGTTGTGTATCTTCTTCCATTGCTCAATAAAATATGTTGGTTAACTGCAGCATTAAAAGGAGCAGCCACACTTAAAGCAAGATCAGGATGCAAAAACAGATTAAGTGGGGGTGTGCCTGTCTCGCCCATTGAAGACAACAGTGATTTGGACTTGGACTTCCATAAAGGCAGATCAATTCTTGCTCAGGGTGCTGAGTTATATGTGGAAACACCAAAAGGTACATTAATGCAATGAAAAGCCTAAGAGGCATGATTCCTATCCATTAGCTAATTTAAACTAACCCACCATCAGGCCAGTTATAATTATATATCCTAAAGAAGGAGAACTATTAAGCTTTAGAAGCTTTCCTGATTTAGGCTTACTCCAATTATGTGTAAACAGGGAACTACATGATGAGATCAGTGTCTGTCGTCCTAAACAGTGAAGCCAAGGTCAGATTTCAGAACTATAGGCTACTTATTATTTCTATCTTCTTATTTTAATTGGGTCAATAGGATTATGAATTAAAAACTGATCCAGAAAAATCATAAAAACTACTTGCTATGGACTATGGACTGACTCTGTTACTGATAACTACGCTTGAAAACAAAGAAAAAAAAAATGAATAAATGGCACTATAAAATTTATTCATCTGTTCATGTTAACTTCCAGCCTTTTCAATTATTGACACTTATAGACTTGAAATCCTGACCCTTAGTTTTTCATCTTGCAATTGAACTTAAAATTGACATAGATATTGGTAATAAATCCTATGCTTTTTGGTGAATCTGTACCCTTGTCTATTCTAATTCTTGATGCTCACTCTAAACTACAGGTTGTACTTAAAATGAGGAAACATAACCTACTGAAAAGCAAGAAGGAAAGTATGTGTTTTTGTTTTTTTTTTTTTCTTTCGTACCAATATCTTCTTTTTCTGATCCTATTTTTATATTAAAAATAGAAGGCACAATGACTTGTGGCACTGGGTTCAGGTATTGTGCTGAATCTGCATGCGGAGCTCTATAAAGATTCAGAAGCTGAGGATGCTGACACATGTTATCTGATTGTTTTAACGACAAGAGAAGGCACATTCAAGCTGGACATGGCGGATGATTTTCGTCGTTACAAGACATGGACCACAACCATCAATCATATGCTGACGCTCTCCACTTCTTTTGCAAAATATGAGCTCCAATTCTGCTGAAACTAATGTTGTCAGCACTTATCTTCTGTATGATTGTATCCATTTGCATGTTTCTACATTATATATTTTTAAGTTGTAACTATTACAAATGATCACCTCTGCTATTAAACTAAAAAATATCTGTGATCTGTCTTTCAGCAAAAGAAAGTAATTTGTACATATTACATATCACTGACACTAGGCCTTCTTCATCAAGTTAAGAACCTGCTTAATGAACAATATAATGAGCATGGACAGAGGGCCTAAGAGTTCAGATTGTTAGAGTTTAAACAGTTTATTTCATAAGTTTGATTATAATTGTAAGAAACGCTCGCACTGCTTTGTGTAGAGGGTGTTCTACGGTGGCAATTTTGATATGAAAAATTGTTTGTATTTTAAGAGTGATACATTCAATAACTTCAAATTTTATTGTAAAGTTTATCTAATGACATAAATTAAATTTATGTCACATTATGTTTTGATTGCATTGCTGCATTGAGTATATAAAACTTCTCCTCAATATGATTTGATGGTTTAGAACCCTAGCTAAGTTGGTAATGTCTAATTCGCTGGCCTGGGCAGTTACTTTTGTCCATTAGACATTGATGTGTTTGTCGGCCTCAATGTGCTTTGTTCAAATAACATAAAATAACTTATAGTGACGATTTCTTTCAAAAGGCATGTGCTGTGTGCGCGGCTGTAAGTCTAAATGGGTTGGATACCCATATTAGGTGAGGTGTTTATGATGGACTGATTCATATCCATGTAATTACGTAATAATAGATAATTAATTAATTATTATGAATTAATTAATCTGTATTACTGTAAAAGGGACTCTCCAATTTGGTATTCATTTGTTTATTTTCCAAAAATGTCATTACTATTGATTAAAATAATAAAATAGATAAAATTGTAAATTTGTCATGTTGGAGGTTATCATGTTTCTCCCTTTTCAATATCCTCTGACTCATTTTCCTCTTTCTAAGTAACCTCTCCCTCAAAGGATCTCGGGAGGCAACCTTGCTCAAAATTGCTGGTTCATCATCTCTATGGAATTGCACATGCAAATAGCCAAGGTGAATGAATGGATGCAACTCTTTTTCTCTCTCGTCCATGCTGTGCTGGTTGTATGCTGTGCTGGTTGTGACTTGGCAACTCTCTTTCTCTCCTCTCTTCCTCCATACGGTGCTGTATAATGTATGAGGTTCAATTTGCGAGCACACTAACATAGGCCAATGAGTTGATGTGAGGTAAATTAAACTCACTGTTTTGAAACTCCTTTAAATAATGGTCATTTTAAACCACTCTATTTAACCTACAGCCCATTATGGACGAGCTTAAACAAGTCAAACTGATCCTTTTGATATAAGCAACAGCTAACAGAGAAAATTAGAAACGTAACACAGTACACAGGAGGCCAAGACTTGCGTATGGCAAAACTTTACATATCTTCAATATTTCTTTTGCTTTTGTTAGCTTTATGTTGCTTAATATATAAGCTATGCCTTTGTAAAACATACGTACTGTATCACTGCATATAGAACAACTGTCCTTGAGTTCTTTAGTTTGCCTGTTTGCTACGTATAACTTTGCAGTTAGAAGTAGAGACTTCAAACTTCCCAGCTGTGAAATAGAAATGGCTGTGAAGAGGGGCAACCTAGTGAAGATAAGGATCTGCGCGTAGGATTGTGGATCCAGCTGCCCCTAATCTACGCATCGACTAGCACGGATTTTTTGTTCTCCTGAAAACTGTGAATTTGGCATCAATGCCGTTTTTAAGTTCTGACCTCAACTAACTATATGGAAATTGTGAGATGCCCCTAACATCATCCAGCGGCTTTCTCACGTTGAAGCAAATCTCAAACAATATTTACATTTTACTCTATGTAGGATTTATCATAAAGTTTAACCAGTGAGCCTGAACAGAATGGTGGTTACCTTGGACTAGGTATTGAAGGTTAATCAGTGAGCCTGAACAGAATGGAAGATGATTTCTAATCAGAATAGTTTGTCACGGCTCCATGTTAGTTTTCAAATCACATATATGTAAGTGGAATTTGTAGCCGAAAAGAAAAGCTAGCTTGGGCTGAACAAGGGTGGAATTTACAGGCCCATGTGAACTACCAACGGAGGATGATAGTTTGGAATCATGGATAGAACGTTGGACTTGATTGTGTACTGCTGATATTGGTGGGATAAATGAAAAGTAAAGAAAGACCAAAAAGAAATCAGCATCCACTGCCGGTGGCAACAGATTGATTGAGTGAACAAAACCATGACTTCCTTCCCTCTGTGTGGGAAGATGATCGCCTAAATCCAGAACCAGAACACCTAGCCAAATGTTTCCTCAAGTTCCGGCTCACACTGCATGGAACTAAGGAAGAGCTAACGTCTGCTCTCAAGCAAAGGCTGGGGTTCATTCTAAATGATGGGAACTTCTGGCAGCTCAGCGAGCGAAATTGTCTGGATGGGGAGATCCGGGAGCCACGGAAGGCTGGTTTGCAAAATGGGGTCGTCATGTCAGTGGAATCCTCCAGCACCTCACTGGAACATGAGCAAAATGTTAGGGACAAATTTGTTCCCCTTTGGATTTCCTTAGCCATTGGTCTTGTGTCTGGAAGCCTCACAAATGAAACTATAGCATGCCGGCAGAGAGGACACGCAATTGAACCTGAGGGGCCATGAGTGGTGGTTGAGGTAGGGTTTGTAGAACAAAGATACAAAGCACATTGTGTGCAGAACTCGTGATCACAACCTGCATCATCAGACGTATGGAATTTATATATAATATAACTTAACAGTAATTCAAGACAATGGAAATGAATAACTATATGAACACAAACCAACAGTAATTCAGCTATTATATATTTATATATATAAATATATGAGCAAGTAGAAGACAATATTATGCAAACAAACCAACAGAAATAGAAGAGAACGGGAATACATTGATTTGACACCAGATACATTGATGGAAGGAAAGCAATGCGCAATGGCTAATGGGAAAGAGAAATGATTGTGTCAACTGTTTTAGGCACCATTAAAAGACACGACCCTCTCTATTTACCATTGATTCAAAAAGTATCCAAAAAGAAGCATAGTTGTTTTCTTCTCTTTGGTGTTAAGAATGCGTGGGTAGCATTACACTTTATTATTTACTCTTATAATTTGAGCAATATAATCTCTCTCTCTCTCTCTCTCTCACTCACTCAATCTCTCTCTCTCACCATCTCCATTTCTATGATAGCACACTGGGATGCCACATGCAACCTGTAGTATTGAATTCATGAGAGCACACAATAGAAACCAAAACCATGGTTGGAAGCATACCCACTGTCCATCATACCTGACCAGCTACTACCACTTCTGACCATAGATATCGTAAATAAAATAGGTTGAGGATCCCGCCTTATCAGGTAATGCTATTTAAACAATGCTTTATACATATCAAAATTCACACATTTAATATCATTAGATTTAATTATGGATTTGTGCAGTGTCATATCAAAACTTTCCTGCAAAAATTCCTACGCAATCCAATGTTTTTACACCCTTGTTTACTTTTGTTTTTTTAAGCGTCGTTCATATAGCTTTTCTTCTTCAGTATTAGATCGTGTTTCCTTGGCAATACAATTGTCCCAACAGCACCAAAAAACATTAAATTAAAAAAAATGCAAACGTTTTGTTCAAAAGGATAACTCAAGTACTATATTTAAAATATCTAATCACTCACCACATATCAAGCATTTATACTAATCAGTAAAGAAACAGATGCTTATTTGTCAAATTAAAAGGTATATACCTTCTACAGCGACCATACATTTCCTTTCCAAACAAACAGCACATGGATCTTGGCATGTTGATGCTGATTCACTTGTGTTCCATCCACATTCTCTGTTAAGGAAAATCACAGCATAAACAAAAAAGGGGAAGGAGGAGCAATAGTAACCCTTTGAATATCCCAAGTGTCAGATGAAGTCAACCAGCTCAATCAAATTAAGTGGTTAAAATTTTGTACTAATTTTACTCAGTATTGTCAGGATATAGTATTGGCTTAGTTGTAGAAAAAAAATGTGCATGCAAATATTAGTAGTGTTTGCTTTCACTGCACGAACTCCTTAATTTCACCAAGCAGGCAAATTAGATGGTGCGAACAACTTCACTAATGATGGTTTGGCAGAGCACTTAAGATAATTCCACCAAATATATCTCTACTTGATGTAAACTATAAGTAAGAAGATCATAGTACTTCTACAAATCCAACCTGTTAGCTAATCCGGAGACATCAATCATGCTGTATATCAAAATGAAATTAATGAAACTAAAACGGACTTAACACATATAACTAGCAATCTAATCACATAACAAGCAGTCAGGGAGACAAATATTTGTGTAAGCTTTCCAGAATATAATTGAATTTTGTCAATAAGGATCCCAAATTCCATCTATAACTGATATAATCATGCTTGTTTCCCCATTCAAAGCATAATTCACTTGCTGGATGATTTGGAGTCAGAGCAGACTCCACAAATTCATGGAAAGAATTATGCTTATTAAAATCAGTAGATGCTAATTTCTACAAAGACAAAATTTTCAGAGGGTTCTCCCAAGGAGGAGCAAAGCAGATAGCATTCAGAATTACTGACATCAAATTTAAGGATTATAAATTGATAGGAAAAAATTGGTTGAACTGGTAAGAGGATGGCACCGACTGGACATACCTTGCAATTCTCACAATGCTCATAAGTGGAAGAGATAAATATGGTGAAGGAAGAACTTGTAACTGGTCTACTGGACGTGTGTTTAATATGTCCTCAAGCCAGTTTCTATGCCAGGAACGAGCAACCATCAAGGGGGTCCAACTTCAAACAAAAATCATATAAGGAGTAAGCCAAAAAGTTTGAACTCCATCAAAGATAAACAAGAGCTTTAGGCAATATAAAATTCTGGTTGCCTCATCAAGATGCAACTATGCATGATAGGCACTACTTTTATGAAAGATTCCATTGGTTTTTATTAGGAGTGGGCATAGTTAGGTTAGGTACGAAAAACTGAACCAAAACTTAGTCAACTGAAAATATGGTGTGGTTCAGTACAACAACAACAACAAAAGCCTTTTCCCACTAGGTGGGGTCGGCTACATGGATCAAACGACGCCATTGTGCTCTGTCATAGACCATACTTTCAGATAAACCATTGATTTCAATATCTTTTTTAATGATATCTTTTAGTATTGTCAGTGGTCTACCTCTACCTCTCTTTAAGGGACTATCCTCCAACTTATCAATTCTTCTCACCGGAGCTTCTATTGGTCTTCTCCTCACGTGATCAAACCATCTTAGGCAAGACTCTGTTATCTTTTCATCAATGGGTGCTACTCCAAATTTCTTTCGAATGCACTCATTCCTAATTCTATCTCTTCTTGTATGTCCACTCATCCAGCGCAACATTCTCATCTCTGCAACCCTTAACTTATGCTCATGTTGACATTTTACCGTCCAACATTCGGTACCATAAAGCATTGTCGGTCTTATAGCTGTTCTATAAAATTTTCCCTTTAGCTTGAGAGGTATCTTGCGGTCACAAATAACACCCGAAGCATTTCTCCATTTTGTCCACCCAGCTTGAATCCTATGAGTTACATCTCCTGTAATCTCTCCGTCATTTTGTATAATAGATCCAAGATACTTAAACCGTTCAACTTGTGGAATAATATGATCACTAATTTTCACTTCCAAGTCGAGCTAGATCGCTTTTGTTAAACTTACATTCCATATATTCTGCTTTACTCCTACTTAGTCGAAACCCATGTGATTCTAAAGCTTCTCTCCATAGCTCTATTTTATCATTTATTCCTTGTCTCGACTCTTCCACCGGGACTATATGTCGTGCGAAAATCATGCACTGAGGCACTAGATCTTGGATGTGTCCACTAAGTACGTCCAAAATCAAGGTGAAAAGATATGGACTCAAAGTTGACCCTTGGTGTAATCCTACAGTAACCGGAAAATCTTCTGTGACCCCGCCATCCATTCGCACACAAGTCATGACCCTATCATACATATCCTTGATAGCTCGAATATAAGCAACACGAACTCCTTTCTTCTCTAGTGCTTTCCAAAGAACTTCTCTTGGTACCCTATCATAAGCCTTTTCCAGATCAATAAACACCATTTGGAGGTCTTTTTGTTTCTTTCGGTACCTTTCCATCACCCCTCGCATAAGGTATATTGCCTCCATGGTTGACCTCCCTGGCATAAAACCAAATTGATTCTCCGAAATGTGAGTCTTTTGTCTTAATCTCCGTTCGATTACTCTTTCCCATAGTTTCATAGTGTGGCTCATGAGCTTTATCCCTCTATAATTAGCACAATTTTGTATATCTCCTTTATTCTTGTAGATAGGGACCAAAGTGCTTCTTCTCCACGCATCTGGCATTCTTTTAGACCTCAAAATCTCATTAAACAGCTTAGTTAGCCAGGTTATGCCTTTCTCCCCTAAACACTTCCAAACTTCAATGGGAATATCATCTGGTCCAACTGCCCTCCCATTGTCTATTCTCTTTAGTGCTTCCCTTACCTCAAATTCTCGAATCCTATGATAAAAGGTAAAATTTTGGTCTTCCTCACTAGTTTTTACAATCTCAGAGTTTCCACTTGTTCTATATTCGTCATTTAATAACTTGTGAAAATAACTTTTTCATCTTTTCTTGATCTCCTGTTGTGTAACTAAAACTCTATCATCTTCGTTCTTTATGCACTTCACTTGATCTAAGTCTCTTGTCTTCTTTTCTCTACTTTTAGCAAGCCTATATATGCGTTTTTCCCCATTTTTTGTACCTAAAGATTGGTAAAGCCCCTCAAAAGCCTTAGATTTCGCCTCACTGACCGCCTTCCTAGTTTCTTTCTTTGCTACTCTGTATTTTTCCCGATTCTCTTCATTATTACATGAGTGCAATGCTTTAAAGCACTCTCTTTTCGTTTTAACCTTCTCTTGAACATTTGTTTCCCACCATTTTTGAAAAGAAAATTGAACCAATGTAAACCGGTTATTTTGTTTCAGTTTACCGGTTATGTATGAGATGATGAAATGATTCATTTAAAGCTTTATTCCTTTTGGTTTGACAGAGACTCTCTTGCGATCTGAAAATTAATTCATTGGTTGATGACAAATTAGAAAGTATATATATGAAAAATTTATCAAACAATAAGATGGAATCAAAATCGTTGGAGAAACCAAAAATGAAAGAGAAATAAGATTTCACAAAAGAACAAAAATCTTAAATGAAAGATTTCAATTACAGATCTCCTCAAACGGTGGCTAAACAAAATGATGGCAAACAAAATTATAGCTGAATGCAGTGGCTTCAAATCGAACATCGGTGACTCAAGCACTTGAAGCTTAACCTATGGAAGTCGATCGAAAACGATGAAGTTGAGAAGGATGAAATTGAAAACGATGACTCGAGTTTCACCCATTGAACCGTATATAGAGGGAGATGAATTGGAGAGATTCGAGAAATAGAAAGTTTAGAAACAGCTATATGAGTCAGATTATTTTTCAAAAAAGTAGTTTCGGTTAACTGTGGTTAACCGAATTATATATATATATATATATATTATATAAAAAAACTGCATTGATATAAAACCGATTCAAATGGTTTAGTTTTTTTTGGTTCGGTGTAGTTCAGTTTGAAGGTTTGGTTCAGTTTTTGCTTTTTTTTGTTCACCCCTAGTTTTTATTCCAATAAGACAGCAGATATTAAAGGATTCTTGATAAGAACGCAGTCAGAAGACACTTAAAACTGTAAATAAAAAAGAGCAGGAACTTACAAACCCAAATTATAATGAATAATAATAATACCATTGATAGGATCTGGTCCAGATTCACAAAATAGAAATGATATGTATAGTGATTATATCCTCTTCTGCTACTGATATCAGAGAGATATCAGTATCAGTGAGTCAGATTTATGGGAAATATGAACACTAAACAGAAAATTACAAGATAACTCAGGCTTTCAAGAGTCCTAGTCTCTCCCTTCCCATTTCCTTCACTCAGTATTTGCCTCCCTCTTTCTATTTTCCTCTCTAGCTCTTATTCCCACCCCTTGCTTGCCATGCTCCCTGCTGCCACGTGTGCAGCAGGTAATTACATGAAGTCACACCTCTCACACTGCCTATGTGGGAATTAAATCCCCCGTTACCTCCCCTTTTCATTTTTCCTAAAATACACCTTAGTAATCTTAGGGTGCCTATCAACCATACACAATTCCTATGTTATGACAATGATTGCATTTTAACTAATAATCTGGAAATTGGAACCATTATCAGCCTTATTCAAGCTGAACATTACCAACAATCCTCAGAGATTACTATAAGGCTAATTTCTAATCAAGGTGATAAGTAATGCAATAAGAGGCATATACGGCTAATTTTTTAAGCACAAATTCACAAGAACAATCATATCAAAGCCCAGGCAGGAACATGGATCTTCTCAATCTAAGAACATCAAGAATAAATTCAACTTAGTTTTCTGGTCAAAAGCCAAGTGAGTTGGTGTCAAGCTTTCTATAAGTTAACAATTTTATAATAGTTAGAAGTAAAGGGGGGCAGGGAGTCGTATGGCTCCTCAGGCAGAGTATAAAATTTCCAATCAACTATATAGAGCAAAATATTTATATCTTTACCATGCCGGGCAGTAAATAGGGTAAATTCATCACAAATGAAAAGTAACAGAGACATTGCAATACTTACCCATTTGCATTTTCAGCAGTCAGACTAGCACCCTTGGCAATCAAAAGCTGAACCAAACAGATGATACACAAGAAAAAAGGAAAGTAAATTCAATACGAAGACCAGTAATAGAGCCAATTTTGCATGTTCATTTGGAATATTAATAAATTTTCAGTTCCAAAAGTATATTTTTCTTCAAAAGGAAGTAGAAACATACTTGACAGCACTGTGCATTTCCACCACATGCAGCATAATGGAGGGGAGTGCTCCCAGCACCTGCAAGTAAGAATAGACAGCAGTGACTAGGGACAAAACTAACAGAATTACCTTAAACTTATGGGACGTTATATGTTTTAATTTTTCAATCACTTTTGAGTGTTCAAACTTGAAGGCTTGATGCACAAATAGCATTAGCAATTTCTCTTATACAATAGGAGGAAGGGACAGGTAGCCCAAATCTCTCTCCATCTGTTTAAATTTGATGGATGTGTGCTTGATACTATACACAGTCCTATAAAAGGAAATAATATATTTTCTCACGTATCAACTGAAAAAGTAAATATTATGTCATCTTTACTATCACAGAAGTTTGCTTTGATAATATTGATTCGATTATAATTATAATAATTTGGTTTGGCAACAAAAAAGCTTGATTTTCAGAATATAATGGGTACACTATCAACAAACTTCTTTCCATACAAGTATTAAAAGTAAAATTCTGCAAAATTATTATCAGTAGAGCAGGACTACTGTATATGCAAGCATATATAATGATGGCTCAATATATGCTTCTTACTAGTGCTGCATGTAAGTCACACTACCAAGTTTAAAACAGAGATTAACATTGGGAGAAGCCCACTCAGACATTAAGGGATGCTTGTATGGAGAGGTTTTGACCTTCACTCCGCCTGCTTGGTAGAAGGTGGAAAGTGGGTGACAAATCATTCAGCTTACTTTCATGCTATAGGATTAGAGGTAAAAAATGTGGGCCTAGAGTAAAAACAAGTTGCATTCCACTTTTGACCACTCCACATTTTTGTTGTAAAAGCAAGTGTAAAATGATTTTAATTCCAAATTTTGCACCTACTCAGTTTCAGTTCAACCAAGCATATCCTAAAATTCTTCCAGAAATTGAATGTCCAAGAATATTAATGAGCAATGACTAGACTTTGAAGAATTGATCATAACACATGAATTGAAAAAAGAAAAAAGAGGGAGACACAAGAAGGAAACAATCGACGGAAAACAGTACCATTATCATCTAATTATATATAAATACTGATGTTCCAAAGCAAATATTTGAAATCACATTATCACTTGAACTGGAAAATGCCAGACAATTACCAATTAGGTCAATTGTAGTTCCATCCTCCACAGTAACCTCAGACACAGAAGCTCCCAAGTCTAGCAGTAATTGCACACTTTCAACATGCCCATTCCATGCTGCCATATGCAGAGCAGTGATGCCTCCATCAGCAGTTCTGTTAATTACCTCACGAAGGCCACTTGTATGCAACAATTTAAAGACAAAATTAATTCATTGCAACAGCATATCATGCATGACTGCAAGAGGACTTTTGGGTGAGAGTACCTTTGATCAAATTCTGAGATTGATTCAGGATCATTTGTCTGTAATACATTCCAAAAGTTAGGGATGCTAGGTATGTAGTCTGCAAGGAGGAGCCGAATGCACCTGGAATGGCCATTTAAAGCAGCCAAGTGGAGCGCAGTACCTCCATTTAGATAATCTGCTTTATGAATCTGCAATCCAATTTAACAGCCAATGTTTTACAACTCATTCCACACAAGAATTTATCCAATTGTTTATCAAAAATACAAAATTAGCTGGCAGTGACAATCATACGTTGGCTTTAAAAAGAACCAGGATCTGAACCACCTCCCAGTGACCATGTTGGCAAGCTTGCATCAATGCAGTCTGTTCGCCATATAAAGTAAAAAAAATAAATACATAAATACCTCTTGCTGTAAACTATATAATGCTATTCATATCCAAATTCCAAAACAACACAGCATGCAGCCTTGCACAAAAAACCAACAGCTTTAAACTGTTAAGTAAACAGTAGCAGCGCCACTGAGCAGTTATCTCAATTAGAATTTAGATGTAAAGGAGAGAACATTCAAACAAAACAATATGGCATTACCTGACCACGATAGTTCCTGAGATTGATATCAACTCCAGACTCAAGCAAGAGATATACTATCTACACAAATGCAAAATACAGTAAAGATTTAACAAAAACAAAAACTTTGCAACATCTAATACCAGAAAAAGAAAAAAAAAAGGACAAGAACAAGAGCATTGAATCAAGTACCTCATGGTGGCCATGAGCTGCAGAGTAATGCAGAGGGGAATTGCGAACACCAAAAGTGGAATACCTTGCAAGACGAGGGTTATATTCCAATAAGGCCTTGGCCTCTTGAACGTCCCCATCTCTTGCTGCAGAAACTAAGCGCTCCCCAGATGCAGAACATCCAAAAGAATTCCCCACGAGGCTTAGAAATCTCATGACCCTCAGAAAGCAAAACAACTCCAATTAACTGTTCAGTTCATGAAAATTTGGAATCAGGGTTCCTTTCACAACCTCATAAAGGTCCTAAATTTATCGTTCAGACAATGCACCCGACATGAAATCCTCAAACCTTAATCAATCCGAAATTCTGATATAGAGACTTTGGACAGATCTTCGTTTCATTCCTTTTACCAAACAAACAACAACTCAAGCCAAGTTTCTAAGACATCCTGAAGAATTGGTTGTAACGGTCAAAGCCCACCAACCTCTGAGGATTCCATAGGAGAGAGAGAGAGAGAGACAGGTTCCAGTTGTTTTGCCCACAAACCTTCAAGCCTGGGCAAACAGTGAATCGCTAACTATCAAACTACTTATTTAAATTTAACAATCAATGGTTTTTTTACATATTAATTTAAGTCGTGAACTTCGAGAAACCCAAAAACAAATTTAAAAAAAAAAAAGAAAACAGCGTACCTTTCCAAAAATGTCTATTCTATTCTATCACAATTTGCCAAGCAGAATTCAATATATTCTAAAACGTCATTAATCTGACACCCACTTGGAAATATTCCAACTTGGAGGAATAATCAGCTTCCAAATCTCCACAGTGGAAAACATTTACAGCACCAACATCTGTATATCACACAAAGAAACAAAATCCCCCACCCCACCTCAAAAGGTTTCCCTTGATTGATAAGAATCTGCAATTTTAGATTGAAGGATGAAAATCCAGCTGCACCCAGAACGATAATATGTCCTTTCTGTTGAAAGATTGATCAAACAGGTGCAAATTCATTTACAGTGATGATGACGGGGAAAGATATTTTGCTTAAACTGTAATTTACTAAAAATAAGAAGATAAATGAAAAAAATATATTGAAAGGGTGACTGCAGATTTGGAGAAAGGAAATTGAGAAAAAAGCACTGACTTGTAAAAAAAAATATTTTATCTTGGTTTGAGAATTAAATTAATAAAATATTAAAATTAATTAATTAATAATTTATTTATAATTAATTACATATTAATTATTAAAATAAAGATAAATTATTAATTAATTATAT
The DNA here is from genome assembly GCA_023212625.1 of Styphnolobium japonicum. NCBI lineage: Eukaryota > Viridiplantae > Streptophyta > Magnoliopsida > Fabales > Fabaceae > Styphnolobium > Styphnolobium japonicum. The sequence goes on from JALBWW010000003.1 coordinate 25,808,618, forward strand.
ATAAATTATTAATTAAATTAATTTAAAACTTAATTAATTCAATTTACCAACTAAAATAAAATAATTTTTTTTCAAAAAAACTTCAAATGGCAGCTAAACTTCTTCAGCTAACAATATAACATTTGACTCGAACCAAGAATGGTATCTCATTGGATATTATTAGAGGTGGGTAATGGACTAACTTAGTACGATTCGACCCGGCTCATTGTAGGCTTGTTTTATATAGGTCAAATTTGGTTGGTTTATTTTAACAATGGATTGAGAATATGACCAACTTAGACTTAACCCGTCTTAAGTTCCCTAATTTTATTTTTTTTATTTTTAATAATTTAAATTAAAAAAGTGTGTGTATAAGTGTAATATGAAGTCATTAGTTGAGTTTTTTGGACGCTTTTTGAACATTTTTTAAGCTTTTAGTTAAACATAGAAATTAAATAAGTTAAACATTTGTGTTCGGGTACTAATTGAGAGTATTTTAGTAAAGAATAATTATTAAAAAAATATTGTTAAGCTTTTAGTTAGACATAAAAATTAAATAAGTTAAACATTTATGTTGGGGTACTAATTGAGAGTATTTTAGTAAAAAATAATTATTAAAAAAATATTAGGTCATGAGCTAAGTCGCAAGCTAATCCGCGGGTCAACCTAATCCAATCCACGAGCAAGCTTGGTCTATTCCGCTTAATCCATAGGTTAAACGGACCAGGGCTTACTAATCCTAAATAGTTACGGGTTAAGTATTAGGTTAGTCCTAACTCTTTAAAGAAGTAGGTTAAACAAGTCGTCCTGCTGGCATCTTTTTCAAAGGAAGAATTTCCTAAGATCAACACCACACAAACCAAGGGCCAAAAGTTGGCACCTCAGCTGACTCATCTCCTTCTCCTCTCTCCGTTTGCCATGTTTATTTTCCCCGTCTACTTACACTTATTATCCTTGTTTGTGCAACATAAAAATTAGTTTGCCAACTTAATCACATTTTGTACCAAGTGTTTAGGATAAGGGGAGGATGCCTCGTTTTTATACTTATTGATGATATCACCAGCAGAATTTGAACCTAAGAACTTTATGTGAACACTATTAGATCTTACTTGTCAACTCATTGACTATTAGTTTTTAACTTTGTTGGGCTATAAACATGAGAGTTTATAGGTATATCATGAATAAGGGAACACTCTGACACGATATCATTGAACATATGCTTCATTATCTATTTGAGCTACGATTCTCTTCAACTAACCACTATTCATATACTAACAATAATTAACATTAAAAAAATTAAATATAGTGATTAAAATGAAAGATAATGATGACTCATATAATTTATGTAGTCCTAGTTTATTGGTACAGTACGAGAGTATTGTCTTACACTAGTCTACCAAATAATGTCTCCACTAAAAATATGTAGTGTAAACCAACAATCATTAAATATTTAACAAGTCAATGTGAATATCAATATTCAAGAAAAAAAAACCATGAATGCAGTAGCAACTCTCATGCTAACCACAAGTAACAATTCTCATGCTAAACACAATATTCGTGAAGTAATCCGCTAAATATAAATGAATTATCACATGACACAAAAAAAATGAAAAAATAACAAACAAGCAAAAAAAATAAATTAAGGATTAAAAACATGTTTTAACCTCATGTACTAAAAGAAATACATTGTTAACCTCTAATAATACTATAATTAAGGAAACTAGATTTAAGTAAAAAACTCTCATAATTAAGACATCATTTGTAATTTTTTCATTAAATGTCACGTGTCATATGATAATTCCACAATATATTTAATAGCTTGCTTAATAGAAAGTTAAGAGGGATATTTACACACTTTCAAACCATGAAGTCTAATCCACACGAGTCAAAATTAAAGAATGTAAGCTATACTTTACCGAATTAATTTTATCCATAAGTTAACAAATTTAGTTTTATTGGATAGACATGCCTAGAAGTTGTGCGGACGATAAGACTAAGGGCCTATTTGTATTAATTTTTTTAAGAGTAAAAGTACTTTTTAAAGTAATAAAAGTACTTTTTTTAAAAGTTAAAGAGTTTAAACTTTTAAAAAAAGTACTTCATATATAACAAAAAAACATATGAAATATTTTTTTTAAAAATTTGAACTCTTTAGTTTCTAAAAAAAATATTTTTATTATTTTAAAAAAATACTTCTACTTCAAAATAAATTAATACAAACAGGACGCTAAAATGGCAAATATTTTAACTAGTACTATTACGACAAATGCTTTACATTGGAGAAATTCTTTTTATAAGCTTAATTTACAGAACTTGTACAAATTATAAGAATAATAGACAGATATATTATTATTTTAAATCTATCTATCTATACTATAAATAAAACGAAGTCCCATTTATTGTTCATTTTCATTGTTCATGTACAATCAAATGAACAATAACTACGTGATTTTTACTCTCTTTTTTTTCAATTCAAGTTTACATATATATAAAAGGAACCCTTGGTTGCTACATGTCTCCGTTTCTCAGACACTTTTTCCCCCACCTAAATGCTTCTCTCTTTCCTAGCAATTCGTTTTTTTTTTTTCATCCAACAATGCCAACTCTTCTAAAATTGAAAAAACATCCCATCACATCTCATTTTTTTTCTCGCCTAAATCCTTCTCTCTTTCTTCTGCTACTCCTATATGAGCTGCATTTTAGTGGAGGAGTCCACACGTGGACCACACCACAATCGGACACCACCTCTACACTCAGACCACACTTACGCTCAGACCACTATCATAGTGGGACCACACCACACTTGGAATAGACCACCGCTCAAACCACACTATGCTCAAACCATTAGCATGCTCGGACCACCACTGCGCTCGAATCCCTCAAGCTCCATCACCACCACCTCCTCTTCCTCGTCTTCCTCTCCCTCAAGCCTTTTGTTGACTGGCACAACCGTGACCCAAAACTTGCAATAGATTTGCTCAGAGGCAAGGCTGAGAGCCATCTCCATCCAAGCTCCCTCATTTTTTTCACTCTTAGACACAACACCACTACTGCTCGGACTACATCAGGCTTAAACACAACCACCACTCGGATCATGACCATAGACAAATCACATCACCGCTCGAACGACACCACTACTCAAACAATACCCACGCATAGACCACACCACTGCTTCGACCAAAACCTCAGAACGAAAAATGCAGGGTGGTCGGAGGAGGATGACCACGCCAAACACCACCCACTGTGGTCCCAGAACGAGTCACCCTCTCCTTCCTCTCTTTTTCCTTTTTGTTTTATTAGGCTTAAGTTTTCTTATTTTTATGTTTTATTAAAGTGGTTAAAATGATTAAAAAAAACCCTTACTTCTATATCATGTCATTTTTTATTTTTTAATCTTACGTACATACTGTTCATATACAGTACTATACATTGTTTAATTTTTAAAAAATATTATGTCATGTCCATTTCCTCCATTTAACATTTCTCTCTCCACATTTTTTTATCATTCCAATTTCTTTTTTTACGTTTTTTCTGTTTACTTTATCATCGTTTTTATTTTTGAATATTTTTTATTCATTTTTATACATATACATATGTGTATACTTTTTTTTATATAAATAAAAGTTTGAAAAATGAAAAGAAATAACAAGTATATCTAACATAATCTTTACATACAAAAATTTTATTAAAAAAGTATAATACCACCCATTCAAATAATATAATAATGTATAAATAATATAAAATTTTATATTTATTTATAATTGCATATTTATCAGTGCATTTTTTCTTTCTTGGAATTTCCATTTTTCTTTTTCTTATTTAAAGTTTTTTCAATCTTGTTTTTATGCACTTGGGGTAAGTATTTGGTGTCATATTTATGCGATCTATTTGAATAGTCATTATTTGTTAGTTGTAACTTTATACTTCAAGATTCAAATAGATTCACATGATAATTTTTTCCAATTACTTTCACCCATTATCTCTCAATCTTTTCAATCTGCCTTATTTACCATTGATCAATTTACTTTACTCCATTTTATGTTCAACTTTTTTAATTTTCTATCTTTCAAGGTCATTAATTACTGTTGATTTTTTTTTTCTTATATTACCAATGAATTATTGTATTTAAACATTCCCCTTTCTCCTGTCCTCCATTACTCAATATCTTATTTGTTGATAGAAATTTACAGAAATGAACATTCAATATGCGTTACAGTTTACAAATGGTTTGTATTTTTTATGTTGACAATTAACCTTGGGCCCAATGGTTGAAGACATGTTTCAATGTCCAGCTAGAATTATGCATCCTCGTGATAGTCCATACTAACTAATTATTAATTAATAGTTTATCATGATGATAATGATGATTTAGATTCAAATTGTGAAACATGTGGTATGTTAAGATTTTTTATTTTCTTTATCTAAAATAAATTAACCAAATATTAATTTTTGTGTTTTGTTATATTTCTATTAAGCGAATTTTCTACTAATGAAATTTGCCATCTTGATTCAGCTAATGATGATATGTCTATTTATTGTACTAATTTCATCTAAATATAAAGCTCATGAAGCACATCAAAAGCTTGATTGATTTTCTATTCTCTCGTCTTGACGAGATTAATAGATAGTTATATATTTTGTTAACCTTTTTTTAATTGGCTTTGTAAATTATATTCTAGAAACAACTATCGTTTTGAATTATGATTCAATAAAAATTTCTATCCAACATCTAAATTATTACTTACTACGTTAATTAGTTAAATAAATCAATATAAAATGTCATATGTTCTCAATTAATTATAATATGCTTAGTAATTTGAGTTTGAGTAATTTCCATTTTCTACAATTATAATGCCATACTAATAACAAGTAAAATTAAATAAATTACTCTTTCATGTTTCATTTTTTACTTCATTAATTTAATGTAAAAAAAAATTATTATTATCACATATAATGTTAACATTTGTGCAAATGCACTTGTATAAGATTTTTTTTTTATCAACCATCTTAATTAGCTCTTTATATCGAGTGGCACCGGTATCCCCACATATTAGATCATTTTTTTTTTATGGTTTCCCAGGGTATCCCCCCACCCTTAGGGTGAGAGACTAATCCCTCGAGCGTAGTGGCCTTGCTCTTCCAACGGGGGTTCTCTCCAGGGCTCGAACCGCAGTCCTCCCTTGGGGCCGCAGCGTGACCTATCCACTACGCCAACCCCATGTTGGTACATATTAGATCATTTGGGTCCTTATAAGATTAATCAATAGTCGGTAATTTAGAGTACAAGGATTTTTGCTACCTCTCAAATAGAGCGACTCCTACTGAGATTCAAATTTACATTCTATCTCATGAAAGTGAATCTGCTTCCCAGCTCAACCAACTCTCAGTTGGTGGAACGGTATAAGATCTAGTATAAATAATTGTCAATTACATAAAAATATTTAAAACGATTATTTATTTAATATAAAATGATAGTGTTTTAATTTTTATTGCCCGGTGTCCTTGATAAAGTACTCGTGGAAAGTTGCCAATCTTTTTTTTTTGGGTGGAAGAAAAGTTACCAATTGTGTTAAGCCAACATGTTTATGAATAATAGTTAGCATATTTTGTAATGCGTTGTCTAACCTGGTGGTGGTAGGACACTTGCAGCCTTTCCTGTTTTATTGTCATGGACAGCACATTCCATTCCAAATATAAATAAAAAGTGTGATTGAAAACCCACCGACTATATTGTGTTTTCTTTAATCTTTCCTATTTTATTATATTGAATTTAATTACATTGTATATTATTTATTTTATCCTTAATATTTTTGACGTGCTATTTTAAACCTTTTAAAATGAAACTAAAATGGAATGAAACTAGACAGCCTCGTTGTTCCATTAAAGTGAGCATGTTCATTTTTTACCTTTTTGTGTTTTACATTAATTTTAATAAGCAAGAAGGAAACAAACAGAAACAAAGCTCTGATTAAAACAACAAAAATAGTTTCAGCAGAGAGATTCATACTTTAAAATGACCAATCCAAAATATTATCAAACGTTCTTGTCAGGCTCTTTAATACGTTAAAAAGTTGATTTTTAAATAATTTTTTTATGAAAGAATATTATTTTGATCAGCCGAATAAAATGATCATGAAATTTTTTTTATGGCAAGAAAATACTTTTTTCCGTATTCATATAAAATACTTTTAATGTATTATAGGAAAAATTATCTGATAATTTTGTTTTAATATAAAAGAATTTTAATGCACACTTAAAGGCTTTGTTTTGACTAGAAAAGAAGTAGGGAGGAGAGAAGTAGAGTGAAAAAAGTAAGGAAGAGAGAAGTAGAGTAGAAAATGAATATATTTTTAAGTTATTTTAATTGAGAGAATTATGAGAGAAATAAAAAAGAAAGAAAATTAAATTTTATTGTAAATACATATTTGTCCCTATTTATTTATAAAACAATAAGAAAAAGGGTATAATAGGTAAGTATTCCATTTTTACCCATTTCTTCTCCCTTTCTTTTTAGGAAAGAAATGAAAAAGTTATGGGGCCCACCAATTTTATTTTTCTCTTCTAACCAAACAAGAGAGATGTGTTATTTCTCTTTTCTTTCTCTCTTCTCTAACTCTTTCTTGCATATTTCTCTCAATACAAACACACCATAAAAGTAGTACTCTGAACCAACAAGTGTTAGGTGCAATAACGAGATATATTCCTAAGATGAGGACACAAGTTTAATTTTTGGAGCATGCGATTATTGGGAGAGTCTCTTAATCACGACCGTGCTTGAGTGAGATTAGTCTCATAATACTAGTAACCTGAGAATACTATGAGAAACTAAAAAAAAAGTAATACTCCCACAATAAAGAGCCTTAGTTCAATTGGCACAAAGTCCATTTGATGACTGCTTGATTTTGGGATCAAATTCTACAAAAGTCATTGTGCTTCCACTTTAGCCTACTCCTTTTCACATAAGTCTTAGACCTCCTTTATGACTAAAAAAAATTTGTGCTCCCACAAAATTGTCTTCACCACCCCTACTTAACTATTTAAATAAACTCCGCTCCGCCTATTATAATAAGAAAAAAATCAACAACATTCAATTGTGAAGAGTAGTTTTTCAGTTAAATAATAACTTACATTCTTTAACTTCAATCCATGTCGGGATTAGATTTTAGAATTTGAAAATGTATAAATGATCTCATGAACTTCACATATTATGTGAAAACAACATCTATTAAGGAAACCGTTAAATATATAATAAAATTGACACATGAAACAAAAAACAAATGTTGAAAAATTTACAAATAAAATATTAATTATCAATTATTCTCCAAAATCTAATTTCCCCTTTAATTATGGTATTGTTTGAAGTTAAAATATGTTCTTATTCCTTATTTTTCTATTACTTTTACTCATTTGTTATTTTTCTACTTAGCTTTTTTTTTATGTCATGAGACAATTCTATTTGATATTTAATGATTTACTTAATGAATGATGTCTTTCGCACAAAATGCAAAGTTTATAAATTCATTTGCACATTTTTAAACCCTAAAGAATAATTTGTACATATACCAAAATTAAAAGGTGTAAGTTGTAATATTTTTTATGCAGAAATGACTGAAGAGTAATTACAATTGATAATATATTACATTCACATTCTCCATGCAGCGTGAAATTAAAGTTGATGCATGGACATGGAAAGCGCATGAGAAGAACTCAAAAGAAACAAAATGATCACAAATCATTGTTGACTGGTTTCACCACGTAAGTGCATGTGTCGTCATAAGTAATATAATGATAAAAGAAGTATTGTTTTCATGAGGACTTGTAACTAAAAATTGCTAACTATTAAATTTTAGACTCTTTACTTTATCCAAACAAAATAGAAGATTTGATAAGATTTCCTTCATTCCTTCTTAACTCATTTAATGTTTATGACTTGCTAACCTAAGGCACTAACATATTGGCAAGCCTTTTCCGATGGTCAACCAAACATACATTTCCTAATTCAATTCCCTATATTTCTATGAGAATTCAATTAAAGAAGGATCTTTAAGTACAAACCATAATCTTGATTACACGTGGCTTGATTGAATATGCTTATCGCACAAGCAAAACAACTCACATTCTCAATTGAATGAGATTGTTCATAAGTTATTCAATCTATGACTAAACCCTCAATTCCCTTTTCCAAGTTCAATTTAGGGCTTCCTAATCAATCTACTTGGTGGCCAAACAACTAGAAACATTAAGAACATGATTAAATAAACAAGTCAAATAACATTAAAACAAGAAAGAAGGAAGAATTCAATCCAAACTACATGTAAAGAGGGATTTAGCTTATGGTAGACATGGAAAACACAAATTCAAATAGATTCACCATCCAAAACATGACAAGATTCACAAAGGATAAGAAGAAGAAGAAATTAAATATAAAGAACTATGGTGATTGCTCTCTTGATCTTCAATCTCTAAGAACGTTGATGCTTGGTGGCTTCTCCTTGCCCTTTTCTCTGCTCTCTAAAAATAGAAAAGTCCTTCAATGATAACCCTAAAAAATTTATTTAAAGTTGGGTCCAAAAGTAAAACAAAAGCTTAATTAAATATCTTAAGTGCGACAAGGCGCCACAATGGTGGCGTTTGGTGCCCAGCTTGCAAGCTACAGGATGAATTTGACGCATCAACATCAGTCTTCCACCTTGCTCACCATTTTTAACTATTCAAACGTTCGAACTGCCCTTCGATGTCTTCAGCAAAGTTGTAGGATACCACAGAAAGGTCAACATGTGCGTGAATTTCACTTCATCTCAACAATGGGCTTCCTTGTGGGCTTTCACCTTCAAGAATAAAAATTTCACCAAATAGTAAGCAAATTGTATATGTGTGACCAATCCTTAGATTATAGAACCTACAAGATAGGAAAACCAGAGATAAAATAGTTAGACATAGAGCATGGCACTTGATTGATGCATGTGTATCTTACACTCTTTAAGAGAATTCACATATTGGGCATTGGCACATTGTCCCGAGGACACCCATACCCAAGCAACCATGTTATCAATCTCCCTACTTCTCCACAAAGAAGAGTATGTATCTCTTTCTCATATACCATTACAAGTACTTTCCTTACACAAGATACGCTTATGTATAGGCATGACCAAAAGGAGAAGAAAAAAAAAGAGAAAAATATGACTATGATGCAAGAAGAAAACATAATTTCCAAAAGAACAAAAAGAATAATAGTAATATGCTATAAATCGTGCTTTTCTTAATGAATAGTCCCTTCCCTCAAGAAGAAAAGTTCAAATGCACAAAAACAAGATACAATATCACATTCTAACACATGTTATCACTAAAACAAATAAATAAAGCTTGTGAATCATACATTGACAACAACCTAAACACGTTCCTAATGATAATTAAAGATGACATATGAAAGATCTAATCCATAAGATCTAACACCCCGATTTATTTTTATTGTTGAAAACTAAAAATTTATTTAGACATACATATTTATGTATACAATTATCTTCCTTAAAAGTATATGATTAATAAAAAAGAATGTTGAAATAAATTTTTTTACTTTCACTTTGTAATATCGTTAATTTTGGACACCAATCAAACCATAAATTGATTTCTAAATTGAAATCATGATTTCTATTTTTCTAAAATATTTTCTCTACTCAATAATGAGATTATAATGTTGGAAACATTATTTGGATACAAGACCAATTTTATTTTAAATTTTGGAGGAAAATTGTCAAAAAGTGCAAGTAGTGCTAAGTGTTGGGCAATTTTTATAAATACCTAAAAGTTTGTGGCAAAATTATAAATTTTGTTTTATAAACTTGGCAGCCCAAGAAATGTCTCCCCATTTTCTGTACTTCTTCTTTTCCTTCCTCCTTCACCGTAGCTTAGGTTTTAGTTTTCTTCTTCATCCTTTCTTAATTTCTCTTAGTTTCTTTTAATTTTCACTTCAATTGTTTCTCCCTTCTTACATGAAACCACCTTTATTCAAGATTGTTAATTCTTTTTTCTCTTTTTCCTTCTACAATTTTTAGACTCCAAGTGTTCTTGGAGAACTTATGAACTACCCATTACATTTTGGCATCAATTAGGGTGTTTTAGAGGTGTTTGAAGTTAGTTGATGGTTGGAAGTGACAAGAGGTTGTCGAGACCCGTCAAATAATAAAAATTACTAGTTCACAAACTAATTTGTAGTACAGAGAATGAACCGAATCGTCTCTTAAGGATCCAAAAAGAAAGATTTAATCAGATCAAGATAATTAAAAGAGGGTTTTGATGATTTGAAAAGAAAATATACCAGTTGAATTAAAGAAATGCAATTAGCAAATTAACCAATCCAAGGAAATTTATCGATCTTGAGTTTAATCCATCATTGATCACAAGAAATTTACTTAATTGCTAAGCATGTTCTTGGCCTTAGATCATATCAAGAAGCCTCAACATAATCCAAGAATCCTCTACTAGATAAGCATCTAGGATTTGATTAACCAAGGTTAGATAAAGTAAGCATCATCCAACATAAATTAACTTAAGATCGAGGATTTAACCAAGCTAAACAATCCATCAAAAAACTTTAATAAATTGTTTAGTCTTTGTGATCCTCTTTGAATACATGATAATAAAGCTATGATCACATCAACATCTAAATCAAATTAAGCAATTCAATCTAGATAGAAATCAAAAGAGGAAGAAGAGAAACTTGAATAATAATTAAGCATTATGAACAAGTAAAACAAGATCTCCAAATTAAACATCAAGATGGCTAATCCCTTGGATTGATTATAAGAGCCTAGCCTTCCATGGATGGGAAGGAAGAAGTTAGAAATAAAAGAACAAAAACGAAATTATAAGATGAATGGAGAAGAAGAGAAAGAAAACTCTCACAAAAACTCAAACTTTCTTCAAACTTCCTTAAAATTGAATTATGTATAATACAAAGAGATTGACTCTATTTATACTAATCCTAGAAGCCAATTTGTAATTGAAATAATCTGAATGTAAGCTGTAAAAACATGGAAATTGTCAAATATGGAAGCTTGATGCATGGTTGGTGGGTTGGTGTATGGTTGGTGGGTTTTAGTCAGCAACTCTTATCCGACTTCTAGCTTGATTTTCATGACCTAGACAATGCATTTTGGCTTGGAGGTCTTCATGAAAGTTGTAGCCAATTGTCTCCTTGAAATTTTGGCGTTAGAATCATGCCATTTGGACTTTTAGAACTCCAGATATGCCAAAAACACTGCACTTACCTCAAGTTAGGTTGGCAGAACGTGTTTCCAAATTCAAACCAACTTGTAGCTTCATAATCGTACATAAAATGACATCTATTAACTAAATGGTGTTCAGTGAAGTTGGAGATATGGGTCTTATCTTTCTAATGGCCAAGTTGTAGCTCAAGAGGAGGCTTATATCCCACTATATAGTCTAATATGTGCATACTGCCTAGATTCTCGTGACAGCAAACCCACTCTGAATTGCAAGGCTATTTTGGACCCTTAGAAGTCTGATCCACCTCTTGAGTTCTTCATGAAACTTGTAGAGCCTTGTTTTAGCTTTCCAAAGACACCAAGATCACCTCAAATGGATCACTGAGTCCCAAGTTATGGCCTAACCAAGGAGGAAAGGTTAAAATACATCAAAATCTAAGAATTATTCATAATTTGCATTCAAGCTCAATGAAGCCCAACAATATTAAACTCATCTAAAATACTAATATTGGGCACAATAAACATCTAATAAAGCCTAATACAAGTGTCTCAAATTGATTGATCAGGAAGCTCTCAAGAAACCCACTACACTAGAGGTAAACCTCCTAAACTCTATATTAAGCTTTGAATTGGTGGCTGCCATGGAAGAGAGTTATTCATATTACTGTTCATGTAACAATTTTTCAAGATATTAGAAGAGATAATACAAATTTATGGTTTAATTGGTATGTTTGATGTATTAGTTGAGTTATGATCATCTTATGGATGAATTAACATCTTGGGAAGTGATGTAAAAATAGGGGATTTCATGTTGTATTGGGGGGGGGGGGGAAGATATGCACATGAGGTGTTTGAGAAAATGCATGAATGAGATGAAATTTTGGTATTTTCGTGTAAACTGAACAATGTTCAATAAAATGAGTATAGCTTTTGATTGGAAGATCGGATTGAGGTGATTCCAGTTTCAATAGAAACTAAACTTAGAGGGCTTTAATTCCATATATTATTTGTAATTTTAAGAGTAATAAATCAGTATAGTTTTTATCTCAAATAAAGGTCATTATCCTAAGCTAGCTTGTGTTGTCATGTTTCTTGTTTCCTAGATTCTTCAAGGACTCTTTATCCAAAAGCTTGGAGATCATTTGGAAGCTAGTTCAAGCTTGTTTGGGAACTCCCTAGAGTGAGTGGATGGTGGATATGATGGCAACCATAATTTTTCCTTCACTTTCCTTTCCTACTCTATTCTTGTCTTTAAGCATGCATTTTGATATTCCAAGGCTCTCTTTGAAAGAACTATTACTACCCATTTTGAATGTCAAATCTTGGGGAATCAAGTCTTGATATAATTTGAATTTCAAAGATCTTTTGAAAGTATAATCTATGGTTAGACAAAAGTGGCTATGGTCTTATAATTGATTATGAAAGTTAGATTACATTTGAATGACAAAATGATAGTATTTTGAGCTGAGTTTTGGATATGGATTAATTATCATGTTGATATGAAATCCTGTAAATTTGTATGATTTTACAAAAGCTGGAGTTATGTCAAAAGTGTCATTAAAGTTGATGAAATGCTGAAATTCTACTATGAATCCAACAGTAAGACTACCACGGTTTTAGCACCATTTGAATGACCAAATGGTAATGTATTGAACTGAATTTTGGATATATTATTCTTGGAATACTTATGATTACCCCTGTTAAATTTTATAATTTTTGGGAACTTGTAATTATGTAAATGAAATTTATTTTGAAAACAGCTTGATGCTGACTTGTTTTGAAGAATATGATATATGTTTTTGAATTCCAAAATGCTTGAATATTTGGAATATGAATATGTGTATACTTTGAATTATACAAATATGTTTTTCTTGGGAGAAAACTTTGACAGAATAATGTAGCTAACGGTAGTAGACGTTAGCCTTGGTGCACCTTGGTCCGAACCTCAGCTAGCAGGGGTGTTGCTAGCCCGACATGTTGGCCCACACGATTGGATCTATTTGACTTGACATGTAGATTTGACCCCTGTACCCTGTTGATGGGCATTTGTCAAATCTTTGAACTATATGTTCATCGGTGAGATTTCTGCTTAATTCTGAATTAGAAATCTCCCATATGATATTTGACATTTGACTATTGATATGTGTTACAGTTGATTTGATACTTAACACATGCTTATAATTAATTTGGTACTTCATACTTGATGTATTTCATATACTTTATTTCTTGATTATTTGAACTAATAGTATTTATAACATTTGATAATTATGCATATATTTTGAAGCACATACGTTTTCAACAAAAGGCTCTTGCGTATTCTTAATTCCCTCTTGCTCATTATGTTGCCAAGTGGCTTCAAAACTTAAGAGAAAGGTGAATTGAGTTCTAAAAATTTTCACAAAATTTTCACAAATGCTTCAATGGTACTAATTTTATTGAATCAAAAGTCTTAAGAGAGGTATGGACTAATATAACAAGATATAAAAGTAAAGCTTGAATAAATAAAGAGTGTAGAGAAGAGAGAGTGCAAACAACATTTATACTAGTTCAATCACTCCTTGTGATCTACATCCAGTTCTCGAGATTTCCACTATACTTCAAGCTTCTAACTTGGATGCTTGAGAAACTCTTACAAAAACAGAGCACTCTTCACTAGTTTGGGATCCTCCACCCTCTTTGTGTAAGAGCCTCACTCAATTACAACAAGCGACACCTACCCTTAGATTCTTACACGAAAAATAAGTGTTTGAAGTGTTTGATACTCTTAAAAGAGCAGATATACAACTTGAAGTATGATGGGTAAAGAGATAATATCACTTAAAGCTCAATAACAGAGTATTACAAGAATGCAGGGAGTTAAATGCTCTCAATAAATTATTTCAGAGTGGTTTTTTTAGTCATTAACTCCCCAAGTGTTAGGATAAATACTCCATAGCATGTTAGAGTCGTTGGTGGTGGTTGGTATCCATTAAATGCAAAAACTAGTCGTTATAAATGAGTTTCACGCAAGAGATATCCACATATTTGAACCTTGTATCCAGATATTCTAGTTTCTGGGTTTAGCCGAGAACAGAATATCCTGATATCCAAGCTTGTATCCTGATATTTGAATAAGATATCCTAATATTTGAAAGTTGTATCCTGATATCTGAAAGTTGTATCATGATATCATAAATGAGTTTTAGCTACTGGAGTGTGATATTAAGATATCATAATGTTGTATCCGGATATTTCAGAGTTGATTTGCCTCTGGAGACAAATATCCAGATACCAAAGGCTTGTATCCTGATATTTGGCTTTTAGGAGCCAAAATTTAAATTTCCAAGGATTTGGTATTCGGATACAAAGACTTGTATCCGGATACAAGACTCTAAAATCTTAATCTTGGCTTTGCAAACAAATAAGATTGAAGCTAAAACATTTTTCAAACAAATTGAAAATATAAAAAAGAGTTTTTCAAACAACTTTCCACCAACACTTAGGTTTTCAAAAAAATTTTTTTTTTATGCTAAGGGATATTTGAAAGGTTCAAGAGCTTTAAGCAATAAATGACTTTTTACCCTTTACAAAGAATCAAAGTCAAAAGAAAATCTTCAATAAAGCTTGGACTTGTTCTTCGTTGTGAGTCACTTCTTGTTATCATCAAAATCCTTTAAGCACAGTGAGTTCACATTCTCCCCCTTTTTGATGATGACAACAAGAACTTGATAAAGGGTTAGTGAAAAATAATTGCAATGATATTTGATTGGAATATTGAGAAAACTCCCCATCAAGGTAATAAGGAAGAAACAATTTAAATAAATCAGAGTTATTGACAAGAGGTTGTCGAGACTTGTCAAATAATAAAAATTATCGGTTCACAAACTAATTTGTAGTATAGAGAATGAACCGAATTGTCTCTCAAGGATTCAAAAAGAACAAATATTTAATCAGATCAAGATAATTAAAAGGGGGTTTTGATGATTTGAAAAGAAAATATACCGGTTGAATTAAAGAAATGTAATTAACAAATTAACCAATCCAAGGAAATTTTACCGATCTTGAGTTTAATTCATCATTGATCACAAGGAATTCACTTAATTGCTAACCATGTTCTTGGCCTTAGATCATATCAAGACGCCTTAACATGATCCAAGAATCCTCTACTAGACAAGCATCTAGGATTTAATTAACCAACGTTAGATAAAGTAAGTACCATCCAAACATAGATTAACTTAAGATCCAGAATTTAATCAAGTTAAACAATCCATCAAAAAGCTTTAATAAATTGTTTATTCTATGTGATCCTCTTTGAATACATGATAATAAAGTTATTACCACATCAACATCTAAATCAAATTAAGCAATTCAATCTAGATAAAAATCAAAAGAGGAAGAAGAGAAACTTGAATAACAATTAACCAATATGAATAAGCGAAACAAGATCTCCAAATTAAACATCAAGATGGCTAATCCCTTGGATTGATTATAAGAGCCTAGCCTTCCATGGATGGGAAGGAAGAACTCAGAAATAAAAGAATAAAAACAAAATTCTAAAGGAAATGAAGAAGAAGAGAAAGAAAACTCTCACAAATACTCAAACTTTTTTCAAACTTACTGATCAATCAATTTGAGACACTTATATTAGCTTTGTACTAGGCTTTATTAGATGTTTATTGTGCCCAATATTAGTATTTTAGATGAGTTTAATGTTGTTGGGTCTCATTGGGCTTTAATGCAAATTATGAATAATTCTTGAATTTTGATGTATTTTGACCTTTCCTTCTTGGTTAGGCCATAACTTGGGATTCAGTGATCCATTTAAGGTGATCTTGGTGTCTTTGGAAAGCTAAGATAAGGCTCTACAAGTTTTATGAAGAACACAAGAGCTGGATCGGACTTCTAAGGGTCCAAAATATCCCTGTAATGCAGAGTGAGTTTGCTGTCACGGAAATCTGGGCAGTGTACACATATTGGACTATAGAGTGGGCTATAGGCCTCCTCTTGGGCTGAAACTTGGCCATTGGAAAGATAAGATCCATATCTCCAACTTAACTGAACACCATTTAGTCAATAGATGTCGTTTTAGGCATGATTATGAAGCTATGAGTTGGTTTGAATTTGAAAACACGTTCTACTAACCTAACTTGAGGTAGGTGCAGTGTTTTTAGCATATCTGGAGTTCTAAAAGTCCAAATGGCATGATTCCAACCCTAAAATTTCAAGGAGACAACTAGCTATAACTTTTATGAAGACCTCCAAGTCAAAATGCACCGTCTAGGTCATAAAAATCAAGTTAGAAGTCGGATAAGAGTTGCTAACTTGAAGCCACCAACCATATACCAATCCACATACCATGCACCAAACCACCAACCAACCCTCCAAGCTAAAATGCACTGTCTAGGTTATGATTATGTTTTTTTTTCATAATTGTGAAAATATCTCTTATTTCTTTTGACAAGTGATAAAATATCTCTTTAAATCTTTTTTTATATTAAAATTTTAATCATAATTTCTTTAATTTTTAAATATGATTTATTTTTATATTTAAGTAGTTGTATTAGTAAATTAAATAAATTTACTATACAATAATTTTATTTTATAATACTTTTGAATTAATTTATTATAATTATTTAATAAACATGTATATTACATATTTAACATATTTGTGCATCACACGAGTAATAAAACTAGTTTTCTAAGTATAACATAGTTACTTATAAATACTTTTAGTATTATTATCTAGTAGTATTCGAATTAGATTGTAGACATCTTAAATTATTTAACTTCCTAATTTAATTAAAAGAAAGTCCATACACATAAATGATTTATACAAAAACTTCTTATAATTTTAGCTAAATTAAAATTAAAATATACAATAATGTATATAATTATACATCACATACCTACATTCAGGCATTTTTTTAAAAATATATGATTTTTTAAAAGTGAAATTGCCGAAATTTTCATTTTAATTACCAAAGGTGACTTATGGCTTAAAAAACTCATTTTTTTCAAATACATTAAGAAATGGCCTTCTAAAAAAACCATTTTTGTCAAATGCACTTATTTAAAAAAGATAGATTTTTTCCAATTCAAAAAATGGTTTTACCAAAGACGACTTATGAGTTAGAAAATTTATTTCATTTTTAAATACGTTGGGGACTTCTAAACAAAAACTTAAAAATAAAAATAAAAACTAAATCTTTCAAGATACTTCTGAGTTCTCACTTACAAACTAACTTTATTAAGTCAACAAATTTCGGTAAATAAACTCAAAGCATCTATATTTTTTTAAAAAAATTAAAAGTAATATTCATTTGCAACTTATTCAAATAAAAGCAATGTTATATCATCTTAATAAATCATCCTAACATCTTCCTAATTACTTAAAATAATAATCATTAAACGAAAAAAATTCACTAAGAAGATATACAATATTCACAAAATAGAACAGTCTGCGAGAGGGGAGTTCCATCCCAAATTGGGCCGTCATTGGTCCTTTGCTGCTGGGCCCATCCCTCAGAGGGGGTGAAAAAGTCTTTATTGTGTGTCTTAACCTATGTGCTAAACCTATGTGCTGTTTATTTATGGATACATTTACATCTTAATTGTTGTTAGTTTATAAGCACATATATATAAGGGTGGACAACGGGTTGGGTAGGCCCACGAACCTGTACATTTTTATCCAATCCAACCCATAAATGACGAGTTGGTTTGGGTTTGTAAGTTGTGTTGGGTTTAAAATAGCCAAACCCACGAGGTATGAGTCGGGCAACGTATTGAGACTCTCCCAATTCGTACAAACCTAACCAACCCACTCATGATTTTTTTAATAAATTTTGAGATGTTTTATTACTTTTAATTGAGTCTTCCAAAGTGTTATATATGTTTATAATTTTTTGGGTAATTAATTTCTTGAAAATTTTTAAATTAAAATTACATTACATTTAGTACTAGAGAGCGGGTTCTAGACCTTTTTTTGTAATTCCTTACAACCCACCATTTTTTAGGCATTAATTTGTGTTCAAATTTGATTAAAAACTCCTGATAAACACATTAGTCCATGATTTCAAATGGATGAAATTGAAAAGATTGATTCGTGTAGTCTACTATATATAATTTGCTTAATTTGTTTAGTCAATTACTAATAGTTTAATCATTAATGCTTGCTAATACTTCGTGATTTCTTTGCATGTTAGATGTGTCTGCTGCTAATGTTAATAAAGTTATATGTACTTTGAAACTTAAGTTTTATTTTATGTCATTTGGAAACTTATGTTATGTTATTTAGAATGGATTTTGGTTTCTACTTTAGCATGTTAATTTTTTGTTTAAGGTTCAAGTTCAACTCACGGGTTGAACCTAACCCAACCCAAATATGAGTCAGTTGGGTTGATTTGGGTAAGAAGAACAAAATCTCAAAACCCAATCCAACCCATTGCTTTCATAAGTGAGTGGAATTCAAAATTACCTCAAACCTGACCCAACCCAACCCATGTCCATCTCTAATAATATATGAGGAAAAAAAACTTGAAAGAACTTAGAACTTCTTAATGCATTTTTAAAATAAAAAAATATTTTTTTTTTGAAGTTTGTTAACTATCTTCTATATTAACTCTACAATTAATAAATAATTAGTATAGGTATTGAAGTCTGATAAGAAACTAAATATTTTATTGGTTATAATATAAAAAGCCTTGCAAACTTAGAAAAGAGAGAAGAGAGAAGAAAAATGGTGTGGGACAAAGATGAAATTAATGATATCACACACCAAAATAACAATCGTGTTTGGTAAGTTGGTACTATGCAAGTAATTATAAATAAATACTTCATTCCTAGAATGTCTTGTCCAATTCGACAATATCTTATGATTTTCTTCACTTGTCTACTATATGCATGTTTTGTAGATAATAAGATTCAAACTTGTTTTTTTTAAAAAGGCATTGGACCTTAGGATTGATTCCTCAATGTATTAATTTTTCCTTTGGAAGAAGTGGGCTTTGCTCTTCACTTGTGAAGTAATAGGCGCTTAGCCACCTCGCTTGAGTTCGAGCTAATATTATTTACATTTTATTTATGTGTTCCTTTATAATTGAATTTATTTTTAAATTTTAATTTCCTCTAGATAAAAACACAGTGATATATATTATATAGCAAAATGTTTTTATAATAATCTTTTCTCAGTCTGATGAATTTACTAAAAATTCAATTCTCTATTTCCCAAGAAATTTTTTTAAAAAGGCCCCAAATATTGTGTATATTTTTATTATTTATTTATTTATTTAAGTCCTTTGTTATTAAAAAGAATCAAATGTTGGGTTTTGGGATCACAAAACGCAATGGAAAACAAAACTAAATCCCAAACCCAGCCGAAAATCTATGCGAAAATCATAAAACGTGTAATAGGGATTTACCTCTATGAAGAAAGGACTGTCAATCACGAGCACAGCAACTGAGCGGTGCCTCTACAGTATCCATACGAACGGACCGAATATGGGTTCTCCTCCATTCTGCGGTACTAGCAGCCGGGGGGGTGCATGCTCCTTTCACACTCACTGTTTCCTGTCCTTGTGTTGTGTGCGACTGCAGCACTTATATGTCATATATATATAGCTAGGGCAGTTGTCTTTAGTGAGTAAGAGGAGCATTGACGTGCTCGCTCATAATTTGACCTAGGTCACAATTATGTGCATGTCCGTCTATTCAATTGGCTCATTTAGTCCAACTAAATGTCCAACTAGTTATCTAGGAGCCCAAGTCATAATTGGATCTCTAATTAAATTCATCTCATAAATATTAAACCATAATACCGGTCCATTCAGAGCATGGTTTTAAAAATCGGACCAGACCGGCCAGT
The DNA here is from genome assembly GCA_023212625.1 of Styphnolobium japonicum. NCBI lineage: Eukaryota > Viridiplantae > Streptophyta > Magnoliopsida > Fabales > Fabaceae > Styphnolobium > Styphnolobium japonicum. The sequence continues at coordinate 25,828,661 of JALBWW010000003.1, forward strand.
CCGACCGATCCGACTGTAACCCGAGTGCCTGGCCAGTCCGGTTAGTCCAAAAAACTGTTTTAGCTGTTGAACCGAAAAGAACCAGATTAAACCGGGAAGAACCGGGTCGAATCGTTTTTAGGAGTTTTTTTTCACGTCTATATCTCAAAAGTCATAACTTTTTACTTGTTCGTCCAATTTGAATTTATTTTGTATCGATTTCATATAGTTTTTTAAGATCTATGTGATGAAAAATGAACGAATGAAGTTGGGCCAACTAATTTTCAATAAAAATAATAATAATTTTCATAGTTATGAGTATTTTTTTAAATAATAATAATAATAAATTTTTTAAATAAGGATTAAACTCTAATTTTTCCCCTTAAATCTCTGTTACTCTCAAAATAAGGCTATTTTAATTGAATACAATAATAAATATTATTATATGTAGTTAATTTTTATTATTCATATTATTAGATTTACTTATATATATATATAAATAATTATGTATATAATTATAATTATAATTATTACGTCATCCGGTTCAACCACCGGTTCGACTGGTTGAACCAATCGAACCATGACTCGGAAGTCTCGCCGGTTCAATCTCCGGTTCGGTTCTTAAAACATTGATTCAAAGTGTGTGACCCTGTAAGTTCCCATCTTGTTGATGATAATACTAAAATCTAATTTTAGCAATACAAACATTGAACAATATCTAGTAATACATCATTGTTACTCAAGTAACAAGAATGTTAGTGATTTGACATAACCTTTCCATGAATAGTGTTACTGTGTAGTTGACAAGAGGTTGTCGAGACCCGTCAAATAAATAAAATTTATCGGTTCACAAGCTATTTTGTAGTATAGAGCATGAACTGAATCGACTCTCAAGGATCCGACAAACAAAGATTTAATCAAATCAAGATAATTAAAATGGGGGTGGTGATGATTTGTAAAGTAAATACACTGGTTGAATTAAAGAAATGCAATTAACAAATTAACCAATTCAAGGAATTTTACCGATCTTGAGTTTAACCCATCATTGATCATAAGGAATTCACGTAATTGCTAACCATGTTCTTGACTTTAGATCACATCAAGAAGCCTTAACATGATCCAAGAATCCTCTACTAGATAAACATCTAAGATTTGATTAACCAATGTTAGATAAAGTAAGTACCATCCAAACATAGATTAACTTAAGATCCGGAATTTAACCAAGCTAAACAATCCATCAAAAAGCTTTGATATATTGTTTAGTCTTTATGATCCTTTTGAATACATGATAGTAAAGCTATTATCACATCAACATCTAAATCAAATTAAACAATTCAATCTAGATAAAAATCAAAATAGGAAGAAGAGAAACTTGAATAACAAATAAGCAATATGAACAATCGAAACAAGATCTCCAAATTAAACATCGAGATAGTTAATCCATTGGATTGATTATAAGAGCCTAGCATTCCATAGATGGGAAGGAAAAACTCAAAAATAAAAGAACAAAAACAAAATTCTAAAGAAAATGGAGAAGAAGGGAAAGAAAACTCTCACATACTCAAACTTTCTTGAAACAAATACTCAAACTTACTTCAAATTGAATGATGTATAATACAAAGAGATTGACTCTATTTATACTAATCCTAGAAGTCAATTTGTAATTGAAAATAATATGAATGCAAGCTGTAAAAACATGAAAATTGTCAAATATGTTAGCTTGATGCATGGTTGGTGGGTTGGTGTATGGTTGGTGGCTTCTAGTCAACAACTCTACTCCAACTTTCAGCCTGATTTTCATGCCCTAAACGATGTATTTTGGTTTGGAGGTCTTCATGACAGTTGTAAACAATTGTCTCCTTGAACTTTTGGCGTTAGTTTCATGCCATTTGGACTTTTAAAGCTCTAGTTATTCCAAAAACACTGGTCACTCCAAAAACACTTGCCTAATAATTTGGTCACTATAAAATCGCCTCAGATATGGATCATCCCACACATAATATTCTGATTCATTCTTAAGTTTATAAATTTGTGCACGGGTGAAATGTGGGGGAAAAACTGTAGCAACCAAGAAATTCACCATATCAGCAAACCAAGGGGTGGTACCTTGCAGTTGTAGAAGCTGCTCATCTGGGAAAGCATCATGAATGGGAAAAGGTTCTGCATCTCTCTCCAACCTACTCAAATAGTCCGCCACCAAGTTTTTCGCTCCACTTCTATCACGAATGTCAATATTGAATTCTTGGAGCAACAACATCCAACGGATCAATCTCGGTTTAGCATCAAGTTTCTTTAAAAGAAACTTCAAAGCTGCATGGTCAGAAAACACCACAACTTTAGAACCAAGCAAATAAGATCTGAATTTATCTAATGCAAAAACAATAGCTAAAAGTTCTTTTTCAGTGGTGGTGTAATTTGCTTGTGCAGCATCTAATGTCCTTGAGGCATAAGAGATCGCATGAGGCACTTTGCCTCTTCCTAGGGCAAGAACAGCTCCCAAAGCATAATTTGAGGCGTCACACATCAACTCAAAGGGAAGTGCCCAATCTGGTGGCTGGATGATGGGAGCGCTTGTCAAGGCTCTCTTCAAATGGTTGAAGGCATCCTGACATCTCTGGTCAAAGGAAAACTCCACATCTTTCTGCAGAAGATTAGACATTGGTAGGGCAATCTTGCTAAAATCTTGAATGAACCTCCTGTAGAAACTTGCATGTCCAAGGAAAGTGCGAACTTCCCGCATGCATGTGGGGTAAGATAAAGAAACAATGACAGCTAATTTCACAGGATCTACTTCAATGCCCTTGCTAGAGATTATATAGCCTAAGACTATACCTTGTTCTACCATGAAATGACATTTCTCAAAATTCAGAACAAGGTTGGTTTCAATACATCTATGCAATACTCTAGCTAAACTGTCCAAACATGACTCAAAAGAAGAACCATAAATAGTAAAATCGTCCATGAATACCTCTATACACTCTTTTAACAAATCAAAGAAGATGCTCGTTATACATCGCTGGAAAGTACCAAGGGCATTGCACAAGCTGAAGGGCATCCTCCTATATGCAAAAGTGCCGAAGGGACATGTGAATGTGGTTTTCTCTTTGTCTTCAGGAGCAATGTGAATTTGGAAGTAACCTGAAATACCATCCAAAAAGCAATAATGAGACTTCCCTGCTAATCTTTCTAACATTTAATCAAGGAAGGGAAATGGGTAATGATCCTTTATGGTGGCTTGATTAAGCCTCTTGTAATCAATACACACTCTCCAACTGTTTTGCACTTGAGTGGAAATTAGTTCATTGTTATGGTTTTCCACTACAGTCACCCCGAATTTCTTGGGAACCACTTGAACTGGGCTTACCCATTTGCTGTTCGAAATTGGGTAAATGATTTCGGCTTGCAGCAGTTTAGTAATTTCTGTTTTTTACCACATCAAGGATCAAGGCATTTAGTCTTCTCTGCGGTTGCCTCACTGGCTTAGCTTCTTGTTCAAGCAGAATGCGTTGCATGCATGTGGAAGGACTGATCCCTGGGATATCAGTAAGGGTCCAGCCAATGGCTTGCTTGTGCTCCCTCAAAACCTGCAACAACTTTTGTTCTTTGTTAGCATGTAGATTGTTTGCAAATATGACAGGTAATTGCTCATCTTCTGCAAGGAAAACATATTTGAGATGGTCAGGCAATGGCTTCAATTCTAATTTAGATGGTTGCACTATAGAGGGAAGCATGCTGCTGGTGGAATTAACTTCTGCAGGTGCTATAATTTCTGCATCTACAGAATCAGTTGCTGCAGAATCTGGTTCCGCATAATTTGTATGATCTGCATAATTCACATCAATTGCTGAAATAGAATGGTCAGCACTCAAAACTGCAGCAATCTCAGTACATGCATTACACAAAATAGCACCATTACAACCAATGCATATAGAATCAGAAAAACCATCAAAGTCAACAACATACAACTCATCATATGCAATATCAATCAAATCAGCAAGGACATCAATATGAAAAACAGAATGCTCCTCCATGGGATGCTTCATAGTGTAATATCCTCAATTGGGTGCCACATTTTAAATTTTAAACAGTTTCTTAACAAATTTTCTTAATCTTTCATTATAAAGTTCTTTGTATATCTAGTGATGTGATATGAACAGATAAGGAATAAGCAACTAATATCACATAGATTTTATTTACTTAAGTTTATTTTTACACAGGTTATTTTTACACTGGTTACTACACATATTTTCACATACTATATTCTACAATTATATATGCTTTTTCACACTAGTTATAAACATATACAAAATACAGGCATCTTCCCTCGTCTACATCGGTGGGTCATCATAAATGAACCCGTTATGATGTGAGGGTCCTGGAGCTGAGGTTCGATGAGCACGGCGCCACATCGGGGTTCGCGCAGAAGAGACAGTTGATCTCTCGCGAGGTGTATAGCGGGTTGTGGCATTCCAAATGTTACCAAACGGCATATGCAGCTCAACATAAATGGAAAGAGAAAACATTGTTACTGGGTTTCCATCATAAGTCATTCGCAAAGAAATAGTAAGTCCACCCACATAGGTAACTCGTTCTTCTACCAACTCAACATGCCAAGCGTCTGGCCCTTCGTGGAAATCAACAATAATGAATCCGAAGAAATCATTTATCGACATCTTTAAAACATACAAAAAAATACAATTTTCACACAAAAGGGGTGAGATTCTTAATATAATCATAAGTACTAATAAAACTGTATAAAAACAACATATATCAACTAAAATCAACATCCATATATAAAGTCATATTTAAACAAAAATGATATACCAACCTCAGTGTCTAAATAGATAATGCAAGTATGACAACTGACCATGCAGATGCACACAAATGACTTCTACTCAATGGAGCTAACTACAACAAGTCGGAGAGAGTGATTGGGAGTACATGTTCCGTATCAGTTAGCCAACAAGTGCTAACAAATCATTTGCGCATACGGCTCACATGAACACTCTCCACCAATCGTGAATGGATCATTGTATTATTGAGATTATCGATGTTGTGCAATCATAATACCACGGCACAGTCCCAATTGGCCACTTGTGGAGTTTCCGGACCCCCGACAACTTCAAGATCATTGAAGATCTTCACTTGGCCATTCGCACATGCACTAAGGTGTAAGCTCAATCTCCTAGGCTCCAAGCTTTACAACAACAATGTCTCATATAGACTTATATATATATATATATATATATATATATAAAGCATAAATATTCTCAGAATATATATACACAATCCCCTTGGGATCCAAGCTACCATTTCTTTTACGAATAGCGTCAACTGTCATATCTAGGGTCCAGTCTACGTCGGCCCGATAATAGTACCGCTGTTTCTTAATTATATGGTGCCAAAAATCACGTAACACATCTGTTACGGTTTTCAAATCGCGTAAGGCTTTTTCCATAAAAATTCAATCGGGTAAGCTACAAAAATCGTTTTTTCGTCGCGTAAAGTGTTTTCTGTAAATTTTCAATCGCGTATCCCATTTTCTGTAAGTTTTCAATCGCGTAAGGTATTTTTCACATAAACTAATTTATTTTATAATAAATAAAATATTTTCAATTTTATTTTCACTTTTTCACTATAAAACAAGTAAAAATAATTATTTAAATCTTTAAAATAAATTCTCAAAAATTCTTTCCATATGCAAAAATATTCTTTAAAATGATAAATGTTAATAAAACTATTTATCCTCATATTTTTGAAATTTCAAGAATCCTTCTAAATAAATATGGAATTCATTAAAATAATTCCTTTCCATAATCAAAATATTTTAATTTAAAGTTATAAGTCTTTCTTAAATGATTTCTCTAAGTTTTTGTAAATACTAACCATAATACTTTAAATAATATAACTTTAAATATATATATATATATATAACTAAGTATATGTATGTCCTAGACATATTTATCTATCACAAATTAATACCTATTTCTAAGGAAATTATAAGACATATAATTTAAACAAGGTATAAAGACAAGTATCAAACATAATATGAACATGAATCCTTAATCATCAAGGATATTAATCAAGCAATATGACACTTAATATAGGTCACGATTTTCATCACATAAAAACAAGTCATCACATACAACAAGCTATTTTATACCATAATATTGGTTGACAGAGAAAACTCCCCCTTACCTTGGTTCTTAGTCTAGCTTTTCCAACAACAAAGCTTCTTGACTTCTACCAATACAATATCACAAAGAAACATAACCATATATTATTTCAACCATCATAACACACATTAAGAATGATCATGGACTAACCCAATGATCTATAACCTCGAAATAACAATTTAAAGAGTGAAAGGGAAAGATTTTTACCTTAAGATTTCTCCAACCTCTAAGCTTTTTCTTGAGAAGTTCCTAACTAGAGAAGTTCTAAAAAATACTACTAAGATACTAGAACAAGGCTTGAAACTTTAGCAAAGGTTTGGGAAGGGATTTAAGTGAGCAAGGCCGTGGCTTCTTGGTGAGAAGGTCGTGGGTTTATGGAGAGGAAAAAGAGAGATTTTGGTGTAGGAATGAATGGATGGATGGCTTGCTATTTATAGAAGAAATTTAGGACACAAAGGGAATTAAATCTTGGAGATTTTTCTCCCTAGGGTGGCCGGCCTTCACCAATGCAAGGTGATGGTCTTCCATTTGGCTTCTTGCCACCATTAATGCCATGGTGATTCACCTAGGTGATTCACCATGGTAATTAATATTCACCATGACTCACCCCTTGTGTCATCAAGTGACATTAATTACTTAGAGATATTTTCTCAAGATTTTTATCAGTAAGTTTTACCCAATGGACAAAGATCAGTATCTATTGTCCAATGGACAATAGGATGTACCCAAAATCACCCAGAGATTTTATTAGTTCATAAAATCCCTAAAAATGAAAAATGATCAAATCTGTTAACGGATTTGAGAACTAAACTTCCATTTATTCACAAAAATTCCCCAAAGGTATTTTGGATAAAAAAATAAAATTATTTTATTTTATTTTCTAGAATGGTCTAAAATTAACTTATAAGGTTAAGTCCAGTTAAATTTTAATTTAATTGAACTTACAGAAATTTCTAAAAATCATTTATTATAGAAATCACAGAAGATAACATATATAACAGAAGTTGAAATTTTGGGGGATTACACATAGCATCAAAGATGTTAAACTGCACAATGGAGTCACCAAACTCCATGGAAAGAGTTCCAGCATGCACGTCAATCTTCGTCCGAGCTGTCTTAAGGAAAGGTCTCCCCAAAATGAGTGAAGCCCTAGTGGTTGGTGATTCCCATTCCATTTCCAGAATGTAGAAGTCCGCAGGGAATATCAATTTACCCACTCGCACCAGCACATCCTCAATTAGTCTGGTTGGATAGGCATTGCTCTTATTTTCCAACTAAATACTACACTTGTGGCATGCAAAGGTCCAAGTCTAAGAGAGTTAAATACAGACATAGGCATAACATTAATTGAAGCACCTAAGTCTAGCATGACATTTTTAAATTTCGAATTGCCTATTATGCATGGAATGGTAAAAGTCCCTGGATCTTTGCATTTCTGTGGCATAGGTTAAATGAGGGCTGAGATGTTCCAGCTCATGCTAATTCTCTCATTGTCTTTCTGCTGCCTCTTGTGTGTGCTGAGTTCTTTCATAAACTTGGCATACTTAGGAATTTGCTTAATCACATCCAACAATGAGATGTTCACCTCCACCTTCCGACAGGTCTCTAGAAGCTCTTTATCTTTCTCAACATCATCACCTCTTCTAGATTGGACTGCTCTATGTGGGAAAGGAAGTGGCACTGCACAATTGTTCTTCTGCTGCACAAGTGGTATAGATTCTGTTTTTTCTACTGTAGAATGTGGTTTATGTGCAGAATCTGTTTTTTGATTATCAGCAGAATTGGACACATCTACTGCAGAGTCTGTTGCTGCTATTGAATTTGTAAAATCTGCAGAATTCAAATTTTGTTGCTGCTTAGCTTGTAAGGATTTCCCAAACCTCAAATTAATAGCACTAACATTCCCTTTTGGATTGGGAATTGTTTGTGCAGGAAGTTGACTACTTCCTTGAGCTTGTAACTGATTCATAGAGGAAGCTAATTGACCAATTTGTGTCTTCAAATTTTGAATTGTGGCATCAGTCCTTTGTTGGAATTGGAGATTGTTGGTAACAAGTTGCTTCATCATATCCTCTAATGAAGGCTTAGACTTTGGTGTTGCATTTTGCTTGCTGCTGCTGCATAATTGGTTGTTGCTGCATATTTGATTGAAATAACCTACTAGTTCCAGCATGAGATTGAAATTGCTGCTGCCTCATTGGTTGCTGTTGGAAAGGCTGCCTATACCGAATTGGCTATTGGGCAGTGGCATTGCCATATCTTAGATTTGGATGATCTCTCCAACCAGGGTTATAGGTGTTGGAGAATGGGTCATATCTCTGCTACTGCAGCTGAAATTGAGGTTTATAAGGAAAAATTCTTGCTGCAGCAACAGATTGGTCTAGAAAGGCAGGACCATCATTTTGCAGTGTGGGGCATGAATCTGTGGGATGGGATGAGCTAGAGCATATACTGCAAACTCTTGCAGGGGTCTACACAGGTGGTTGGTGTTGTCCCATTGCCATTTGTCTGACCAAAGAAGTAAGCTCATCTAATTTATGTCCCATCCTTTGTTGATCAGCATGTGAAGAGGTATTAACTTCATTGACTACTCTGGTTGCAGCACCTATTCGAGTACCAAATTGCTGAGAATTTGCTGCCATGTTTGCAATTAAGTTTCTGGCAGCAGTTGAAGTTTTATCTATCAATGCTCCACCACTTGCAGCATCAATCATACTCCTTTCCATTGGCATCAACCCTTCATAGAAGTATTTGATTAGCAGTTGATCACTAATTTGATGGTGTGGGCAGCTCGAGCACAATTTCTTGAATCTCTCCCAATACTTATGGAGAGTCTCACCACTGAGTTGCCTTATGCCACAAATATCTTTCCTTATTGCAGCAATTCTTGATGCAGGAAAGAAGTTATCCAGAAATAATCTTTTAATGTAATTTCAAGAAGTGATGACAGCAAGTTGTAAGTAAAACAACCTATCCTTAGAAGCACCATCCAAGGAGAAAGGAAAGGCCCTCAGCTTGATGTGATCTTCAGCTATTCCAGAAGGTTTCATGGTGGAGCAGATAACATGGAACTCCTTCAAATGCTTATGTGGATCTTCACCCGCAAGACCATGAAACTTGGGTAGCAAGTGTATCAATCCAAATTTCAACTCAAAATCAACATTAAGTTTAGGATATTGAATGCACAAAGGTTGATAATTCACATCAGGTGCAGCCAATTCCTTAAGCGTCCTATTATTATTGTCAGCCATAGTAAAATCAGTAGACTTAGTATCAGACATTGAAGCAATAACAGAAACAGATTCAACAGGATTAGCAGAGTCAACAAGATCAGGTGCAATGTCAAGTTCAAGTCCAATTCCAGAAGGGATTCTATTAATGCTACTACCAGTCCTATGAATTCTGAAAAATGTATGAAATGTTCTATCAATTTCAGGATTAAATGAATGCAAGGTACCAAGATCAGACCTAATCATATATCATGCAGCTCATAGGAAGGTATAGAAGAGCAATAACAACTAAAACACTAAAAATTCCTAAAACAAATACTCCAAAAAAAAAATCTACAAAAAATAAAAACAGTATCAAATGAATTTTAACAATTATGGGACTACCACATGGTGAAATCTATACAAAAATGTTATCCAACAGAATAATAAAAAATATTAACAAATTGAAAAAGTGTTCTAAATGATGAAATTCGGCTAAAATAGGGGTGACCTCACTATAATAGTAAGCTTTTCTCAAAATGATGTTTTCCATTAGTCTGCCAAAATTCAAGTCAATTAGAGATACTTTACCGAACCGAAATTCTTGACACAATGCCCTTTACCCAATTTCAGCAGAATTCCACTTGAAAAGGCTTCAAAAACAAAACAAAACAAACACAATTGTTAGAGTTAGATGGGGTCTTAAAATGATCAAATTGCCTTGGATCCCCGGCAACGATGTCAAATTTGACAAGAGGTTGTCGAGACTCGTCAAATAAATAAAAATTACCGATTCACAAACTAATTTGTAGTATAGAGCATGAATCAAATCGTCTCTCAAGGATTCAAAAAACAAAGATTTAATCAGATCAAGATAATTAAAATGGTGGGTTTTGATGATTTGTAAAGTAAATACACTGGTTGAATTAAAGAAATGCAATTAACAAATTAACCAATCCATGGAATTTTACCGATCTTGAGTTTAATCTATCATTGATCACAAAGAATTCACTTAATTGCTAACAATGTTCTTGGCTTTAGATCACATCAAGAAGCCTTAACATGATCCAAGAATCCTCTACTAGATAAGCATCTAGGATTTGATTAACCAATGTTAGATAAAGTAAGCATCATCCAAACATAGATTAACTTAAGATCCGGAATTTAACCAAGCTAAACAATCCATCAAAAAGCTTTGATATATTGTTTAGTCTTTATGATCCTCTTGAATACGTGATAGTAACGCTATTATCACATCAACATCTAAATCAAATTAAGCAATTCAATCTAGATAAAAATCAAAATAGGAAGAGAAACTTGAATAACAATTAAGCAATATGAACAATCAAAACAAGATCTCCAAATTAAACATCGAGATGGTTAATCCCTTGGATTGATTATAAGAGCCTAGCCTTCCATGGATGGGAAGGAAGAACTCAAAAATAAAAGAACAAAAACGAAATTCTTAAGAGAATGGAGAAGAAGAGAAAGAAAACTCTCACAAATACTAAAACTTTCTTGAAACAAATACTCAAACTTACTTCAAATTGAATTATGTATAATACAAAGAGATTAGCTCTATTTATACTAATCCTAGAAGTCAATTTGTAATTGAAAATAATATGAATGCAAGTTTTAAAAACATAAAAATTGTCAAATATAATAGCTTGATACTGAGGTCTTCATGACAGTTGTAAACTATTGTCTTCTTGAACTTTTGGCGTTAGTTTCAACCCATTTGGACTTTTAAAGCTCCATATATTCCAAAAACACTGCACCAACTTGTAGCTTCATAATCATGCATAAAACGGCATCTATTGACTAAATGGTCTTTAGTGAAGTTGGAGATATGGGTCTTATCTTTCCAATGACCGAGTTTTAGCTCAAAAGAAGGCTTATAACCCACGATATGGTCTAATATGTTCACATTGCTCAGATTCCAGTGACAGCAAACCCAATCTGAATTGTAGGGCTATTTTGGACCCTTAGAAGTCCAATCCAGCTATTGAGTTCTCATGAAACTTGTAGAGCCTTGTCTTAGCTTTCCAAAGACTCTAAGATCACCTCAAATGGATCACAGAGTCCCAAGTTATGGCCTAACCAAGGAGGAAAGGTTAAAATGCAACAAAATCTAAGAATTATTCATAATTTGCATTAAAGCCCAATAAGGCCCAACAACATTAAACTAAGCTAAAACACTAGTGGTCATTTGGACTTTTAGAACTCCATATATGCCAAAAACACTGCACATACCTCAAGTTAAGTTGGCAAAACATGTTACCAAATTCAAACCAACTTGTAGCTTCATAATCACACCTAAAACGACATCTATTAACTAAATGGTCTTCAGTGAAGTTGGAGATATGGGTCTTATCTTTCCAATAGCCAAGTTTCAACCCAAGAGGAGGCCTATAGCCCACTATATAGTCCAATATGTGCACACTGCCCAGATTCCAATGATAGCAAATTCACTATGCATTGCAAGGCTATTTTGGACCCTTAGAAGTCCAATCCAGCTCTTGAGTTCTTCATGAAACTTGTAGAGCCTTGTTTTAGCTTTCTAAAGACACTAAGATCACCTCAAATGGATCACCGAGTCCCAAGTTACGGCCTAACCAAGGAGGAAATGTCAAAATGTATCAAAATCCAAGAATTATTCACAATTTGCATTAAAGCCCAATGAGGCCCAACAACATTAAACTCATCTAAAATACTAATATTGGGCACAATAAACATCTAATAAAGCCTAGTACAAAGCCAACATAAGTGTCTCAAATTGATTGATCACCCCTGTTTTAAAGATAAAAAGTATGGAAGTTGTTTAAATCTCTTAACTCCAGGTAAGTGTGTTAAGGCCAAAGGGGAGAAAGATGAAGACAATATTTGAAAATTCTATTTCAAAGAAACAAATCTCTCTTTCAAAAGTTGCAAAAATTCTATAAAAAATTGTCTCTGCTGAGAATGGTGCTACACGTCATCAGTGCATATCTCCATCGGGCCTCTGCTTCTTTGAATGAGTTAAACCAGCTCCATAAGGAGCTTAAATCGTCACGCTCTCATAAGATGCACAAAAGGCACAAAAAATAGACTCATGATGATAGAGGGAGAGTCATGGAAAAACTCCATGTGGAGTGCTGAGATTAATTAGGACCTAAATCAATGGCATGTGCAATCTAAGAACAAGTTAAGGAGGCACTAGTTGGGAATTGAGAATACTGATGTCAATAATGAAAAATCGACTTAGACTATTGTTAAATTAAGTCAAGAACCCAATGATTCTATTGGGTATCAAGCAGGAAATGTGGGTGGCAGTGAGAAGCATAAGAATAAAAAGAAGCAAGAAGTTGAGTCCATATATGATGGAGATAACGAGGTTAAATTTGGAGAGAGGGAAGGTGAGGGAAAACTATAGATCGAGGCTCAAAATGAAATTGAGTTAGGTCGAGAACTAGGTGATGATGGTGATAGCAACACAGGAATGGAGGAGGGAAAGAAACAAAAAAGGGATAAGAAGAAGGACAAGGAAGGAACTCATAATTTTTCTAGTAACAAGGGCGAGGTTGAAAATCCAGAAGGTGAGAGTGCAATGGGATCAGAACACTAGAAAGAGATAGAAAAGAAGCTATGCAACAATGTGGAGGGTAAAATGGAGGGTTAGTTGATCCTCATAACTTATAGATTACAAAGAAAAAGAAATATAAGTGATATGATCCAAGTCGGATGCATATTGTTTTTACAGATCGTCCTTGAGTTGATTTCTTGTTTAAAAGAATATATTAAAGATAAAGAAGAACAATATGTGAACAGTAACGTCAACAGTACATTGGGTGGTGATGTGAACAGTGACGTGAACAGTAAAAAAGAAGTGGAAGAAGACAAGAGATGGAAGAAAGAAGACGCCACACTCTTAGGGAGTGATAAGTCAAGCGAAGATTCGCCACAAAGGTAAGGAAACCTTTGATAAGAATCAAGATGGTTCACCCAAGAACCCCAAGAGAACTAAGTTCTCAAAAACTCACAAAGGAGTGTGATTGTATTCTGAAATTCAAAGTGACAAAAGTAACAAATACAAGCCTATTTATAGGGATTGAGTTGGCGGCTAGGTCTAGCTAAAAGGAGGCAGCAAGCTAGCACCTTTTAAACCCTAATCCTAGTACAAAAGTGGCCCAAGCCCAATTAGAAGGCAGCATCTATCCCTAGTTATGCTATGCACTTAGTTAAGCCCAAACAATAGGCCCTTATTACAAAATATCCCAAAAAGAAAATAAGAAACAAAACTGAAAAGATTAAAAGGTTAAAATACATAATTAAATAAAATTACTAAGAAGAAATCATGCCCCCACATTGGGCCTTTCATCAACTTGGTTCATTTGGACCATCTTGAGTGTTTCTTCTTCTGGAATGAGCTTGAGAGAGAAAAAGTAATTGACTTCTTTATCCAAATCCTTCTTAGCCTTCTTAGCTCTTGACCTTGTCATTGGGCCTCTAAGTCCTCGTAGTGCATCTTTGGGCCTTGGGCTCGTTGGGCTTCCACTTGAGCTTCCTTGGCCTCCATCAATAAGGCAGAGAGTGAGAATAAATTATATGCAAGGTAAATATGGTGCAACAAAAGAAGAGGAAGAATGAAGACGCGGAGGATAGATGTGGGGACCTGGCTAAGAAGAGAATGAAAAGGAAACGTGAGGAAGATAATTAATTATAGCTAATTTAGAAATTCACTTGACAGTTGTTTAATCTTTTTTAAAATTGATAAGCATTTTATAAACTATCATATTACATTAGAGGAATTTGCTTCTTGATTTCTTTCCTTCCAAATAATTTGTTTTTTTGTCACACTTCTATGTGATCTTACAAGTTTTATTGCATATAAAAGGCAGTTTTTCTATTGATTGCATTAATCCGCTTTTGTTGATATTGAATCCATCGTTTAGACAATGTAGAGCAAAATCTACATATCAATTCATTAATTGCGAGCATTTGTATTATAATTAATTACTTCCATCAGACCCAAATATGAAATTTGAAGTAATCAAGTGAAACACAACAAGGGGGTTGAATTATGTTTATTAATCTTTTTGAAATTTTTTTTCTTAAAAACAATTCTTTGAAAGAAAACTTTGCTAAATTGTAAATGAGAATGGACGAAACGCAAGCTTTTACAGTCTGTTGGAGTCAAAGAGAATTTTTTTGAAAAAGTTGGACACAAGTTGAAAACTTTATCTTTTTAAAAAAGATTAGTTAAGAATTACAATATCAATCCCCAAATGTTAGTGGACAAGAAATATGACACAGACAGGGAAGAAACGCTTACACCAGATATTTATACTGGTTCACTCTTACAAGCCGAGAGCTACGTTCAATCCCTTCTATTTGAAGAATTTTCCACTAAACTTTCAAAGTTTACAAGTATTATTCTCAATGCCTCTTCAGGCTACAACAAGTATTCTGAAATCTCTTTAGGTTCTAATCAACAAGTATTCTTTTATACACAATCTCTTTAGGCTCACCAACGAAATAATAAAGGTTTTTTTAAAACAACATTTGAGTATAACTCACAAAAGTGAGGATAACAGATAATCTCAAGTAAAACTCTAGATAAGAGTATAAAAGAGAGTGTAATAACAGAGTAAAGCTTTGAATGATTTTTCTTAACGTAAATCTC
The DNA here is from genome assembly GCA_023212625.1 of Styphnolobium japonicum. NCBI lineage: Eukaryota > Viridiplantae > Streptophyta > Magnoliopsida > Fabales > Fabaceae > Styphnolobium > Styphnolobium japonicum. The sequence continues at coordinate 25,843,687 of JALBWW010000003.1, forward strand.
TTGTATTCTTCTTCAAAGACTTTAGTATTTATAACTTGCGAGTTTGTTCTAGTTTTCATGAGCTACTTCGTCCAACGATAACATTTATTACGGTTTTGAGTCGTATTAAATGCATAGAATTGATAACGTGTTAATCTTCTTCTAAAAATTAACTTTGGTTATCAACATTAGCGAGGAATATGATATCTTAGTTTTGACTCTTCTGAACACGCAAAAAGTTTCTCATTTGTTGGTTTTTGTAGTTGTTAGGAGTGTCAACTCCAACGTACAAAGTTGATTTCTCAAAAATCTCATTTGTCAGAGATCCCATCAACAGTTAATGCACTTTGTTTTGCTTATCTTTTAATATCTTTGGATTGATGCCTTGAAAGAGATAAACAAAAGAGACAAACAATGGACAATCCAATAATATAATAAAATAATTTAAGTTGTATTGGACGCACGGTTAAAGAAAGAATATAACAAAACTTGTTTTTCCTCCAAATGAATTCGTCATTTACGATTAAAAGATATAACTTCATAAATGTATAAGTTAATTCAAAATTTATTTGTTCTTTTTAATTTAATATTTGTTATTATCTTCAAAACTCTTAGGGGTCCAATTTTATTAAACAATTTTGGTACTAATATGATAGTAAAATTTGTCTTTGGTTCCAACAAATTTTCCAAAGTGGTCCTTTCCTTTTTACAATAGACAGCAATTAAGGCATTGTATTTGTATGCGACCACACTGGAAACCAAAGCTTTTTTCTTCAACATTTGATCTAGAAGTTTCTTGACATAATCAAGATTACTTTCCTTACCGGAGCTATCAATTAACAATGTAGGTATGGAGATTAGGCTCACAACTTCTTTACTCATTTCTCCAAAAAGATTTAGGGCTTCTGATTTCCTACCCAAGCCAAGCCACACAAAGCGCATATATAAGAAGTATATATGTTGGAACAGTGGGAGAACAATTACCCTTTTCCCATCTGTGAGAACTCAAGAGCCTCATCAATCTACCCTTGTACGAGATTGGAATAAGAAACCTCATTCCTTCGACAGCCCTTATGCAGCATAAGCTTTTCAAATTCATGGTAAGCTGACAACTTATACATCTTTATTTCTGCAATGACCCAATATCATAAAATTCACAGCGAAAAAAAAAAGGCTCAATATCATTAACATTGATCCTTTAAAAACAGAAGAAAATGAATTAAGTGTATTAAATAAATTAACTATTTGTTTAATTAACTATTACTGCATCAATAATATTTTTCCACAAATATTTTAAATTTTAATTCTTTCCCAAAGAAAACACAAAAAAGATATATAGGAAAATGTCTTTCTAAAATGTTTTACTCAGGTCAAAGAATTTTCAGTCAATTTACTTGAAACCAATCCCATTTCCCAAGCAATAAAAAATAGAACAAAACTTTTACTTTGGTCTTTTACCAATATTTTCGTTTTCAATTTAATTTCTATAGATAAAATTTTGTAATTTAATTTTTCACCGATTAAAGTTCCTCTCAATTTAATCTCTCGGTAACCAAAATTCATCTTATGGAAGAATTAAATTGATGTGAATTTTAATTTTTGATTGAATAAATTAAATTAAAATAAATAAATAATAGAAATACTAAAATATGATTATTTTCTTCTGAAAAAAATAAAAGAAGTAGGTCCAGTTTGTTGTATATTGTTTTCGCAGAAAAGGCCAGTCATTGAAAACCCTAATGAGTGAGTGGCTTCTCTCTAATTTCTGAGGGTAGAGAATTGGTCCTCGCGAGGGCACTACGATTGACGTCAACGTCTGTGTGAACATCCTATTTTTTTTGGTGAAATTAAAAAAAAAGTTAAAAAAACAAAAAAAATTGAAAAGTGAAGAAAAGTAAAAAAATAATAATTTAATTCTAGCCCGATCCATTACCCGGAAGACTCAAACTGACCCAACCATTCATGCTTGCATCCACCAGATCCAGCTCCCATTACAATGTCCCCAACTTACCATTTGGATCAGACCAAGACACTCATCTAGATCCTAACCAGAGCCCAAACTCATTTCACCATAAACCCTTAACCCTTTCATCCCAAATCTGCCTGGCACACACTAACACACGGAGGCACTCTCACGCCTGTACTCAGAACCTCACGGCAGTCTACTCATCATTGGCACCAGAGATCACAAAAAAAAAAAAAATTCCATCATCACGCACCGAAACGCACAGACCCCGCCACATCCACACCACAACTCCAAGCCACCATTGCCAAGCTGAAACGAGAGAGGAAAAAAGAACAGAAATCGACGAGACGACGGTGGACAAGAAGGAGTGCGAATCAGAGGCTAGAGAGCAAGGAGGAAGCTGTACGAGGTATGCATGTATCTTCCCGCTTCATCAGTTTGTTTTAACGAGTTGAGTGCATTAGTATTGTGATTTGGTATCTGGTTGTTGGTATACAAACTGTTTGACATAATGCTTGAGATGTGTTTTGCTTGACAGCTTGTTGGTTTAATTAAATAAATCTTTCTGTTAGGTTGTGAATAATTAAGTTTGCTCTTGCTATGCTATGATAATTCCTAATAATAATGTTTCTAAATGAATGTTGAGGCCTTGGCTGTGTTTCCTTTGTTTAATTAGGAAAGGCATGTTTTGTACAAGCTGTTCCTCTTGGTGGATGGGTGAGTTTTGTGTGGTCAGAATGATTGATCATATTATATTTTGTGGACTTTTGAGTGATTTAAATCCTGTTGCTCCAATTAGTTTACTTAATTGGTTAATTTGTGAAATGTTAATAATGGGCCAAGATATGTATTATAAGTTTTAACCTGATTTTGAGTTGGATATTCCATAACTGCATTCATGTGGAATTTATCATTTAATGTAGTCTTGCATGGGTTTTGTTTGAAATTTTGGTTTTACTTGAGATCTGACCTGTGGAATTTGTCACTGGATGTGGTCTTTCATGAGGTTTTGTGCTGGTTACTTAATGGTTTAATCTGTGGACTTTCATTGCTTTTGGTCTCATGTTGGATGCCTTACATTGCAGTTTTCCTTGTCCTGTAAGACGTATGGGTTGTCTGAAATATATGTTTGGATTGTTCATGGAATCACTTGATGAAATGTCTGGATCCTTAGTTCATGAAAAAAAATGTGTTCTCTGGATATTAAATGACTACCATTTCATTTTGTCTTCCTGATAAATGATATTGCATGAATGGTGATGGCTAGTTTTGCTACCTTCTTTATTGGTTCAGAGTTTTCTGCTTGAACACGTGTTTTAATTGACACCTTCAGTCTGCTGATTTATGATCTAAATACTTTGCAAGCTGTTATAGATTTTTGTTTTCATGATCTTGTATTCCTGAAAGTTTAGTTGGTCCATGTCATCTCTTGCATCCTGACTAAAGCTTTTGGTAATTTGGTTGGTCATTGCATAAAAGAGTTGGGGTTTGAATTGCTTAATATGCATAAATAATTGAAAATTCGTATCCTATTCTGTTCTGGAACAGCAGCTGTTCTTTTGAGCATTAGTTAAGCTACACAACTTGAAATCACGTACTGTTTGTTTCTTTGGGAAGCTAACATACAAATCTTTCAATCATAAAAATCCTAGATTCAAATTCACTCTCATTCATTGTCAGTTTCCTCTCAAATTCAGAGCTGTCTTCTGCATAATTCGCATGCTGTCAGGGTCTTGACAGCATGTAGGTTTTTAGCATAACATGGGCTACAAAGGTCATAATTGCATACCGTCAGTCACATTTGAAAGCTAACATCTATGCCCTGTGCTACAAAATTTATTTGTTAAAAGAAAATTGATAGCTTGTGTATTTTCCATGGGGGTATTATCTACTTGTAACTTCTTTTATTTATTTATTGGTAATTTTTTATGAGTGAAATTAGTAGTCTTGGTCTGGTGGGCATTGCTAAAATGATTATAATGTAAGTCTAGTTTGTGGGTTATACCATTTCTTTTTAATTGAACTGCACAGTCTGCACTGGTCATTTTTCTTGTGAATTCAAATTCACTCTCTCTCTCTCTCTCTTACATGGTTTGCTTTTACATTCGGTTCATTTGGAGTTGGACAAGATAAATTCCTTTGCCCTTGTGTTTTCTTCTTTAGGTGACTTGCCATAGGGTTTAGGTTAATGTTAAGTTTTGTAGTAATGTTAAAGAATTTTAATGGTAAATTCATTGATAATAATAAAGAAGGTGGTTCCTGAATTCTCATATGGTTTATATTCTTGAGTCTTGTCATGGTTTATCAATCCAAGGTTGGGTGGTTGGTATTTTGAATTTAAAGCTTTTGGCTTGTTAACTATTATCTTTGGCATTGGTTTCATTTTGATTGTGGCCTTGGCCAATTATCCTTGGACACATGGCACTAGTTTTCTTTGAATAGGTGTTAGTTTGGTTGACCAAAGGGAGGGTGAATAGGAGTTTGTATATGATTTTGGGGCTGGATGCTGGGTACTTTTTAAACCAAGTCTGATCTGTTTTCTTTGGAGAGAGATCAATTTTTTTTTTTTAAAGTAGAATATGATTGTGAACTAATCTTTAACTTTGGAAGATATATTAATGATACTTATATTTCTTATAGTCTTATATCTTTTGTATAATCTGGTGCCTTTTTATACAATTTTTTGTGTTGGCTAATTTGGAAACATATAGGAAAATTTATGATGCTTGATTATTGATAAATATAAATAGGACAACCAAATAAAACCTTATAATTGATTCTATTTTTAATTAATATTAAAAATAAACTTAATGAAGTTATTAACTATTAACCACTGCACTAGTTCTTATTTGCTTAAAATTATAAATAGTAACATATGAATAATATATATATGATGCAAATAAGTTCTGAAATATAATTTTTTGTCATTATTTTATATCTTTTATTGGCCTCTGATATTTTACTTATGGATCCATCCCTGATTCCAACGGTTTAAATTTTTTTGGCAATATATATGTATTTCTTTCTTTCAGGTACATGTGGCTGACTCTCTGACCTGTCCAATTCCATTCCCAAAGCATTTGTTCCATCTTGTCAATGAGAGGAACCATTGGAATAAGGCTCCAAACCACCAACATCTCCAATACCACCAGACAAACTCTAGTTCCATTCTCTACGTCTTCTAGTTCTGGTAGTGGTCGTGGTCGTGGTCGTGGCAGCTCTCACTCTGGCTTGGGGCCATTCGACTTAAATGAAAGAGCTCCGGGTAAGCCTAATTCCAGTGAGTCCAAATCTGACTCACCAGAGTCGCCCATTCCTCCTGGTTCTGGTCGTGGCCATGGCCGTGGCAAGCCCCTTCCTCCTACATCAGGTCTTCCTTCTTTCTCATCATTTATGTCTTCTATAAAACAGCCACCTGCTGGTCGTGGCCGAGTTACTGGTCCAGTAGCATCTCAACCTGCACATGATTCCCCGCCACCAGATTCAGGACCCAAAAAACCCATTTTCTTCAAAAGAGAGGATGGTGTTTCTTTTACAGCCTCAGATGATTCTTCACCACCCAAAAAACCCATGTTTTTAAAAAGGGAGGATGTTGTTAGCCCAACAGCCAGAACCGGTGATCATGAGATTGATCATAGCCTTCCAGGGAGCATAGTAGGGGTGTTGTCTGGACTTGGGCGGGGAAAGCCCATGAAGCAGCCAGAGCAAGAGCCAGAGCCAAAAGCTCAATTTAAGGAACAGAATAGGCATCTCCGCACTCGGCGAGCTCCAGGTGCTGCTGTATCTGAGACTGTGCCTGAGAGACAGCCAATACCAAGCCGGGATGATGCAGTGAAGAATGCACGAAATTTTTTGTCACAAGGAGGTATTGACGAAAGTGGTACAGGAAGAGGAAGAGGACCTAGAGAGAGAGGTGAGCTTGGTCGAGGTCAAGGTCGAGGTCGAGGTCGAGGTCGAGGCCGAGGCCAAGGCCAAGGAACGGGAAGGTTTAGAATGAGGGAGGGAGAACAAAGGGGTGGTGGTCGGATTCAGGATGCAGAGGATTCTTATGCTGCAGGACTTTATGCTGGAGATGATGCAGATGGCGAGAAGTTAGCCAAGAAGCTTGGGCCTGAGATGATGAATCAATTGGCTGAAGGATTTGAGGAGATTGCTGGTAGAGTTTTACCCTCACCATTGGAAGATGAGTATTTGGATGCATTAGACATAAATTGTGCGGTAAGTGGTTATCTGCAGATATCTTTATGTATTTATTGAGAAATGATAAAAAGTAGTAGAAAATAGAAATGGAATTTTTTATTTCATTTGTAGTTAGCTGTGTCAAGATGAGACTTTCCGTTTTGTGTGAAAGAACATAAGAATTGAGGGTTAGCTTAATTGAATTGCTCTCAGGATAGTCATTAAGCCTGATTGAGCCAACTTTGACAATCTGAAGACAACATTTTTCTTAGTGAATTTTTTTATCAACTTTCTATTATCTATTTAGTAAGCATATTATAATGTTTAATCGTTTTGTGTTTTTTCTGTTTCTTGATTGTTTATTGCAGATTGAGTTTGAGCCAGAATATTTGATGGGTGAGTTTGATAGGAATCCAGATATTGATGAGAAAGAACCAATTCCACTTCGGGATGCACTTGAGAAGATGAAGCCATTCTTGATGGCATATGAGGGGATTCAAAGTCAAGAAGAGTGGGAGGTACATTTTATTGCTAATCTTATCCATGATTGAGGATTACTACCCAAATTTTAATAATGTAACTTGCAACAAGTTGATGAATTCTTATGAGATAATAAGATTGCCCATATACTTCCATGAAGCATCTATCAAGTTTCTTCTCAAACATTTGTTTTCAGCTTGTTTCTTGTTAACCACATCTTGCATGCAAGTTTCATCATAAATTACATTGCTGTTCTTTACATGCATGTTGGGTACTTCCTGTTCAATCTATAATATGCTTGAATCTCTTGCTTTTAGGTTTTAACTAGCTTGTGAACTTCATGTCAAGGCATGAGTTTCTTACTAATGTTCCTTTTTATATTGTTAATTCACGGATATCTTCACTAATAATCTTATGACTTGATTGGCAATAACTTCGTTTTATTAAGCCTGTGTAACAAGTATTACTGCATTACTTTAGAAATAGTTGTCTACCTTATAGGTGTGTGTTGGGATTTTTTTCTCTCTATTTTTTTCTAACCTTTATAACCTACTAGGAAATAATGGAAGAGACAATGGAACGAGTTCCATTATTGAAAAAGATTGTTGATCACTACAGTGGACCAGATAGGGTAACTGCAAAGAAGCAACAAGAGGAATTAGAAAGAGTTGCTAAAACTCTTCCTGAAAGTGCATCATCTTCTGTGAAGCAATTTACTAATCGTGCTGTTATCTCTCTTCAGGTTCGGAACTGTAAATACTGAAATGTCAGTTTACTGTTGTGTTAGGCATGAAATGTCTTTTACTTGTGCAGTTGCATCTCTCATATGTTGGTAATTTCATCATAAATGTCTCTGCTGATGTTCAATTGCTTGTTCATGCAGTTCAATTTTAAAGGAAGCCCCTTCCTGGGTATAGTTTTATACTTCTATTGCGATTTGATATTAGTATAGGATTAATTTTTAGGCATGGCCATAGCAGGTGTTGGACTTGGAGGATGTTGACAGAAGCAATTTTCTGTTCTCAAGATATGTATATTTAATTGAGATTGTGGAGAAGAATTTGGTGTTCCTTCTAGCAATCTAGAATCTAGATGCTAGATGATAAAATAAACCCAAAAAATATTAATACAGCCAGGTTGAGATGAAATATTTATTTGTAGTACATTTTAGATTCTTGAAACCAATGGAATGCGAATGTTGAACCTAGGCTGAGTAGTTGTTTTTAGCAAAGGCAGTGGTAAGAAAATCAATCCTCAGGCTGAAAAATCATTAATACTTGTTAAAATCTATTTAAAAGATTGAAAAGAAACAAATGAAGATCATGGGCTATTGGGGTTTACATATTTTAGGCAACTGCTTTTGATAGACTAGGATAAGTATTTACTGTGTCATTTGAAATCCAGAAGGTTCCCTGACATTAGCTGTCTAGATCAGAAGTAATTCGCTGCCACTAAGTGCAGAATTTGTGGCTTTGTACATCAAAAGAAGCCATTCAGAAACTTGGTATTTCTTGATTATATAGTGTTTGTATATGTTTTGGTAATGAATTTATTCTGGCCATAGTAAAAAATGTGGCTGGAATTGCGCTAATCTTAATCACATTGGGTAAGAGAGCATATCTACTGCCCAAATCTTGACGTGTGAGGAAATCCTGAGGCTCAACTTCCTTATTCTGAAGTTGAGTCATGTATTCCTCCTCTGTCCTTTTTATCCTTGGATTTGGATGAATATGGGTTTGCAATTTTGACTACATATTTTTCATGAGATTACACGTATAAAAATGTATGCTAACAGGTTTCTTTGCTTCAGAGATTGGTTATTGGTTGTTACTAAAATGTTTAGAGCTTGTTCTAGGAATTTTTGAAAGAGTTCCATTGGCTCATTCTTTGAATGGAGACTAGTGTTCTAAAATTTCATTTAGTTTTCTTGTTAATTTTGCTTTCAGTCCGCAACATAAGAAAAATGGTATTTTGATGTTGTCAGTGTTTTTCTCATTTGCGGAGCAGAGGTTTCTTTGCTGTCACTGCTACTGTCATTTCTTTGGAAGAGTTTGGATCAACAACTTACTAACTTAAAAGTCACAAAAAAAAAAGCACAGTTGAAGAAAGTACTAGAATTTAACTTAATGATTGAATTTAATGGCAGATTATATAATTTTTAATGTTGGATTATCGTTCCAGCTTGGCTGATTATATAATTTCTTCAGTTTAGAGTAATGTCTTTTTTATGTTGTGAACTACAGAGGAATTCAGATAGTTAAACAGTTCTGTTGTCCTTACGTTTAATGTTATGAATGTCGATTCAAGATTATGCTTGTTTTTGGATGCTTTATGTGCAGTATATGATGTAATTCTTTCTGTAAATACATAATGCCACAAGACTACAAATTATATGCTTTTAATAGTGATATTGCATAAAGGATCCAACACCATATAGCTTCTTTAATTTGATTCTTTTGCTTTTTAATTGCCTTCTAGTTCAATTAAATATGAAAAATGCTGGTTCTAAAAACTATGTGGAAGGGTCACTCTGCACATTATAGTATATTTATGTTTGGTTTGGAATATGATGCAGAGCAACCCAGGCTGGGGATTTGACAAGAAATACCAGTTCATGGACAAGCTAGTTTGGGAGGTATCTCAACATTACAAATGACTTAATATGCCTTTCAAGCTTAAATATGGTGGGTTTCAAGGTGTACAGTCATCTGGCCTGCTGTCATTTTAATTCTTTTTTTATTCCTATTAAAAGACTGCTATAACTCTTGTAATAATACGAATGACAGTTGTCTTGTAGCATCATTGCATGCAATTATTACATCAGTCGTCTACTTTGTAATAAATTTTCATTTAATTAGTGTCATTAAATCCGCACGGAACATGCTTCAGCGATGGAATTGAGAGTGTGTTTGGATTAATTGTAAAAGAAAGATTATGTTAAAAATTAATTACATATATAATTAATTTTTAAGAAAATTAATTATGAAAAATTAATTTATGTTTGAAGATATTAGTTCACAATTGATTTTAAGACATTTTTGTTTGAATTGTATAAAAGAATTATTTTTATGTATTAAGCTATTAAAAGATATATGAAATAATTGAAAAAATTATTTAGTTAAGAGTAAAAATATATTTATTTATTAAAACTTTTAAAATAAGTTAAAATCTTCAAAATATAAGTTTTTATAAAAAAAGTTATTTTTAATTAATAAAAAATAATTTTAACTTATAATTAATATTATACATTTTAAATAAATAAAATAATTTTTAATTAAAAAAATTAATTTTGAAAAAGAATTAATCTTTCTAACATGTACTGGGACCACTACTAATGCACAGGGCCTGTTGGTTGATTATGTGAGATTGGTAATACCAAACTATAAGCAAATTTATTTGGCTTTCTTCGTTTCACCTCAATAAATAATAAGGGAAATAAAACTAGCCTAAGAAAGCCATTTTTTTTATTGCCTGCAGGTTTGAAGGATTTAGTCAAAATACTATAATCTCATCATAATAAAGTTGAACATTGAAATTAATAAATAAAAGAAAATCATTATTTGGGATTAATGATTACAATTTTGTTGCCTTAACTTACAAAATTAGGGTTAAAAATCTCTATTTAGTAAAGTACTGCTTTCTCAAATTTTTGGAAGGTGACAAGTGACATCAGGCTGCTATTATTAATATATAATGGGATTGTTTTGACTTTTGATACATTCTTCGAATGGCCTGGGCCAGAGGTGGTGATTGGGCAAAAATAGGTGCTCTATTTCGTAAAAATGCAAAGAGTGCTATAGCAGGTAGCCAGGTAGAACCAAACTTTTTTTTTTTTTTGGGTAAAAGAACCAGACTTGTTAAATCTATAACAGCTTCAATTTCCATTTATTATAAGCCACCTTGTTGCCCGAATAGTTGTGTACAAAACTTGAGGCATTAGAGAAAATTTTGGGGGGGGGGGGGTGTAAAAGGACTTCAATTTTCAACTAGGCTCTTTATCTATAAGCCAAGATTCTCATTGTGCTCCTTACAAGGTAGGTGGCGTAGGTTTCAACAGAATACAGGACAGAGCGTTGGTACTTGTTAGCCAAATTGCCTGGAAGCATGGCTAGTGATCTCAACATTGGAATCAACTCTGTACTCTTTACTATTGTTCGTACCAAATCCTGTTTGTTTGTGATACCACCAAACCCTCAATATTAGGTGTTGTATCATTGGCTGAAAATTAATAAATAAAATAGACATAAAAAATGAAAATGTTAGAATAAAATGATTAAAAATTTTGATATGCTAATTATATCTCAAAATAATATAACAAATTTCACCAAATAGTAAGCAAATTGTATATGCTTGACCAATTCTTAGATCGTAGAACCTACAAGACAAGAAAACTAGAGATAAAATAGTTAGACATAGAGCATGGCTCTAGATTGATGCAAGTGTATCTTACTATCTTTAAGACAACTCACATATTGGTCATAGGTGCATTGTCCCGAGGATACCATAGCCAAGAGAGTATCTCTTTCTTCCACACATTTTCCCAATCCAAGTATTACACACAATATAATATGTAATATATATATATTCTCATATACCATTCCAAGTGCTTTTCTTACACAAGATACACCTAAAAGAGAGAAAAATATGACTTTGATGCAAGAAGAAAACATAATTTCCAAAGAAGCAAAAATAATAATAATAATATGCCATAAACCATGCTTTTGTTAATGAATAGTCCCTTCCCTCAAGAAGAAAAGTTTAAATGCACAAAAACAAGATACAATATCACATTCTAACACATGTTATCACTAAAAGAAATAAATAAAACTTGTGAATCATACATTGGCAGCAACCTAAACATGTTCCTAATGATAAATAAAGATGATATATGAAAGATCTAATCCATAAGACATGTTACGAAACCCTCGAGGCAAAGCAATGCATAAAAAAGCTTTCTAACACTCTAGACATATGTTAGATAACTTAAAATTCCCTAAAATTCCTATTTCCTTGATTTATGATTTAGGCTGATTTATTTATAATAAGGTGTCTCATATTTAAATAATATGTTGCCAATAAGGGTGTCTCCTCACTAATTTAGGTTTTTTTTGTAATGTGGAGATGATTTGAGTCTTCTAACAAACACAGGCTCAACTGAAAAAGGAAAGAATGGAGTTGCCAAATTGATCATTAGACTTTTATTGGCTTGGGTTAATATGTAACATCCCTGTATTGGTAATTCCAACCTTATTTCTAGCTTAGTTAAATTATATGGAAGTCCTTGTATATTTTTATGAAATTGGGAGAAATTGAGAATTTTTAAGAATCACTAAGCGTAGTTTAGACTTTTCACACCCTCAGTGACAATTTAGTGATTTTCCATCTAAATGGAGGGCAAAGTTGACAATTCAACTTCACTCCCCTTTTGAATATATAGGGATCGGCCATCTTGGATGACCAAGTGGTCATCTTCTCCAAATTCAAGACCACTTTCTCCATAGCCAACTTTATTTAAGGTTTCAAGAGCCAAAAGTAAACACTTCTACTCATCTTTTGACTTAACTTCTTTGATGATTATTGATCCCCTTGATCTCTTCTTCAAGCTTATGGCTTTAGTTTATTGAAAAACTCATTTTCATTTTCAAGAATCAAGAACACCCATTTCTAAAGTTTCATGTTTGGTTTGGGTGTTTTGAAGGAAGTTGAAGAGAAGGTCCTCTTGGTTAGAAATCCAATATTGGAAGCAAGTTTAGAGCACTTCTAGGTGAGTGTGAGTTGATTTGTGATATAGTATGGTGTTGTTTAGATGTAAGTTTAAGTTTTGAAAATAAGGATTTCCATGTATTTGAAGTTGATTTTTGGAATTTCTACTTGTTATTCAATGACTTGGATGTATGAAAATGATTTGCTATGGTTGGTATATACTTGGTGGTTGGGGGACATGATTCCCAAGGTGAGAAGTGGTCCTGTTTTATTGGGCATAGGGCATTATTTCTGCCCAGATTCACGACCACGGTCGTGGCCACCGCCACGGTCTGGCAGTGATTGTCTTTGTTTTTGTTTTCTTAAATTTCTGGTTTCCCCAACCATGGCCGTGGTTCCCACCACACCCAAGCCATGGTTAACTCTGTTTGCTTCTTTTTAGTGCATTTGCCTACTAATTCAATATCACATGTTATATTCTTGAACAATGATGACTTAGTGCAGTGTTGGGAAGTGTAACTAAGTGAATGTGATTGAAAAGAATTGAAAATAATGATTATGTTGATTTTTAAACTTGGGTTGGTTTGAATGTTATATTATGGTAATATTGTGATGTTGAGCACGATATGAAAGCATTGCATATGCACAGTGAGACTGTCTAACTGGAAGGGGTTAGTGTATCAAGATTGAGTGAATTGCCTAATCGGAAGAGGTTAGATAGAAAGAAAATGTGTGCATGAATGCATTGCATGTGCATAGCGAGATTGCTTGACCGGAAGGAGTTAATATATAAAGATTGAATGAATCACCCAACCGGAAGGGGTTAGACGGAAAGAAAATGTACGACATGAATGCATTGCATATGTATCATAAACATATTACATATTAATGGAGTGAAATTATGTGATGCTTTGAATTGATTATTATTCTTGCATTTTAATTGTATGCATACTTTATTCGTAAGTTTTATTCACATTCACTGAGAAGTTGTTCTCACCCCTTCTTTCTCAGATTTGCAGGAGAACCCCAAACCCTTTACAGGTTAAGTATGGAGGATTATGTTGTTTATTGCTGTTGTGTAATATATTGTACTCTCATATAAGTATAATAGGGAAACTGATGAATTACTATTGATGTTCTCAGTTCTACTAGTATTTTGTTTAGGTTGTTAATAGGTTTGGTTGAGCTCAGTCAGAAATTTGATATACAATTGTATACTTTACATCTCTGATATTATTTTGAATGAGATTGGAGATTTCCTGTATATATATGATGGATGATATGAAATGATTGTGTTGGAAGCCTCATTGAATAAACAAAACACCAAAAGAAGCTCTCCAATTGATAGAGACTATGGCTACGAATAACTATCACACCCTTAGTGAGAGGTCAATGGGGAAAAGAGGTATTATGGAGCTTGAAGTGTTGGATGCCATCCTAGCTCAGAACAAGAGTTTTTCTCAACAGTTAGCTACCCTCACCAAGCAATTGGAACAAGTACAAGTTGGGGCTGTGAGTTCTCAATCAATGGTCTGTGATTTTTATGGTGGCAATCATGTAAATTCAAGGTAATTGAGAATTCATATCTCAATTGGATAAGTTAAGCGAAGTCACATCCTTGACACTTTTATCTACTCGCTTTATTTCTTCAATTAAATCAATTGCATTTAGTTTTTGTTTGTTTTCTTTTATTTCACATTACGTTGTTATTTCGTAGTGTTAGAGTCCCTTCAATCCAAAGGAACATTCATTTAAATAGAGTTAATTCTAGTGAATTGATGTTTAGTAGACTTAATCCTTATGGAGACGATAACTGACTCATCATTTTGTTAGTTGAACGATTCGGCACACTTGCCGAGGGGTTATCATTAGGGTTTCTTCACGCTCACACATAGCTTGGCCATGTAAATCTATATACGCGACTAGGATGTTTAAGGTCTCTGAAGTAAGCTTTCTTTGGTCGAATCTCCTAAATTTTCCATGAACTCAGACCAAGGCCTCAAATATTCACCTAAAATATATCAAAAAAGAATTGAAAGTCATACTACTAGAAAGGGAAAAAATGAATAAAACACAACTAAAAGGGAAAAAAAAATTAAAGAAACTAAACTAAATTCCTTACAAAACAAACCCTAGATATGTGCATTTTATGCACTGATTTGTTGCTTCCTAAAATTATGACGGCTTAAATTAATGAACAATTTTTTTTTATTTAACAATTGTGAACCTAGCAGGTGTGTTGGGTATTTTAAGATTTGAATTAAGCCCAACTTAATTTGGCCATTTCCTTCTCTTCTCTAGATATAACCTGATTCGTGAAATAACAAGAGAGCTTGGCAGCTCATCACTTTGCGGTGAGAAATTCTTACGTAAATATTGTCTACATATGTACTTCATTGAACATTAAAAATGTATAAGGATACTCTTTAGAGGTGCATTTATAACATATATACAAGTTTAATGTTGAATGCAATGCTTATAATAAGCTTAGGCAGTGCATATTTAAGAATTTCTTCTTTCTAGAGAAAACCAGGAATCCCTTGCACGTAAGTTGGTGCCTGATTTTGGGGTACAATACAACAATAAAAAAGAGAACGAGATTCACAAAGCAATTATTTAAGTTGACATTGTAGTAGTTGTTGCCCTCGAATTATTTAAGTGTGAACAATTGATTAGATTATTTAAGAGTGTGAACATTTGATAATAATAATAATAATAATAATAGATAGATAGAGTTCCCCTCGGATTTGGATGCATCGAGTTGGTTGCATAACAATGCCATTGAAAGCGTACTTTGAGAAAACACAACTATTGTTGGTTGCATAACAAGCACGTGAATCCGCCCGCACATGCGCATCGCCTTTCTCATTGGTCATTCCATTGTCTCTGCCAAGCCACCCTCCCACATCTGCGTAAGATC
This sequence comes from Styphnolobium japonicum, assembly GCA_023212625.1. Classification (NCBI taxonomy): domain Eukaryota; kingdom Viridiplantae; phylum Streptophyta; class Magnoliopsida; order Fabales; family Fabaceae; genus Styphnolobium; species Styphnolobium japonicum. Next base: position 25,858,914 of record JALBWW010000003.1, read on the forward strand.
CATTAATACTCTAAATTATTATTTTTTAGTTTTATTATTCGTCAATATCTCATTGATTTGGAGTTCGTGCATGTTAGTGTTCATTTGTTCTCCAAACTTCTTTTTGACATTTTGGTTTTCTTATGGTAAGTGGGGCAGGCAACAGCTAACATTTGACATAGACACACATGGGACAAAGTAGTAGTTAATAATTAGGAGCAACCTTGATTGGATTAGTTGTGTTCAAGGATCTTTCATCCCTGACTCCAATCCAAATATTGCAAGGCTTTTTCTTCAACGCTTTTGAAAGCTTTTCATCTCTGACTCTGATATTTGATTTTGATCTTTTCCTATGATACCACAGGGACATCTCCTCGAGTTTCAAATGTTTTCAAAAATTTTGAGCCAAAAATATTGTTACTGTTGGATTATAAAATGTTGAGGATCAAAGAGTTAATTCAACTCTTGAAGTCAAAACCTTAAAGTACAAAGGGCCACTGATCTTTCGCGTGTCAATATTGCATTATCATCCAATGAATAGCTAACAAAACAAAACCAAACATGCCGTGCCAACTAGAGTCAACAAGACATAATATTGTTTTGTATGTCATTAAGCAAATAATTATCATAATGAAGCGATCGGGTGAGAGTATGAAAATATCTTCGGTGGGGCCGTTTGATACATCATACTATTCATCAGAAGGAACAATTTTAATTGTATTTGTGAATTGTATTTTTTTTTGAGTTTTTAACTTACGATTGTCTCATTTACTTAATCCTAAAAGGGTAAAAACATGTTGCAGTGTATTTTGACTCTCAAACGAAAATTTAAATAAATTTTCACTTCGAAGTATTACCGAGCAATTACAAATGAAAATGATTTAGTTAATTACTTCAAAAGGAAACTCAATGATACATCAGTTACCACCACCAGGTGATTAAGAGTTTGTTTGTTACAAATTATTTGATAAAAAAATTATTTTTTTGAGTAAAAAGTCATTTTTAATGATTTTGATTATGTTTTTTTAAACTTATTAAAAAAATTATTTGTTTTAAAAAATTATTTTTATGGTTAAAATGAAAAACTACTCTCATTAGCTTTTGAAAAAATCTCTTGCGATATAAGAGAGAGTAGCTACTCTCATTTAAAAAATAATTTTTATGATTATAAACAAATACAAAATAACTTCTGTTTTTTTCTAAAATTTCTAAAAATTATTGAAGGTCAAAATCATTTTTTTTAAATTTATAATAAACGGAACTACAAGACTGTACAGTTTTCGCTTTCTTTGTCGTGAACAGGAGGAAGGAGGTGGGTTGGCAAGGCATGCTTCATAGGCTGAGTTCATTTTCCATTTATATAATGGGATAGGGCTACATTTACCTGAAAAGAAATTGATACAGGTAGGAATCAGGACCGCAAAATTATTTAAAGCACAAATACACAAGATTAAAGAAGATAATTGTGTGTCTTATATTTCACCAACATCTTGATTTATTATTCCATTGATGTGTTTCTAGAGTTGTGTTATTCTCACACTTCAAAAATATCATTCTTTTTTATTTCGACATTTTTTGTTGTAAATTATCGAATAATATTAAATTCTACGTAAATTCTTTTTAAACGATTTAATTTATTCACACCTTTCTTAAATAGTATGAAAGAATCATTATCTTTCTTGTAATGCTTGGTCAACTTAGATGGTTTATCAAATGCTCTGCAATATCATCTATAGCACTGAGAAAAGTCTCGGATTTACATACTCTTTGGGCATGTTCACATTAAGTTAATCCTGCAAATACCAAATTTGGTCCTGGTTCTATGTATTAGGCTTTAGAGAGCCCCTTAATTCTCCCAGGATCAAATAATACAAAAGAATACTTTACCTAACCAAAGGCCAGCGAATTCAACAAATCAGTCACAATCAACCCTTCAATATATCTTAAATTCAACCTTGTTTGTTAAGGCTCAGAAATCTCTTTAACTCACCAGATAATCACATCATTGCATCTCTCAGTTACCCTTTGTCAAACATCAAATGTAGAGGAATTAGGTAAAACGAAAGATAATTTTCAATTGTATGATTCACATTCATAAATTATAAATTACAAGTATTAATGTAGAATTAATAAATTATTATGCCATAGTAAGAAATAATAACATCATTATTATGGATCCCAATTACATGTTACTTTAGGCATCCTTAACTCGATGGAAGTAGCTAGGAAGTAGCTGCCTAGTTGGGTTGTCCTTGCAGCTTGGTTGAGGCCGATGGGATATCAAGTACGGAAATATGGTTTCTCAGGCTGTTTTTATCCATTTATCAGTGTCATTACTGATTACTAATACATGTTTCTTGAAGAAATTCATATTTCAGAATATATTCAGAGATATTTTAACATAGGCATTGTTTATAGAGCATTTCGCTCAAATATTGACATTACGTGAAACCCACGTGAAATCCGGTGCATTGCTTAAATATAAACAATAGTGCCTACCTTAAACAACAACCATATATAGTATTTTTCATCTCTTTTATTCTTGAGTTATGCTATACTTATAAAATATAGGTAGCTAAAAGCTACGAAAACTTGTGTAGCTTTCGTTTCCTGCATGGGCATCACATACCTCCACATAGCTTTCATGATCTTTTTTTTATCTTATATATCTTTTTCAGGACAATATTGCTTTTAATAATCTTAAGTTAACATTAGTAATCAGAGGAACAGAAATCGATCTTATTCTTTATTTTGATAGCATCTCAAGCTATTGCAAAGAAAAATTTAGAATGACTTTCTTTAATATATATATATATATATATATATATATATATTTTGTTGTTACCACCAAAAAAGTCCCCGTCACCATGTCATTTGGCAAATATATGATGATCAGACTGATCTCCGACCATACTAAAGTTGTCTGGTAGAATAGATTGACATACTGAAATTGTCAAAAGTTGATTATCGCGACAATACTGAAGTTATTGAAGTGAATGGAAGAGTGAACGAGACAAGCAATTGATTCATATTCAATAACACTATGAATGTCGGAAGAATTAAGAGGGAATTTTGAAAAGTTCAAACATTCAAAATAGCTAGTGACAGTTACTTTATCCAGTACTCTACAGAAGTAGTGGCCTGCAACGTGACATATAGCACGTAAAGGCCAATCGTGCAAAAGGGTAAGTTCAAGTTCAAGCTCTAGTCCAAAGTTAAAATTCAAAAATGAAGAACTGTTCTTTATTTAATGCTAGAAAAAAACTCTGACAGCTTATAACAACAAAAGAAGTCAACTGAGCCGCTTTTTGCTGACACTTCTAACAACTACAAAGACCAGCAAATAAGGAACTTTCTGCGGTCTCAGACAAATCAGGACTCAGTTATCACATGATTGGAAATCTCTCATAATCAAAGTCACATTTCAGAAGAAGCTCAACACTATATCAGTCGATGCATTTAATGCTACTCAGAACGGTAATAAATGTTTCCGTTGGACGACGAAGCTTATGAAGTCTGCTCAAATTGTTCTCACTTATAAAAAGGAGAAGCAGCACTAGAAGAAGTAGAGTGATTTTGCCCAAGCAGCTTACAAAGACTAAAAAGCTTTATCTCTTCTTAGAATTCATATACTTGTAAAAAGTTCAAGTCTTGAGATTCTTTGTCTATTCTCATTTTCTAGTGAGTTTCAAACTCAAGCTTTAATCAACTTCTATTTATTCAACGTAATGGTGTAAGCCTGAAGAGGCTGGATATAAAAGAATACTGATGTGTTTGAACCTGAAGAGGTTAAGAATACCTGAAGAGGTTGAGAATACTTGTTATCTGAAGAGGTGAATAATACTTGTAATCTCAAAACAGATTAGTTGATAAATCCTTCTGGTTGAAGGGACTGGACGTAGCTCTCGGTTTGTAAGAGTGAACTAGGATAAATCTCTGGTGTAAGTTTCTCTTCTCTTCTAGTGGGTTTTATTATTTCCACTAATCACTGGGGTTTGCCATTGTGTTTATTAACAAAGGTTTTTAAATTGTTTCTTCGAACTTAACTGTGTCCATAAGAAATCTTTTACAAAAGCCTTAGAGTCCAATAGGACTGAGAAGTCTTGTTTATACATCCATTGCTTGTTAACTTTTAACCTTCGTTGTGTTCAATTGTTAGTTGAAGAAAGAGTTTCAAAAACGATTTACAAAAGGGTTAAGAAACACAATTCAACCCCCCTTCTTGTGTTTCACTTGGTTATTTCAAGCATGGCACCTCTTTATAGCAACAGGGTAGTACCATATGATTACCTTTTCACACTTGTCTTCCTTCATTGAGGCATTGTCCCCAAATTAATTGTTTCAATGGACATTTTATAAGATTAAATATCACAGGCTCCTTAGTAGTTCAATAGAGAACTCCAAATCCACATCATTGTCTTTGTTAGCACCATTAATGGGGTGATCAAAATCCCAACTTGGGTTCATACCATTGTCATTTTCAAGAATGCCACTTTCAGACAAGCATTGGTTTATATTGGCACATGTAATGAATAATGAAGGCAAATTGCATAAAGCCAAAGGAATGAATATGGATGAAGGATAATTTCAGAAAAGAGAGGATGTTATGAACATTTATCTTTGGAATTAAAAATGCATTTATTGATAACAATACTGAAATGAAAACAGGTGAGGCCATTCTACAAATGTCACCCTACAGCCTTGGGCAGAGCCATAATATTAGTATCAAGAATTACTAATAATGAAACTCTAGAGTTGGAATAAGCCTGATAAGTTCTCAATTGTTAAGCTTGATGGCAATGGTGCACCAAATTTGCTCTAAGATTAGTGAGGGGTAATCTTCAACTGCAGATACTTGAACTAGAAATGCTATTATAGAGCTTCAAAAGCCTTAACATGAGTCACAGGTGGATACTTGCTCAACTACATTAACCCCAAGATTTCCATGATTAGACAAAGAATTATGACTTATGCTTGGAGTTCCTTAAAGTGGTACATTTTTCAGTAGAATGGCCTATAGCTCCTGCATGATAATGGCATTGTGCATTAGGATCATACCACTTTGGGTATGGGGGTTCCATTGGCTTCACAGGGCATAGAGCTACTAAGCCATTATGCAATAGATGAGGTAGCAACTCAATATAGGACATAGGAATAGGGTCATGTTGAATGGGTTTCTTGTCCTAGTCATTCTGGGTCTTTCTTTGATTAGCATTCAAATTTTGAGTCCAAGATTGAGTGGTTTGGGGAGGCACTGTAGGTGTTTGGTGCTGAAAAGAAGGGGGTGCTTGGTAAGGTTGAGGGTATGAAGCAAGTGAAGTAGCGGTGATGTATGGGTAAGGTGTGTAGGGTGTTTGGAGTGATTGTTGAGGTATTGCGGGTGAATGGATAGGTTCTCCTTGAGTTGGACTTTCCCCATGACTCTTATCATTTATCATAGCCTGTACCTCACCTTCCTTCTTTCCTACCCAGGGTTTTCTTGCACTGGCTATCCCACTTGAGTTGTCAGCAATCTTTCCACTTCTTATTCCATTTTCTACCCTTTCCCCTATGATGATGATGTCAGAGAAATTTGAGGAGACACTCCCAATCATCCGATCATAGAAGGGTGACTAAAGAGTATCGATGAACATAGCAGTCATCTCCTTATCAGATAATGGCGGCTCCACTTCAGCAGCTATTTCTCTCCATCGTTGTGCGTATTCTTTGAAAGTTTCTAAAGCTTTCTTCTCCATATTTTGCAATTGGAGCCTATCTGGAGCCATGTCAATGTTGTACTTGTATTGCCTTAGGAAGGCATCAGCAAAGTCTTTCCAGCATCGAATACGGGCTCGATCAAGGTGGGTATACCAATTCAAGGCTGCCCCAGTTAAACTGTCTTGAAAGAAATGGATAAGCAGCTTGTCATCTTTTGACAATACATTGTCAAATGATTCTTTGGGCATGTGGTTCCCTTGTATTTATCAAAATTTGGCACTTTAAACTTTGGAGGAATCACCACATTAGGAATAAGACAAAGCTCTGAAGCGTCCATGATACCATAATTGTTCACTCCTTCTATAGCTCGTAATCTTTCTTCAAGTATCTCTAGCTTTTCATTGGATTTCAAACTTTCAACTCGCGGCATGAAACAAGGGTAAGACTGTTGCACTGGTTATAGATACGCCGCCTCAAGGGAGCTAAGGGGAACCTGTTGGTTCGAGATATTCTGCGGGTTGGAGTTTGATGTAGCCAATGGCACACCGTCGTCTTGAGGATTGGTCACATGTGGCAAAGGTGTTATCGGAGGTTCTTCATTATTCCTTGTAGGGATTCCATCCATGTCAATCCTCCTTTGCAGAATCTCTAAAACCTTAGTCATTTGATCTTTAAGTTGGTTGACATCACTTCTAAGCTCTTCTTGAGTCCTTTCTTGCTCTAATTCATCCATGATCCTGACTTGGGATCGAGTCCTATAAGGGTGCCGTAGAAGCAGGGTTGCTCTTTATGTGATACCTTCTTTATTTTCACAAGTTAACAAAATTAATGAAATGCAACAAACAAGAACATGATTGTCATCTAGGTTTGTTTACAAAAATGCCATTAGGCCAATTGGATTTGCACAATCTTTCAAATTTATAAGAGAAAAATGGCCAGTAGTCATTCTAGGAAACAAACCTATTGCCAAATTTATTCGAAAGAATTTTTTTTAAAAAAAAAAACAATGAAGAGTGAAAATGTTCCCTTATGTGTCCTATAAAATGAGTTCTTTAGGCTTGATGCCCTATCCTAGAGGATAACTTCTATAAACCATGATGGCTCTAGGGTCATTCTAATTAGAGATGGTTTGAGTTCTAGACTCCTATTGGACAGTGGGTCCCGAAATTGCCCCTACTGTCGCCAACACTTTGGCTAGCAAGGTCCCCAATCCTCACCCATGATAGGTTACAAATGGAAAGGGTTCAATTCGAGTAAGGGGGTTTCGTGTGCCTATACGGAGACCGTAGGTCTCTCAAAGCAACAGTACTTTTCCCTTACATCTGTGGGACAAAAGGTTCCCAAATTGCCCCTACTGTCGCCAACACTTTGGCTAGTAGGGCCCCCAATCCTCACCCATGACAAGCTATAAGCGGAAAGGGTTCAATTTGAGTGAGGAGGTTTCGTGTGCTTATACGGAGACCGTAGGTCTCTCAAAGCAACACTACTCTGCCCTCTAAGCCTACAAGGTAACGAGCCCGGGTATAGGGCTTGTGTGTGTAAGTGTAGTGCATAATGTGTAGGAGGGAGTATAAAAATAATCTTATTCACAATCCCAAAAGGCATATAAAGCAAACAAATGCAACATGATATAAAGCACATAAGAGATTAAAAAAAGGAAGGAATAATAAGGACAAAAACAATCAAGAAGGTAGATAACAAAAGATTAAAACATGGCTTAACCCTCTGCAGTCCCCAGTGGAGTTGCCAGCTGTCGCAACCGTCCCGAAGAGCGTCGCGATGGGAGAAGGCAACTAGAATTTAATTGTTTGAGAGTCGCCACCAACCGATTCTTCCATTAAAAATGGAATGGTCGATTGGACACCTTAAAAAAAATGGTCTGCGTTTAAGAGTTTAGGTTTGGGGGTTGATTACGGATAGGAAAGGTGTTAGCACCCTACACCGTCCATTCTAAGAATGGTTACCTGTTTAATCTAGTGTTATCTTGCTAAATTAATTAAATTGATCTTTTATTATCTAAAAAAATGTTATTTATTTTATTTTGACATGTCCAATTTTGTCGGCATATTATCAAAATGATAAATGACTAAGACAGGGAATGAGTGGCTAAATAGCTATTATTGTATGAAACAAATGTAAGCCTATAACTCATTATGTGAAGGTGGTAAATTAAAAAATCATATTTTTAAGAGACTATTTTTAAATAAAATATGAGATTTTTAAATGATTTTTATAACAGGAAATTTTTGGAATGTGTGATTAAATGAAATTTTAATTTACCACCACCACAAAGTTAAGGCTATATTAATTTGTTCGAGTTCGTTTTTTATTTTAAAATATTTTATTTAATTAATTGTGAAAATTAGACCCCACCAGCGCTCTTGGAAAAATCTAATATTAATAGCCTCAAGAATATTAAAAAGAGTTTAGTTGATCGTCTCTTCGATCCTCTCCCAAATTTTCCGTCGTCAGCAAAATTTAAGGGTTTATATGATATTTGACTAAAGTGATATGCATACGATTATAGCAAGAAATTAATGTGTGAATGGAGATATTTATATTAGATATCACCTAAAGCCCAAAGAGAAACTCCTCACCTTAGGAAAGTCAAAATGTCACTGTCACTTCGACTAATTTTGATTATTCCATCGTCGGATATCTTAAATTTATTTTAAATGATAAATAAATTACCGGTATGACAAATAATATATAGAAAAAGATATTTATTGGAGATCACTTAAAGCCCCACCAGCGCTTTTGGCAAAACTAAAGGGATATTCCTCACCTCCAGAAAGTTAAAACTTCGCCATCACTTTGGCTAATTTTGATTATTCCATTATCGGTATCTTAGTCTCATAATTAAAATGTGAGGGCCAAAAATATTATAATTGTAAAAACAAGAATATTTGTTTAAAAACTAATAATATATTTAAAGATGGTGAAAGACAAAAGTACCAAATGATAGGAATTATTTATTTATTTTTGAATTAAATAATAATTACAAAAAGGTGTACAGGAGATAGCAATACCTCAAATAGTCACGTAAAATTCCATGACTCATTATTCATTTCAGTATGTTAACAATGGTTCTTTATAGCAAAGTTTGTCATGTTTCCTCTGCCCACGAAAACATTGGTTCAAGCATTCGAGACAGGGTACAACAAATACATCATAATGGGAAGGTAAATGTCGACCATATATATATGTGATAGAGATGGAGGCAGTATACATGTAATATTCCCAAATGCTCAATTTTTAAATCTTGACACATCAAAGGGGTAGTTAGTGAATGTGAGATCATGAATCACGATGACAGGTATTACCAAAAGCATGAAAGGAAGCAGTGGGACTTTAGAAAGGTTACCTTCAATCAAGAAGCAAACATTAAGCGAAACATGAGCTCCCAATAATTTTTCTCCTCATTCTCTATACTGCTTCTCTATGCGTCATATTTTTCAATCAATCTCTATGTGTGTTGCGGCCCTTCTCCTTTCTCTCAGTTCTTGTGTTGCCGCTCCATATTCTCTCTCTCTTTCTTTTTTGTGTTATGGCTCCTTTCCCTCTTTTCTTTTTCTATGTTACGATTGCTCCCCTCCTTTTTCTTTTAGGGTTTGTCTACTCTTAGTTATTTATAACCCAAACAATTATTCTCATCACTTTAATCAACTCAATTAATTAGGGCAAATTAGAATAAATTTCTCCTATCAATCAAGATCAATTTGTGCAATCAGAATCAATCAAAATCAATTAATTATTTAAATCCTAAATTACCATTAATACGGGATAAAATGTATTTATGAATTCAAATTTATTTCCTTATTCTAAATTTTACTGGATCAGTGGAGATTTTTTCCATTTCTGCATGCCAGACCAAAATTATTTTTCTTTTTTTTTTTTATCAATCATTTTAAAGCAATGGGTTTGGGCTTGGTGAATGGATCAGATCCAAATTTATTGGTACAATGCCCATTGGTGAAAATTAAAATTTCAGGACAAATTTGGGTGTCAACATCATGTTCAAGCAATAAGCAAAATTCAATAGCTTTTTCAGCTGCTGAAGTTGAATATATGTCAACAACTAGTTGCTACTCACGACTCCATAGGATGAAACATCAGTTAGAGGATTATTCATTGAGGTTTGATCATATTATTATCTTTTGTGATAATACAAGTGCAATTAATCTGTCAAAGAATCCTATACTTGTTCCAACTTGTTAATGAAATGATGAAATATTGCATGAAGGAGAGTTTGTTTTAAAATGCATATCTTGTGATATAATTGCTCTATTTAATTGATTTCATTTCATCATGCTCTGGTAAAACTATTAATAAGTATTACTATTTGCTAACCTTTATAATATAGCACTTGTTAACGGGGAGCAATTTACCTTTTCATCATTCATACGAAATGGTAATTTCTTTTCTCAACTCTATTTTATTATTTTCAAATGATATAGTTTGTCATAATAATAAAAAAGGGAGATTGTAAGCCCTAAAACCCTTAAATTAATATTAGTTAAGTGTTTTGATGATCAACAAACAATATCATTTGGTATCTTTGATAACTAAGCTCTAAAATTACTCAAGTGGACTAACCCTTTTTACATGAGCTATGTCTTAACTCTTGTTTTGCAGAACTCAATTTGATAAGACAAGTAAGGATGTGAGCAAAGTCTAAAATCAACAACTGATGAGAAGTATCTTTAAAAGATGAAAGAGACTTGATGCCACACCTCAGGTGGAGCCTTTTTTGGTGTAAATTCTCAAACATATATTAATTACTCATATCATGCAACGTTTAATTCTATTTCAATGTTTTAAATTTGTGATCTGTATGCCTCATACATGCAGATATGTTATGAGAACTTGATCCTAATATAAATGACTCGAAAGTAGACAAACAAATTTCCTCATCATTTTTCACTTGGTTTAAAGAACATGTATATTAACTTGCAAGTGCCATTTTTAATTTCACTTTTGCTTGTTAGGTTAAGTTTACAAATCTTTTTGTGATATAGGTGCTCAATCCAAGTAACATGATTGAATATCCCTTTTTGAGGAGTTTGGCATGGGGCCACTTAGAAATGTTAACAAATTTACAATATATTCTATAAATGGTTATAAATTTGGGACCAAATCTCAGAGCCAAAGGATTAGTACGACAAATTACAATGTATATGTTCAAGGTGGCATATATGAGACAATTGAGAATGATTACTATGGGGTCTTAACTGATATTGTTGAGTTGGAGTATACTAGATGACCTATAAAGAGGTTGGTTCTATTGATATGTGACTAACTTGATCGCACTCTGAATCAAAGGACAAAGATAAATAAAAATTATGTGATTGTTGAAGTTAGATAATATAGGAGATATAAGAATTATGATCCCTTCATAATGACACAACAAGCAGAGCAAGTGTACTTACTATACACAGTATCCTAAAGGGCAACAAAGGTGGTTGGGTGTGATTAAAACCAAGGCAAGAAGTATAATTCATGCTTCGAAACTAAGAAGGTTGAAACAGATGATACACACCAAGAGGTTGAAATCCCTTAAATGCCTATGATAGTTGCAAATGGGGGTTCTTCAACAAAGTCTTGTGGAATTAAGTATAGGAAGTAGACAAATCTTCCTTGAATCAACTTGTCTTGGAAGATGCATATGAAGATATGGAACTAAAAACAGAAGAAGAAGAAGAAGACATTGATGAAACATTTTCTGATTAGTTTATTATGATGTGTGAAATGTAATAATGGGCCTTTACTAGTTGAACTATGTATTAGTAAAATTATGCAATTTTCAATTACATGATTGTGAATTTGTTTAAGTTCATCAATTATAATTGTAGCATGCTAGTTTTCTAAGTACTTTAACTAAACCTAACTAAATTTTGTCATTACCACATGCATATAGATGGCAGATGATGATACGAATAGGGGTAAACGTAGAGGTAGAGGATAAGGTATCTCTCAACCATCTCCACATCTTTGGACATCTACTTCACATACACCATCTCTGCATCCTTGTACATCTCCTTCACTTACCCCCATCTCCACATGCCCACACATCGGCTTCACCTGCCCCATCTCCATATCCACAAACATATGCTTCACCTACACCACCTCCACATCCCCACATGTTTGCTTCACCCAGCTCATCTTGACATTTCCACGCATCTTCCTTTATTCTACCACATATGTTTTGGGGGACCAAAGATGCGATGTGCATATATGGATTATTCCGACACTTGGTTTGACACAAGTACTTGTGGTTTGTGCATTTTAATTTTTTGTTATAGTTTTGTAATTATTTTTTTTTGTATGTATATTATGATTTGCTTTACTTATAGGTTTTTCCCTCCTGTTTGACAATTGGTCATTATCATTGGCATTATAAAAGCTAAGTTTGAAGGGGTTTAGAGAAAACTATGGTGAGGAGGACAAGAACGTTTAGAAGATGTGGCTTGCTAAATATGGGGTAATATGTTTCAAAGTATAGTTATTTATTTATTGACAAGTTTTAAATGTTGAATCATTGTTCCTTAATTAATATTTTACATAATACAGAAAAAGTATAAATGGCTGCTTAAGGAAGAAGAAAAAATTAAAAAGTGCTTTAACCATACAAGATCTGACTCATTGAAGGATGTGATGAACAAAGTCCTAAGTGGGGCAAATCGTGGGAAACAGATTCCTACTCATGTTATGGATGAGTTGGAGGTGAAGTGTCTTGATCCTGCATAGCTGTAATAGTCCAAGAAGAATAGTGGAAATAAAAAATTAGATGAGGGACTCTCACTACACACTAGAGGATAAAGTCCTACACAGATGCACAAAGAGAGATTGTTGAGTAATTTCTATCACATTTGTGATGCATTGAATATTGGTTTTCCTTTTATCTTTCCAAATAGACTAGTTGAAGAGGCAACCATTAGCCTGATAGATCTTCTAGCGGCTTCACACGCCGAAAGGAAAGCCAGATCAATGGGTCCCTAGCAGGGCAGAACAAATTGCTATAAGTATAATGCTGCAGTCAAACTCGAATAATTACATCACTTTGCTAGCATAACTATGTATTAACAATTGCACATTTCTGAAAGAGTTTATGAGACATGTGAGTGAGAGGGACTCACAAACACCTAGGGATGAGAAGTTCAATCAGTAATTCGACAACAACACCTACTTGGATGTTGTTGGAGTCGTCAACTAGAAGGGATGCATCTACGATTTGGGGTTGAGCGCTATTGGTCTCCCACCATCTACCTTTATAATGGAGGCCATGAGGACTCTAGTAGCAAATTTGACTATTGAAAATAGTTGCATGAATGATCAACTATAGGAATAATAGGACTTTGTCAACACTATTCTTGGTGCTTAGTGGTGTATGGTGCTTCTTGGTACTTGACATCAAGCCACGCACCAGCATTAGGCCCAGGCCACACACCAGGATCATGCCATGCACCAAGATCATGCACCAGGACCAGGCCAGGCACCAAGACTAGGCCACGCACCAAGATCATGCACCAAGCATTAGGCCAAGCACCAGGACCAGGCCACACCCCAGGATATGCACCAAGGACCAGGCCATACACCAGGTCCTGGTGCATAGCCTAGTGCTTGGTACATATCCTGATGCGTGGCCTCGCCCTGGTGCTTGGTGTCCTAGTTATGCAACAATTGGATCTAGCTCTTAATGGTTCATAACCTACATGTGGAGGTAAGGACGAGCAACAAGAGGATGATATGAATGAAGACGAGACCCATACTCGTCCACCAGATAGTTTATTTATTTTCTTTTATTTTCATGAACATACGTTTGTATCATATTTGACTATTTGGGATACTTGGTTGTTTGTATGCCTATATATATATTGCATCTTCATTTTCAATAATTACACCTTCATTTCGATATTATGGGTTTTGATTGCTGGATTACGGTTGTTCAATTTATATATTTTCCAATTAAAAAATTATTTTTCCAGTAGCAATGGACTAATTTTCGTCACGTTGAAATAATAATAAACTAATCAGCAACAGACAAACTCATTTTGTCATAGAAAATATTATTTAAAAAATAAACATAAAATTAGACACATATTAGTGACAAAAATTTAATTATTAGCAATGAAATATTTTGTCTTTGAGTTGCAATGGATGAAAATTTTCCTCTCTAAATATTTAGCAACGAGCAATTCCAAGATGGACAAGTGTTTGTCATTGATTATGTTGCTATTTTATTTAGCAATGAAATTTTAAACATACAACGACAGATTTTTCCATCGCTAGATATTGTTTTTCTAGCAGTACATTAAAGGGATCTATCAAAACTTGCCAAATTGACAACCACCCGAAAACCAAAGAACTAGCTGGAGGCCAGTAATTTTGTTAGGTTTTTAAGTGAAAAGTGAGATGCAACTTCTAAGAACTACATCCATACACAAAAGACAAAACATAGGGTAACTATCTTCATTGATGAAATTAATTGGTCTAGCATTTTTTTAATGTTTTTAAATTTTGTGAAAAAAATTAAAAGAAGAAATTTATGTGCTGTGAAAATTGTGTTTTGGTTTTTGTGAATTTGTTGATGTCCATAGAACGTTTGCACAATGGATAGGGATATTTATTTTAATTTGTGAACTTTTTGTAATTTAGATAATTAAAAGTTGAAAGAAATTAAAGAAAAAGAATAGAAAAAATAAATGTAAGTATAGATGTTGTATATATTTTTTGAATGTTTGATGTATGACAAGTATTGATTGTAATGCTTGAATAATGAGTAAATCCTATAATTTTTTGTGATGTTGAAGTAATTTTGTGTAAAATTAAAAATTAAAATAGAGGATCAATGAGTAGAAATAAGAAATAAACTAAATAAAATATGATATTAGACAAAATTTTAATACAAAATTGTTGGGCGATTTTTCTTGTTTAGTTGATTGACTCGGCTAAATCACATTAATGATTTCCACGTTCAGGCGATGAGCTAAGGAAGAGACTTTATCCCTTAGCCTTGGGTTCCTAGGATGCTAAAGAAAGCTCATAGTGCGAAGATCAGTTAAAATGCAAAGTAAAAGAAAGCTATAAATTGCATTAAAAGTGTATGAATTGAGTACAAGGCAGTAAAGAAAGCGATAAACAAATCTCTAAATAAAGCAATAAAGAACATAATTGAAATGTAAGATAAATTGACTGTGTTGGTTGATCGAGAGATATCTCTTTTTTCTGCTTCAAGCCCTTTTATAGATGGAAAACTAGTCGTTAACCCCCTAAAAATTGTCTACCATGTCTCCTTGTCTTTTTCATCCACTTCTAATTGTTATGGGATCATGGCTGAATAGTTATTGTATGTTATTGGCCTCATTAACTATTTTCCTTCATTTTAGGGCAAACACTCTTCACTTCAGCTAAACTAGATAACTAAATAGCTAACTCAGTCTTCACTTATCCCTATTTTAGTGGGAATAGTTGTTATGCAAATCATGGGTTGTTACAAGCCTTTGGACCTGGTCAAATAATCATATATAATTGCAGCCTTCAGCTAACCCACTCCAATAGGCCCATTACCCAGTGTATCCAACCCAATTTGAACTCCATAACCGGGTTTGAGTGTTTTTGGGCTTTAACTCATTATTAGGTGGTACAAAATCTAATCCATTAGCTACCTGAACAGCCTTCATAGTTCAAACATGACTAGTCCCAGCCCATAATGTTTTTTGGTGTTAACAAAAATAAATATTACTATAGATGTTGTATACAATTTTCTTTTGATGAATACTTAAGTGCTCCCATTATAGGTTTTAGTTGGAATTTTTTTTGTATGGAAGCAAGTATATAATTAATATAACTGAATTTTTATATGCATATTGTTTGTTCGATTAATAACATAATTAAAGGTACAAAATGAGTAAAACATTACTTGTGTTAATCTGATCAAACGTAAGAATATATGAAAGTTTTGAAGATCACAACTAGGAAGGTCACTCTAAATCCATGAATATTAACCATGGTATCTGTCGCAATTGTCCCGGAGGGATGCCGCGAAATAGGCAACTAAAAAATTTGAAAAAAAAAAAATTAATGTTTGGGAGTCGCCACCAATCGATTTTTCCATTAAAAATGGAATGGTGCGATTGGATACCTAAAAAGAGACTTTGTGTACCAGAGTTCAAGTTTGGGGGTTGATTACAGGTAAGGAATGTATTAGTACCCTTCACTGTCCGTTTAGAGAACGGTTACCTATTCAATCTAAAGTTATCTGCTAAATTCATTAAATTGGTCATTTATTATTTAAAACAAAATATTTTTATTTTTGTTATTTTACATGTCCCATTTTGTCAGACATATTATCAAGAATGATAAATGATTGAGACAAGAAATGGATCGCTTAATAGCCATTATTGGGAAACAAATCATAAACCCGCAACTTATTAATAGTGAACATGGTGAATTGAAATTTTTTATTTCCAAGAAAAAAAAAATATATATATATATATATATATATTTCAAATAAACAGGTTCTTGAAAATGGATTTCACAATGGAAGAATATTATTTAACAAAATAGAAGATTTTTAAAAATGATTTTCGCAAAAAGATTTTCAAATTTTAATTCACCAATATCACCAAGTACAGGCTATATGAATTTGTTCACAATTATTTTGCATTATTTAATTTTATTGTTTTGAAAAACATATATTATTGTTTTATTTTTAGGAATTACTTTCTGCTAGTGCTCTAAGCAAAATCTAATATTAATGCCACGAGAATATATGGAAGAGTTTAGTTAATCGGACTCCCGATCCTCTCCCAAATTCTATCACCGACCAATTTAATTGTTGACAAATTATAACTTGTTTAAATATTATGATAACACTAAAGCAATAAGAAAAGGTAATCAAACAAATAAAACAATTATTTTTATTATTAGAGATTATTTAAAGTCACCTCAAATGCTTAAAATTAGCAAATGCAATAAATTAATAATGAAACAAGAATTTTTATTGGAGGTCATTTATAACTTCTTCAGCACTCCTGACAAAATCACAAAATTTCTCTTCACCTCAGAGAAGTCAAAATGTCGTTGCCATCGCAACTAATTTTAATTATCCATTCCTTGGAATCTTATATCATACATTAATTTAAGAATGATGAATGAAAATGCTAAAGAATGATAAAATTAAAAATAAGCAAATTTAGTATGGAATAAGATTGTTCATTAAAGATCACTTATAGCCTTGTCAGCACTCCTGACGAAACTATAAGATTTCTTTTCACCTGAAGGAGATCAAAATGTTGTTGTCGTTGCAGCTAATTTTGATTATCCAACCCTGGGAATCTTATAACATAGATGAATGTTTTATTTTTTTGAAAATTATGACAAGCATGGTTCAAATAAAAATATCGATGAATAAGAATATCGGAACAAACTCACAACACCAAATCCATTAAAGATCAAAGCCACAACTTAATTCTTTATTAGAAAACTATTAAAAGAGAACCATTCATAAAATGCATATTCATGCTTGATGAAAGTAAACCCACAAAAATATTTTCATTTTATGTGGCCATTTGGGCGACCAAGCTCACCCTTAACCCATTAACCCCTGATCACCTTCTCGACCGTGCCGAGCTTTCCAATAGCCTCGTAGCTCACTACCCGACCGATTCAAGCAAACCTAGCCTTAGCCTTAACCCCTCATATCAATTACCCGACCAATCAGAGCAAACCTAGCCTAGCCTTAACCCCTCAAATCAACTACCTGACCAATTAGACTCATCCATTAGCCCATTAGCATCAGTTAACTAACTAACCAAGCAGAATTTAACCTTTCTGATCGAGAACCTCTCATCCTAATGGGCTCCTTTGTCCAATCAGCTTCCGACCAATTTGGTCTTTGATCTAGTACCCCGCCTCCCTTTGTCGATTGGTTGACTGACCTACCAAATGGTGTTTCTAGTTGCAAAATCAATGGTATGGTAAGATCAACCAAAAGAAAATCCTATGACCTTGTCTATTAGAAAATCAGTCAAATCTATTTATGTCTTATAAAACATGAACAAACGCAAGTTGACACACACCACCATGGAACCATGATAGACCTTATAGGTGCTTACAAACAGCCTAGCATCCACATAATACTTTTCTTTAAAAAATCTTAGCATATCACCACTAAACTATTCGATTCTAAATAGTTCCCAACCAAATATTCAGCTTATTAAAGATCTCTCCATCCCATAATTCTGTGACTATATTGAGAGACATCTTCAAACACCTACATGCATTCAAACAATAGCACCAAACATTGCAAAGGTTAACAAAATAGTTGTTGTTTTAGAGATTTCGATACCCTGGATGACCAGAAAACTAGTTTGAATTTAATTAGGAGTTAAAAAGCCAGAACCTTAAACACACCATTTAGTTGTCAGGCAACAACAATGAAATGAACATGGCAGATAAAACTCCTAATGCACATTAAACCCTAGACCCTTGTACTTCCAAATTAATTTATCAAAACATCACAGCAATAACCACACTAACATAAACACCACCAAACAGTGATCTAGAATCCTCTAAATCCTTCACATGTAGCTTAAACAAACCCAAATACCCACAGCATCCTAGGGATGAGATCTTGATTCAAACATTTCATCAAACGAAACAAAACTAAGGGCTAAGTATCTTATCATAAGACTGAAGGGCCCAGGAGATATGAATCCTCCTAATATGAATCAAAAGAAGTAAACCACAATACCAACATTTGAATATCCATTAACACAACTATATAAGAACTAGAAAAGCAATAGGATCTGTCATTTTGCACAAATCCAACAATTTCTCATTTACAATACAGATTAAACATGAACCGGATAAACCAAATAAATTCTATCTACAATAAACATCATTTACATAGTCCATTACAATCGAAAATAATCTACACCACAACATAGATATACCAACTTCAATCAACATATTCCCATTCTCAAAATCAAACATGGAGCAGACAAAATTACTATTTAGATTACCAACTCAAAGGAAAGTCTAACATCCAATATATCAATACATAAGGAATATTGAAGTGATCCACCGTTTCGCATTTGACAGCAATTAATATACTTAAGATAAATGGAGTTTAAAAATGAAAGAAAAAGAGCTTGAGGGGTTACCCACAGGCGAGGTAAGCTTTGATTGCAGCCAATCTTCCTTTCTCTTTCCTTTGCTCCTCGATCTCACTCTCGGGTTCTCTCAAGAAACAGGTTTAGAAAGCACAAAAATCTCACCAATCTCTCTTACCCCCAAAAATTAAAAAAAAAAATCCTCTTGAAATAAAAAAGAACTCCCTCTTTATAGGGGGAGGTTTATGCAAAATAAAAAATAAAAAACACAAAAAAAACCTCTCTCATTTGTGCATGCTTTGCAGGGTTTAGGGAGCACATCCCCTTTCGTACAAGCTCGACCAAGAGCGTCCTTTTTCGAGCTGGCATAGAGGGGAAAAGTTACCACCGAAACCTTGTGAGTGCGTGTATGTGACATGTTTGGTCATTCGACGGGGCTCCTGCAGGTTGGAGAGGTTTGTGGCGAGTACCAGGAGTCGCGCATGGAAGCTTGGGATGAATGGAGGTGGTACGAGAGCACAATTTGCAGCTTTAGCATAGTGGGGAGCAAGGCAAGGAGGTGGAGGGGGAATGGTGCAGGAGGATGTGGTCCCCTTCGTACCCTAGCGGCGAGTAGCAGTGGTGCTATACTAGGGTTTTGTATGAGGGAGAAAGGAGGTGTTGCTGGGTATAGGTAGAGTGATTAGTATGGGTTAGGATTTCGGGTTGGGCTTGGGTTAGGATTTCGGGTTAGGCTTAGATTATGATGGGCCAAAGGGAAATGGATCAAGTGGGAATGGGTCTTGGATATAAATGGGTATATAATTTTCTAATTTCTTTTTTTCTATATTTTTGTATGTAGTATTTTTTTAAGGATTTTTTAATGTTAACAAATCTCTTCCTTTTTTATTACTTTTTTCAATTTTTTAGTTTCTTTTTCTTTTTTAAATTAATTAATTAGTTAATTAAAACAATTTATGAATTTTATAACTTCCATAATAAACCCTTTTTATTTTAATTATCTGAACAAAATATGGTATTCACACTATCATGTGTGAATGTTGAGATAATTTTAATAATAAAGTAAGATGCAATTCAAGAATAAAATGTCTCACATATAATTAAAGGGAAGCAATCAAATAGAGCCCTATACTTTTTCATCGTGTCATTAAAAAACATATTATATTTATTATGCCATATCATTATTTAGAGAATTTTTTCGGTACCCTTTGTTTTTATAAGAGTACCGGTACCCCTAGTAATTAGTAGCTAATATTTAGCCACATATCTCACTTATTGAAATATAAATAAAATAATTATGTTTACACTAAGTGAGACATGTGGCCAAATATTGACCACTAATTGTAAAAAGGTGTCAGTACCTTAAAAAAAAAAAAGAGTACGAGAGAAACCTCCATTTATTTATTACTTAATCATTTTTTGTTTTCACGTGAGCAGTATTACCACAAAGACATAATGACATTTGGCAGTACAGATTATTTCACATTTTTAAAGAGCTTTAATTCAAGTGACACCAAGTACTTTTAAGGATTATTTGAAACCAGGATCAAACTGAAGCCGCTTAGTTTGCTTCGGCTTTAGCTTATTCTTCTCGTCCCCAAACTATATCTTAAACATTCTTTGTAACAAAGAAAAAAGCTATTTTACACTTGTTTAAAAATTATAGAACCAGGTTAACCTGTTTTAGATTGTATAAACTAAATTGAATTTAACACAAAACTATAAAAATTTACTGAGTAATTTAACAACAAAATAAACAATATTTTAGTTATAACTTCAAAAAAGTATACTTAAACAATTTCTTAAAAATATATTATTGAATTGGGTAAAAAATTCCAAGCCCTACCTACCTTCTGACCCTAATATCAATTAACCTTAATGCTGCTGCCACTTCCCTTTCTTTATTCCGTAAATATGAGGAAGAAGCTTGTTCACCCTGAACCTGAAGCATAGAGGCACACGCTACACACATCTAACAAATATTCACGCGTCATCTCTTGGACTTGGAGGACGATCCACTTAGTGCCTCAACTTAGTTTAAAGACTCGACGTGGCAATATGAATCCTGAAGATAGTCGTTCGGAAAGAAGATGGTGATATGTTATTTAATTTGGGTAGTTTCTGTATCGATCTAGGAAGCACCGATACTTCAAAATATCTGCCGTACCCGTGTCGAATACGTACCCGTATCGGATACCAGTATCCGATACCAAATACTTCAAATACACTACCAGAGCCTATTTCCTATAATTTTTATTTTCTATTTTTGAATGTTTGTGCCAATATGGATGAGATATCATAAAAATTTGATAAATTATAGTCTTCTATTGTGTTTGTAGTGATTAATGCTAAAAATAAAAAATATTTTTTCTACTTTTCTCCCTTAATCATGGAATGACCCAACTATTTTCTCTATCTTTGATATATATGTTATGTCGAATCCTACCGTACCGGTATCTTAATTTTTTAAGAAATGACGTATCCCCGTGTCGTACCGGTATCGTATCTGATACCCGTACCCGTATCAGTGCATCATAGGTATCGATATATCTAGTATATGGTATATATACTAACGTTTTATATTTGTGTAGCTTTAATGTTTGTTTTTCAAATTTTTTTAACTAAAATACTTTTCTTAAATATTTTAGTTTTATTTTTCTGAAAGTAAAATAAGCTAATCCAAATACACTCTTAGTTTTTACAATTTTCATCAGTAACAATTCACTGTACTATAAAATTTTAGTATGTTCCTTCATACATTTCAATTGAATACAAATTATTAAATTTAAAAAAATAATATCTACGGTAAAGAAGAAAAAAAAAGTCTTGATGGTTGTCATGAGGCTGAAATACAACACTCTTTTTTTGTGGTCAAAGGTAATGTAGAGTCAATTTTTTTGGGTTTGGTGACCGTAAAGTAATTTTAACATTGATGATGTTTGTGCCGTCTGAATAGTATTTGGTATGGGTATGACCAAGGTGAAGCTCCAAATATATATGAGACAGAGAGATTTGATGAGGGACTTGACAATAAGAACTTCTAATAATATATAGATAAGGAAATTGGAAGGGAAATAACATGATGATTCAAGGGTGGAGCCAGGTGTTTTATACCGCGAGAAATGATAATATTAGAAAAAAAATTAGGCTTAGGGGTGGCGGGATGGCCTCTTCCAGTCCCCTCCCTCCGTCCCTAGTAAAAGGTATATCATATTTACTTCTACATTAAGCGAGTTATATCTTTTTCTCGTGCAATTTTAAGAATAAACTCTTCACATTCACATAATATTTTTAAGAAAATTGATTTTCTTAAATGATGAAATTAGAATCATATTAGTCAAAGTAAAATATGTATACCACTTTAATCAATAACCTCCTTTATCTTGTTTTCTTTTGAGAGAAGCATATGAAAAGTGATTAGAACATAAGAATATATGCACCATGAGAAATGATTAGAACATGACAATACATGCACCTTTTAACCTTTCATAATCACTTTTTTCGTTTTAGTGCTCCGAATCTATTCGGCTTCTCTTTTGAATTAATTAGTTTTGTAAAAACAAGGTACGAGTGATCAGTTCCTTAATCCGTATAGAAACATAGAGGGAGGACCTTTCTTCCATGTGGGTGTTTGGTTGTATCACTGACCCCGCTTTACGCAGCACGGAAAGTCGGTACCAGAAATATCACCATAAAGAAAAGTAGAAAACAAAAAATAAAACTAGTGCCATTTCCCAGGCTATGGAGTCCAGAGAGATACACTTTATCTATTTATTTGTTTAATTTATAATGCATCCTTCTTCAAATATTTTCATGTATCCTAACTCTCTCTCTCTGTGTAGACTTCGTGACTCTCACTTTTGTTTTGTCCTATTTAGTTGAGCTCTGGGACCAGACCTTAGAATTGAGATTAAAAATGGAATAGAAGAACTGAAAAGAACATGACCAGAGTGAAAAGAAACTTTAAATTATAGGAAAATGAAAAAAAAGGGGGGGGGGGTTCACATTTCCAAATCAAACCAAATGCATAGGAGTATTATTTTCTTCCGACATTCATTAAGTAGTTACTAGTTAGTAGTATGTTAATTGGGGTCATTCATTGGGCATTGGGGTTGATGCAATGCTTCCTTAGAAGTCAACCAGAAGGACTTGCGTTTGATGAAATCATCATAATTAAAACGTATTACTGTAACTGTGTGGTGTAATTTATTTGACAAATTAAACTTTATGGGGGTGAAGTATATTAATTGCGCAGGGATTCAAATTTTACAAAAAATAATGGCTAAATAAAAATTAATTCCATTCAAATGAAAATAAAAAATGGAATTACTGTTGACACTTCACAAATTTTGGTTCGCTGGAAGGACAGTGAAGGTAAGTCCTCCCATCAACATATAGAAGGAAAGAAGACAGATTTATTGGTTATTACCATTTATCGGAGATAATAATTTAAAAACTGGTTTTAAAAATTGATTGAATTGAAAAGAAAAATGATTTAAAAATCAATTGAATCAGAAAAAAAAAAATAATTCAAGGTTCAACGTGTAATCGAATTGAAATGAGTAGTTTATTGTGAGAATGAGAATAGTAAATTTTGATCATTGGATCATCTATGTATGATCAAGATTAGAACATAAAGTCATGTGATTTTTTTAAGTAGTCATGTGACCTTTAAATAACTTCTAATCTTAATCATATATGAATGATCTAATAGTCAAAAATTTGTTCTTCTTACTCTCATAATAAACCACTCATCTCACTAGATATGTCTCATATATATATATATATATATATATATATATATATTAAGCAAGAGAAAAATTTACGAATGTCTACAGAGAACCCAACAACTATACAATTATATTCCATTTGAAGACATGTATGTAGCAAAGAAATTATACGAGAGAAAGAAACCACTTAACATTGGCCAGCAAAATCAACAACAAATGCAAGAAATAAGAAAGCCCCACCCCAACCCCACAAATCCAAACAGCAGCAAAAAACAAAGGTACGTCATGTATTCCCACGGACTTCACCATGTTTCTGATGTATCTCTGTTCTTGTTCTCCACAATATGCTACTGTTGATGACATATTAAGAATTGCTAGCTTTCTTAAATTAATCCCACAACAAAAAACAAAAATTAATTATCGTCTAATCAGGAATTTTGTTCTACACAGCAGCAACCTTTGTTATTAAACGAAGAATTTGAGTAAGATCTATACTGTTCCTAATGGGGAGTTTCTCTGGAGACCCGATGGCGGGAGACAGGGACGTCATAAATTGCCCGCTGGAGCCTTGCCCGCTTGCTCCCTTGCTTTTCGAAGAGAGATGGTTGCCTGAAGATGTTTTTCGAAGAAGTGATGAAGAAGAACATAACCAAACGATCAAAAACAGTTTAAATAAAGAACCGGACGGTTTTGCTTTACCGGTTTAACCTTTTTTTTAGTTTTTTGTCTGGTTTAGCTGCTCTAGCAATTCTTTAAATTAAACCACAACCGTACAAGTCACTTGTCCACGGTCGAATGAGTCCTATTGGACTAATTTTTAAAACTTTAATCTTAAACTTCAAATCTAAATTAAAAATGGCAGCATAATAATTCTCATTACTCAAAAGGAAAATAAAAATTAAAAAAGTATGCGGATCTAATATTATTAACAATTTAAAAATTTTCTTTTTAATTTTTATTTCATATTTAAATAATTAAAAGAAGGAAGAATTAATCTTAAGGATCGCTAACAATGTATATTTAATCTTATGGGACATAAATTGTTTAAATTATTAAGAAGGATTATTCAATTTTTATTTAAGAGAGAGACTATTAAATCTTACTAAATGAACAAAAATATTATTAGTAAAAATTCGTTTGAAAGATAATATACGAATGACTATTTCTTTTTATTAAGTAGTTAAGTACTTTCAAGAAATGACAAAAAATAGTAAATAAAGTTCTAAATTTATAAAAAAAATTAAAAGATAATATGCGAATGACTATTTCTTTTTATTAAGTGGTCAATTGTTCTCACGAAGTGACTACAAATAGTAAATAAAGTTATCAATTAACAAGAAGTTGAAAAGACAATAAGCA
Source organism: Styphnolobium japonicum (assembly GCA_023212625.1). NCBI lineage: Eukaryota > Viridiplantae > Streptophyta > Magnoliopsida > Fabales > Fabaceae > Styphnolobium > Styphnolobium japonicum. Next base: position 25,883,794 of record JALBWW010000003.1, read on the forward strand.
AATGACTTTGTCTTTTGATTAAGTGATCAAGTGTTCAAACATAGTGGTTAATAGTAAATAAAGTTCTAAATTCACAAGAAGTTTGAAAGGCAAAATGGGAACAACTATTTCTTTTTATTTAGTGGTCAAATGTTATCACGGAGTGGCTAACAACTATCAAGAAGTTTGAAAGGCAAAATGGGAACAACTATTTCTTTTTATTTAGTGGTCAAATGTTATCACGGAGTGGCTAACAATAATAAATAAAGTTCTAAATTTATAATAAGTTTGGAAGACAATATGCAAATGACTATTTCTTTTTATTGAGTGGTCAAGTATTCTCACAAAATAGCTAACAATAATAAATAAAGTTTCAAAATTTACAAGAAGTTTGGAAGACAATATGCGAATGACTATTTTTTTTATTAAGTGGTAAAATGTTCCCAAAATTTGACTTGTTCTACTAATACATTACTGAAACCAAGCTAACAGATAAATCATCACAATCCTAGTCATTGACAACTCCTCCCTCTTGGACAGGTTCCAAAACACCATCAAGGCAATTATTAGCACTCACATTATCATTGACTACTTCGATAAGAAGAAGCTCATGAGCGTTAATGGCAGATACACCCAGTTGAGCCTCTCTATATCTTACACATATCAGGACCATAATACTTTTCAATTCAAAATCTCATTGACAATTAAAAGAATGCTTATTGATGAAGTTGCATCATTTAGAGGAGTTGTAGAAATGAAAATCCAAAACAAGAGAGAGGCACATGAATCTATGGGGTTTACCTGAGGACCTCACGCCTACTTCTTATTGGTGCTTGTAATGAAGAAATTGAAGAGAAACTTCAACTCTGCAATGAAGCAAGAAGATGGATAATGCTCTGCGACTTCTTTTCTAAATTCCAAAATGACTCATCTTTTCATTTATAAGGGCATTTTTATCTGTTAAATAAAATCTAATAATCTCTTTCCCTAAATAAAATTTGAATGATTCTTCATAATAATTTTAAATTTTTGTCCCTTAAGATTAAATATACCTTATTAGCGGTCCTTATAATTAATTCTCCCTTAAGAAAATATATTTGCTAATGAGTATCCTTAATATACTAGTTTATTAATTAAAATATAAAATTTTAAATGTAAAAATAAAACATTTAATATCTTTGAGAAATTAAAAAATATTTGACTAGCGTGAGAAGAATAATAGTTGAGTGACTCCCTGTCAATTGTAACCAAGCACCAACTCCAAGAGCAATGCTTGGTTTTCGTCGCATTCAAAGCTTGTGTCAGCATGATTGGAATATCAAATTCCTTAACACCCTTAGAGAAGGCAATAGATGTGCAGATTGACTTACCAACCGGAGTCATTTCCAGAATCATGAATACCAGGAACTGAAACATCCTCTTAGTGATCTGGATCTTTTGATCCAAGTTGGTATTGTTAGAGCTACCTTACCCCGTCTCGTGAAGCCTCTGTAATCCTTTTTCTCTAGGCTTTTTGCCCCGATTAATTACCAAAATTTTTTTTAAATATTTTTATTAAGTAATAAAAACATTTTATTAAAAGATATTAAATATTTATTTAACAGTAACTTTTTGTGAACACCCGTAAAAAAATTATTAAAATAATATTTTAAAAAATATTAGTATTTCTCAATCTTAATTCTCAATTGAATCTAATACGCCCTTTGAATCCCAATTGATTTTCTCACTCAGTCTCTTTTTCCCACCCGTTCTTTGACTCAATTTTACCGTAATAACAAATTGAGGTAAACGAACCATTGAATTTGTCTCCCTCCATCAAAAGCGTTGCAATATCTGAGTTCTTCACTTGGTCTCGGTTCTCTCTGAGGCACTAGATGGGATTGGATGTTTTAACTCTCTGATTCTAGTTCAACTTGAAAGTTGCAATCTTTGTTGAGTTCTCTTCTCTCTCCAAAATGGGCACGAGTTTTCTACAAGTTAAAGAAGAGGCCTTTCTGCCTCCTTCACAACAACCACCATTTTTTCTTTCTCAGCCAAACCCACCTTCATCCCCACCCAATGTTCGATCTGATGGTTCCAATTTGAACGATAAGGTCAGTCCAAGTATACTAGTTATCATTATAATCCTGGCTATTGTTTTCTTCGTTTCTGGTTTGCTCCACCTCCTTGTTAGATTTCTTTGGAGACCTCAAAGTAGAGACCCTGATGATGTGGATAATGTGACTGCTGTTCAAGGGCAATTGCAGCAACTCTTCCACCTCCATGATGCTGGGGTTGACCAGTCCTTCATTGACACCCTCCCTGTCTTCAATTACAAAGCCATTATAGGATTGAAGAACCCTTTTGATTGTGCTGTTTGCTTGTGTGAATTTCAACCTGAGGATAAGCTCAGGTTGTTACCAAAATGTAGCCATGCCTTTCACATGGACTGTATAGATACATGGCTCTTGTCCCACTCTACTTGCCCTCTTTGTAGAGCCAACTTGCTATCTGATTTCTCTCCAAACAACAGCTGTTCCCCCATTGTTCTTGTTCTAGAATCCGGGAGTGAAAGTTCAAGGGAGATCGTTCCAGAAAGAGAGGTTACTGTTGGAAGAACTAGTTCAGTGATAACAACAAATTCCCATATTGGTTGCCATGGAGACAACGAATTTGGATCAACCTATGTCGATTTATCATGCAAATCAGGTGATTTAAGTTCAAATGAGAATCCTGATCCAACCGTAGCTGGGGATTCAGTGGAAAAAGTGGTCGCTGTTAAGCTGGGAAAGTTCAGGAATGTGGATGGTGGTGAAGGAAGTAGCACTAGCACCAACAATGCAGACGCTAGAAGGTGCTTTTCTATGGGGTCCTTTGCTTATGTTATGGACGAGAATTCTTCACTGCAGGTACCCATAAGAACCCCCAACAAGAAGCAGTCAAGTAAGAAGCCTGCTTTGCCTTTAACGCCAGGACACAGACCAGCAATGTCCGAATGTGACTGTGAATCTAGAAGAGATTTCAGATTCACAGGGTTTGATGCAACTACGAGTGATGATGTTAATGGGATTGGAAATGCTTGTAATGGCAGTGGGGCTGCTATTGGAAGGAGCAGAAAGGAGAGTTTTTCTATATCAAAGATTTGGCTCCGGGGGAAGAAGGACAAACCAAATGCAGTTGCAGATTCATCCAGAAGAGCAGTTTCGTTCCGGTTTCCAGCACAGCGTAGTGTTGTTGCTACAGATGATTTGAAGGCCAAGAATGGGAAATTTGAGACAAGGAGTACTGATTCTGAGATGGATATTGGCAAATGGGAAAATGGAGGAAGTGAATTTGGCTATGATGAGGAAAGCCAGAGATGCTATAGTATGGATTCTCAAGCTAGAGCACCTTCTTTTGCAAGAAGGACTATGCTTTGGCTCAGGGGAAGACAGAACAAGGTTGTTCACTCATCCTCTTCTTCCAACTTGTAGTGTCTCTCTCTCTCTCTCCTCTCTGTTTTATTCTGAACCAATTTTTCGTTGATTTTATAGTTCTGGAATCTAGATTTGTTAAAAGTAGTGTAATAGTGGTAGAAAGATGCAAGAGAAAGGAAAAAGGGGAATGAATTCTGGGATCTGAATACACTATTTCTGCATTCAGTTTTCCCATCAAATTGTTGCTGTTTCATTGATTATGAAGCTTACATCCCTGGAGAAAAAAATGTAAGAGAGATTCTTTTGTTTTCCTCTCCATTGATTTCCGTGGTCACATAATTCTATAAATCAGTTTTCAGTTTTCATTTGATAATATACTCTTGTAATATGTGTAAATTTTATCTAGTTCTTACAATATTATTGCCAGAAAATACTTCAAATTAGAAAATTTGTTTTTGGATGTATTAGCATTGGGTGTTGAATTCTGGTCTCGTGACAACAACCTTTTTTAGTGATACATGAACAGTTTTGAGTCAAACATAAAACTCCACAAAAACATGGATTTTTGTACATATTTCCAACTGTAAATGATTACAAGTTCAATGTACATTTTTCTGCCTTTGACATAAGCTCCCTATCTATCTCACACTCCCTTCAAATTGGAAACAAGTATAAAACAAGCAGAAAAAGGAAAGCTCATATTCTTTACCTTTTAAAAATTCACGCTCGAAGAGATGTATTAGACCCTCTTCTTAACTTTGCTTCTCTCTTCTTTTTTGTGTCTTTGGCCTGCCATTAATAGAATCCATTTTCTGTTTTTCACATGTTCCCTTAGCCCCATTTGGTGAAGCATTGAAATTGGAATAGGACCTCCTAATTCTAATTATCTTGTTTGGTGTGTATATTAGAATTAGAATTCTAAGTGTGAGTCCAATTCCATAGAATTGAAAAATAACTAGTTTATACTAGTCTCAATTCTTAGCTTCAACTTTAAAAATTCAAATTCCAAGCACTAAGATTTTTTTTTATATTTTTAATATTAAAAGGTAAAAGTTAAAAACTATCTAACAACCATTGCCGCTCGTAACACTAACATAATCCGGCAACGTCACCGCCGACGTGTTCCGGTTACGTTGTCCACCGCGCCTCTGACGTGCTAGTTACGCTTCTTTTGATTACTAGCGTCGGCGTCCTACAATTACTTTCGCTATCAATAATATTGTAATTTAATTTGACATCCATTGCGAATGTTGTAAAATAGTAACGCAAGTTCTATTGATTTTTTTTTATAATTTTAAATTATTATTTATTAATTTAAATTTATTTATTATATTTTTATAAATTCTTGATAAATTATTCAAATAATAAAATTTCAATTTAGTTTAGAATTATAATTCTAAAGTACTAATTTTTTTAATTGTCCCAAACATAAAAATTAAGATTCGTGTCAATTTCAATTCTAACAAAAATAAAATTAAAATTAAAATTTTAAACTATAATTTTAATTATATCATTTAAAAGGACCCTTAAGAAGATTTAAACGTATTGAATTTGGTAGTTAGTAGTGAACACTGCTTTACCTAGAGCACAGTACACTCTTTACAAGAAAAATACTTGAAGAAAAGAACCCTTTAAGAATGTATCTTTAAGGTACCGTTACAAAGGAAAAGAGGCTTGGGTCTTCTATTTAGAGCATGTTTGTGAAAGATGAAACAATTTTTTTTTAATTAAAATTTATTTTATTTATTTAAAGTGTGTAAAATTAATTATAAGTTAAAATTATTTTTTCACAATTTTTTGAAAAATGCTTTTATTTTGAGGCTTTGTTTAAGTAAATTTTAGCTTATTTTAAAAGTTTTGATAGATAAATATTTTTTTGTCCTCAATTAAATAATTTTTTCAATTATTTCATATACCTTTTGGTAATTTAATACATAAAAATGATTCTTTGTATTATAATTTTTTATCTTAAAATCGATTATGAACTAACAAATCTAAATATAAATTAATTTTTTATAATTGATTTTCTTAAAAAATAATATATAATTAACTTTTAATATAATTTTTTTTAACAACTAATCTAATGATTATCTTAATGCCATATCTGGGACCTCAACCACAATAATGTTAGGATTGAGAATTCTAATTCAAATTGAAATGCTTCTCCGCTTGCTGCCACTGGCCTGCGTGCATCTGACTGGTCCTTCTTCCTTTTTAATAACCTTTTCTTGGTTCCACCAAAAAAAACCTTTTCTTGGATCGGAAAGCTTAGTGGAAATTGCCAGGCAAGGCACTTGTGGATGGATGAATATCCTATCATGTTACTCACTAATACAAAAAGATCTTGCTAAAGAGAAAAAGATATAAAAATAAAATTAATGAATTCTAAATAAATATTGATAAATCTTATTATAATTATTTTATTTTATTTTTATATATTTATTTTTTTAATATGACCCTCCATATTAGTAAGTGAGATTAAGGAATGTATCACTTGTGGATGCAGGGCATTGCATTTAATAGAATCAATATGCAAAAGCTTGGAAAAGAAGCAATGATTGTGAATACATTGATGGCTGATGTTAATAAGGTCACGAAAACAGTTGGATGCCGCTGTCTGCGGTAATTTGTGCACCTAACTCTTTTCTTCACGTACCCCACTCTTCAATAAAGAAATAGGGTTATGCTGTATAAAGCTCGTGCTATACATTGTTATTAATTTAAGAGTTTAATTTTGATGTAGTGTTTAATTATGTATTATTAACTTATTTAAAGAGTTTGACTATTATAATTATTTTAAAAGTCTAATATTTTTAATGATGTATCAGTATATGATTAAATAATAGTGTAAAATTTTTTTTATACTGACAATAAATTAAAATTAAATCCTTAATTTAATTTCATATGGGACCCACTTACATGGAAATTTTAAATTATTTTATTCTTTAACAGCCACTGATATGCTCCAGCGTAAAAGAATGACAATAATATGAACACAATTTCAAGAGAAGAAAACACATGCCAGAAATTATTAATTTCGAATCAACTAAAAATGAAATTTATTTTATTTTATTTTATTTAAAAATTAAATTTAATACTTAAATTCATTATAAAAAATTATTTTTTGAATTAATTTAAAAATTAATTTTTATATTAAAAAAGAAATTAGTTTTATTTCATTTTATTATTTTACTTTTTTATCATTAGATCATTATAAATAATAGAGTAACAAATCAAAAATTTAATGAAGGTAAAATAGTTAATCTAAATAATTAAATTTTAAATCAAATCAAATTCTAATAAATCTATTTATATTTGATAGGATTTTTAAGTCTAAATCATTAAAATCCTTGAAATTTTAAAAGTCAAATTATTTCTTATATTTTAACATTCTAAACACAATATTTGATTTACAAATCATATCAAATCTCATTTTTTAACATTCTAAACACACTTAATATGATTATAACTATGGGTGGAAACATCATAGGTTGAACTAGTCTAGATTTTACCTTAAATAGACTTGACCTGTTTTATAAAACCTCAACTTTAACTTTGCCTATTACCTATCATAGGATTTTTTTTTGTTTGGTCTGGCCTTTTTGTAAAAACATAAAAGTATAGCCTAGCCTAAAAGCCTACTTAAAGACTTATATTGCATAAAGATCTTCAAATAGGCTAATAGACTCAAACTATTGTTTTGAGAACCGAAATAGAGATCAAACCGACGAGACTTCCAAGTCATGATTTAACTGGTCAAACTGATGAAGTAATGATTATAATTGTAGTTATTTATATAATTATATATATTTATAAAAGTAAATCTAATAATATAAATTATAAAAAAATCGACTACATGTGATGAAATTTATTATTGAATACAACTAAAAAAAACCTTATTTTGAGAGTAACAGTGATTTTATGAAGAAAAAAAAATAAGTTTTAATCGTTATTAAAAAAAACAATTATTGTTTCTTTAAAAATACTGATAATTCTCAAAGTAAGAGCTTTTTCAAAAATTGATTGGCCAAATCGCCTTCATCATTTGCCTTCACATAGATCTTGAAAAGTTATATGAAATCAACATAAAATACGTCCAAATCAGATAAATAAGTAAAACATTATGACTTAAAAAATAGAGGTAAAAAAACTTAAAAAATAATTAAAATATATGAAAAATAATTAAAAAAAATCTGAAAAAAAAAATGAAGAACTTGCCAGTTTTCAAGAAGCGACTTTAATTTGCTGGTTTGATTTGGTTTTGATGGTTCAATGGTACAATGCCATGGCCATTTTTTAGATGAAATTAGACTAGAGACATATCTGTTTCCCGATCTAATATGTTGGGCTGGTCGGTCTGGTCTGATTTTTTAAAACTGACTCAAACTTGCTAAGTTCCAATTATATATAACCTTTAACAAAATTATTATATTCTCTTAAAAAAAACAAAATTATTATATTGTATATAAAATAAATAAATTATATTAATATATAGCTAATAAATTAAATAAGTATTATAAATATGTTGGCTTGTTAGGCTAAACCGACCTTTTTAAAGCTTAGGCATTTGTTTATTTAACTAAATAAACTTTTCAAAAAACTTAAGTTTGACTTGTATGATAAATAGGTTAGGCCAAAATCAAATGAAAATAAACTAGCCATAAGCCTATGTTAAGCCGTCTAACCTATTTTCACCCTCAATTATAACCCAATCTTTGGATATTTATAATTTTTCTGTCTCTTTCTTCTACGTGTTTAGGCCATGACACAGATTGTTGTCTTATTGCTGCATGATTGAGTTTAACCTTGGTCTTATGAAGGGATATTATATGCAACTGCACTAACATATCCGCAAACGTGCAAAAGAGGGAGAGATTGGTTAACGAATGCAAAGAGTACTACAAATGTATGGTGGCACTAAGTTGGATTGAACCAGCAATTGCCAAATCACAAATGGTTGTTATATATATAATGATGAATTGACCTTATTGCGTGTATTTTATATTTCTTGTTCTAGCATTAAGCTTAGATTACAACGAAACTAATAGAGTTGGGCTTTGATCTTTTCACTATACAGTCTCCAAAGGCTGCAACATTATTTTTGGTAGAATGGCTGCAAACATTTACATGTATAATTTTTCTTGGAACTTTTATTGCGTGTATTTTATATTTCCTGTTCTAGCATTAAGCTTAGATTACAACGAAACTAATAGAGTTGGGCTTTGATCTTTTCACTATACAGTCTCCAAAGGCTGCAACATTATTTTTGGTAGAATGGCTGCAAACATTTACATGTATAATTTTTCTTGGAACTTTTTTGTTAGCCAAGGGCAACCATCACACAAGAAGAGAGTGAATTGGGTGATGCCAAATTTTAAACCAATCTTGAGCAAATTTTCCTTACCCATTGCTTCTCTTTTGGAGCCTTGAACTTTGTTAGTTCTACATCATGCATGTGAGAAGCTTTGGTTGAAGTTATGTCTTCCTTTTTTGACAAAAAAAAAATCTACCATTTGCCCTTAGAAGTATTCTTCTTGATAATTCTTATTTTGTTTGACCAATTTGTCCATCCTTTTGAAGAATTTTCTGTGTAACAACTCGAGGTCCAGATTTGACAACTAGCCCCACACACCAATACGAGTATTTTCAGCGTGCTTATGTTATCACTCACAAGCACCTTGAAAACTTCCCAGAAGGTCACCCATCCCAAAATTTCCCTAGGCCAAGCACACTTAACCTTGGAGTTTCTAAGTTATGGGCTCCCGAAAGGAATATGCAACTTGTTAATATTAGTAGTACCTATCAAATCTTATATGAGCTTTCCTTAATTGTACAATCTCATACCTGCACAATCTCAGAATTCCCATTTGTTTCTTATGTGGGTTTGGGTCATTCATGTCACGTACAATACTAATATATTATTACCTATCTGGCCATAAAAGTCTATCTATGAAGAAAGGTCCACCTCAGGGTCCTCCTTCAGATCCACCTAAGGATATTCCTCCGGTATGGGCCTTTCAAGTGTAAGCCATCCGAAGTTAGTATGCCTCCTTAAAAAAATTCTAGCAATCCTACGCCCAGGAGCTCTAGCGGAAGAAACTTCAATCTTCTTGGGGAGTGTACTCAGCACCAAAACCACATAAATCCCTAATGGGTATAAATAATTCTACAAAGCAAGTAATAGTAAATGAACTAATAGGATCCCTATGATATGTCTTACGGAGTGTGAGAGATATGTCTCCAACATACTCTACACATTCCGTTTCTAAATGTACGCGCAATGCCTGCAGACCTCCATGGAATTGGACTTGGATGAATCCCAAGAATTCAGGTCTGTCGCCCATCTTGGTCTTCATAACCAGATCACAAATATAATAATATAATAGAAGGGGTGAGATTCTAATATCATTATAAACCAATCAAGCAGTATAAAAAAGATAATACAACCAATCTACACAACATAATAACTATTTAATAATTATACATATTATCACACCAATGAGTAATCAACTTTGACATAGACCAATATAAAGTAACAGTATATCAACTGACTATACACATACTCAATGATTGACCCTACTCTATAGAGCTATACATAACAGTTGGAGAGAGTGATTGGGAGTACATGTTTCGTATCTCATTAGCCCCAAAAGTGCAATATAACCTCATTTGCACTACCTGGCTCACGAGAACACTCTCCATCAACCGGGAATAGGATAATGTCTAGTCGGGATAGTTCAGTGTGTTGCAATCATATTACCACGGCACAGTGGTGCTTCCAATTGGCCCCTTGTGGAGTTTCCACATCCCAACATCCCCAAAATCATTCATAGATCTTCACTACACAATTCACACTCGCACTAAAATGTAACTCAATCTCCTCGGCATTAAGGCATTGACCACAAGTCTTAACAAACTTTCTTAATACAACACAAAAATACAATTTATTCATAAACATAATAAACAATCCCCATGGAATTCAAAATCACGTAACACTACAGTTACAGTTTTTCAAGCGTATAACCCTCTGTTACAATTTTTCTGTCGTGTAACACTTCTATTACGTTTTTATAAATCGCATAACATTTCTGTTACGTTTTTCAATCGCGTAAAACCATTTTTCTGTTTTCCAAGTCATATAACTTAGAAATTAATATTTTTCAATTGCGTAAGACAGAATAATCATATTTTAATTGTTTTAGGCTTAAAAATTCACTTTTTAACCGCGAAAGGGTTTCCTGTAAACACCAAATCAAGTAAAGTGTTTTCTGTCCATTTTAATTACATAAGACATAAAAAAAAATCACTTTTAACTGTGAAAAGGTTTTCTGTAAACACCAAATCTAGTAAAGTGTTTTCTGTCCACTTTAATTACATAAGGCATAAAAAAATCTTTTTTAACCGCAAAAGGGTTTCATGTAAACACCAAATCAGGTAAAGTATTTTTTGTACATTTTAATCGCGTAGAACTTTAAAAATCACTTTTCAACCAAAAAAGGGTTTTCTGTAAACTCCAAATCGTATAAAAGTGTTTTTCATAAAAACGAAGCTATTTTGAGCTTATTTAATTATTTCCCAATATATTATCATTATTATTGCTAAAGATCAATTAAAATAGCATAAGTCTAAATTAAAACATTATTTCAGCTTTATTTAATAATTCCACTATCTTCCTATTTATTTACAAAAATCACTAACTCAATTAAATATCCCCTAATTAATTAAATTAAACAATTAATAAAATAAATTCCTTTGTATGTATAGAGTGATCAAAATATTCAAAGGTCTTTAGACCAAAATCCATCATTTTTTCACCATGATTTTCGTAAAATCAACCAACCATATGTATGTCCAAGAAATATTATGCTTCTAATATCACCATATATGCAATATTCCAAAGCCGTAAAAATACATAGGCTAAATAAAGCATATAAACACAAAGCACAAATCATAAAGCAAGAAACATAAAGCACAAAAAATTTAAATATTAATTATAACTACTCACACGAAATTTTAAGAACATGAACCATAAATCCTATTTTCCTACTAAAAAATTAGTTCATAAAGAAAACTCCTCAATACCTTGGATTAAAACTCCTCAAGAGAACTTTGCGAAAGTTCTTTGTTTTTCCACCAACAAATATTCTTTTGATTCTTCAACTTTTGGAATTTATCAAGAAAACAGTTTGAGAACAATTTCTTCTCAAGAAACTTTCTACACAAGATCTTCCTAAAATGATGTTTGGATTCTAAAACTAGGAATAGAACTTGGATCATAAATTTGAAAGAAAACTCAAAGGGTGTGGCCGTGGGTTTTAGATAGAGAATGGAGAGGAATTGGTGAGTTTTTCAAATGAGACTTAAATGGCTATTTATAGGCAAGTGTAGGATAAGTTGGTAATTAAAAAGTTTATATAAAAAGACATTTTTACCCCTACCACACTAGGTCTTAGCCATTTATGTTGACCATCTAGAAGCTTGGAGAAGCTCTCTAAAGTTGGTCGAGTCTTTGCCTCCCCGGTCCCACAGAATAAACAACCCGAAAACCAAAAATATTTTTATCTAGACAATCTAATCCCTAAAAATGGAAAACTTCTAAATCTGTTCCTAAATTTGAGTTTTATAAACTCTCATGTTCCTAATAAATAGTCAAAGTATTTCCAGGCCAAAATTTTAAAATTATTATTTTATTATCTAGAATAGCTCCGGTTTAACACATAAAGTCATAGTTATTAAACTCGGTCCGGTGATCGACTCGGCTGAGGTACTGAGTTAATGGGTTACTGGTTCAACCAGTGAGTCACTGGTTGAAGCGCATAAAATAAAATAAAATATAAGTATTTAATATAAATAAAAAAATTACACAAAAACTAATAAAAATGATTCTCTTCAAATTAGTGAATATATTTCATATAAATAAAAAATTAAATGAAAATGTTTATCTTTAAACGAGAAAGCTAAGTCTTTTGGAGTACCAAAAGGATAAGTTTTGTCTCTTTTGTAGCAAAGTCTGATTAAAAAAATTAAATAGCCGTGTTTCACTTTCACTTCAAACGAGTGACTCATTGAGAGGGAGAAAAAAAAGGATTAATTTTACTTTTTTGGTAGCAAAGAGCCAGACCAAAATGAATTCACATCCCACACACCATTTTCGGTTATGAATCTCACCACCACCACCGACCACAACGTCACCACCACTACCAGTACTAGCACCTCCATTGTTGCCGCTTCCAGTGACCACCACTTGAAAGAGCACTTCACCGGCCTCTGCAACCGCCTTACTGTACACAGTTGATCCCAACTCCTTTGGTTCCTCTTATCCTCCCACAAGCCACCCACTTCGTCCACTGCAACCGCCGCGCTTAAAGCCATCTTTCAGATCCTCCTCCGGTCATGGCAACCCACTTTGTCTTATTCTTCGTTGTCGTTCTTCCCTGAACTCTGCTGCACCAAGTCGTTTTGTGCTTCCAAAAACGGGGGAAGAACGACCTGGTGACGTTAGGTCCGAGGCTAGACCGATTCATTGAAACCTAGCCGGTTTAACCGAATCACTAACAAACCGGCCGGGTCACCAGAGTTGATCCCGGTTAATTGCACATCCGATCTGACATGATGCTCAGACTGGTTAGGTGAGCGGTTCACCGGCTTATTGGTCAAACCGGCCGGTCCGGTCTGAGTTTTATAACATTGCATAAAGTCCACAAAAACTAAAAATTCTCAAAAATGAAAAACTTAAAAATCTAGTTTTAGAATCGAGTTCCGTGACTTTCCACGGTCCTAATAAATATTCAAGGTATTTACGGGCCAAAAATATAAGTTATTTATTTTTATTTTCTGAAACTGCCCCAAATCGACACATAACGTTTATGAAAAATAACCTAATTTAAATGAAGATCATAAAAATTCCCAAAAATTATCATAAATCCCAAAAATTATCATAAATCACAAAAATTGAGAAAATCAATATTTCAATTAAAAACAGAAAAATCGGGGTGTTACAACTCTCCCCCTCTAACAAGAATTTCATCCTTGAAATTGTTGTATCTTAAAATAAATGCGGGTCCTGCGTTGCTTCACTGGTCACATCATTACAGATTACTTTGACTAAAGTAATGTCTTTTCCTCTGAGTTGCTTCACCCTCCCATCATCAATCTTAACAGGTCAAGTCTCATAGGTCAAGTTTTCTTTCAATTGTACTGTATCCAGTTCTATGACATGACGGGTCAGAAATATATTTTGCAATTGCGAAATATGAAAAACATTGCGTAGATTAGACAAAAAGGGTGGTAAAGCTATTTGACATGCAACAGGACCAATCCAACGAAGAATTTAATGAGGTCCGATGACTTTAGGAGTGAGTTTTCTGGATTTAATTACCCGCCCAACCCCAGTCGTGAGTGTGACTCAAAAACACATGCTCGCCTTCCTCGAACTCAAGAGGTCTCCTTCTCTTATCAGCATAACTTTTCTATTGACTTTGAGTTATCCTCATCTTTTCCTAAATCATCTTTACCTTCTCCATGGTTTGTTATACAAGCTCAGGTCCTATTGCTAAATTTTCTCCAACCTGATACCAGCACAAAGGTGTTCTACACCACCGTTCATATAATGCTTCATAGGGTGTCATCTCTATACTTGAATGAAAGCTATTGTTGTAGGTGAATTCTATCAAAGGTAGAAATTCATTCCAACTCCCAGAATGTTCAAGTACACAAGCTCTCAACAAGTCCTCCAATGACTAAATTGTCCTTTCTGATTGACCATCAATTTGTGGATGGTATGCAAAACTCAACGAAGTTTTGTTCTCATAGCTTCTTGTAAACTCTGTCAAAATCTCAAAGTGAATCTAGGGTCTCTATCCGAAATGGTACTTGAAGGTACACTGTGAAGTCTAACAATTTCACCAATGTACACTTGAGCCAACTTCTCCATTGAATATATGATGTTGATAGGTAAGAAATGTGCAGACTTCGTAAGCCGATCAACAACAAAACTCTTTCTTGTCTTTGGCAATCCAACAACAAAATCCATTGCAATGTCATCCCACTTCCATTCAGGAATAGTTGGAGGTTGTAACATTCTTGAAGTTTTTTTATGCTCTACTTTCGCTTTTTGACAGATCAAACACGATGCCACATAATTAGCAACGTCTCTCTCCATCCATTGCCACTAATATAATTGTTTTAAATCTTGGTACATTTTGGTCGCTTCGGGATGTATACTCAATTTACTCTTATGGGCTTCGTCTAAAATTAACCTTTTCAGTTCAGGATCATTTGGGAAACACATTATATCCCTAAACCTCAAAATTCCATATGATCCTACCTTAACATCTGATACCATATTATGTTTAATCAATTCAATCTCATTCTGCAAGTACTAGTCACCTCCCTATTTAATTCTGATCTCGTTCATCAAATCATTTGAAATAGTGGTCATATTTAAACACAATTTTCTCGGTGTTAAATCTACAGATAACCTTATATCGCTAAATTGTTCTAACAATTCTCTTTCCTTAACCATCATAGCAGAGACACTAATTATCTTCCTACTTAAAGCATCTGCTACAAAGTTTGCTTTTTCGGGATGGTACTAAAGTTGAAAATCATAGTCCTTTAAGAATTCTAACCACAGTCTTTGCCTTATATTAAGCTCCTTTTGATCAAATAGGTATTTTAAACTCTTATGGTCACAAAAAACATTAAAGGTTGCACCATAAATAAAATGTCTCCAAATTTTTAATGCGAATACTACAGCTGCTAGTTCTAAATCATGGGTAGGGTAATTCCTTTCATGCACTTTCAATTACCTAGAAGCATAAGCTACTACCTTTCTATTTTGCATCAACACACATCCTAAACTTTGATGTGAAACATCATAGTATACCTCAAAAGGTTCACAAGGATCAGGTAAAACTAAAAATGGTGAGGTAGTCAAATGCCTTTTTAATTCTTGACAACTTTTTTCACACACATCATTCCAAATAAAAGTCTGGTTCTTAAGCGTGAGCTGTGTCAGAGATCCTGCTATCTTAGAAAATCATTCTATAAACCTCTGGTAATAACTGGCTAATCCTACAAAGCTTCGGATTTCCGTTGCGGTCTTGGGTCTCTCCCATTGAAGTATTGCTTCAACTTTTGACGGATCTACAACAATTCCTTCTTTCGAGATCACATGACTCAAAAATTGAACTTCTTCCAACCAAAATTCACACTTAGACAACTTTGCGTATAAGACATTTTCCTTAAGAATTTGGAGAACTATACTGAGATGTTCAGCGTGTTCCTCCCGATTACAAGAATAGATCAAAATGTTGTCAATAAAAACAACGACAAATCTATCGAGGTAGGGACAAAAGATTATATTCATGTAGTCCATGAATATTGCTGGAGCATTAGTCACACCAAAAGGCATCACTAAATACTCATAATGACCACAGCATGTTCTAAACGCAGTCTTCGGCACATGTTCTGCTTTCACATGAATCTGGTGGTAACCAGATCATAAATCTATCTTTGAGAAAGCAATAACTCCCCTTAGCTGATCCATCAAATCATCTATCCTGGGCAATGTATACTTATTCTTAATTGTAATCTTGTTCAATTGTCGGTAATCCACACATATACGAGAAGTTTCGTCCTTCTTTTTGACAAGCAAAACTGGAGCTCCCCAAGGTGAAACACTAGGTCTCATAAATTGTTTTCCTAACAGCTCATCTAAATGTTTCTTAAACTCAATTAACTCAGACAGTGCCATCCTATAAGGTGCTATAGAAATAGCTCCAGAACCAAGTACAAGATCAATAGAAAACACTATCTTTCTATTTTGTGGTAATCCTGGAATATCATCAGGAAACTCACTGACTATAGGAATAGTATTCACATCCTCTTCACCCTTGACCTCCAAAGAAAATAATAGCATGTATCATTGAACTCCTTTCAAAGAAGCTTTAGCTTGGTTGACCATTATAAATCTAGAATTCTCAACCTCGGGAAATACCAAGGTTTTATTGGAACAATCTAACAAAATATGGTTAGAAGATAATTAATTCATTCCTAGGATTATGTCTATTTGAGAAAGTTGTAGACAAATCAAATCAACTAGAAATTTTTGATTTTTAACAATAATAGGACAGTTTAGGCAAACTTGAGCAGTTATCACAGGTTTGGCAGTAGGAATAGAAATAATCAACTCAAATGGCAAAGAAGACATAGGTAATCCTAACTGATTCACACAGTCATAAGAAATAAAAGAGTGTGTTGCTCCGGAATCATACAATACAATTAAAGACTTACCTCCTATGCTGCAATCCCCTGTAATTAGATCTTCATATTGGGAGGCTTCTGCACCACTCATGGTGTAGACTCTTTCTCCCGCTTGTGGCTTTGAAGCACCTACGTTGCTAACAAAAAGACTCCGTCTTCGGCTGTGAACAGTCCTTTGCAATGTGTCCTTGCTTCCCGCATTGAAAACATATGAGTCTTTTGATTGAGCAATCTTAGGATAAGTGCCCTTTTCCACACTTAAAACATTTTACAAGGTGGTGCTGTCAAGTTTCCCCTAGAAAATTGTTGTTGTTTACCAAATGATCATGAACTGAAAAGGTTAATTTTAGATGAAGCCCATAAGAGTAAATTGAGTATGCATCTCAGAGAGACCAAAATGTACCAAGATTTAAAACAATTATATTGGTGGCAAGGGATGAAGAGAGACGTTGCTAATTATGTGGCATCGTGTTTGATTTGTCAAAAAGTGAAGGTAGAGCATAAAAAACCTTCAGGAATGTTACAACCTCCAACTATTCCTGAATGGAAGTGGGATGACATTGCAATGGATTTTGTTGTTAAATTGCCAAAGACAAGAAAAGGTTTTGATTCCATTTGGGTGATTGTTGATTGGCTTACGAAGTCTGCACACTTCTTACCTATCAACACGATAAGAAGCTAAACACACGGACCTGGTCAAAGAGGTAAGGATAATAATCCCTACTCATAAGATTGCATCAGGATAAGAGCCTCATCCTTATCCCATGAAGTATGCCGAGATAAAAGGGAGATCGGATAAGGGTTAATCCTCACCCAATAGCATCACCTTGACTATAAATGAAGGTTAAACCCCATAAGTATACACATTGAACCCTAAACACTAGCTTACCTAATATACTTTTACTAACTTGAACATCAGAGTGTTTTTTGCAGGTACCTTCCATCTCAAAAGGCCCTCTCGAAGCTCGGGTACATGAATGTTAACGTTGGAAATCACTTCCAGGTATCTAGACACTAACAAGAGGCATTAGTTAATATTGCATGCATGTATTTTGGATCTCGGAGAGATTATCTACCCTTAATGGAATTTTTTTACATTAGCACTTATCAATTTAATATTCATATGGCTGCTTTTGAGTCTCTATATATGGTAGAGGGATCAGGTCTGCAATTGAATGGTTTGAGGTTGGTGAGGCTTCTAGACCTTAATTGATTTAGGAATCAATGGCAAAGTTTCAGTTAATTTGGAATCTATTGTTGCCTCTCAAAATAGGCAAATAGACTATGTTGATCCACTACAAGAAAATATAAATATTGTTATAGAATTTAGCTAGAGAAGATTTTTTGTGGCTAATCCTTAGTTAATTAGCTACGAATTACCTACAAAAAAATATCCCTAGCTAAAATAACAAAACAAGGAGAGGGAACATTGGTGGATAAATAACAAAATAACAAAATTCTTGCAGTGGTCATCGCGGGCACAATTTAGAATTTGGAGTGTGAGACCATGTACAAGTTTCACCTATTAGAGGAGTCATGCGCTTTGGTATGAACAAAATGTTGAGTCCTAGATATATTGGATTGTTTGAAATCTTGGACAGGGTTGGAGCCATAACTTACCACCTAAACCTTCCACCATATCTGGCAAGTGTTCACTTAGTTTTTCAAGTTTCTATGCTCAAGAAATACATTTCTAATCCTTCTCACATTCTTCAAGCTCAGACAATGAAGTTAGATTCTTCTCACATATTTAAGCACAAACGGAGACACAAGCAGATTGAAATTGTGCATGAGACTAATCACCACTAGTAAAATAAGTAAATAACAAAGCTATAAAATTCATAAATATATCTTGATCGAGATCAATGCTAAATGGTTGAACTTATATAGGTATAAAACATAATAATGATTGATATTCATTCCCCTAAGAATGATTTAAAAATATACATAAGGTGTACTCATACTTTTGGTGTAAACCAGGGTATATCATTGCCCGAAAGGTGAGAGGCTAATCTCACGGGATACGGTTAGGTGCGTAAAGTGGGGAACCCTCTGATCTGCATTTTCTCCATACACACTGTCCCAAGGATTGAACCCGGAACAAGATGTTTAGGGTGACCAAACCCCTTTCACTCAAACCAATGCAAGTTGGTAAGGTGTACTCATTCATATTTATTCTAATTTCAAATTACGTGCTTCCAATAGCATCTATCATTTCATACTAACCCATATTGTTCAAACACCAAACTGCAGGTCAACATAGAAGTTGGCAGTAACATGAGATGAGAGAGATATGCAGATATATTAGCTTTTCTCTAGAAAATGGTGTACATTCTCTCTACAAAGTTGAAGTGAAAAAAATGAAAGAAAAATTACTAAATACTCATGAGACATGAAGCTTCGCATAGGTGGTTGTTTTCTTAAATTTTATGATCTTCTAAAGTACTTCAAGAAATAAAAGATTTCTTTGACAATAAACCAAAATTTTAAGAATTGTCATATCTTCCAATTACTAGCAGAAACTACTGGGCCTAGTTAAGATTTCACTCATGTTTTCTATCATATCTAGTTATGGGCTAATGTACAATAAATTTGGTCTCATTGACAATTTCTATTAGGGCATTTATTACAACATTCTTTTCACTTTAATGGATGCATATAATTCAAGTCCAACTCGGTTTTACTACCAATTTGAACTTCTCATCAAGGTTGTTTAAAAGTTCACTTTTTCCCTACATTCAAATTGTTTGTTAAAAATAAAAGAGGAGGATGATATCCTTTTTCATTAAATACCATTTTGATTAATGAGATAACGTATATATAGACAGTTTTTGTTTCAGTGGCTGTGCATATAATCTTAAGAGTCAAGACTAACAAAAATTGGATCTTGCTCTCTGATTGGACCAATAAGGGAGCTATTCTTTGTAATTCTCTGTATGAGCTAGTGTGAGGTAGTCTGTGAACCCCAATTGCTAATAGAGAGAAAGGAACAAAGATATCTTTATTTTTATAAGAGAATAACATCAGATTAGGATTCTTTGTTAAGAGATTAAGATTGGGCTAGTGTGATTTAAATACTTTGTAAGTATGTTTTGAACCTCCATTTCCTTGCTTCTTTAAAACGAGGCTTGTAAAACATTTATAAAAAAAATATGAAAACGTATATACCAAAACACATACTTTGCCTTCAGTGTTTCCTTCATTATGGTTTGTCACCACCACACTATATTGGACTGATTATACCTACAAGTTCACATAAGAAGAGCAGTGAATGTTTTACACACACACACATATACATAGGCTGTATTAATATCAATGTAAACATCAGTATACTTATATATATATATATATATCATCTAATAGTTTACTATAAATGCTAATTTTAGCCAATATAACTATTGAGTTATCTTCACAAAAAATAGTAAAATTTAAACAATTACAAGTATGTAATTAAATGGTAGATATTTAATTTTCAAATGCGTTAAAATCACATGTTGTTTTAGCATAAATAACTATATGTATCTGCTACTTACATGAAGCTGCTATTTATTTATTTACTTTTCGTATCATATTTAGATGGAACTCATTTTGTTTTAGAATAATTTTTTTCATAACCGACCGAGAATTCATAAGAACAATAAAAATAAAAAACCAGAACTTAAGACCAAAACTTCATCATGCTTCAGCATCAAAATAATAAATAAAACCTAGTGTTAAGTTAAGACTATCTTACCAAACAAAGCTACACACGTATGATAAAGCACCCACATTCTTAAATATGTTATTTTCTAATTAAAAATATAATAAAAATAAATAGAGTAATATAAAATATAAGAAAATTATGATTTTTAACAAATTTATACTTTTTCAAAGCAATAAAAATTTATTTATTTTTCTTTAAAATTGATCTTCTAGTGTTAGAAAACTCCAAATAATGATATGGTAAAGTATATAAAAGAATAGAGATATTACTTAATAGAGGTGGGCTATAAAAAAATAAAGGATATTTGTTACTGTGTAAAAGAAAATTAATAGCTTATTTTGTTAAATTTTTTCACACATCTTGACTAATGAGGGATAATAGGGAGAACTTAAAATATGAATACAGTGAGAACTTAAAATAAAGGATATTTGTTACTGTGTAAAAGAAAATTAATAGCTTATTTTGTTAAATTTTTTCACACATCTTGACTAATGAGAGATAATAGGGAGAACTTAAAATATAAATACAGTGAGGGCAATCAAACAAGTATATAATGAAAAACCTTGAGAGTAGTTGGCCACAACTTACAAGGTTGATCAGCTCCGCCACTGTTCGATCACGTCATATCACTGTTTGAATCCCATTGTTTCAGTTTCAAATTGGTATGCTTTCAGGATCATTGAATGCCTACAGTATCTCGTTCTCAGGAAATGATACTTTCCTTTCTTGCACACCAAAGTGAAGAAGATTACATTATTAGAATGTCATTTTCTATTATATTTAAATCACTGGTTCATATATAAAACTATAACTAAATTTATATAGTTCAGAGTTCATATGAACCGAATTATTGAAAATGGAGTACCTTTTTAGATGGCCATATGGATTGATTTCTAGAATATTTAAGTTGATAGAAATCAAACCATATCTGCTTTTTCTTCTTCTTAGCAACTAGACTAGAAAGTTTCTTTGCATTGTAGACAACCTGCAAAAATACGTTTAAAAGTAAGGAAAAAAACAGCAAAACAACTTGGTAGAATATAAAAATAACAGCCTACTAGAATTTAAGCCATGTGATAGAAGGGTAAAAAATGGAGTAAGCTTGATATCTCAGTATCATTATAACAATAAAATCAAATGAAGGTCATAGTTTGGACAATGAAAAATTAAGTGAGAATTCCATCTAAGCTTCAATTTTACTTGAAACTTTCCATTTTGTTTTTAAAAATGGTTATTATGTGATAAAAGATGGTTATTAAGACATAATAATTTGGGTTATTCTATAATTAAATATTGTTAGGAACCAAAATAGGATCTTTTGCTTTGTTTAAAGGAGTTGAGCTGAAGCTTTCCCAAAATTAAATGGCATGATGTTCGGTTAAATAATGAGATCATCCCATTGAGCTCAAGGTCTATCCTAGCTAAATATATTCCAACAGTTCACTGAACATAAATATCTTAAAGAGGGCTATGGACTTGATCATGCTACAAAGATCAAAGTTGGCAAAAGAGGCTACATCTGAAAATTTCTGTCCAACCTATAATTAATAGAAGAAACAGAAGGAGAAAAAGAAAGATTAAATAGCTTGACAAACACTAAATTTACTACCAACAACTATTTTGCACTGAAATATTACACTGACTTGTTGGAAAACAACAGAACCACACCCAAACTTCAATATTAGTACCAGATCTATCTTCTCTTAAAAATATCTAATTATTTGATCCTTATACTAGGCAAGAACTACCCATTTGAACATATAAATTTGTTTGTATATAAAACTATAACTATATACATTTGTTTGTAATTACAAGATATATAAATTTCTCAGTACTAATAATAGATGTAATTATCTTTCTCCAATTCCAGTTGAGAAATGAAGACAGTAAATTGTAGGAGAACATTGGAGAGGGAGCTAGCAAGGATAAAAGTTTCAGCCAATAGAATTGCAACTGTTGTGGTTAATGAGTGGAAGGACAAAAATGATAAGGTCATGCCTGTCAGGCAATGGCTGGAAGAGAGAAGGATTATGCAGGTATATCTTCCCCTGAAAATCTTCTTGGGAACTCATATAGTCCTGCTTTTTTACCCCCCAAAAAACTACTATTTAGTCATATAGCTTTTTTGTTGATAACTCCAAGGCAATAATAAATTTAAAAAGTCCAATCAAGAGAAGCTAATATTCAAGTCCGAACTCTGGTGAAAATTGCTGAAGGCAATTCAAAAGGCTTTTTTCCTCCTAAATTTTGGTTATTCAATTATGAGTAAGAAATTTTTATGATCAAGCACATCCTTGCATATGTAGGCAGAGATGCAACGGTTGAAAGAAAAGCTAGCCATATCAGAGAGAACAACAGCTAAGGCAAAGTCACAATTGAAGGAAAATATCTGGCTTCTTTGTCTTCCATGTAATCATCTAAATATTTACATATAACTAATGTCTGGTGTTTTCTTCAGGATAAACTGAAGCTGAGGCTAAAAACACTAGAAGAAGGCTTAAAGCATTTCTCAAGTAACCCAAACAAAAAGAAGGCCACATATATCGATATGCCGTGGCAATGATCTTGCTCAGCATTTTCATTATGTAACTATGGGGACCATATGCAGAAACACTAAGCGAAGCACAAGAAATTAATTAACTAAAATGCAAGAGAAAAGCACTACCTAATTAAAACTCTCAATTCTAAATTAAAGTTATGCACTAGTTAGAGCATGCTGTCCAAAGCTGGCCCTTTTGCTTTGCCTAAAATCCTGTCTTAGAAACAGGTGTAAACCAATTAGTTCAGATTTCAGAAACTTTATGAGAGAGAAAGAGACTAGAAAGAACCCAAGTAAATAAAACATCATTAGAAAATAATTTTAAATGCTAGAGATCAACAATAAGGAAATTATTTTGTTTTATAGAAAAATATATTTTATTCGGAGAAAAGAGGGGAAGTACAACTAGGAGCAGGACAGAGGATCCTTCAAAACAAGAAGGTCTATATACAAATTAGAGTAGGTAAAAGCAATATGAAAGTCTATATACGAAAGAACAGAGATTTCCATACCATAAAAGGCAACCCCTTGCAGTTAGTATAGATTCTATAGAAGTATATTTGATTAGGTAGCTAATTGGTAAATAACTGATAAGCATCTAAGCAACTTGGGGAACCCTCCCTTAAAAGCTAGCTATTAAGGGGGAAGAACCAAGCCACTTAAATACACCACTAGGCAGCCCATACTACCCAATGTGGGACTTTTTGGCATCCCATACTACCAAGTCCCTATCAACAGCACCGCCCCTGGACAGTCGACGTCCCGGCGGCTGCACTCTGTGACGCTTCACTCGGTGGTGCTTCACTCGACTTTTCCGGTCAGCCCCTCCACAGGTAGCCCTTTCCGTGCCGCTGGTGGTTCAGGTGGAGGTAAAGGACTGGTTGGTTCGCACAAAATTGCTGTTCGGGTCAGGCGGTGGGTGGGTCGCACGAGACTGGATGGGTCGCATGAGATTGGCTGGGTCACACGACCTTGGGACTGGCTTTTCTCTCTCGTTTCGATCTCCATCGTTGTTGAAACATCAAGTTTTAAATCTCTGACTAGGGCCAAATCTAAGAATGGTTCACCCATTTGGTCATGCTCGTTCGATGACCATGCAATCCCTTCCGCATTCTTGTGGTTCCATGGGTTCTGCAACAGCGTGCGGAGATGCTGATTTTTTTGAAGTATTGCATCCACTTTGAGCTCTTGTGATTTTGGATTGCTTTCGGCAACCTCCTCTATTTTCCTTTCTTCTTTATCTGGCTTCTTTCTCAACTGGAATTGTTGCAAAAACGCCTCACGAAAAGTGTCCCACGAGACCTTCGTGGTTCTCGATCCCCACCCATAGAACCAATCGAGGGCCCTTCCTTCCAAGCCTAAAACTGCTACAAACAGCTTCTCTGAGTCTGGAATTTGGTTGATGAGACAGTATCCCTCAACCTTGTAAATCCAGCTATACGGATACTCTCCGGTGAAGCCAGGAATTTCCATCTCCTCCATTTTCAGTGAGCACCACAGCTCCCAAGATCGGGAGCTCTGATACCAGTTGATAGAACTGGGTCAAGAATTACAAGAAAATGAACAGAAACTGTATCTTTATTCTCCTCTCTATTTCTGATATCAGTGGGATAACAGAATAGATGGGCATTTACTTACAAGAATGCTCATGTACAAGAATCAAGATTTCCTACAGGACGTTCGAGAGGTCCTGCTCTCTCCCTTTCCTCATCTCTACTAGCCTGCCCCCTAAATGGGTTTCCCCCTATTTATAAGACTTTTCTTTTTCTTTTTCTAATCTAGTTTGATTAAGTCAACTACTAATAGAGCTTTGCTCCTCTGTTTCTCTCCCATTCTACCTAACATGCACCCTTTTTATTAGAGGATACCTAACAATAACAAAGAACTACATATAGCCATATGGGCTAGCTGTAGATAAGTTTTATTGTTGTATTGATATATATGCCCATTGTCCAAAAGTATCTAATTAAATGAGCAACATTTGATTAAGATTAGGATGAGATGACGCACATTTGTGGAGCAGAATGAAGAAAGTATCCAAAAGTATCTAACTATAGACATTATTCAATCTAGTGGTCACAACACTTCTAATCTAGAAATTTCAGCAGCTCATTGAAGAAAATCCATCAAAAGTACCAAGTATAAATCAGCAGAATTATCATAATAACACAAATACAAAAGACCTTACTTTGGACAGCTTCTGGTGCTGATTGGGAAGGATTTAGGAATTGAAAGTTCTATGCATTACAACCTAAATGTTCTCTTTCTAACACAAAAAAAAAAAGCCTGGTTTTCAACCCTCTAGTCCAAGCCATGCATCAAACACTACATGCTGTCAAACAGTAATGATTTACGAAATCAGACCCTTCTTTCAATGAAAACTGGTGTCACAAGGAAAATAATTAAAATCTGCATTTTTTTATGGTTAAAAGACTCAGGTGTTAGATGTCTAACAAGCCAAACAGTGCATGATTTTGAGTTGACTAGCTCAAGTTATTAGTAAAACAAGAAGTGTGCTAGAAACAGGACTTATGCAGAAACAACATTAACTTTGA
Source organism: Styphnolobium japonicum (assembly GCA_023212625.1). Taxonomy (NCBI): domain Eukaryota; kingdom Viridiplantae; phylum Streptophyta; class Magnoliopsida; order Fabales; family Fabaceae; genus Styphnolobium; species Styphnolobium japonicum. Next base: position 25,909,231 of record JALBWW010000003.1, read on the forward strand.
CAAAAATCTGGTATATCAATTGGCAAGGAGTTAAAATGTTGGATTTTCACAGTTGAAAGCCATATTTCTTAGGTTTCTAATAAAAAGAAAGGGCTCCCAAATAAGACACGTACAGCCCAAATTATGAACAAAATACAGGGTGCTGTCAAGACTATGATAGTTGCAAATCAATAGTTATATCATATGCAAGGTTTTAAATTGCAGTTCTTGTGATGCGGCCGATGCGGTTGTGATTTGGCCAATGCAGTTGTAATGTAGTTTCATTTCTATTTTTTTTGTGAATAGGAATCACCCTGCATTTGCGAGGTGATGCGGTTGTGGACATTGCCGCAATAGCAATATTGTAGACGCATTAGGTGGTGCCATCTGCAATTTCAAACACTGGATAGGTATTATAAATATCGTAATTTTTTTTCCTTCAAAAGTTTTAAAAAAATATTAGTTCATTCAATCAGGAAGCCTTGAATTTAATAGTCAAACATAATATTAAAATCTGACGATCTTGGAAATTATTCTACAATATTTACCTGCTAAATGAAATTGAAAAGGTCAAGTCAATAATGACATGACTAAAACAACCCCCATCCCATTTATATACTTCAGCCACCACATAAAAAAGTGCAGCACAACCAAATCTAAGACTTAAATGACAATAAGCAAAAACGAAAAGGGAAAACATTAAAGAACACGAACCAACTTCAATTCAAAGTAGAGTTCATCACAGGTACATAACACAGTAAAATAATCCGAAAAATTCATCAAAACACAGCATGACTAACACTAATAAACTGTAAAAAACCAAATAAACACTAATAAACTTAAGTTAAATTCACCATAGTTTTAAATACCACTTATGGCAGTGATGGCAACTGCTGGCTCAATAGTAGCTAGTCCAAGAGCTTCAGCAATGGCTTGAAAACTAACCTGAAAACAGAGATTGGTATTTCCCATGACGACAGTCTAGTGTATCTTAGATGCTTGTGTGCAGGCGTAGAAATTGTGTGCGCAAATAGCAGAGATTCAGCCTTTGTCTTCCTCTATTTTATGTCTACATTTGAAACGGTAAGTCAATTGCTGTTTTCTATTTCCCAATCTGGGGATTTACTTTGCTTCTCCAATCAAAATAAAGTGTTGATATATAGCAGTTCAAATACAAATCCGTTGAGGTTATATCCATCGACTGAGTGCAATTTTAATATCAAATTCAACACGAGAATAAAACTAAAATTTCAGGCATTTCTTCGAAACAACTACGAACACAAATAGTCAAAACGCATGTGAGAAATTGTTAAACATCAATATGAGAAAATGGCACAAATTAAGAAGAATTGAAAACTAACCACTGAGTTTGAGAAAACGGCATTCATGTGAATAGGAAAGAACAATGTGAGTGGAGAAATTAGGGATTGAAGGGAAAACACCAGTCTGAGAGTTTAGAGAGAGTTGAGAGTCAAAACTAACCAAACCACTAACAATATAAGAAGTTGAGAGAGAAAAACGGGGAGGTGTGAGCAGCAGTAGGAGATCCAGGGCATTGCGAGTAACAGTAGGAATTATAGCGGAAAATGAATGGAGGTTTATTGGCCCTGAATGAAACGGTGAGTTTAGGGATTTCATTTAGCGGCAGTTCCGCCACTACACATATTGTATTTACGGCAGTTATCATAAACACCACAAAATACTTGTCTTGCCGCTAAATAACCACCACAAAATTACGGCAGTTATGTTTTTCGAATGCTTTAAAATCACATTAATCGTTAGATTTTATGTAAATATTTATAAAAGACTAATCTTATAAAATGTTATTCGTTGATAAAAAAAATTACTTATAATTGACACACCTATTAATGGATACGTTAACACACAAATATATTTAAAAAGAAAAATAATAATTAATCAGTATTGGGACTTACTCCTTATAATAGATTATGACGTGCGTGGACTTGAAGAACATACTAATTATATCTCTAATAGTATCCAAACATTTCGTCATACAAACTCTCATAATTAGCCTCTAGCTAATGACGTGCGTAGACTTGAAGAACTCTTTAAGCTTAATTAATATAAGAACTAGATGCAGACCCCTGCATTGCGCGCCGCTGCCACAAGTTTTTTTAAATTTTATTTATTAAAAAGGACAACCTCGTGCTATAACAATCCCATTATGCGTGGGGTCTAGGAATGGTCATAGTAGGCAGCCTTAACTTCCATTTGCAAGGGGTTGGTTCGAACCTTTGCACTAAGACTCTCCTTAAATTTTAGAGATGCTAAGACTGAAGTAAAAGAGTACGAAATAAAAAGGTTGAGAGAAGGCTAAAGACCTCCTCCCAATATATTAATCTTTTCAGAAGACTCAACCGAGATGCTCCTTACAAAGTCAGTCTTTACATAACCAGCAATATATCATCCTTACAAAGTCAGTCTTTACATAACCAGCAATATATCATCCCTACTTAATTTTCAGCTTTCGAATCAGGATAAGGATGACCTCATGCTTAATAAGAACCATTAAATTCATGCTTCTAGGAATTTTCATCATTTTCTATATCTTTATTTGTGACAAGCTTGCTGTAGAACTCTGCAAACTTCAAATTTCCATAATCACAACACTTTTTTCATCCTCAATTCAAAATCTTCACAATATAGAAAACCATAAGCTAATTCAGTTAGAGCATTGATCTGGAAAAAAGAGGTATAACGGACTACTTTTCAAGTAATATATTCCATGAGAACCAATAAAGGTGGAAGCATAACAATATAAAATAGATCATTTTCCAGTGTCATATCATGCCAATTCTGTTCCATGATCTAAGTATAATTATTTTTTAACAAATTACCAAATAATCAATCACAACCAAAATATATGTTTCAAAACTGATCATGATTCATTAGTAACTTGTAAAAATAAGAAAATATATGATGATAGTATGTGAATAGGGAACCATCACAGGCTAATCCATAACTCATGATACAAGACAAAGCTGCACCCAGAAATTCTAAAACACTTCTCAAAAAAGCTACAAGTCAATTCAGCACATTATAGGCATAAACAACTCCAAAATTCTAGACTTCAAAATTTACGGCCTTTCTTTAAAGAGTGCATAAATTCATAATAATATCATCAAGTGTGTGGTTTTTGCTGTCCTTTGGTGTATTTGGTTGGAATAAAATGGAATAAAATGCCCACATTTTTAAGGGCCTCTCTTTGCCTCTAGATTTGCTTTGGGATGGAGTTGTTTTTGTGGCTTCTCTTTGGTTCTCTGCACATGGCTATTTCATGCAAGTTCCCAATTACATTTCTGATATACAGAAAGACTGGGCAGCTTTGTTGCATTTTCATAATTTCTTTTTCTGTGCTTCTCCTAGCTATACTTTTCGCCTTTTTCTCTTTGATAAAATTTCCTTTCCTATATGAAAAAAAAAACAGGTAGGTTTGGTTTTAAAAACTCTTCTCTCTTCTTACGGATAAATATATAGCGACATCATTCTTACATTTACACTCCAAATTACAATATAATACAAAAGTAATATCCTTTATGAAATCCATAATTGTAGTGTATAAGTAAGGAACTACCCGATTGCCATGTGGGCAGGAAAATGTGCTAGTTCCAGCATTCCTCTATGCTCAGGTATCACATCCATGAAACAATGAGAAGTATCCATAGAAGCCAAATGAAAATTTGGTTCCCTTGGATTATGCAGAATACTGCAACCTGTGGAATCAACAAACTTCTAACTCACGCATGCTGATATGTGCTTCCTTTATTTCCATAGACACTAATTCCTTGATTAACTTGTGGAATCAAAAAGTCAGATTCGGATATAACATCAACTCGTGAAGGTTGGAAGCGTTTAAGACTAAACATTGTTACAAATTGTGAGATAACATGTGGCATGAAAGATCCGCCACCCTAGGATGTCAATACAAAATATGACCCCTTATCAACAGTGTTTCGATCAATTTAATGATATCTCAGGTGTGATGCAAGCAAGTGAGCTCCATCTGAAAGTGTGAAATGTATACATACTAAGACAAAAATCATCAATTAGAAAACTACAGACTACAGAGTCCATTCAGCTGTTCCTCATACAAGCAACAATGAACTGATTAAAAGACAATCTTCTAGCAATTTACCCAAAAATGTGGGACAATGCGGAGCATCCGGCGGTGGAGCAGGGCCACAAAATTTTGCTGACACAATAGGATTCTTCCCAATATCTTTGTAGGCAACAAAACCTTGGAAACTCCAAAAATTCCAACTGGGTTTTGATCAAACACTATTTGGGTCACCGGTTCCTGAACGACACCAGAATTGATGGCCACATAGCCATTGACCATGGAGATGTTGAGGGTGAAGCTGCCAGCTCCCATGGCCTCGATAGCCAACGTGGGTTGCAAGGGGTTCACAACGGACTCCAAGGAAACCAAAGGATAATAGGAATGGAGCACATGGAACTTCCAGACCACACCTTTCTTGTCCGCAGGCAGGTACTGCAAGCTAGCGGAGTCTAAACGGGAAAAACATAAAGTCAAGTTAAATCTGTTTTAAAATAATGTAATTTTAGATTAAAAAAATATTATACTATGTTGAGGGTATCGAAGGTATCGTTGGGGGAAAGCATCCGAGAGAGTCCAGCGTCTTGTTCATTCCCCACACTCTCTTCGGTGGTGGAGAATTGTGAGAGTTCAACTTGGTTGATTTAACTTTCATACAGCTTGTAACTTACAGTTTAATTTTGATTTATCGTCACTATAAACTTTTTTTATACATTGTCATCTAATCATATGTTATCAAATCATTAAAAGAGTTTGACTATCACAACAACCACCTAGAAAGTTTAACTCTTTTAATGATGCGGAAGCACATGATTGGATAACAGTGTAAAGAAACTTTATTTACACTAATAGTGAATTGAAATTAAATTCAACTTAAATTTAGGGAAAAGTCATCTCACCAAAATAAATGATCGATTGGTTTGTTTTGAAAATTAATTAAGTATTTAATTACATTAATTAATAATTTATATACGGTTAACTAGTAATTTATTTTCATTTTGATACTTGATACGTAATTAACTGTAGTTAATCATATATAAATTATTAGTTAATGTAATTAAATACTTAATTAATTTTTAAAATGAACTAACCGGTCATTTATTTTGGGAAGCTAATCTTTACTGTCATTCTCCCTTAAATTTATATGTTATAAATAGATTGATGTAGCCACATTTGACGAACAATGTACAGAATTGAAATAATTTAGTAAGCATATACTCACGAACATAGGGAGGATCATAACCTAAAGGTGGCAGTCCTAATCCCTTCAAGAGCATATGTGCTCTTTGAAACAAGCTAATACGAACATTTTAGTAAGCTTCATTCGCTACTGACTCGCTACCTATGGTCTAAGCAATAAGGCCCTCATAATAACGCAAATCCAAACAAACTAATTATATAGCCGCAAACCTGTGCTGGTTGTTTAGTGAGGCAATTGATGTCTGATGATATACTTTTTCCCGTCTCTTTCTTGGAATGACGAGTGTTGCATTCCCATTTGTAGTTGATTGGTAGAAACCAACTGACTCTTTGTAACACCCTACTAATTATTCTTTTTATTAGTAAAGTGTAATGTACTTTCTCTGTTACTTTAGTTTCACTTGAATGAAATAATAATACTGAATATTATCACTTGAATTACAATTATATAGAGGTAATTTATATTATGTAGACTTGTGTCAATAATTACTTGCCTAGAATATAACTAAATTATAGGAAACAAATTGGTCCTAATAAAGGAAATAAATCTGTCCTAGTAAAGGAAATAAGGAGACTAATCAGTTACAAATAATCTGTCCTAAAACGGTGCTAAAATAAACAAATGAAACACAAGAAGGGAGGTTGAATTGTCTTACTTAACCATTTCGGAAAACTTTTCTTAAAACAATTCTTAGAATAGAAGTTTCACAAGAATATAAGAGAAAATGGACAAAATAAAAACTCTTTACAGTCTATTGGACGCAAAGAAAGTTTTTTTGAAAATCTTTGAACGCAAATTAAAGACGTATATTTTCAGATAAAAAGAGTTGTTAAGACCAACAATGGCAATCCCCGAATGTTAATGAAAATAAAGTAACACAAGGAGAAGGAAGAAAATCTTACACCAGGTATTTATAATGGCTCACTCTCACAACCCGAGAGCTACATCCAGTCCCTTCTACTTGAAGGAATTTCATTAATCTTTCACAAAGATTACAAGTATTCTTCACACCGCCTCTTCAAGCTTACAACCAAGTATTCTAAACCTCTTCAGGTTCTACCAACAAGTATTCTTTTCAAAACAAGCCTCTTTAGGCTTTCCAACAAGGTAATAAAGAGAGTGTTTACAACACTTGAGATTAACACAAGATGTGTGAGGATAAACAATAAGCTCAAGTAAAACTCTATATAGGAGTATACAAAGAATATGTAAAGCAGAGTAAATCGTTTTGCTTCATATGTTTTTCTCTTTTTCGTTCACTATATTATCCTTTGTAGACTTTGGTATTTATAGGCTTATGAGCTTCATACTAGTCTTCGTAAGCTTTTTCGTCCAACGGCAACATTTATTACCGTTCTGAGTAGTATTAAATGCACAATGCTGATAACGTGTTGATCTTGTTCTGAAAAGTGGCTTTGGTTATCAATGTTGCTAGAAACTTTGATATCCTTGTTCTGACTCTTCTAAGTAAGCAAAAAGTTCATATTTGTTGGTCCTTGTAGTTGTTAGGTGTGTCAGCTTGATCAATCAATTTGAGACACTTATATTAGCTTTGTATTAGGCTTTATTAGATGTTTATTGTGCCCAATATTAGTATTTTAGATGAGTTTAATGTTGTTGGGCTTCATTGGGCTTTAATGCAAATTGTGAATAATTCTTGGATTTTGATGCATTTTGACATTTGCTCCTTGGTTAGGCCATAACTTGGGATTCAGTGATCCATTTGAGGTGATCTTGGTGTCTTTGGAAAGCTAAGACAAGGCTCTATAAGTTTCATGAAGAACTCAAGAGCTGGATCGGACTTCTAAGGGTCCAAAATAACCTTCCAATGCAAAATGGGTTTGTTGTCATGGGAATCTAGGCAGTGTGTACATATTGGACTATATAGTGGGCTATAGGCCTTCTTTTGAGTTGAAACTTAGCCATTGAAAAAATAAGTCTCATATCTCCAACTTCACTAAAGACCATTTAGTCAATAGATGTTGTTTTAGGCATGATTATAAAGCTACAAGTTGGTTTGAATTTGGAAACACGTTCTATCAACCTAACTTGAGGTAGGTGCAGTGTTTTTAGCATATCTGGAGTTGTAAAAGTCCAATGATTCTAAATCCAAAATTTCAAGGAGACAATGCTCTACAACTGTCATGAGACCTCCAAGCCAAAATACATCGTTTAGGGTACGAAAAGCAGGCTGGAAGTCAGAGTTGAGTTGCTGACTTGAAGCCACCAACCATATATCAACCCACCTACCATGCACCAACCCACCAACCATGCATCAAGCTTCCATATTTGACAATTTCCATGTTTTTACAACTTGTATTCAGATTATTTTCAATTACAAATTGGCTTCTAGGATTAGTATAAATAGAGTCAATCTCTTTGTATTATACATCATTTAATTTTAAGTAAGTTTGAAGAAAGTTTGAGTATTTGTGAGAGTTTTCTTTCTCTTCTTCTCCATTCTCTTTAGAATTTCATTTTTGTTCTTTTATTTTTGAGTTCTTCCTTCCTATCCATGGAAGGCTAGGCTCTTATAATCAATCCAAGGGATTAGCCATCTTGAGTTTAATTTGGAGATCTTGTTTCGCTTCTTCATATTGCTTAATTGTTATTCAAGTTTCTCTTCTTCCTCTTTTGATTTTTATCTAGATTGAATTGCTTAATTTGATTTAGATGTTGATGTGATAATAGCTTTATTATCATGTATTCAAAGAGGATCACAAAGACTAAACAATATATCAAAGCTTTTTGATAGATTGTTTAGATTGGTTAAATCCCCGATCTTAAGTTAATCAATGTTTGGATGATGCTTACCTTATCTAACCTTGGTTAATTAAATCCTAGATGCTTATTTAGTAGAGGATTCTTGGATCATGTTGAGGCGTCTTGATGTGATCTAAGGCCAAGAACATGATTAGAAATTAAGTGAATTCCTTATAATCAATGATGAATTAAACTTAAGATCGGTAAATTTCCTTGGATTGGTTGCTTTGTTTATAACTTTAAGTCCCGTACTTTTGTCAATCTTGTTAATCAACAACAAAACCCCCCATTTTAATTATCTTGATCTGATTCAATCTTTGTTTTTATTAGATCCTTGAGAGACGATTCGGTTCATGCTCTATACTATAAATTAGTTTGTGAACTGGTAATTATTATTTATTTGACGGGTCTCGACAACCTCTTGTCACAGCTCCAGCATACAATGTTGATTTTGAAAGACGTGTACTTTGTCAAAGATTATATAAACAATAAATGCATTTTGTCTTGCTTATTTTTGAAATGCTTTGGACCAATGCTTTTGAGGAACAATCAACAGAGACAAAACAATAGACTATCCAATATAATATAATAAACAATACATATTGTATATTGGACGAACGCAGTGAAATAGTGATTTTGTCTTTACAAAACTTGTCTTTAGTCCAAAAGTATTTATAGACGATTTATTCAAAAGGATACAACTTAGAGTTCTTTCTTTTTAGAATGAAACAACATAAGTTTATTTAAAACTTATTTGTTCAGTCTAATTTAATATTATTGTTATCTTCAAAACTTTGAGGGGTTCAATTTCTTTGAAAAAATTTGGTTCCAATATCAATTACTTGAATATGTCTTTGTTTCCAACAGGTGCAATTTGCAATAATACTCAACACTCCCCCTCAAGCTGGTGAGTGGATATCTATCATTCTCAGCTTACCAGTAAGATCCTAAAACTGCTATGTGGGTAGTGCCTTAGTCATTACATCTGCCAATTGATATCCTGAAGGAACATAAGCTGTGGTTATCAACCCACTATCCAATTTCTCCTAGATAAAATGCCAGTCTATTTCAATGTGTTTTGTCCTGTCATATTGAACTAGATTATTTGCAATGCTAAGGCTGACTTATTGTCATAAAACAATGTCATAGGAGCTTCATACTTTATTCTTAGGTCATCAAATATGATCTTCATTCATAACAACTCACAAACTCCTTATGCCATTGCTCGAAACTCAGCCTCTGTACTTGATTGAGCAACCACATTCTGTTTCTTACTCCTCCATGTTACAAGATTTGGACCCAAAAACAAAGTAATAACCTGATGTTGACCTTTTATCAATAATTGAACTTGCATAGTCAGCATCTATGTACACTTCCATGGATAGGTTTTCACCCTTTCTAAATAGTAATCCTCTTCCAGGTGTTGCTTTAAGATGTTGTAGAACTCAATCCACGACCTGAATGTGTCTTACCCTCGGGTCATGCATGAACTAGCTAACAACACTGACAGCATATGCTAAATCAGGTATGGTATGTGTTGTTGAAACCAAATTCTTATAAAAAGGTTTAAGTACTAAATTCTTAAAAGCTATAAGCTTTCCCTGTTAAGTTTTGAGGATAACAAAAATATTTATTTAGTTTGAACAAGTAAGTGTTTCGACAATAGTTTTAACAAACCGCTACTTGTTGTGCATCCATTCTGCTCTATGCTTAAAGTTAACTCTTCGTGCGTCCAATATGCTATAACTCTTTATGGGTCCAATAAATGTATTATATACTTTTACTATTGGTGCGTCCAATACTCGTATGCATATACTGTTACTTTTTATTAGTTCGTCCAATTTGATCTGTCTGCCAAAGCTCGGACTCAACTCACTCTTTCAAAGTTCAAGCTCAAGTTCGCGTCCAAGTGAAATTTCAAAAATGAAGAACTGTTCCTCATTAAATGCTAGAAAAGAACTACGACGACTCACGACGAGAAGAAGTCAACTAAGCCACTTTTGCTGACATTGTCTAACAACTACAAAGATCTGCAAATAAGAAACCGTCTGCAATCTTAGACAAATCAGGACTTTTGTTTTCATTGATTGGAAATCTCAGAGAATAAAAGTCACCGTCAGAAGAAGTTCAGCACTTTTTCAGTAGATGCATTTAATGCTACTCAGAACGGTAATAAATATTTCCGTTGGACGATCTAGCCCATGAAGTCTGCTCAATTTGTTCTTACTTATAAAGAGAAGAAGCAGCACTTGAAGAACTAGAGATCTTTTGCCGAAGCATCCTTCAATAGTCTAAAAAGCTTTATTTCCATATTCGTGTAAAAAGAAAAAGCCTTGAGATTTCTTTTGTCTATTCTCATTTGTTAGTGAGTTTCAAACTCAAGCTTTCATCTACTTTCAATTATTCATCTTAAGCCTTTTAAGCCTGAAGAGGCTGTGTGTAAAAGAATACTTGTGAGATAGAACCTGAAGAGGTTGAAAATACTTGTTACCTGAAGAGGTGCATAATACTTGTAATCGTGAAAAAGATTAGTTGGAAAATCCTTCGGTTGAAGGGAGGGACGTAGCTCTTGGTTGATAAGAGTGAACCAGGATAAATCTCGTGTGTAAGCTTCTCCTCTCTTCTAGTGTGCTTTATTATATTCACTAACCTCTGGGGTTTACCATTGTGTTTATTAACAAAGATCTTTTTATTTGGTTTTAGAACGTGTTAACCATTTTATTAAAAGTCTTTTCGAAACCCTTAGAGTCCAATAGGACTAAGTGGTGTTGGTCCTAAGCTCTTTGCTTGTTAAACTGTCTCCTTAGAAGTGTTCTATTTTCTTTTGAAAAGGAAAATCTTTTATTAATCAAAAAGGGTTAAGAAACACAATTCAACCCCCTTCTTGTGTTTCACTTGGTTATTTCAATTGGTATCAGAGCTCAGCCTCTTGGGTTGAGCATCTAACAGTGCAGAGGAAAAAGATCCAAGACACCATTTAATGGAGAGCGAAGGACAAGCAGTGAACAGACCACCTCTATTCAATGGAAACGACTATGATTACTGGAAGAAGAGAATGATTGCCTTTTTTGATGCCCAAAATATGGACATTTGGGACCTAGTTCAAAATGGATATCAAACACCCACCAACTCATAAGGACAGGATATCCCTCGACCACTATGGACGGAAGGACAACGAACCGGACATCGCCTTAACTCAAAAGCCAAACATTATCTTATGTGTGCCATCACCGGATCGAGCACGACAAAGTCCATAGGCGTGAAACAAGACTAAAGAGATATGGGATACTCTGGCATTAGCACATGAAGGCTCATCTCAAGTCAAAGAATCAAAGATAAGCATGCTGGTTCACCAGTATGAGCTCTTCAAAATGGGAGAGCATGAAAACATTGATCAAATGTTTGGACGATTCCAAACAATAATCAATAGCTTGAGATCTCAGGGAAAGAACTATGATAATCAAGATCATATCGTAAAAATCCTAAGAAGTCTTTCCGCAGTGGAGACCTAAGGTTACTGCCATACAGGAAGCAAAGAATCTAGCTTCTCTTACCATGGAGGAACTATTGGGTTCTCTTAAGGTTCATGAGCTGGAACTTCAAGAAGAGGAAAGCTCAAGAAAAGGGAAATCAATTGCCCTTAAAGCTCACAAAGGCAGTACGTCCAAAGCACTTAAAGCTGAAAAATCTTCAGACGAGGCCGAGTCATCTGAAGATAATATATCTGATAATGACGAGTTATCCTTCATCTCTAGAAAGATACAAGCAATGTGGAAAAAGAAAGGAGGTATGCGGAGAAAGCACTTTGGACGAAGGTCACCAAAGGACAAAACAGAAACAAAAGACAAAAGTCCAATCATATGCTACGAATGCAAGAAGCCCGGACACATTAAAGCGGAATGTCCTTCACTAAACAAGGAGAAAGAGAAAAGGAGATTCTTTCCAAAGAAGAAAAGAGGATTAATGGCCACCTGGGAAGATCTTGATCTTTCAACTACTGATGATGAAGAAGAAGCAGAAGAAGAAGCAAATCTATGTCTCATGGCTAACACCGTGTCAGAAGAAGAAGAAGATGAGGTAACTAACTGTGATCTTGATCTTCAGAATGCATTTGATGAGTTGTTAAATAATTCATCTATTTTAGCGGTTGAATATAAATCCTTGAAAAGAAAGTTTTCAAAATTAACTAGAGAATATGGAAAAATGTTTTCAGAAAAACAAGAACTTGAAATTTATTGTGAAAAATTAAAAACTGAAAATGCTCTTTTAAAAACATCTTCTGAGTCCAACACTTCAGATGAAGTTGATAAACTTCATAATGAAGTAAAAGAGTTAACGGAGGACCTCAGTAAATTTGTAAAAAGCACCAACAACCTAAACATTTTACTCAAATATTCCAGAGACCCTCGTGACAAATCGGGATTGGGATATCAAGATACTGATAAACAGTTTTTTCAAAAAACTACTACTCAACCTAAATTCATTAAGAATGTTTGTAAAAAGAACGTTTACTCTTCCTCAATAGATTTTTTTTATAAAAGGTCAAAATATTATGGATCTCCAAGAGCTAACCAAAAAGGACCCAAAAAGATATGGGTACCTAAGGATATGATAATTCCTCTTGTAGATGTGCTTAGCAACAAGAAAAAGACACCTGTCATGGTACACAGACAGTGGTTGCTCTCGTCTCATGACGGGAGAAAGTTCTATGTTCCAAGACATCAAAACTAATAAAGTATGATCAGTCACGTTTGGAGGAAACCAGAAAGGTAAAATAGTTGGAATAGGTAAGATTGGTAAGCATCCTTTTCCCTCTATCGATAATGTTCTTCTAGTTGAAGGATTGAAACATAATCTGCTTAGCATTAGTCAATTATGTGATAGTGGATCTAATGTTTCATTCAATCAAGGAGAATGTATAGTTAAAAACTCTGACGGATCCATACTCTTCATTGCTAAAAGGCAAAACAATCTTTATAAAATTGACTTGGAAGATCTTTCAGATCAAAATGTATCATGTCTAGTTTCCATAAAAGGAGAACAGTGGATATGGCACAAGAAGCTTGGTCATGCAAGTTTGAGATTAATCTCTAAACTAAATAAGCATAACCTCGTAAGAGGACTACCAAAGCTTGTGTACAAATCAGATGTTCTTTGTGAAGCTTGTCAAAAGGGGAAACAAATCAAAAATTCTTTTGAGTCCAAAAACATCGTTTCCACCTCTAGAACACTAGAATTGTTACATCTTGATTTATTTGGTCCTACAAGAACTTCTTCACTAAATGGAAAGAAATATGGATTGGTCATAGTAGATGACTATACTAGATGGACATGGGTTATGTTTCTAGCTCACAAGGATGAGTCTTTCAAAGTCTTTTCTATTTTCTGTAAAAGAATTCAAAATGAAAAAGGAATGTGTATCAACTCAATCCGAAGTGATCATAGAGGAGAATTTGAGAATGAGAACTTCCAATTGTTCTGTGAAGAAAACGGTATTCGTCACAACTTCTCTGCCCCAAGAACACCACAACAAAATGGTGTGGTAGAAAGAAAAAATAGATCTCTTCAAGAGATGGCTAGAACAATGCTCAATGACAACTCAATCTCCAAACATACAGGGGAAGTCGTTAACACTGTGTTATATTCAAAACAGAATATATATTAGACCTATTTTAAACAAGACTCATTATGAATTGTGGAAAGGACGAAAACCCAACATCTCTTACTTTCATTCTTTTGGTGTCAATGTTTTATTTTGAATACTAAGGATTCTTTAGGAAAGTTTGATGCTAAAGTTGACTCGGTATCTTCTTAGGATACTCAGAAACATCTAAAGCATATAGAGTATATAACTCTCGCTCTTTAACTGTTGAAGAATCTGTTCATGTTAAATTCAATGACAAAAAGCCTGACAATGACTTGTCAGAGCTAGATGAGTCCTTTGCAGAGTTAAACTTAAAAGACAAAGGAGAAGAATCAGCAACCCAAAACAAAGAAGCATTGGACGTTGAAAGAAAAGAAGAAACAACTGATGGTCAAAGATGCTGGCATTTCAAAACTTATCATCCAGAACACCAAATCATTGGTAATCCAGATGATAAAGTACGTACAAGATCTACCTTCAGAGAATACTCAAATGTAGCCTTCATCTCTGAAATGGAACCAAGAAAAATAGAAGAAGCACTAAAGGACGAAGGATGGATCTTAGCCATGCAAGAAGAGCTAAATCAATTTAAAAGAAATGATGTTTGAACGCTGGTTCAAAAGCCTAAAGACAAGTCCATCATCGGCACAAAATGGATATTCAAAAACAAACTGGACGAAGATGGTAAGGTTGTGAGAAACAAAGCAAGGTTGGTAGCCCAAGGTTACTCACAACAAGAAGGTATTGAGACTAGAAGCCATACGCATTTTACTTTCATTTGCTGCTCATCATAGCATGAGACTATATCAAATGGACGTAAAAAGTGCATTTCTAAATGGTATAATCAATGAAGAAGTTTTCGTTAAACAACCACCTGGTTTCGAGGATGAAAATTTCCTGAGCATGTTTTCAAATTAAAAAAAGGCCTTGTACGGTTTAAAACAAGCTCCTCGAGCCTGGTATGAAAGGTTAAGCACCTTTTTAATAGAAAACGGTTTTTCTAGAGGAAAAGTTGACACTACTCTTTTTCGAAAAGACAAAAACTCGAAATTCATTTTAGTTCAAATTTATGTTGATGATATTATCTTTGGAGCTACTTATGAATCTCTTTGCAAGGATTTTTCCAATCGATGCGAAGGAATTCGAAATGAGCTTAATGGGAGAATTAAAATTCTTTACGGGTTTGCAAGTGAAGCAAACATTGACGAAATCTACATTCATCGGACCAAATATACAAATGAACTTACAAGAAATTCAAATTGGACGATTGCAAAACAATGAGCACACCAATGCATCCATCATCCACACTAAGATTGGACGATAAGGATAAAAAAGGTGGACGAAAAGGTATACAGAGGTATGATCGGATCACTCTTATATCTCACTCGTCCGGACACTGATATAATGTTTAGTGTGTGTCTTTGTGCACGTTTTCAATCGATCCTAGAGAGTCACACTTAATTGTTGTAAAAGAATATTCGGATACTTGAAAGGAACTACTAATCTGGGCTTGGTATTTAAGAAATCTCATGAGTACAGATTAGTTGGTTTTTGTGATGCTGACTATGCTGGAGATAGAATCGAAAGGAAAAGTACAAGTGGAGGATGTCACTTCATTGGAGGAAATCTAGTATCATGGTCCAGAAGAGACAAAGCACAATTGCTCTATCAACAAATTGATTTGAATATATCTCTGCGTCCAATTGTTGCTCTCAACTACTCTGGATGAAACATCAATTAGAAGACTACAACATCTTTGAAAGTAAGATTCCTTTACTATGTGATAATACTGCTGCAATTAACTTATCAAAAAATCCCATACTACACTCAAGGGCAAAACACATTGAAATCAAACATCACTTTATAAGAGACTATATTCAGAAAGGTGTGTTTGATATTCAATATGTGGATACTGAGATCATCAATGGGCAGATATTTTCACAAAACCCCTCTCAGAGGATAGATTCACTCTTATTCGAAAACATCTAAGTATGCATTTTGTAAAGAATTAATATTTCTTGCGTCCATTGAAGATCTGCATCCAAAATGCTTTGTACTTGATAAATGGTGTGGTAAATTTCTTGATAAGACATAAATCATTTGCATTTATCTTGTTTGAAACTTTTCAAATTTCCCACGCTGAGTCAATTTTTGAAAGGTCACGAAAGTAACTTTTTACTGCGGACGTGACAGTTGCTTTTAATACACATTTATTGTGTTTGTTTTTTTTTTAAAAAAAAAACGATTCGTTTTCTCTCAAGAAACCTTTCAGTGTAGAAACCTACCTTCTTCTATAAATATTTTCCTTCTTTACAAGATCAAATTTTTACGCCTTCAAACCTTGAAAGAAAACTTGATTGCGAAAAGAACCTTAGCAAATTTCTCTCTCTCTTTCAAATTTCTTTAACCCTAAGAAATGGCCGGAGGAAAGACCCTTGATGTTGAAAGAGCCGAGGTATCAGTTGAATACTCGTTCCAAACTTCCATTTTAGCAGAATGTGGAATAGATATCAAAGAATGTCTCGTCGGTGCTGGATGGGATAGTTACTTCAGAGAACCGGTGGAGGTTTATCCTAATTGGTGAAAATGTTCTCGAAAACGCATCCGTGTCTGCGACAGAGGTCGTGGGATGTGTTTTGGGAAAACCCGTTGTGGTTTCGTGAGGTAACCATCTCCAACGCCACCCAATGTTGGTTGGAAGGAGCCACCATCACTTCTGATGGGGAAAAAGCATTTGGGGGAACTGATGCTGTTCTTGACACCTTACTAAAGGAGTCATCCACGGGGAAGATAACTGCTTCCAAGATGAATGACAAGGCAAGAGTTTTGCATCAACTTCTAAACAAGGCAATACTCCACAAAGCAGGGTCCAAAGACTCAGTCTCTACAGTTCATGCCTTCACTGTGTCATCGATCTTTGTGTCAACAAGTCAATCTCCCTTCTCTGCTTTTTAAGAACTTCAAGAGAAGTGTACAAGGAAAAGGGAAGAAGACCACCATCTCCTATGGTGTTCTCTTAACCAAGATCTTCAGAGATCAAGGTATCTTTAGTCCCCATGAGACTAAAGATGTTGAAGAGAAGAAGAAGATTTTTGGACGGATCCAAGAGCAACAAATCTTTGGACGAAGCAATCTTCTAAGGATGAAACTTCAAAGCGTCCAAGATTTTAAGGACCAGAAAGAGCCTCTTATTCTTTCAAAGGCTGAGAGTCCAAAGAAGAAATCACCGTCCGTCCAAGCCCTTCCCAAGCGGAGACTCATAATGGACGATGACTCTGAAGATGACCAACCCATCGCTAAAAGGATGAAGGTTGCGTCCATTGCGAGCATCCCAAAAGGAACCCGGACGAAGCTACCCATCACAAGGAAACCCTCTTCCAAGCTTGCGTCCATTCCTAAGGAACCTCTTCCTACCATTCCCTCTTCCTCCATTTTACCCTCTTCTCAAACAGAACCACAAACTTCCTTCCCAACCTCTCAAATAACTTTCTCTCCCTTAAACACTGAACCTTTTTCTTCTCAAACTCACATATTACCTTCCCAATCTCCTTCACCTTCCCCCTCTCAAAAGACCTTCTACAACTCCTCCTATCTTAACCTTTTCTCTGTGGGGGTTTCCCCTCACATTATCCCTCTTTGGGAATCCAAGGACTCTTCTCTCTCACTCACAGCAAGACGCTCCCGGTGCTGTGATGGTTACTCAACAAAAGTTCGCATCTTCCCTAGTGACCTATCCTTCAAACCTGTCACCTTGGAAGAAATGGGACAGTTTGCGAGTCCTTATGACACCATCCTTGTCAGTGTCATTAAGGGGAGTCTTCTGTTGAAGAATTTGAGATTTGTACCCCCTTCACTGATCATCTCCTCTACAACTGCCATCAAGATTCAAAGGATCGGGTTTGTCCAAGGTTGCCAATGGTGGATTTAAATAAAAACAAAGACTTGAAAAAGTACAGAAGCCAAGCCACCTTTCCCAAGCCTATCATCTTTAAGCCAAATTTTGGGAGCTTACGTTCCCCTGATGTTGATGTTGAATTCTTGTGGCATGTTTCGAATAAAGGAGAAGCTGTGGAGAACGAGGCTAAGACCTTCTGGGAAAAGCACATTTGGGAGTGTGAGCAACAAGCGTCTTCTTCAGGACTAAGTGATGAAGATAAGGAAGATATCATAACTGTGCCTGGTCAGAGCTTCCAGTGTTTTCGTTCTATCTATATGGTAGATGATCTTTTTGGACTGCCTCTGAACTCGCCATTGCCAACAATCTTCTCTTGTCCAAGCTATGTCTCTGGACCTCCGTCTGACAACATAGGCAGGCCTTATCCACAGGATCAAATGTTTGGATACCGGAGAACCTCTCTTCCTTGGGATGTTGACCTTCCTCCTGTCTGAAGACGAAGTTGAGTCTGTTGTGCAGCAAATGGATGTGACCCCTCCTGCTTCCACCACTGAGTTAGCTATTGTGGAACCACAACCTTCTGCTGACATTCTCACCCAAGTGCCCCCAGCTTTTCAGGCCTACGTGAATAATCAAATGGACTTAATGTACAAGAGAGTTGAAGACCTCCTCAAGTCTCTTTTTCAACAAGGGCCACCTCCTCCTCCTCCACCTTCTTCCTCTTGATTTTTTTTATTTTCTTTTAGCCAAATTTTTTTGACGAGGTTGATGTTTTTCTTTCTTTTTGTCTGATGACAAAGGGGGAGAATAATGGGAATTTGATTTGTTACAAACAAATTTATTTTATAATTTATACTGATTCAATGAAACTATGTTTTTCTCTCATCTGGTTGTTTCATTATCCTTGTCTCGGTTATTCTGTTGCACTGTGTTGCTGTGTAGGATCTGATCTAATTTTTAGCATGGTTTATTTCTTTTCAAAAGTATTGTCTCTGTTAAACTCTTTTCTCAAGAACTAAACTTCGATACAAAGATAATATTACTTGCTCTTGAAACTTGTTTCGTAAAAATAAATTTCATGTACCACGTCCAATCGACTCTGCGTCCAACAGACTTGGAGTCCTTCCCTTAGAAATGTTTTTCTTAGGGGGAGCAATTTTGTTTTAAAAAAAAAAAGAAAAGAATCTGTGTTCAACCAAATTAATAGTTTTTGTCATCATCAAAAAGGGGGAGATTGTTGAAACCAAATTCTTATAAAAAGGTTTAAGTACTAAATTCTTAAAAGCTATAAGCTTTCCCTGTTAAGTTTTGAGGATAACAAAAATATTTATTTAGTTTGAACAAGTAAGTGTTTCGACAATAGTTTTAACAAACCGCTACTTGTTGTGCGTCCATTCTGCTCTATGCTTAAAGTTAACTCTTCGTGCGTCCAATATGCTATAACTCTTTATGGGTCCAATAAATGTATTATATACTTTTACTATTGGTGCGTCCAATACTCGTATGCATATACTGTTACTTTTTATTAGTTCGTCCAATTTGATCTGTCTGCCAAAGCTCGGACTCAACTCACTCTTTCAAAGTTCAAGCTCAAGTTCGCGTCCAAGTGAAATTTCAAAAATGAAGAACTGTTCCTCATTAAATGCTAGAAAAGAACTCTGACAGCTCACGGCGACAGAAGAAGTCAACTAAGCCACTTTTGCTGACATTGTCTAACAACTACAAAGATCTGCAAATAAGAAACCGTCTGCAATCTTAGACAAATCAGGACTTTTGTTTTCATTGATTGGAAATCTCAGAGAATAAAAGTCACCGTCAGAAGAAGTTCAGCACTTTTCCAGTAGATGCATTTAATGCTACTCAGAACGGTAATAAATATTTCCGTTGGACGATCTAGCCCATGAAGTCTGCTCAATTTGTTCTTACTTATAAAGAGAAGAAGCAGCACTTGAAGAACTAGAGATCTTTTGCCGAAGCATCCTTCAATAGTCTAAAAAGCTTTATTTCCATATTCGTGTAAAAAGAAAAAGCCTTGAGATTTCTTTTGTCTATTCTCATTTGTTAGTGAGTTTCAAACTCAAGCTTTCATCTACTTTCAATTATTCATCTTAAGCCTTTTAAGCCTGAAGAGGCTGTGTGTAAAAGAATACTTGTGAGATAGAACCTGAAGAGGTTGAAAATACTTGTTACCTGAAGAGGTGCATAATACTTGTAATCGTGAAAAAGATTAGTTGGAAAATCCTTCTGGTTGAAGGGACTGGACGTAGCTCTTGGTTGATAAGAGTGAACCAGGATAAATCTCGTGTGTAAGCTTCTCCTCTCTTCTAGTGTGCTTTATTATATTCACTAACCTCTGGGGTTTACCATTGTGTTTATTAACAAAGATCTTTTTATTTGGTTTTAGAACGTGTTAACCATTTTATTAAAAGTCTTTTCGAAACCCTTAGAGTCCAATAGGACTAAGTGGTGTTGGTCCTAAGCTCTTTGCTTGTTAAACTGTCTCCTTCGCTGTGTTCTATTTTCTTTTGAAAAGGAAAATCTTTTATTAATCAAAAAAGGGTTAAGAAACACAATTCAACCCCCCTTCTTGTGTTTCACTTGGTTATTTCATGTGTCAGGTATATCAATTTACCTACTAACCTATGATATTAAGCTTTATCAACCTCAGGATTCTCTTCATCACCTCCTATTATATGATTCTACTCAATGGGTACACCAGTAGCCTTACACCCGAGCTTTCCGGTTTCTTTGAGAAGATCTAGGATGTATTTCCTTTAAGAAATGAAGATACCTTGCTTGGAGTAGGAAACCTCAATCCTAAGGAATTACTTTAGCCTTCCAAGATTTTTTATTTGAAGCTCAGCTGCTAATTTGTCCTTTAGGAGTTGCTTCTCAACTAAATCATCACCTGATATAATGATGTCATCAACATATATAAGTAGGACAATGAATTTACCTTCTTGTGAATGTTTAAAAGAGAGAGTATGATCACCTTAACTTTGTCTGTATCCTAGGGATATTATTGTCTTTGTGAACCTTCTAAACCAAGCATGGGGAGACTGCTTCAACCTGTCTAAAGCCTTTTTTAACCTGCACACCTTGTTCCTTCCACTAGTGGAATCTTATCCAGGGGGAATATCCATATAAACTTCCCCTTCTAAGTCTTCATGGAGAAAAACATTTTTAACATCAAACTGGTGTAATTCCCACCCAAAGTGAGCAACAAGGGAAGGTAAGATTCTCACAGTATTCATCTTTGCTACTAAAGCAAATGTCTCCTCATAGTCAATTGCATAAGTCTGAGTGTATCTTTTTTGCAACTAACCTTGCTTTATACCAATCTAGTGTGACATCAGACTGATATTTCAAAGTATATATCCATCTGCATGTTGGATTTCGCAACCAAAAAAGGTAGCGAAAAAACATACAAAAAAATACGAAACACTCCAAGGATCCATGCGATGGTCATAACCCGTGTTAAGATGATTATCTTTCGGATGAAATTGATTTCGTGATGGATAACAAATCATGAATGTTGCAACGAACGTTGTTGTAGCGTCTCTACAGTATCCACACAAACAAATAAGAAGGTCTTCCTCTTCGGCACGGTGATAGCCACGAAGTAGGGGGCAAGTCTCACTCAATCTCTCTCTTACTCGAAAATGGTTTCCGACTCTTAGTTGTGCGTGTGTAGTAGTGCAGCACAAGAGACTAAGAGATATATATATAGGTCCCTACACATATCTAACTTAGGTCAGACTCATGTGTAGGCCTATTCAATTGGGTTGGCCCATCTAGTCTTACTAATGGTCTAACTAGCCCAATTTAACTCCATTCTAATATATTCTATGTGTGTGACCTTATAGGATTCTATTACGTTGACAGTAACATTAAATCCTATTAATATTACAAATAGTGAATGGTATCTAGCAATACATCACTGCTACTCAAGCAATAGGAATGTCAGTGATTCGACATAACCTAATCGTGACTAATGTTACCATGTAGTATAGTCCCTTTGTCCTGATATCTTGATTGAACACAAGGCATGGAACGTGTCACCCTTGTATAGTTCAATCATTGGCTTCTTGATTGTCGAGTCGACTTATAAAGACAAATGAAATCAATATCTCATATTGACTCATTTGAGCACGACCATGCATTTTCAAGTCTCACTCATCAAGGGGCCCCAAGATATTGCTCCCGTTAGTGGGAGGGACAAATCCTATCTACGTCACTCACATCCCTCTGCATGACTTGTGACATGTCCAATAATCAACTTTATGATCACCTTGTTAAAGGTGACGTTTGACGATATTAAAACATATAACTCCTCATGTAGGGAACCGTAATGACCTCAAGTCAAAGGACCATATACACCATTGTCACTATGAGAACCGCTTATGACACTCACGTAACAATCCATGTAGTGTTCTCATGGTGGGTCAGTCCAGTACATAATTATTCTAATATGTACCCATGTGTAGACTTGATATCTCATATCCATGACCTGTGAGACACGGTCATCAGCCTACGCACATACTAGTCTCAACGCATCACTGTCATCCTAATTGACAATAATACTTGACTAGGGACATTTAAGAATAGCGTTCCAATTTATCCAATGGCATCTCACTATCAAGTCATGTACTTGATATTCCATGACATAGAACATTCCATTCTAATGACTCTATTATGTTCATTTAATATAAATAAATAACACAATAAATGAAATGCCTCATATATTAAATAAATGTCATGATACAATGTAAACCATAAATTCAAGATATAACCAGCCTCTAGGGCATACACCAACACTGCACCCCATTAGCCTTTTGTCTCCTGGTCTCTCAACAATCTCCAATGTTTCATTCTTTTCTAATGCACTCATATTCTCATTCATGGCTTGAACCCAATTCTTATCCTTCAATGCTTCTTATACTGATGTTGGGATTTTAATAGAATCAATGGCTAAAATGAAACACTGGTGATGCAAGGAAAGGATTTTAGAAGAGACAAATTGAGAAATAGTGTACTTCGTATATGATCTTTTACATTTCCTTAATGCAATTGGTAAGTCATCTAGGTCAGGTTCACAATTATTCAAAGGAATGTTATCAGTTTCAGAAACATGAGGACTAGTATCTCTAGTACTTACCATAGGTTCAAACATCCGAAGTTGTTGTTCGGTCAGTTCGGGTTTAGCTGGTTCAGGTAAGGTACCAAAAGGAGATGTTAGTTCCCATGTAGAGTCAGAGAGTAAAGGAAGGGAGGACTTATGAAAGACATGAAAGAAAGACATAACTTCCAAAATGATCTTCCCCTGAAGCTAATGACAAGTAAAGAAGGAATCTCCTTCATGAAAGGTGACTTCCATGGACTAAAACAAACGACGACTCGAAAGGTGAAAACATTTGAACCTCTTCTTGTCAGGAGCATAACCCAAGAAAACACATTTGATAGCACAAGGATCAAGTTTACAACGATTTTGGCAATGTACATGAACAAAAGCCACACAACCAAAGATACGAGACTGAAGACTCTGCATAATAGGAATTGAAGGAAAGTAAGATGTCATGAGCTAGACATGACTTACATTGTTGGAACCAAAGTTTTTAAAGGTTTAGCACTAAAGTCAAAAAGTTGTAGCTTTCCCCTTTTAAGTTTTGAGGATAACAAAATAATTATTTTATTAAGATTGAACAAGTAAGTTTTTCGACAGAGTGTTTCAATAAACTGAATTCCTTACTTCAAATACTGAGTCTGTTGCTGATAATTAGGAATTCATACTATGTATTTGAAAAGAACAACTCGTTTCATAAAATAAACTAGTTCATAGTATGCGTCCAATCTGTTACTGCTTAATCTTTTTGTATGCGTCCATTTTACATAAACTATTACTATTGGTTCGTCCAAATGGTTGTATGCATATACTGTTACTATTTTATTGGTTCGTCCAATATTGTTTCTTTACCAAAGCTCAGATTATAAAGTTCAAGTTCAAGCTCTCGTCCAAAGTTAAAATTCAAAAATGAAGAACTGTTCTTCATTAAATGCTAGAAAAGAACTCTAATAGATTATGACAACATAAGAAGTCAACTGAGCTGCTTTTTGCTGACACTTCTAACAACTACAAAGACCAGCAAATAAGGAATTTTCTGCGGTCTCAGGCAAATCAGGACTCAGTTATCACATGATTGAAAATCTCTGATAATCAAAGTCACATTTCAGAAGAAGCTCAACACGATATTAGTCGATGTATTTAATGCTACTCAGAACGGTAATAAATGTTTCCGTTGGACGACGAAGCTTATGAAGACTGCTCAAATTGTTCTCTCTTATAAAAGGAGAAGCAGCACTAGAAGAAAATGAGATTTTTCCCAAGCAGCTTAAAAAGATTAAAAAGCTTTATCTCTTAGAATTCTTATACTTGTAAAAAGTTCAAGTCTTGAGATTCATTGTCTATTCTCATTTTCTAGTGAGTTTCAAACTCAAGCTATCTTCGACTTCTCTTTATTCAATTCAGTGGTGTAAGCCTGAAGAGGCTGAGTATAAAAGAATACTGGTGTGTTTGAACCTGAAGAGGTTGAGAATACTTGTATACCTGAAGAGGTGAATAATACTTGTAATCTCGAAACAGATTAGTTGTAAAATCCTTCTGGTTGAAGAGACTGAACGTAGCTCTCGCTTTGTGAGAGTGAACCAGGATAAATATCTAGTGTAAGCTTCTCTTCCCTTCTTGTGTGTTTTATTCTTTCCACTAACCTCTGGGGATTGCCATTGTGTTTTTAACAAAGGTTTTTTAAATTGATTCTTCAAACTTCTTAACTGCATCCAAAAGAAATCTCTTACAAAAACCTTTGGGTCCAATAGGACTGAGAAGCCTTATTTATTCGTCCATTGCTTGTTAACTTGTAACCTTTTTTTGTTCAAACTAATAGTTGAAGAAAAACTTTCAAAAACGATTTAAAAGGGTTAAGAAACACAATTCAACCCCCCTTCTTGTGTTTCACTTGGTTATTTCATACATTACCAAGAACACGAGATGGTAACCAATTGATCAAATAAGCAACAGCTAAAACAGCTTCCCCCCAATATGAGCTTGGAATAAACATTTGGAATAGTAAGGCTCTAGTGATTTCAAGCAAATAAAGCTTTTTTTCATTTTGCAACATCATTTTGCTGAGGAGTATCAACACATGTGAGTTCATGAACAATACCATGCTCTTTAATAAATTTAGAGAGATTTTGGTTGACATACTCCTTACCATTATCAAAATGCAAACTTAATGAATTTTCCAAATTGTGTCTAAACCATACAATAAAACTAAACAATTGGTATCAGAGCTCAGCCTCTTGGGTTGAGCATCTAACAGTGCAAAGGAAAAGATCCAGTACACCCTTAAATGGAGAATGAAGGACAAGCTGTGAACCGACCACCTCTATTCAATGGAAACGACTATGATTACTGGAAGAAGAGGATGATTGCATTTTTTGATGCCCAAAATATGGACATTTGGGACCTAGTCCAAAATGGCTATCAAATACCCACCAACGCAGAAGGACAGGAACTCCCTCGACCACAATGGATGGAAGGACAACGAACCAGACATTAGCTTAATTCAAAAGCCAAACACTATCTCATGTGCGCCATCACCAGATCAGAGCACGACAAAGTTCATAGCTGTGAAACAGCTAAAGAGATATGAGATACTCTGGCCTTAACACATGAAGGTTCATCTCAAGTCAAGGAATCAAAGATAAGCATGCTGGTTCATCAGTATGAGCTCTTCAAAATGGGAGAGCATGAAAACATTGATCAAATGTTTGGACGATTCCAAACAATAATCAATGGCTTGAGATCTCTGGGAAAGATCTATGATAATCAAGATCATATCAGAAAAATTCTAAGGAGCCTTTCCAGACAGTGGAGACCTAAGGTTACTGCCATACAAGAAGCAAAGAACTTAGCTTCGCTTACCATGGAGGAACTCTTGGGTTCCCTTAAAGTTCATGAGCTTGAACTCCAAGAAGAGGAAAGCTCAAGAAAAGGGAAATCAATTGCCCTTAAAGCTCACAAAGGGAGTGCATCCAAAGCAATTAAAGCTGAAGAGTCATCAGGTGAGGCCGAGTCATCTGGAGAAGATATCTCAGACAATGACGAGTTATCTTTCATCTCAAGAAAGATACAAGCAATGTGGAAAAAGAAATGAGGTATGCGGAAAAAGCAATTTGGACGAAGACCTCCAAAGGACAGGACTGAAACAAAAGACAAGAGTCCAATCATATGCTATGAGTGCAAGAAGCCTGGACATATTAAAGCGGAATGTCCTTTACTAAATAAAGAGAAAGAGAAAAGGAGATTCTTTCCAAAGAAGAAAAGAGGATTGATGGCCACTTGGGAAGATCTTGACCTCTCAACTACTGATGATGAAGAAGAAGCATAAGAAGAAGTCAATCTATGTTTTATGGCGAACACATTTTCTGATGAAGAAGAAGATGAGGTAACAAAATCTGACCTTAATCTTCAAAATGCTTTTGATGAGCTGTTAAATAATTCATCCATTTTAACGGTTGAATATAAATCCCTAAAAAGAAAGTTTTCAAAATTAACCAAAGAATATGGAAAAATGCTTTCAGAAAAACAAGAACTTGAAATTTGTTATGAAAAATTAAAAACTGAAAATGCTCTTTTGAAAACTTCCTCTGAGTCCAACACTTCAGATGAAGTTGATAAACTTCATACTGAGGTAAAAGAGTTAACGGAGGATCTCAACAAATTTGTGAAAAGCACTAACAACCTAAACATTTTACTCAGGTATTCCAGAGATCCTCGTGACAAATCTGAATTGGGATATCAAAATACTGATAAAACAGTTTTTCAAAAAACTACTACTCAATCTAAATCTTTTAAGAATGTTTATAAAAAGAAAGATCACTCCACCTCAAAAGATCTATTTAATAAAAGGTCAAAATATTATGGATCTCCAAGAGCTAACCAAAGAGGACCCAAAAAGATATGGGTACCTAAGGACATGATAATTCCTCTTGCAGATGTGCTTAGCAACAAGAAAAAGACACCTGTCATGGTACCTGGATAGTGGTTGCTCACGGCACATGACGGGAGAAAGGTCTATGTTCCAAGACATCAAAACTAATTCAGGCGGCTTGGTTACGTTTGGAGGAAACCAGAAGGGTAAAATAGTTGGAATAGGTAAGATTGGTAAGCATCATTTTCCCTCTATTGATAATGTACTTCTAGTTGAAGGATTGAAACATAATCTGCTTAGCATAAGTCAATTATGTGATAGTGGATCTAATGTTTCGTTCAATCAAGGAGAATGTCTAGTTAAAAACTCTGACGGATCCATACTCTTCACTGCTAAAAGGAAAAACAATCTTTATAAAATTGAATTGGAAGATTTTTTAGATCAAAATGTATCATGTCTAGTATCCATAAAAGGAGAACAGTGGATATGGCACAAGAAGCTTGGTCATGCAAGCTTGAGGTTAATCTCAAAGCTAAATAAGCATAACTTCGTAAGAGAACTACCAAAGCTTGTGTACAAATCAGACGTTCTCTATGAAGCATGTCAAAAGGGGAAACAAATAAAAAATTCTTTTGAGTCCAAAAACATCATTTCCACCTCTAGACCACTAGAATTGTTACATCTTGATCTATTTGGTCCAACAAGAACTTCTTCACTAAATGGAAAGAAATATGGATTGGTCATAGTAGATGACTATACTAGATGGACATGGGTTATGTTTTTAGCTCACAAGGATGAGTCTTTCAAAGTCTTCTTTATTTTCTGTAAAAGAATTCAAAATGAAAAAGGCACGTGTATCAACTCAATCTGAAGTGATCATGGAGGAGAATTTGAGAATGAGAGCTTCCAATTGTTCTGTGAAGAAAACGATATTCTTCACAACTTCTTTGCCCCTAGAACACCACAGCAAAATGGTGTGGTAGAAAGAAAAAATAGATCTCTTCAAGAGATGGCTAGAACAATGCTCAATGACAACTCAACCTCCAAACACTTCTGGGCTGAAGCTGTTAACACTGCATGTTATATTCAAAACAGAATATATATTAGACCCCTTTTAAACAAGACTCCTTATGAATTGTGGAAAGAACGAAAACCCAACATCTCTTATTTTCATTCTTTTGGTTGTCAATGCTTTATCTTGAATACTAAGGATTCTTTAGGAAAGTTTGATGCTAAAGTTGACTGTGGTATTTTCTTAGGGTACTCGGAAACATCTAAAGCATATAGAGTATATAACTCTCGCTCTTTAACTGTTGAAGAATCTGTTCATGTTAAATTCAATGACAAAAGCCTGATAATGATTTATCAGAGCTAGATGAGTCTTTTGCAGAGTTAAACCTAAATAACAAAGGAGAAAGATCAACTACATCATACAAAGAAGCATTGGACGATGAAAGAAAAGAAGAAACAACTGATGGTCAAAGAAGTTGGCACTTCAAAACTTATCATCCAGAACACCAAATCATTGGTAATCCAGATGATAAAGTGCGTACAAGATCTACCTTCAGAGAATACTCAGATGTAGCCTTCATCTCAGAAATGGAGCCAAGAAAAATAGAAGAAGCTCTGGAGGACGAAGGGTGGATTTTAGCCATGCAAGAATCAATTTAAAAGAAACGACGTTTGGACGCTGGTTCAAAAGCCCGAAGACAAGTCCATCATCGGCACAAAATGGATATTCAAAAACAAATTGGGCAAAGATGGTAAGATTGTGAAAAACAAAGCAAGGTTAGTGGCCCAAGGTTACTCACAACAAGAAGGTGTTGATTTCACTGAAACCTTTGCTCCTGTAGCTAGATTAGAAGCCATACGCATCTTACTTTCATTTGCGGCTCATCATAGCATGAGGCTTTATCAAATGGATGTAAAAAGTGCTTTCCTAAATGGTATAATCAATGAAGAAGTTCTCGTTAAACAACCACTTGGTTTCGAGGATCAAAATTACCCTGAGCATGTTTTCAAATTGAAAAAGGCTTTGTATGGATTAAAGTAAGCTCCTCGAGCTTGGTATGAAAGGTTAAGCACGTTTCTAAAAGAAAGCGGTTTTTCTAGAGGAAAAGATGACACTACTCTTTTTCGTAAAGACAAAAACTCAAAATTCATTATAGTTCAAATTTATGTAGATGATATTATTTTTGGAGCTACTGATGAATCTCTTTGCAAGGAATTTTCCAATCTGATGCAGAAGGAGTTCGAAATGAGCTTAATGGGAGAATTAAAATTCTTTTTGGGTTTGCAAGTAAAGCAAACATTGGACGAAATCTACATTCATCAGACTAAATACACAAATGAACTTCTGAAGAAATTCAAGATGGACGATTGCAAAACTATGAGCACACCAATGCATCCATCGTCCACACTAAGATTGGACGATAAGGATAAAAAGGTGGACGAAAAGGTATATAGAGGTATGATCAGATCACTCTAATATCTCACTGCGTCCAGACCTGATATAATGTTTAGTGTGTGTCTTTGTGCATGTTTTCAATCTGATCCTAGAGAGTCACACTTAATTCTTTGTAAAAAGAATTTTCAGATACTTGAAAGGAACTACTAATCTGGGTTTGGTATTTAAGAAATCTCATGAGTACAGATTAGTTGGTTTTTGTGATGCTGATTATGCTGGAGATAGAATTGAAAGGAAAAGTACAAGTGGAGGATGTCACTTCCTTGGAGGAAATCTAATATCTTGGTCCAACAAGAGACAAAGCACAATTGCCCTCTCAACAGTTGAAGCTGAATATATTTCTGCGTCCAATTGCTGCTCTCAACTACTTTGGATCAAACATCAATTAGAAGATTACAACGTCTTTGAAAGTAAGATTCCTTTACTATGTGATAATACTGCTGCAATTAACTTATAAAAAAATCCCATACTACAT
This sequence comes from Styphnolobium japonicum, assembly GCA_023212625.1. Lineage (NCBI taxonomy): Eukaryota > Viridiplantae > Streptophyta > Magnoliopsida > Fabales > Fabaceae > Styphnolobium > Styphnolobium japonicum. Next base: position 25,938,723 of record JALBWW010000003.1, read on the forward strand.
TCAAGGACAAAACACATTGAAATCAAACATCACTTTATATGAGATTATATACAAAAAGGTGTGTTTGATATTCAATATGTGGATACAGATCATCAATGGGCAGATATTTTCAAAAAACCCCTATCTGAGGATAGATCCACTCTTATTTGAAAACATCTAAGTATGCATTTTGTAAAGAATTAATACTTCTTGAGTCCATTGAAGATCTGCGTCCAATATGCTTTGCACTTGTTAAATAGTGAGGTAAATTTCTTGATAAGACTTATATCATTTGCATTTATTTATTCTTTGTCTCTTTTGAAACTTTTCAAATTTCCCACGCTGAGTCAGTTTTTGAAAGGTCACGGAAGTTACTTTTTATTGCGGATGTGACAGTTACTTTTAATACACATTTAATGTGATGTTTTAAAAAAAAATGATTTGTTTTCCTTCAGAAACCTTTCAGTGTAAGCTTTGCCTTCTCCTATAAATATTTTCTTTCTTTTCAAGATCAAATTTTTACATCTTCAAGCTTTGAAAGAAACCCTTTGCAAAAAAAAAAAAATGAACCTCAGCAAATTCCTCTCTCTCAAGTTCTCTAAATCTTAACCCTAAGAAATGGCCGGAGGAATGACCCTTGATGTTGAAAAAGCCGAGGTTTCGGTCGAATACTCATTTCAAGCTTCGATTCTAGCAGACTGTAGGGTTGATATCAAAGATAGTCTTGTCGGTGCTAACTGGGATAATTACTTCAGAGAACTAGTGGAAGTTTATCCAGAATTTGTGAAGATGTTTTGGAAAGATGCCTCTGTGTCTGCAACTGAGGTCAGGGGGTGTGTGCTGGGAAAATCAGTTATTGTTTCAGAAGTAACCATCTCCAACGCCACCCAGTGTTGGTTGGAAGGAGCCACCATCACTTCAGAATGGGAGAAAGTCTTTGGGGGGATGGATGATGTCCTTGACACCTTGCTAAAGGAGTCATCTACGGGGAAAATATTTGCATCCAAGATGAATGACAAGGCAAGAGTGTTGCAGCAACTTCTGAACAAGGCAGTACTCCACAAGGCAGGGTCCAAAGATTCAGTCTCTACAGTTCATGCCCATGCACTGTGTCATCGATCTTTGTGTCAACAGATCAATCTCCCTTCCCTGCTATTTAAAAACTTCAAGAGAAGTGTGCAAGGAAAAGGGAAGAAGACCACCATCTCCTATGGTGTCCTCCTAACCAAGATCTTCAGAGATCAAGGTATCTTTAGTCCCCATGAGACTAAAGACGTAGAAGAGAAGAGGATCTTTGGACGGATCCAAGAGCAACAAGTCTTTGGATGAAGCAATCTATTGAGGATGAAGCTTCAGAGCGTCCAAGATTTTCTTAATCAAAAAGAGCCTCTAAAAACTGCGAAGGCTAAGAGTCCAAAGACGAAATCACCGTCCGTCCAAGCCATTCCAAAGAGAAGACTAATAATGGACGATGACTCTGATGATGACCAACCCATCGCTAAAAGGATGAAGGTCGCGTCCAATATAAGCATTCCAAAATGAACAAGGACGAAGTTACCCATCACAAGAAAACCCTCCTCCAAGCTTGCGTCCATTCCTGAGGAACCTCTTCCTACCTCTACCTCTTCCCCTCCTTTACCTTCTTCTCAACCAGAACCTCAAGCCTCCTTCCCAACCTCTCCAATTACTTCCTCTCCCTTAAACACTGAACCCTCTTCTCAAACACAAATAATACCTTTCAAACCTTCATCACCTTCACCCTCACAAAGGACCCTCTCAAACTTCCCAAACCTTAAGCCCTTCTCTGTGGGTGTTACCCCCCCACATAATCCCTCAATGGGAATCAAAGGACTCTTCTCTCTCACTCACAGTAAGAGGATCCCGATGTTGTGATGGTTGTTCTACAAAAGTCCATATCTTCCCTGGTCAACTCACCTTCAAACCAGTCACCTTGGAAGAAATGGATCAGTTTGCGAGTCCATATGACACCATCTTTGTCAGTGTCATCAAAGGGAGTCTTCTGTTGAAGGATCTGAGATTTGTACCCTCTTCACTGATCATCTCTTCTGCAACTGCCATCAAGATTCAGCCTGATCGGGTTTGTCCAAGGTTGCCAATGGTAGATTTGAATAAAAACGAAGATTTGAAAAAATACAGAAGCCAAGCCACCTTTCCCAAACCCTTATACTTCAAACCTAATTTTGGGATCTTAAGTTCACCTGAAGTTGATGTAGAATTCTTATGGCAAGTTTCAAATAAAGGAGAAGCAGAAGAGAACGAGGCCAAGACTTTCTGGGAAAAGCACATCTGGGATTGTGAGCAACAAGCTTCTTCTTCAGGTCTAAGCGATGAAGATAAGGAAGATACTATAACGGTGCCTGGCCAGAGCTTCCAGTGTTTTTGTCCTATCTTTATGGTAGATGATGGTCTTGGACTGCCTCTGAAATCGCCGTTACCCACAATCTTCTCTTGTCCAAGCTATGTCTCTGGACCTCCTTCTGACAACATAGGTAGACCTTATCCCTGGGATCAAATGTTTGGATATCGAAGAGATCCTCTTCCTTGGGATTTTGACCTTCCTCTATCTGAAGATGAAGTTGAATCTGTTGAGCAGCCAATGGAAGTGGCCCCTCCTGCTACCACAACTGAGTTAATTATTTTGGAACCACAACCTCCTGCTGAAACTTAACCCCAAGTGCCCCCAGAATTTCAGGCTTTTGTGCACACTCAAATGGAATTAATGTACAAGAGAGTTGAAGACCTCCTCAAATCTCTTTTTCAGCAAGGGCCTCCTCCTCTTCCTCCTTCTTCTTAAGTTTTTTTTTTTTTACCAAATTTTTTTGTCTCTTTAATGATTTTTTTTGACAATGATGTCTTTCTTCCTTTTGTCTGATGACAAAGGGGGAGAATTGGGGAATTTGATTTGTTACGAATTTGATTTGTTGATTTGTTAATTATACTGATTCAATAAAATTGTGAACTGTTACATTATCTGGTTATTTTATTACTCTTGGTTCGTCTATTCTTTTGCTCATATAGTAGTAAATTCAAATACTGAATATAATTGCTATGTTTGAAATTTTTGACTACTCTGCTAATACAGTGTGTTGTTGTGAAGGATTTGCTCTAAGTATTAGCATGGTTGTTCCTTTTCAAAAGGTATTGTCTCTGTTAACGTTTCGCTCCTAAGTACTAAACTTCGTTACAGAAATAATGTTACTTGCACTTGAAATTAATAGTTTTGTCATCATCAAAAAGGGGGAGATTGTTGGAACCAAAGTTTTTAAAGGTTTAGCACTAAAGTCAAAAAGTTGTAGCTTTCCCCTTTTAAGTTTTGAGAATAACAAAATAATTATTTTATTAAGATTGAACAAGTAAGTTTTTCGACAGAGTGTTTCAATAAACTGAATTCCTTACTTCGAATATTGACTCTGATGCTGATAATTGGGAATTCATACTATGTATTTGAAAAGAACAACTCGTTTAATAAAATAAACTAGTTCATAGTATGCGTCCAATCTGTTTCTGCTTAATCTTTTTGTATGCGTCCATTTTACATATACTATTACTATTGGTTCGTCCAAATGGTTGTATGCATATACTGTTACTATTTTATTGGTTCGTCCAATATTGTTTCTTTACCAAAGCTCAGATTATAAAGTTCAAGTTCAAGCTCTCGTCCAAAGTTAAAATTCAAAAATGAAAAAATTTTCTTCATTAAATGCTAGAAAAGAACTCTAATAGATTATGACAACATAAGAAGTCAACTGAGTTGCTTTTTGCTGACACTTCTAACAACTACAAAGACCAGCAAATAAGGAATTTTCTGCGGTCTCAGACAAATCAGGACTCAGTTATCACATGATTGGAAATCTCTGATAATCAAAGTCACATTTCAGAAGAAGCTCAACACGATATTAGTCGATGCATTTAATGCTACTCAGAACGGTAATAAATGTTTCCGTTGGACGACGAAGCTTATGAAGACTGCTCAAATTGTTCTCTCTTATAAAAGGAGAAGCAGCACTAGAAGAAAATGAGATTTTGCCCAAGCAGCTTAAAAAGATTAAAAAGATTAAAAAGCTTTATCTCTTAGAATTCTTATACTTGTAAAAAGTTCAAGTCTTGAGATTCATTGTCTATTCTCATTTTCTAGTGAGTTTCAAACTCAAGCTATCTTCGACTTCTCTTTATTCAATTCAGTGTTGTAAGCCTGAAGAGGCTGAGTATAAAAGAATATTGGTGTGTTTGAACCTGAAGAGGTTGAGAATACTTGTATACCTGAAGAGGTGAATAATACTTGTAATCTCGAAACAGATTAGTTGTAAAATCCTTCTGGATGAAGAGACTGGACGTAGCTCTCGCTTTGTGAGAGTGAACCAGGATAAATCTCTAGTGTAAGCTTCTCTTCCCTTCTTGTGTGTTTTATTCTTTCCACTAACCTCTGGGGATTGCCATTGTGTTTTTAACAAAGGTTTTTTAAATTGATTCTTCAAACTTCTTAACTGCATCCAAAAGAAATCTCTTACAAAAACCTTTGGGTCCAATAGGACTGAGAAGCCTTATTTATTCGTCCATTACTTGTTAACTTGTAACCTTTTTTTGTTCAAACTGATAGTTGAAGAAAAACTTTCAAAAACGATTTAAAAGGGTTAAGAAACACAATTCAACCCCCCTTCTTGTGTTTCACTTGGTTATTTCATACATTACCAAGAACACGAGATGGTAACCAATTGATCAAATAAGCAACAGCTAAAACAGCTTCCCCCCAATATGAGCTTGGAATAAACATTTGGAATAGTAAGGCTCTAGTGATTTCAAGCAAATAAAGCTTTTTTTCATTTTGCAACATCATTTTGCTGAGGAGTATCAACACATGTGAGTTCATGAACAATACCGTGCTCTTTAATAAATTTAGAGAGATTTTGGTTGACATACTCCTTACCATTATCAAAATACAAACTTAATGAATTTTCCAAATTGTGTCTAAACCATACAATAAAACTAAACAAACCATTGGGACACTTCTCATTTGTCTTTCGTTTGGAAAAGCCAAGTGGCTCTAGTACAATCATCAATGAATGAAATAAACCGTTTGGTGCCAGAAATATTAGAAATGGATGCAGGAACCCAAACATCAGAGTGAATAAGGGTAAAAGGCTCAATACTTTTATTAGAACTACGAGAAAAAGTTACATAATGTTGTTTAGAAAACTCACAAACATCATAATGAAAAGACTCAACATGTGACATCCTTCCCTAAAATAAACAAAAATATATATACAAAATATTTATTAATCTATTTATTATTTAATGTTTAGTTTCATATTGTTTATACATGATAAATAATGCTTATTTTAATCAGTGAAATTGATTTATTTAATTTTATTCTTAATAGAATTCTTATTTTGTTCTTAGAGATTTTAAGAAAACAAAGCCCTAAAAACTACCCAGATGGAAAGAGAAAGTGTTAAAATACCCAATATAAATTAGTAAAATATTCAGTGGCATTTATATAATTATAGGGTTATGACCATAGAGACCTAGATGTCATTATGAAAATTTGTTAGTATAATAAGACAAAAAGCAAGTAAAGACAAAACTTAATTAAATGGAAGTTAGTGTATTCCTAGAATCTAGTTACCATTTGTTTGACCAATTGGTTACATCTGAAAATGGCCGAGCGTCACTTTCTTGGGTATGTTATTGTTTAGTTCCTAGGAGGCCTCGAGGCCTGGAACGTACTATTAGACATAGAATGCATAGCCTATGCGGGAGGCATTACCATAACTCTTTGCCAGACCTTTGACGGAAATTCTCTGACAGTATTTTCCATCACAGTGTTTGTTCACCTGTACATGCCCATCCGAGATACATAGGGTGCCGGTGCATCCTACACACCACAGGAGACATCTACAGTCTCTTCGGCACGTACCTTGAGGTGTCGTAGGGCATATAGGTCCTCTGCACCAGGACCTTCTCACCGCAATGGATTTATTGAGGATGATGACCCTCCCATATAGAGGGAGAACGGGTTTTTGTTTTGTGTATATGTATAAACAGTTGTAAAATATGTAATATATGTAGATAATAACCTATGTATAATAAAGTTGTGTGTGTAACTATAAATATTTAGTAAAGAATGAAATCGATGTAAATATTTGTCATTAAATTTCTGTGTATTATTCTGTTCGTATTACACTACTATAAATACAGAAAATTTTAGGACTTAGGAGCTAGCTAAACAAAAGATAACAAAGGATAGCAAATTAAGTATTTGGTTATTCTCAAAATATGACACTCAATCGAGGGTGTTACATTAGTTGGTATCAGAGCTTTGGTTTAAGCTCTTGGATTTGTAGGATTAGGTCTATTTTGTTTGTGCTGTGTTTTCTCTGTTGTTGTTTTCAAAAGGAAACAATAGTGTTTGTTTCTATTGTATTTGATTTTAATAACTTTGAAGGATATAAATGGCACGTAGTGGAAGCACACGAATAGACACAGACCATAACAACACTGATATGGCTGTTGCCGCCGCAGCTATGTAAAAGATGGCAGATGTTTTGGTACAACAAAATCAAATGGCTGCTCAACAACAAGAAGCAACAACGGAAACTCAAAACTTGTTAGAATTTTGTCGTACTAATTTACCCCAGTTCAAAGGATAGTTTGATTCGGAGAAAGCTAGTCTTTGGATCAAAGAGTTGGAGAAGATTTTTAGAGGTATAGGGTGTACCGACGAGTGTAAGGTAACCTATGCTACCTATATGCTTGTAGGAGATGGCGAAGATTGGTGGGCAGGAGTACAACAATTGCTGCAGGCTGAGGGACGAGAAATTACCTGGGAAGTATTCCGAGGTAAGTTTTTAGAAAAATATTTTCCTGCAAGTATTAGACATGCTAAGGAAATGGAGTTTCTTGGCCTAAGGCAAGGGGAGATGATGGTCAGTGAATATGCGGCCAAATTTGAGAATTTGTCTAAATTCTCAAGATACTTCCAACTTCAGCCTGATGAAGAGTGGAAGTGTCGGAAATTTGAAGAAGGATTGAAACATGACCTGAAGAGGGCAGTATTGTCCTTAGGAATAGTTGAGTTCCCAACTCTATTAGATACTTGTTGCAGGATCGAGGAGTTGGATCGATCCCGAGACACGAGGATTCATAACTTTGAACCAACACGGTTCCAAAGGGGAGGTAGAGGTAATACGAACCAGAGGGGGAGTAGTAGTAGCAACAATTGGTTCCAACTGAAACCTTATTCAAAACCATCAGGAATTCAACAACATCGACCTTATTCAAAACCATCAAGAATTCAACAACATCGACCTAGTGGAGGGAGTACCGCAGTACCTCCATTGAAGTGTTTAAAGTGTGGAAAGAATCATTTGATTAGAGATTGCCCGATCAAAGGAATAATATGTTTCTAATGTAGAAAACCAGGACACATGGCTAGAGATTGCAACCAGCCAAAAGCATAGTCTTCAGTCAACAACATGAATGCTTCGAGGCTACAAGCAGGAGGGAGAGTTTATACCATGAATGGAGAGGAAGCCTCTCAATCTGATGATTTGATATAAGGGAATTGCGACATAGAAGGTAAGTCTTTAATTGTACTAAATGATTCCGGTGCAACACATTCTTTCATTTCTTATGACTGTGTGGATCAGTTATGATTATCTATATCTTCCTTACCTTTTGATTTATTTATTTCTACTCCTACTGCCAAACTTGTGATAACTACCAAAGTATGCCTAAAATGTCCTATTATTATCCAAAACCAACATTTTCTAGTTGATTTAATTTGTTTACCACTTTCCCAAATAGACATAATCTTAGGAATGGATTAGTTGTCTTCTAACCAAATTTTGTTAGACTGTTCAAACAAAACCTTAGTTTTTCCCAAAATTGAGGATTCTGGATTTTTAACGGCCAACCAAGTAAAAGCTTCTTTAAAAGAAGGAGCTCAAGGATACATGCTACTATTTTCTTCGGAAGTCAAGAGTGAGATGGATGTGAATGCTATTCCTGTAGTCAATGAGTTTCTTGATGTTTTTCCTAATGATATTCTTGGATTACCACCAAATAGAGAGATAAAGTTTTCTATCGACCTTGTACATGGTTTTGGTCCTATTTCCATAGCACCCTATAAGATGTCACTGTCTGAGTTAATTGAGCTTAAAAATCAGTTGGAAGAGTTTTTAGGAAAACAATTTGTGAGACCCAGTTTTTTACCTTGGGGAGCTCTAGTGTTGCTTGTCAAAAAGAATGACGGAACTTCTCGTCTGTGTGTGGATTATAGACAGTTGAGCAAAGTCACAATTAAGAATAAGTACACATTGCCTAGGATAGATGACTTGATGGATCAGCTAAGGAGAGTTGCAGTATTTTCAAAGATAGACTTGTGATCTGGTTATCATCAAATTCGAGTAAAAGCAGAAGATATGTCAAAGACTGCGCTCAGAACATGCTATGGCCATTATGAGTATTTAGTAATGCCATTTGGTGTGACTAATGCTCCAACAATATTCATGGATTACATGAATAGGATTTTTCATTCTTACCTAGACAAATTTGTCGTTGTTTTCGTTGACAACATTCTGATTAATTCTCGTAATCAGGAGGAACACGCTGAATATCTCAGTACGGTTCTCCAGATTCTTAAGGAAAAGGTTTTGTATGCAAAGTTGTCAAAATGCGAGTTTTCGTTAGATGAGGTTAAATTTTTGGATCACGTAATCTCAAAGGGAGGGGTTGTTGTAGATCCATCAAAAGTTAAAGCAGTGCTTCAATGGGAAAGACCAAAGACTGCAACTGAAATTAGAAGTTTTGTAGGATTAGCTGGTTATTATCAAAGATTCATAGAAGGATTTTCTAAGATAGTTGGAGCTCTTACCCAACTCACACGAAATGATCAAAATTTTATTTGGACAGATGAGTGTGAGGAAAGTTTCCAAGTGTTAAAGAAACATTTAACCACTTCACCTGTATTACTTTTACCCGATACTAGTGAAACATTTGAGGTGTACTGTGATGCTTCAGATCAAAGTCTAGGTTGTGTTCTTATGCAAAACCATAAGGTAGTAGCCTATGCTTATAGACAATTGAAAGTACATGAGAGGACTTACCCTACTCATGATTTGGAATTAGAAGCTGTAGTATTTGCCTTGAAAATTTGGAGACACTTTCTCTATGGTGAAACTTTTCATGTTTTTAGTGATCATAAAAGTATAAAATATTTGTTTGATTAGAAAGAATTAAATATGAGGCAAAGAAGGTGGTTAGAATTTTTAAAGGACTATAATTTTCAATTACAGTATTATCCCAAAAAGGAAAATGTTGTAGCAGATGCTTTAAGTAGAAAGACTCTTAGTACTTCTGCTATGATGATTAAGGAAAAATAATTACTGGAACAATTTAGAGATATGAGATTCTCTGTAAAGTTAACATCGGGAAAATTATGTTTAGGTATGATCACGATTTCAAAGATTTGATGAATGAAATTAGGGATAAACAGGAAGGTGATCAATACCTGGTTAATGAAAGAGAGTTGATAAGACAAGGCATTGTGTCAGATTTTAGGGAAGATAGGATTTGTATACCAAATGATCCTGAACTTAGGAAGTTAATTTTAAATGAAACTCATAAAAGTAAATTGAGTATGCATCCTGTAGCAACTAAAATGTACGAAGATTTGAAACAATTGTATTGGTGGCAAATGATGAAGAAAGATGTTGTTAAGTGTGTGGCTTCGTGTTTAGTTTGTTAGAAAGCCAAAGTAAAACACCAAAAACCTTTAGGGATGTTGCAACCTCCAATTATTCCTGAATGGAAGTGGGATGTAATAGCCATGGATTTTGTGGTAGGATTGCCATAAACTAAGAAAGGTTTTGACTCCATTTGGGTAGTTGTTGATCGGCTTACAAAATCAGCCCATTTCTTGCCTATCAACATAAGATATTCGATGGAGAGATTAACTCAAGTGTACATTAGTGAGATTGTTAAACTTCACGTTGTAGACTGGACCCTGGATAGGACAGTTGACGCTATTCTTGAAGAAATGGTAGCTTGAATCCTGAGGGGATTGTATATATATTCTGGGAATATTTATACTGTATATATATATTTAGTCTGTATCAGACTTATTGATGTAAGGCTTGAAACCTAGGAGATTGAGCTTACACCTTAGTGTGGGTGCGAATAACCGAGTGAAGATCTTCAATGATCTGGGAGTCGTCAGGGGTGCGAAAACTCCACAAGAGGCCAGCTGGGATTATGTTGTGGCATTAAGATTGCAACACACCGACGATCTCGACTACACACTTGTCTATTCATGATTGGTGGAAGAGTGTTCTCGTGAGCCGTATTGCGCAAATGAAATTTTTAGCACTTGTTGGGTAAATGATATAGAACATGTACTCCCAATGACTCTCTCCGAATTGTTGTATTTAGCTCCATGGAGTATGGGTCATTTACATGCATCTGCATGGTTAGTTGTCATACTGCATCATTATTTTTGTGCATTGAGGTTGGTAGTCATTTTCTTGATTTAATATGACTTTATATGCAGATTAATTACCTATTGATAAGTATTAGATCATATAACTGTTGTTTGCTATTTTTATATTGTCTTATTGGTATTTATGATGATGTGAGAATCTCATCCCTTTTTTTGTGAAATTTGTGATTTGTTTTGGTTACATATGAAGATGGCCGAGCGTGACTTTCTTGGGTATGTTACTGTTCAGTTCCTAGGAGGCCCCGAGGCCTGGAACGTACTATTAGACGTAGAATGCGTAGCCTATACGGGAGACATTACCATAACTCTTCGCCAAACCTTTGACAGAAATCCTCTGACAATATTTTCCATCACAACGTTTGTTCACCTGTACATGCCCATCCGAGGTATATGGGGTGTCGGTGCATCCTACACACCACAAGAGAGATCTATATCACGTACCCCAAGGTGTCGTAGGGCATACAGGTCCTCTGCACCATGACCTTTTCATCGCAATGGATTCATTGAGGATTATGACCCTCCCATGTAGAGGGAGAGCGTGTTTTTGTTTTGTGTATATGTATAAACAATTGTAAAATATGTAATATATGTAGATAGTAACCTATGTAAAATAAAGTTGTGTGCGTAACTATAAATATTTAGTAAAGAATGAAATCAATGTAAATATGTGTTATTAAATTTCTATGTATTATTCTGTTTGTATTACACTACTATAAATACAGAAAATTTTAGGACTTAGGAGCTAGCTAAACAAAAGATAACAAATGATAGTAAATTAAGTATCTGATTATTCTCAAAATGTGATACTCAACCGAGAGTGTTACAACAATATTTAATTAAACATGCTAACGAAGCATAGAAGAAAATAAGGTTAAATTTCAAACATAATAATTTAATAATTAATATAAACATAACAAAGCATAAGCATATTGATATGTACATAGTACCAAAAAATAAGGTATACATTACTGTAAGAAAAATAATATAATTTTTAACATGCTTAAGACTAATTTATTTAAACAAAGAAAAAGACATATGATATTGAATTCAATTAAGGCCATACTTCGTGACATAGTTCATGCCATGCACAATAACTAAACTTTTTTATGATGCAATCATGGAAAAAAGCAAGTTAAAGATCTACCCGAAATATAAATTGGCATTCAATTATGATAACATTAAAATATTCACAAACACTTTAAAAGACGATAAAAATACATATTTAACATTAAAATGAATTCCTCTAACTATCATAAACTATAATCAGATGAATAACAATGCAATAATTCCTTTCTTATTACTTTTAATAATATTATTAAATATATTTTATTACATATTTTAACTATGAATGCAAATTCTAAAATTGTTACAATTCATAGGGTGTACAAAACAATTCATAAATAATGGCATGAATTCGTTAAACTAACATAATAATTTTTTTTTACTGACAATTGAGTTTAATTTTATTCGAAAACAATTTTCTTTAATGAAAATAATTTCATTAGCTATTTTTAATTTTCCCCTATTGAATTATTATTATTATTATTATTTAAATGATAATTGAATAGAACCCATTTATATCTTAAATTATCTTCACATGTATGTATTAATAATATGACCACTTCCACTTATAATCTGAGCAAACGATATTACTATCATAATACTTTGAATCAATTAAAAGCTATTTAAGAACCAACAGATGGATCCCACAAAACCGTACATCAACGTCTCTAGTTTCATCTACATCTCAATTAAATGTCCTTCATAAAAGCCTCACAATTTTAATAAGAATGATAATGATAACCCTACTTCAATCGGTCACCTAACTCCTAAAACAACTTATTAATTTAATATTATCTAATTATATAATTTAAATTCCAATAGATTAAATTAGTTTTCTATCCATAGTTTTCACACTCGAGCTATGAAGACATTAAAATATTTGAACAATATAACACAATAAGTAGCAAGAGTATAAAATGTCATTGTTCAAAATTTTGATCCCACAAATTATAAATAAAATATCAACTCCAAACAATAATTAAAGTCAATATTCAATTTTCATAGTGAATTATTATCATACTAAAAATAAAATGAATTCAAATTTCGTAGTGAATTATTACCTTAAATAATTATTTTATTAGATTCATTTTTAATGACATAATTCGATCTCAAGAAATCATGGTTGATGTAATTACAAATAAAATTGAACCTAAAAAGAATCAAATTGCACAATTACAATTATAGAAAATAAAGCATATCATTAAGTTGAATAGAGACTCCAATCATTCCACATACATCTGTTGAAACATGAAGTATTTTCACCCAACTTCATAAATTACATGCCCTCAACCGTTAGAGTGAAATATATATCAAATAAAACAATCAAACGCCTAGCAGACGGGTCATCATCATTAGTTCAAGTATCATTCTAATGGAAGTAATGAGCTCCCTCATAATACTCCAACACCCAAATAAATTCAACCATCCCCTTCCTTCTCACCATAACAGCTCTCAATTTTATCAGTAAACTAATTTGAGCAACTTTTTCTACCTCAAAAAAGTTCATGAAATACTCTCTTATCAACCATTCAAGTGAATACTTATCTTTAATGATAATGACAAAACAAATGACTGTGGTATATTGGTTTTAAAAATCAAACAGGAAATAAATGACAACATACAGTTTCCACCAATCCTACTACCATCAAGAACAAAAACTAATTCCAGTTCAGGTATTTAAAAATTTGACAATGCCAAAATCACTATAAAAATTAAAAGAAAGGGAGATGTGATTACAAATAAAACAATGATAAGCCAAGTATATGAGACTTCATCTTCTGTTCTGGTGTTGTACTAAGTAATAAGTCCCCACATATAATGAAGGCAGCATTCAGTAATAACCTTCTGTCTTTCCTATTTGAAAACCAATTTAAGATAGGCAGACCACCATTACCTCTAAAATATCTTTCTTGTGTTTTGTGCAACAACTCTTCACATGGCCTTTGCATAATCATCAGCAATTGCGTACAAAACTGAGATTTTCTAATTCTGATAGCATCATAAAAAAAAAAAGCATTGTTTCAAAATATGATATATATGGTAAAATATCCCTCATGTGAAGATATATAGGTATTTTACAATACACTTCAAAATCAGTAGTTTCTTCCAAGATGTACTCCAAATACTCATTGCATTACAAAAAACAAAGCATGAATGCTAGTTCCCAGTGATTGTGCAATTAGTGTATACGTTAAGTTGATACATCCCATGCAACTATGGCAGAGGGAAAAATTCCAGTAACTTCTCCATTGCAATGGTAGTCTGTACAAAGTATAGCAGTATACTAATATTAGAAAAACAATTTAAAAGTAGTGATTTTGAAAATTTGATAATAACTAAGATAAAAATCACGCAAAAGTTATCAAAATGAAACCACCAAGATAATTTAAGTTCAAAATGAAACCCAACACCCTTTCAAAATGAACCTTAGCACACATTAGAGATCATAATTAAACTGATATATAAATTTGAAATGCAAATAACAAATATCACAATTCAACATCCTACTTCAATCCACCTACACCTCACTTGTTTTCTACAACTTCGTGATTGACATTTGAGTAGACACAAATGGACTATAATCCAATCAATAATCAAATAAACCATCAGCACAAATCATTTTTGGAGGACTCAGACAATTTATAGAAAATATATAACCTTCAATATCTTCTTGAGCAGAATTTGATTGCTATGATTAACAAATCATAAAATTAGTAAAATATCCTTCCTTAAAATGTAGATTTTAGATATTAGAACTCGATTACTTGATTTAATAATCTCTAGAATACACAGTATTTACTTTATTTAGAAATAAATTAATCTGAAACAAATATCAATTCTTCCTATAATAACTTCATAAGAACAGCAGTTAAATAGAATAATTCCTAAATTTGCGATGCAGAAACAGGGACACATAAATAAATATTCCCAAAACCAATTTAAGAAAAATACATGTAAGTATAAAATATAAGAAACTAGTATATTGAGGCAGATGCAGAAAGAAACAAAGAAAAATACATAGAAGTACTTACTAAGATCCAAAGGGATGGCAGAACATGCAGGAAATAATGAGTAAAAATAACATTAAACTACTTAAGAGAATAAATAAGAAAAGTAAAAACTAACCACCAGTATGGACAATAGCAATAAAACGTAGATATGATTAAAAAGAAATGCCTCAAATACACCAGATTAAGAAATAGAGCAAAAGATATCAGGAATTTAAAACATCAATCAAATATCCAAGCAAATGCAAATTAAAATGAACATATAAAAGTATCCCAAATCATGAGAAGGTACATGCAATAGGTAAACTAACCTCCTATCAAGAAAGAGAAAAAAAATAAGTATAAAACATAAGAAGCAAATAAGTAAATGTAGATGCAGAAACAATGAAGGAGAAAATGTAATACAACAAAAATCATATTTAAATTCATAGGGAAACTAACTGAAAATCCATATTGATGACAGAACATGCAGGAAAAATGAATCAAAATAACATTAAATTACTTAGGAATATAAGTAAGAGAAGTAAAAACTAACCACCAGTATGTAAATAGTAGCAATAAAAGGTAAATATGACCAAAATGAAATAGCCAGATTGAGAAACAAAGAAAAAAAATCAGAAATTTAAAAAATAAAGCAAATAACCATGCAGTTGAAACTTAAAATGAACATATAAAAGTATCCCAAATTAAGATAAAAGACTTAATTATAGCAATAGATTAAGAAAAATCATGAATCAAACAAATTCAAGGAGAAAAATCTAAACCCAAAATCAAAATAATAATAAACATATAAACTAACCACCTATCAAAAAAGGGAAGAAAAAAATGAGAAAAGTATAATCCATAAGAAGCAAACATGAAGAAGAAGATGCAGAAACAAATAAAGCTAAAATGTACTACAACAAAGATCATATAAAGATTCATAAAGAAAATAACAGAAAATCCAAGTAGATGACAGCACATGTAGAAAAAATGAATCAAAAGAACTATATTGCGTAGGAGGAGGAGTAAGAGATATAAAAACTGACCTTGAGTCTGAATAGTGGCGATAAATGTAAAATATATTGTAATAAAAACTATTCAACAATGCCATAATAAAAAACAGAGAACTCGAAGATGGGGAATTAAAAATAAAAGCATGCAGAATATAAAATAATTGTGAGATAAAAGAAAAATATTGAAGTCCTACTAATCCTGAGAAAAGAAAGAACACATACCAGTACCGATACCAATACCATATTCTATCCAAAATCGGTTAAAAGTCTGAAACAATAGAAATCCCAGAACTATTTATACATATTCAAAAATAAATAAGAAAAAATAAAAGAATCAAACAGGTACACAATTATCGGTGAGCTCTCCTGATGGGTGAGAAACTGGAGAGATGGGATTTTATTTGAAGAAAACGAAATCAATCATTAAGAAGTCGAATGGGAGGAGAAAGAATTTCAGAAGAGATAATGGCTTATAGGGAAATACATAAGTAAAAAATACGTGTAATACAAATAAATGAGTATGGGAAAAAGTAAAGTAGTAATGAGATTATGACCAAAGCACCATTATTTTGTTTCAAAGTCTCAAATGCATAACATCTATACAGATAGGAAAATGAATAAGAAAAGAAAAATAAAAAACAAATCAACAACGATAGTAATTCCAAAAAGAAATTTGAAATTTTCATCATGAGTATAACTTTCGGAATAAGACCATAAGAACATGCTTGACATAGTAGCCGAAAAAATTAAATATGATGAGCACTCTTAATGGCTGAGAAATGGTAGAGATAGGGCTTCTTGGAACAAAACAAAAATAGTCAATAAAGAAGACGAATAGAAAGGAGAGAAATTATTGCCTGATATATTGCCTTACAGGAAAACACATCAATTAAAGAAAACATGTTAAAGAAATAAATGAGGACAAAAAATGGTGAGAGGCACAAAGTTATTAGAACATGTGATAAATACATTGGGAGGGGGAAATTAGGGTTAAGAATATATTAAGGCATGTTGAATGTAAATTGAGGGCTGAAAAGAAACATGCAATTTGAGAGGGAAAATAATTATGCATGAAGTTTTGGCGGGAGTGCTCATTTTCATAATAAAATATAGATATAGATATGATGAATCATGATTGAGAAGTGGAAAACTATGACTCTTGAATGGTATGAAATCCATGGGTGATTAGTTTTGGATGATGGTTTGAGGATATATTAAGTGATACATATTAGGTTTTAATGTTAATTGATTGTTTACGATTGAAACACCCTAGAAACTATGACTATGATGGATTCGGTCAAGCTATAGAGTTAGGATTTGAATTTGTAACTAAGAAGTTAATGAAGTAGTTTAGGGGTTAGTTAGTATATTTGAAGGTGATTATTCAAGATTGATGAATTTTGGATAGAATTAGATGAAAATCCTAACAACCCTAACCTAGAGCATGGTTTGGCCAAGACTAGAAAATGAGATCTTTGATGTATTAATTGTTATATTGTTAGTTAATAGAATAAATTGGAGATTAATTAAATATGATTCGATGATAAAAGTATAGAGAAGGGGTTCGTTGATCATCAATAGATATGAGAAAGAGATTGGTTAGATGGTTGGTTATCAATAATAAAAGTATAGAATAGGGGTCGGTCAGTCATTAGTAGATATGAGAAAGATATCGGTTGGAAGATTGATTGTTTAAGGAAATGGTTAAAAGAACTGGTTGATCAGTTATTGTAACACCCCAAAATTTTTGTTTTTAATTAAAATATTAATTTTCCCAATTTTTGTGATTTATGATGCTTTTTGGGAATTTTTATGAGCTTCATTTAAATTAGGTTATTTTTCATAAATGTTATGTGTCGATTCGGGGCAGTTTTAGAAAATAAAAATAAATAACATATATTTTTGGCCTGTAAATACTCTTACTATTTATTAGGACCAGGGAAAGTCACGGAACTTGAATATAAGATCAGATTCTTAAGTTTTTCATTTTTTGGAATTTTTAGTTTTTGTTGACTTTATGTGTTACACCAGGGCTATTTCGGATAATAAAATAATAATTTTAAAATTTTGACCCGGAAATACTTAGACTATTAATTGGGAACAGAGAAGTTTATGAAACTCAATACCGAGACAAATTTAGAATTTTTCCATTTTTAGGGATTTAGTGATCAAACAAAAACTTTTGTTCATTTTGGGTACATCTTATTGTCCAACCAATAGATATTGGACTTTGTCCATTGGATAATAACTAATGAAAAATATCTTGAAGAAAATATCTATGGCATTTATGTTGACGACGGGTGAGTCATTTTGGTGAGTCATGAATGTATTAAATGGCATGGATGATTCACCTAAGGTGAGTCACCTAGTCTTAATGGTGAAGAAATGGTGTCCAAATTGAACACCATCACCTCACACATGCACAAGGGTGGCCGGCCAGTGTAAGCACAAATATTTTATTTTTCTTTTTATTTAATTACTTATTAGTCCTTAATTTTCTTCTATAAATAGTCATCTTCACCTCACTTAACAAATACACCAAAAACCTTCACTTTCACTCTCTAAAGCTCATGGTCTATAGCTCTTCTTGACCTTCCTAAACTCTTGCCAAATTTCTAACTTAGTTTCTAGTATCCTAGTAGTGTTTTGAGAAACTTATGGTTTATATTTTATGCTTTCATATTTTATAGTTGATGTTATGTGGTTTGTGCTTTATGATTTATGCTTTGATTATCCTATGTGTTTTTCTATTTTTGAGATATGTCATGAACTTATTATGATTCAAGTATGATATAACTTATGTGTGAATAAGATGATATATGTGTGGATGAAAAACATGGTTATGAACATGCATAAATTTGGTTGGAAACCAATGAATCATAATGGAAATGGAAAGTTTTGAAAAGAAGCTATGTAGAAATGATAATTACTTTATCAAAAGTTTTTGTTCTTATTTTAGAAAATTTAGTATATGATTTTAAGTATTTTCGAAAATATGAGAGAAAATATTTAGTTATGATGAAAGTAGATATTTTTCAAGTAGAAACACTTTCGAAAATTTGTTTGAATCTTGAAAGGTTTTCTAAAGATTAGTTTGGACCTTGAAATATTTACGAGTATCAAACTATTTTGAATTAATGTTTATTTTTATTTAAAGACTTTTATTTTTCAGAAAGTTTGAGAAAAACATTTTTGGTGATGATTTGAGGTAGAAATAAATATTTTAAAATAGAAATGATTTTTGAAAGATTTGTTGGAAAATCCCTATTTGTATTTGAAACTTATTTGTAGCTCACATAGTGAGAATAAACTTCGAAATATTTTATTTAGTTCAAAATAACTCAGTATTTGTGCAAAAAATGCTTTATGCAATCGAAAAGTGATTTTAAATTGTTACGCGATTTGAAAAACAGAAAAATGGTTTTGCGCGATTGAAAAACATAACAGAGACGTTACGCGATTTGAAAACCATAACCATAGTGTTACGTGATTTAGAAAATGTTTTAAAAGCACCATAGGTTAAAAAACAACGGTACTACTATCGGGCCGACGTAGACTGGACCCTTGATATAACTGCTAACGCTATTCTTAAAATGGTAGCTTGAATCCCGAGGGGATTGTGTTTTGGTGAATCAACAATTATGAGCTAGTTGACCATAAATTATTGAGTTGATCATGATTAATTTAATAATTATGAGTTAGTTGACCATGAATTATTATGTTAATCATGAGTGATTGTGTAACACTTGATTCTTTAACCGCATAACCTACAAATTTACGCACACATGCGGGAATTTTTCTTAATCTTACACACAATCAGATAGAGCTTCCTCTATTTCTCAAGCATTCTCAAACAAGCAAACATATAAGAAGTACCGGCCGGCCTGGTCATATGCAATATCGAAAAACATCCACAAAATAAATATCATATAAAGGTCTCTGACCTCCACAAAAAGTGCAAAATTATGTTCCGTGCATAAAACATAAATATTAATATTCACAACAACCCTACTGAGCACAATTTATAATAACGTTATCACAATTTTCTACGGCGGCATAAACAAAATACTAGTGGAACTGGGAACATCAACAGTAGTTCACCAGTTCCCCTACCAAGCCCCAACAAAATAAATATACAGTGTTGTCCCATTAAATACAACAAGGAGCTCAACTCTATCCAAAATAAGTCATGAAAAAAAATATTACAACTACTACGACCAGTTACCAGCAACCCCGTACTCACTTTGTAGAGGGTCCTGGTTCAACCTGCGAGTCTAAAGGTGAGAGGAGTGAGATATAAATCCCAGTGAATATAAATATACATGTAATTAAAGTATGCATGAGAGTCAAGATGTGAGAGCATAAGGTCATCAACGTATCTACTTCAAATGTGAATTTATATAATAGCTTGGAAATTACACGGTAATTGGTGACATTCATTAGGGGAAACATACCAGCAATAACATAGTGTGTGAATGGTGGTTAAAGTAGATAATTAGTCTTGATAGATTTTAACCAAGTGTAGGAACTTTTACAAGCTAGAGAAGCATGGAATCAGGGTCGCTCAGCGAATTTCAACAAATTTGTTACTGACTTCCATTGCTCAGCAAGACTTATCGTTGCTCAGCAACACCCCATTTATGGGTTCCATCGCTCAGCGACATCCCATTTCTGGGTACCATTGCTTAGCGATGGAATGTGGTCACTCAGCTATGACAGATCTCATACTCCACACGAATCACTAATCAACCCAACCAGTTTTCACCCTCTATCATCATGCACACCACCATGCAATAACATAACTAGGGCTTACCCTCCATCATCATACACATCACAATGCAGAAACATGACTAGGGTTCACCCTCCATCAACTCACATACCACAATGCAACAACATAATTGGGTTTCACCCTCCCTCAACATACACATTACAATGCAATACATAACCAAGTGTCAATCCCTATCAACAAAAACCCTAATGCCCAATGACTCTTACGGTTCGGCTTTTCCTCATTTTTGCCAAGGACTATTCAAGGTCCGGTTTTTCCTCATTTTTGGCCGAACTACCTCATAGTCCGACAATCTGTCATTTTTGCTAAGGACTATTGAAGGTCTGACTTTTCCTCATTTTGCCAAGGACTACTCATAGTCCGGGTTTTCCTCATTTTGCCAAGGACTACTGATCAATCAATTTGAGACACTTATGTTAGCTTTGTATTAGGCATTATTAGATGTTTATTGTGCCCAATATTAGTACTTTAGATGAGTTTAATGTTGTTGGGCTTCATTGGGCTTTAATGCAAATATTGAATAATTTTCGGATTTTGATGCATTTTGACCTTTCTTCCTTGGTTAGGTCATAACTTGGGACTCGGTGATCCAATTGAGGTGATCTTGGTGTCTTTGGAAAGCTAAGACAATGTTCTACAAGTTTCATGAAGAACTCAAGAGCTGGATCGGAATGCTAAGGGTCCAAAATTTCCCTGCAATGCAGAGTGGGTTTGCTGTCACGGAACCATCTGGGCAGTATATACATATTGGACTATATAGTGGGTTATAGGCCTCCTCTTGGGCTGAAACTTGGTCACATGAAAGATAAGACCCATATCTCCAACTTCAATGAAGACCATTTTGTCAATAGATGTCGTTTTAGGCATGCTTCAGAAGCTACAAGTTGGTCTGAAGTTGGAAACACGTTCTTCCAACCTAACTTGAGGTAGGTGAAGTGTTTTTGGCATTTCTGGAGTTCTAAAAGTCCAAATGACATGATTCAAATTGGAGATTTTCAAGGAGACAACTGGCTACAACTTTGATGAAGACATCCAAGCCAAAATACACCGTCTAGGTGATGAATTTGAAGCCAGAAGTCGGATAAGAGTTGTTGACTAAAAGCCACCAACCATACACCAACCCACCTACCATGCACCAACCCACCAACCATGCATCAAGCTTCCATTTTTGACAAATTTCAGATTCTTATAGCTTGTATTCAGATTATGTACATGTACAAATTGGCTTCTAGGATTAGTATAAATAGACCCAACCTCTTTGTATTAGAGGCATTCAATTTAGAAGTAAGTTTCAAGAAAGTTTAAGTATTTGTGAGAGTTTTCTTTCTCTTCTTCTTCATTCTCTTTGCAATTTCGTTTTTGTTCTTTAAATTCTGAGTTCTTCCTTCCCATCCATGGAAGGCTAGGCTCTCATAATCAATCCAAGGGATTAGCCATCTTGTTGTTTAATTTGGAGATCTTGTTTTGCTTGTTCATATTGCTTAATTGTTATTCAAGTTTCTCTTCTTCCTCTTTTGATTCTTATCTAGATTAAATTGCTTAATTTGATTTAGATGTTGATGTGGTAGTAGCTTTATTATCATGTATTCAAAGAGGATCACAAAGATTAAACAATATATTAAAGCTTTTTGATAGATTGTTTAGCTTGGTTAAATTCTAGATCTTAAGTTAATCTATGTTGGATGGTGCTTACTTTATCTAACCTTGGTTAATCAAATCCTAGATGCTTATCTAGTAAAGAATTCTTGGATCATGTTAAGGCTTCTTGATGTGATCTAAGGCCAAGAACATGGTTAGCAATTAAGTGAATTCCTTGTGATCAATGATGAGTTAAACTCAAGATCGGTAAATTTCCTTGGATTGGTTGTTTCTTTAGATTTGTTTACAACTTTGAATCTCCTACTTTTATTAATCTTGTTAATCAACAACAAAACCCCCTTTTTTAATTATCTTGATCTAATTAAATCTTTGTTTTTGGATCCTTGAGAGACGATTCGGTTCATTCTCTATACTACAAATTAGTTTGTGAACCGGTTATTTTATTTGATAGGTCTCGACAACCTCTTGTCAAATTTGGCGCCGTTCTGCAGGGATCCAAGGCAACTATTTGATCATTTCAAGATCCCATCTAACTCTAACAAATGTGTTTGTTTTGTTTTTGAAGCTTTTTCAAGTGGGATTCGGCAGAATTTGGATAAAGGGCGTTGTGTCAAGAATTTTGGTTCGGGCATCTCAGATTGATCTGAATTTTGGTACACAAATGGAAAATATTATTCTGAGAAAGGCTCACTGTACACAGTGAGGTCACCCTTATTTTTGCCAAATTCCATCGTTTAGACCACTTTTTCAATTTTTAAGATTTTTATTATTTTGTTGGATAGCATTTTTGTGTAGATTTTATCCTGTGGTAGTTCCATAATTTTTAAAATTCATTTGATACTGTTTTTATTTTTGTTTAATTTTTTGGAGTATTTGTTTTTGGAATTTTTAGTGTTTTAGTTGTTATTGCTTTTCTAATACCTTCTTATGAACTGCATGCTGTATGACTAGATTTGATCCTGGTACCGTGCATTCATTTGATCCTGAAATTGATAGAACATTTCATACACTTCATAGAATTCATAGGGTGGTAGTAGCATTCATAGAGCTAATAGAATTACTTACGGAATTGGGCTTGAACTTGACATTGCACCTAATCTTGTTGACTCTTTTAATCCTGTTGAGTCTCGTCATAGTACTTCCGTATGCGATCATCGAGTCACGTTGATTTTACTATGGTGACTATAATAATAGGACTCTTAAGGAATTGGCTGCACTGATGTGAATTATCAACCTTTGTGCATTCAATATCCTGAACTTAATGTTGATTTTGAGTTGAAATGCGGATTGATACACTTGTCGCCCAAGTTTCATGGTCTTGCGGTGAAGATCCACATAAGCATTTGAAGGAGTTCCATGTTGTATGCCGCTCCACCATGAAACCTCATGGAATAGGCGAAGATCACATCAAGCTAAGGGCCTTTCCTTTCTCTTTGGATGGTGCTGCTAAGGATTGGTTGTATTACTTACAACCTGCTGCCATCACTTCTTGGAATGACATGAAAAGATTATTTCTGGAGAAGTTCTTTCCTGCATCAAGAACTGCTGCAATAAGGAAAGATATTTGTGGCATAAGGCAAATCAGTGGTGAAACTCTCCATGAGTATTGGGAGAGATTCAAGAAATTGTGCTCAAGTTGCCCACACCATCAAATTAGTGATCAACTGATCCAATACTTCTATGAAGGATTGATGCCAATGGAAAGGAGTATGATTGATGCTGCAAGTGGTGGAGCATTGGTAGATAAAACTCCAGCTGCTGCCAGAAACTTAATTGCAAACATGGCAGCAAATTCTCAGCAATTTGGTACTCGAATGGGTGCTGCAACCAGAATAGTCAATGAAGTTAATACCTCTTCACATGCTGATCAACAAAGGGTGGAACATAGATTGGATGAGCTCACTTCTTTGGTTAGACAAATGGCAATAGGACAACACGAACCACGTGTGCAAACCCCTGCAAGAGTTTGTAGCATATGTTCTAGTTCCTCTCATCCTACAGATTCATGCCCCACATTGCAAGATGATTATGAGTTTCAAGACCAATCTGTGGCTGCAGCTGGTATATTTCCTGGGAAGCCACAATTCCATCAGCAGCAACAACAGAAATATGATCCATTCTCCAACACTTACAACCCTGCTGGAGGGACCATCCCAATCTGAGATATGGGAATGCATCAAATCAGCAGCCACAAAACCAGTATAGACCACCATTCCAGCAGCAAGCAAGGACAAATCAGTTTCAGCCACATGCTGGACCAAGTAGACCACCATTCCAGCAGCAAGGTCCTGTAGCCACAAAATCTGAGCCCTCATTGGAGGATTTGGTGAAACAATTGGCCACCAATAACATCCAGTTTCAACAGAGAACTGAAACCACCATTCAGAACTTGGAGACTCAAATTGGTCAACTTGCCACATCAATTCATGAATTAAAGTCACAAGGTTCTGGCCAATTACCCTCTCAAACCACTCCAAATCCTAGAGGCAATGTTAGTGCTATAGCTTTACGCAGTGGTAAGCAAATCAATGGACCAAAGGCGGCAGATACTTCCATTCTACCCTTGGCCCGGAGAAACAAGATTCTACTGAGAACTTCAAGTTACGCAACTAATTCGATGTCAGAGCAGAGTCAAGAAAGAAATGATCCTACAACGACCAAGCGAGAAAATTGGATCAAATCAGCGATTGACGAGAAAATTGATGCTGTGAGAAAAGTGAGCATCCAAAAAGTCGAGGTTCCAACATTCCTCTTCCTTTTCCCAACCGAATGATACAAATTTGAGGCATATGGTTGAAACTGACTTGGATAAGGAAATTATGGAGACTTTTCAGAAGGTTGAGGTGAATATACCTCTCTTGGAGGCAATTAAACAAATCCCCAAGTATGCCAAGTTCTTGAAAGAGATGTGCACCCATAAGAGGAAGCTAAAGGGTACTGAAAAAGTGAGTATGGGGAGAAATGTCTCTGCTTTGATTCAGCCCAACCTGCCTCCCAAATGCAAGGATCCGAGGCACTTTTACCATCCCTTGCACCATAGGGCACCAACGAGTTCACTCATGCCTTGCTAGACTTGGGAGCCTCCATCAATGTAATGCCAAAGTCAGTTTACACTTCCTTGCATATGGGAGAGCTAAAGCCTACCGGCATTGTCATTCAGTTAGCAAACCAGAGCACTGCACAACCTGCAGGAGTGTTGGAGGACGTTCTGGTTCGGGTACATAATTTAATATTCCCAGCTGATTTTTATGTGTTGAATATGGAAGATGAATCTGCCTCTTCCCCACCCCCATTGATCTTAGGTAGGCCATTTTTGAAAACTGCTAAAACTAAGATTGATGTGCATCTTTAGTACCCTTTCCATGGAATTTGGTGATGATATCATTCGAGTTTAACATTTTTGATGCCATGAAATACCCTTTAGAGGATCATTCTGTTTTTCATTTTGATGTCATTGATTTACTGGTTGATGATATGCATGCTGATATGTTGGCAGAGTTTCCTGAAATTGTAGGATACACTGATAGCATAGCTTGTGATACTTGTTCTGCCTGCTTCGGACTTTTTGGTTGTAAACCCAATGCAATGTGTGCAGCCTGTGCTGAGATTTCTACATACTTGTCATGTGCTGTTGTTAATTCTGCTGACATTGATGATTCTGTTATTAATGGCAATGATGCTGTTATTAATGATGTTGTCATTCATCCTGCTGCTAAGTGTGATTCTTTTGATTCCATAGGATATGACGATGTTGTTTTGCAAGATTGTGCACGACTTTGCGGTGCAGTGCAAGCTGAGAATTTAGCGATTTAGTTTCGGTTCCAAAACTAGTACCGTCGAGTCCAAAGAACCACCCTCCATTGAACTTAAGCCCTTGCCCGAGCATTTGAAGTATGCATTCTTGGAAGAAGATGAGAAGCTCCGGTGATAATGGCCAAACACCTCCAACACGAGCAAGAAACCGTATTATTGGAAGTCTTGAAGCAACACAAAAGGGCAATTGGTTGGACACTTGCGGACATTCCTGGTATTAACCCCTCCACATGCATGCACAGGATATTACTTGAGGAGGAAACTAAACCGGTGAGACAACCCCGAGAGGAGACTGAATCCTCTCATTCTAGATGTGGTGAAAAAGAAGTGACCAAGCTCTGCAGTGGCATTATCTATCCCATCTCCGACGGCAAGTGGGTGAGCCGGTGCAAGTAGTTCCAAAGAAATCCGGGGTATTTGTTGTGGCCAACCGGAAGAATGAGCTCATTCCAACCCGAGTGCGAGAATAGCTGGAGAGTCCGCATTGACTACGGGCGTCTCAACCAAGCCACTCGGAAAGATCATTACCCCCTTCCGTTCATTGATCGAGATCTTTGGAACGGTTGGTGGTAAGTCCCATTACGCTTTTTAGATGGCTACATGGATACTTCCAAATCCACATTGCACCGAGGATCGGGAGAAGACCACATTTACTTGTCCCTTGGCACCTTTGCTTACAGACGGATGCCCTTCGGCCTCTGCAATGCCCCTGGTACCTTCGGTGCATGGTGAGCATATTTTCGATTTCTTAGAGGAGTGCATGGAGGTGTTTATGGATGACTTCACTGTCTATGGTTCTTCTTTTGATTCATGTTTAGCTTGACCTATCTAGAGTACTGCAAAGATGCATTGAGACTAACCTTGTACTAAATTTTGAGAAATGCCATTTTATGGTAGAGCAGGGGTATAGTTTTAGGCCATGTAGTATCCGAGAAGGGCATTGAGGTAGATCCCGCCAAGATTGATGTAATTACTTGTCTATCATACCCCACATGCGTGCGGGAAGTGCGTTCTTTTCTTGGTCATGCAGGTTTCTACAGCGCTTCATTGCCGACTTGACAAGATTGCTCTTCCACTTTCCCGATTCTTTGCAGAAAGATGTGGAGTTCAATTTTGATGACAAGTGCAAGGCGACTTTCAACCACTTGAAGCAGCCTTGACTAGTACCCCTATCATCCAGCCCACATTTGGACATTGCCATTTGAGTTAATGTGTGATGCTTCTAACTATGCATTAGGAGCGAGTCTTGGCACGAGAGAGTGGGGAAAGCTTCTCATGTGATATACTATGCTTCCAACTCTAGATCTTTGCTCGAGGCCAACTATACCACAACCGAAAAAGAACTTTTAGCCATTGTTTTTGCTTTGGATAAGTTTAGATCATATTTGCTTGGTTCTAAGGTTGTTGTGTTTGCGATCATGCGACTCACGAAGTTCCTTTTGAAGAAGCCGGATGCAAAACCCCGACTAATAAGATGGATGCTCTGCTCCAAGAGTTTCACATAGAGATCCGTGACAAGAGTGGAGCAGAGAACCTAGTGGCGAGATCATTTGAGCCGCATTGAAAGGGCTTGAGATCCCTTCCCTGTCAGGACTCCTTCCCGGATGAGCGGCTTATGCATTGCAAGGTAAGAACACCTTCCCTTGGTTTCTTTGATATGGTGAATTTCTTGGTTGCTACAGTTTTTCCCTCACATTTCACTCGTGCACAAATTTATAAACTTAAGAGTGAATCAAAATATTATGTGTGGGATGATCCATATCGTGGCGATTTTGTAGTGACCAAATTATTAGGCGATGTGTGCCTAATCAAGAGTTTCATTCTGTTCTTAGCTTTTGTCATGCATTTGCATGTGGTGGACATTTTGGGCCTCAACGTACAGCCTAGGAAAGTTTTAGACTACGGTTTATATTGGCCTACCTTGTTTCATGATGCATATTTGTTCTGTAAGTCTTGTGAACGATTAATGGAAGAGCAGGGAACATTTCTCGCAGAATGAGATGCCCCAAGAACCTCTCTTGTATTGTGAAATCTTTGACGTATGGGGTATTGATTTCATGGGACCTTTTCCTGTTTCCTTTGGTTATGTTTACATTTTGCTAGCTGTTGATTATGTATCAAAATGGGTGGAGGCTAAAGCCACTCGGATGATGATTCCAAAGTTGTTGTGGATTTTGTTAGATCACATTTTCTGCAGGTTTGGAATCCCGAGAGCTATCATCGGTGATCAAGGCACCCATTTCTCATGAATCGGAGCATGGAGGGATTGATGAGGAAATATGGCGTGTTGCATAAAGTTTCTACACCTTACCATCCCGGACTAATGGTCAAGCCGAGGTCTCCAATAGAGAGATCAAGCGCATACTTGAAAAAAGCAGTCCAACCTAATCGGAAGGATTGGAGCATGAGGCTTGAGGATGCTCTTTGGGCTTCTGGGACCGCTTACAAAACTCCAATCGGGATGTCTCCATATCGGATAGTCTATGGTAAGGCATGCCACTTACCGGTAGAAATTGAGCACAAAGCATATTGGGGTACGTGAAGCAATGCAACATGAATTTGGCCGGAGTCGGCATAGAGCGGAAGTTGCGATTCTGAGGAATTGGAAGAGATCCGCCTAGATGCCTATGAGAGCTCCCGACTCTACAAAGAAAAGACCAAAGCCTTCCATGATAAGTTTATTCTTCGGAAGGAGTTTTGATTGGGCAAAAAGTTCTCTTGTTTAATTCTCGCCTTAAGTTGATGCACAGTAAATTAAGGTCTAGGTGGGACGGTCCGTTTGTTGTCACTAACATTTTTCCTCATGGTGCAGTGGAAATTAAGAGTGAAGCCACCAACAAAGTGTTCAAAGTTAATGGTCACCGCCTCAAAAATTTTTATGAAGGAGCTCAAGAGAACCTCGTGGAGGAAGTTCAACTGCAGGATACCCTCTACCATGATTGATCACTACTGTGTTGACAAAAAAATAAAAAAAAAAAAAAAAAGAAAAAAAAAGAAGAAAAAAAAATAGAAAAGAAAAAGCCACGATTAATGTCAATTGCCAGAGATTGAATCATTATTGGGGAGGACCCATCGCTCATGCAAAATCTTCAATCACGCTGGCTAAGGACATTAAAAGTAGCGCTTCTTGGGCGGCATCCCAAGTTTTCTAACTCTTTCCTCTTTCTAACTTTGACTTATTTGTTGTCACAGGAATCGAGACAGAAAAAACGGTGCCAAGTGAGAAAATCTATCAAAGTTTGATTTTTCTGTCTTTATTTTGTTTGTTTTTCTTTGTGAGATGATTTTCACAGGTTAAATGGCGGATAACGGTACTCCGTGAAAATCTTTTTCGGTCCCTTCAGTTACCCACAAACACTGAAATCTGTACATAATTTTACTCAATTTTTTTTCTCTCTCTTTCTTCTTTCTTTCGAAATGGATAATCAGCTTTTTAATCTCCGCAAGCAATTCCCTTCTCTCCCTCAAAATGCTTTAACTAACATTTATTGTGCAAGGTTTGAGAGATTAAGGATGCTTATGCACAAAGGCATCCCTGCGGATATAAGATGGTTGATCGAAGCAAAGGTCCAGGCTCAGAGGTGAATTTTCTGACGCTCTTGTTTCATATATGCCAGGGCTAGGAAAAAGTTCATATGCAAAGAAGAGAAGAGCAAAAAGGTTACGGGTCTGCTATAAATGTGCAAGATGGACCTGTAACACAAAATGCAAATCAATTGGAATGACGTCTATAAACCGAGATGATAAAATTAACTTCATAAAGGATGGCATGAGTAAGGAGTCTTTAGATAACATTCTATTGACTCTTGAGACGCATCCTAGTGGAGATGTGCAGAGAGTACTTCTCGATTTATGGCCAATATTCCAAGATGAACATAAGCGTTATAGTCTCAGAATCGACTCAAAAAGACCCTGTTTGCCAATTTTTAAGAAAATTGGATGGAAAGCCGACCATCGGCCCATAGAGAGCTTCAAGACGTTACTGGACGTAAAACCAGAGGAAAATGTGAGCCACAATCACACCTCCTGTAAGTATTTTTTTTTTTTTATTTTATTTTATTTTTTCCTGTTTATTAAAAAAAAATTCAAAAAAAAAAATCAAAAAAAAAAAAATTCAAAAAAAAAAATTTCAAAAAAAAAAATAGCCGTATTTTTTTGAAATATGCGTTGCATATTTTCAAACTTCTTCTGACACATATAGATTAGTCTTTTATCATTGTCATATAGCTATTATCATTGTTGTGCTTATTTTCAAACTTACCTGACACACGGATCTACCCCTCCTTTATAGGTGTAATTATTACCTTTGAGTTTTGATGCCTTTAAATAATGCACTTTGCTCTCTTCATATCATTGATAAGGTGAGAGTACGAAAAAAAAAAAAAAAAAACAAAGAGAAAAAAATGGAAGTCACTTCAGTTCGTCGAATCAAGAGTGTTTGTGTCTTTTGTGGATCTAATCCTGGGAAAGATAAAGAGTTTGTAAATATTGCACACCATCTTGGTCGAGTGCTAGCTGAGAGAGAAATCCGTTTAGTATATGGAGGAGGTAGTCTTGGGTTAATGGGTTGTGTAGCAACTGCTGCACATTTAGGAGGTGGCAAAGTCCTTGGTGTCATTCCGAGTCCTTTATCGACCAGCAAGCCCATTGGAAAAACCTTAGGGGATGAAGTAATAGTATTTTGCATGCACCAACGCATGAACATTATGATCGCCAATGCTGATGCCTTTATTGCCCTACCTGGTGGTTTTGAAACTTTGGAAGAACTCTTTCAAATTACATCCTGGTCACAGCAGAACTTTCACCAAAAACCCATAGGTATATTAAATGTTAATGGTTTTTATGACAGTTTGTTTTGTTTTCTTGATCATGCTGTAGAAAAAAGGTTCATCTCACAAGCGACACGTCAAAGTCTCGTAACTGCTACAACTCCTGAACAATTGCTCGATCAACTCAATGCATTTGTACCACAACGTGATCCAGCAATGGCTCCACGGAATTGGGAACAAGGCAGCAGCAGCAAAAAGCAAAAACTTGATTTGACTTTGTCTTTGTGAATTTTTGTTTTCTCTTATGGTTTTAGTTTTTTGTAATTTTTCTTATTTCAGGCCCGATTTGCAGTTTTCTGGTAAGACCTTCTACACTCTTCCTATCTTTATTTTGACATTGGGGACAATGTCTTTAATTAGTTGGGGGGAGGGATAGTTGACATTACCATGTACATAGTTTAGTTAAAAAAAAAAAAAAAAAAAAACTAATCTTTATTGTTACTAACTTTTTAGATGTATGATGGCAGAGTAAGGAGTAGTTTTGCTCTTGAGACGCATCTTAACTTGCATTTCATAATAGGTCTTAAATCATCTTTGTTCTTGTATATATATTAAAAAAAAAAAAAACACACACACACACACACACACAATTTTGATCTTTTCAATTGATTTTGATACAAGCATGTGCTGAATCTGAGCTTAATTGATGATAAAAGTATGCAAAACAGTTTATAGTTGAATCATTTTCATGATATACATGTGTATATGATTGTGGATATTAGGAAGAAGGCATGGTTGAATTGAGTGAATGTTCCATACCTTTGTGAGTTTTGGGCTTTTCCAAGTTTGATACTTACACTTGGTTATTTTCTTTCATGAGTGATGTCAATTATGAATTTATTTTCTAGAACTTGCATTGAATCGATTTGAGATTACATTGGTCTGTATGTTGCATGAAAATGACAGAGGCATTTTTTTCTTGACTTAGCTGCTTTGGCCAAATAAACCTACCTTGCATTTATCCAATTATTAACTCCCTCTAAACCTATTTGCCTATTCTTTGTTCTTAGCTCATTACAAGCTTTGAGTGAAAAACCATGTTTTACCTTACCTTAGGGAATGGGAGAGCATTGATTTTCTTATTGGAGGAGTTCTTTTGCTTGCAATGATTTAAGTGTGGGGGAATTGGTGTGCTTTTCAGAAATGCTTGGTACAAAAAAAAACAAAAAAAACAAAAAAACAAAAAAAAAACAAAAAAAAAACAAAAAAAGAAAAAAAAAGAATAGAAAAAGGAAGGAATGTGTGAAGAGAATGAGCATTTTATGGTTTTGGGTAAAAAAATTTATTCTTTATACTTGAATTACTCCTCAATGCTCTTTTATTCTCTTTGGTTTTAACCTGCTATTATCTATATTGTTCCCTTCCTTCACCTTATAAGTTCCATTACAACCTTTTTGAAAGACCTCTTGATTTTTGCAATTTATTTGATCTAAGTAGTGGAGAATTGATGTATATGCAAGCCTATGGTAAAATACTTTCATAATTTGACTGAGTTGAGCGTAAACAGTTAACCTAAACACCTTGTGTGATTTGAGTGACACTTGTGAAGAATTTTACTCAATCTGAACATGCCTATTTACGATTAAAGCATGATTATGCTATACTTTATTCTCAATTGATTTGATTCAACTATTCTTTGTTAAGCATACTTTACTTATTAATTATGGTTTATATTTAATACAATGCTTGTATTTAAAAATTAGTTGAATTGATTAAATAAAATATTACATGTTTGTGGGTATCATCCTGGTAAACCCTCACGAGACTACAACTCGTCCACTAGGGACACCTAGGGGTTTAAAGGCTTGTGGCACGAGGCTAAGTGCCATCGTGTTTTCCTACGAAAATGGATTAGATTAGGTACAATCAGTTTTTATGTTTTTAGTTTAATAATATTATGTTTCTTGTTTTTCTTTAGTTTTGTTCTTATGTGTTTTGCCCAGAGTACAAAAGCTTAAGTGTGGGGAATTTGATCAATCAATTTGAGACACTTATGTTAGCTTTGTATTAGGCATTATTAGATGTTTATTGTGCCCAATATTAGTACTTTAGATGAGTTTAATGTTGTTGGGCTTCATTGGGCTTTAATGCAAATATTGAATAATTTTCGGATTTTGATGCATTTTGACCTTTCTTCCTTGGTTAGGTCATAACTTGGGACTCGGTGATCCAATTGAGGTGATCTTGGTGTCTTTGGAAAGCTAAGACAATGTTCTACAAGTTTCATGAAGAACTCAAGAGCTGGATCGGAATGCTAAGGGTCCAAAATTTCCCTGCAATGCAGAGTGGGTTTGCTGTCACGGAACCATCTGGGCAGTATATACATATTGGACTATATAGTGGGTTATAGGCCTCCTCTTGGGCTGAAACTTGGTCACATGAAAGATAAGACCCATATCTCCAACTTCAATGAAGACCATTTTGTCAATAGATGTCGTTTTAGGCATGCTTCAGAAGCTACAAGTTGGTCTGAAGTTGGAAACACGTTCTTCCAACCTAACTTGAGGTAGGTGAAGTGTTTTTGGCATTTCTGGAGTTCTAAAAGTCCAAATGACATGATTCAAATTGGAGATTTTCAAGGAGACAACTGGCTACAACTTTGATGAAGACATCCAAGCCAAAATACACCGTCTAGGTGATGAATTTGAAGCCAGAAGTCGGATAAGAGTTGTTGACTAAAAGCCACCAACCATACACCAACCCACCTACCATGCACCAACCCACCAACCATGCATCAAGCTTCCATTTTTGACAAATTTCAGATTCTTATAGCTTGTATTCAGATTATGTACATGTACAAATTGGCTTCTAGGATTAGTATAAATAGACCCAACCTCTTTGTATTAGAGGCATTCAATTTAGAAGTAAGTTTCAAGAAAGTTTAAGTATTTGTGAGAGTTTTCTTTCTCTTCTTCTTCATTCTCTTTGCAATTTCGTTTTTGTTCTTTAAATTCTGAGTTCTTCCTTCCCATCCATGGAAGGCTAGGCTCTCATAATCAATCCAAGGGATTAGCCATCTTGTTGTTTAATTTGGAGATCTTGTTTTGCTTGTTCATATTGCTTAATTGTTATTCAAGTTTCTCTTCTTCCTCTTTTGATTCTTATCTAGATTAAATTGCTTAATTTGATTTAGATGTTGATGTGGTAGTAGCTTTATTATCATGTATTCAAAGAGGATCACAAAGATTAAACAATATATTAAAGCTTTTTGATAGATTGTTTAGCTTGGTTAAATTCTAGATCTTAAGTTAATCTATGTTGGATGGTGCTTACTTTATCTAACCTTGGTTAATCAAATCCTAGATGCTTATCTAGTAAAGAATTCTTGGATCATGTTAAGGCTTCTTGATGTGATCTAAGGCCAAGAACATGGTTAGCAATTAAGTGAATTCCTTGTGATCAATGATGAGTTAAACTCAAGATCGGTAAATTTCCTTGGATTGGTTGTTTCTTTAGATTTGTTTACAACTTTGAATCTCCTACTTTTATTAATCTTGTTAATCAACAACAAAACCCCCCCCTTTTTTAATTATCTTGATCTAATTAAATCTTTGTTTTTGGATCCTTGAGAGACGATTCGGTTCATTCTCTATACTACAAATTAGTTTGTGAACCGGTTATTTTATTTGATAGGTCTCGACAACCTCTTGTCAACTACATCATGGTTCGACTTTTCCTCATTTGTGCATCCAACATTCATACATGTCAAAACCACAATCATGACAATAATGCACAATCCACCACTTTCTCAACATCAACATTGTAATCTACAATCACATATCATCATCATTCATCTCAACACCACAATCAAAACATTAATGCATGATCTACCATTTCCTTAACATGATCACTAAATTCAACAATCATGCATCATCATCATTCATATCAAAATTTCAATCAAGATAATAATGGACAAGTCAAATAGGGCATGCCTCAACTTCCTATAACCTAGGCCTTACACCAATTCTCAAGACTAAGCAATTATCCTTATTTTGATACATGATCTCAACCCATCCGTTCTACAATTCTAACCACATTCTTACATCATAAACAAAACTAAACAAGCATCAAACACATATTAAAGTCATAATTGTTAGATTTTCCCCATCAACCCTAAAACCTTAACTTTCCCCATACCCAAGCTACAAGTAAACTCACACTCACCTAAGGTGATTTAGAGCACTAAACCACCACCTTTGAAGCCTCCAAAACCGCAGCCTTGCTCCCAATTTTCGTGCTCCAAATGCTCTCAAACTTTGGTAATATACTCAAGAGGCACTCCTTAACACTTCTTCTCAAAGGATACTGATCAATCAATTTGAGACACTTATGTTAGCTTTGTATTAGGCTTTATTAGATGTTTATTGTGCCCAATTTTAGAATTTTAGATGAGTTTAATGTTGTTGGGCCTCATTTGGCTTTAATGCAAATTATGAATAATTCTTGGATTTTGATGCATTTTGACCTTTCCTCCTTGGTTAGGCCATAACTTGGGACTCGGTGATCTATTTGAGGTGATCTTGGTGTCTTTGGAAAGCTAAGACAAGGCTCTACAAGTTTCATGAAGAACTCAAGAGCTGGTTCAGACTTCTAAGGGTCCAAAATATCCTTGCAATGCAGAGTGGGTTTGCTGTCCCGAAAATCTGGGTAGTGTGCACGTATTGGACTATATAGTGGGCTATAGGCCTCCTCTTGGGCTGAAACTTGGCCATTGGGAAGATAAGACCCATATCTCCAATTTCACTGAAGACTATTTAGTCAATAGATGTCGTTTTAGGCATGATTATGAAGCTACAAGTTGGTTTGAATTTGGAAACACGTTCTGTCAACCTAACTTGAGGTAAGTACAGTGTTTTTAGCATATCTGGAGTTCTAAAAGTCCAAATGGCATGATTCTAATGCCAAAATTTCAAGGAGACAATTGGCTACAACTTTCATGAAGACCACCAAGCCAAAATGCACCGTCTAGGTCATAAAAATCAAGCTGGAAGTTGGATAAGAGTTACTGACTTGAAGCCACCAACCATTTACCAACCCACCTACTATGCACAACCCACCAACCATGCATCAAGCTTCCATATTTGACAATTTTCATGTTTTTACAACTTGTATTCAGATTATTTTCAATTACAAATTGGCTTCTAGGATTAGTATAAAAAGAGCCAATCTCTTTGTATTATACATCATTCAATTTTAAGTAAGTTTGAAGAAAGTTTGAGTATTTATGAGAGTTTTCTTTCTCTTCTTCTCCATTCTCTTTAGAATTTCATTTTTGTTCTTTTATTTCTGAGTTCTTCCTTCCCATCCATGGAAGGCTAGGCTCTTATAATCAATCCAAGAGATTAGCCATCTTGATGTTTAATTTGGAGATCTTATTTCGCTAATTTATATTGCTTAATTGTTTTTCAAGTTTTTCTTCTTCCTCTTTTGATTTTTATCTAGATTAAATTGCTTAATTTGATTTAGATGATGAAGTGATAATAGCTTTATTATCATGTATTCGAAGAGGATCACAAAAACTAAACAATATATTAAAGCTTTTTGATGGATTGTTTAGCTTGGTTAAATTCTGGATCTTAAGTTAATTTATGTTGGATGGTGCTTACTTTATCTAACATTGGTTAATCAAATCCTAGATGCTTATCTAGTAGAGGATTCTTTGATCATGTTAAGGCTTCTTGATGTGATATAAGGCCAAGAACATGGTTAGCAATTAAATGGATTCCTTGTGATCAATGATGGATTAAACTCAAGATCGGTAAATTTCCTTGGATTGGTTGCTTCTTTAGATTTGTTTACAACTTTAAATCTCGTACTTTTGTCAATCTTGTTAATCAACAACAAAACCCCCCCCATTTCTAATTATCTTGATCTAATTAAATCTTTGTTTTTGAATCCTTGAGAGACGATTCGGTTTATTCTCTATACTACAAATTAGTTTGTGAACCGGTTATTTTTATTATTTGACAGGTCTCGACAACCTCTTGTCAGACCCAAGCCATCCAAGCAACTTTAGGCAATGGGTATTTTCGAGTTTGGGGAGAAAAATATAGGTTTCAATATTTTGGAACCATGGGAGTGTAGAGGAAGATGAGGGGAGAAATCTTTGTGAAGGATGCTAGGTGAATAGAGGTGAATAAGAGGTTGTTTTGGGAGCTTCAAAGATGATCATCCATGGAGGAGAGGAGACAGGAGGAAGAAGATGATATTTTGGGGGTCTTCTCCCTTCCACCAGCCGGTCCGCACCTAGAGAAGAGGAAAAAATTCCTTGCCTCCCAAATTGCCCCCTAATCATTCCCAACTAGGACTAACTTGCCCCCCAACTAAGTAATATTATCAAAACTGCCATTAATGAGTGAAATGGACTAGAGTGTCCCTAGCAATTTCACTTTGATTCGTTAAATGTTATTCCTCACTAATATTTTTACTAGTTTGCCACTGGGTGTGGCCTTCTGCTGAAATACCCCTGCAGTTTGGCCGGAATCGCAAAAATTTAAAATTTCGTATTCTCTCTTTTTCAGTCCCGATTCTTCTAAGCCAGCCAAAATTATTAAAATATTATTATAATTCCTTAAATCTCGATTCTCACCCCAATTTTCCAGAGTCATACACTCAGTCAACCACAGTTCAAATAAAAATCTCATAATTAAAAATCAGGGATGTTATAGATTGCACTTTTCATGGGTTAGTTGACAATGACATTGTGATAGTCTATTGAGACTTGTTGTTAAGGTTTTGAGCCTAGGAGATTGAGCTTACACCTTAGTGCGGGTGCAAACTGCCGAGTGAAGATCTTCAATGATCTTGGAGTCGTTGGGGGTGCGAAAACTCCACAATAAGCCAGCTAGGACTGTGCCGTGGTATTATGATTGCAACACACTGACGATCTCGACTACACACTGGTCTATTCCCGATTGGTGGAGAATGTTCTCGTGAGCCATATTGCGCAAATGAAATTTATAACACTTGGTGGCTAAATGATATGGGACATGTACTCCCAATCACTCTCTCCGACTTGTGTTTTAGCTTCATGGTGTAGGGGGTCGATTATGTGGTATTTGCATAGTCAATTGTTATATTGTCACATTATCATGATGCATATTAATTTTGATCTACCCATTGTTTGATAATATGATTATATATGTTGATTTAGCATGAAACTATACTATTGGTTATATATTGATTCAGTATGTTAATTGTACTATTTGTTATTGATTTACCCATTGTTTGATAACATAATTGTATCTATTGATTTACTATGGAACTATATAAATTATTATATTTTTCTACAATGCTTTATTGGTATTGATAGGTGACGAGGATCTCACCTCTTTGCTGTATTGTTTTGTGTTGTTTTTCTTTTGTCTTATGAAGACGATGAGGTAGCTGTTTTCTTTCTATCTTGTGAAGATGGAAAAGACCTCAAGGAATGACTTATTCGGTTTTGTTAGAAGATAGTTCCACAGTGATTCAGATGCATAGGTCGTCCACTTGGTTATTAAGTAAACGAATATTTAGGACTTTGGTCAATAGGATGATATACAGAGTTTGTAGACATTCTAATGAGTATCTTTTATGTATTTTGTTAAACAGTATAATTAAACAGTAGAATTAGATATAAATACTTATGATGTATATTATTGAAATCTTTTGATATTGAGTTATTTCTTTTCTGGTTATTTTAGGTTATATCCGCAAAAAGAAATTTTAGAACTCATATTTTCATAAAGATAATACAACAGGTTTTTTAAATTAACTTGAGATTCAGTAAAATGTGACACCCAACGGAGGGTGTTACAATTATAGATAAAATAATGAGTATAGCTGAGCATATTGTGGTTGGAAAGTGATATAACCGATCGGTATCCAATTGGTATTCAACAAGTAGTTATTCTGGATTTATATATCCGATTAGTAGTAAGTATCCAAGAGTGTTATGTTCGATTGGTATTTGAGTATGATGTATCCTAGTAGTAATATTATCCTAGTGTGGTGTATCTGACTAGTAGCCGAGCAATGGTGCATCTGAGTATAGTATATCTGATCGGTATTATTTTTCATGATTATTATAACCAATCGATAAATAATGTCCGAGTGTGGTATATTGGTTAAGCACAGTGTAGTGAGAATGAGTATGGTATAACCAAAGAGATAGTATTGTCCGAGCATTAGTATGAACCAAGTTTAATGGTATGACCAATCGGTAGTAACTAGAAAGAAGACCGATTGGTAATAATTAAAAACTTAGGAAAGAAATTATACGAATATGTAATTATGTGACAAAAGTTGAAAAAACTTGGAAATGATCCTCACAGAGTAGGTGATCCTAGGAGATGATCCACAGAGTGTGATCCCCAAAGATTAAAGAAAGATAAAAGAGAATTTGAAATGATCCTCACAGAGTAGGTGATCCATGAAAAGTAATCCATTACAGAGTGTGGAGTTACCTAAGAACCATATGGGAATCCACCACAGAGTGTGGAATGGCCATTTGGAGTTAACCACCATAGAGTGTGGAATTAAGAAGAATAATCTACCACAAAGTGTGGAGTTATCCAAGAACTAGATGGAATCCGCCATAGAGTGTGGAATGGTCATTTGGACTAAAGAAAATTTTATGCTAAAGAAGAACTCTTATTCTTTAATGACCATGAAAGCAAAGATGAAGAATTAAACCCAAAGTTATGGAAAAGAAAGGATGATCAATATATGATTGCTTATATATGAAAAGTTAAATTATTAGTTGCTTATTTTGCTGCTAAATGTTCTAAATTATAATAGAGATAATACAAAATTCAGAAAATGATTCTGGTTAATATTATTTGATTGAACTCTAAGTTATATTAGAATCATGAAAATGTTTTCTGCAACTTAATGCAGCTGAAAATACCGTAGTTTTTATGTAATGTTTTATTTTTCACTTGAATTCCTACTGAGAAATGTACCATGTTATGTCGTTATTTGAATTGATCTCGCACTTGCATACGACCAAGCAGATGAATCTATAGTTTTATCATATTCTAGATTTAGAAACAATTTTTTTTAAGAAGTATAATGTACATGACAATTATGTATATTGATATTAAGTAGAAGAATGATGTAGTATTTTATTAGATTTAAGTATTAGGGTTTAGAATACCTTAGTATATTTGACTGTATATGTAAATAGGTGAAGTCTTATATGAACCAATTAAGATAATAACGTATTATAAATTGTTGATGTTACAAATTAAATTCTTTTTCATAAAGATGAAATTTAAGTATTATATAAGAAAATAGAAGTAATCAAATAAAGATGCAAAATGGAAAAAAATCTAGTTTACGTAATATAAATTACAAATCTTTAAATAAATCCGAAAACCAAATAAGGCTACTAAGGAAGTTAGTAAAAGAGTACATGTGACACTTTACTATAACAGAGGATATATAGTAGGGTTACACAACACACTCTTTCAAAAATAAAGATGGAAACATAGATTTAAGCAAAGTAAAAGGATGATGTCCAAGACGCTTATGTTGTAGCCAAATTTGAGAGGTAAGTGGCTCAGAACTGGACTGATGACAAGAAAGTAGCACCTTCTGACTAGGACCACCTTCAGCTCGCATATTGAGGAATTAGTACAACCCTCCATGTTCCTTAGCAACTTGAATCGTTCTCCCCGTGACAAAATCCATAAAGACACAATGAGTATAGAAAAATGTTACTACACAATTTTTTTTCTTTGGTGAGCTTATCAATGGAAATAAGATTATTGGAAAGTTTGGGACCATGGAGTGTAAGACCTATTATTACAAAATCGTTTACCAACTCATAAGTCTTACGTGGAATAATTTTTTTTTATTATATAGAAAATCCACCAGAGTTTCCTTTGTTTCTCAGATGTTACCAACTGACATAAAATAAACAGCTGATTCTAATCAATCATTTCAAACCAACCAAAAAATATATATATACACAGGAGATCTCTGATCTTATTCAAAATAATATCAGAGTAAGTAGATTATACAAGTGTATATTAAACACTATCATGACTGAACACACTTAAATTTTAACAGAACTGAGAACATCAACAGTAGTTCATCAGTTTCATTGTCACATATACATCAGAGTAATATATAATACACCACATATTATAAATACATCACAGAGCTTAACTCCATCAAAATACAAGTATCATAATACAACAAAATCGTCCATACTTAACCCGTAGAGGGTCCGGGGTTATCCTGCGAATCTGAGAAAGAGGGGGTGAGAGCAACATCCCAGTGAATGTGAATATAACTTGCAAATAAAGTATGCATGAAATTAGAATGCAAGAATAAACACAATTCAATATATCAATTGATACCACACCAATATATGCAATGAGTTTATGAATGCATATGATGTTCACACATTTTCTTTCCATCTAACCCCTTCCGATTAGACGAACCACTCCTCTTGTTGTGCACTAACCCCTTCCGGTTAGGCCCTCGCAATATGCATATGCAATGTTTTATGTCACACATTTTTCATCTAGCCCCGTTCAGCTAGGTAATCTCTCACATATTGTACACTAACCCCTTCTGGTTAGGTCGTCTCACTATGCAATGCACTTAATTATGCCACGCTTATTCTTTCATCTAACCTCGTTCGGTTAGGTAACCACTCACGTATTATACACTAACCCCTTCCGTTTAGGCCATCTCACTATGCAATGCATTGCATCCATACCATGTTCAAAGTAACAATATCACAATAACATAACATTTAAACCAAGTCAAGATTTAAAATCACACAAGCATTATGCTCAATTCTTCCCAAACACTTTCACTTAGTTACACATCCTAACATTGTACTAAGTCATCATTTTAAGATTTTGTGAATCTATTCAATGAATCTCTTAGTGAATCTATTCACACAATATTGTGAATCTATTCACAATGCTATTCATGAGTCTGTAAATCTATTCACACAATATTGTGAATCGCTCATAGTGTTGTTCACAAGTTTGTGAATCTATTCACAGTGCTATTCACAAGTTTGTGAATCTATTCACACAATATTGTGAATATATTCACAGTGCTATTCATGAGTTTGTGAATCTATTCACATAATATTGTGAATCGATTCACAGTGATGTTCACGAGTCTGTGAATCTATTCACAGTGCTATTCACAGTCATAAAAATCAGTTTTTGATCATATACCTCTTATCTTGAACTTCATTCATTCATTCATTCATGTCATTGAATAACAAATAGAAAATCCAATCATTCTCATACATCCATATCATTGAATATAAGTAGCAATCCAAACATTCAAAAACAACATGAACACATAGAAGTTCTTATCGTCATGACTTAAACTTACACTCTAAATAACATCATACCATATCACAAATCAACCCACACTCACCTAGAATAATATGTGGCAAGAACTAGGTTTGTGGAGGGATCAAACCAACCAAAATCCTTATGAGAACTTCCTCTTTAACTTCCTTCAAAACACCCAAATCATACAAGAACTTTAGAATTTGTGTTCTTGATTCTCAAAGATGAACATGAGTTCTCTAATAAACTAAAACCATAGGATTGTAGAAGAGATGAAGGTGATCAATAACCATCAAATAACTTAAGTTAAAAGATGAGTAAAAATACTTACTTTGGACCTTGAAAACTTGGAAAAACCTTGACTATGGAGAAAGTTATAGTTTTTGGAGAAGATGACCACTTGAGCATCCAACATGCACGGCTCCAACATTAAAAAG
This sequence comes from Styphnolobium japonicum, assembly GCA_023212625.1. NCBI lineage: Eukaryota > Viridiplantae > Streptophyta > Magnoliopsida > Fabales > Fabaceae > Styphnolobium > Styphnolobium japonicum. Next base: position 25,981,062 of record JALBWW010000003.1, read on the forward strand.
GAGGGTGAAGTTGAATTGTCAACTTGGCCCTCCACTTAGATGAGAAATCACAAAATTGCCACTAGGGTGTAAAATGACCAAAATACCCTTGGTGATTTTTAAAAATTCCCAATTTATCCAATTCCAGAAAATTACACTAGGACTTCTATATGATTTAGTTAAACTAGAAATAAGATTAGAATCAAAATTTAGGGATGTTACATTCTCCCCTCCTTAATTGAATTTTGCCCACAAAATTCAGTTAGAGATATACCTGATAAAAATAGATCGGGATGTTGCTTGCGCAAATCTTCCTCCAACTCCCACATAACCTCTTCAGGTGACAGTCTATCCCAGAACACCTTCACCAAGGAAATAGTCTTGTTCCTCAGGGTCTTCACACTGCGGTCAATGATCTTAGCTGGCTTAGCTTGAAATGTAAGGTCAGCTCTCAATTGTACCGACTCAACCTCTATGATGTGTGAAGGATCCGGAACATACTTTCTTAACTGAGATACATGAAACACAGGATGGAGATTTGACAGATGTGGTGGAAGGGCTATGTGGTAGGCTACGTGTCTAACACGTTTCAGAATTTGAAACAGACCAATGAAACGAGGATTTAACATTTTGGCCCGAATGGCCCTACCAATTCCTGTCATGGGAGAGACTCTAAGAAATACATGGTCACCCTCTTCAAACTCTAGAGGACGCCTTCTTTTGTCAGCATAACTCTTTTGCCGACTCTGAGCAACTCTTATTTTCTCATGTATAACCCTAATCTTCTTGGTAGTTTTTTGCACTAAATCTGGGCCTAACAGGTTCCGCTCACCTACCTCATACCAGCACAGAGGCGACCTACACTTCCTACCATAGAGTGCCTCATATGGTGTCATCCCAATGCTGGAATGGTAACTGTTGTTGTATGCAAACTCTACCAATGGTAAATACCTATCCCAACTTCCCTTATCTTCAAGGACACAAGCTCTCAACATATCTTCTAACGTCTGGATAGTCTTCTCGGATTGACCATCTGTCTATGGGTGATAGGCAGTACTAAAACTGAGCTTAGTCCCAAAAGACTAATGTAACACATTCCAAAATCTAAAGGTAAATCTGAGATCTCTATCTGACACTATGCTTAGTGGCACTCCGTGTAATCGGACAATTTCTCCAACAAATAAATCAGCAAGCTTATTTAGGGAATAGGAAATCCTAATGGGAAGAAAATGAGCAGACTTAGTCAGTCTGTCAATAATGACCCATATAGCATCATAACCCTTCTGTACCCTAGGCAAACCGGTCACAAAATCCATGGTAATTTTGTCCCACTTCCACTCGGGTATCTCTAAAGGTTGGAGCATTTCGGCTGGTTTCTGGTGTTCGATCTTGACCTTCTGACAAGTCAAACACTTGGCCACATACTCGACCACTTCCTTTTTCATACCTGGCCACCAAAACCTCTCTTTCAAATCTTGATACATCTTAGTCGCACCAGGATGTATCAAGAACTTACTCTTGTGAGCCTCCTCAAGAATCCGTTCTTTAAGGTTTCCCCCTTTAGGCACACAAATCCTCTGTCTAAACCTGATCAATCCATCATCCTCTAAAGAAAAAGCTATCGAGACCCTGCGATCTTGTAGTTCCTTATTCAAACTTTGTTCATGTCTAATCTAGTATTTAAGGTCGTATGAGATTTCCAACAAAGCCAATCTCAGTGTTACACTACTCAGATCCACTTGTAAACTAAGGTCTCAAAATTTCCCTACCAAATCCAGCTCATGCACCATCATCTGAGATATGTGCAGAGATTTCCTACTAAGGGCATCAGCCACAACGTTGGCCTTGCCTGGATGATACTTAAGCTCAAAGTCATAATCCTTTAAGTATTCCATCCATCTCCTTTGTCTCATGTTCAGCTCCTTCTAATCAAGCAGATATTTCAAACTCTTATGATCACTGAACACCTCAAACTTTATACCAAACAAGTAATGTCTCCAGATCTTAAGTGCAAAAACTATAGTTGCTAGTTCTAGGTCATGGGTCGGATAATTCTCCTCATGAGGTCTAAGCTGTCTAGAGGCGTAAGCCACTACCTTCTTATCCTGCATTAATCTTATCCTGCATTAATACACATCCTAAGCCCATCTTAGAGGCATCACAGTACACCTCTAAATCTCTGGATAGGTCAGTAATAACCAATATTGGGGTTGTGGTCAATCTATGCTTGAGTTCCTGAAAACTCTTCTCACACTTTTCACTCCACACCATGGCTTGTCCCTTCTGGGTCAGTTTAGTTAGAGGATGAGCCAACTGAGAAAAACCCGAATGAATTTTTGGTAATATCCTGCTAATCCTAGAAAACTCCTGATCTCAGTAACCGACTTTGGTCGCTCCCACTGTACTACCACCTCAACCTTACTAAAGTCCACTGCTACCCCTTCCTGGGATATAGTGTACCCTAGAAATTTCACCTCATTCAACTAGAACTCACACTTTTCTGGTTTAGCATACAGTTTCCTATCCCTGAGTATTTGTAGTACCACAAACTTATCTAGGTACAGTCTGAAAATTCTATTCATATAATCCATAACCACTGCTGGAGCATTGGTTAGATCAAACAGCATCACCAAATACTCATAATGTCTATAACTAGTTCTAAAAGCAGACTTTGGCACATCATCCGATTTTATCTTAATCTGATGGTAACCAGATCAAAGATCAATCTTAGAGAATACCGTGGCATCTTTAAGTTGGTCAAGCAAATCCTAGGTAATGGGTACCTATTCTTTATGGTAATCTTATTCAGCTGCCTGTAATCCACACATAATCTCATACTCCCATCCTTCTTTTTCACCAACAACACCGGTGCTCCCCACGGAGACACACTGGGTCTGATGAATCCTCTTTCAAGTAATTCCTCTACTTGTTTCTTAAGTTCTCCTAGTTCCAATGGTGACATTCTATAAGGTGCTATAGACACAGGTCCGGCTCCCAGTACTAAGTCTATAACAGACTCTACCTCTCTATCGAGTGGCAAACTAGGAATCTCCTTAGGAAACACATCCATAAACTTGCTCACTATTGGTACTCCGGCCAATTTTGACTGAACCTCTAGGTCTAAAGAAAATAGCACCATGTATACTTGACTCCCAAGTGATGGGGTCCTCCCTGATAAGAAATCCAGGATGAGTGGCCTCCCACCAGTGTTCGACCTCATCCTCCAATTTATAAGCAGCAAAGATAACTTTCTGCTCCTCAGTACACTGCATATCCTTAAAAATCTTTTCAAAGTGTTTCACCCACCTTTCAGCAGCCACAAGGTCATAATTCCCATGGAAAGATGGGGGATCCCTCTTGCAGAACTCCGTCAGTCCCAACTGTTGAGGAACGATGTTACGCTAAAATCGCACTTAAGGGCAAGTGCACCCGATCGCACAAGTAATAAAGGAGTATTTGGGACTCCAAGTATCGAACCCATAAGGATTGTTGGCAATTACTAAGTTAATTAATCCCTTATGTTATCTAGACAATGAAATTCGAATGAGAAAGGAGAAAATATCAAGCAATTAGGAGAAAGTGAGGAAATCAAAGATTATCAAACAAAGATTCAATTATGGGTGTCTGGTTTCACTTATGTCAATACTCATAATATTATCCAATTCCTCAATAATATGTGTTCTGATTGATTGCCAATCACCTGCTCTAATGCTATTAATACCCAATGGTCATGCAATATTAATATTCTTTTTCTCAATCTGAAACCCCCAATGGTCATGCAATATTAATATTCTTTTTCTCAATCTGAAACCCCCAATGGTCATGCAAGGCAAGTAGTCAAGAAAAGCATAAAGAACTAGCAGATTTGTTAATTAAATAACTGATTGAAAATAAGGGATTGAGTTTAGTCCACACAACCTGTAAGACCTACTATTTACTACTCATAAGTCTTACATGGAATTTTTTTTTCTTTATTACATAAAATTCGGCAGCGTTTCCTTTGTTTCTCGTACGTTCCCAAACGTCATAAATAAACATCGGATTCCAAACAATCATTCAAACCAACCAGAGTACATATATATGTATATACATCAACAAGAGATCTCTGATCTCATTCAAAATATTATCAGAGTACGTACATTATACAAGTGTATACTAGACACTATCCTGACTGAGCACACTAAAATATTAACAGAACTGATAACTTCAACAGTAGTTGATCAGTTTCATTGTCACATCTACATCAGAGTAATATATAATACACATCATATTATAATTACATAATGGAGCTCACTCCACCAAAATACAAGTATCATAGAATTCTCCATACTTAACCCGTAGAGGGTCCAGGGTGTTCCTGCGAATCTGAGAAAAGGGGGTGAGAACAACTTCCCAGTGAATGTGAATAAAACTTGTATATAAAGTATGCATGTAATTAGAATGCAAGCATACACACAGTTCAATATATCAAGTAATGTTAAACCAACATATGCAATGAGTTTATGAATGCACATGATGTTCACATATTTTCTTCACACTTTTTCTTTCTCCACTCCTCATGTTGTGCACTAACCCCTTCCGGTTAGGCCCTCGCAATATGCAATATGCAATGTTTTATGTCATTCCGTTTCCATCTAACCCCGTAGGTTAGGCACCCCTCAAGTATTGTACACTAACCCCTTCCGGTTAGGCCATCTCACTATGCAATGCAAGTAATTATGCACCGCTTATTCTTTCATCTAACCCCTTCCGGTTAGGTAATCTCTCACATATTGTACACTAACCCCTTCCGGTTAGGCCATCTCACCATGCAATGCAATGCTTTCATATTCATATCATGCTCAATCATAATATCATAATAACATCACATTTAATCAATACAAGGTTTAAACTACCCAAGCATTGTGCTCAATCCTCTCAATTTATGATTGAACCACACAAGTATTATGCTCAATCCTCTCAACTACTTCCACTTAGTTACACATCCCTTCATTGTACTAAGTTATCATTTCAAGCCTATGTGAATCTATTCAATGAATCTCTTAGTGAATCTATTCATACACTATTGTGAATCTATTCATACACTATTGTGAATCTATTCACACATTATTGTGAATCTATTCACCATGCTATTCATGGGTCTTGTGAATCTATTCACACACTATTGTGAATCTATTCACAATGCTATTCTTGGGTTTGTGAATCTATTCACAAAATGTTGTGAATCGATTCACAAACCCAAGAATAGCATTGTGAATTGTTGTGAATCGATTCACAGTGCTATTCACGAGTTCACATTGCTATTCTCAAGTCTGTGAATCCATTCACAAAATGTTGTGAATCGATTCACAGTGCTATTCACGTGATCACAATGCTATTCACAGGTCTGTGAATCGATTCACAGACATAAAAAATCAACATTTGATCATGCACCTCTTATCTTAAACTCCATTCATTCATCCATTCATTCATTTCATTGAATAACAAGTAGCAAATCCAATCATTCTCATGCATCCATACCATTGAATACAAGTAACAATCCAAACATTCAAAAACAACCTTAACACATAGAAGTTCTTATCCTCAAGACTTAAACTTACACCCTAAATAACATCATACCATATCACAAATCAACCCACACTCACCTAGCAACAATTTAGGACAAGAACTAGGTTTGAGGTGATATCAAACCAACCAAAATCCTTATGAAAACTTCCTCTTCAACTTCCTTCAAAACAACCAAATCATACAAGAACTTTAGAATTTGTGTTCTTGATTCTCAAAGATGAACATGAGTTTTCCATTAAACTAAAACCATAAGATTGAAGAAGAGATGAAGGTGATCAATAACCATCAAATAACCTAAGCCAAAAGATGAGTAAAAACACTTACTTTGGACCTTGAAAGCTTGGAAAACCTTGACTATGGAGACCTTGATATTTTTAAGAAGATGATTATATGATCATCTAACATGCACGGCTCCAACATGAAGAAAGGGGGTGAAGTTGAATTGTCAACTTTGCCATCCACTTGAATGAGAATTCACAAAATTGCCACTGAGGGTGTAAAATGACCAAAATACCCTTGGTGGTTTCTAAAAATTCCCAATTTATCCCAATTCCAGAAAATTACACTAGGACTTCCATATGATTTAGTTAAGCTAGAAATAAGATTAGAATCAAAATTTAGGGATGTTACATGGAGCACATTGTTTAAGAGTAAGGAATGATGGAGTTCAACAGTACTAGAACCCGCAACTGAGGTATGAGAGCTACCAGCTACAATTATGTGATGCTTACTAGAAGACGGTTAGGAACATAAATTTTAACCAATTATGGCCAAAGAACAAGAGATAGAAGGTTTACTGAGAGAGTCAAGGAGAGTCCATAGGTGCTCCAGTTCAATTTTACTAAGGGATGGAACTTCATCTCCCACGTTTGAGTCTTCATCTACAATCACAGAACCTAAAGTGGTCACATTTGCCTGGCTATGTTGCATACCCTTGAATCCTCTTGTGGAGCTAAGAACTTGGTCCTTCCTATGAAGTTTGTTAAAATTATTAGCTAATGTATTTGTATTTCAATGTACTTTAGATTGAATTACTTTCTTAATTTTATGTGATTTTAGATGAACAGAGCTCTAAAAATTACCTAGATGAATATTGTTTATGTTAGAATGCCTAGTGTAGCTCATTGAATTAAATAGTAGCATTCTTGTAATTATAAGGCTTGTTACATAGGACCTAGAAGTCAATTTGATATTTAAGTAGTGGAATCAGACAAAACTAGAGTAGCTAGATGGAATCGAGTTAGCATCTAGTTGGAATCTAATTAGAAATTAAGGAATCTAGTTAGGTTCCAACCAATTAAGTTAGGATTGAACTATCCTTGTTAGAATCTAACTAGATTAATGATTAAGGGACACGTAAACTAGCAAATGGAGACATCCTATTGGTCAAGGTAAAGATGCAATCATTGGTCAAAGGTATGATTGGTTAATAAAACTAAATGGAAATTTAAAATGAAATTAAGGCTTCTTCTTCTCCATGCCTAAAAGTCAAAAAGACAGGAGAGAAAGAAGAAGAAAGAGGAAAGAAAAATAGGAAAAGCATAGACCTTGAATCCTAGAAGCTAGAATCAAGCAACAAGCAAAAAAGGAAAATCATTTTCAAGCTTCAAAGATTTCAAGGAAGCCACACAAGAGGAGGGAATTCAAGCCTTTTTCTTTAACTTTCCATGACTTGAAATAATTTTCTATGGATTTTTTATCAAGAAATACAATCAAATTATGTTAAATTTTGATGGATTATGGTTGAGTGTTGGGAGTTAGGATTTGTATGAAGATTTCGTGTAAGGTAGTTTAACACCCCTAGGTTTATTACTACTTTTAATAAATTATTTTTTGGGAATTTAATAATTTGTTCATCTGGCAGCAATAAAATAAGGGAAAAAACATTTTAAAATAAGATAGTGTCGAAAATACTCAACTAGTCCTCATTAATCATTGTTTCTCAAATTGGGTGATGCCCACTTAGTATAAAAAATTGTGGGCGTTTACGCAAAACCCTACATGGTGATTCCCCAAGTTCCCTACATCGACATACACATATAATTTTGCTACATTAAGTCATCTTTAGTCTCCAACATGCGATCTACACGAACATAACTTCCTAGCATAAGAATATCGACCCAGATGACATTTATCTTTACTAAAATTTGCATAGCTGGCTGTCCTAAGACTTATTATCTAGACACATCATGGAAATAGTGAGAATTATAATTCCCAGTAGATAGTAACAACAATTAAAATCATAGTAAAATATTACATGATGTCTCCATCTGTATCAAGTTATAGAATAAATATTCTCATGGCCATAATAAGATATATGATTGAAATAGCATTTCAATATGAACTTTACCCCCTAACAATCTTTTCATTCTTAATTGGGGTATCACTTTCATCATCATATATGAAACATGATTACTCGTAGTGAGAGCTCTCTCCTTAGCTACAGCATCCCCTAGATTAGATCCAAATACCGGAAAACCATGTAATCATAGATCATCTTCCTTACCAAGGATCATTTCTCGTTTCATTGATATCGTTGATCAATCAATTTGAGACACTTATGTTAGCTCTTTATTAGGCTTTATTAGATGTTTATTGCGCCCAATATTAGTATTTTAGATGAGTTTTTGTTGGGCCTCATTGGGATTTAATGCAAATTATGAATAATTCTTGGATTTTGATGTATTTTGACCTTTTCTCCTTGGTTAGGCCATAACTTGGGACTCGGTGATCTATTTGAGGTGATCTTGGAGTCTTTGGAAAGTTAAGACAAGGCTCTACAACTTTGATAAAGAACTCAAGAGCTGGATCAGACTTCTAAGGGTCCAAAATAGCCCTGCAATTCAGAGTGAGTATGCTATTACTTGAATTTGACCAGTGTGCATATATTGGACCATATTGTAGGCTATAGGTCTCCTTTTGAGTTGAAACTCAGCCATTGGAAAGATAAGACCCATATCTCCAACTTCACGGAAGACAATTTAGTCAATAGATGTCGTTTTAGGCATGATTATGAAGCTACAAGTTGGTTTGAATTTGGAAACATGTTCTACCAACCTAACTTGAGGTAGGTGCAGTGTTTTTGGCATATCTGGAGTTGTAAAAGTTCAAATGGCATGACACTAACACCAAAATTTCAAGGAGACAATGGTCTACAACTGTCATGAGACCTCCAAGCCAAAATACATTGTTTAAGGCATGAAAAGCAAGCTGGAAGTCGAAGTAGAGTTGCTGACTTGAAGTCACCAACCATACACCAACCCAACTACCATGCACCAACCCACCAACCATGCATCAAGCTTCCATATTTGACTATTTCCATGTTTTTACAGCTTGCATTCAGATTATTTTCAATTACAAATTGGCTTTTAGGATTAGTATAAATAGAGTCAATCTCTTTGTATTATAAATGATTCAATTTGAAGTAAGTTTGAAGAAAGTTTGAGTATTTATGAGAGTTTTCTTTCTCTTCTTCTCCATTCTCTTTAGAATTTCGTTTTTGTTCTTTATTTTATGAGTTCTTCCTTTCCATCCATGGAAGGCTAGGCTCTTATAATCAATCCAAGGGATTAGCCATCTTGATGTTTAATTTGGAGATCTTGTTTTACTTGTTCATATTGCTTAATTGTTATTCAAGTTTCTCTTCTTCCTCTTGTGATTTTGATCTAGATTGAATTGCTTAATTTGATTTAGATGTTGATGTGATAATAGCTTTATTATCATGTATTCAAAGAGGATCACAAAGACTAAATAATATATCAAAGCTTTTTGATGGATTGTTTAGCTTTGTTAAATTCTTGGATCATGTTAAGACTTCTTGATGTGTGCTTACTTTATCTTAGCTTGGTTAATTAAATCCTAGATACTTATCTAGTAGAAGATTCTTGGATCATGTTAAGGCTTCTTGATGTGATCTAAGGCAAAGAACATGGTTAGCAACTAAGTGAATTCCTTGTGATCAATGATGGATTAAACTCAAGATCGGTAAATTTCCTTAGATTAGTTGCTTCTTTAGATTTGTTTACAACTTTAAGTCTCATACTTTTGTCAATCTTGTCAATCAACAACAAACCCCCCTTTCTAATTATCTTGATCTAATTGAATCTTTGTTTTTGGATCCTTGAGAGACGATTCGGTTCATTCTCTATATTACAAATTAGTTTGTGAACTGATAATTTTTATTATTTGACGAGTGTCGACAACCTCTTGTCAATCATCTCCCTTATTGAGGGTCATTTTTCTTTATTTCACTTGTAAACACCTATATAGAACTTTCACTTCATTAAAGATTTAAAGTAACTAACTTTAAGAAAATCGGAACTCATTCACGTAAAACATATCTAAAATGATAATTTCTCAAGGAACTAAACTTAGTGTGCTTTACTTTTTCAAGTGTTAAAGTATCTTAGTTCATAGTCTAAGGTTCACAGTCCAAAGTTTTTAGTCCAAGTTCAAGGTCCATAAATCAAGCATAGGTATCATAATTCCAGTCCAATGTACAAAATTTATAATCCAGGAAAAGGTAACATTAAAGTTCTTATTTAATTAAAAGTCTTAGATTATTTCTTAAGTCCTTTAACTTTTGGTTCCATGAGAAACTACCATAATCTAGACAACATAATCAAGCCAAAACACATGTGAGAAGAATTATAATTCTAAATTATCTAGATATCAAAACAACATATCTATATTTATTAAAACATGGAAATATCGTTTATTCATTATATAATCAAGAGTTTAAACAAACAAAGTGGAGTTGATCTAGTTCTTTTTCTTGTAAGAGAGACTTGTTTCTATATATCTAAGAATCTAATATTAACTATTCTTTTTAGCATCTAAAACAAATCTATTAGAAGTTACTAGTGTAAAAACACATAACAGTAGCCATAAATCTTTTATAAAGAAAAAGGTGTAGAAAAGATAATTTCTAGTAAGAAAATAGTAAAAGAAATGTTGTTACACCTACTGATATGAGTGTCAAGCCCAATCAACTTACATGAATTGGTTCATTTCAAGATTTGTAGCATAGGTGATTGAACTAAGTCATCTCCCTGAGATCTAGATGTGATTTGATCAATTTAAGACAAAATTAAAGGGGGGTTGAAGTATTCAGAATGTAACCAAGGAAAATGAATTAACAGAATTCAAATAAAAGAACAACCAATCCAAGAATCTATCCAAATTCCAATTAATCTAGCATTGACCACTAAATGTGCAATTGAGTTCAATTGATTAGATAACCTAGATCTAACCAAAATCTCTCCATTAGATCTAGCATTCACTACTAGGTGATCACCTAGGATTCAAGTAACAAAAGATACATAAACTTGCAATCACATAATTTATGAAAATCGATGCTAGTTTAAACTCAAGAATCCTATTAGCTTAAGTAGCAAATCTGCACACCTAATCTCTTCAATTCAAGTGATAAAACTGAAATTAATCAATCATAATAACATCACAATTTGAAATCAAGAATAAACAAATAGAGATCGCTAGACGTTCATTCAAGATTAGAATTAGAGAAGAAGAGAAAATGCAATAGAACATCAATTTCGAATTTCAACACAGTCTTAAGATCAAACCAGAACTCTTCAAGGTTCTTGGATTGATATTTGAATTAGCCTTCCATGACTGTAGGCCAAGGAAGCTTGCAGAAGAAGAGAGAAGAGGGAGAGAGAAAAGCTAGAGAAAAACTCAAAAGACTAGGGAAAATGAGGGAAATGAAAAGTCTATTTTTGTTCTCTGTCTTTCCCTCTTAATAACTGATCCGAAAAATAATTTACAAGTCTTACACTAGATGAGGACTAATCTCCATCCTCTTAGTTTTAATTGGCAATCTTATTTGCCTAATTTGGGCTTAAGATGAGGAAGTTATGCCCAAATCAATCTAAAGAGTTATCTGAAAAGTTAGCTAACTTCACATTGGGAAAACACTATCACAATGATGTATTTTCAAATAGTGTTCTTCATTAAAGTTGAAGCTTTGCGTTTTATCTTTCCATTGGCACTAGTTTCGGATCCATTTGACATATAGAGCCCAAGTTATAGCCAATTTATTGCACGAGGGTCAGGTTCTAGCGACAATACCCTTGCTCTGACTTTCAGGCCCAATATGGCTCACAAGATGCACTCTTAATTTCTCTGAAGTGTTTAAAAGGTAGATATTTCACTCAGTTCACCCCATGAAAATTTGCACTACCATAAGCTTGCTTATCTTCTGCTTCTCCACTACTCAATACACATGCATACAAAAATCAAGAGGACTTTATTCAAGGTTGTAATGGGGCCAAGGGAAGGGAAGAAATTAATATGGATATAGCAAGTTAAAACCAAAGAGAATAAAAGAGCATTGGGGAGGAAGTCATGTAATCAAGCATAAAAATTTACCCTAAAGTCATAATGCACATTTTCTTATTCCTTCCTTTTTCTTTTCTTCTTTTTCTTTTTTCGTTACAACCTTTTTGTCTTTATTTTCTTTATTTTTCTTCACTTTTATTTTTTTATATGGCTTTCTTTCTCTTTGTTCACCATACACTTTGTATAACACTGGCATATTCATTAGCACACCCTCTGGCACTTGAACCAATGCTTGTCCTCAAGCAAAGAGAGCTCCACCATAGATGAAAATGGTCAATGCTCTCCAAATCCCTTAGGTTAGGTAGACATCATAGTCTTACAGATAAAGCATGTAATGAGCTAAAACAAGGAATGATCATATAAGCCCAAGGGGGCTAATCAAGGGAAAATTATGCAAGATAGGCTTTTTGGCCAAAGTAGCTAAATCAAGAAAAATGCCTCAATCATATTCATTTATGCATATGAAAATGTAGCCTTAAAAAACAGAAAAACCAAAAAAATAGAAAAATAAACAACAAACAGAAAACAAAACCAAAAAACAATAAAAACTAAAACAGAAATAGAAAATAAAAATAGAAAACAAAACATGATAGAAAATAGAAAACAACAGCAGAGAAATTAAACAAATACAGAAAATAAAAACATAATTGAAATGCTAAAATGCAAAGAACCCCCTTCAACTATAGGTCAAATTTACAAAACTCCCATGTGCTTCAAACTCACAAACTCGACTCCTTAAACTAATAAAACAGTGTATAATAACCTTTCTATTAACCTACCATTTAAATAATTGATGAAAAAGTAGTCATGTGTTGATTTTTTTCACTAATCTCACCTTAAATCATTAATATTTATCCCTCAAATCATCTCTATGCCTCTTTTTTAGGCACTCATTAACCTCACACCACCGTTTGAGCGGTTCGTGAAAATTTCAAACCGTGGTGTGAAGTTAATGAATGCCCAGAAAAATAGACCTAAAGTTGATTTCAAGGATAAATATTAATGATTTAAGGTGAGATTGGTGAAAAAATTCAACACATGACTACTTTTTCATCAATTATTTAAATAGTAGGTTAACATAAGGATTATTAACACTGTTTTGTTAGTTTAGGGAGTCGAGTTTGTGAGTTTGAAAGCACATTGGGTTTTCTAAACTTGACTTATAGTTGGAGGGGTTCCTTGTATTTTAGTCTAATTGAAAAGTAGAAACAGAGACAGAATTTAAAAATAGAAAGATAGTAAACAAATCAAAAATAGCAATAGACACGGTATAAAACATGCAAAAAAAAAAAACAAAATAGACACAACAAATAGCAATAGAAAACAAATCAGCAACAATAGCATCAGTAAAAACAGTATAAACAACAAAAATAGCAACATAAAATAGAAAACTGTGTATAGAAATAGAAAACAGCAAATAACAAAAAAAACAATGCAAAAAGCAGCAAACAAAAGCTAGGACTAAGGAATAGAACATAATATGTAAGAGGCATAAGTCTCAAAGACAAAAGACCTAAAAACAAAACACTCCCTTTAGTCAAATGGGGATATGGAGCATCAATCAACTCCACCTCCTCAGTGAGGTGTTCATGGAGGCCTTTAATTAACTTAGTACCATGAGAATATGTATTACTTTAATTGTAACACTTTTCTTGTAACTTGAGAGAAAGCATTAAATAAAATAGGAAGATTGACCTGCAAAACATGATCAAACCATTAACTAGAATGTTCTAAGTCTTTGTCGTAGATAGTAGTTGTAGTGAATCCCGAATCCTTGAGCTTTAATCCTTTGGTATTTCATTATTGCTATTTGTTTCAATTAATTTCCCTGCAATTTAGTTTTATTTTCATTCCAAAATTACTTGATTGTCTAGATAATTGAGCTAGCTATGGTGCGGTATTCACACGATCCTCATGGTAACGATCTTTATTTTACTACTTGTACAACCCGTACACTTATAGTCATCAACAAGTACATGCTCATATAATTATATGTTTTAGCCACCCAAGTGTGAGGACCCAAGTGTGTGAAATCCACCCCAAGTGTGTGGACCCAAGTGTGTGAAATCCACCCCAAGTGTGTGGAAATATGTATTTTAGCCACCCAAGTGTGTGGAATTATGTACTTTAGCCACCCAAGTGTGTGGAATCATGTGTTTTAGACACCCAAGTGTGTGGATGTACTAGTTGGAATCTACCTTGGTGTGTGTGGAAAGGCCATTTGCTGGTCAAATGGAATCTGCTTTAGTATAAGCAAAGATTATAAGGGTATACATATAGATTACTATAGATAAAGATAGAAGAGTATAAGTATGTAGTTCTTCAAGTATGAGAAGTTAGATTAATAATTGCTTATCTTGTTGGTAAATGTTTTAAACTATGAGAAAGGTAGTACAACATTTAGAATTTCTTATGTTATCATTATTTGATTGTAATTTGGATTTTATATAGTCATGGAAATGCTTTCTGCAGTTTGATGCAGTTGGAAGTACCACAATTTTTAAGTACTATTTTTTACATGTTGCTTGAATTCATATTGAGAATATTATTCTCACTCATGTGTGGTATTTCTAGAGGACTAGTAGTTGGAGTTGTATCATGTTACTATTTTGATTGAACTAGAGACCTATGATCCAGTAGATGACAACATTAGTCTAGCTTGTACTAGCTTCAGAACCAGACGCTTTATCTCTATAGCTTAGAATATGATGTAATAATACTATGCAGAACTTTAACTATGTCCATCCACGGGGTTTAGGCCTATTATGTTTGTTTAGATGTATATTTTATGCATGTATGAAATAATACAAGGAAATGAAACTTTATAGTCTTTTAAGTAATATCTTTTTCATATTATGCCAATTTATTTATTACGTAAAGGAAATAATTATTATTTAAATGAAAAAAATATAAAAACGAAAAAAATGAAGTCTAGATTTTGATTTAAGGCTTTCTAGATTAAAAAGAATTAGAAAAGACACGTGACATTTTACTAGAAAGAGAATAAGTAGTAGGGTGTTACATTTAGCATCTTCAATTATCTAGTAAAGCAATTTTCATTCTCATTGAAAACAAATTTTAGTGCTTAAATCGAAAATGAATTGGAGGAAAAACCCAAACTATTCTAGGGAAGATGTAAAAATATCAAATTAGAATAAATAAGGAGATTCCTTTGGTACCCTTTATTTTTATAATGGTACCGGTATCTCTAGTAATTAGTGGCTAATATTTAGCCACATGTTCCACTTGTTAAAATATAAATATTGAAATATAAATAAAATAATTATGTTTCAACAAAGTAGGATACATGGTCAAATATTAACCACTAATTGTGAAAGGGTACCGATACCCTCCCAAAAAAGAAAGGTATCGAAGAAACCTCCTTAAAACAAAGCTACTAACTAAATTTACTATTGAAATATTTTTGTCAACCAACACTATATACATCCCGTTAAAAAAGCTTTGAACTTAGGGAGGCTCTTAAGTCTACTCAAATAAACTCAACAAATGAAAACAAGGCAAACAAGCAAAAATAAAAAAATAAAAAAATAAAACAAATGCAAGCAAAGCAAAAAAAAAAAAAAAAACATAAAAAATGCAAATTTTGCACTCTTAAACTTAAACTAGACATTGTCCTCAATGTCAACCAAATAATTCAATGAAGCGCCAGTGGGCAAAAGCAAGATAAACTTATATCAAAACTTAATTCGACACAAATACAATTAATGAATGTGAGAGATACTCTCCTCTGAAGCATGCCATCCTTGTAGAAACATGTACATGTTGTCCTTCTTTTCTCTTTCCAAATTGCAACCTGAATATCGAAGTTAAGTTTGGTGGGTGAGTGAACTTAAAGAAATAAAGAACACAAGAAATAAAGTATCAACAAAAGGAAAATAAAGCTTGGGTTACCTGCCAAGAAGTGCTAATATTAGGTCTTTTGCTTGACCCCTATAGTTCATGGCAGATCAGAGAAGTAGCAATTAGCTCCCTTCACAATAGGCTCTCCAACTAAATAGGGCTTCAATCTTGAACTGTTGAGAATGACTTCCTGACCAGGGTTGAATTTCCTTCTTAATTTGGGCTTTTCATGGCTAGTCTCACAAGGCCATAGAGCCTTAAGGTACTCACACATAGGAGAGTCTTTAATCAAAATGAGATGAATGCAATTTGAAGGGATAATTCTCTTAAGATCATCAATATTGTACCTTTTAATATTACTATGCATTCTAAGTTCCCTAAGCAGTATAGCAGCTTCCTATCACTAAAGCAAGCATTGGTGATGACATGATATGTATGAGCATAGAAATGCGTACATGAGCTCGGGAGGAAGGGGTTTGAGTTTCTACCTTTAGAGCTTCACTCTTATTGAGTAGAGGTGGAGTGTTTACGATTTGTTTTTGCTCCTAAAACTTGAATCCTTGCGAGTAGGGACAACTGGAATCGCTTCTAGTAATTGCACACAAGCTGCCTCTTTAGCATCCTTTTCTTTGATTGTAGCACTAGTTACAAGGAGGCAAGTTGATGTGTTCTTTTCACACATCCATTTTGTGCTCACTTTGTCCTAAGTAAAAGTTAAGTTAGAGTAATTTTATGTCTTTTTAAGTGTTTACATAATAAGTTCCCTTTATTGTCCTTCTGGCTTCATTTTGATGTGATGGAAGTAAAAATTAATGTTTTGGATAGTTTCCATAAAATTCCTTATTTGATTGGATTATGTGCATTTATTGCATATCTTGGTTTTGAAATATAATGCTATGTTTCCCTTAATTGAAATGTTTAGTATTGCCTACTTGAATTTAATTTCTTTTTGAATTTGAATTTAGGCAAGGAAGTTAACAAAGGAAAGAAAAGGAAACCAAATCTGATTCATTTCGGGAAAGAATCTCAATGTTTTTGGATCCTAGAGCAGTAAAGCGAGCGTATTTTGAGCTACAGAGGTCCAAATGATGTGATTTAAGTGGCTATGGAAATATAAGACATGGGGCTACAACTTTCATGTTGAACACTTTGGATAATTCTGCCATATGGTCAAAGACAGAGAAGAACATGTCCTAGCCGTGTTTTGGAGCCTAAAGGCACAACCTGCTTGTGCTTTCAATCTCATCCAACATCCAAGGCAAAATGAAACATGACCTAGTTGTGTAATGTGGCACGACGCTACAAAGAAAAATCTAGTTAATTCCAATTGTGTTTGGATTTGGTTAAGAGGAGTTAAGGATCAAAATGACAACCCTAATCACTCTTGGAACATGGTGGAGCAGTCATTAGATGAATTAAGCACCATCTAAACATAAATTAACTTAAGATCCAGAATTTAACCAAGCTAAACAATCCATCAAAAAGCTTTGATATATTGTTTAGTCTTTGTGATCCTCTTTGAATACAAGATAATAAAGCAATTATCACATAAATATCTAAATCAAATTAAGCAATTCAATTTAGATCAAAATCAAAAGAAGAATAAGAGAAACTTGTATAACAATTAAGTAATATGAACAATCAAAACAAGATCTCCAAATTAAACATCAAGATGGTTAATCCCTTGGATTGATTACAAGAGCCTAGCCTTCCATGGACAGGAAGGAAGAAATGAAGAACAAAAACGAAATTCTAGAGAAAAGAGAGAGGAAGAGGAAAAGAGAACTCTCACAAATACTCAAACTTACTTTAAATTTTATTGATGCAAATACAAGAGAGATTGACCCTATTTATACTAATTCTAGAGGCCAATTTTCAGTTGATAAAAGTTGTCAACAACTGGAATGCAAGATAGCAATTGATGTTTGTCAATAATGGTGGCCTGATGCATGGTTGGTGGGTTGGTGCATGGTTGGTGGCTTCTTCTCACCAACTCTTCTCTGCCTTCTAACTTAACTTGTATGACTGAAACTACGTATTTTAGCTTGAAAGTCTTCATAAGAGTTGTAGTTTTATGTCTCAACTTTCCAATGGCACCTGTTTTAGCTCAAAAGGAGGCCTATAGCCCACAATATGGTCCAATATGTGCACACTGCTCACATTCCAACAACAACAAGCCCACTCTGACTTTCAGGCCTATTTTGGATCATTAGAAGTCCGATCCAGCTCTTGAGTTCTTCATGAAACTTGTAGATCTTTGTCTTAGCTTTCCACAAACACCAAGATCACCTCAAATGGATCACTGAATCCCAAGTTATGGCCTAATCAATGCGGAAAGGTTAAAATGCATCAAAATCCGAGAATTAATCACAATTTGCATTAAAGCCCAATGAGGCCCAATAACATAAAACTCAACTAATATACTAATATTAGGTACAATAAATATCCAATAAAGCCAAGTACAAAGCTAACATAAGTGTCTTAAAATGATTGATCACTTATGTTTCTTCCATTAGAATTGTGTGTGGTTGTTATCTTGATATGTTTAGGTGCACAACTAAATAGTACTTGGTCATAATCTAATGCTAGCATAAGAAACTTGATCGGTAATTGTCTCGTTTTCTTAATTACAAGTAATAATTCATAATTAATCATTGTACCTAAAACCTTAATTAATTGTTGTTGAAATTATAGGGTTTTAGGTAGGGAAGGAGTAAAAGAGAAAATGAATACTAATAAATAATATGAGATTAGATTGATTTGATGTGATGAAAAATACAAAGCACTAACCCCTATTTATACTAATAATTAGGTCAAGTACTAATGTAGTACTACTAGTACAAGCTCAAACCCACTAAGACAATAAGACTCCTAACCGTAATTAAAAAAGGAAACAAGTCAGGGAACATAATGATATTAGGAAACAACTCCTAAGATTGCTTCCTCAATTAGAGGACTAATTGATTCCATAATATACTATAATGATCTTCTAAGGATATGCTAAGATATTCTAAAAATATTATGAAATATTCTAACAATTGTAATAAAGAACACAACCTAAATTAAATAATTCGAGCTTTCTTCAATAATTGAGGAAGTTCAAGAAGTTAATGATTATATGCTTTCATTGGTTCCGAGTCAGGAAAGGACCTACTTGAATTATGATACATGCTTGCAAAACAAATGTAATCATGAAGACCTTTGCACATCTGATTTCTTAACTACTATTACATGTCTAGGTACCAAAACCACAGGCTAAAATTCAAGGTTGGTCTTGCAGTCATGTGGTTCAGAAATATTTATCAATCTTTAGATTTTTGTTATGGAACAAGATTAGTGATCTCAAATTGGGAAATCATGTCATAGATAAAGTTATTTCCAATAAGGAAAATATGATTTCTGGTTGTCAACACCTAATTTTGTCCAGGCTTTTTCTAAAAAATAAAAAATATATAGCCCATAGAGATTTGTTATTGTTTGATATCCATTTGGAGCATTCAAAGTTAAATACTCAAGTAATTTGATTTGATTGGATTCATTGGAGATTTGGGGAATGCATGAATTAAATATTTGCAATTTTATCATGATAATGTGGGACAAAATCAATGGAGATTAATTGGAAAATTTTGAATTTTTGATTTGATTGGGGATTAGGGAGTTCATCTGCTTGGGTTATAAATAACGAAGAATAGAAAAACCCTAAAAGGAGAAGAGCCTTAGAGACACAACCGCAACACCAACACAAAGAAAAAAGATTGGAAAGAAAAACAAGAAGAGAGAGAATACAGGATAAGCGTGAGTTTTTTTTGAGAGAGAACGAAATTTAAAAGAAGAAGAGCATCCACAGTGTTCTTCAAGCCTCTCATCCGCACTTAGCAAAGTTACAATTATCTTTTGTGCTCACTTCTTAGATAGCATTGCAAGTTAGTGCACAACACCACTCACAATTTGTTTTTTTTTTTTTTATTTGTCATCTGTTTACTTATTTCCTACTTTTCGTTTGAACTTTTGTAAATAATTTCATTTTTACCCTCTTATTTTGTTTCCTAACCTTTGGTTAGATCTCTTTTAATGTTTATTTTATGCTTATACTTAGAATTTAATCTTTAAACTATTGTGTCATTTTTTTACCCCTTTCTCTTTATCACTCATTCATAGATGTTCATATTATATGCTATATTAGCATTCCCTTAATGTTAATTTAAAAGCCCAATGATGGAATACTCGAAATTGAGTCATGGTATCGGTAATATTTTGATTATTCCGAAGGTGAGGATGCCTCTCGAGTTTTTGCCATGGGTATTGACAGAACTTTAGATGGCTCCTAATAAAAAATATTTTTCTGTATATTAATTTATCATCATTTCCCTTTCAATTTATAGATGCAAATTTATATCAAATCTTAAAACATTTGAAACTTACTGACGAAGGAAAAATTAGGGGAGGATCGAGTTAACGATCATCTAAACTCTTTCTAATTCTCTTGAGGCAATTACAATTGGGCCTCGCCAAGGGTACTGGCTTGGTCTAATTCCATCAATAATTAAATAAATAAAGTAATTTTTATCCTTAAAAAAATATAAACAAATGTGAACAAAGTAATATGGCCCTAACTTTATAATGATAGTAAATTAAATTTTTATTTGACAAATCATTTTGAAAAATGTCTTCTCTGAAAACCATTTTAACAAACTAATTTTAAAATTTTCCTATTTTTGAATATCACTTTGAAATCCCTTATTCTATATTTTCCTAAAATTTTAAATTTTAAATTTACCACATTCACGCAATATATTGTAGGCTTACATTTGTTCAATCAATAATGACTATTTATCCACTCATTCCCTGTCTTAATCATTTATCATTCATTGATATTATGCCAGACACAATGAGACATTTAAAAATAAAAATGACAACAATTTTTGTTTAAAATAATAAATGACTAATTTAATTAATTGAGCAAGATAACACTAGATTAAATAGGTAACTGTTCCTGGAACGGACGATGTAGGGTGCTAACACGTTCCCTACCCGTAATCAACATCTGAACCTAAACTCTTAAACGCAGACAATTTTCTTAGGTTTCTAATTATACAATTCCATTTGTAATAGAAGAATTGATTGGTGACGACTCCCAAACAATTTTATTTAGTTGTCTCCTCCTATCATGGTGCCCTTCAAGACGGTTGCGACACTCGTGAATTTTGTAAAATTTGCTGAAAATCCATATTTAAGTACCCACCGGTAAAAGTGTCATCGAAAATCCATTTTCGGTGGATATTCTTTCAGAAAAATAAAAATACCGCTAGCAAACATAGAATTTTCCAACAGTCAACCCATAAAAAAAATCAATTGAAAATATAATTTTTTGTAATAGTGTTCAACGAATGAGATAGGATAAAAGTTAATCATTGCTACAATGATCCTATCTGTCAAACACTCGATTAAGAATAACTTTCTATAGAATAAAAATTTCACAAATTACCGGCTAAACATAGCTTAATTTGTATATCACGGTCTTTACAAGGGGTTTATTGTTATGAAGTGAATTTTTCACAATTTCATTTCTCATTCGTCCTTAAGTCTAATAGGACATCCATAGAACAAAAATAATAAAACATAAATTGTATCGTTGGATTGAGAATATGCATCATGTACATCCCATTAATTATAAAATTTCATATTAATCTAATTTTATTTTCTACTCCAGTAATTTATGATAAAATTAACATAAAATATGTTTTTTAAATAAATAAAAATATTTACCGATTCATTATATACTTATTTAAATTTTATGAAATTTGTTGTACAAGATTAGCATGGTAATAATAATATATAATTTAACAATCGGATTTGTTAGAATTATTTTCTATAAATTTAAGAGATTAAAGGATGCAAGTGTACAAATCTCGCACCAATATTAATAGATCCTGTATATTTTATTCATACAACAGCTTCACAAGTATCTATGGAAAAGGCTCCATTTTCCATCATATACATCTCATATAATTATTCTTATTGTTTCTTTAATTTTATTTATGATATATATGTCAACGTCATCCTTGCTCTTGCAGGCAGCATGACTATTCTCTTCTACGAGCTTCACACCCTGAAATTAACGACACCGGAAAAAAAAAGACACAAAATAAAGAAGATAAGTCACTTACGTACGTAAAATAAAAAGCTAGGCTTGAGTAGCCGCAATGAAATTAACTAGAGATGGAGATAGAAGTGGAGTTACGGGGTGTAGTCAATTTGAATTTTTCCAGCATTGGGGTCAGCGATTGCAGAGAAAGCTTCCTGAGAGAGATCAAGGGTTGCTTGGCATCCAGGGGAAGGGCAACGATCCACAATCTTGACGGTAACGCTGCCACCCTTGCATGGCTGAGGGACACCTTGGTTGGTAGGACCTGTGCATGTGATCCTATACATTTTACCACATATTGCTCCGTTGTTCCAGAGTGCGTCGCTTGCAGCTGCGATCATAGTCCCCTGGTCTTGGTACCCATAGCACGCAGATGCTGCAAATTCAAGTGCCAACCACACCGCATGTCATCATCACTCCATGTCTAAATATAACATAAAATAGTTTATAACTTATGTACAAAGCCATCCTTCGGGGTATACACCAGAAAAAATAAAAAAATCATCCTTCGGTTTTCTGATGACGAATGGAATCTGGGGCAGCCTGGGGTGTATTTAGTCGTCATATATATGATTAATTTGTAAGTGACTGTGGAAGTGTAATTGTGATCCGCATCAATGGCATAACACGATCGGAATGGCAACCAAATTGCAACCGTGATTTAAAATCTTAAATAAGATATAGGAGTGGAAGACATCTTTCCTTTTTTTAATTATGGTCATTTTTGGATAAATAATTTAAATAAATATTTATTTAAATAAAAATTGTAAATAAGCTAATATAAAATAAGTTTTATTAAATGTGATATAAAATAAGCTAATATTTGCCATGACTCAAACAATGATGTTCTTGATACATGCCTTGAATTCTGGGTCATGCATGCATTTGTAACATTATTACGAGACATGTCAAGAGTTGAACATTAACATGCAGTGGCATATCTAAGTGTAGAGGTGAGGCGGTAGCCTAAGTCAAAAAATTAGGTATGTACAGTATATATAATTCTTTACATGGGCACCCTATAAGGTTAAATACGTCTTATTTTCTAAATTTTTACTGTATAGCACCTCTATCTAATTTTTTTAAATTCTGCCCAAGAACATTAGCTCCTCAAAATTTTAGAAGTTCTAAATTCAGATTTCCATGACAATAATCAGAATAGGATTTATGGAAGGTGATGGCCGGTTATCCTTCATCCATGTGCAACACAGAATGTAATGATCAACTGCAAAAGTGTAAGGTTTTCGTATTGGAATAGATGTGGAATTTTGGCTAGTTTATTAAGTGTTGGGTCTACTTATAAACTTCCTCACAAGGTCGCCAATACACATGATATAAAGATCAAGAAAAGCAAATCTAAAAGATCAGTCGAAACTAATAGCTACGCATGCAGAAAAAAAAAAAAAAGATGTGCTACTCACGAACGTAAACTGTGTAATAAGTGGCAGTTCCGGAAATGGCAGATGACCCTGATACAAGACTTATGATGACAAGTCCCAAGACAAGCACTGCACTCATTTTGATTGCCATGTCACTGGAATATATATGTAGAGAAACTACACTTTGATTATTTAGTGAATGTTTTCTGTATCAAAATTGTGTGGGATCAATGCCCTTTTATAGTGAAAGTTTAGCACATAATATCAGTCCTTATTTTTCCAAACAGGTGACAATCTCCACACGTTTCTACCCAGCAGCCTGACTCTCTAGAATTAGACTTGTCTTAATTATAGCCATATATTTCTCCAGTTAGAAAAATAGCGTTCACAAAATTTGTGGACTTGACTCTACGTTTTCTAATTGACATAAAGTCAAATAATATATATCTCTTTGCTAGCTTAAAAGTAAAGAACTTTGAAATTGTAAGTGTTTAAGGATGTTGGCATTGTGATTATGGAGGTATCCTCCCCAACTTCATTATTTGGGTTCGAATTTTGGGCTAACATCTAGAAGAATTATTTCTCTTAAATGTATCAAGTCGATGTGAAAAGTGTGTTTTTAAGATTGACTGAAGAATGACTTAGCTCAATTAACATAAAATTTAGCCCAAAAATATCCTTACCGTACAGTAAAAAAAAAATAACAATTAGTGATCTTACCTTAATTATAGTATCTGTTTGCATGACAATATAGTGCAGTTTAACTAACTTATATCGACCTAGGCCATTGCAACTCTTTAATTTAATTATCGGTAATATAATTTGTATGTTAAAATTTATACCTCTTTTAAAAGGGAATTGCTTTATGTGTAAAATTTACAGACATGTGGAAATTGGGATTGGCCCCAGAGTTTATGATTGGAAATGTGATTATGTAGGAGATTTGATTCTCCATCTGGTTACATAACCATATTTACTCAGGAGCTTGCAATTCTAATGTAACAAAATTAAAAATTTATACACATGTAAATTTTAAAAACAATAGTAGTCTTTATATTAAAATTAAAATGAAAAAATTATATAAAAATTTTAATTCGCAAATAATACTTTTTTTTAATTATATCAAAAGATAAAAAACTGCAATAGTGCCGATACAATAGAGAGAATTTCGAATTATCCGTGACAAAATTTAGTTTGATTTCCTGCAGCGTGCAAGGATGGACACCTGATATATATCTCACTTTCAACTTTGTGTCACGACGTGCACATTTCAAAATGAAAAAGACAATTTGGAACTAGTGATTTTGGACTCATCCTTTATTTTTTAATTAAATTCAGTTTGTTCCCGTGTGGTTTGGGGCGATATTATTTTGTCAAGATGTTATTTCAACTTTATTACTTTACTCCCACTTGGTTTGTTTTGTAATCACTTCGCTCTTCTCTAATTTCATTACCAACATATTTGCTAGCTCTTTGTATCTTTTTTTTGGCTATATCAACTAAGAAAGTGATTATTTATATTGTAATCCCTTAAACCAGCTAGTTTACAATCAAGACACGTACAATTTGTACACACCAAAAAATCAAGACATATTAATATGCCACAATTTGTTTAAGGTTCTTAATTTTCAGCATAGCAGAAAATTATTTCCAGGAGAATAAAAGAATCTTTAATAAATAATTATAAGTTTTATTAGTAAAAGTTATGAATTTGTAGTCTTAGTTAACCGAACAAAATCTCGAGAGAGCTAAACGCAACTAACACTAATCACATGGGACAAAGTGATAAAGTCAAAATCACATAATGAGAAAGTGATATTATCCTAAATCATATGGAAGCAAACTAAATTTGACCATTTTTATTATATTTTAGATTCTTCCAAGTTTGGTAGCCGCCAATTGCTAGCAGTCATAACTCGTTAGCATTTCCATTCCATGCCATAATTTAAAGTTAGCATTCCTGCCATAATTTACACGGCCCAATTATTTTTTATTGTATGATAAGAAGTATTTATACGTCATTTTGTGTGTCAAAAGATAAACATTGGGTGTAGTGGTAAGTGAACTACACTCCCAAGGTAAGGACAAAAGTTCAAACTTTGGTTTAGACGTTTGTTGGAAATGTCTCTTAGTCGTAACCGTGTTTAAGGGAGATTAGTCTCAAACCTGTGAAGGTACATTGGAAAACCAAAAGAAAATGTGCATCTTCATATCATGAACCTATATATTAGAAAAATAAAAAATAACTATCTTCTATTGGATATTTCATTTCTTCACGAAATAAAAGTTCAAATAATGGAAGCAAAATACTGACCGAAATTCATTGAACATGGGTCAATATATTTTTAATAGTGGAAAGGCAATGAAAATTATTTTAGAAAATTTCATGCAGATAAAGAAAGTTTTGTATTATATCACTATATCCGCATCATATTTCATCATCAATTGAAAAGGTAAAATAGAATACCTTGAATATAGGTCTCTATAGAAATTTTATACTTGATCAACCAGGACATGATTAAAATATGCTTTTCTATTTACTCTTGTATAGAGTTCTTCTACTTGAGCTTATTTATTTTTCATCCCCACTTGCTGTGAGTTAAACTTAAGTGTTATTAAAAACACCTTTATCAATTTGTTGATAAACCTGAAGAGGTTGTGTATAAAAAAATACTTGGTGATTAGAACTTGAAGAGGTTTCAGAATACTTATTGTAGCATGAAGAGGCATTGAGAAGAATACTTGTAAACTTTGAAAGTTTAATGGAAATTCTTTCAAGTAGAAGGGACTGGACGTAGCTTTCGAGTTGTGAGAGTGAAATAGTATAAATATATGGTGTAAGCTTTTCTTCCCTCCCCTTGTGTTATATTTCTTATTTACTAACATCTGGGGATTGCTATTGTCATTCTTAACTAATCTTTTCTGAAACAGATAAAGTTTTCAACTTACGTCCAACTTTTTCAGAAAAACTCTCTTTGCGTCCAACGGACTATAAAGAGTTTGCATTTCGTTCATTCTCATTTACAATTCAGCAAAGTTTTCATTCAAAGAATTGTTTTAAGAAAAGTTATCCAAAATAGTTAAGAAACACAATTCAACCCCCTTTCTTGTGGTTCACTTAGTTATTTCAATTGGTAGCCGAGCTCAGCCTTTTGGGTTGAGTATCTAATAGTGCAGAGGAAAAGATCCAACACAACCACAAGTGGAAAACGAAAGACAAGTAGTGAATAAACCATCTCTATTCAACGAAAACGACTATGACTATTGGAAGAAAAGGATGATAGCATTCTTTAATGCACAAAACATGGACATTTGGGACTTAATCCAAAATGGCTATCAAGTTTTCACAAACGCAGAAAAACAAGAACTCCCTTGACCACAATCGACGGAGGGACAACGAATAAGGCACTAGCTAAACTCAAAAGCCAAACATTTTCTCATGTGTGCTATCACCAAGTCTAAGCATGACAAAGTCCAACACTGTGAAACAACTATGGAGATTTGGGACACTCTTGCCTTGGCCCACGAAGGTTCCACTCAGGTCAAGGAATAAAAAATTAGCATGCTGGTTCACCAGTATGAGCTCTTCAAAATAGGAAAGCATAAGAACATTGATCAAATGTTTGGATGATTCCAAAAATCATCAACAATCTGTGATCATTGGAAAAAACTGATGATAATCAAGATCATATTAGAAAAATATTAAGAAGTCTTTCCAATCAGTGGAGGCCCAAAGTCACAGCTATACAAGAAGCAAAAAATCTTGCTTCCCTCTCTATGGAGGAACTCCTTAGTTCTCTAAAAGTTTATGAACTTGAACTACAATAAGAGGACAATTTAAGAAAAGGCAAATCTATTGCCTTAAAAGCCCACAAAAGAAGTGTGTCCAAGACACTCAAGGTTGAAGAATCTTCAGATGAAGCTGAATCATCTTGAGAAGATGTCTATGAAGATGACAAATTTTCTTTCATCTCTAGAAAGATACAATCAATGTGGAAGAAGAAAGGAGGAATGAGAAGAAGACACTTTGGATGAAAAGCTTCAAAGGACAAAACTGAAATGAAGGATAAAAATCCCATCATTTGCTACCAGTGTAAGAAACCAGGACACATCAAAGCTGAATGTCCTTCTCTGAGCAAGGATAAGGAGAAAAAGAGATTCTTCTCCAAGAAGAAAAGAGGATTGATGTCTACTTGGGAAGATCTTGACCTATCATCAACTGAGGATGAAGAAGAAACAGAAGAAAAAGCAAACATATGCTTCATGACAAACACATCCTCTGATGAGGAAGAAGATGAGGTAACTGATTCTAACTTTAATCTTCAAGAAGCTTTCGATGAACTATTAAATAATTCTTCCATTTTGTCTGTTGAATACAAATATCTTAAAAGAAAATTTTCAAAACTATCAAAGGAGTTTGAAAAAGTGTTTTAAGATAAACAAGAACTTCAAAAATTGTGTGATTAACTAGAAATAGAAATTATTCTCCTAAAAACATCCTCTGAGACCAACACATCTGTTGAAGTTAAGAAACTTCGAACAAAAGTAATGGAACTTACTGAGGATCTCAGTAAATTTGTAGGTAGCACTAAAAAGTTAAACACATTGCTAAATACTCCAGAAATCCTCATAATAAATATGGACTAGAGTATCAATCTACTAAAAAAGTAGTTTTCAAAAACCATCTACTTTTGAAAATCCTAAACCTTTTTGTAATAACTGAAAAAAGAAAGGACATATAGCGTCCAAATGCTTTTACAAAAAGAAATTAAGGTATAATGAAGCCTCAAGAGTTAACCTGAAAGGACCCAAGAAGATTTGGGTACCTAAAGATATGATAATTCCTTTTGCAGATGTGCTTAGCAACAGGAAGAAGACACCTATAATGGTTACCTGGACAGTGGCTGCTCACGTCACATGACGGGAGAAAGGTCTATATTCCAAGAACTCAAACATAGACTAGGTGGCTGTGTCACCTTTGAAGGAAACCATAAGGGTAAGATTGTAGGGATTGATAAGATTGGTAAGCACATTTTTCCTTAAATTGATAATGTGATTCTCATTGAAGGTTTAAAACACAATCTACTTAGCATAAGTCAATTATGTGACAATGGATCTGACGTTTCCTTCAACAAAGGAGAATGTATAGTCAGAAACCCTGATGGACCCATACTCTTTACTGTCAAAAGGAAAAATAATCTTTATAAGATTGATTTGGGTGACCTTACAGAACAGAATGTATCTTGCCTAATGTCCATAAAAGGAAAACAATGGACGAAGAATGGTAATAAATGTTTCCGTTGGACGAAGAAGCTTATGAAGACTGCTCCAAATACTTTCACCTATAAATACAAATGTCTTCGAAGAAGAAAATGTATATAACAATCTATGTGATCAAAAGTCTAAAAGAATCAAAGCTTTCATTCTTCTTAGTACTCTTACTCTTATAAAGAGTTTAAGTCTTGAGATTTACTTTCTATCCTCACCTGTAGTGAGTTTAAAACTCAAGCACTTCTACGTCTTCTTTTATTCAACTTGGTGTGTTAGCCTGAAGAGGCTGTGTATATAAGAATATTTGGATCGTAGAACCTGAAGAGGTTGAGAATACTTGTATACCTAAAGAGGTGGACAATACTTGTAATCTTTGTATAAGATTAGTAGAAAATCCTTCTGGTTGAAGGGACTGGACGTAGCTCTTGGTTTTTAAGAGTGAACCAGGATAAACATCTGGTGTAAGCTTTTCTTCCCTCCTCTTGTATTTTATTTATTCACTAACCTCTTGGGATTGCCATTGTTTTCTTAACTAAAGTTTTGAGATAAAACTTAGAACCTTTTCTTTACGATTAATGTTATTAATTACAAAATTGCTTTAGCGTCCAATTGGACTAAAAAGTTTTTCTTTGTCCATTGCTTTTTTGCTTCTTAACGAAAAGTTTTCAAAAAGGTTAAGAAACACAATTCAACCCCCCTTCTTGTGTTTCACTTATTTACTTCAATTGGTATCAGAGCTCAGCCTCTTGGGTTGAGCATCTAACAGTGCAGAGGAAAAGATCTAGTACTACCTCAAATGGAGAACGAAGGACAAGCGGTCAACAGACCTCCTCTATTCAATGGAAATGATTATGATTACTAGAAGAAGAGGATGATTGCATTCTTTGATGCACAAAATATGGACATTTGGGACCTAGTCCAAAATGGCTATCAAATACCCACCAATGTAGAAGGACTAGATCTTCCCCGACCACAATGGACGGAAGGACAACGAACGAGACATCATTTAAACTTAAAAGCCAAACACTACCTTATGTGTGCCATTACCAGATCAGAACATGATAAAGTTCATAGTTGTGAAACAGCTAAAAAGATATGGGATACTCTAGCTTTGGCACATGAAGGTTCCTCTCAGGTCAAAGAATCAAAGATAAGCATGTTAGTTCACCAGTATGAACTCTTCAAAATGGGGGAACATGAAAGTATTGATCAAATGTTTGGATGATTCCAAACAATAATCAATAGGTTCTTGGGAACGATATATGATAATCAAGATCATATTAGAAAAATTCTTAGAAGTCTCTCCAGACATTGGAAACCCAAGGTCACTGCCATACAAGAAGCAAAGAACTTAGCTTCTCTTACCATGGAGGAACTCCTAGGTTCTTTCAAAGTTTATGAACTTGAGCTCCGAGAAGAGGAAAGCTCAAGAAAAGGGAAATCAATTGCTCTTAAAGTTCACAAAGGAAGTGCATCCAAAGCACTTAAAGCTGGAGAATCTTCAGATGAAACTGAATCATCTGGAGAAGATGCCTCAAACAACGACGAATTACCATTCATCTCCAGAAAAATACAAGCAATGTGGAAAAAGAAAGGAGGCATGCGGAGAAAACACTTCGGACGCAGACTTCAAAAGGATATGACTGAGACAAAAGATAAGAGTCCAATCATATGTTATGAGTGCAAGAAGCCTGGACACATCAAAGATGAGTGCCCTTCTCTAAACAAGGAGAAGGAGAAAAAGAGATTCTTCTCAAAGAAGAAAAGATGATTAATGGCCACTTGGGAAGACCTTGACCTCTCATTTACTGATTATGAAGAAGAAGCAGAAGAAGAAGCTAACCTATGCCTCATAGGAAGCACATCCTCTGAAGAAGAAGAAGATGAGGTAACAAACTTTGAACTTAATCTTTAAGAAGCTTTTAATGAATTGCTAAACAACTCATCTATCTTAGCCATTGAATACAAATCACTCAAAAGAAAATTTTCAAAGTTATTCAAGGATTATGAAAAAACGTTTTCAGAAAAACAAGAGCTTGAAATCGTTTGTGAAAAACTAAACACTGAAAACACTCTTTTAAAAACATCCTCTGAGTCCAATCTAATTGATGAAGTTAATAAACTTCAATCAGAGATAAAGGAACTAACTGAGGATCTCAGTAAATTTATGGGCACTCCAAAAAGCTAAACACTCTATTAAAATACTCCAGAGACCCTCGTGATAAATCTGGGTTGGGGTATCAAAACACAGAGAAAATATTTTTCAAGAAAGAACCCATTCCTACTAAATCAGTTGGAAATTTTCATAAAAAGGATAATCACTTTACTTCAAAGTATTTATGCAATAAAAGATCAAGACATTATGGATCTCCAAAAACTAACCTGAAAGGACCCAAAAAGATATGGGTACCTAAGGATATGATAATTCCTCTTGCAGATGTGCTTAGCAACAAGAAAAAGACACTTGTCATGGTACCTGGACAGTGGTTGCTCACGGCACATGACGGGAGAAAAGTATATGTTCCAAGACCTCAAACTTAAAGCCGGTGGCTCTGTCACCTTTGGTGGAAACCAGAACGGTAAAATAGTTGGAATAGGTAAGATCAGTAAGCATCATTTTCCCTCTATTGATAATGTACTTCTGGTTGAAGGGTTGAAACATAATCTGCTTAGTATAAGCCGATTATGTGATAGTGGATCAAATGTTTCATTCAGCCCTGAAGAATGTATAGTTAAAAACTCTGACGGATCCATACTCTTCACTGCCAAAAGGCAAAACAATCTATATAAGATTGATTTAGAAGATCTCTCAGATCAAAATGTATCATGTCTAGTATCCATAAAAGGAGAACAATGGATATGGCACAAGAAGCTTGGTCATGCAAGCTTGAGGTTAATCTCAAAGCTAAATAAGCATAACCTCGTAAGAAGACTACCAAAACTTGTATACAAATCGGATGTTTTATGCGAAGCATGTCAAAAGGGAAAACAAATAAAAAATTCTTTTGAGTCCAAAAATGTTATTTCCACCTCGATACCACTAGAACTGCTACATCTTGATCTATTTGGTCCAACGAGAACTGTCTCATTGAATGGGAAGAAATATGGACTTGTCATAGTAGATGACTATACTAGATGGACATGGGTTATGTTCCTAGCTCACAAGGATGAGTCCTTTAGAGTCTTTTCTATATTCTGTAAAAGAATTCAAAATGAAAAAGGCATGTGTATCAACTCAATCCGAAGTGATCATGGAGGAGAATTTGAGAATGAGAACTTTCAATTATTCTGTGAAGAAAGTGGTATCCTTCACAACTTCTCTGCCCCAAGAACACCACAGCAAAATGGTGTGGTAGAAAGAAAAAATAGATCTCTTCAAGAGATGGCTAGAACAATGCTCAATGACAACTCAACCTCCAAACACTTCTGGGCTGAAGCTGTTAGTGCTGCATGTTATATTCAAAACAGAATATATATTAGACCCTTATTAAATAAGACTCCTTATGAATTGTGAAAAGGACAAAAACCCAACATTTCTTATTTTCACTCTTTTGGATGTCAATGCTTTATTTTAAATACGAAATATTCTTTTGGAAAGTTTGATGCTAAAGTTGACTGTGGTATCTTCTTAGGATACTCTGAAACTTCAAAAGCAAATAGAGTGTACAACTCTCGTTATTTGACTGTTGAAGAATCTATCCATGTTAAATTTAATGACAAACAGCCTGATAAAAATTTATCAGAGCTAGATGAGTCTTTTGCATAATTAAACCTCAATGACAAAGGAGAAGGAACATCATCAACAAACAAAGAAGCTCTGAATGATGATAGAAGAGGAGAAAACACAACAAGAAATGAAGTTCAAAGAAATTGGCACTTCAAAACATATCATCCGGAAGACTAAATCATTGGAAATCCAGAAGATAAAGTGCGTACAAGATCTACCTTTAAAGAATACTCCGATATAGCATTCATTCAGAAATGGAACCAAAGAAAATTGAAGAAGCTCTTTTGGACGAATGATGGATATTAGCTATGTAAGAAGAGTTAAATCAATTTACAAGAAACGACGTTTGGACGCTGGTTCAAAAGCCTAAAGACAAGACCAACATTGGCACAAAATGGGTATTCAGAAATAAATTGGACGAAGATGGTAAAGTTGTGAGAAATAAAACAAGGTTAGTTGCTCAAGGGTACTCGCAACAAGAAGGTATTGATTTTACTGAAACTTTTGCTCCTGTAGCTAGACTAGAAGCCATATGCATCTTACTTTCATTTGCTGCTCATCACAGAATGAGACTTTATCAAATGGATGTAAAGAGTGCTTTTCTAAATGGCATAATCAATGAAGAGGTTTATGTCAAGCAACTACCTGGTTTCGAGGATCAAAACCAACCAGAGCACGTTTTCAAACTGAAAAAGACTCTGTATGGACTAAAACAAGCTCCTTGAGCATGGTATGAAAGATTAAGCACTTTTCTAATGGAAAATGGATTTTCTAGCAAAAAAGTTGATACTACTCTCTTTCGTAAAGACAAAAACTCACATTTTATCATAGTCCAAATCTACGAAGATGATATTGTCTTTGGAGCTACTGATGAATCTCTTTGCAAGGATTTTTCCAAGTTGATGCAGAAGGAGTTCGAAATAAGTTTAATGGGAGAACGAAAATTCTTCCTAGGCTTACAAGTAAAGCAAACATTGGACGGAATCTACATTCATCAAACAAAATACGCAAATGAACTCTTGAAAAAGTTCAAATTGGACGATTGCAAAACTATGAGCACACCCATGCATCCATCGTCCACACTAAGATTGGATGATAAAGATCAAAAGGTGGACGAAAAGGTATACAGAGGTATGATTCGATCACTCTTTTATCTCACTGCGTCCAGACCAGATATAATGTTTAATGTGTGTCTCTGTGCACGTTTTCAATCTGAATCCTAGAGAGTCACATCTAATTGCGGTTAAAAGAATATTTAGATACTTGAAAGGGACTACTAATCTGGATTTGTTATTTAAGAAATCTCATGAGTACAGATTAGTTGGTTTTTGTGATGCTGACTATGCTGGAGATAGAATTGAAAGATAAAGTACCAGTGGAGGATGCCACTTCATTAGAGGAAACCTAGTATCATGGTCCAACAACAGACAAAGCACGATTGCTCTTTCAACAGCCGAAGCTGAATATATCTCTCCGTCCAGTTGCTGTTCTCAATTACTTTGGATCAAACATCAATTGGAAGATTACAACATCTTTGAAAGTAAGATTCCTTTACTCTGTGATAATACTGCTGCAATTAACTTATCAAAGAATCCCATCTTACATTCAAGAGCAAAACACATTGAAATTAAACATCACTTTATAAGTGATTATATCCAAAAAGGTGTTTGATATTCCATTTGTGGACACAGATCATCAATGGGCTGATATCTTTACAAAGCCCGTCTCTGAGGAAAGATTTAATTTTATTAGAAAGCATTTAAGTATGCATTTTGTAAAGAATTGACATCTTTTGCGTCCATTGATACTCTGCGTCCAACATGGTTTGTACTTGTTAATATATGTGGTGACTTTTCTGATAAGTTGATATTTCTGTTGCATTTAATTTAACATTCTTTCTGTCTCATTTGAATCTTTTCAAATTTCCCACGCTGAGTCAGTTTACGAAAGGTCACAGAAGTTACTTTTTACTGCGGACGTGACAGTTACTTTTAATACACATTTATTGTGATATTTGAAAAACGATTCACTTTATCTTTCCAGAAACCTTTCAGTATAAGCTTTGCTCTCTTATAAATATCTCATCTCTTTTCAAGATCAAATTTTTATGCTTTCAAGTGTTTGAGAAATCTTTTGCTGGAAAACCTTCAACAATTTTCCTTTCTTCTCAAAATCTCAAAATCCCTTCACAATATTTCTAAGAGATGGCCGGAGGAAAGAAAACCCTATTGAACGAAGCTGAGGTAGCTGTGGAATACCTGTTCCAGTCATCCATTCTAGCTGAGTATGGAATAGATATTGCTGAACATCTACAAGGAGCAAGGTGGGAATACTACTTCAAAAAAGCAGTTGAAGTTTACCCCAAGCTTATCTGTAAGTTCTGGCAAAGCGCTGTAGTTTCTGAAACAGTTGTTGTTAGGAAGGTATTGGGGAAGGAAGTAATAGTGTTAGAAGTCAAGATTTCAAACGCGACTCAGTGCTGGCTAGAAGGAGCCAAGCATACTAAAGATTGGACAAGGGACATTGGGGGAGTTGACAGCGTGTTCGAAATCCTCTTAAAAGACCCAAACCAAGGAAGCAAGAAGAAAATAATCGCCTCACAAATGCATGAGAAGACCAGAGTTCTTCACTAGCTGCTGAATAAGGTGATACTCCACAAAGCTGGGTCCAAGGATTCAGTCTCTAGCATACATGCATTCTACTTGTGTCACTTAATGTTGTGCCAGCAGATCAACCTCCCTCACATTCTTTTTAAACACTTCAATAAGAGTGTTCAAGGAAAGGGAAAGAAAACCACCATTTCTGACGGCGTGATTCTAACAAAGATCTTCAGAGATCAAGGGATTTTCAGTGAGTTTGGTGCTCTTAGCAGTGAAGAAAAGTCAAAGACTTTTGGACGAACCCAACTGCAACAGGTTTTTAGACAGAGTAATCTGATGTGGATGAAATTTATTCTGTGCTGAGTTGTGGATGGAAAGAAAGTCCAAAGCCCCTGGTCATTGTCGTTGAGCCCTCACAGAAAGAAAAGGCCCCGTCCACTCAAGCTCCTCCAAAAAGAAGGCTGATAATGGACGATGACTCTGAAGATGACCAACCCATCACCAAACGAATGAAGTTTGCATCCAAGATGACTATTCCAAAGGGAACTCAGACGAAGCTACCCATCAAAAGAAAACCAGCTGCCAAAGCTACGTCCACTCCTGAGGAACCCTTTTCTGCTCCTCTCCCCTCACCACCTTTACCCTCATCTCAACCTGAACCTCAAATACCTTCACCTTACTCTCAATTACCCTCCTCTCCATCAAACATTGATCTCTCCTTACAAACACAAGTCATACCACTTAAATCTTCTTCATCTTCACCTTCAAAACACTTCACCTCAACCATCCCTATCCCAAATTTCTTCTTTGTAAGAGTCACCCCCCATATTATTCCCCCTGGAATCAAAGGACTCTTCACTCTCGTTAACAGCAAGAAGGTCCAGATGCTTTGATAGGATCAGCACAAGGGTCCATATCTTCCCAAGCCAACTTACCTTCAGACCTGTAACCTTGGAAGAAATGGATCAGTTTGCAAGTCATTATGACACAATTTTTGTAAGTGTCATTAAAGGGAGTCTTCTGTTGAAGAATTTGCGATACGTGCCCCTATCCATACGTATCACTCTTACAACTGCCATCAAGATTTTGCCTGACAAAATATGTCTAAGACTGCCAATGGTCGATTTGAACAAGAACAAGGATTTGAAGAAGTACAGAAGTCAAGCCAAGATGCCATGCCAACACCGTTCTACTTCAAACCTACCTTTGGCCTTCAAAAATCACCTGAGGTAGACTTAGGATTCTTATGGCAAATCTTAAAGAAAGGAGAGGTAGAGGAGAAGGATGCAAAGATCTTCTGGGAAAAGCACATTTGGGATTGTGAACAACAAGCTTCCACTTTAGGGCTAAGTGATGAAGAGAAAGAAGAGATAGTTACTGTGCCAGGACAAAGCTTCAAATGCTTTCGTTCAATCTACATGATGGACGATATCCTCGGATTACCGCTAAGAACGCCTGAGTCCACAATCTTTTTATCTCAGAGCTACGTCTCAAGATCTCCTCCTGACAACTTAGGAAAACCATATCCTTGGGATACAATTTTCGGATATCAAAGATATCCAATCCCTTGGAATTTGGACTTAATGTTGTCTGAAGACGAAGTGGACTCAGTTGAAGTGCTTATGGCAGCAGAAGACCCAGCATCCACAGTCTCTATTGTTGCTCCTATTTCGGTTTCTCCTCCTGCGCCATCAACTGAGTTAATGATTAGGGAGACCTCTGCTGAACGCCTTCCCACTGTTAACACACAATCTCAAGTGCCCTCTGAAATTCAAGCATACATGACCACTCAAATGGATCATCTGTTCAAGAGAGTTGAAGACCTTCTTAAGTCTCTCTTTCAACAAGGGTCTCCTCCTCCTCCTTCCTAGTCTTAAAATTTCTTTTAAAAAAAAAATTTTCTCTCAAATTTTTTTTTGACAATGATGTTTTTTTTTTCTCACTTTTTGTCTGATGACAAAGGGGGAGAAAATTGGAAAATTCTTGATTGATTCAATTGTTCATTTATTCTGATTCAATTGTTCATATATTTGTTAATACCCTTGATAAAATAATATGAGCATATCTGAGAATCTATTTGTATGTTGTCTAAAATTTGTTCACTATGAGTTATTTCAATTGTTCATACTTATTCTGATGCATTCTCTGCTAATCTAAACTTGATTATATTCTTGCTCTAATGCTTGTTTTGTTTTGGTAAAGGATGTGCTTACTCTGCTCTAACAGTAGCATTTTCCCATCATTTAAGTATTTTTCTCTAAATAAACTTTTGCTCAAAACTAAGCGTTGTGGTAGCACACTTACTCACTCTAAGCTAAACCCTGTTGTATCTTTTTGCGTCCATTCTGTTTTATTTATGCACGTTCTTAGGGGGAGTGTTCTCTCGAGTAAAAAGATATGTATTCAATCAAAATTTAAAAAGTTTTGTCATCATCAAAAAGGGGGAGATTGTTGGAACCAAAGAACCTTGTGAAATTAAGTGTGGAACCAATATATTTAAAGAATTATTACCCCATAAAGTTTTGAAGATAACAAAAGTTTTAATTTAGATTGAATAAGTAAAAGACTCACGTAACTTGTTTTTGAACTATTTCAAAAGAAGAAAACAAAGTGTTAACAAACAGTTACTTGTATGTGCATCCATTATTTGAGCTAAAGAAAACTAAGTATTCGTCCAATACCTTTTGAATTGTTTCACATGTTTTATTATATTGGATCGTCCAATGATTTGCTTACTAAGCTCAGGTTCAAAATATTTGTCCAAAGCCAAAATTCAAATGTGATGAAACTGTTGATCATTAAATGCTGAGAAGGACTCTGACAACGTATACTACAAAAGAAGTCAACTGAGCCGCTTAAGCTGACATCACTAACAACTACAAGGATTTGTGAATAAGGAACTTTCTGCACGCTCAGATAAGTCAGGACTAAGCTATCATTTTCTTAGACATTCCTGATAATCAAAGTGTCTTTTCAGAAGAAGATCCATACGTTATCATCTTATGCATTTAATACTGCTCAGAACGGTAATAAATGTTTCCGTTGGACGAAGAAGCTTATGAAGACTGCTCCAAATACTTTCACCTATAAATACAAATGTCTTCGAAGAAGAAAATGTATATAACAATCTGTGTGATCAAAAGTCTAAAAGAATCAAAGCTTTCATTCTTCTTAGTACTCTTACTCTTGTAAAGAGTTTAAATCTTGAGATTTATTTTCTATCCTCACCTGTAGTGAGTTTAAAACTCAAGCACTTCTATGTCTTCTTTTATTCAACTTGGTGTGTTAGCCTGAAGAGGCTGTGTATAAAAGAATACTTAGATCGTAGAACTTGAAGAGGTTGAGAATACTTGTATACCTGAAGAAGTGGACAATACTTGTAATCTTTGTATAAGATTAGTAGAAAATCCTTCTGGTTGAAGGGACTGGACGTAACTTTTGGTTTGTGAGAGTGAACCAAGATAAACATCTGGTGCAAGCTTTTCTTCCCTCCTCTTGTGTTTTATTTATTCACTAACCTCTGGGGATTGCCATTGTTTTCTTAACTAAAGTTTTGAGATAAAACTTAGAACCTTTTCATTACAGTTAATGTTATTAATTACAAAATTGCTTTAGCGTCCAATTGGACTAAAAAGTTTTTCTTTGTCCATTGCTTTTTTGCTTCTTAACGAAAAGTTTTCCAAAAAGGTTAAGAAACACAATTCAACCCCCTTCTTGTGTTTCACTTGTTTACTTCAGTATTCTTCACAACTTCTCTGCCCCGAGAACACCATAGTAAAATGGTGTGGTAAAGAGGAAAAATCGGTCTCTCCAAGAGATGACAAAAACAATGCTTAATGACAACTCAATCTTTAGACACTTTTGGGCTAAAGCTGTTAACACACCCTGCTACATTCAAAACAGAATATACATCAAACCTATTCAGAAAAAGACTCCTTATGAATTGTGAAAAGGAAGAAAACCCAACATTCTTTATTTTCATTCATTTGGTTCTGATATCTTCTTAGGATACTCTGAAACTTTAAAGGCATACAGAGTTTACAACTCTCGCTCTTTGACTGTGGAAGAATCTGATATGATCCTAGTCGGATGCATATTGTTTTTACGGATCGTCCTTGAGTTGATTTCTTGTTAAAAAGAATTTAAAGGAGAGATGAACAGTAACGTGAACAGTACGAGAAAACAGTACCGTGAATAGTGTACGAACAAGATGCGTGAATAAAGGCAAAATAGTAAAAAAAATGGAAAAGATGGAAAGAAGAAGAGGGGTGGAAGGAAGAAGACGCCACACTCTTGGGGAGTGATAAGTCAAGCGAAGATTCGCCACAAAGGTAAGGAAACCTTTGATAAGAACCAAGATGGTTCACCCAAGAACCCTAAGAGAACTAAGCTCTCAAAACTCACAAAGGAGTATAATTGTATTCTGAAATTCAAAGTTGACAAATGCAGCAAATACAAACCTATTTATAGGGATTGAGTTGGTGGCTAGGTCTAATTAAAAGGAGGCAGCAAGCTAACACCCTTTTAACCCTAATCCTAACACAAAAGTGGCCCAAGCCCAATTAGAAGGCAACATCTATCCCTAGCTATGCTATGCACTTAGTTAAGCCCAAACAATAGGCCCTTATTACAAAATATCCCAACAAGAAAATAAGAATCAAAACTGAAAAGATTAAAAGGTTCAAATACATAATTAAATAAAATTTCTAAGAAGAAATCCTGCCCCCACATTGGGCCCTTCATCAACTTGGTTCATTTGGACCATCTTGAGTGCTTCTTCTTCTGGAATGGGCTTGAGTGAGAGAAAATGGTTGACTTCTTTATCCAAATTCTCCTTAGCCTTATTAGCTCTTGTCCTTATCATTGGGCTTCCAAGTCCTTGCAGTGCATCTTTGGGCCTTGGGCCCATTGGGCTTCCACTTGAGCTTCCTTGGTCTCCATCATGCCCTCCCCCTTCAAAAGAATTCGTCCTCGAATTTGATCTTTCATCACCTTTCTTTTCGCATGTGCACCCACACCAATCTCCTGGATCAAAAACAACTTGTCTCCTTCCCTTGTTTGCTTTCCTGGCATATTGCTCTATCTTCCTTTCAATTTGAGCCTTGACTTGTTCATGGAGCGTCCTTACATATTCACTTTTTGCATGTCCATCCCTATGAATTAAAGAAAAGACATTAGGTAGAGGCAGTAAATCAAGGGGGCTGAGGGGATTAAAATCATATACAATCTCAATAGGAGAAATGCTAGTAATAGCATGCATAGCCCTATTATAAGCAAATTCAACAAGTGGTAAGCATTTTGAGTTGAAAGAGGCTCTTGGGATAAAGTCCATTTGATGTTCAATCCCTCTTAAGGGTAGTAGTTTGGGAGGGACACTCTTTGGAAAGATATCTTCAAAGTCCTGCAAAAGAGAATCAACTTCACGAGATAGAGGGTTAGAGTTATAATTTAAGCACAAGTCCTTTTGTATACTAATGTACATCTCTTTCTTTGCAAAGCAAGCCCTCTTAATCTCACTTTCCCTAGTTATTAAATATTCAATTTTTTTCTCATTTACAAGTTCTTGGTCCCTATTCTTTGCTTTCCCATTTGATTTTACTTTTAAGTCCTTCTTCTCTTGTTCCCTTCTTAGCTTCAAGGCC
This sequence comes from Styphnolobium japonicum, assembly GCA_023212625.1. Taxonomy (NCBI): domain Eukaryota; kingdom Viridiplantae; phylum Streptophyta; class Magnoliopsida; order Fabales; family Fabaceae; genus Styphnolobium; species Styphnolobium japonicum. The sequence continues at coordinate 26,021,594 of JALBWW010000003.1, forward strand.
ACTTGGTCTTCACAAACCTGTTTAGGAGTAAGGGGTACAAGGGTTACCTTCAAAGAATTATGAACAAAGGAGTACTTGTTAGTGAAACCATCATGAATAGCATGCTTATCAAATTGCCAAGGCCTTCCAAGCAAAATATGGCCAGCCTCCATAGGAACAACATCACACAAAACATCATCATTATACTTACCAATTGACAAACTTACCAACACTTGTTGATTTACTATCAACTCACCGTTCTCACTTAGCCATTGAAGCTTGTATGGTCGGGGGTGAGGAATAGTTTTAAGGTCAAGTTTTCTTACCAAGCGAGTGCTTGCCACATTAGTGCAACTTCCCCCATCAATGATTAATGAGCACACTTTGCCTTGGATGGTACATCTTGTATGGAAGATGTTTTCCCTTTGGTCTTGGTCCCTTGCCACAACTTGGTTACCCAAGAGTCTCCTTATCATTAGCAAATCGCCATCATGAGCATAGGTCTCACATTCTTCTTCTCCTTCACTTGAGGGAGGGGAATTTGGACATGAATCACTAGAGAGGTGTCCTTCTTTTATCACCATTGCCCTTTTGTTTGGGCATTGAGAGGCTATGTGTCCATTCCCCAAGCATTTGAAGCACTTGATGTTCCTACTTTTAGAAGAAGAAGAAGAAGCATTAGTAGAAGGAAAAACACTAGAGTTTTTAGAAATCATACCTCCCTTAGGTTGTGTAGAGGAGTCTTCCTTTGGTTGTTTGTCCTTCCAGGTGGAAGGTTTGAGGTCAGAAGAAGACTTCTTCCATGCACCCTTTCTTTTGAGTTGTTGTTCCACCTTTATGGCTTGGTGGACTAACTCATCAAGCTCTTCATAGTCGTGCAACTCCACAATGTCTCCTATCTCACGGTTTAAACCATGAAGGAAACGTGACATAGTAGCCTCCCTGTCTTCAATAACATTGGCGCTTATCATAGCCACCTCCATCTCTTTGTAGTACTCATCCACACTTCTACTTCCTTGGGTAAGTCTTTGGAGTTTATTGTGTAATTCCCTATGGTACCATGAAGGGACAAACCTCCTCCTCATCAAACTTTTCATCTCCTCCCAAGTATCTACGGGGTACTCCCTATTCCTTTCCCTCTCTTTTTGTACTTGGTTCCACCAAATTAGGACATAGTCGGAAAATTCTAGAGCAGCCACCTTCACCTTCCTTTCTTCATTGTAATGGTGATAGGAAAAGATTTGTTCTACCTTGGTTTCCCATTCTAAGTAGGCATCGGGGTCATTTTTCCCTTGGAAAGAAGGTATTTGGATCTTTACTCCTCCTAGCTCTCCTCCCCTTTTATCACTCCGATGTCTCCTATTCCTCCTTTCATAACTCCTTTCACTCCTCTCATGCCTCCTTCTCCTATCATGGTTCCTCCTAGTCCTCCTTTCCCTACCCGAATCATAGGTATCTTCATCCTTATATGAGACTTCATGTTGAGAGTCTCTCCGCCTTTCATTATCGAGCCTTGTATTAATCTCCACCCTAAACTTCTCAAGTTCTTTAGCTAAGGCTTGCATAAGGTTTGCGGTTCTAGGGGATGGGGGTGTACTTCCTTCACTCATCTTTGCACAAGTAATAAGAATAATTCAAGATTGAAAGGCCCTTACCACTCTTCTCACGTGTATACACTCTTAGATTGATTCCACTCGTGTTTCACACAATTAGGCTTTTGTTTAATGAAAACGCTCTTGCCTTTTACCACTCAAGTTCTCTTTGCAAGTTCTTAAATAAACCCTCTCGCGTTTCAATTATCAAAAGATCTTACAAAAGTAGCGGTCCTCTCAAGAGTAAGCACTCAGAAGTTGAAGAAAGGATGAAACTCTAGACAAAACTCAAAGGAATTTAAAAGACAAGCAAGAAAAGCTAATTAAAAAGAAAGGTAGAACTCAAAAGGAATAAGAATAAAAGAAATGCGCAAGGTATGTAGAATAGCACCGCTTAATGAAGTCCACAAGGCAATCAACTTAATCTTGCTTAAGTGCATGGGCAGTCTTTTTTTTTTTTTTGGGGAATCGATTCCTTTTTTTTTAGAATAGACCTTTTTTTTTTCTGGAATAGACTTTTTTTCTCTTTTTTTATGCTATTTTTCACGCCCTTGTTCTCTTTTTGCACTTAAAAAAATTGGTTCTTGAATTTTGTTTTTGTTCCAATTGTTATGCCCAATTGTGTATTTAAGAGCTTCCTTTCAAATTAAGGTGCTATAAAACATATAACAACAATAGATATAGAATTTGATAAGATCAAAGCTGTAAATATTGCGCAGAAATTTAAAAACAGAAACTAAAAGCAGAAAATAAAAGGACTGGAATTTAAATGACAGAAAATAAATGACAAGAATTAAATGACTGGAAGATAAATGACAAAAAGTAAGAAACAAAAGATAAATGGCAGAAGGTAAAGAACAGAAAGTAAAGAATGTAGCCAAGTCTTAGAAATGGCAGAGATCAATGATGATCAAGGTTGTGTATAATTATGACATTCAAGCAATGGTGCTTAATGTTTGGAAAGCAATAAGAACAAGCACAAAAGACAAGAACTCTATCAACTCTAGGATCCGGGCTCTAGATACCACATGATATGATCCAAGTTGGATACATATTGTTTTTACGGATCGTCCTTGAGTTGATTTCTTGTTTTAAAAAGAATTAAAGATGAAGGATGAATAGTGCAATGGCGTGAACAGTAACTGTACCGTGAACAGTGTCGGTGCCATGAATAGTGCGCGTGAACAGTAAAAACGGAAAAGATGGAAAAAGATAAGGGATGGAAGGAAGAAGACACCACACTCTTGGGGAGTGATAAGTCAAGCGAAGATTCGACACAAAGGTAAGGAAACCTTTGATAAGAACCAAGACGGTTCACTCAAGAACCCTAAGAGAACAAAGCTCGCAAAGGAGTGTAATATTATTCTGAAATTCAAAGTTGACAAATGCAGCAAATACAAACCTATTTATAGGGATTGAGTTGGTGGCTAGGTCTAATTAAAAGGAGGCAGCAAGCTAACACCCTTTTAACCCTAATCCTAACACAAAAGTGGCCCAAGCCCAATTAGAAGGCAACATCTATCCCTAGCTATGCTATGCACTTAGTTAAGCCCAAACAATAGGCCCTTATTACAAAATATCCCAACAATAAAATAAGAATCAAAACTGAAAAGATTAAAAGGTTCAAATACATAATTAAATAAAATTTCTAAGAAGAAATCCTGCCCCCACATTGGGCCCTTCATCAACTTGGTTCATTTAGACCATCTTGAGTGCTTCTTCTTCTGGAATGGGCTTGAGTGAGAGAAAATTGTTGACTTCTTTATCCAAATTCTCCTTAGCCTTATTAGCTCTTGTCCTTGTCATTGGGCTTCCAAGTCCTTGCAGTGCATCTTTGGGCCTTGGGCCCATTGGGCTTCCACTTGAGCTTCCTTGGTCTCTATCAAAAGCTATCCATGTCAAGTTTAACGATGAAAAGCATGATAAAAACTTATCAGAGCTAGATGAGTCTTTTGCAGATTTAAATCTAAACGACAAAGACGAAGGTCCATCAACATCTAGCAAAGAAGCATTGGACGATGAAGAAAAAGATGAAAATGCAACAAACAATGTTCAAAGAAGCTGGCCCTTCAAAACTTATCTTTCAGAAAAGAAATTATTGGTAATCCAAATGATAAAGTGCAAACAAGGTCAATCTTCAAAGAATATTCAAACGTTGCCTTCATATCAGAATTGGTTTTGTGAATAAAGTGGTATTCTTCACAACTTCTCTGCCTCGAGAACACCACAGTAAAATGGTATGGTAAAGACGAAAAATCGGTCTCTCCAAGAGATGACAAAAACAATGCTTAATGACAACTCAATCTTTAGACACTTTTGGGCTGAAGCTGTTAACATACCCTGCTACATTCAAAACAGAATATACATCAGACCTATTCTGAAAAAGACTCCTTATAAATTGTGGAAAGGACGAAAACCCAACATTCCTTATTTTCATTCATTTGGTTCTGGTATCTTCTTAGGATACTCTGAAACTTTAAAGGCATACAGAGTTTACAACTCTCGCTCTTTGGCTGTGGAAGAATTTATCCATGTCAAGTTTAACAATAAAAAGCATGATAAAAACTTATCAAAGCTAGATGAGTCTTTTGCAGATTTAAATATAAACGACAAAGACGAAGGTCCATCAACATCTAGCAAAGAAGCATTGAACGATGAAGAAAAAGATGAAAATGCAACAAACAATGTTCAAAGAAGCTAGCCCTTCAAAACTTATCATCCAGAAAAGAAGCTATTGGTAATCCAAATGATAAAGTGCAAACAAGGTCAATCTTCAAAGAATATTCAGACGTTGCCTTCATATCAGAATTGGGACCAAAGAAAATTGAAGAAGCTTTTTTGGATGAAGGATGGATACTAGTCATGCAAGAAGAGCTTAACATGTTCACAATAAATGATGCTTGGACTCTGGTTCAAAAGCCCCAACACAAATCCATCATTGGCACAAAATGGGTATTCAGAAACAAATTGGACGAAGACTGTAAGATTGTGAGAAACAAGGCAAGGTTAGTAGCTCAAGGTTACTCACAACAAGAAGGTATAGATTTTACTGAAACTTTTGCACCAGTAGCTAGATTAGAAGCCATACGCATTTTACTTTCATTTGTTGCTCATCATAGTATGAGAGACTCTATCAAATGGATGTAAAAAGTGTTTTTCTTAATGGCATAATCAATGAAGAAGTTTACGTAATGCAGCCACCTGGTTTTGAGGATCAAAACTATATAGAGCATGCTTTTAAACTAAAAAAGGCTCTGTATGGATTAAAACAGGCTCCTCGAGCTTGGTATGAAAGATTAAGTACTTTTCTAATAGAAAATGATTTTTCTAGAGGAAAAATTGATACTACTCTCTTTCGCAGGAACATGAACTCACATTTCATTATAGTTCAAATTTATATTGATGATATTATCTTTGGAGCTACTGATGAATCTCATTGTGATGATTTTTCCAAGTTGATACAGAAGAAGCTCGAAATGAGCTTAATGGGAGAATTAAAATTCTTTCTGGGTTTGCAAGTGAAGCAAACATTGGACATAATTTACATTCACCAAACCAAGTATACAAAGGAACTCCTGAAGAACTTTAAATTGGATGATTGCAAAACAATGAGCGCACCAATGCATCCATCATCCACACTCAAATTGGACGATAAGGATCGAAAGGTAGACCAAAAGGTATACAAATGTATGATTGGATCACTCTTATATCTTATTGCGTCCAAACTTGATATCATGTTTAGTGTATATCTCTGTGCTTGTTTTCAATTTGATCCTAACGAGTCACATTTGATTGCTGTTAAAAGAATATTAAGATATTTGAAAGGTACTACTAATATGGATTTCTTATTTAAGAAATCACATGGGTACATATTAGTTAGCTTTTGCGATACGGACTATGCTGTAGACAGAATTGAAAGAAAAAGCATCAGTGGAGGATGCCACTACATTAGAGGAAACTTAGTCTCATGGTCTAGTGATCAATCAATTTGAGACACTTATATTAGTTTTGTACTAGGCTTTATTAGATGTTTATTGTGCCTAATATTAGTATTTTAGCTGAATTTAATGTTGTTAGGTCTCATTGGGCTTTAATGCAAATTGTGAATAATTCTTGGATTTTGATGCATTTTGACCTTTCATCCTTGGTTAGGCCATAACTTGGGACTCGATGATAAATTTTAGGTGATCTTGGTGTCTTTGGAAAGCTATGACAAGGATCTACAAGTTTCATAAAAACTCAAGAGCTGGATCAGACTTCTAAGGGTCCAAAATAGCCCTGTAATTCAGAGTGGATTTGTTGTCACTGGAATCTAAGCAGTGTGCACATATTGGACCATATCGTGGGCTATATGCCTCCTTTTGAGCTGAAACTTGGCCATTGGAAAGATAAGACTCATATCTCTAACTCCACTGAAGATCATTTAGTCAATAGATGTTGTTTTAGGTGTGATTATAAAGCTACAAGTTGGTTTGAATTTGGAAACATGTTCTACCAACCTGACTTGAGGTAGGTACAGTTTTTTTCGAATATCTGAAGTTGTAAAAGTCCAATTGGCATGAAACCAACGCCAAAAGTTCAAAGAGACAATTGTCTACAATTGTTATAAAGATTTCCAAGTCAAAATATATCGTTTAGGGCATGATAGTCAAGCTGAAAGTCAGAGAAGAGTTGCTGACTAGAAACCACCAACCATACACAAACCCACTAACCATGCACCAACCCAACAACCATGCATCAAGCTACCATATTTGACAATTTCCATGATTTTACAGCTTGCATTCATATGATTTTCAATTACAAATTGGCTTTTAGGATTAGTATAAATATAGTCAATCTCTTTGTATTATACATCACTCGATTTGAAGTAAGTTTGAGTATTTGTTTGAAGAAAGTTTGAGTATTTATGAGAGTTTTCTTTCTCTTCTTCTCCATTTTCTTTAAAATTTCCTTTTTGTTCTTTATTTTAAGAGTTCTTCCTTCCCATCCATGGAAGGCTAGGCTCTTATAATCAATCCAAGGGATTAGCCATCTTGATGTTTAATTTGGAGATCTTGTTTCGTTTCTTCATATTGCTTAATTGTTATTCAACTTTCTCTTCTTCCTCTTTTGATGTTTATCTAGCTTGAATTGCTTTATTTGATTTTTATGTTTATATGATAATAGCTTTATTATCATGTATTCAAAGAGGATCACAAAGAATAAACAATTTATTAAAGCTTTTTGATGGATTGTTTAGCTTGGTTAAATTCCATATCTTAAGTTAATTTATTTTGGATGGTGCTTACATTATCTAACCTTGGTTAACTAAATCCTAGATGCTTATCTAGTAGAGGATTCTTGGATCATGTTAAGGCTTCTTGATATGATCTAAGGCCAAGAACATGGTTAGCAATTAAGTGGATTCTTTGTGATCAATGATGGATTAAACTCAAGATCGGAAAATTTCCTTTGATTGGTTGCTTCTTTATATTTGTAAATTGGTAAATTTTATTTATTTGATGGGTCTCGACAACCTCTTGTCATCCAGCAAAAGGCAAAGTACAATTGCACTTTCAACTGCAGAAGTTGAATATATATTAGCATCTAGTTGCTACACTCAACTTTTGTGGATCAAGCATCAACTGGAAGATTTCAACATTTTTGAAAGTAATATTCCCTTGCTCTGTGATAATACAACTGCTATAAATTTATCTAAAAATCTCATTCTACATTCAAGGGCAAAGCATATTGAAATCAAACATCACTTTATAAGAGATTATATTCAAAAATGTGTATTTGACATTCAATTTATGGATATAGATCATCAATTAGCAGATATTTTTACAAAACCCCTCGCTGAAGACAGATTCACTTTCATTAGAAAGTATTTAAGTATGCATTTTGTGAAAAACTTATGATTATACGTCCATTGATAATTTGCGTCCATTATGACTTGTACTTGCAATGTATCATGTGTGTACATCCATTTTCTAATAAGTCATTTGACATATTATATTTGCATTTATTGTAAAATATCTTTTCTCATTTGAACTTATTCAAATTTCTCTTGCTGAGTCAGCTTTCAAAAAGTCACATTAGTTACCTTTTATTGCAGAATGTGACAATCACTTTTATGAGCATTTAATGCGTTAACTGTTCAAATTTCTTTTATCTAATTTTCAAAACAATTGAAATTTCCATTCTTTTTTTAAAACCTCTCAGTTTCCAAAACCCTGTTTCCTACAACTCATTATAAAAACCCCTTTCTTCTCAAGATTGAATTTTTACGCTACTAAGACTACTCAAATCTCTTATTTGAGAAATCATTTGTAAACAAATCTCTCTCTCTCAAGAACTCTAAATCCCCTTTCAAAAATTTCTGAGAAATGGCCGGAGCAAGAAGGTTCAATGTGGATGAAGCTAAGATTGTCGTTAAGTATCTGTTCCAAACCTCAACATTGGGAAAGTGTGGTATTGATATTAAAGAAAACTTGCAAGGTGCTGGTTGGTCCAACTACTTTAGAGAACAAGTAGAGGTTCATCCGTAACTAGTTCTTACATTCTAGAAAAATGCTATTGTCTCTGCTACTAAAGTCAGAAGAGAAGTTATGGGCAAAGAAGTGATTGTCTCCGACGTCACAATCTCATATATCACTCAGTGTTGGCTGGAAGGAGCACAAGTCACTACTGATTGGGAAAAGGCCTTTCGAGGGAAAAGATAGAGTTTTTGATATACTTCTAAAGGACTCATCTTCTGATAGGTTGACTGCAGCAAAAATGCATGACAAGACAAGGGTTCTACATCAACTCCTTAACAAGGTGATCCTTCACAAGGCAGGGTCCAAGGAATCTATCTCAAGTGCACACGCCTTCTGTCTCTGTCACTTGATGTTGTGTCAACAGATCAAACTCCTACCCTTGCTGTTCAAGCACTTCAAACTAAGTGTCTATGGGAAAGGCATGAAAACCACCATCTCCTATGGTGTTCTACTGACCAAGCTCTTTAAAGAGCTCAGTCCATATAAGGACTTGGACGAAGAAGAAATGAAGGTGTTTGGACGAATTCAAACACAACAAGTCTTTGGACAGAGTAATCTGATGAAGATGAGACTCCAAACCGTCCAAGACTTTGTTGGATGAAAGGACACTCCCAAACCTTCACCAACTGAAGTTGAGCGTCTAAAACAGAAGACAACATCCATTCCCACCACCACCAAAAGACAAAGACTTTTGGTGATAGACAATGATTCTGAGGATGACTAGCCCATTGCCAAGAGAATGCGGGTTGCGTCCACCCTTCCACCCTCAACATACCAATGGGAACAAGATCTAAAATGTGTGCCAGAAAAAGGCCATACATAAGACCCATGATAACACTCACTCTTGCACCTCCTGCTTCATCACCCTCTCCCACTGACCCTTAAACCTCAAGACAAACACATGTACCCGAACCACAAGCACAAGCTTGTTCTCCACCACAAACAATTAATCCCTCTTCACCATCATCCTCTCAAACACACACTCAATCCCCTACTATAACTCAAACTCCAACCTCATCTTCATTACCTGACTCACCATACTTTACACCCTATCTTCCCTCTTCACCTATACAGATCATCTCCCATCTTCCCTCTTCACCTATACAGATCGTCTCCCACCTTTCCTCCAAACCTCCCCCATCCTTTACTATTCAAGATTGGAGGTTTAGAACATTTACACTAGGAGTGACACCACACAGAGTCAAACACTGGGAGCTAACAAACTCAAGTCTATCAGTGGTCCAGAGGCAAGCTAGAGGCTGTGATGGGTTTTCTCACCAAATTCACCTATATCCAAAGTAACTCAAGTTCCAACCTCTGACACTTGAAGATTTAGGCTTCTTTGCCTCAGTTTTTGACACCATTTTCGTTGGTGTACTCAAAATTGGTGTCTCGGTAAAGGACCTACAATATATTCCCCATTCATTGCTCATCACTTCTGCCACCTCCATCATGATCCAACCTGATGGAGTTTGTCCTAGGCTACCAATGGTGGATCCTAATAAGGATAAGGATCTCAAAAAGCTCAAAAATCAAACCTCTTAGCCCTTGCCCACTAGATTTAATCCTGACTTTGGACGGAAACCTGCACCAGAGGTTGATTTGGACTTTCTGAACAACATGTCTCAATCTGGGAGGCTCGAGATGGAGAAGCCAAGACATATTGGGAAAGCTATGTGTGGGAATATGAACAAGAAGCTTCTTCCTCTGGATTCAGTGATGAAGATAAAGAAAAAATCATCAATGTACATGTTAAAAGCTTTCAGTGGTATGCCCCCTATGCAATTCCTGATGATATCTTCAAGATACTACTAAGGTCTTCTGGTGGTAATGTTCTGCTTTTTGACCCAGCAGAAGTTGAAGGTTGGTTCCCATCATCCAACTTGACAAAACCATATCCATGGGAATAATCAATCATTTTGAGACACTTATGTTAACTTTGTACTTAGCTTTATTGGATGTTTAGTGTGCCCAATATTAGTATATTAGCTGAGTTTTATGTTGTTGGGCCTCATTGAGCTTTAATGCAAATTGTGATTAATTCTCGGATTTTGATACATTTTAACCTTTCCTCCTTGATTAGGCAATAACTTGGGATTCGGTGATCCGTTTGAGGTGATCTTGGTGTTTCTGGAAAGCTAAAATAAAGATCTACAAGTTTCATGAAGAACTAGAGAGCTGAATCGCAAGTTAAGACAATTTAAATTGAAACCGAAGATAGGGCCAGAGAGCTGATATGATCCTGGCAACCTGACCTCTGTGCAGTCTATAGTCCATATCTCGAGTTGTAGAAGTCCATCGGATGTCAAACCAGGTCCAACTGAAAGCTGAGACATAAAGCTACAATTCTTGTGAAGACCTCCAAGCCAAAATATGTTGTTTCGGGCATGCAAGTTAAGCTGGAAGTCAAGAAGAGTTGCTGACGAGATTGGGTTACTTAACTAGGCATAACTTGGGCTCTAAGCCTCCAATTAGCATGAACTTTGGGCCCAGGGATTCATATTTGACCTAGGTTTGTGTCTGATGTATTTCTAAGGAGGTGCAACCACAATTAGGGTTATATATAGAGGGAGGCAGCAGCAAAACGAATAGATAGTTTTTAGTTTTCATTCTTTAGCAGCTAGGGATCTCTCCTTTCTCTTTCTTCCTCCTTCTCCCCCTTCTCTCTAGAATTTCGTTTTTGTTCTTCATTTTCTAAGTTCTTCCTTCCCATCCATGTAAGGCTAGGCTCTTGTAATCAATCCAATGGATTAACTATCTTGATGTTTAATTTGGAGATCTTGTTTTGCTTGTTCATATTACTTAATTGTTATTCAAGTTTCTCTTCTTCCTCTTTTGATTTTGATCTAGATTGAATTGCTTAATTTGACTTAGATGTTTATGTGATAATTGCTTTATTATCATGTATTCAAAGAGGATCACAAAGACTAAACAATATATTAAAGTTTTTGATTGATTGTTTAGCTTGGTTAAATTCTGAATCTTAAGTTAATTTATGTTTGGATGGTGCTTAATTTATCTAACCTTAGTTAATTAAATCCTAGATGCTTATCTAGTAGAGGATTCTTGGGTCATGTTAAGGCTTTTTGATGTGATCTAAGGCCAAGAACATTGTTAGCAATTAAGTGGATTCCTTGTGATCAATGATGGATTAAACTCAAGATCGGTAAATTTCCTTGGATTGATTAATTTGTTAATTGATTTTCTTTAATTCAACCGGCGTATTTTCTTTACAAATCATCAAAACCCCCCTTTTTAGTTATCTTGATCTAATTGAATCTTTGTTTTTAGATTCCTTGAGATATAATTAGGTTCATTCTCTATACTACAAATTAGCTTGTGAGCCGGTAAATTTTATTATTTTGATGGGACTCGACAATCTCTTCCTGAGATCCGAATATGATTTTTGAAGTTGAAGCAGACACTGACCAACCAGAAGTTAAAGCAACTATCCAAGCAGCAGAAGAAGTCCAAGTAGAAGAAATACCTATTCAACTCTTAGAACCTGCTCCTTTGTCTATCATCCCCCACAATGAACATTTAGTAGCAATTTACTCTACCACAGTGGAAGCCTCATCTAAGAGTACCCCTCAACCTACATCTGCTTATGACGTACATCCTGATGTTCACAAACTTATCAGAGATGAGATACAGAATGTCTACAAGCAGTTTGAAGGCCCTCCTCCTCCGCCTGCTTCTCAATAATCTTTTCTTATCCAAAAATTCTTTTGCAAATTCTTCTACAAAAATTCTTTTATTTATTTCCTTCATCTTTTACTGATTATGATGTGTTACTTCACTTTTTGTCTGATGACAAAAGGGGGAGAATTGGAAATAAAATTTGATTATGTACATATACACTGATACATAGAATTGGGAATTAATAACTTCATGCGTTTATATATACCATGTGTACTTCTCACTCAACCTTATCAGTTATATTTCTCTCTATCTATTTGAAGTAATGTACAATTTCATGTCTCTTTGATAGATACATAATTGCTCTGATACATAGTTAATCTAACATTTATAAGGTTTTGCTCTGATAAATAGTTTGCTCTGATAATGATAAAATTATACTAATTGTTATGATACTAATTAAAGTCTTATGCTCTAATACTGACAAAAGTTATATTTAGTTCTATTCTATCATTACTAATATAATTTATGACTATGATATTAGTTATATATGTTCTTAAATTAGTAAAGTGTTTTTGGACTTAAAAAAATCTCTTACACAGATTACTTTTTGTTTAACTTGTTCAATTGACTCTTTCACTCTGATATGTTATGAACTCTTTCTTAAAGTTTAAACAATGTGACCAATAAACTGTAAAAACTACTCTTTTGAACAAAGTGATAAAAATTGTATCTAAGTCACATGCGTCCAATATACTTCTGTCCCACTTGTATACAGCATGTCCTTAGGGGGAGCTTTCTACTGTTTTCAAACTAATATTTATATTTGTTTAATCAAATTTCTTATTGTTTTTATCATAAAAAATGGGGAGATTGTTGGAACTAAAGATGTTTTCAAGAAATTGATATTGGAACCAATTCTGATTCAAAGTAATTAAACCCCTAAGATGTTTTGAAGACAACAAAAGGATATTAAATTAAAAAGAACAAAATGAGTTTTGAATAAACTTATATCTTTTCGTTCAAATAAGATATGTCCAAAAGTACATTCTTTGATTAAAACTCTACGTAAAGCATTTTGGACCATAGACGAGCTTTGATGAAGACAAAATATCTTTTAAACAATGTGCGTCCAATACAACTTACTTATATATTATTATATTGGATCATCCACTGTGTTTTTGTCTTTGTTGTTTACTCTTAAAACAGCTTCGTCCAAAGCATTTCAAAGACAAGTAAAACAAAAGTGCAATAACTGCTTATGGGATCTCTGACAAATGTAACTTTTGAGAAATCAACTTTGTACATTGGAGCTGACACTCCTAACAACTACAAAGACAAGCAAATGATGAACTTTCTGCGTGTTCAGAAGAGTCATAACTAAGATATCATATTCCTCACTATTGTTGATAACCAAAGCCACTTTTTAGCAGAAGATTAACACGTTATCAGCGTTGTGTATTTAGTGTTACTCAGAACGGTAATAAATGTTTCCGTTGGACGAAACAGCTTATGAAAACTATTTCAAATGCTCACTGCTTATAAATACCAAACTCTTTGAAGAAGAACAAGTAGAGATTCATGTCAAGAGAACAAGACAATTTCTCACAAAGCTTTACTCTGTTTTTCTATTTACTCTTATATAGAATTCTTCTACTTGAGCTTATTTATTTTTCATCCTCACTTGTTGTGATTTAAACTCAAGTGTTATTAAAATCACCTTTATCAATTTGTTGATAAGCCTAAAGAGGTTGTGTATAAAAGAATACTTGATGATTAGAACTTGAAGAGGTTTCAAAATACTTGTTGTACCTTGAAGAGGCATTGAGAAGAATACTTGTAAACTTTGAAAGTTAAGTGGAAATTCCTTCAAGTAGAAAGGATTGGACATAGCTCTTGGGTTGTGAGAGTGAACCAGTATAAAATATCTGGTGTAAGTTTTTCTTCCCTCTCCTTGTGTTATATTTCTTGTTCACTAACATCTGGGGATTACTATTGTCACTCTTAACTAATCTTTTCTGAAAAAGATAAAGTTTTCAACTTACGTCCAACTTTTTTAGAAAAACTCTCTTTGCGTCCAATGGATTATAAAGAGTTTGCATTTCATTCATTCTCATTAACAATTCAGCAAAATTTTCTTTCAAAGAATTGTTTTAAGAAAAGTTTTCCAAAAAGGTTAAAAAACAAAAATCAACTCTCTTCTTTGTGTTTCACTTAGCTATTTCATTTTTTAGCAAATATATTTTATTTCTACAGCAGTCGTATATCTTATTGATAGTCTTTACTACAATCTATAAGAGGAGGCGAGTCTTGAGTGAGTCAACAATGCCTTTTCTTCTAGTTTGCTTCCATTTTGTCTTTTTAGTTTCAGGTTTCATAACGACCTCCATTATTTATTCTAATTCTTTATTGTTTTTCTAGAGCTTTTGCATAAGTTCATTAATACACTTTGTATCCTAATCTTTCTCAACTTCAATAGCACATTTCAATTGGGTCACTCAAGAGACCTAATAAGTAGTTGATGTGGCCCAAATCATAATTATTTACTCGAGCATTTATCTATTACAATTTTTTTTTGTAAATCAGGGTATCCTCTAACCCGAAAGACAAGAGACTAATCTCATAGGGTATAGTCAGGCGCGTGAAGCGGGGACCCCTCCCAATTGTATTTTTTTCCATACACACCGCTCCAAGGATCAAACTCTAAACAAGATGCTTAAGGTGATTGAGCCCCTTCCACTCGGACTAACACAAGTTGATGCATCTCTCTATTACTTTACTTGAGTAATTCGTATGTTATACATTCAAATTATTATTCATGATTGGATACCAGATAAGTAAAATTCGATGTTAGTCTTTTAAGATCTCAAGTAGTTAGACTGCTCACTGAGATAGGAGGTAAGTAACTACAAAAACACTCCAATGCTCAAGTTAATAATATCAGTAAGTATACTATGGTTTAAGGTTTTATAATCATACCTGTGGGGTTTACCTTTTACTTTTATATAGTCAAGGTGTTAGTCTTCTTGATAATCTTTTACCTTTAGGATATGTTTGGATGAAGAAGTTTGAAGGAGAAGATAAGGGAAATGTAATTTTTCATTTTAAATAAATATTATCTTTATTTGAGAATTTTTTAAAATAGGAAAAATAAAATGAGAGATTATGATGTAATCTTTCAATAATTTATTATTCATTTTTATAAATATTTTATAATTCTCTTAATTTAAAAATGAAAAATTACTCATCTCCTCCCTTTCCTTCCAAGCGCCTCCATCCCAAACATATCCTTAGCATACTCCTTGATGAGGCTATATCATCAATGTGAAGTGCCACACCTCAACTTAGTATATTGAGAGTAACTAATAAATAAGTAATTCAGATTTATTTCTTTCTGTAGCTGACTAGTCATGGTACTATATACTTATGTCTAAGATAAATATAGCACTTATAAAACATTAAAAAATTTAGAATTCTAATTTACTTCTTATTTAAAATGACCAATCACTTAACTATTAACTAGTATTTTTATTTAAATAATTTCATATGAACATATTTATGCTATATACACATACATTTTTATATATAAGTAATTATACTTAAATAATATAAACGTTCATACGGTACTATATATATATATATATATAACAAATAAATAAAGTGTAATAAATTTAAGTAATAAATGAAATCATAAAAGCATTTAAAAACTAATATAATTGTGGAAATTCTTATCAATTTCGCTACAAAAATCATCTAATAAACTAATTAATCTATTCTAAAATGACAAGGATAATTAAATTTATCTATATTTCATAAACAATCATTTATAAATGGAATGTACAATAATCCTCAATCAAATCCAATGTCATTCCCAATTATACCAGAGATGCTTACGTACTTAGAGAGTATTATATCTCTCCATTCAAAATGTAACATGTGGTACACATAACCAAACATGCTATTAGATTAAAATTAAAATATTTAAAAAAAAAATTAAATCTAATCTAACTATTAAAACATTAATGAGGGTCAGACTATATTAAAATTTCTCCAATTATATACACATATTAATCTTATCTGTTCTTCCTAATAATATCATATCATACACCAGGAAATTTATCTCATAGTTACCGATAATATAACCCATCTCAATAATTATCGTATCAGTAGTACGACCTTCAAAATTTGATCTCCTATCAACTTAAACAACTTCATAAGAAAATTCAATTATCATCACATGAACATAATATAAATATTTACAATCATATATTCCCTAACCAAAATTCATGTATTTGAGCTAATTTAATCCAAGATATACTTCTGATCAATCTAATAAACAGAATCAGACTTTCAATAAGGACTAAGGTTATCATGAATGTATACCATAACAGTAGCATAATTAACTCCAAATTAATTCCGATTTTTCCAGCCATAAAATCAGTTTTCAAACCACACTAAACTAACTTAAATTTCTCGGCACCTAGTATTTTAGATTTGAAAATCAGTATCACCAACTCTTCACCAGAATTTCTGAACAATTTTTATTTATATATCCATATATATATATGTATATACTTCTCGGTTCAGTAATCAGATGAGAAAGGAGATTTTCAATTGGGAAACTATCTTCAAAACAGATTCATGTGGTGTATAAAAAATTCATCTTGCTCAATCATCTCATAACATAACTATTCCTAAAGCCCAAAAATCATCCACATGCAATCACAAGCTAAAGAGTAATGTAAACTTTCCCAACATCCATCAAAGACCCATACTGGTAATCCAAAAGCAGAGACGTTAAAAACAAAAGTAGGAAGAAACACAATCAACCTAAAATTTATCTACATGCAGCGCCTGAAATTTGCAAATTCTAAGGCTTAATCTGACTGGGATATACTTAGCAGCTGAGTTCACAAATCCTTCATGCAGGTTCTTAAATTTCTTTCAAATCAGAGGGGGAAAATGAAAAGATAATTTGCCAGAAATTTAAACACCTACACATATTTCCAATTCTACCTCTAGCTTTTCGGTCTCTTTTTGCTGCTTCCCCCTTCAGTTTCCCCAACCTCCCTCTCTCTCTCTCTCCCTGCCTGCGTGCTGGAGAGTGAAAGAGTGAGATGCTGTGCGTTAAGTGAGTGTGTGTTATAGGTGTTATAGAGAGAGTGGGTTGTGTGTGCGAGTGTTTATGATGGGACGAGTGTTAGGATAGGTGTGAGTGTGTGATTGGATTAGCTGTAAAAAAAAATTATGTTAAAAATTGATTATATGTATAATTGATTTTCAAAAAAATCGATTATGAGAAAATTAATTTATGTTTGAATGTATTAGTTCATAATCGATTTTAAGATAAAGAATTTTGTTTGGATTGTATACAAATTATGTATTAAATTACTAAAAGAAATATGGAATGATTGAAAATTTTATTTAGTTGAAGGTAAAAAAGTATTTATTTATCAAAACTTTTGAAATAATCTATAATCACATAATTAAAAGCTCCAAATACAAGCTTTTTTAAAAAAATTGTTTTTAGTTATAGAAAAATAATCTTAACTTATAATTAATTTTACACACTTTAAACAAACAAGATAGATTTTATATAAAATAGTTTTTTATTGAAAAAAATTTGTTTTGAAAATTAGAAATAATATTTCCCAAACGTGCTCTAAGTAAGATAGAAATAATTTTATTTATTATTTTTTTCATTTCAATCATTTCTTTCATGTTGTGAGTAATATATATATATATATATATATATATCAAAAACATGAATGTGACATGAAGCCCTTGTTTAAGGGTCTTTATTCTTATCAAATATGTAACACCCTACTAATTATTCTTTTTTAGTAAAGTGTAACGTATCTTCTTTAATTAATTTTAGTTATGAAATCTTAGTAATAATTTAGATTTTTGTAGGGAATTTGGAATATTATTATTAAATAATTACATAAACTGATTTTTCCTTATTTTAATTCTTTATCTAATTATTTTTACCTATTTAAAATAACATATAAGTTTAATTTAAGATAAAGAGAAATAAATTTATGATATCAAAAGTTTGTATTATTTCATTATTATAATTATTTCATACAAGTTTTCATTTGATATAAACAAATGAAACATAAGAATGAGGTTGAATTATATTTCTTAACTTTTTTGGAAAATTTTTTCTTAAAACAATTCTTATAATAAAAGTTTTATAAGAATGTAAGAGAAAATGGATGAAATAGAAACTATTTACAGTCCGTTGGACTCAAAGAGAGTTTTTCTTAAAATCTTTAGACGCAAGATAAAAGCGTATTTTCAGATAAGATAAGTTACTAAGAACAACAATGACAATCTCCAAATGTTAGTGAAAGTAAAGTAACACAAGGAGAGGGGAAAAAAGCTTACACCAGATATTTATACTGGTTTACTCCACAATCCGAGAACTACATTCAGTCCCTTTTACTTGAAGGAATTTCATTAATCTTTCACAGATTACAAGTATTCTTCTCTTTGTCTCTTCAGGCTTACAACCAAGTATTCTAAATATCTTCAGGTTCTAACAATAAGTATTCTTTTACAGGCAAGCTTCTTTAGGCTTACAACCAGAGTAATAAGAAGACTGTTTTCAATACTTGAGGTTAACTCATGATGTGTGAGGATAAATAATGAGCTCAAGTAAAACTCTATATTAAAGTATACAAACAATTTGTAAAACAGAGTAAATCTATTTGCTTCGTATGTTTTCTTGATGTCCATTCACTTGCTCAACAACGCTACTTGATCCTTCGAAGACTTTGATATTTATAGGCTTGTGAGCTTCGTACAAGTCTTCATAAGCTTCTTATCCAACGGCAACATTTATTACCGTTATGAGTAGCATTATATGCACTAAGTTGATAACGTGTTGATCTTCTTCTGAAAAGTGAGTTTGGTTATCAACGTTACTAGAAACTTGATATCTTTGTTCTGACTCTTTTGAGTGAGCAGAAAGTTCTTATTTGTTGGCCTTTGTAGTTGTTAGGTATGTCAGCTCCAGCGTACAATGTTGATTTCAAAAATCACGTACTTTATCAGATATCACATCAGCAGTTAATGCACTTTACTTTAGTCGTTTTTGAATTGCTTTAGACGAATGCTTTTTGAGGAACAAACAACAAGATAAAACAATGGATGATCTAATATAATATAATAAACAGTTCAGATTGTATTGGACGCATGTAGTGAAACAGAGATTTTGCCTATTGATCAATCAATTTGAGACACTTATGTTAGCTTTGTATTAGGCTTCATTAGATGTTTATTGTGCCCAATATTAGTATTTTAGATGAGTTTAATGTTGTTAGGCTTCATTGGGCTTTAATGTAAATATTGGATAATTTTCGGATTTTGATGTAATTTGACCTTTCTTCCTTGGTTAGGCCATAACTTGGGACTCGGTGATCCATTTGAAGTGATCTTGGTGTCTTTGGAAAGCTAAGACAAGGATCTACAAGTTTCATGAAGAACTCAAGAGCTGGATCGGACTTCTAAGGGCCCAAAATAGCCTTGCAATGCAGAGTGAGTTTGCTGTCACGGAACCATCTGGGCAGTATGCACATATTGGACCATATAGTGGGTTATAGGCCTCCTCTTGGGCTGAAACTTGGTCATTTGAAAGATAAGACTCATATCTCTAACTTCATTGAAGACCATTTTGT
Organism: Styphnolobium japonicum; assembly: GCA_023212625.1. Lineage (NCBI taxonomy): Eukaryota > Viridiplantae > Streptophyta > Magnoliopsida > Fabales > Fabaceae > Styphnolobium > Styphnolobium japonicum. Next base: position 26,041,007 of record JALBWW010000003.1, read on the forward strand.
CAATAGATGTCGTTTTAGGCATGCTTCTGAAGCTACAAGTTGGTCTGAATTTGGAAACACGTTCTTCCAACCTAACTTGAGGTAGGTGCAGTGTTTTTGGCATTTTTGGAGTTCTAAAAGTCCAAATGACATGATTCAAATTGGAGATTTTCAAGGAGACAACTGGCTACAACTTTGATGAAGACATCCAAGCCAAAATGCACCGTCTAGGTGATGAATTTGAAGCCAGAAGTCGGATAAGAGTTGTTGACTAAAAGCCACCAACCATACACCAACCCACCTACCATGCACCAACCCACCAACCATGCATCAAGCTTCCATTTTTGACAATTTTCATATTCTTATAGCTTGTATTCAGATTATGTACATGTACAAATTGGCTTCTAGGATTAGTATAAATAGACCCAACCTCTTTGTATTAGAGGCATTCAATTTGGAAGTAAGTTTCAAGAAAGTTTGAGTATTTGTGAGAGTTTTCTTTCTCTTCTTCTCCATTCTCTTTACAATTTCGTTTTTGTTCTTTAATTTCTGAGTTCTTCCTTCCCATCCATGGAAGGCTAGGCTCTCATAATCAATCCAAGGGATTAGCCATCTTGTTGTTTAATTTGGAGATCTTGTTTTGCTTGTTCATATTGCTTAATTATTATTCAAGTTTCTCTTCTTCCTCTTTTGATTTTTATCTAGATTAAATTGCTTAATTTGATTTAGATGTTGATGTGGTAATAGCTTTATTATCATGTATTCAAAGAGGATCACATAGAATAAACAATTTATTAAAGCTTTTCGATGGATTGTTTAGCTTGGTTAAATTCTGGATCTTAAGTTAATATATGTTTGGATGGTGCTTACTTTATCTAACATTGGTTAATTAAATCCTAGATGCTTATCTAGTAGAGGATTCTTGGATCATCTTGAGGCGTCTTGATGTGATCTAAGGCCAAGAACACGGTTAACAATTAAGTGAATTCCTTGTGATCAATGATGAGTTAAACTCAAGATCGGTAAATTTCCTTGGATTGGTTGTTTCTTTAAATTTGTTAATTACTTTCCTTTAATTCAACTAGTGTATTATCTTTATAAATCATCAAAACCCCCCCTTTTTATTTATCTTGATTTGATTAAATCTTTGTTTTATTGGATCCTTGAGAGATGATTCGGTTCATTCTCTATACTACAAATTAGTTTGTGAACCGGTTATTTTATTATTTGATCGGTCTCGACAACCTCTTGTCAAATTTGGCGCCGTTGCCGGGGATCCAAGGCAACTATTTGATCATTTCAAGATCTCATCTAACTCTAACAAATGTGTTTGTTTTGTTTTTTAAGCTTTTTCAAGTGGGATTCGGCTGAAATTGGATAAAGGGCATTGTGTCAAGAATTTTGGTTCGGGCATCTCTGATTGATCTGAATTTCGGTACACAAATGGAAAATATTATTCTGAGAAAGGCTCAATATTTATAGTGAGGTCACCCTTAGTTTTTCCAAATTCCATCATTTAGACCACTTTTTCAATTTTTTAAGATTTTTTATTACTTTGTTGGATAGAATATTTGTGTAGATTTTATCCTGTGGTGGTTCCATAATTTTTAAAATTCATTTGATACTATTTTTTATTTTATTATTATTTTTTAGAGTATTTGTTTTAGGAATTTTTAGTGTTTTAGTTATTATTGTACCTTCCTATGAGCTGCATGCTGTATGACTAGGTCTGATCCTGGAACCTTGCATTCATTTGATCCTGAAATTGATAGAACCTTTCATACACTTCACAGAATTCATAGGACTGGTAGTAACATTCATAGAGCTAATAGAATTACTTCTGGAATTGGACTTGAACTTGACATTGCACCTAATCTTGTTGACTCTTTTAATCCTGTTGAGTCTGCTTCTGTTAGTACTTCAGTGTCTGATACTGAGTCTGTTGATTTTACTATGGCTGACTATAACAATAGGACCCTTAAGGAATTGGCTGCACCTGATGTGAATTATCAACCTTTGTGCATTCAATATCCTGAACTTAATGTTGATTTTGAGTTGAAATGGATTGATACACTTGTCGCCCAAGTTTCATGGTCTTGCGGTGAAGATCCACATAAGCATTTGAAGAAGTTCCATGTTGTCTGCTCCACCATGAAACCTCATGGAATAGTCAAGATCACATCAAGCTAAGGGCCTTTCTTTTCTCTTTGGATGGTCTTTGCTAAGGATTGGTTGTATTACTTACAACCTCACGCCATCACTTCTTGGAATGACATGAAAAGATTATTTCTGGAGAAGTTCTTTCCTGCATCAAGAACTGCTGCAATAAGGAAAGATATTTGTGGCATAAGGCAAATCAGTGGTGAAACTCTCCATGAGTATTGTGAGAGATTCAAGAAATTGTGCTCAAGCTGCCCACACCATCAAATTAGTGATCAACTGCCGATCCAATACTTCTATGAAGGATTGATGCCAATGGAAAGGAGTATGATTGATGCTGCAAGTGGTGGAGCATTGGTAGATAAAACTCCAGCTGCTGCCCGAAACTTAATTGCAAACATGGCAGCAAATTCTCAGCAATTTGGTACTCGAATGGAGTCTTTGCAAACAGAGTAGTCAATGAAGTTAATACCTCTTCACATGCTGATCAACAAAGGGTGGAACATAGATTGGATGAGCTCACTTCTTTGGTTAGACAGATGGCAAGAGGACAACACGAACCACGTGTGCAAACCCCTGCAAGAGTTTGTAGCATGTGTTCTAGTTCCTCTCATCCCACAGATGCGTGCCCCACATTGCAAGATGATTCTGAGTTTCAAGACCAATCTGTGGTTGCAGCTGGTATATTTCCTGGGAAGCCACACAATTCCATCAGCAGCAACAACAGAAATATGATCCATTCTCCAACACTTACAACCCTGGCTGGAGGGACCATCCCAATCTGAGATATGGGAATGCATCAAATCAGCAGGCACCAAACCAGTATAGACCACCATTCCAGCAGCAAGCAAGGACAAATCAGTTTCAGCCACATGCTGGACCAAGTAGACTACCATTCTAGCAGCAAGGTCCTGTAGCCACAAAATCTGAGCCCTCATTGGAGGATTTGGTGAAATAGTTGGCCACCAATAACATCCAGTTTCAACAGAGAACTGAAACCACCATTCAGAACTTGGAGACTCAAATTGGCCAACATGCCACATCTATTCATGAATTAAAGTCACAAGGTTCTGGCCAATTACCTTCTCAAACCACTCCAAACCCTAGAGGCAATGTTAGTGCTATAGCTTTACGCAGTGGTAGGCAAATCAATAGACCAGTACAGCAGATAATTCCAGATTCTACCATTGACTCAGAAAAACAAGATGCTGTAGCAGATTCAGCAACAAATGATCCTACAACAGCCAAGCAGAAAACCAAATCAAATCGGCGATTTGAGAAAATTCAAGATCAAGAGAAAAGTGAACATCCAAAAGTCGACTTCCAACATTCCTCATCCTTTTCCCAAACGAATGATACAAATTGAGGCATATGGTTGAGACTGACTTGGATAAGGAAATTATGGAGACTTTTCAGAAGGTTGAGGTAAATATACCTCTCTTGGAGGCAATTAAACAAATCCCCAAGTATGCCAAGTTTTTGAAAGAGATGTGCACCCATAAGAGGAAGCTAAAGGGGACTGAAAAAGTGAGTATGGGGAGGAATGTCTCTGCTTTGATTCAGCCCAACCTACCTCCCAAATGCAAAGACCCAGGCACTTTTACCATCCCTTGCACCATAGGGCACCAACAGTTCACTCATGCCTTGCTAGACTTGGGAGCCTCCATCAATGTAATGCCAAAGTCAGTTTACACTTCCTTGCATATGGGAGAGCTAAAGCCCACCGGCATTGTCATTCAGTTAGCAAACCGGAGCACTGCACAACCTGCAGGAGTGTTGGAGGACGTTCTGGTTCGGGTACATAATTTAATATTCCCAGCTGATTTTTATGTGTTGAATATGGAAGATGAATCTGCCTCTTCCCCACCCCATTGATCTTAGGTAGGCCATTTTTGAAAACTGCTAAAACTAAGATTGATGTGCATGCTGGTACCCTTTCCATGGAATTTGGTGATGATATCATTCAGTTTAACATTTTTGATGCCATGAAATATCCTTTAGAGGATTATTCTGTTTTTCATTTTGATGTCATTGATTTACTGGTTGATGATATGCATGCTGATATGTTGGCAGAGTTTCCTGAAATTGTAGGATACACTGATAGCATAGCTTAAGATACTTGTTCCGCCTGTTTCAGAATTTTTGGTTGTAAACCCAATGCAATGTGTGCAGCCTGTGCTGAGATTTCTACATACTTATCATGTGCTGTTGACATTGATGACTCTGTTTCTGTTATTAATGGCAATGATGCTGTTATTAATGATGTTGTCATTCATCCTGCTGCTAAGTGTGATTCTTTTGATTCCATAAGATATGATGATGTTGTTTTGCAAGATTGTGCACAGCTTGCAGGTACAAGTGCAGCAAGTGCAACTACTGAGAATTTAGCAGATTTAGTTTCGGTTCCAAAACTAGTACCATCAGTCCAGCAACCACCCTCCATTGAACTTAAGCCCCTGCCCAAGCATTTGAAGTATGCATTCTTGGAGGAGGATGAGAAGCTCCCGGTGATAGTGGCCAAACACCTCCAACCTGAGCAAGAAACCAAATTATTGGAAGTTTTGAAGCTACATAAAAGGGCAATTGGTTGGACACTTGCAGATATTCTTGGTATTAACCCCTCCACATGCATGCACAGGATATTACTTGAGGAGGAAACTAAACCAGTGAGACAACCCCAGAGGAGACTGAATCCTCTCATTCTAGATGTGGTGAAAAAAGAAGTGACCAAGCTACTGCAGGCTGGCATTATCTATCCCATCTCTGACAGCAAGTGGGTGAGCCCGGTGCAAGTAGTTCCAAAGAAATCCGGGATGACTGTCGTGGCCAACCAGAAGAATGAGCTCATTCCAACCCGAGTGCAGAATAGTTGGAGAGTTTGCATTGATTACAGACGTCTCAACCAAGCCACTCGAAAGGATCATTACCCCCTTCCGTTCATTGATCAAATGTTGGAACGATTGGCTGGCAAGTCCCATTATTGCTTTTTGGATGGCTACACTGGATACTTCCAGATCCACATTGCACCAGAGGATCAAGAGAAGACCACATTTACATGTCCCTTCGGCACCTTTGCTTACAGACGGATGCCCTTCGGCCTCTGCAATGCCCCTAGTACCTTCCAACGGTGCATGGTGAGCATATTTTCTGATTTCTTAGAGGAGTGCATGGAGGTATTTATGGATGACTTCACTGTCTATGGTTCTTCTTTTGATTCATGTTTAGCCAGCCTATCTAGAGTACTGCAAAGATGCATTGAGACTAACCTTGTGCTAAATTTTGAGAAATGCCATTTTATGGTAGAACAGGGTATAGTTTTAGGCCATGTAGTATCCAGTAAGGGCATTGAGGTAGATCCTGCCAAGATTGATGTAATTACTTGTTTATCTTACCCCACATGCGTGCGGGAAGTGCGTTCTTTTCTTGGTCATGCAGGTTTCTACAGGCGCTTCATTGCCGACTTTCAAAGAAGATTGCTCTTCCACTTTCCCACTTACTGCGAGAAGATGTAGAGTTTAATTTTGATGATAAGTGCAAGGCGACTTTCAACCACTTGAAGCAGGCCTTGACCAAGACCCCCATCATCCTCCACACCGATGGACATTGCCATTTGAGTTAATGTGTGATGCTTCTAACTATGCAAGAGGGAGCGATCTTGGCACAGAGAGTGGGGAAAGCTTCTCATGTGATATACTATGCTTCCAGAACTCTAGATGCTGCTCAGGCCAACTATACCACAACCGAAAAGAATTTTTAGCCATTGTTTTTGCTTTGGATAAGTTTAGATCATATTTGCTTGGTTCTAAGGTTGTTGTGTTTACTGATCATGCAGCTCTGAAGTTCCTTTTGAAGAAGCCAGAGGCAAAGCCCCGACTAATAAGGTGGATGCTACTGCTCCAGGAGTTTCACATTGAGATCGGTGACAAGAGTGGAGCAGAGACCCTAGTGGCAGATCATTTGAGCCGCATTGAGAGGGCTTCAAATCCCTTCCCTGTACAGGACTCCTTCCCAGATGAGCAGCTTATGCAGCTGCAAGGTAAGAACACCTTCCCTTGGTTTGCTGATATGGTGAATTTCTTGGTTGCTATAGTTTTTCCCTCACATTTCACTCGTGCACAAATTTATAAACTTAAGAGTGAATCAAAATATTATGTGTGGGATGATCCATATCTGTGGCGATTTTGTAGTGACCAAATTATTAGGCGATGTGTGCCTAATCAAGATTTTCATTCTGTTCTTAGCTTCTGTCATGCATTTGCATGTGGTGGACATTTTGGGTCCCAACGTACAGCTAGGAAGGTTTTGGACTCTTGATTGTATTGGCCTACCCTATTTCATGATGCATATCTGTTTGTAAGTTTTGTGAACAGTGCCAGAGAACAGGGACAATTTCACACAGGAATGAGATGCCTCAGCAGCCTATGCTGTCTTGTGAGATCTTTGATGTTTAGGGTATTGATTTCATGGGCCCTTTCCCTGTTTCCTTTGGTTTTATTTATATTTTGTTGGCTGTTGATTATGTATCTAAATGGGTGGAGGCAAAAGCCACTCGGACTGATGATTCCAAAGTTGTTGTGGACTTTGTTAGATCACAGATTTTCTGCAGGTTTGGAATCCCGAGGGCCATTATCAGTGATCAGGGTTCACACTTTTGTAACCGGAGAATAGTGGCTTTGATGAGAAAGTACAGTGTCTTGCACAAGGTTTCTACACCTTATCACCCCCAGACAAACGGGCAGGCCGAAGTCTCAAATCGGGAGATCAAGCACATACTTGAGAAGACAGTCCAACCTAATAGGAAGGACTGGAGCCTGAGACTTGAGGATGCTCTGTGGGCTTACCGAACTGCTTACAAGACACCGATAGGGATGTCCCCGTACCGGATTGTCTTTGGGAAAGCGTGCCACCTTCCGGTGGAAATTGAGCATAAATCCTATTGGGCGGTGAAACAGTGTAACCTTGACTTGAGTCAAGCCGGATCTCAAAGGAAGCTCCAACTTCAGGAACTTGAGGAGCTTCAATTAGAGGCATATGAGAACTCCCGGATCTACAAGGAGAAGACCAAACTCCTTCATGATAAGATGTTGGTATGAAAGGAGTTCACCATTGGTCAAAAAGTTCTTCTCTACAACTCTCGCCTCAAACTTATGCCTGGTAAGCTTCGTTCTAGGTGGCTTGGTCCCTTCATTGTTATTAATGTTTTTCCTCATGGTGCAGTAGAAATTAAGAGTGAAGCCACCAATAAAGTGTTCAAAGTTAATGGTCATCGCCTCAAAAATTTTTATGAAGGAGCTCAAGAGAACCTCGTGGAGGAAGTACAACTGCAGGATGCCTTCTACCATGATTGATCACTACTGTGTTGAAAAAAAAAGAAAAAACAAAAACAAAAAGCCACGATTAATGTCAATTGCCAGAGACTGAATCATTATTGGGGAGGACCCATCGCTCGTGCAAAATCTTCAATCACGCTGGCTGAGGACATTAAAAGTAGCGCTTCTTGGGAGGCAACCCAAGTTTTCTAACTCTTTCATCTTTCAACTTTGACTTATTTGCAATCACAGGAATCGAGACAAAAAATTGGTGCCAAGCGAGAAAATCTATCAGAGTTTGATTTTTCTGTCTTAATTTTGTTTATTTTTCGTTGACAGATGATTTTTCACCGGTTAAATGGCGGATAACGGTACTCCGTGAAAATCTTTTTCGGTCCCTTCAGTTACCCACAAACACTGAAATTTGTATATAATTTTACTTAATTTGTTTTCCTTCTTTCTTTCTTTCAAAATGGATAATCAGCTTGTCAACCTCCGTAAGCGATTCCCTTCTCTCCCTCAAAATGCTTTAACTAACATTTATTGTGCAAGGTTTGAGAGGTTAAGGATGCTTATGCACAAAGGCATCCCTGCAGATATACACTGGATAATCGAAGCAAAGGTCCGAATCACGGGGAATTTTACGATGCTCTTGTTTCATATATGCCAGGGCTAGGCAAAAGTTCATATGCAAAAAGAGAAGAGCAAAAAGGTTACGAGTCTGCTATAAATGTGCAAGATGGACCTGTAACACAAAATGCAGATCAATTGGAATGGCGTCTATAAATCGACTTGATAAAATTGACTTCATTAAGGATGGCATGAGTAAGGAGTCTTTAGATAACATTCTATTGACTCTTGAGACGCATCCTAGTGGAGATGTGCAAAGAGTACTTCTCGATTTATGGCCAATATTCCAATATGAACATAAGCGTTATAGTCTCGGGAATCTGACTCAAAAAGACCCTGTTTGCCAATTTTTAAGGAAATTAGATGGGAAGCCGACCATTGGCCCATAGAGAGCATTCAACCCGTTACTGGACGTAAAACCAGAGAAATTTGTGAGCCACAATCACACCTCCTGTAAGTATTATTTTTATTTTTGTTTTTGTTTTTGTTTTTCTTCTTGTTTATTAAAAAAAAATCAAAAAAAAATCAAAAGTAGCCGTATTCTTTTGAAATATGCATTGCATATTTTCAAACTTCTTCTGACACATATAGATTAGTCTTTTATCCTTGTCATATAGCTATTATCATTGCTGTGTTTATTTTCAAACTTACCTGACACACGGTTCTACCCCTCCTTTATAGGTGTAATTATTACATTTGAGTTTTGATTCTTTAAATAATGCACTTTGCTCTCTTCAGATCATTGATAAGGTGAGAGTACAAAAAAAAAAAAAAAGAGAAAATGGAAGTCACTTGATTCGTCGGATCAAGAGTGTTTGTGTCTTTTGTGGATCTAATCCTGGGAAAGATAAAGAGTTTGTAAATATTGCACACCATCTTGGTCGAGTGCTAGCTGAGAGAGAAATCCATTTAGTTTACGGAGGAGGTAGTCTTGGGTTAATGGGTTGTGTCGCAACTACTGCACATTTAGGAGGTGGCAAAGTCCTTGGTGTCATTCCCAGTCCTTTATCTATCGGCACGCCCATTGGAAAAACATTAGAGGATGAAGTAATGGTATTTTGCATGCACCAACGCATGAACATTATGATAGCAAATGCTGATGCCTTTATTGCCCTACCTGGTGGTTTTGGAACTTTGGAAGAGCTATTCCAAATTACATCCTGGTCACAGCAGAACTTTCACCAAAAACCCATAGGTATATTAAATGTTAATGATTTTTATGACAGTTTGTTTTGTTTTCTTGATCATGCTGTAGAAAAAAGGTTCATCTCACAAGCGACACGTAAAAGTCTTGTAACTGCTGCAACTCCTGAACAATTGCTCGATCAACTAAATGAATTTGTACCACAACGTGATCCAGTAATGGCTCCACGGAATTGGGAACAAGGCAGCAGCAGCAAAAAGCAAAAACTTGATTTGACTTTGTCTTTGTGAATTTTTGTTTTCTCTTACGGTTTTAGTTTTTTGTAATTTTTCTTATTTCAGGCTCGATTTGCAGTTTTCTGGTAAGACCTTCTACACTCTACCTATCTTTATTTTGAAATTGGGGACAATGTCTTTGATTAGTTGGGGGGAGGGATAGTTGACATTACCATGTACATAATTTAGTTAAAAAAAAAAAAACTAACAAGCTAATCTTTATTGTTACTAACTTATTAGATGTATGATGGCAGAGTAAGGAGTAGTTTTGCTCTTGAGACGCATCTTAACTTGCATTTCATAATAGGTCTTAAATCATCTTTGTTCTTGTATATATTTTTTTAAAAAAAAACACACAATTTTGATCTTTTCAATTGATTTTGATACAAGCATGTGCTGAATCTGAGCTTAATTGATGATAAAAGTATGCAAAACAATTTATAGTTGAATCATTTTCATGATATACATGTGTATATGATTGTGGATATTATGAAGAAGGCATGGTTGAATTGAGTAAATGTTTCATACCTTTGTGAGTTTTGGGCTTTTCCAAGTTTGATACTTATACTTGGTTATTTTCTTTCATGAGTGATGTCAATTATGAATTTATTTTCTAGAACTTGCATTGAATCGGTTTGAGATTACATTGGTCTGTATGTTGCATGAAAATGATAGAGGCATTTTTTCTTGACTTAGCTACTTTGGCCAATTAAACCTACCTTGCATTTATCCAAATATTAACTCCCTCTGAGCCTATTTGCCTATTCTTTGTTCTTAGCTCATTACAAACTTTGAGTGAAAAAAAAAAACCATGTTTTACCTTACCTTAGGGAATGGGAGAGCATTGATTTTCTTATTGGAAGAGTTTTTTTGCTTGCAATGATTTAAGTGTGGGGGAATTGGTGTGCTGATACGAAATGCTTGGTACAAAAAAAAATAAAAATAAATAAATAAATAAATAAAAGAATAGAAAAAGGAAAGAATGTGTGAAGAGAATGAGCATTTTAAGGTTTTGGGTAAAAAATTTATTCTTTCTACTTGAGTTACTCCTCAATGCTCTTTTATTCTCTTTGGTTTTAACCTGCTATTATCCATATTGTTCCCTTCCTTCACCTTGTAAGTTCCATTACAACCTTTTTGAAAGACCTCTTGATTTTTGCAATTTATTTGATCTAAGTAGTGGAGAATTGATGTATATGCAAGCCTATGGTAAAATACTCTCATAATTTGACTGAGTTGAGCGTAAACAGTTAACCTAAACACCTTGTGTGATTTGAGTGTCAATTGTGAAGAATTTTACTCAATTTGAACATGCCTATTTCTGATTAAAGCATGATTATGCTATACTTTATTCTCAATTGATTTGATTCAACTATTCTTTATTAAGCATACTTGACTTATTAATTATGGTTTATATTTGATACAATGCTTGTATTTAAAAATTAGTTGAATTGATTAAATAAAATATTACATGTTTGTGGGTATCATCCTGGTAAACCCTCACGAGACTATAACTCGTCCACTAGGGACACCTAGGGGTTTAAATGCTTGTGGCACATGCTAAGTGCCATCGTGTTTTCCTACGAAAATGGATTAGATTAGGTATAATCAGTTTTTTATGTTTTTAGTTTAATAATATGATGTTTCTTGTTTTTCATTTGTTTTGTTCTTATGTGTTTTGCCCGGGAGTGCAAAAGCTTAAGTGTAGGGGAATTTGATCAATCAATTTGAGACACTTATGTTAGCTTTGTATTAGGCTTCATTAGATGTTTATTGTGCCCAATATTAGTATTTTAGATGAGTTTAATGTTGTTGGGCTTCATTGGGTTTTAATGTAAATATTGGATAATTTTCGGATTTTGATGCAATTTGACCTTTCTTCCTTGGTTAGGCCATAACTTGGGACTCAGTGATCCATTTGAAGTGATCTTAGTGTCTTTGGAAAGCTAAGACAAGGATCTACAAGTTTCATGAAGAACTCAAGAGCTGGATCGGACTTCTAAGGGCCCAAAATAGCCTTGCAATGCAGAGTGAGTTTGCTGTCACGGAACCATCTGGGCAGTATGCACATATTGGACCATATAGTGGGTTATAGGCCTCCTCTTGGGCTGAAACTTGGTCATTTGAAAGATAAGACTCATATCTCTAACTTCATTGAAGACCATTTTGTTAATAGATGTCGTTTTAGGCATGCTTCTGAAGCTACAAGTTGGTATGAATTTGGAAACACGTTCTTCCAACCTAACTTGAGGTAGGTGAAGTGTTTTTGGCATTTCTGGAGTTCTAAAAGTCCAAATGACATGATTCAAATTGGAGATTTTCAAGGAGACAACTGGCTACAACTTTGATGAAGACATCCAAGCCAAAATGCACCGTCTAGGTGATGAATTTGAAGCCAGAAGTCGGATAAGAGTTGTTGACTAAAAGCCACCAACCATATACACCAACCCACCTACCATGCACCAACCCACCAACCATCCATCAAGCTTCCATTTTTTACAATTTTCATATTCTTATAGCTTGTATTCAGATTATGTACATGTACAAATTGGCTTCTAGGATTAGTATAAATAGACCAAACCTCTTTGTATTAGAGGCATTCAATTTGGAAGTAAGTTTCAAGAAAGTTTGAGTATTTGTGAGAGTTTTCTTTCTCTTCTTCTCCATTCTCTTTACAATTTCGTTTTTGTTCTTTAATTTCTGAGTTCTTCCTTCCCATCCATGGAAGGCTAGGCTCTCATAATCAATCCAAGGGATTAGCCATCTTGTTGTTTAATTTGGAGATCTTGTTTTGCTTGTTCATATTGCTTAATTGTTATTCAAGTTTCTCTTCTTCCTCTTTTGATTTTTATCTAGATTAAATTGCTTAATTTGATTTAGATGTTGATGTGGTAATAGCTTTATTATCATGTATTCAAAGAGGATCACATAGAATAAACAATTTATTAAAGCTTTTCGATGGATTGTTTAGCTTGGTTAAATTCTGGATCTTAAGTTAATATATGTTTGGATGGTGCTTACTTTATCTAACATTGGTTAATTAAATCCTAGATGCTTATCTAGTAGAGGATTCTTGGATCATGTTGAGGCGTCTTGATGTGATCTAAGGCCAAGAACACGGTTAACAATTAAGTGAATTCCTTGTGATCAATGATGAGTTAAACTCAAGATCGGTAAATTTTCTTGGATTGGTTGTTTCTTTAAATTTGTTTATTACTTTCCTTTAATTCAACTAGTGTATTATCTTTATAAATCATCAAAACCCCCCCTTTTATTTATCTTGATTTGATTAAATCTTTATTTTATTGGATCCTTGAGAGACGATTCGGTTCATTCTCTATACTACAAATTAGTTTGTGAACCGGTTATTTTATTATTTGATAGGTCTCGACAACCTCTTGTCACCTATACTAAACTTGTCTTTAGTTCAAAAGTATTTAAAAGCAATTTGTTAAAAAAAGATACAACTTGGACTATTTCTTTTTAGAACGAAATAACATAAGTTTATTTTAAAACTTATTTATTTAGTCTAATTTAATATTATTGTTATCTTCAAAATTTTAAGGGGTGCAATTTTTTTGAACTATTTTGGTTCCAATATTAATTACTTGAAAACGTCTTTGATTTCAACATCATTCACTATTCACATAAGTCATTAAAATAATTAGGGTATTCAAAACCCTAAAAATTGAATCGTAAATCAAAATACTACAACATTCTTCTACATTATACTGTATTACATCAACTGTTAAATATATTACATTGTATAAAGAAAATATCTGGCTCTAAGGCTAGTATATGTCATAATAATAGTGTCCTCCACTGGATCATAGGCGAGAACGACATCTAAATCAAGGAGTAACATAATGTGAAACATCATGATTCTCTGGAAATACCATACTTAAGAGTGAGAGTAATATTCTTCGTAAGGATTCAAACAATATTTAAAAATAGAAAATAAAAGCAATAGTACTTTTAGTTGCATCAAGCTGTAGAAAACATTTTCATAATTATAATATAATTCAGAGTATAATCAAATAATGCTAACATAATATTTTTTGAATTATGTACTATCTTTCTCATAACTTAGAACATTTAGTAGCAAAGTAAGTTATTAATAATCTAACTTTTCATATTTAAACAATTACATGCTCATTACATTCTAAAACTTGTCTTTCTTTGCATGTGAGTATAGCCCCGTGCTTACATGGTCAATGAATATTACTATAAATAATAATAATAAGAGTTCTTTCTTGACATATCCTCAAACCAAATGGTCATACTTCATAGCATTCTTGGGAGTGGATTCCATTTGGTCCTCAAATGGCCATACTTCATAACACTTATCTAGGAGTGGATTCCATCTGATTTTTAGATAATACCACTCTTTGTTATAGATTATTATCACAGCCTCACAGGACACATGTAATACTTTCAAGAAAAACCAAATGGCCATATTTCATACAATAATAGTTGGCAGCTCCTTTTTTTTATAGATGTTTTAGGCATTGTTTGAATTGATTTTGGTTTTAATAGTTGGTAGCTCTTTTTATAGATGTTTTAGGTGATGTTTGAATTGGATTTTGTTTTAGGCTACTGCGTTTCCTTTTAATGCCATGTCACTTTGTCTTTAATCATATGCAGCTAAACGTATAAGTTTTTTTTTTGGTCATTTATGAATAATTTTAATGCTCGAATGTCATAACACTTGTGTTTAGTTATTTTAAGAGGTCAAATACCTATTAGACAATCTCCTTGGAATGAATTAGTGGGTCTAGTAGTGACTTCCATATCATTTAGGACCGTTAATAAGTTTTTTTATAAATAAATCACTTTTATTTTTAATCAAATCAATCAATTTTCTTTCAATCAATCAATTTAAACCAATATTTTTCTCAATTAAAAAAAAATCAACACACAAATCATTTTCTAAAGTACTACGTGACTTTGAGTTTCCTATTGCACAAGGGGATATGGAGGAACGTTAGTTAAGTCAAACTTGTAAATTTTGTAATCTACTTTATTTCCTACTTTGTAAATAAATGTATTGGTTTAAAAAAAATGTTTGCTTCTGTTTAAATTCCATCTTTTACTTAAGGGGTAAAATAAATACCGTTTAGGTTATCAAATTCGAACAACTGTCTTCAGATAGATGTATCAGGGGTGCTGTGTGAGATTAAGTTTTCACCATTTTCTATGTATAACCGACTCCTGAATCTGACCTGGTTTCGCTGACCATTTTTTAATTTAAATTCTTTTTAAAGGGTTTTGCAAATCATTTTTCTTATCCAATAAACAATTAGTGACGACTTCATTTTTCAAAATTTTATGGGATTGATCTATCTTATGAGAACTTTCAATTCAACAGTTGGATTGGTTAAATTTACATTCTAAAAAAATTATTGAGTGATGTAAGTGTGTCAAGACTTACACTTGGTGTAAGTGGATCTCTACTTATATATATAATATATACATAAGAATAAAAAAATTAAATAATAATAATAATTGTCAACACCTTATTTTAATCAGGTTATTTTAGAAAAATTAAAAAAAATTATTTAAATAATATAAAATTTTAAAATTAAAATAAAACTAAAATTTGATAAGTTAAAAAAAGAAATAGAGAAAAACTTAAAATAATAATAATAAAATGGTTCATCCTCCATTTCCCTGATCCAAGACCCATTCTCATAACTTACCCATAACCCATACCCATTCTAAACCAAACCTGACCCAAAATCTAATTTGACCCAAGCCCTTTACCCATTATTCATCGGATCCAATATTCATCAACAAACCAAGCCTCAGACACAACTCCACGAAGCTCTCCAAGCCAAAGGGCGACCACGGCTCTCCACACCTTCGACACGCACAGAGGCACACACTCTGTACCCTCCTTCCTCATGCAGGCACATCAACAACACGACACCAATTTCACCCTCACGGCCTCACCTTTGCCATTTCGTACACACAAAAGACACCCACTTTCGCTCTGCTTTCCACGCCTGAAGCCCCTCACGACACCCACACCTGCACTACCTTCAACCCCTGCAGGTGCGCGCACTAAAAAGGAAGAGGAAGCTCTGCAGCATAGGCTGGCTCACGATCAATTATTGTCAGCTCCATCTCGCAGGGTGGCAAAAAGGGGTAATGAGGCTCTCCCCTTTTGATTTATGTTTGGTCTGTAATTTGAACACTGATTTAGTACTGATATAGTTAATTTAGCCTTGTTAATATTGTGCTTAAATGGTCTGAGAGTTATCTGATAATGTTGGCATGTCTAACTTTGGTTATGTGATGTCTGTATGAATGTTCTTGGCTGGGTAAAATTTGGCATGATAAGGACTATAAATTTTAAATCCCCTGGTAGAGGTGATAGTTAAGTGAAATAGATAATCGGCTCCTGTGACACTTTATTTTGGCCTTGTGAGTTTAGGAAAGAAAGACTCTTGTTACGATTTGGTTTCTGTTATATGGATGTAAATTAATCTGTCCCTGAAACCAATTTTCTGTGAATGTACTCAATATAAGGGTTGGGGTTAGAGATTCTGTTTGAGCTTGATAATTGATATTCTTGATGAATGATTGGTTGGATAATGACTCATCTCACCATTATTTTTCTCGGCTTAGCATGTCTATGTTGTGGCCCGGTTTCATAGTTTTGAACAAAAATGATGATTCCTTGTTGGGTTCAATTCTATTTTGAAATGTTAACTCCATGTCTAATGACTTGCTTTACCATTTAATCAAGTTGTTTTTGGGGTAACTGTGGATACTTGTATGAATATGATCTTGTGATATGAGCATTGTTTGCTCTATTTCTTAAACCTTGATTCTGATTTGAGTAATCAATTGGTGGCGTGATGTTAACATGCCAAATTGGGAATTTAATGATGTTCACTTAATTGGGTGTCGCTTTGGGTTATTTGCATATAATCTGTTTGGCCTATAAACTTGCTTGTAACATGCAGTTCTGGGTTTTAGTTTGTGGTTGGTTTCCATGCCCACTTGAATTTTGACCCTCATAATTGTTTGTAAGTGAAAATAGGTGCAGGGGTTTTGGTCGAGTTGCTTAGCTAGGTCACATGCATCAATGACGTTCAATTTTCGTATGCTGACATTGGTCTGGCATCATCTGCTGTATCATGCATAACTTGAGCTATATAACTTCAAATCATGCACCGTTTGTTGCACAGTGAAGCTAAGATGCAAGGCTTGTATGTTTAAAAATTTCAGATTTTCTCCCTGTGTTGACTGATACCAGTTTGCGCTCAAAGTTGCTGCTGTTTTCTGCATAATTCCTGTTTCTGGCAGTATCTGGTTTTTTTTATCTTTACTTGAGTTGTAGAAGTCGAAATCATGCATTTCTTATCTCGTTAGAAAGCTAACATGCAGTTCCTTCAACTATAAAAATTTCAGATTTTATTTCCTTACCGTTTGATACCAGTTTGCACTCAAAGTTGGTGCTTTTTTCTGCATAATTCATGTTCCTGGCAGCATGTGGTGTTTTATTCATAATTTGAACTAGACACCTTTAATTTACACACCGTTTGTTGAATTTGAAAGATGACATGTGAGGCTACTATGCTTAAAAATTTCAGTCCATAACTCTTTGCAACTTAATACCAGATTTCGTTTAATTTCAGCTTTGCTCAGCATAACTTCTATTTTGGGCAGCATTCACACTTTTGTGTACATCTTTGGCCATATACATCTAATTTGCATGTTGTCTATTGCATTGTGAAGCTAACACATAAGGGTTTAATATATGAAGAGTTTAGAATTATGCTACTTGTCATTTGGTCCCAGTTTCGCACTTAAAGACAGGCTAGTTTCTGCTGAATTTTTACTTTTGGGATATTTTGATGGTTTTGACTTGATCTGTTTTTATGTTATACTAATCTTTATGACCTTGGAAATGAGGAGCTGTTCAATTGGTATCTCTGGTATGTACTAAGTTTTTTTTTTTTTTCAGTTAAAAATAAATAAATGGTCAAATGGCATAATATTTGCGTTTAGTTGCCTTCAGAGGTCAAATACCCACTAGGCAATTTTCTTGGGGTGGATCAATGGGTCTAGTACCACTTTTTATCTCATTTAGGATGCATTAATACAATTTTTTTATAATAAATGGTCCAATGCCATCAACACTTATGTTTAGTTGTCTTTCGGAGTCAAATACCCACTAGGCAGTTTTCGTTGAGTAGATTAATAGGTCAAATACCGCATTTCATTTCATTTAGGATGCATTATTAAAGGTTTTTTTTAAAAAATCAAATCACTTTTCTTTTTAATCAAATCAATACATTTTCTTTTTTAATCAAACAATTCAAATCAATACTTTTCTTAATTAAAATTAACACAATTAATTTTTAAAGAACTACGTGATTTTGAATTTCTTATTATACTAGGGAATATGTAAGCGCAAGTTAAGCAAAACTTATGAATTTTGTAATTTAGTTTTTTATGTAAATATTTTCTTGTTCTTGCTTATTTCTTTTCTTGCATAAGGGACAAAATAGATATTGTCTAGGTCATTAAATTTGCACAATTAGTTTAAGGTTTCACATTTTCTTATGTATAATGTATAACTAACTTGGGAACCTTATTTGGTTTTGTTGACCATATTTTTAAAAATTCATTTTAAAAGATTTAGCTAGCTTTTTTTCTTACTTAATAATTAATTACTTTTTCTTTTATTGCTATGTCACATTTTTTTTGGGTCATGACAATAATAATAATAATAATATATTTAGATACTTATAAAAGGATGGACGTTAACATCCTTATCGTTATACCTACAATTAGCGTGGTCATCCAAATTTAAATAATATGAATTTATTTAGCAAGTTAAAGATTTGAAATGACCACTTAATAGGAAATAAGAAAAGTTAAGGGAAATATTACAATGCTTGAATTTTGGGAATAAATTAAATGAAATACAGTTTTAAATTTCAAAATCTGATATTCCTATGGCACGCAGCCGCCGTCTTCACTTGCCACATGCATGCACACTATTCAAGTTGTGGCAGCATTCTATGCAAAAGAGAATGGGGAACTGGTTGCATGTATCAGGAAAACCCACACGTTATTTTTTAACCCTGATATATCACGCTTCTCCCCATTCCCCAAACCTCAAACACGTTAAACCTTATATATCACGTCTCTCCCCACCCCAAACCCCAAGCACGGCATATTCGTTTCACTAAAGTGAAGAGAGAGTGTGAGAATTAGAGAGATAGAGAAGAGATAAGGCATTCTCTCTTTCATAATCTTTTCCGACTTTAATCCTTGGATACAAATCTTAAATCCCCTATTGTTTTTTATTTTTTTAAAAGTCCATGACACTAATTTTTTTTAGCAAAATTCAAGATAGTCCCTCAAGGTGTTTTTCTTATCATCTCTTCTAGTGTTTGTATTTTATTTTACTGAATGGTGTTCTTCATTCTTATGGTTTGTATTTTGTTAAATATGTTTGAGTAGTTCTTTGTTTGAGGAATTGGTAGTAACCTGATGGTG
Source organism: Styphnolobium japonicum (assembly GCA_023212625.1). Taxonomy (NCBI): domain Eukaryota; kingdom Viridiplantae; phylum Streptophyta; class Magnoliopsida; order Fabales; family Fabaceae; genus Styphnolobium; species Styphnolobium japonicum. The sequence continues at coordinate 26,060,023 of JALBWW010000003.1, forward strand.
TATTAACAACGCTTGATGTATGAAATTGTTATCTCTTCAATACTAAGTTTATCTTGATTCAATTTTTGGTAAACCAAGTGTTTGTGAAAATGCTGGCCACATTGTTTGCATGATCTTAGTCATGAAGGGAAAAACTGAAAGGTGACTCTTGATAATTGAATTCCATGAACTGAACTTGAATTTTTAAATCATGAAAGCAAATTAAAACTCTCGAGACTTTCTTTGAATTATCTGCTCTTAATGAATTCTTTCTAATTTGATTATCATGAAAATAGAAGTTCTGAAAGGAAACAATAATTCTTTAGGATGATTCGTCTTTAAGAATAACTTAGTTGAGAAGAGATGATAAGATTACAGACTTGTTAATTACTATCGTGGTTAATCCATATTCTAGATTCCTTAAAAATCGGATTTCAGTACACTACTTTTCTGTATTCACTCCATAATTAGAGATTCTTATTTATTTTCAGATTTTAGTTTCTATGTTCTTGTTCTATCACCACAATTTTATAACATTGGTGTCACCTAGTTAATCACAATAATCCAAGTCCCTGTGGATTGATAATTTTACTACTTGACGAAATCATGCACTTGCGATATGAACCACGTAAAGTTTTTGGCGCCGTTACTGGTAACTTGTGTTTTCTGATTATCAATTCAATTCTTAATCTGATTTTCTAGTTATTCTTTTATTCTTTTCTTTTTTCTCTGCAGGTAATTTCTCTTGTTTACGCGAAGTACTTGACGTTTTGTAACTCTCATTGAAGCAGACCTTGAAATTGAAAGGACTTTGCATCGAAGGAGAAGACAACAGCTGCAAAGTGCAAGAGAGCCACAACAACCTATTCCCATCATGGCAGCACGTGATGAAAATAGGCCACTGAAGGATTATGCAGCCCCTAATGCTTGGGGTTTGCGATCTGGGATTGTTCGGCCGGCCATTGAAGCTTGACACTTCACCATACCACTTGCTTTGCTCTCTATGATAAGGCAGAACCAGTTTGGAGGATTGCTGTTAGAGAACCCGAATGATCATGTGGATATGTTCTTGGAATTCTATGAAACCCTCAGGATTGAAGGCGCCTCTGTAGATGCTATCTGTCTCTGCTTGTTCCCTTTATCACTAAGGGATAGAGCTAAAACTTGGTTAAAATCTGTACCAGCCGAAACAATCACTACTTAGGACCAACTGGAGCAAGCTTTTTTGGACAAATTCTTTCCACCTTCCAAGACTGTTTATCTTAGGACCCAAATCACAGGCTTCATTCAAAGAGATGGAGAGTCATTGTCAGAAGCTTGGGATAGATATAAGGCCTTGTTGGAAGCATGCCTACATCATTGGCTAGAGAAATGGTTAATCGTCCACACCTTCTATAATGGTCTTGAATATCCTTCGAAGGTATCTTTAGACTCCGCAGCTGGTGGAGCTTTGATGAACAGAAGGTTAACAGAAGCCTATGAGGTCATTGAGAGTGTAACCACAAATCATCACCGATGGGCAAACGAAAGAGGTAACAACCTGAGAAAACTCTCGGGTGGTAAGTTTGAGGTAGACGGTGTTGATTTGATTATGTCAAAATTTGATTATTTGAATAAACGTTTTGACAAACTTGAAAAAGTTAATGCCAATGTTATAGTTACTTCTAACAATTTTTGTGAGGTTTGTGGAGCACAGGGACATATGAGTGCTGAATGCCAAGTTAGACTTGGTTCCTCACAAGACACACCGGTGGAGCAAGTGGAATCATGCCATAATTTTCATGACTTCAACCAAAAGGGGAGAAACGATCCATATTCCCAAACCTACAACCCCGGTTGGAGGTCACATCCTAACTTCTCTTACCGGAATAGTCAAAACCAAGTTGGGCCAAGTGGTGCTAAACCTTCTTCTGGATTCCAACAGGTACAAAAATCTAAACTTGAGTTTCTTCTTGACAATTTTGTTCAGAATTAGTTTAAGCAAAATGAAGAGTTTAGGCACTATGGTAGAATTGTGAGTGAGGCTATTAAAGAATTAACATCTAAGGTAGATAATTTAGCTATTCATAACAAGATGTTAGAAACTCAAATAGCCCAACAAGTTAGTTCTTCACAAAGACAACTTGGTAAATTTCCAGGACAGTCTGAAATAAATCCTAATGAACATTGTAAGGCTGTAAGTTTAAGAAGTGGAAAACAACTAGAGGATTCCAAAGGAAAAAAGGAAAATGAAGAAGATGAGGGGGTGAAGAAAAAGAAACAACTAAGACAGAAATCTTAGAAGAAGAGGAAACAAGTGAGCAAGTGTTTAAATATGTTTTCCTAAAACCTTATCAACCCCCGGTGCACTTCCCTCAAAGATTGGCCAAAGCCAAGCTTGATAAGCAATTCGGGAAGTTTCTAAAGGTTCTTAAGAAGTTGTACATCAATGTACTATTCACCGAGGCATTGAAACAAATGTCCACTTATGCAAAGTTTCTTAAGGACATTTTGTCAAATAAAAGAAAGATGGAAGAATATGAAACTGTTGCTTTGACTGAGGAGTGCAGTGCTTTGATTCAGAATAAATTACCTTCAAAGCTCAAAGATTCAGGTAGTTTATTTATTTTTTACTTGATTGGGAATACTAATTTTGATAAAGTTTTGTGTGATTTGGGGGCTAGTGTTAGACTTATGCCCCTTTTGTGTGCAAGAAGCTAGATGTGGGTGAACTGAAACCTACAACTATCTCACTGCAATTGGCGGATCGTTCCGTCAAATACCCAGTAGGCATCTTGGAGGATGTTCCTATTAGAGTGGGTAAGTTCTTTATTCATGCTGATTTTGTTGTACTTGAAATGGAGGAGGATTCTCAAATCCCCATAATTCTTGGTAGGCCTTTCTTAGCTACTGCAGGTGTTATAATTGATGTTAAAATGGTAAGTTTTCCTTGACTGTTGGTGATGATAAGGATGAATTTAATATATCTAAATCTATTAAGCAACCTTCTTTTGAGGACTCTTGTAGCAGGATTGATTTATTGCATTAGGTAGTAAAAGAAAAAATCACCAAAATGCACCTTGAAAATCCATTGGAAGCGTGCTTAGTTGGTGGAGACTCATCCGAATTTGAATGCAAAGTAGCGGAGTATGCCTGTTTGAAGCAAACCTTGAAATTCTACTTCAAAATGCCAAATTTGAAAAGCTTGAGTCTAAACTCAAATCTGAAGATTGGAAAGAGGAAAAAGCTCCAAAGGTAGAACTCAAACCCCTTCCTTCCACTCTCAGGTATGAATTTCTAGGTCCCAACTCTTCTTATCCTGTCATTGCAAGTGCTGATTTGAATGAGTTAGAAACAAAGAAATTGCTTCGAGCACTTAGGATGCATAGGAAGGTCATATGATATACAATTGATGACATTAAAGGCATAAACCATTCCTTTTGCATGCACAGAATTTTGATAGAAGTTGACCATAAACCATCTATTGATCATCAACGAAGGTTGAATCCTAATATGAAAGAGGTGGTTAAAAAAGAAATTCTTAAGTTGCTAGATGCTGGGGTAATTTACCCAATCTCGGACAGCGAATGAGTTAGTCAGGTGCATGTAGTTCCTAAGAAAGGGGGAATAACTGTAACTGAAAATGAGAAAAATGAACTGATTCCTACAGGAACTGTCACAGGGTGAAGAATGTGCATCGATTACAGGAAGTTAAATGAAGTTAAATAAAGCTACTAGGAAAGATCACTTCCCGCTTCCTTTCATTAACCGAATGCTTGAAAGATTAGTCGAGCATACGTATTTTTGTTACTTGGATGGTTATTCAGGATTTCACCAAATTTCCATTTATCCTAGTGACCAGGAAAAGACCACATTTGCTTGTCCCTATGACATTTTTGCTTATAGGAGAATGCCATTTAGTCTATGTAATGTTCCTGCTACTTTCCAAAGATGTTTGACTGCAATTTTCTCTGAATTTATTGAAAACATCATGGAAGCTTTTATGGATGATTTCTCTGTATATGGTATTAACTTTGATGATTGTTTGTCAAATTTATCAAAGATTTTGCAGCGCTGTGAAGAGGTTAACCTTGTCTTGAATTAGGAAAAATGCCATTTTATGGTACAAGAGGGTATAGTGCTTGGACACTTGATTTCTAGAAAAGGAATTGAGGTAGATAAAGCAAAGATTGAAGTGATTGAAAAATTGCCTCCACCAATGAACATGAAAAGAGTGCGGAGTATCTTGGGGCATGTCGGTTTCTACTGGAGATTTATTAAAGATTTTTCAATAATTGCTAAACCATTATCTAATCTCTTAGTAAAAGATGTTCCATTTAATTTTGACAATGATTGTTTAAATGCCTTTTGTAAATTGAAAGAAGCTTTGATTTTCGCTCCTATTTTGCAAGCGCCAAATTGGAGTCTACCATTTGAGATTATGTGTGACGCCAGTGACTATGTCATAGGTGCTGTTTTAGGGCAAAGGAAAGACAAGAAGGTGCATGCCATCTATTATGCAAGCAGAACGCTTGATCTATTATTTTTGCTAGCAGTGGTCTTTGCCTTTGAGAAGTTTAGATCATACCTTATGGGTTCGAAGGTGATTGTGTACACTGATCATTCTGCACTTAAGTATCTCATGAGCAAAAAGGAAACAAAGCCTAGACTTATCCGTTGGATACTTCTCTTATAAGAATTTGACATGGAGATTCTAGACAAAAATGGGATCGAAAACTTAGTTACGGATCACCTATCCCGCTTGAACCACCGGTGAATGAGTAGAATAACTTGGCTATTGACGATTCATTCCCTGATGAACAACTGCTAGCCATTTCAAAAGAAAATACCCTTGGTATGCTGACTTTGTGAATTACTTAGCTTGCGGAGTCCTACCACCAGAAATTAATTATCAATAGAAAAAGAAAATTTTCTCTGATCTAAAGCATTTTGTGTGGGATGAGCCATATATTTTCCGGAGATGTGCTGATGGTATCTATTGGAGGTGTGTCTCAAAGGATGAAGTTCAAAATATATTGAATTGCTATCATTTTTCATCTTATGGAGGACATGCTAGTGCCTCAAAGACAATATCCAAAGTTCTTCAATCTGGTTTCTTTTGGCCTCATATTTTTAGAGATGCTAGAAATTTGGTAATTTCTTGTGATAATTGTCTAAGGACTGGAAATATATCAAAGAGGCATGAGATGCCTTTGAACAACATTCTGGAAGTTGAAATTTTTTATGTTTGGGGAATTGATTACATGAGACTTTTTCCATCCTCCTGTAACAACAAATTTATTCTTGTAGTCGTTGATTACGTATCTAAGTGGGTAGAAGCCATTCCATCCGCAACAAGTGATGTAAAGACTGTGATCAAGCTATTTCAGAAGATTATTTTTCCGAGGTTTGGAGTCCCTAGGGTAGTGATTAGTGATGGTGGTTCACACTTCATTAAGCGATAATTTGAAATCCTTTTGAAGAAATATGGAATCACTCATAAAGTTGCTACACCTTACCATCCTCAAACCATTGACCAAGTAGAAGTATCTAATAAAGAAATCAAGAGTATTTTGGAGAAAACTATATCTAGATCAATGAAGGATTGGTCCTTGAAGCTGGACGATGCTCTTTGGGCTTATCGCACTGCTTACAAAACTCCTATTGGGATGACTCTGTTCCGATTGATTTATGGTAAGCCATGTTATCTTCTAGTTGAGTTGGAACATAAAGCATTCAGAGCTATCAAGTTTTTCAATTTTGATATGAAAACTGCTGGGGAGAAAAGGAAGCTTCAACTTCAAGAGTTAGATGAATTGAGGCTTGATGCCTATGAACATGCCAAATCTTACAAGGAACGAACCAAGCGTTGGCATGACAAACATATCATTCGCAGAGAGTTCCGTGAAGGAGATCTTGTGTTGTTGTTCAACTCAAGATTGAAACTACTCTCGAGAAAGCTAAGGTCAAGGTCGTTTCAAGTTCGCCAAGTATTTCCTTATGGAGCTGTTGAAGTATGGAGTGAAGCAATGAGATCCTTCAAAGTGAATAGGCAAAGATTGAAACGTTACCTTTGTGATGAACCAATAGAGAAGGGAGTGCAGCACCACCTTCTCAACCCAAGTGTTCCACATTGAGAATTATAGGGGTATAGCTTAAGACTATAAATAAGTGCTTCTTGGGAGGCAACCCAAGTTTTATTTTATTGTAATTTCATTTCCTTGTGTTTTTGTATTTGTTAATTGCTTAAAATTTCATAATTGTAGGGCAATAATCACTTACTGATAAGTGGTAATTGTTTTTTGTGTAGGTTAGACCTAATGGTGAACTTAAAATGGTAAAAATCTAAGTCCAATTGAACCACGGCTATGTTGTGGTGTGGACCCGGCCATGGTGAAGGAAATTTAAAAAAAAAATTTCATAAAAAAAATGAAGTCCAGAGCCACTACGGCTGTGGTGGCTGCAGGAAATGAAAAGCCAAATGGCCGAGAGAACCACGGCCTGGCCGTGGTGTAGACCACGACTGTGGTTCGTGGCCAGGGGGGATTAAACCCCACGAACCCTTCTCAACTCTCATTCCCCTTCTTCTTCTTCTTCTTCCTTTCTTCCCCATCCTCCATACCCATACCTCCAAACCTCCATTACTCCCTCATGCCCTTACAAAACCTTCATAAACCTTCACATTTCTCCATCAAAAACACCTAACCATCCACATTTGTCACTTCTTCTTCCTTCTTCTTCTTCTTTCTCATCCCTCATTCCACCATAGCCAAACCTCAAGTTTCTCTTATCTCTCCTCCATTGCCATTTCTTCCACCATAACCACTCATTTTCTTCACTTTTTCACCTTACCCAACCATTCTCAACCAAACCTATCCATTAAATCCTCCAATTTGGCCTTGAATCAAAAACCTCCAAATTTAAGAATCCTAAGCCCCAAATTTTGAAATTCCACAAATACAAGGGGATATTTGCTAAATTTTTTATCTACATTGCATTTGGAAGTACCAATGGCAAGCAAGAGATAAAGAATGGATCAATCCTCATCTTCAAGGGCACGTGGTACTTCTTCAAGAGGTAATTCTTTCACCCCTAACCCTTATGGCATTGTGTTTAAGGATAGAGAACAAATAGATAGGTATAATGTGCTTGTCAAACGAAAAATTGTAAATACAAAATACCTAGATAACCAAGTTCTTGAAACTCTAGGATTATCTGATGACATTGCTTGGATGTTAGAAAATGTAGGATGGAGCACCTTTGCTCACACCCGTTATGTTACTCTAATTGGCCCTACATTGGAGTTCTTGAGCTCCCTTGATGTTGACATTCTGCAAGGGGAAGGGTGTGAAGAAGGCCGAATAACTTTCCGGCTATTCAATAATGATCATGTCCTGAATCTTGAGGAGTTCAACTCCATTTTCTATTTGCCTGTTGGTGGGGATAGACATCTGCCCACAGAGTTTAGAGCAGGTTCATTCTGGAGTGAGATTAGTGCAATAGGTGCAGGTGTCTATGACTCTTCCAAAGCTAAGGCCACTGCCTTAGTAAACCCCTGTTTTCGCTATCTTCATTGCGTAATGGCTAATACCTTGTTTGGTCGCGGGGATAGTGATGGATCCGTCCGCCAGGATGAACTTATTTTCCTTTGGGCTATGTTACATAGTATACACTTGGACACAGGGGCACACATGGTGAGGCACTTACTGAAAGTAGCCAAAAGGGGAGATGACACTATAGTCATTGAGGGCTTATAATCGCAATAGCCGACCATTTTGATTATGATTTAGATGGCTATGCGGAAGCCGATAGACGAACTAGACTTGATCTTACTGCATGCATAGCCATGAAGATGATTATTCGGGAGGAAGATTCATATTGCTTGGTTCTTCCTCACCGACAACGTCCTCTACCCCTTCCTAACCCCAGTGCCATCTAACCAAGAAACCCTGTAAACTAGCGTGTGCCCGCAGCGGATGAGCCTGAACCAATTAATGTTCAACAACCTCTTCGCCCACCACCCCAAACTAGGCCATCTTCATCTTCTGCAAGTCCCTCAGATCATACCTTTGCTCGGTTCTACACCTTTTTGGATGCCATTCAGGCTGAGCAGGCTCATATTCGAACAGACCAGGAGCACATTAGAACTGAACAAGCTCAGCAGAGAATGATGATGGAGCAGCTCCAACAACAAGGCCAAAATATGGAGACCATGATTCGTGCCATGTATGACTGGCATATGAGTTAGAACCTCTTTCCACCATAGTGAGTCCTTTCCTTTTTCTCCACCCTCTAACTTCATCATTTACATTGAAGACAATGTAAGTTTTTAAGCTTGGAGTGGGGTATTTACTTTCACATTTTCATAGTTAGTTTCATAATTACCTTAGTTTCATGTTTTCTTGTTGCATATTTTGTTGCATTTTGCATATTGCACGAATCATCATTTTGATAGTTGATGATTAACATAAGGTTCTCTGTTTTTGTGTTTCTTATTGATTTTGCTACTAAAGGTGAGATTTGAACTTGAAAGGGGTATTTGCTTTACATTGATATTAATCCCTCCCTGTTGTTTGAGTGAATTATTGTACTCTTAGATTTTGTGCTCTAGAACTTGATTTGAAACCATTTTGAAGCAAAATAATTGTTTACATGCTTGAAAATGATTAAGGCATTTTAGGTATCTTTCTTAGCCTTCTGAATATATTGATATATCACTACCCATTAGTTGCCCATTTTAAACCTATTGCAATTTCTTGGTACCTATGATGACATATTATTGGTTACCCTTTGGAAACTAAATGGAGCAAATATTTGGTTTGAAAGTTGAAAGGGAATTATGTGTTGAGATATTATCTTATTAAAATGAAAACAAAAAGAAAAGATAAATCAAAAAGGAAGTAAAGAAATAGAAAAAGATTTTGGGGATAGAAAAAGAAAAGAAGTAAAGAAAGGGCTTAGCAATGTGCTTTTATGATATAATCATTCTCCAAATTGGTTCTATTGGGTTCTCTTGTTTCATTGAACATGTTGCCAATCCTTTGTGCATACCCTCCTTTCTTTATCCTACCTAACAATATTCCCTTGGCCAAGTTAAAACTCATACAAGACCTTTTAATTCATGCATGCATAAAATTTAAAAAGTGAAAATTTGGTTTCTTAAAAGGCTCTTGAGTATATTTCTTCACCCTTAAACACTTTGAAAGTGGTTAGGTGAGTGACCCCAATTGATGAGAAGTATAAAATTAGGGAACCTAAGCCTCTAATTAGACTTTACATTGATCATCTCTATGTTCATTGAAATGTTATGCCTATTACTTGGATCTGTTGTTCTTTGGGTTCCTAATTCACAGTCATATTTTGAAAATTCTGATCTTTATTTGGCTTTAGTAATTGCTTGAGGACAAGCAAAAACTTAAGCTTGGGGTAGTTTGATGTATGTGATTCTTCATGTCATTTTGAGTTTAGTTTGCATACATTTCGTTATCTTTTTAGTACATTTATTCACTTAATCCTCCGTTTTTATTTTAGTTCGGATAATTGCGATGTGTTTATGTTCAATTGCTAGTATGGTGCAACATTGAAGCTTGGAGGAGCAAAATGGAACTACCCTGAAGAGATACTGAGATCTCAAAGTCAGCTAGACCCTTAAGGAGTAATTTGAGCATAACTTGAGCTACAGAGGTCATTTTGAGGTGATTTCGGTTGCTATGGAAAGCTAAGACACAGGGCTACAAGTTTGATGTTGGACACTTTGACAAATTCCCCAAGCTGCTTGATGAACAGAGGAAACCACGACCATGGTGTGATGTTGGACAGGGCTACAAGTTTAGTATTGGACACTTTGGCAAATTCCGCAAGATGCTTGACGAATAGAGGAAACCACGGCCTGGTCGTGGTTGAAACCACAACCATGGTGTGAGGGAATCACAAAGCTGAAGATTTCTGAGGCAGAACCAACCGCGGTCAGGCCGTGGTGGCCACCACGGCGCAAGGTTGAGAGATGAGTGTTTGTAGGGTATAAAAGGCAAGCCATTAGGGTTGAGAGATGGGTGTTTATAGGGTATAAAAGGCAAGCCATTAGGGTTGAGTGAGTGTCTTTGGCTGTTGAGATGGGTGTTTGTAGGGTATAAAAGGCAAGCCATTAGGGTTGAGTGAGTGTCTTTGGATTGGAGGAACTTCACAAGAGCAGCCAAAGACACTCATTCAACCCTAATGGCTTGCCTTTTATACCCTACAAACTCCCCTCTCTCAACCCTAATTCTTTTCAGGCAAGAAGAGAAGGAATGGGCTACCCTTAAGGCCTTTTTTCGTACTTGCTGATGTAGCAAGCTGCCAACCACGGTCGTGGTTGGTTATGCCTTGGAATTTTCATGCACTGGCCAACCATAGCCGTGGTGGCCACCACGGCCTGGCTGTGGTTGGTTCTGCCTTAGAAATCTTCAACTTTGTGATTCCCTCACACCATGGCCGTGGTTTCCTCTGTTCATCAAGCATCTTGGGGAATTTGCCAAAGTGTCCAACATCAAACTTGTAGCCCTATGTCTTAGCTTTCCATAGCAACATGAATCACCTCAAAATGACCTCTGTAGCTCAAGTTATGCTCAAATTACTCCTCAGGGGTCCAGCTGACTTTGAGATCTCAGTATCTCTTCAGGGTAGTTTCGTTTTGGCTCCTCCAAGCTTCAATGTTGCAACATTCCCTCAATTGAACATCAACACACCGCAATCATCCGAACTAAAACAAAAACGGAGGATTAAGTGAATAAATGTACTAAAAAGATAATGAAATGTATGCAAACTAAACTCAAAATGACATGAAGAATCACACACATCAAACTACCCCAGCTTAAGGTTTTGCTTGTCCTCAAGCAATTACTAAAGCCAAATAAAGATCATAATTTTCAAAATATGACTATGAATTAGGAACCCAAAGAACAACAGATCCAAGTAATAGGCATAACATTTCAATGAACATAGAGATGATCAATGTAAAGTCCGATTAGAGGCTTAGTTTCCCTAATTTCATACTTCTCATCAATTGGGGTCACTCACCTAACCACTCTCAATGTGTCTAAGGGTGAAGAAATATCACTGAAGATCCTCTTAATAAAAAGCACTTCCATAAGCTTGATAAGAAACCAAATTTTCACCTTTTAAATTGCATGCATGCAAGAATCAAAAGGTCTTGTATGGGTTTTAACTTGGCCAAGGGAATATTGTTAGGTAGGATAAAGAAAGGAGGGTATGCACAAAGGGTTGGCAAAATTTTCAATGAAACAAGAGAACCCAATAGAACCAATTTGGATATTATAAAAGCACCTTGCTAAGCACTTTCTTTACTTCTTTTCTTTTTCTATCCCCAAAATCTTTTTCTATTTCTTTTCTTTCCTTTTTGTTTTCATTTTAATAAGAGAATATCTCAACACATAATTCCCTTTCAACTTTCAAACCAAATATTTGTTCCATTTAGTTTCCAAAGGGTAACCAATAATATGTCATCATAGGTACCAAGAAATTGCAATAGGCTCAAAATGGACAACTAATAGGTAGTGATATATCAATATATTCATAAGGCCAGGAAAGATACCTAAAATGCCTTAATCACTTTCAAGCATGCAAACAATTATTTTGCTTCAAAATGGTTTCAAATTAAGTTCTAGAGCACAAAATCCAAGAGTCCAATAATTCACTCAAACAGCAGGGAGGGGTTAATATCAATGTAAAGCAAATACCCCTTTCAAGTTCAAATCTCACCTTTAGTAGCAAAATTAATGAGAAACACGAAAATAGAGAACCTCATGCTAATCATTAACTATCAGAAAGATCAACTCTTGTAATTAGCCTATCACATGGATAACAAATTTAGGTTCCAAATTCATTATGTCTTTCATATTGGCATAAAGTTCAACAAAAGGATGCAAACTTATCAAGGGGCAACAAAATGGTGTGATCATGCAAAAGAATGCAATATGAAAACATTAAAATAAATAACAAAAAAAAGTAAATACCCCACCCCATGCTTAAAACTTACATTGTCATCAATGTAAATTATTAAGTTAGAGATGAGAGAGAAGAAAAAAAAAGGAATGGACTCATAGCGGTGGAAAGTGGTGTTGGCTCACATGGCACGGATCATGCTCTCCATGCCTTGACCTTGTTGGAGCTGCTCCATTATCAATCTCTGTTGTGCCTGTTCGGCTTGGATATGCTCCTGATCTGTACAAATGAGTGCCTGCTCGGCTTGAAGGCATCCAAAGAGGTGTAGAGCTGAGTGAAGGCATCATCAGAGGGACCTGCAAAAGATGAAGAAGGCCTAGATGACCTAGTCTATGGTGGTGGGCGAAGTGGCTGTTGAACATTAATTGGTTCAGGCTCATCCGCTGCTGGCACACGCCAGTTTGCAGGATTTCTTGGTGAGATGGCACCAGGGTTAGGAAGGGGTAGAGGGCGTTGTCGGTGAGGAAGAACCAAGCAATATGAATCTTCCTCCCGAACAATCATCTTCATCGCTATGCATGCAGTAAGATCAATTCTAGTTCGACCCTCGGCTTCCGCATAACCATCTAAATCATAATCAAAATGGTCGGCTATTGCGGTTATAAGCTCTCCAATGACTATAGTGTCATTTCCTTTTTTGGCTACTTTTAGTAAGTGCCTCACCATGTGTGCCCCTGTGTCTCTGTGTACACTATGTAACATAGCCCAAAGGAAAAGAAGTTCATCCTAGCGAACAAATCTATCACTATCCTTGCGACCAAACAAGGTATTAGCCATTACACGATGAAGATAGCGAAAACAGGGGTTTACTAAGGCAGTGTCCTTAGCTTTGGAAGAGTCATAGACACCTGCACCTATTGCACTAATCTCACTCCAGAATGAACCTGCTCTAAACTCTGTGGGCAGACGTCTATCCCCACCAACAGGCAAATAGAAAATGGAGTTAAACTCCTCAAGATTCAGAACATGATCATTATTGAATAGCTGGAAAGTTATCTGGCCTTCTTCACACCCTTCTCCTTGCAGAATGTCAGCATCAAGGGAGCTTAAGAACTCCAATGTAGGGCCAATTAGAGTAACATAACGGATGTGAGCAAAGGTGCTCCACCCTACATTTTCTAACATCCAAGCAATGTCATCAGATAATCCTAGAGTTTCAAGATCTTGGTCATCTAGGTATTTTGTATTTACAATTTTTCGTTTGACAAGCACATTATACCTATCCCTTTGTTCTCTATCCTTAAACACAATGCCATAAGGGTTTGGGGTTGAAGAATTTCCTCTTGAAGAAGTAGCACGTGCCTTTGAAGATGAGAATTGATCCATTCGTTGTCTCTTGCTAGCCATTGGTGCTTCCAAATGCAATGTAGATCAAAATTTTAGCAAAAATCCCCTTGTATTTGTGGAATTTCAAAATTTGGGGCTTAGGGTTCTTAAATTTCGAGGTTTTTGATTCAAGGTCAAATTGGAGGATTTAATGGATGGGTTTGGTTGAGAATGGTTTGGTAAGGTGAAGAAAATTAGTGGTTATGGTGGAAGAAATGGCAATGGAGGGGAGATAAGAGAAGCTTGAGGTTTGGCTATGGTGGAATGAGGGATGAGAAAGAAGAAAAAGAAGTGAAAAATGGGGATGGTTAGGTGTTTTTGATGGAGAAATGTGAAGGTTTATGAAAGTTTTGTAAGGGAATGAGCGAGTAATGGAGGTTTGGAGGTGTGGGTATGGAGGATGGAGAAGAAAGGAAGAAGAAGGGGAATGAGAGGATGTGTGGAGTTTAATTCCCCCCTAGCCACGAACCACGACCGTTGTCTACCACGGCCAAGCCGTGGTTCTCTCGGCCATTTAGTTTTCCATTTCCTGCAACCACCATGGCCGTGGCCACCACCACGGCCCGGCCGTGGTTGGCTCTGGACTTCAATTTTTTTTTAAATTTAAAATTGCCTTTACCATGGCCATGGTCCACACCACGTCCTAGCCATGGTTCCCACTGGACTTGGATTTTTACCATTTTAAGTCCACCATTAGGTCCAACCACTCATCAGTAAGTGATTATTGTCCTAAAATTATGAAATTTTAAACAATTAACAAACACAAAAACACAAGGAAATGAAATTACAAATAAAGAAAACTTGGGTTGCCTCCCAAGAAGCGCTTATTTATGGTCTTGAGCTAGACCCCTGTAATTCTCAATGTGGAGCACTTGGGTTGATCTTTCAATTTATAAAAGGCATTTAAATAATCATTATCAAAAATAAAATGGAACACCTTTTACTAAGAGATTAGATAATGGTTTAGCAATTTTTGAAAAATCTTTAATAAATCTTCAATAGAAACTGGTATGTCCTAAGAAACTCCGCACTCCTTTCATGCTCATTGGTGGAGGCAATTTTTCAATCACTTCAATCTTTGCTTTATCCACCTCAATTCCTTTTCCAGAAATCAAGTGTCCAAGTACTATGCCCTCCTGTACCATAAAATAGCATTTTTCCCAATTCAAGACAAGGTTAACCTCTTCACAGCGCTGCAAAATCTTTGATAAATTTGACAAATAATCATCAAAGTTAGTACCATATACAGAGAAATCATCCTTAAAACTTCCATGATGTTTTCAATAAATTCAGAGAAAATTGCAGTCATACATCTTTGGAAAGTAGTAGAAGCATTGCATAAACCAAATGGCATTCTCCTATAAGCAAAAGTGTCATAGGGACAAGTAAATGTGGTCTTTTCCTTGTCACTAGGATGAATGGGAATTTGGTGAAATCCTGAATAACCATCGAAGTAACAAAAATATGTATGCTCAGCTAATCTTTCAAGCATTTGGTAAATGAAAGGAAGCGGGAAGTGATCTTTCCTAGTAGCTTTATTCAACTTCCTGTAATCGATGCACATTCTCCACCTTGTGACAGTTTTTGTGGGAATCAATTCATTTTTCTCATTTGTAGTTACTGTTATTCCCCCTTTCTTAGGAATTACATGCACCGGACTAACCCATTCGCTGTCCGAGATTGGGTAAATTACCCTAGCATCTAACAGCTTAAGAATTTCTTTCTTAACCACCTCTTTTATATTAGGATTCAACCTTCATTGATGATCAATAGATGATTTATGGTCAACTTTCATCGAAATTCTGTGCATGCAAAAGGAAGGGTTTATGCCTTTAATGTCATCAATTGTATATCCTATGACCTTCCTATGCATCCTGAGTGCTCGAAGCAATTTCTTTGTTTCTAACTCATTCAAATCAGCACTTACAATGACAGGATAAGAAGAGTTGGGACCAAGAAATTCACACCTGAGAGTGGAAGGAAGGGGTTTGAGTTCTACCTTTGGAGCTTTTTCCTCTTTCTAGTCTTTAGATTTGAGTTTAGACTTAAGCTTTTCAAATTTGGCATTTTGAGGTAGAATTTCTGGGTTTGCTTCCAACAAACAGGCATACTCCGCTACTTCGCATTCAAATTTGGATGAGTCTCCACCAACTAAGCACGCTTCCAATGGATCTTCAAGGTGCATTTTGGTGGTTTCTTCTTTTACTACCTAATGCAATAAATCAATCCTGCAACAAGAGTCCTCAAAAGAAGGTTGCTTAATAGATTTAGATATATCAAATTCAACCTTATCATCACCAACAGTCATGGACAACTTACCATTTTTAACATCAATTATAGCACCTGCAGTAGCTAAGAAAGGCCTTCCAAGAATTATGGGGATTTGAGAATCCTCCTCCATTTCAAGTACAACAAAATCAGCGGGAATAAAGAACTTACTCACTCTAATAGGAACATCCCCCAAATTACACAAAGCTTTTATCAAAATTAGTATTCCTAATCAAGCAAGGGGCATAAGACTAACACTTGTCCCAAAATCACACAAAGCTTTATCAAAATTAGTATTCCCAATCAAGCAAGAAATAGATAAACTACCTGGATCTTTGAGCTTTGGAGGTAATTTATTCTGAATCAAAGCATTGCACTCCTCAGTCAAAGCCACAGTTTCATATTCTTCCAACTTTCTTTTATTTGACAAAATGTCCTTAAGAAACTTTGCATAAGTGGACATTTGTTTCAATGCCTTGGTGAATGGTACATTGATGTACAACTTCTTAAGAACCTCTAGAAACTTCCCGAATTGCTTATCAAGCTTGGCTTTGGCCAATCTTTGAGGGAAGGGCACCGGGGGTTAGTAAGGTTTTGGGGGAACATATTTAGACACTTGCTAATTTGTTTCCTCTTCTTCTAATGTTTGTGTCTTAGTTGTTTCTTTTTCTTCACCCCCCCCATCTTCGTCATTTTCCTTTTTTTTCTTTAGAATCCTCTAGTTGCTTTCTACTTCTTAAACTTATCGCCTTACAATGTTCATTAGGATTTATTTTAGGTTGTCCTAGAAAATTACCAAGTTGTCTTTGTGAAGAACCAGCTTGTTGAGCTATTTGAGTTTCTAACATCTTGTTATGGTAGCTAAATTATCTACCTTAGATGTCAATTCTTTAATAGTCTCACTCACAATTCTACGATGGTGTTTAAACTCTTCAGTTTGCTTAGACTGATTCTCAACAATATTCTCAAGAAGAGACTCAAGTTTAGATTTTTGTACCTGTTGAAATCCAGAAGAAGGTTTAGCACCACTTGGCCCAACTTGGTTTTGACTATTCCGGTAAGAGAAGTTAGGATGTGACCTCCAACCGGGGTTGTAGGTTTGAGAATATGGATCGTTTCTCCCCTTTTGGTTGAAGTCATGAAAATTATGGCATGATTCCACTTGCTCTAGCGGTGTGCCTTGTGAGGAACCAAGTCCAACTTGGCATTCAACACTCATATGTCCCTATGCTCTACAAACCTCACAAAAATTGTTAGAAGTAACTATGACATTGGCATTAACTTTCTCAAGTTTGTCAAAACGTTTATTCAAAGAATCAAATTTTGACATAATCAAATCAACACCGTCTACCTCAAACTTACCTCATGAGAGTTTTCTCGGGTTGTTACCTCTTTCATTTGCTCATTGGTGATGATTTGTGGTTACACTCTCAATGACCTCATAGGGTTCTGTTAACCTTCTGTTCATTAAAGCTCCACCAGCTGCGGAGTTTAGAGATACCTTCGAAGGATATTCAAGACCATTGTAGAAGGTGTAGACGATTAACCATTTCTCTAGCCCATGATGTGGTGTGGGCATGCTTCCAGCAAGGCCTTATATCTATCCTAAGCTTCTAACAATGACTCTCCATCTCTTTGAATGAAGCCTGTGATTTGGTTCCTAAGATGAGCAGTCTTGGAAGGTGGAAAGAATTTGTCCAAGAAAGCTTACTCCAGTTGGTCCCAAGTAGTGATTGTTTCGGCTGGTACAGATTTTAACCAAGTTTTAGCTCTATCCCTTAGTCTTGCACTTTGCAACTGTTGTCTTCTCCTTCGATGCAAAGTCCTTTCAATTTCAGGGTCTGCTTCAATGAGAGTTCTAAAACGTCGAGTACTTCCCATAAACAAGAGAAATTACCTGAAGAGAACAAAAGAAAAGAATAAAAGAATAACTAGAAAATCAGATTAAGAATTGAATTGATAATCAGAAAACACAAGTCCCCGGCAATGGCGCCAAAAACTTGATGTGGTTTGAATCACAAGTGCATGATTTTGTCAAATAGTAAAAATATCGATCCACAGGGACTTGGATTATGATTAACAATTACCCTTAATTGTGATTAACTAGGTGAAACCAATGTTATAAAATTGTGATGATAGAATAAGAACATAAAAACTAAAATCTGGAAATAAATAAGAATCTCTAATTTTGGAGTGAATACAGAAAAATAGTGTACTGAAATCTGATTTTTAAGGAATCTAGGATATGGGTTCACCACGATGGTAATTAACAAGTCTGTAATCTTATCATCTCTTCTTAACTAAGTTACTCTTGAAGACGAATCATCCTAAAGAATTATTGTTTCCTTTCATAATACAATAACGTATTCAATCTAACTCAACTTCTATTTTCATGATAATCAAATTAGAAAGATTTCATTAAGAACAGATGATTCAAAGAAAGACTCGAGAGTTTTAATCTACTTCTGTGATTTAAAAGCTCAAGTTCAGTTCATGGAGTTCAATTATCAAGAGTCACCTTTTAGTTTTTCCCTTAATGACTAAGATCATGCAAACAATGTGGCCAACATTTTCACAAACACTTGGTGTACCAAAAACTGAATCAAGATAAACTTAGCATTGAAGAGATAGCAAATTCATACATCAAGCATTGTTAATACACCATCGGGTTACTACCAATTCCTAGAACAAAGAACTATTTAAACATATTTAACAAAATACAAACCATAAGAATGAAGAACACCATTCAGAAAAATAAAATACAAAGACTAGAAGAGATGAGAAGAAAAACTCTGTAGAAAATCTTTGGCTGCTCTTGTGATGTTCCTCCCATCCAAAGACACTCACTCAACCCTAATGGCTTGCCTTTTATACCCTACAAACTCCCCTCTCTCAACCTTAATTCTTTTCAGGCAAGAAGAGAAGGAATGGGCTACCTCCAGGGCCTTTCTTCGCACTTGCTGATGTAGCAGGTTGCCAACCACGGCCGTGGTTGGTTCTGCCTCAGAAATCTTTAGCTTTGTGATTCCCTCACACCATGATCGTGGTTTCAACCATGGCCAGGCCGTGGTTTCCTCTGTTTATCAAGCATCTTGGGGAATTTGCCAAAGTGTCCAACATCAAACTTGTATCCTTGTGTCTTAGCTTTCCATAGCAACCGGAATCACCTCAAAATGACCTTTGTCGCTCAAGTTATGCTCAAATTACTCTTCCGGGGTCCAACTGACTTTGAGATCTCAGTATCTCTTCGGGGTAGTTCCGTTTTGGCTCCTCCAAGCTTCAATGTTGCACCATTCCTGCAATTGAACATAAACACACCGCAATTATCCGAACTAAAACAAAATCGGAGGATTAAGTGAATAAATGTACTAAAAAGATAATGAAATGTATGCAAACTAAACTCAAAATGACATGAAGAATCACATACATCACTACTTTTCTCTCAAGCTTATATGTATGCAAGTATTTGGTTTGTGTTAAAAATATTTCTGAGTTGAATCCATGATATAATTTGACTTGGTTTGTTTGGATTTATCAACTTGAAGTGCTTGGGGTAATGACTATGACTGTTTAATGTTTGAAATCTTCTTGAGGTTTTCATACGAGTCTCTGATTCAAACTCTGCCTTTGGAATGAAATTGAAATGCCCAGTCTTTGCTTAGGAAAATTACAGGTCTATGGGTATGTGTTGCTGGTTGTGTGAATGAAAAGGCTTGTGTCATTACTTGGCCACTATTTGTTTGATAACTGTTATGATTTGAGCTTAATGTGAATACAGATTCTGGTCTTAGAATTTAATTGCTATGATACCTGATAATTTGGAATCAACTTCTCTTACTAATTGGAATCGGATTTTGTGTTATGATGATTAAAAAAAAAGATCAATTATGTTTTCTGTCTCTCATGGTTTTTGTTTCCTCCTCTGAATGTCTTGATAATTTTAAAACTCTGGACATCAAGGTCTGCGCTCGGGTTGAGATTGGACAATCGAGTAAGCTCTATTTCTTGAACTTTGATCCTGTTTTGAGTGTTTAATTTGAAATCTGGAATAACATGCTTTGCTTTCTTTTGGAATGTGAATTGGGGTTTGGGTTTGAGCTGATCATGTGTGGATTTATTGTGGGCTGTACTAGCATTGCATCTTTGCTATGGGTTGTTGGTTTGTTTTGATCTAATTTCATCCTCTTGTTATTTTGTACATCTTTTTATTTATAATTTGTAGTATTCGTCTTTTGAGTATATACTAAGTTTTTTTTTTTCAGTTAAAAATAAATAAATGGTCAAATGACATAATATTTACGTTTAGTTGCCTTTAGAGGTCAAATACCCACTAGGCAATTTTTTTGGGGTGGATCAATGGGTCTAGTACCACTTTTTATCTCATTTAGGACGCATTAATACAATTTTTTATAATAAATGGTCCAATGCCATCAACACTTATGTTTATTGTCTTTCGGAGTCAAATACCCATTAGGCAGTTTTCGTTGAGTTGATTAATAGGTCAAATACCGTCTTTCATTTCATTTAGGATGCATTAATAATGGTTTTTTTTTTAAAATCAAATCACTTTTCTTTTTAATCAAATCAATCCATTTTCTTTTTTAATCAACAATTCAAATCAATACTTTTCGTAATTAAAATTAACACAATTAATTTTTAAAGTACTACGTGATTTTGAATTTCTTATTGTACTAGGGAATACGTAAGCGCAAGTTAAGCAAAACTTATAAATTTTGTAATTTAGTTTTTTATGTAAATATTTTCTTGTTCTTGCTTATTTCTGTTTTTGAATAAGGGGTAAAATAGATATCGTCTAGGTCATTAAATTTGCACAATTAGTTTAAGGTAATTGTTTTAGGACGGATGTATCAGGAGTGTTGTGGGATTAAGTTTTCACATTTTCTTATGTATAACTAACTTGCGAACTTTATTTGGTTTTGCTGACTATATTTTTAAAAATTCATTTTAAAAGATTTTGCTAGCTATTTTTCTTACTTAATAAACGATTGGTGACAACTCTATTATTATTAATTAATTAATTTTTCTTTTATTGCTATGTCACATTTTGTTTTGGGTCATGAGAATAATAATAATAATAATAATAATAATATATTTAGATACTTATAAAAGGATGGACGTTAACATCCTTATCGTTATACCTACAATTAGCGTGGTCATCCAAATTTAAATAATATGAATTTATTTAGCAAGTTAAAGAATTGAAATGACCACTTAATAGGAAATAAGAAGAAAAGTTAAGGGAAATATTACAATGCTTGAATTTTGGGAATAAATTAAATGAAATACAGTTTTAAATTTCAAAATCTGATATTCCTATGGCACGCAGCCGCCGTCTTCACTTGACACATGCATGCACACTTTTCAAGTTGTGGCAGCATTTTATGCAAAAGAGAATGGGTATGGTTGCATATATCAGGTAAACCCACACGTTATTTTTTAGCCCTGATATATCACGTTTCTCCCCATTCCTCAAACCCCAAACTCGTTAAACCTTATATATCACGTCTCTCCCCACCCCAAACCCCAAACCCCAAACACGACATACTCGTTTCACTAAAGAGAAGAGAGCGTGAGAATTAGAGAGATAGAGAAGAGAGAAAGTCCAGAAAGGATGTTTCCCACAATCTCCAGCAACCTCAAGTGATTTCTAGCTCCAATCCCTCTGCTTCCCCCAAAAACGACATCATTCGGAGGTAGAAAAGAAAATAGGCATTCTCTCTTTCATAATCTTTCCCGACTTTAATCCTTGGATACAAATCTTAATTCCCCTACTGTTTTTTTTTTTTTTAAAGTCCATGACACTAATTTTTTTTTTAGCAACATTCAAGATAGTCCCTCAAGGGCTTTGGGATATGGCATCTATGGAGGCATTAAAATGGAACTCTGATATTATATATATATATATATATATATATATATATATATATATATATATATATATGTACTGAGTATTCTCATGATTTTTCTGATTTGGGTCTTTTAGGATGATAAGAGAAAGGGTTAAAGGTTGGAGCTTTCTTATTGCATGAGAACTTTCTACCTTTCCCCATGTGAAAAATCGATTGGGCCATTGGCAGGATGTAAAAAGATGAATCTTTGAACCATGCATGAATCAACCTTCATTTTGTCTTATTTTATGTGAATAACTTTACTATCACGGAGGGATTGATGAAAGACATTATTTTTTTTATGACGACTTAAATGATGAGATATGGAATGGATTCTTCCATTTTCTATTCTATTTTATGGGACTGACATTTGATAGTCGTTGTTGAGGGTTGAAGGAATGGAGTACTAAACTTCTATTTAGTGGAGTTTTAACCTTATGAAGTTATTCTACTACTAATTTAATTTTACAAAATTCAGGACCTTTAATTTGGACCCTTAACTTTTAATTATGATTCCGATGGTATAGAGATTATCCTGTAAATTTTGGTATTTGCAGGTGTTAAAGTTTGGACCCTTGGGTTTTTTTTTACTTATTCATGGAAATTTTGGTTTTTAGTGTTCCTTACAAAAAGAAGAAGAAGAAGAGAGAAATAGTATGATATGATCGAGTAAATAAGAATAAGCATCCCTAGAATCTCTGGGCTATGTTTCAAGTAATTTGGCCAAATAACTAAAGAAAAAGGAACGAAAGTTGAGAGAATGTTGATGATTGCAAGTGCACGGATTGTACAAGTAGTAAAGTAAAGATATAATTTCACAAGAATTGTGTGAATAAGGGACTATAAATATAATTGAATTGTAAGTTAATAAACCAAATAACAAATAACAAGATCTAAGGGATAAAGACTCTAGGATTTTGGGGTTCACTACATCTACTTAAGTAAAACTTTCTTGTTAATAGATTTAATTATGCTTTGAAGTTGAATTTTTCTAAAGTATTTAAGGTTCTCTCTCAATCCTTCATTTAATTATCGTGAATCATGTAAATATGATGCGGGACATATTGCATTAAGAACACTATAATTAAATCTAAATCAAGAATCTTTTAATAACAAGAGAATAATTACAAATATCACATGACTATATAGAAGAGCTACATCCTTAATCTTAGAAAAGATGTTTATAAATACATGCTTGAAGAATAATAACAAGAGATAGAAAAGATAAGAAAACTTAGGGATAGGTGATCCATCTTTCCAATCCTTATTCGATCTCTTTACCTCTTCCTTTTAATCTTGGAATCCGCTTCTATCTAATCTATTTGACTCTAAACTACTCTATACTATTCTTATATGTTTCTCTTCCTTTACTTCTTGCCTCTCCTGTTGAAACCAAATTCTTATAAAAAGGTTTAAGTACTAAATTCTTAAAAGCTATAAGCTTTCCCTGTTAAGTTTTGAGGATAACAAAAATATTTAGTTTGAACAAGTAAGTGTTTCGACAATAGTTTTAACAAATCGCTACTCTTTGTGCGTCCATTCTGCTCTATGCTTAAAGATAACTCTTCGTGCGTCCAATATGCTATAACTCTTTATGGGTCCAATAAATGTATTATATACTTTTACTATTGGTGCGTCCAATACTTGTATGCATATACTGTTACTTTTTATTAGTTCGTCCAATACGATCTGTCTGCCAAAGCTCGGACTCAACTCACTCTTTCAAAGTTCAAGCTCAAGTTCGCGTCCAAGTGAAATTTCAAAAATGAAGAACTGTTCCTCATTAAATGCTAGAAAAGAACTCTGACAGCTCACGGCGACAGAAGAAGTCAACTAAGCCACTTTTGCTGACATTGTCTAACAACTACAAAGATCTGCAAATAAGAAACCGTCTGCAATCTTAGACAAATCAGGACTTTTGTTTTTCATTGATTGGAAATCTCAGAGAATAAAAGTCACCGTCAGAAGAAGTTCAGCACTTTTCCAGTAGATGCATTTAATGCTACTCAGAACGGTAATAAATATTTCCGTTGGACGATCTAGCCCATGAAGTCTGCTCAATTTGTTCTTACTTATAAAGAGAAGAAGCAGCACTTGAAGAACTAGAGATTTTTTTTCGAAGCATACTTCAAAGTCAAAAAAAAGCTTTATTTCCTTTTGGATTTCCATATTCGTGTAAAAAGAAAAAGCCTTGAGATTTCTATTGTCTATTCTCATTTGTCAGTGAGTTTCAAACTCAAGCTTTCATCTACTTTCAATTATTCATCTTAAGCCTTGTAAGCCTGAAGAGGCTGTGTGTAAAAGAATACTTGTGAGATAGAACCTGAAGAGGTTGAAAATACTTGTTACCTGAAGAGGTTGAAAATACTTGTTACCTGAAGAGGTGTATAATACTTGTAATCGTGAAAAAGATTAGTTGGAAAATCATACGGTTGAGCAATTTGGACGTAGCTCTTGGTTGATAAGAGTGAACCAGGATAAATCTCGTGTGTAAGCTTCTCCTCTCTTCTAGTGTGCTTTATTATATTCACTAATCTCTGGGGTTTACCATTGTGTTTATTAACAAAGATCTTTTTATTTGGTTTTAGAACGTGTTAACCATTTTATTAAAAGTCTTTTCGAAATCCTTAGAGTCCAATAGGACTAAGTGGTGTTGGTCCTAAGCTCTTTGCTTGTTAAACTATATCCTTCGCTGTGTTCTATTTTCTATTGAAAAGGAAAATCTTTTATTAAATCAAAAAGGGTTAAGAAACAGAATTCAACCCCCCTTCTTGTGTTTCACTTGGTTATTTCAATTGGTATCAGAGCTCAGCCTCTTGGGTTGAGCATCTAACAGTGCAGAGGAAAAAGATCCAGTACACCCTTTAATGGAGAACGAAGGACAAGCGGTGAAACGGACCACCTCTATTCAATGGAAAGCGACTATGATTCTTGGAAGAAGAGAATGATTGCCTTTTTTGATGCCCAAAATATGGACATTTGGGACCTAGTTCAAAATGGATATCAAACACCCACCAACGCGAAGGGCAGGATCTCCCTCGACCACAATGGACGGAAGGACAACGAACCGGACATCGGCTTAACTCAAAAGCCAAACATTATCTTATGTGTGCCATCACCGGATCGAGAGCACGACAAAGTCCATAGCGTGAAACGGCTAAAGAGATATGGGATACTCTGGCATTAGCACATGAAGGCTCATCTCAAGTCAAAGAATCAAAGATAAGCATCTTTGGTTCACCGATATGAGCTCTTCAAAATGGGAGAGCATGAAAACATTGATCAAATGTTTGGACGATTCCAAACAATAATCAATGGCTTGAGATCTCTGGGAAAGAACTATGATAATCAAGATCACATCAGAAAAATCCTAAGAAGTCTTTCCAGACAGTGGAGACCTAAGGTTACTGCCATACAGGAAGCAAAGAATCTAGCTTCTCTTACCATGGAGGAACTATTGGGTTCTCTTAAAGTTCATGAGCTGGAACTTCAAGAAGAGGAAAGCTCAAGAAAAGGGAAATCAATTGCCCTTAAAGCTCACAAAGGCAGTACGTCCAAAGCACTTAAAACTGAAAAATCATCAGACGAGGCCGAGTCATCTGAAGATGATATATCTGATAATGACGAGTTATCTTTCATCTCTAGAAAGATACAAGCAATGTGGAAAAAGAAAGGAGGTATGCGGAGAAAGCACTTTGGACGAAGGTCACCAAAGGACAAAACAGAAACAAAAGACAAGAGTCCAATCATATGCTACGAATGCAAGAAGCCCGGACATATTAAAGCGGAATGTCCTTCACTAAACAAGGAGAAAGAGAAAAGGAGATTCTTTCCAAAGAAGAAAAAGAGGATTAATGGCCACACAGGAAGATCTTGATCTTTCAACTACGATGATGAAGAAGAAGCGAGAAGAAGAAGCAAATCTATGTCTCATGGCTAACACCGTGTCGAGGAAGAAGAAGAAGATGAGGTAACAAACTGTGATCTTGATCTTCAGAATGCATTTGATGAGTTGTTAAATAATTCATCTATTTTAGCGGTTGAATATAAATCCTTGAAAAGAAAGTTTTCAAAATTAACTAGAGAATATGGAAAAATGTTTTCAGAAAAACAAGAACTTGAAATTTATTGTGAAAAATTAAAAACTGAAAATGCTCTTTTAAAAACATCTTCTGAGTCCAACACTTCAGATGAAGTTGATAAACTTCATAATGAGGTAAAAGAGTTAACGGAGGACCTCAATAAATTTGTACAAAGCACCAACAACCTAAACATTTTACTCAAATATTCCAGAGACCCTCGTGACAAATCTGGATTGGGATATCAAGATACTGATAAACAGTTTTTTCAAAAAACTACTACTCAACCTAAATTCATTAAGAATGTTTGTAAAAAGAACGTTTACCCTTCCTCAATAGATCTTTTTAATAAAAGGTCAAAATATTATGGATCTCCAAGAGCTAACCAAAAGGACCCAAAAAGATATGGGTACCTAAGGATATGATAATTCCTCTTGCAGATGTGCTTAGCAACAAGAAAAAGACACTGTCATGGTACCTGGACGGTGGTGCTCCACGACACATGACGGGAGAAAGGTCTATGTTCCAAGACATCAAAACTAATAAAGGAGGCTCCGTCACGTTTGGAGGAAACCAGAAAGGTAAAATAGTTGGAATAGGTAAGATTGGTAAGCATCCTTTTCCCTCTATCGATAATGTTCTTCTAGTTGAAGGATTGAAACATAATCTGCTTAGCATTAGTCAATTATGTGATAGTGGATCTAATGTTTCATTCAATCAAGGAGAATGTATAGTTAAAAACTCTGACGGATCCATACTCTTCATTGCTAAAAGACAAAACAATCTTTATAAAATTGACTTGGAAGATCTTTCAGATCAAAATGTATCATTTCTAGTTTCCATAAAAGGAGAACAGTGGATATGGCACAAGAAGCTTGGTCATGCAAGTTTGAGATTAATCTCTAAACTAAATAAGCATAACCTCGTAAGAGGACTACCAAAGCTTGTGTACAAATCAGATGTTCTTTGTGAAGCTTGTCAAAAGGGGAAACAAATCAAAAATTCTTTTGAGTCCAAAAACATCGTTTCCACCTCTAGACCACTAGATTTGTTACATCTTGATTTATTTGGTCCTACAAGAACTTCTTCACTAAATGGAAAGAAATATGGATTGGTCATAGTAGATGACTATACTAGATGGACATGGGTTATGTTTCTAGCTCACAAGGATGAGTCTTTCAAAGTCTTTTCTATTTTCGTAAAAGAATTCAAAATGAAAAAGGAATGTGTATCAACTCAATCCGAAGTGATCATGGAGGAGAATTTGAGAATGAGAGCTTCCAATTGTTATGTGAAGAAAACGGTATTCATCACAACTTCTCTGCCCCAAGAACACCACAACAAAATGGTGTGGTAGAAAGAAAAAATAGATCTCTTCAAGAGATGGCTAGAACAATGCTCAATGACAACTCAATCTCCAAACACTTACGGGGTGAAGGCTGGTTAACCTTTGCGTGTTATATTCAAAACAGAATATATATTAGACCTATTTTAAACAAGACTCAGTATGAATTGTGGAAAGGACGAAAACCCAACATCTCTTACTTTCATTCTTTTGGTCATCAATGTTTTATTTTGAATACTAAGGATTCTTTAGGAAAGTTTGATGCTAAAGTTGACTCTGGTATTTTCCTAGGATACTCGAAACATCTAAAGCATATAGAGTATATAACTCTCGCTCTCTAAGCTGTTGAAGAATCTGTTCATGTTAAATTCAATGACAAAAAGCGACAATGACTTATCGTAGCTAGATGAGTCCTTTGCGAGTTAAACTTAAAAGACAAAAGAGAAGGATCGTGACCCAAAACAAAGAAGCATTGGACGATGAAAGAAAAGAAGAAACAAGCGATGGTCAAAGAAGTGGCATTTCAAAACTTATCATCCGTAACACCAAATCATTGGTAATCCGGATGATAAAGTACGTACAAGATCTACCTTCGAGAGAATACTCAAATGTAGCCTTCATCTACGAAATGGAACCAAGAAAAATAGAAGAAGCACTTAAGGACGAAGGATGGATCTTAGCCATGCAAGAAGAGCTAAATCAATTTAAAAGAAATGATGTTTGAATGACTGGTTCAAAAGCCTAAAGACAAGTCCATCATCGGCACAAAATGGATATTCAAAAACAAAGCGGACGAAGATGGTAAGGTTGTGAGAAACAAAGCAAGGTTGGTAGCCCAAGGTTACTCACAACAAGAAGGTATTGATTTCACTTGAAACTTTTGCTCCTGTAGCTAGACTAGAAGCCATACGCATTTTACTTTCATTTCTTGCTCATCATAGCATGAGACTATATCAAATGGACGTAAAAAGTGCATTTCTAAATGGTATAATCAATGAAGAAGTTTTCGTTAAGCAACCACCTGGTTTCGAGGATGAAAATTTCCCACTGAGCATGTTTTCAAATTAAAAAGGCCTTGTACGGCTTAAAACAAGCTCCTCGAGCACGGTATGAAAGGTTAAGCACCTTTTTAATAGAAAGCGATTTTTCTAGAGGAAAAGTTGACACTACTCTTTTTCGAAAAGACAAAAACTCGAAATTCATTTTAGTACAAATTTATGTTGATGATATTATCTTTGGAGCTCTTGATGAATCTCTTTGCGAGGATTTTTCCAATCGATGCGAAGGAATTGAAATGAGCTTAATGGGAGAATTAAAATTCTTTACGGGTTTGCAAGTGAAGCAAACATTGGGCCGAAATCTACATTCATCGGACCAAATATACAAATGAACTTACGAAGAAATTCAAATTGGACGATTGCAAAACAATGAGCACACCAATGCATCCATCATCCACACTAAGATTGGACGATAAGGATAAAAAGGTGGACGAAAAGGTATACGAAGGTATGATCGGATCACTCTTATATCTCACTGCGTCCGGACACGATATAATGTTTAGTGTGTGTCTTTGTGCACGTTTTCAATCGATCCTGAGAGTCACACTTAATTCTTTGTAAAAGAATATTCAGATACTTGAAAGGAACTACTAATCTGGGTTTGGTATTTAAGAAATCTCATGAGTACAGATTAGTTGGTTTTTGTGATGCTGACTATGCTGGAGATAGAATCGAAAGGAAAAGTACAAGT
Source organism: Styphnolobium japonicum (assembly GCA_023212625.1). NCBI lineage: Eukaryota > Viridiplantae > Streptophyta > Magnoliopsida > Fabales > Fabaceae > Styphnolobium > Styphnolobium japonicum. The sequence goes on from JALBWW010000003.1 coordinate 26,088,657, forward strand.
GGAGGATGTCACTTCATTGGAGGAAATCTAGTATCATGGTCCAACAAGAGACAAAGCACAATTGCTCTATCAACAGCTGAAGCTGAATATATCTCTGCGTCCAATTGTTGCTCCCAACTACTCTGGATCAAACATCAATTAGAAGACTACAACATCTTTGAAAGTAAGATTCCTTTACTATGTGATAATACTGCTGCAATTAACTTATCAAAAAATCCCATACTACACTCAAGGGCAAAACACATTGAAATCAAACATCACTTTATAAGAGACTATATTCAAAAAGGTGTGTTTGATATTCAATATGTGGATCTGAGATCATCAATGGGCAGATACTTTCACAAAACCCCTCTCGGAGGATAGATTCACTCTTATTCGAAAACATCTAAGTATGCATTTTGTAAAGAATTAATATTTCTTGCGTCCATTGAAGATCTCAAGGCCCAAAATGCTTTGTACTTGATAAATGGTGTGGTAATTTTCTTGATAAGACATAAATCATTGCATTTATCTTGTTTGAAACTTTTCAAATTTCCCACTGAGTCAGTTTTTGAAAGGTCACGAAAGTAACTTTTTACTGCGGACGTGACAGTTGCTTTTAATACACATTTATTGTGGTTGTTTGTTTTTTAAAAAAAAAAAAACGATTCGTTTTTCTCTCAAGAAACCTTTCAGTGTAAAAACCTACCTTCTTCTATAAATATTTTCCTTCTTTACAAGATCAATTTTTTACGCCTTCAAACCTTGAAAGAAAACAGTTGCGAAAAGAACCTTAGCAAATTTTTCTCTCTCTCTCTTTCAAAAATTCTTTAACCCTAAGAAATGGCCGGAGGAAAGACCCTTGATGTTGAAAGAGCCGAGGTATCAGTTGAATACTCGTTCCAAACTTCCATTTTAGCAGAATGTGGAATAGATATCAAAGAATGTCTCGTCGGTGCTGGATGGGATAGTTACTTGAGAACCGGTGGAGGTTTATCAGGAATTGGTGAAAATGTTGGAAAACGCATCCGTGTAATGCGTGAATGAGGTCGGGGATGTGTTTTGGGAAAACCCGTTGTGGTTTCAGAGGTAACCATCTCCAACGCCACCCAATGTTGGTTGGAAGGAGCCACCATCACTTGATTGGGAAAAAGCATTTGGGGGAAGCGATGTTGTTCTTGACACCTTACTAAAGGAGTCATCCACGGGGAAGATAAGCGCTTCCAAGATGAATGACAAGGCAAGAGTTTTGCATCAACTTCTAAACAAGGCAATACTCCACAAGGCAGGGTCCAAAGACTCGGTCTCTACAGCTCATGCCTTACACTGTGTCATCCGATCTTTGTGTCAACAGTCAATCTCCTTCTCTGCTTTTTAAGAACTTCAAGAGAAGTGTACAAGGAAAAGGGAAGAAGACCACCATCTCCTATGGTGTTCTCTTAACCAAGATCTTCAGAGATCAAGGTATCTTTAGTCCCCATGAGACTAAAGATGTTGAAGAGAAGAAGAAGATTTTTGGACGGATTCAAGAGCAACAAATCTTTGGACGAAGCAATCTTCTAAGGATGAAACTTCAAAGCGTCCAAGAGTTTCTGGACCAGAAAGAGCCTCTTATTCTTTCAAAGGCTGAGAGTCCAAAGAAGAAATCACCGTCCGTCCAAGCCATTCCCAAGCGGAGACTCATAATGGACGATGACTCTGAAGATGACCAACCCATCGCTAAAAGGATGAAGGTTGCGTCCATTGCAAGCATCCCAAAAGGAACCCGGACGAAGCTACCCATCACAAGGAAACCCTCTTCCAAGCTTGCGTCCATTCCTAAGGAACCTCTTCCTACCATTCCCTCTTCCTCCATTTTACCCTCTTCTCAAACAGAACCACAAACTTCCTTCCCAACCTCTCAAATAACTTCCTCTCCTTTAAACACTGAACCTTTTTCTTCTCAAACTCACATCATACCCTTCCAATCTCCTTCACCTTCCCTCTCTCAAAAGACCTTCGACAACCCCTCCTATCTTAACCTTTTCTCTGTGGGGGTTTCCCCTCACATTATCCCTCTTTGGGAATCCAAGGACTCTTCTCTCTCACTCACAGCAAGACGCTCCCGGTGCTGTGATGGTTACTCAACAAAAGTTCACATCTTCCCTAGTGACCTATCCTTCAAACCTGTCACCTTGGAAGAAATGGGACAATTTGCGAGTCCTTATGACACCATCCTTGTCAGTGTCATTAAGGGGAGTCTTCTGTTGAAGAATTTGAGATTTGTACCCCCTTCACTGATCATCTCCTCTACAACTGCCATCAAGATTCAGCCGGATCGGGTTTGTCCAAGGTTGCCATTGGTGGATTTAAATAAAAACAAAGACTTGAAAAAGTACAGAAGCCAAGCCACCTTTCCCAAGCCTATCATCTTTAAGCCAAATTTTGGGAGCTTACGTTCCCCTGATGTTGATGTTGAATTCTTGTGGCATGTTTCGAATAAAGGAGAAGCTGTGGAGAACGAGGCTAAGACTTTCTGGGAAAAGCACATTTGGGAGTGTGAGCAACAAGCGTCTTCTTCAGGACTAAGTGATGAAGATAAGGAAGATATCATAACTGTGCCTGGTCAGAGCTTCCAGTGTTTTCGTTCTATCTATATGGTAGATGATCTTTTTGGACTGCCTCTGAACTCGCCATTGCCAACAATCTTCTCTTGTCCAAGCTATGTCTCTGGACCTCCGTCTGACAACATAGGCAGGCCTTATCCCTGGGATCAAATGTTTGGATACCGGAGAACCTCTCTTCCTTGGGATGTTGACCTTCCTCTGAAGACGAAGTTGAGTCTGTTGTGCAGCAAATGGATGTGACCCCTCCTGCTTCCACCACTGAGTTAGCTATTGTGGAACCACAACCTTCTGCTGACATTCTCACCCAAGTGCCCCCAGCTTTTCAGGCCTACGTGAATAATCAAATGGACTTAATGTACAAGAGAGTTGAAGACCTCCTCAAATCTCTTTTTCAACAAGGGCCACCTCCTCCTCCTCCACCTTCTTCCTCTTGATTTTATTTTATTTTCTTTTAGCCAAATTTTTTTTGACAGTGATGTTTTTCTTTCTTTTTGTCTGATGACAAAGGGGGAGAATAATGGGAATTTGATTTGTTACATACAAATTTATTTTATAATTTATACTGATTCAATGAAACTATGTTTTTCTCTCATCTGGTTGTTTCATTATCCTTGTCTCGGTTATTCTGTTGCACTTATATAAATGCTTTAATTGAAATTGTGAATACTCTGCTGTGTAGGATCTGATCTAAATTTTAGCATGGTTTATTGCTTTTCAAAAGTATTGTCTCTGTTAAACTCTTTTCTCAAGAACTAAACTTCGATACAAAGATATTATTACTTGCTCTTGAAACTTGTCTCGTAAAAATAAATTTCGTGTACTACGTCCAATCGACTCTGCGTCCAACAGACTTGGAGTCCTTCCCTTAGAAATGTTTTTCTTAGGGGGAGCAATTTTGTTTTAAAAAGAATCTGTGTTCAACCAAATTAATAGTTTTGTCATCATCAAAAAGGGGGAGATTGTTGAAACCAAATTCTTATAAAAAGGTTTAAGTACTAAATTCTTAAAAGCTATAAGCTTTCCCTGTTAAGTTTTGAGGATAACAAAAATATTTAGTTTGAACAAGTAAGTGTTTCGACAATAGTTTTAACAAATCGCTACTCTTTGTGCGTCCATTCTGCTCTATGCTTAAAGATAACTCTTCGTGCGTCCAATATGCTATAACTCTTTATGGGTCCAATAAATGTATTATATACTTTTACTATTGGTGCGTCCAATACTTGTATGCATATACTGTTACTTTTTATTAGTTCGTCCAATACGATCTGTCTGCCAAAGCTCGGACTCAACTCACTCTTTCAAAGTTCAAGCTCAAGTTCGCGTCCAAGTGAATTTTCAAAAATGAAGAACTGTTCCTCATTAAATGCTAGAAAAGAACTCTGACAGCTCACGGCGACAGAAGAAGTCAACTAAGCCACTTTTGCTGACATTGTCTAACAACTACAAAGATCTGCAAATAAGAAACCGCCTGCAATCTTAGACAAATCAGGACTTTTGTTTTTCATTGATTGGAAATCTCAGAGAATAAAATTCACCGTCAGAAGAAGTTCAGCACTTTTCCAGTAGATGCATTTAATGCTACTCAGAACGGTAATAAATATTTCCGTTGGACGATCTAGCCCATGAAGTCTGCTCAATTTGTTCTTACTTATAAAGAGAAGAAGCAGCACTTGAAGAACTAGAGATTTTTTTTCGAAGCATACTTCAAAGTCAAAAAAAAGCTTTATTTCCTTTTGGATTTCCATATTCGTGTAAAAAGGAAAAAGCCTTGAGATTTCTATTGTCTATTCTCATTTGTCAGTGAGTTTCAAACTCAAGCTTTCATCTACTTTCAATTATTCATCTTAAGCCTTGTAAGCCTGAAGAGGCTGTGTGTAAAAAGAATACTTGTGAGATAGAACCTGAAGAGGTTGAAAATACTTGTTACCTGAAGAGGTTGAAAATACTTGTTACCTGAAGAGGTTGAAAATACTTGTTACCTGAAGAGGTGTATAATACTTGTAATCGTGAAAAAGATTAGTTGGAAAATCCTTCTGGTTGAAGGGACTGGACGTAACTCTTGGTTGATAAGAGTGAACCAGGATAAATCTCGTGTGTAAGCTTCTCCTCTCTTCTAGTGTGCTTTATTATATTCACTAATCTCTGGGGTTTACCATTGTGTTTATTAACAAAGATCTTTTTATTTGGTTTTAGAACGTGTTAACCATTTTATTAAAAGTCTTTTCGAAATCCTTAGAGTCCAATAGGACTAAGTGGTGTTGGTCCTAAGCTCTTTGCTTGTTAAACTATATCCTTCGCTGTGTTCTATTTTCTATTGAAAAGGAAAATCTTTTATTAAATCAAAAAGGGTTAAGAAACACAATTCAACCCCCCTTCTTGTGTTTCACTTGGTTATTTCATCTCCAACTTTTCTATTTATAATTCTAGTATCCCTTTAGGGTTTCTTGCGTGAGGGCTTCTTCTTTTCCTCTTTTTGTACAGCCCAAGCTCAAGAAGACCAATTTTTTTGTATAGCAAAGTGATGAATCAATTTGAGACACTTATGTTAGCTTTGTATTAGGCATTATTAGATGTTTATTGTGCCCAATATTAGTACTTTAGATGAGTTTAATGTTGTTGGACTTCATTGGGCTTTAATGCAAATTGTGAATAATTTTCGGATTTTGATGCATTTTGACCTTTCTTCCTTGGTTAGGCCATAACTTGGGACTCGGTGATCCAATTGAGGTGATCTTGGTGTCTTTGGAAAGCTATGACAAGGATCTACAAGTTTCATGAAGAACTCAAGAGCTGGATCAGACTTCTAAGGACCCAAAATAGCCTTGCAATACAGAGTGAGTTTGCTGTCACGGAACCATCTGGGCAGTATGTACATATTGGACTACATAGTGAGTTATAGGCCTCCTCTTGGGCTGAAACTTGGTCATTTGAAAGATAAGGCCCATATCTCCAACTTCACTGAAGACCATTTTGTCAATAGATGTCGTTTTAGGCATGCTTCTGAAGCTACAAGTTGGTATGAATTTGGAAACACGTTCTTCCAACCTAACTTGAGGTAGGTGCAGTGTTTTTGGCATTTCTGGAGTTCTAAAAGTCCAAATGACATGATTCAAATTGGAGATTTTCAAGGAGACAACTGGCTACAACTTTGATGGTAGACATCCAAGCCAAAATGCACCGTCTAGGTGATGAATTTGAAGCCAGAAGTCGGATAAGAGTTGTTGACTAAAAGCCACCAACCATACACCAACCCACCTACCATGCACCAACCCACCAACCATGTATCAAGCTTCCATTTTTGACAATTTTCATATTTTTATAGCTTGTATTCAGATTATGTACATGTACAAATTGGCTTCTAGGATTAGTATAAATAGACCCAACCTCTTTGTATTAGAGAAATTCAATTTTAAGTAAGTTTCAAGAAAGTTTGAGTATTTGTGAGAGTTTTCTTTCTCTTCTTCTCCATTCTCTTTGCAATTTCGTTTTTGTTCTTTAAATTCTGAGTTCTTCCTTCCCATCCATGGAAGGCTAGGCTCTCATAATCAATCCAAGGGATTAGCCATCTTGATGTTTAATTTGGAGATCTTGTTTCGCTTGTTCATATTGCTTAATTGTTATTCAAGTTTCTCTTCTTCCTCTTTTGATTTCTATCTAGATTGAATTGCTTAATTTGATTTAGATGTTGATGTGGTAATAGCTTTATTATCATGTATTCAAAGAGGATCACATAGAATAAACAATTTATTAAAGCTTTTTGATCGATTGTTTAGCTTGGTTAAATTCTGGATCTTAAGTTAATCTATGTTTGGATGGTGCTTACTTTATCTAACCTTGGTTAATCAAATCCTAGATGCTTATCTAGTAGAGAATTCTTGGATCATGTTAAGGCTTCTTGATGTGATCTAAGGCCAAGAACATGGTTAGCAATTAAGTGAATTCCTTGTGATCAATGATGATTTAAACTCAAGATCGGTAAATTTCCTTGGATTGGTTAATTTGTTAATTACTTTCCTTTAATTCAATTAGTGTATTATCTTTTCAAATCATCAAAACCCCCCTTTTAATTATCTTAATCTGATTAAATCTTTGTTTTTTTTGGATCCTTGAGAGACGATTCGGTTCATGCTCTATACTACAAATTAGTTTGCGAACCGGTAATTATTATTATTTGACGGGGTCTCGACAACCTCTTGTCAAATTTGGCGCCGTTGCCGGGGATCCAAAGGCATCTATTTGATCATTTCATCTAACTCTAACAATTGTGTTTGTTTTGTTTTTGAAGCATTTTCAAGTGGAATTCGGCTGAAATTGGGTAAAGGGCATTGTGTCAAGAATTTCGGTTCGGTAAAGTATCTCGGATTGACCTGAATTTTGGTAAACTAATGGAAAACGTTATTTTGAGAAAGGCTCACTATGTATAGTGAGGTCATCCTTATTTTAGCCAAATTCCATCGTTTAGATCACTTTTTGAATTTTTTAAGATTTTTTATTATTCTGTTAAATAGAATTTTTGTGTAGATTTCACTCTGTGGTAGTCCCATAATTTTTAAAAATCTGTAGATATGTTTTCTGTAATTATTTTGTGTGTATATTTAGACTTGTTTTTGTGATTTTGTGTTTTTGTGTTTGATCTCAAATCTAATGGAGCATAAACTTGATGAGCTGGCTTATCTGGTGGGGCAGTTGGCAGTGGAACAACATCACTTACCTGTGCAAGAACCTGCAAGATTTTGTAGTGTTTTTCTTGGTGAACCACAATACCCACATCTTGGATATGATTCTTATTCTACCACATATAACCATGATTGGGGAGATCATCCTTGGTTCGAACCTTATGTTGAACCAATCAGTCTATACCAGCAACCTATGCTGCAACAACAGCAAGCCCCAATAAGCATGGAATCTGAGCCTACACTAGAGGATTTGGTGAAACAATTTGCTCAGAACAACATCCAATTCCAGCAGAGAACAGAAGCTATAGTACAAAATGTGAAGACCCAAGTTGGTCAACTTACATCTTCATTGAGTCAGTTGAGCAAGCAACAGATGCAGAAATCTGATTCTGCAAAACATGAGATCATTGATGAGAAAAAACCAATTGATGATTTGTGTGATGAATTTGCTAGTTTCTTGATTTTGATGATTACATTTGTTGGACTGGTTGTGATAGTGATATGTTGTGTAATGCATGTGCTGAGATTTCTGCCTTTTTGAGACATGATGAATCTTTTTCAGCAGATTATGCAGCAACTCAATCTGCAGAAGTAGTGAAGCCACCAAAATTGGAGTTGATTGTGGCTAAGAACCTCCTTACTGATGAGGAGGAGAAGTTGTTGCAGATTTTTAAGGAGAATCAAAGAGCCATCATACTTGCAGACATTCCTAGCATTAGCCCTTCCATTTGCATGCGTAGGATTTTACTTGAAGATGGAGCTAAACCAGTAAAGCAACCCCCGATGAGACTAAACTCTCTGATTCTGGATGTGGTGATCCATTACACTGGCTATGGTGTGGCTGCTGGAACGTTAATTCTTCTGCTATCCATAGGGAGTTTTCTTTCCACACTTTTATTTCATTTTTCTAGTTGTTGTTTTCTTTTTGTTTTTACTGTTTTGCTATTGTTTTTAATATTGTTTCTATTTTTATTTAATTGTTACAATTTACTCTTTTCTGTTGCTGTTGTTTCTGCTATTTGTGTTGTCTGTTTCTATTTCTGTTTCTGTTTTGCTGTACTGCTGATGTTTGTCTTTTATTATTTTTTTTTGTTTCTGTTTTTATTTTTTGTTTTGTCTGTTGTTTTTTATTTTCTGCTTTCTATATAAATCTTTGTTGAAAAAAAAAAAGTCACGTTTAAGGTCAATGGCCAGAAATTGAATCATTATTGGGAAGGACCCATGGATCGTGCAAAATCTTCAATCACGCTGGCTAAAGACATTAAAAGTAGCGCTTCTTGGGAGGCAACCCAAGTTTTCTAACTTTTTCATTTTTTTCAAACTTTGACTTATTTGCATTCACAGGAATCAAGACAGAAAATCGGTGCCGAGCAAGAAAATCTATCAGAGTTTGATTTTTCTGTCTTAATTTTGTTTGTTTTCTTTGACAGATGATTTTTCACCGGTTAAATGGCGGATAATGATACTCCGTGAAAAAAAATTTCGGTCCCTTCAGTTACCCACAAACACTGAAATCTGTATATAATTTTACTCATTTTTTTTTCTCTTTCTTCTTTCTTTCGAAATGGATAATCAGCTTGTTAATCTCCACAAGCAATTCCCTTCTCTCCCACAAAATGCTTTAACTAACATTTATTGTGCAAGGTTTGAGAGATTAAGGATGCTTATGCACAAAGGCATCCCTGCGGATATACGCTGGTTGATCAAAGCAAAGGTCCGACTCAGAGGTGAATTTTCTGACGCTCTTGTTTCATATATGCCAGGGCTAGGCAAAAGTTCATATGCAAAGAAGAGAAGAGCAAAAAGGTTACGGGTCTGCTCTAAATGTGCAAGATGGACCTGTAATACAAAATGCAAATCAATTGGAATGACGTCTATAAACCGAGATGATAAAATTAACTTCATAAAGGATGGCATGAGTAAGGAGTCTTTAGATAACATTCTATTGACTCTTGAGACGCATCCTAGTGGAGATGTGCAGAGAGTACTTCTCGATTTATGGCCAATATTCCAAGATGAACATAAGCGTTATAGTCTTGGGAATCTGACTCAAAAAGACCCTGTTTGCCAATTTTTAAGAAAATTGGATGGAAAGCCGTCCATCGGCCCATAAAGAGCATTCAAGCCGTTACTGGACGTAAAACCAGAGGAAAATGTGAGCCATAATCACACCTCCTGTAAGTATTATTTTTTTATTTTTCCTTTTTCTTCTTCTTTATTAAAAAAAAATTCAAAAAAAAAATTTAGCCGTATTTTTTTGAAATATGCATTGCGTATTTTCAAACTTCTTCTGACACATAAAGATTAGTCTTTTATCCTTGTCATATAGCTATTATTATTTTGCTTCTTTTCAAACTTACCTGACACACGGTTCTACCCCTCCTTTATAGGTGTAATTATTACATTTGAGTTTTGATTCTTTAAATAATGCACTTTGCTCTCTTCAGATCATTGATAAGGTGAGAGTACAAAAAAAAAGAGAAAATGGAAGTCACTTCAGTTCGTCGGATCAAGAGTGTTTGTGTCTTTTGTGGATCTAATCCTGGGAAAGATAAAAAGTTTGTAAATATTACACACCATCTTGGTCGAGTGCTAGCTGAGAGAGAAATCCATTTAGTTTACGGAGGAGGTAGTCTTGGGTTAATGGGTTGTGTAGCGACTGCTGCACGTTTAGGAGGTGGCAAAGTCCTGGGTGTCATTCCCAGTCCTTTATCTACCAGCAAGCCCATTGGAAAAACATTAGGGGATGAAGTAATGGTATTTTGCATGCACCAACGCATGAACATTATCATAGCAAATGCTGATGCCTTTATTGCCCTACCTGGTGGTTTTGGAACTTTGGAAGAGCTCTTTCAAATTATATCCTGGTCACAGCAGAACTTTCACCAAAAACTCATAGGTATATTAAATGTTAATGGTTTTTATGACAGTTTGTTTTGTTTTTTTGATCATGCTGTAGAAAAAAGGTTCATCTCACAAGCGACACATCAAAGTCTTGTAACTGCTGCAACTCCTGAACAATTGCTCGATCAACTAAATGAATTTGTACCACAACGTGATCTAGTAATGGCTCCACGGAATTGGGAACAAGGCAGCAGCAGCAAAAAGCCAAAACTTGATTTGAATTTGTCTTTGTGAATTTTTGTTTTCTCTTATGGTTTTAGTTTTTTGTAATTTTTCTTATTTCAGGCTCGATTTGCAGTTTTCTGGTAAGACCTTCTACACTCTACCTATCTTTATTTTGACATTGGGGACAATGTCTTTAATTAGTTGGGGGGAGGGATAGTTGACATTACCATGTACATAGTTTAGTAAAAAAAAAAAAACTAACAAGCTAATCTTTATTGTTACTAACTTGTTAGATGTATGATGGCAGAGTAAGGAGTAGTTTTGCTCTTGAGACGCATCTTAACTTGCATTTCATAGTATGTCTTAAATTATTTTGTTCTTGCATATTAAAAAAAAATTAAAAAATTAAAAAATTAAAAAATTAAAAAAAAAATTTCATTTTGATTTTTTCAATTGATTTTGATACAAGCATGTGCTGAATCTGAGTTTAATTGATGATAAAAGTATGCAAAACAGTTTATAGTTGAATCATTTTCATGATATACATGTGTATATGATTGTGGATATTAGGAAGAAGGCATGGTTGAATTGAGTGAATGTTTCATACCTTTGTGAGTTTTGAGCTTTTCCAAGTTTGATACTTACACTTGGTTATTTTCTTTCATGAGTGATGTCAATTATGAATTTATTCTCTAGAACTTGCATTGAATCGATTTGAGATTACATTGGTCTGTATGTTGCATGCAAATGACAGAGGCATTTTTTCTTGACTTAACTGCTTGAGCCAAATAAACCTACCTTGCATTTATCCAAATATTAACTCCCTCTGAGCCTATTTGCCAATTCTTTGTTCTTAGCTCATTACAAGTTTTGAGTGAAAAACCATGTTTTACCTTACCTTAGGGAATGGGAGAGCATTGATTTTCTTATTGGAGAAGTTCTTTTGCTTGCAATGATTTAAGTGTGGGGGAATTGGTGTGCTGATACGAAATGCTTGGTACAAAAAAAAAACCAAAAATAAAAGAAAAAAAATAAAAGAATAGAAAAAGGAAGGAATGTGTGAAGAGAATGAGCATTTTATGGTTTTGGGTAAAAAATTTATTCTTTCTACTTGAGTTACTCCTCAATGCTCTTTTATTCTCTTTGGTTTTAACCTGCTATTATCCATATTGTTCATTTCCTTCACCTTATAAGTTCCATTACAACCTTTTTGAAAGACCTCTTGATTTTTGCAATTTATTTGATCTAAGTAGTGGAGAATTGATGTATATGCAAGCCTATGGTAAAATACTTTCATAATTTGACTGAGTTGAGCGTAAACAGTTAACCTAAACACCTTGTGTGATTTGAGTGTCACTTGTGAAGAATTTTACTCAATCTGAACATGCCTATTTCTGATTAAAGCATGATTATGCTATACTTTATTCTCAATTGATTTAATTCAACTATTCTTTGTTAAGCATACTTGACTTATTAATTATGGTTTATATTTAATACAATGCTTGTATTTAAAAATTAGTTGAATTGATTAAATAAAATATTACATGTTTGTGGGTATCATTCTGGTAAACCGTCACGAGACTATAACTCGTCCACTAGGGACACCTAGGGGTTTAAAGGCTTGTGGCACATGCTAAGTGCCATCGTGTTTTCCTACGAAAATGGATTAAATTAGGTATAATCAGTTTTTATGTTTTTAGTTTAATAATATGATGTTTCTTGTTTTTCTTTAGTTTTGTTCTTATGTGTTTTGCCCAGGAGTGCAAAAGCTTAAGTGTGGGGGAATTTGATGAATCAATTTGAGACACTTATGTTAGCTTTGTATTAGGCATTATTAGATGTTTATTGTGCCCAATATTAGTACTTTAAATGAGTTTAATGTTGTTGGACTTCATTGGGCTTTAATGCAAATTGTGAATAATTTTCGGATTTTGATGCATTTTGACCTTTCTTCCTTGGTTAGGCCATAACTTGGGACTCGGTGATCCAATTGAGGTGCTCTTGGTGTCTTTGGAAAGCTAAGACAAGGATCTACAAGTTTCATGAAGAACTCAAGAGCTGGATCAGACTTCTAAGGGCCCAAAATAGCCTTGCAATACAGAGTGAGTTTGCTGTCACGGAACCATCTGGGCAGTATGTACATATTGGACTACATAGTGAGTTATAGGCCTCCTCTTGGGCTGAAACTTGGTCATTTGAAAGATAAGACCCATATCTCCAACTTCACTGAAGACCATTTTGTCAATAGATGTCGTTTTAGGCATGCTTCTGAAGCTACAAGTTGGTATGAATTTGGAAACACGTTCTTCCAACCTAACTTGAGGTAGGTGCAGTGTTTTTGGCATTTCTGGAGTTCTAAACGTCCAAATGACATGATTCAAATTGGAGATTTTCAAGGAGACAACTGGCTACAACTTTGATGAAGACATCCAAGCCAAAATGCACCGTCTAGGTGATGAATTTGAAGCCAGAAGTCGGATAAGAGTTGTTGACTAAAAGCCACCAACCAAACACCAACCCACCTACCATGCACCAACCCACCAACCATGCATCAAGCTTCCATTTTTGACAATTTTCATATTTTTATAGCTTGTATTCAGATTATGTACATGTACAAATTGGCTTCTAGGATTAGTATAAATAGACCCAACCTCTTTGTATTAGAGACATTCAATTTTAAGTAAGTTTCAATAAAGTTTGAGTATTTGTGAGAGTTTTCTTTCTCTTCTTCTCCATTCTCTTTGCAATTTCGTTTTTGTTCTTTAAATTCTGAGTTCTTCCTTCCCATCCATGGAAGGCTAGGTGTTAACGAAATTGGCAAGTGTACCAAATCGTGCAAGTAATAAAGTGTGAGTGAATTATCGTTCCCAACGAGGACTAAGTACAAATACCAACAATTACAATTGAACTACTATCTAAGCGTTTAAATTTGGAGAGAAGGGAGCTCAAGTAATCAACTAAAATGAACTAGAATAAAGTGAACTAAAACTAACTGATCTATTTCTTTTTGTAATTTTATCAGACACCTAGCATGCACAAATGGATTTTACTTCAAAGAAAGATGAGATGTTGAGGTTAGGTTCACTAATCTTCCCTCTAAATGCAATTAACTGACATTTAACATAATTTCATACTTCAATTATGACAAACAATCCTCTAATTCACTCAAATCCTAATTCCTTAGGTGAAATGAGCCTAAATTCCCTAATTAATCCCTAATCCCTTAGGTGATTCAATTAGTCAATTTGCATTACGGACAAGGATCTCAAGATTACTACTAAATCAAGATCTATTCCTAGATTCAAGACTTAATAGGTAATTGATCTCAGATCTAGAGTTAATATCAATTTTCCAATCATATACCAACTCAAGAATCGAATTATGGATGATCACGCCACAATAAGCATTAAGCAAGGAGATCAATTACTCAAAAAGAAGTAAAAACTATATTAAAAGATCAAGTCAATTACATCAGAATTCAAATTAGCTACATCTAACCCCAACAAAAGGGAAATTAGCTATTCATAGTATGAAAATTAACAAGAAGAGAAGAATGCACAAAGATGGAAAATAGAAGAGGCATTGGATTGTCAAGAATTGTCCCCAAGAGCTTGAATCTCCAATGATTTGAGAAGGATGCGTCCCAAGTCCAAGTACGGTCTCCCCCCCCTTTTCAAAATAGTCAGATTCCCTTTTATAACTTCGCCAAACTCAACTGCCAGCGCTCAGCTTAGCTTTCCAGCGCTGAGCGCTGAGTTCTTGATGGAATCCTTGCTCCAGGGGTTGTACAGCGCTGAGCGTGGGTTTGGTAGCGCTGAGCTCGGGCTTTACAGAGGCAATCCAGAATTTGGGCGCTCAGCTTGGATTCCTAGCGCTGAGCTTCTGCTTCACAGAGGCAAATCATGATTGTGGGCGCTCAGCTTGACATCCTAGCGCTGAGCGCTGGCTTCACAGATGCCAAAGTCATGTTGGGCGCTCAGCTCAAATTTCTAGCGCTCAGCTTTGGGGCATGTTTCCTGCACAAATTCAAAATTCTTAAAAGAATTTATTCACAAGTAAAGCTAAAGGACTTAAACTCTTTTTAGCAAAACAAAGTCCTAAATCTAACAAAAGTCCTCTAATTCCAAGCAAACATTTACAACTTGTCAACTAAAAAGCCCTATAAATCTACATAAGTTGTAGATTTATCACTAGGCTCTCATAATCAATCCAAGGGATTAGCCATCTTGATGTTTAATTTGGAGATCTTGTTTCGTTTGTTCATATTGCTTAATTGTTATTCAAGTTTCTCTTCTTCCTCTTTTGATTTCTATCTAGATTGAATTGCTTAATTTGATTTAGATGTTGATGTGGTAATAGCTTTATTATCATGTATTCAAAGAGGATCACATAGAATAAACAATTTATTAAAGCTTTTTGATCGATTGTTTAGCTTGGTTAAATTCTAGATCTTAAGTTAATCTATGTTTGGATGGTGCTTACTTTATCTAACCTTGGTTAATCAAATCCTAGATGCTTATCTAGTAGAGAATTCTTGGATCATGTTAAGGCTTCTTGATGTGATCTAAGGCCAAGAACATGATTAGCAATTAAGTGAATTCCTAGTGATCAATGATGATTTAAACTCAAGATCGGTAAATTTCCTTGGATTGGTTAATTTGTTAATTACTTTCCTTTAATTCAATTAGTGTATTATCTTTTCAAATCATCAAAACCCCTCTTTTAATTATCTTGATTTGATTAAATCTTTGTTTTTTTTGGATCCTTGAGAGACGATTCGGTTCATGCTCTATACTACAAATTAGTTTGCGAACCGGTAATTATTATTATTTGACGGGGTCTCGACAACCTCTTGTCACAAAGAATCAAGGAATTCATCTAAAATAAGTCCAAACTCGTATCAAATCAAACACTAGATGTGTGCATTTTACTCACACTTCAAGGATGCCCTTGATAAATGTGAGCTCATACAAATTTAAAGAAAGCACATTAGATTAAGAGGCAATAAGAAAGGGGCCAAAGCCCTAGTTTACCAAGAGGAACCAAGGTCCCAATTGGACAAAGAAAGAAAGAACTTCCTCTCAAGTTTTAACTTCGTGTTTACAAAGGCGTTGTTTGTTTTATATTGTAAACAATATGATGAATTAAGGTTGATATCCTTGAATTATAACTTGAAAAGAATTTGAAAAAGAAAGAAAAAAAAGAGTTTTTTGTAATTTTACGGCTGAAAATATCATGATTTTATTATTCATTTTCTTTTCTACTGGGAATTTTGTTCTCATTGTTTAACATGTTATTTTCATATTAGTAAGGATGCCAGCGTTGCGTAAGTCTATTGAGATTTGCTATGTCTAGGTTTATATCCCAAAACTGGGTGGACTTGTTAGGATTATCACTGCTATAGATGTAGCAACTATCGAGGCGAATCCAGGAGAGTAGAGTAGAACTAAATGTAGCACCTAATGAGCTAACTTGATTCTTTTTTTAGAAGCACTGTCATACGGGCTTAGTTAGTGCCTGAACTATGTATTTGTGTATAAACTAACCTTGGTGCTAATATTTAGAAATTTAGGTGCTACTATGTTATGGTTTATTTGTTGGTGTATGCCCCAGAGAGGCTAGTTGTATGTTGGCTTTTCTAGTTTATATTGTATCTTGTTATTTATTTTATGAGGCATTTCATTTATTATGTTATTTGATTTATTTAAATATGCATAATAAAATCCTTCGAATAGTAAGTACAATGCTATGAGATATCAAGTGCACGACTCAATTGTGAGATCCTATTGGTTACAATTGGAACATTATTCTTAAATGTCTATAGTCAATAATTATTATGAATTATGACAACAATAAGGCATTGAGACTAGCATGTGCGTAAATTGATGACCATATCTCACAGGTCATGGATATGAGATATCAAGTCTTCACATGAGTACATAGTAGAGTAATTATGTATTGGATTGACTCACCATGAGAATGTTGCACGGATTGTTGCATGAGTGTCATGAGCAGTTCTCACAGTGACAATGGTTTATGTGGTCCTTTGACTTGAAGGCACTACAGTTTCTTACTTAAAGAGTTGTATGACTTAATACCGTCAAACGTCTCCTATAAAACAAGGTGATTATAAAGAAGACTATTAGACATACTGCAATTCATGCGGAGAGATGTGAGTGATGTAGATAAAATTTGTCACTCTTACATGACAAGAACGATATCTTTGGGCTTCTTGACTAAGTGAGACTGCAAAATGCATGATCATGCTCAAATGAATGAATATGAGATGTTAATCTCATTTGTCCTAGCAGGTTTATTCAAATATCAAGAAACTAAAGATTGAACTGTACAAGGATAACACGTTCTATGCCTTGTGTTCAATTGAGATATCTAGACGAAGGGACTAAATTACATGGTAATATTGGTCACAGAGAGGTTATGTCAAATCACTGACATTCCTATTACTTGAGTAGTAGTAATGTGTTGTTAGATACCGCTTACTATTTGTATAACTCAAATAGGATTTTAGTATTATTGTCAACATAATGAGAACCTAAAGGGTAACATACTTTGAATGGATTGAAATTGAGATTTAAATTCATGAGATCAATTTAGTTGGGAATCTAATTATGACTTGTGCTCCTAATAAGTGGTTTGATAGATAGTTATACAAAATGGTCCAACTAAATAGAAGGGCTTACATATAATTCTGACCTTGGTCAAATTATAAGCAGGGATTGTTAGAACCAAAGACGAAATCATGTATTTAATATTGGAAACAAAATAGTTTAAGAAATTGAACCCCTCATAATTTTGAAGATAACAATAATATTAAATTAGAATAAACGTATAAGTTTTAAATGAACTTATATTATTTTGCTCTAAAGAAAATGAAAGTCCAAGTTGTATTTCATGAATAAATCTTCTATAAACACTTCTGGACTAAGACGAGTTTTGTTAAAGATAAACTTAATATGTTATTGCGCACGTCCAATATGATTTTGTATTGTTTTACTATATTTTATTAGATTGTCCAATATATTGTCTATGTTGTTCTCAAGTGTATCCATCCAAAGCAATTCAAATACATGCAAGATAAAGTACATTAATTATTGATATAATATCTGACAAGTAAGAGACATTCAAAATCAACTTTGTTCGTTGGAGCTGACACATCTAACAACTATGAGGACCAGCAAATAGGATTTCAGAAGAAGATCAACATGTTATCAACATTAAGCATTTAATACAACTCAGAAAGGTAATAAATATTGCCGTTGGATGTAGAAACTTATGAAAACAAGTACAAGCTGACAAGCCTATATATATACTCAAGTCTTAAAAGAACGAAAAAAAAAGAACAATATATACGAAGTGAAAAGAATTACTCTTAGTTTTGCCAATACTTTCTTATACTCTTGTATAGAGTTTCTTACCCTGAGCCTATTGTTTATCCTCACATATCGTGAGTTAATTTTTAGTGTTTTAAACACTTTTTTTCATTACTCTGTGGAAACCCTGAAGAGGCTTGTGTAGAAAATAATACTTATTGTTAGAACCTGAAGAGGTTTAGCATACTTAGTTGTAAGCCTAAAGAGGCGATGTAAATAATAATTGTAATCTTTGAGAAGATTAGTGAAATTCCTTCAGGTAGAAGAGAATAGACATAGCTCTCGAGTTGTGAGTATGAACCGGTATAAACTTTTGGTGTGAGCTTCTCTTCCCTTTCCCTGCGTTATTTTATTGTTACTAACGTTTGGTGATTGTTATTGTTGTTCTTAACAACACGTTTTATTTTGAACACATAGTCTTCAGCTTGTGTCCAAAGTTTTTATAAAATCTTTTTTTTGTGTCCAACAGATTGCTTAAAGATTTTCATTCGTCTAAACTTTCTTACGAACTTGCAAAGTTTAGTTTCTAAGAACTATTTTAAGAAAAAAATTTTAAAAATGATAAGAAACATAATTCAATCCGTCTTCTTTTATTTCATTTATTTATTTTAGGGACGTCTATACTCCACTAATTCACTAATGAAGGCTTCTATATATATATATACACACACACACACACACACATATATGAAATAACCAAGTGAAACACAAGAAGGGGGGTTGAATTGTGTTTCTTAACCCTTTTTGATGATTAATAAAAGATTTTCCTTTTCAATAGAAAATAGAACACAGCGAAGGATAAAGTTTGACAAGCAAAGAGCTTAGAACCAACACCGCTTAGTCCTATTGGACTCTAAGGATTTTGAAAAGACTTTTAATAAAATGGTTAACACGTTCTAAAACCAAATAAAAGATCTTTGTTAATAAACGCAATGGTAAACCCCAGAGGTTAGTGAATATAATAAAGCACACTAGAAGAGAAGAGAAGCTTACACACGAGATTTATCCTGGTTCACTCTTATCAACCAAGAGCTACGTCCAGTCCCTTCAACCAGAAGGATTTTCCACTAAACTTTTTCACGATTACAAGTATTATGCACCTCTTCAGGTAACAAGTATTTTCAACCTCTTCAGGTTCAATCTCACAAGTATTCTTTTTCACACAGCCTCTTCAGGCTTACAATGCTTAAGATGAATAAGTGACAGTAGATGAAAGCTTGAGTTTGAAACTCACTGACAAATGAGAATAGACAATAGAAAATCTCAAGGCTTTTTTTTTTTTTACACGTATATGGAAATCCGAAAAGAAATAAAGCTTTTTAGACTTTTTAGGATGCTTCGGCAAAGATCTCTCTATGTCTTCAAGTGCTGCTTCTTCTCTTTATAAGTAAGAACAAATTGAGCAGACTTCCAGGGCTAGATCGTCCAACGGAAACATTTATTACCGTTCTGAGTAGCATTAAATGCATCTACTGGAAAAGTGCTGAACTTCTTCTGACGGTGACTTTTATTTTCTGAGATTTCCAATCAATGAAAACAAAATCCTGATTTGTCTAAGATTGCAGACGGTTTCTTATTTGCAGATCTTTGTAGTTGTTAGACAATGTCAGCAAAAGTGGCTTAGTTGACTTCTTACATCGTAGGAGAGAATCGAGTTCTTTTCTAGCATTTAATGAGGAACAGTTCTTCATTTTTGAAATTTCACTTGGACGAGAGCTTGAACTTTGAAAGAGTGAGTTGAGTCCGAGCTTTAACAGACAGATCGTATTGGACGAACTAATAAAAAGTAACAGTACATGCATACAAGTATTGGACGTACCAATAGTAAAAGTATATAATACATTTATTGGACCCATAAAGAGTTATAGCATATTGGACGCACGAAGAGTTATCTTTAAGCATAGAGCAGAATGGACACACATACAAGTAGCGATTTGTTAATACTATTGTCGAAACACTTACTTGTTCAAACTAAATAAATATTTTTGTTATCCTCAAAACTTAACAGGGAAAGCTTAGCTTTTAAGAATTTAGTATTTAAACCTTTTTATAAGAATTTGGTTTCAACAATCTCCCCCTTTTTTATGATGACAAAATCTATTAATTTGGTTGAACACAGATTCTTTTTAAAACAAAATTGCTCCCCCTAAGAAAAACATTTCTAAGGGAAGGACTCCAAGTCTGTTGGACGCAGAGTCGATTGGACGTAGTACACGAAATTTATTTTTACGAAACAAGTTTCAAGAGCAAGTAATATTATCTTTGTATCGAAATTTAGTACTTGAGAAAAGTGTTTAACAGAGACAATACCTTTTGAAAAGAAATAAACCATGCTAAAATTTAGAGCAGATCCTTCACAGCAACACAGTGCATTAGCAAAGTATTCACAATTTCAATTAAAGCAATTATATAAGTGCAACAGAGTAAACGAAACAAGGACAATGAAACAACCAGATGAGAAAATAATAATAATTCATAGTTTCATTGAATGAATCATTATAAAATAAATTTGTTTGTAACAAGTCAAATTCCCATTATTCTCCCCCTTTGTCATCAGGCAAAAAGAAAGAAAGACATCACTGTCTAAAAAAAAATTTTGGCTACAAAAAAATCAAGAGGAAGAAGGTGGAGGAGGAGGAGGTGGCCCTTGTTGAAAAAGAGATTTGAGGAGGTCTTCAACTCTCTTGTACATTAAGTCCATCTGATTATTCACGTAGGCCTGAAAAGCTGGGGGCACATGGGTGAGAATGTCGTGAAGGTTGTGGTTCCACAATAGCTAACTCGGTGGTGGAAGCGGGAGGGGTCACATCCATTTGCTTTGCACAATGAGACTCAACTTCGTCTTGAGACGAGAGGAAGGTCAACATCCCAAGGAAGAGAAGTTCTCCGGTATCCAAACATATGATCCCAGTGGATAAGGCACGCCTATGTTGTCAGACGGAGGTCCAGAGACATAGCTTGGACAAGAGAAGATTGTTGGTAATGGCGAGTTCAGAGGCAGTCCAAGAAGATCATCTACCATATAGATAGGACGAAAACACTGGAAGCTCTGACCAGGCACAGTTATAGTATCTACCTTATCTTCATCGCTTAGTCCTGAAGAAGATGCTTGTTGCTCAGACTCCCAAATGTGCTTTTCCCAGAAGGTCTTAGCCTCGTTCTCCTCAGCTTCTCCTTTATTTGAAACTTGCCACAAGAATTCAACATCAGCATCAGGGGAACGTAAGCTCCCAAAATTTGGCTTAAAGAGGATGGGCTTGGGAAAGGTGGCTTGGCTTCTGTACTTTTTTAAGTCTTTGTTTTTATTTAAATCCACCATTGGCAACCTTGGACAAACCCGATCCAGCTGAATCTTGATGGCAGTTGTAGAGGAGATGATCAGTGAAGGGGGTACAAATCTCAAATTCTTCAACAGAAGACTCCCCTTAATGACACTGACAAGGATGGTGTCATAAGGACTCGCAAACTGTCCCATTTCTTCCAAGGTGATAGGTTTGAAGGAGAGGTCACTAGGGAAGATGTGAACTTTTGTTGAGTAACCATCACAGCACCAGGAGCGTCTTGCTGTGAGTGAGAGAGAAGAGTCCTTAGATTCCCAAAGAGGGATAATGTGAGGGGAAACCCCCACAGAGAAAAGGTTAAGATAGGAGGAGTTGTAGAAGGTCTTTTGAGAGGGGGAAGGTGAAGGAGATTGGGAAGGTATGATGTGAGTTTGAGAAGAAAAAGGTTCAGTGTTTAAGGGAGAGGAAGTTATTTGAGAGGTTGGGAAGGAAGTTTGTGGTTCTGGTTGAGAAGAGGGTAAAATGGAGGAAGAGGGAATGGTAGGAAGAGGTTCCTTAGGAATGGACGCAAGCTTGGAAGAGGGTTTCCTGGTGATGGGTAGCTTCGTTCGGGTTCCTTTTGGGATGCTCGCAATGGACGCAACCTTCATCCTTTTAGCGATGGGTTGGTCATCTTCAGAGTCATCGTCCATAATGAGTCTCCGCTTGGGAATGGCTTGGACGGATGGTGATTTCTTCTTTGGACTCTCAGCCTTTGAAGGAATAAGAGGCTGTTTCTGGTCCAGAAAATCTTGGACGCTTTGAAGTTTCATCCTTAGAAGATTGCTTCGTCCAAAGATTTGCTGCTCTTGGATCCGTCCAAAGATCCTCTTCTTCTCTTCAACATCTTTAGTCTCATGGGGACTAAAGATACCTTGATCTCTGAAGATCTTGGATAAGAGAACACCATAGGAGATGGTGGTCTTCTTCCCTTTTCCTTGTACACTTCTCTTGAAGTTCTTAAAAAGCAGAGAAGGGAGATTGACCTGTTGACACAGCATCAGATGACACAGGCAGAAGGCATGAACTGTAGAGACTGAGTCTTTGGACCTGCCTTGTGGAGTATTGCCTTGTTCGAGAAGTTGATGCAAAACTCTTGCCTTGTCATTCATCTTAGAAGCGATTATCTTCCCGTGGATGACTCCTTTAGTAAGGTGTCAAGAAACGACATCGGTTCCCAAATGCTTTTTCCCAATCGAAGTGATGGTGGCTCCTTCCAACCAACATTGGGTGGCGTTGGAGATGGTTACCTCTGAAACCACAACGGGTTTTCCCAAAACACATCCCCTGACCTCTGTCGCAGACACGGATGCGTCTTTCCCGAACATTTTCACCAATTCCGGATAAACCTTCACCGGTTCTCTGAAGTAACTATCCCAACCAGCACCGACGAGACATTCTTTGATATCTATTCCACATTTTGCTAAAATTGAAGTTTGGAACGAGTATTCAACTGATACCTCGGCTCTTTCAACATCAAGGGTCTTTCCTCCAGCCATTTCTTAGGGTTAAGGAAATTTGAAAGAGAGAGAGAGATTTGCTAAGGTTCTTTTTTCAAATGTTTTCTTTCAAGGCTTGAAGGCGTAAAAATTTGATCTTGTAAAGAAAGAAAATATTTATAGAAGAAGATAGGTTTCTACACTGAAAGGTTTCTTGAGAGAAAACGAATCGTTTTTTTTTTTAAAAAAAAAAAAAACAAACACATTAAATGTGTATTAAAGTAACTGTCACGTCCATGATAAAAGTTACTTAGTGACCTTTCAAAAAGCCCACTCAGCGTGGGAAATTTGAAAAGTTTCAAACAAGATAAATGCAAATGATTTATGTCTTATCAAGAAATTTACCACACCATTTATCAAGTACAAAGCATTTTGGATGCAGATCTTCAATGGACGCAAGAAATATTAATTCTTTACAAAATGCATACTTAGATGTTTTCGAATAAGAGTGAATCTATCCTCTGAGAGGGGTTTTGTGAAAATATCTGCCCATTGATGATCTGTATCCACATATTGAATATCAAACACACCTTTCTGAATATAGTCTCTTATAAAGTGATGTTTGATTTCAATGTGTTTTGCCCTTGAGTGTAGTATGGGATTTTTTGATAAGTTAATTGCAGCAGTATTATCACATAGTAAAGGAATCTTACTTTCAAAGATGTTGTAGTCTTCTAATTGATGTTTGATCCAGAGTAGTTGAGAGCAACAATTTGACGCAGAGATATATTCAGCTTCAGCTGTTGATAGAGCTATTGTGCTTTGTCTCTTGCTGGACCATGATACTAGATTTCCTCCAATGAAGTGACATCCTCCACTTGTACTTTTCCTTTCGATTCTATCTCCAGCATAGTCAGCATCACAAAAACCAACTAATCTGTACTCATGAGATTTCTTAAATACCAAACCCAGATTAGTAGTTCCTTTCAAGTATCTGAATATTCTTTTTCTGACAATTAAGTGTGACTCTCTAGGATCAGATTGAAAACGTGCACAAAGACACACACTAAACATTATATCAGGTCTGGACGCAATGAGATATAAGAGTGATCCGATCATACCTCTGTATACCTTTTCGTCCACCTTTTTATCCTTATCGTCCAATCTTAGTGTGGACGATGGATGCATTGGTGTGCTCATTGTTTTGCAATCGTCCAATTTGAATTTCTTCAGAAGTTCATTTGTATATTTTGTCTGATGAATGTAGATTTCGTCCAATGTTTGCTTCACTTGCAAACCCAGAAAGAATTTTAATTCTCCTATTAAGCTCATTTCGAATTCCTTCTGCATCAGATTGGAAAAATCCTTGCAAAGAGATTCATTAGTAGCTCCAAAGATAATATCATCAACATAAATTTGAACTAAAATGAATTGCGAGTTTTTGTCTTTTCGAAAAAGAGTAGTGTCAACTTTTCCTCTAGAAAAACCGTTTTCTATTAAAAAGGTGCTTAACCTTTCATACCAGGCTCGAGGAGCTTGTTTTAAACCGTACAAGGCCTTTTTCAATTTGAAAACATGCTCAGGGAAATTTTCATCCTCGAAACCAGATGGTTGTTTAACGAAAACTTCTTCATTGATTATACCATTTAGAAATGCACTTTTTACGTCCATTTGATATAGTCTCATGCTATGATGAGCAGCAAATGAAAGTAAAATGCGTATGGCTTCTAGTCTAGCTACAGGAGCAAAAGTTTCAGTGAAATCAATACCTTCTTGTTGTGAGTAACCTTGGGCTACCAACCTTGCTTTGTTTCTCACAACCTTACCATCTTCGTCCAATTTGTTTTTGAATATCCATTTTGTGCCGATGATGGACTTGTCTTTAGGCTTTTGAACCAGCGTCCAAACATCATTTCTTTTAAATTGATTTAGCTCTTCTTGCATGGCTAAGATCCATCCTTCGTCCTTGATTAGCTTCTTCTATTTTTCTTGGTTCCATTTCGAGAGATGAAGGCTACATTTGAGTATTTTCTGAAGGTAGATCTTGTACGCACTTTATCATCGGGATTACCAATGATTTGGTGTTCTGGATGATAAGCTTTGAAATGCCAGTTTCTTTGACCATCAGTTGTTTCTTCTTTTCTTTCATCGTCCAATGCTTCTTTGTTTTGGGTTCTTTGATCCTTCTCCTTTGTCTTTTAAGTTTAACTCTGCAAAGGACTCATCTAGCTCGACAAGTCATTGTCGGGCTTTTTGTCATTGAATTTAACATGAGCAGATTCTTCAACGATTAGAGAGCGAGAGTTATATACTCTATATGCTTTAGATGTTTCGAGTATCCTAAGAAAATACCAGAGTCAACTTTAGCATCAAACTTTCCTAAAGAATCCTTAGTATTCAAAATAAAACATTGTGACCAAAAGAATGAAAGTAAGAGATGTTGGGTTTTCGTCCTTTCCACAATTCATACGAGTCTTGTTTAAAATAGGTCTAATATATATTCTGTTTTGAATATAACACGCAGTGTTAACGACTTGACCGAAGTGTTTGGAGATTGAGTTGTCATTGAGCATTGTTCTGGCCATCTCTTGAAGAGATCTATTTTTTCTTTCTACCACACCATTTTGTTGTGGTGTTCTTGGGGCAGAGAAGTTGTGACGAATACCGTTTTCTTCACAGAACAATTGGAAGCTCTCATTCTCAAATTCTCCTCCATGATCACTTCGATTGAGTTGATACACATTCCTTTTTCATTTTGAATTCTTTTACAGAAAATAGAAAAGACTCTGAAAGACTCATCCTTGTGAGCTAGAAACATAACCCATGTCCATCTAGTATAGTCATCTACTATGACCAATCCATATTTCTTTCCATTTAGTGAAGAAGTTCTTGTAGGACCAAATAGATCAAGATGTAACAATTCCAGTGGTCTAGAGGTGGAAACGATGTTTTTGGACTCAAAAGAATTTTTGATTTGTTTCCCCTTTTGACAAGCTTCACAAAGAACATCTGATTTGTACACAAGCTTTGGTAGTCCTCTTACGAGGTTATGCTTATTCAGTTTAGAGATTAATCTCAAACTTGCATGACCAAGCTTCTTGTGCCATATCCACTATTCTCCTTTTATGGAAACTAGACATGATACATTTTGATCTGAAAGATCTTCCAAGTCAATTTTATAAAGATTGTTTTGCCTTTTAGCAATGAAGAGTATGGATCCGTCAGAGTTTTTAACTATACATTCTCCTTGATTGAATGAAACATTAGATCCACTATCACATAATTGACTAATGCTAAGCAGATTATGTTTCAATCCTTCAACTAGAAGAACATTATCGATAGAGGGAAAAGGATGCTTACCAATCTTACCTATTCCAACTATTTTACCTTTCTGGTTTCCTCCAAACGTGACGGAGCCTCCTTTATTAGTTTTGATGTCTTGGAACATAGACCTTTCTCCCGTCATGTGCCGTGAGCAACCATTGTCCAGGTACCATGACAGGTGTCTTTTTCTTGTTGCTAAGCACATCTGCAAGAGGAATTATCATATCCTTAGGTACCCATATCTTTTTGGGTCCTTTTTGGTTAGCTCTTGGAGATCCATAATATTTTGACATTTTATTAAAAAGATCTATTGAGGAAGGGTAAACGTTCTTTTTGCAAACATTCTTAATGGATTTAGGTTGAGTAGTAGTTTTTTGAAAAAGTTGTTTATCAGTATCTTGATATCCCAATCCAGATTTGTCACGAGGGTCTCTGGAATATTTGAGTAAAATGTTTAGGTTGTTGGTGCTTTTTACAAATTTACTGAGGTCCTCCGTTAACTCTTTTACCTCATTATGAAGTTTATCAACTTCATCCAAGTGTTGGACTCGTGAGGATGTTTTCAAAAGAGCATTTTCGCTTTTTAATTTTTCACAATAAATTTCAAGTTCTTGTTTTTAAGAAAACATTTTTCCATATTCTCTAGTTAGTTTTGAAAACTTTCTTTTCAAGGATTTATATTCAACCGCTAAAATAGATGAATTATTTAACAACTCATCAAATGCATTCTGAAGATCAAGATCACAGTTTGTTACCTCATCTTCTTCTTCTTCTGACAAGGTGTTAGCCATGAGACATAGATTTGCTTCTTCTTCTGCTTCTTCTTCATCATCAGTAGTTGAAAGATCAAGATCTTCCCAGGTGGCCATTAATCCTCTTTTCTTCTTTGGAAAGAATCTCCTTTTCTCTTTCTCTTTGTTTAGTGAAGGACATTCCGCTTTAATGTGTCCGGGCTTCTTGCATTCATAGCATATGATTGGACTCTTGTCTTTTGTTTCTGTTCTGTCCTTTGGTGACCTTCGTCCAAAGTGCTTTCTCCGCATACCTCCTTTCTTTTTCCACATTGCTTGTATCTTTCTAGAGATGAAAGATAACTCGTCATTATCAGATATATCATCTTCAGATGACTCGGCCTCGTCTGATGATTTTTCAGCTTTAAGTGCTTTGGACGCACTGCCTTTGTGAGCTTTAAGGGCAATTGATTTCCCTTTTCTTGAGCTTTCCTCTTCTTGAAGTTCCAGCTCATGAACTTTAAGAGAACCCAAGAGTTCCTCCATGGTAAGAGAAGCTAGATTCTTTGCTTCCTGTATGGCAGTAACCTTAGGTCTCCACTGTCTGGAAAGACTTCTTAGGATTTTTCTGATATGATCTTGATTATCATAGTTCTTTCCCAGAGATCTCAAGCCATTGATTATTGTTTGGAATCGTCCAAACATTTGATCAATGTTTTCATGCTCTCCCATTTTGAAGAGCTCATACTGGTGAACCAGCATGGCTTATCTTTGATTCTTTGACTTGAGATGAGCCTTCATGTGCTAAGGCCAGAGTATCCCATATCTCTTTAGCTGTTTCACAGCTATGAACTTTATCGTGCTCTGATCTGGTGATGGCACACATAAGATAATGTTTGGCTTTTGAGTTAAGCTGATGTCTGGTTCGTTGTCCTTCCGTCCATTGTGGTCGAGGGAGATCCTGTCCTTCTGCGTTGGTGGGTATTTGATATCCATTTTGAACTAGGTCCCAGATGTCCATATTTTGGGCATAAAAAAAGGCAATCATTCTCTTCTTCCAGTAATCATAGTCGTTTCCATTGAATAGAGGTGGTCTGTTCACCGCTTGTCCTTCGTTCTCCATTAAAGGGTGTCTTGGATCTTTTTCCTCTCTGCCTTTGTTAGATGCTCAACCCAAGAGGCTGAGCTCTGATACCAATTGAAATAACCAAGTGAAACACAAGAAGGGGGGTTGAATTGTATTTCTTAACCCTTTTTGATGATTAATAAAAGATTTTCCTTTTCAATAGAAAATAGAACACAACGAAGGATAAAGTTTGACAAGCAAAGAGCTTAGAACCAACACCGCTTAGTCCTATTGGACTCTAAGGATTTTGAAAAGACTTTTAATAAAATGGTTAACACGTTCTAAAACCAAATAAAAGATCTTTGTTAATAAACGCAATGGTAAACCCCAGAGGTTAGTTAATATAATAAAGCACACTAGAAGAGAAGAGAAGCTTACATACGAGATTTATCCTAGTTCACTCTTATCAACCAAGAGCTACGTCCAGTCCCTTCAACCAGAAGGATTTTCTACTAAACTTTTTCACGATTACAAGTATTATGCACCTCTTCAGGTTCAATCTCACAAGTATTCTTTTTCACACAGCCTCTTCAGGCTTACAATGCTTAAGATGAATAAGTGACAGTAGATGAAAGCTTGAGTTTGAAACTCACTGACAAATGAGAATAGACAATAGAAAATCTCAAGGCTTTTTGTTTTTTTACACGTATATGGAAATCCGAAAAGAAATAAAGCTTTTTAGACTTTTTAGGATGCTTCGGCAAAGATCTCTCTATGTCTTCAAGTGCTGCTTCTTCTCTTTATAAGTAAGAACAAATTGAGCAGACTTCCAGGGCTAGATCGTCCAACGGAAACATTTATTACCGTTCTGAGTAGCCTTCAAGTGCTGAACTTCTTCTGACGGTGACTTTTATTTTCTGAGATTTCCAATCAATGAAAACAAAATCCTGATTTGTCTAAGATTGCAGACGGTTTCTTATTTGCAGATCTTTGTAGTTGTTAGACAATGTCAGCAAAAGTGGCTTAGTTGACTTCTTCTGTCGCCGAGAGCTCTCAGAGTTCTTTTCTAGCATTTAATGAGGAACAGTTCTTCATTTTTGAAATTTCACTTGGACGAGAGCTTGAACTTTGAAAGAGTGAGTTGAGTCCGAGCTTTGACAGACAGATCGTATTGGACGAACTAATAAAAAGTAACAGTACATGCATACAAGTATTGGATGTACCAATAGTAAAAGTATATAATACATTTATTGGACCCATAAAGAGTTATAGCATATTGGACGCACGAAGAGTTATCTTTAAGCATAGAGCAGAATGGACGCACATACAAGTAGCGATTTGTTAATACTATTGTCGAAACACTTACTTGTTCAAACTAAATAAATATTTTTGTTATCCTCAAAACTTAACAGGGAAAGCTTAGCTTTTAAGAATTTAGTATTTAAACCTTTTTATAAGAATTTGGTTTCAACAATATATATATAGATGTACTGCAATAGAGGATGAACAACAGGAAAAAGAGGAGAGAGTCTTCCCTAACCTTAGCAGTTGCATAGAGTGAGCGAAAGAGAGATTGTGCTCCTTCCTCGTAGCTAGCACCGCGGCAAGAAGGAGAACCCTGTTTAGATCCCTTCGTGTAGATATCATAGAGGTATTGCAACTCTGTTGTGCTCGTGATTGGCAAGTTGTGGTGACAACCTTCCTTTCTTTGAGGTAATCTTTTAACACGGTTATGATTTTTGCTTGGATCCTTGGTTAGGTTTTAGTTTTGTTTTGTTTTCCACTACCTAATAACTATTCTTTTTGAGTGTGGGTTCCAACAATATCTTGATATAACGTAAGTTAATGACTGAATCCTGGTACTCGGGTGTATGTTGTTATGCCCATACTGATATGGAGGGTTGTTTATATATAAATCTTTTACTTCAACGGCATATAATTATATATATACATATATATATATATATATATATTTAGATAGCTGAAGTAAATTTTTAGTTCATTAGCTCGACAACAATATGAAATTAGGTACGTTACTTACTGTTTACTAACAAATAATTAGAAGTTTTGATACTATAAGACAAATTTTATGACTGTTCAATTATTTCTTTTCATTGATTACTTATAGTCATAAGCCTGTAAAAAAATATTCATCCTAAGGAGTTCAGTTTTGATAAATCATTCTAGCATAACATAATAATTAATTAACTATATAAAATAGGTATAACAGTAGATAAGACTTTATAGAGTGGCATCAGAGCCCGAGTTCTAGTAAGCCTGGAGAAGTGGATAGGATAATTTACCTTGTTCTTTACATGGGCACTATCTTAGATTTTCCATTAGTGATATACCCATACTATTTTGTTTTGCATATGATACTATGAGAATTCAGTTGCAATAATTACTTATATTGATGTCGATCAAAATTAATATTTGATTGAGTACAAGAAACTATGGCACCCCCGAGACGGGATCCTACTAATCCCAATGCAAATGTGGAAAGAAAAATGGGTACCCTGGCAGAAATAGCTGCTGCTATGAGAGAGCAGACTACTGCAACTAATCAATTTCTACAGCACATGCAGGAAAATCGTAATGGGAATTTAAATCAAGGTGGAGGAAAAGGAGATTCAGAAAGAGACATTCCAGTGGTCAATCCCAACTTTCAAGGTCTATTAGAATTCAGGAAGGCTAAATCGCCACCTTTTAAGGGACTGTATGACCCCGCAGCAGCAGAAGGATGGCTTATGGAATTGGAAAAGATTTTTACAGCAATGGGATGTATCGATGAACAAAAATTGATGTTCGCTACTTATATGCTGGTAGAAGAAGCAGGACACTAGCGGAGAGGAGTCAGGAGGCTTTTGGAAGCTCGAGAAACTCCCATCACCTGGGAGACATTCCAGACAGCTATTTTACACTAGTATTTTCCAGAGAGTGTTAAAGTGAGGAGGTGGAGTTCCTGCACCTACGTCAAGGAAGCATGTCCATTGGTCAATATGTAGCAAAATTTGAAGACTTAGCTAAAATTTCTTTATTTGAGATATAACAATGGTGAAGCTTGGAAAGCTACTAAGTTCGAATCAAGACTAAAACCAGAGAATAAGAAAGAAGTGGGAACATGAGAAATCAGGGATTACTCGACACTGGTGAACAAGTGT
This sequence comes from Styphnolobium japonicum, assembly GCA_023212625.1. Taxonomy (NCBI): domain Eukaryota; kingdom Viridiplantae; phylum Streptophyta; class Magnoliopsida; order Fabales; family Fabaceae; genus Styphnolobium; species Styphnolobium japonicum. The sequence continues at coordinate 26,119,419 of JALBWW010000003.1, forward strand.
TGAATTGTTAAGAAAAATCTTTAGGAATGCGAGGCAGAAAAAGGTAAGGACCTCTATTTCAAACGTAGGAGGGAAGATGACAAAAAGAAAGGTGGTGTACATGTCTTTTGGTTCAGACCTAGACCAAATAAAGGTAGACAAGCCTAACTAGAAGAGGTATCGATAGCTTGCCTGAAATGCGGGAAGTTTCACGGTAATCGGCCTTGCTTATTTGGACAGCGTGTATGTTATACGTGTGGTAAACCGTGCACATGTCCAAAGGTTGCAGATTTGGGAAGAAGGGAAATCCTCCACAAAAGCCTCTAACCTCGGGATGAGTTTTTGCACTTAATAGTCAAGAAGCAGACCGGACTCTCAATCTGATACAAGGTAAGTGCCTCACTAAAAATGTTCTTTTAATTGCAATATTTGATTCCAGAGCAACACACTCTTATTTCTAATGACTCTGTGAAAAGTACACTGAAAAGATTAGGATTGCCTATGACTGGATTATCTTACAAACTTTTGGTGGCAACCGCTATTTGAAGCCAGGCTTTAACCCCTCATGCGTGTCTAAATTGTCCAATTCTTGTTGAAAATTAGCCTTTTGTTGCAAACCTTATTTGCCTACCTTTATAGGAACTTAATATTATTTTTGGTATGGAGTGGTTGACTTCTAATCGAGTTATACTAAATTGTCCTGATAAATCCATTTCTTTTTCAATGAATCAAAATAAACAACAATTTGTGCTTTTTTCTGCCTCTCAGATTCGTAGTAGTAAAATGGAAGAAGCCAAAGGGTATGTTCTCCTTTTTTCTTCGGAAACAAAGGCTAAATTAAATCTTCACACTATCCTTGTAGTAAATCAATACCCTGAAGTCTTTCCCTCTGACATTATTTTGTTATCTATATCTGATGCAAAGACGCTAGTGCTATGATGCAAACATTAGGCTAAGATGTTACAAAGAAATACACCCTTTTTTTTTTGGTAATCTTTAGATGTAAAAGATTCATGCAAACATACGATTATTATTATTATTTTGTTATTTTTTTATATGCAAAAACATTTTTTTTGAACTTTTTAATGCAAAATTTAAAGCTAATATGTGATAATTCCCCTCTTTTGTTATCTTTTGTTTTTAATGCAAAAGAAAAAAAAAAGAAATATGCTAATATGTGATGATGATTTTGGTTGATTTTTTTAGATGCAAAACTCATGCTAACATGTGATTATTCTTTTTTTTCCCTAGAAGTAAAAATAAGTGTGAACATCTTATTTTGTTCGGGTTAACAAAAATTAAAAGTAAAAAATTGAAAAATAGAGTTTGAATATTTTAAGAAAAATATAAAAGAAAAAAAAAGAGAAGAGAACAAATTATAAGATCCATTAACCCTTTTAAGCCCACTAATATAACTTATTAGGCTAATTAAAATAGAAGAATTAAAATAATAATGATAAAAAGCCCAAGTTAAAAAAAGTTCAACCTTCATCCTAAAACTTTAATTCACTACTTTAAATATCTAAATAAACTGGAAGAGAGGAGGTAGCGAAAGAAAGAGATAAAGAATGTTAGGGCAAACACGAAGAAAAAAAAGGAGAGTAAGAAAAAGAGTAGATGGCATGTTGAAAAGAGGCATTGGGACCGAGTGAAAAAGCAAGAAAAGAGAGAAGTGACCGAGGGGGAGTTTGAGTGAGAGATGAGAATTCATGATAAAAGAGAATAATATGGAGGGAGACAAAATAACAGATGCAGTTCTAAAAATGTAATCAACGCAAAGAGAGGGAGTCTGGTGGTAGCAGGGAAGAAAGAAAAGGGGAGTTTTTCTATGCTGAGTTTCAATTTGATAGCAAAGCAAGCGTTCCCATACAGCCCTGTGCTTCCCTCCATTAAACTCCATTGCAGATCCTGTGTGACCAGTCCTCACACAAGTGCCCCCCACGCAAGCTCACATTATGCGTCAAGCCACAAGCTCATATGCAATCAAACTCCCTCGCAGGTGTCATCATGAAATCCCACATCCTCCTATCATTCTTATTGTTACTTTTCTTTCATTTCACTTGTCACATGGTTTACTTGCTAATTGCAAATAGATGGTTCTATCACTTGGCTGTTATTCGGTTTCTTGCTGATTGTGGATAGATGGATCTGTCACGTGGATTATTATTGGGCTAGTTTACTTTGTGGTCATGTTTCTGTTTCTTGGCTCCTAATTTCATTTTGGTAGCTTTTGTTAGCATGAATAAAAAATGAGAGTGTTGGGAATATTCACTTGGCCCATGAAAATAGGACTCAATTTCTTTTATTTTAAGTCATTCAATTTAGTTTTTGTGTGTGGCAATTGTTTAGAAAGTATTGTGTGGCAATAGGACTCAATTCCTTCTTGGCCATGCGTTAGTTTCGATATCTTTACGCAAATTGTTATTTATTTATTTATTTGGTACTTTGTTCTTCGTTCCATTTTGGCTAATAATCTGTATTTCTTTACTTTACATTTTGGACTAAAAAAATAAGACGATGTTGAAGTGGAAGTGGATGCCTTTTTTTAATTATAGTCAGTTTACCAATTCTATTGGTTTCTCATGCTTTTGTTAAGATATTATGATTCTTGAATTATTTTAATCATCATTCATGTCTCTACTTATTTTATGGTTTTTATTTTAATTTTTGTGGGATGTTTTATATTTTAATAAAATTGATCTCAAGAAATTTTAACAACTTGCATTTAGTAGTCTTAAGGGGTCAAGTACCTACTGACCAAGCTTTTGGGGGCTGCTCTGTGGACTAGTGTTATGTTCAACCCCACTTAGGACTTGTGTAAAATAAAATAAAACATCGCTTAGTGATCTCGATGGGTCAAGTATCCACTAACTAAGCTTTTATGGTTACTTTGTAGCCTATTGTCATGTTCAATCCCATTTAGGATTCACGCTCGTTAAAAAAATAAAATAAATTAAATATCGCTTAGTGATCTCGATGAATCAAGTACCCATTGGCCAATTTTTCTTCGAATGGCTCTGTAGGCATAGTACCATATTGCATTTAAATTAGGACTCGTTAATAAATTCACTTACCTTATTCAAATAAATTTTTTTTAAATAAAATCAAATTAACCATTTATTTTCAATAAAATTAAGTGAATCATTTTTTTTAAAGAATAACGTGGTTTTGAATTTCCCATTGCACTTGGAGGATACGTAGACACTCATGGCAAGTTAAACCTGTAAATATTTTAATTTATTTTTGTGTTTATTTTCCTTCAAATTTGTAAATTATGTCATTTAGTTTTTATTTGAATTTTTGAATTTTTGTAATTTGATTATTTTGTTTAGTTTTATCTTTATTTAGGGGCTAAATCAAATATTGATTAGGTTATTAAATTTGCACAACTAGCTTAAGGTAACCATATCATGACGGATGCATCAGGGGTGTTGTGGGTTTAGTTTCAACCATTCCTTTTGTATAATCGACTCTCAAACCTTTCTTGGTTCGTAGACCATTTTTTATTTTAAATTTTTTTAAAGGGTTTTACTAGTCATTTTTCTTAACAAATAAAAGATTGACGGCGAGTCTAATTTTAATTAATTTTTCCTCTATCCCATTGCGATCCCGGTCATGACAATGAGTTTTTATTATTTTTTTAATGTAAAAATTATGCTAAGGTTCTATGAGGAATATATATATATATATATATATATATATATATATATATATATATATATAAAATCTATTTTAGATGCAAAGAATTCATGCTAAGATGCAATGATGCAAAAATTATACTAAGATGCCATGAAGAACTTTCCTTTTTTGTTATCTTTTAAATGCAAAAATCCATACTAACATGTAATGCAAAAATTCATGCTAATATGAGATGCAAAACTTCATCCCAAAATGTAATAATTTTTTAATTTCTTTTTAAATGTGAAAATTGATGCTAAGATGTGATGAGAAATACTTTTTATAATTTTTTATCCTTTTAGATGAACAAATCTATGCTAACATGTGATGACATTTTTTTTCTTATTTTTCCTTTTTTATGAAAGAAAATGACTGCTATGTAAAATGTAATTGAAAATTTTTTCAACAAAAATGAGATTTCTTATGAATGCTACACCGAGTTGATAAATTGTTGATCTACTAATAATGATTTTACTTTCTTTTCAATGAAAGCTCACTCCAAATATAGTTTGCCATATTAGTGGACTAAACAATTTTTCCAAACCCATGTATTTTATTGATGCATGCAATGCAGGAGATAAGTATTTTGGAAAAAAAAAAAAGGAAAGATATGCTCCCCCTGTGTCCTACTTAGGGAATGAAGCCTAAGGTTGGATTGAAATAACCAAATGAAACACAAGAAGGGGGTTGAATTGTGTTTCTTAACTTTTTGAATAACTTTTGCAAAGCAGTTCATTAAATGAAGGATATGTGTCATCCCATTGATGATTTGTGTCCACAAATTGAATATCAAACACACATTTTTTAAAAAAATTATAGCAGTTGTATTATCACAGAGTACTAGAATCTTACTTTTTAAGATGTTGTAGTCTTCTAATTGATGCTTGATCCAAAGCAATTGAGAACAACAACTTGATGCTGATATATACTTAGCCTCAACAATTGATAGTACAATGATACTTTGTCTTTGGTTGGACCATGAGACTAAGTTTGCTCCAATGAAGTGGAATCCTCCATTGGTGCTTTTTCATTTAATTCTGTCTCCAGCATAGTTCACATTGCAAAATCCAACTAATCTATACTTATGAGATTTCTTAAACAATAAACACATATTAGTAGTACCTTTTAAATATCTAAATATTCTTTTAACTATTGTGAGGTGAGATTCTCTTGGATCAGATTGAAAACGAGCACATAAACAAACATTAAACATTATATCAGGTTAGGACGCAGTAAGATATAGAAGAGATCTAATCATACCTCTTATCTTTATCGTTCACTTTGAATTTCTTCAAGAGTTCTTTTGTATACTTGGTTTGATGAATATAGGTTCCGTCCACTTGCAAACCCAGAAATAAATTTAATTCTCCCATCATGCTCATTTCGAATTCTTTCTGCATCAATTTAGAAAAATCTTTACAAAGAGATTTATCAATAGTTCCAAAGATAATATTGTCCACAAAATTTTGAACTATAATAAAATGTGAGTCTACATTTCCATGAAAGAGGGTTATATCAACTTTTCCTCTAGAAAAACTATTTTCCAGAAGAAAAGAACTTAATCTTTCGTACCTAGCTCGAGGAGCTTGTTTTAACCCATACAGAGCCTTTTTCAATTTGAAAGCATGCTCAGGTGAGGTTTGATCCTCAAATCCCGGGGGTACATAACGTAAACTTTTTCATTAATTATACCATTTAGAAAGACACTATTTACGTCCATTTGATGGTCTCATATTATGATGAACAGCAAATGAAAGTAGAATGTGAATGACTTCTAATCTAGCTACAGGTGCAAAAGTTTCAGTAAAATCTATACCTTCTTGTTGTGAGTAGCTTTGGGAAACTAACCTTGCCTTGTTTCTAAAAACTCATTTTGTGCCAATGATGGATTTGTCTTTAGGTAGTGGAACCAACTTCTAAACATCATTTCTTTTGAATTAGTTGAGCTCTTATTTCATGACTAATATCCATCATTTGTCCAACAGAGCTTCTTCAACCATCTTTGGTTCCAGCTCCGAAATGAATGAACGTCTAAGTGTTCTTTAAATGTTGACCTTGTTCTCACTTTATCATTTGGATTACCAATAATTTGGTCTTCTAGATGATAATTTCTAAAGTGCAAACAATGTTGAACATTCTCTGTTGATGCATTTCCCTCTTTGTCTTCATCATTCGATATTCCTTCGTCCATTGTTGATGAACCTTTATTTTTGCTGCTTAAGTCCAAATCTGCAAAAGACTCATCTAATTTTGATAAATCTTTATCAGGCCTTTTATCGTTAAATTTGACATGACTGGACTCTTCAACAGTTAAAGTATGAGATCTATAAACCTTGTATGCTTTTGATGTTTCAGAGTATCCTAACAATATACCATTATCGACTTTCGAATCAAATTTACTGAGATAATGTGTAGTATTTAAAATAAAGGATTAACAACCAAACAGATGAAAATATGATATGTTGAGTTTTCATCCTTTCCACAATTCATATGGAGTATTTTTCAGAATAGGTCTAGTATATATTCAGTTTTGAATGTAACAGACAATATTAACAGCTTCAGCTCGAAAGTGTTTGGATATAGAATTATCATTGAGCATGGTCCTTGCCATTTCCTGAAGAGACCGATTCTTCCTTTCTACCACACCATTTTGCTGTGGTGTTCTAGGGGTAGAGAAGTTGTGAAGAGTACCACTTTCTTCATAGAACCGTTGGAAGCTCTCATTCTCAAATTCTTCTCCATGATCATTTTGGATAGAGTTAATACATGTGCCTTTTTCATTCTGAACTCTTTTACAGAATATAGAAAGACTCATCATTGTCAGCTAAGATCATAACCCATCTCCATCTAGTATAGTCATCAACTATGACTAGTCCATATCTTTTTCCACTTAAGGAGGATGTCCTTGTTGGACCAAACAAATCCAAATGTAGAAATTCTAGTGGTTTAGGGGGGACACAGTTTTTGGATTCAAAAAATTCTTAACTTGTTTCCCCTTTTGATATGCATCACAGAGAACATTTGATTTGTACACAAGATTTGGTAGTCCTCTTATGAGGTGATGCTTATTTAGAAAACATTAATAGAACAATTTATACTAGTTCATTCTAATTTAAAGCTTTTGTTATCTTCAAAACTTTAAGGGTTTAATTCATTAAACATCTTTGGTTTTGAAACTAATTTCTCAAAAGTTCTTTGGTTCCAACACTGATATGGCTGAGCAAGCTATCCCCAAACATGTACCCTTGGTCATATAACCGACCGAGCTTACCTTGCCAATCACCACCTTACCATTGCCGACCACCACCCTTTCATGATCTCCTTTTATCGATATGTTTTCGACAGATCAAACTTTATGACTGATCCGTCATTTTGCTGCCTAATGTGTTTTGACCTCTGATCAAGTACCTTTTCTCCCATTTCCGATCATCCTACTGACTAACTAGTTTGTGCTTCCAGTTGCATACTTAATGGATTGGTCGGATCCTACCTGAGGTGATCAGATGGTCAACCGACCGATCTGTCCTCTCCCTTTTGTTTTGTTGTGTTTTAATTTTTGCATGCAAGCTGCTTTATTTTGGTTTTAATAAATATCCATTGAAATAAATTGCTTCACTTTGTGTTGTAAATAATGAGTTATAAAGGTTAAATGGTCCAATGCCATAAAGTTCACGTAGTTTTCTTCAGGAGTCAAGTACTTACTAGACAATTTCCTTAGAGTGGATCAGTGGGCTTAGTACCATCTTCCATTCCACTTAGGTCACGTTAATAAAACTGTTCAAAATAAGAGTATGTTTAGGAAAGATTAATTCTTTCCTAAAACAGCTTTTTTTTGGAAAAAAAAAGCTGTTTTGTATAAAATCTATCTTGTTTGTTTAAAGTGTGTAAAATTGATTATAAGTTAAGATTATTTTTTTATAACTAAAAACAGCTTTTTTAAAAAGTTGTTATTTTAAGCTTTTAATTATTTGATTTCAGATTATTTCAAAATTTTTAAGAGAGAAATACCTATTTGCTCTTAATCAAATAACTTTTTCAATCATTTCATACATCTTTTGGTAATTTCATACATAAAAGAGATTTTTTTATACAATCCAAACAAAACTATTTATCATAAAATCGATTATGAATTAACATATCCAAACATAAATTAATTTTTTAATAATCAATTTTTTTGAAAATCGATTATACACATAATTGATTTTTCACATAATCTTTTTTTCACAGCTAATCCAAACCCACACTAAGTGGCTCAATGCCACAAATTGCTTTAATTATTTTTAGGGTTCAAATACCCACTAGACATTTTTCTTGGGATTGATCAATGAGTCTAGTACCGCATTTCATTCGCTAATAAAACGCTATTTTTAATCTAATAAATTCTCTTTTTCTTTATCAATTAATTCAAAGCAATAATTGTCTTAATTAAAATCAATCAAGTCGCAATCATTTTCTAGAAAGAACTACATGACTTTGAGTTTCTCATTGCAGTATGGGATACATAGGCACGCAAGTCAAACCAAACTTTTAATTTTTGCAATTTAGTTTGCTTGTTGTCTGGAATAATTGTTTGCCTTTATTTAATTTCTCTACTTCCAAAAAGGGATAAAATAGATATCATTTAGGTTATAAAGTTCGCACAATTAGCTTAAGATAACTGTCTTAGGACGAAAGTATCCCTTCCCTGTGCATAATCAACTCTCGAACCTTACCTGGTTTCGCAAACCTCTCTTTATGTGTTTTTATTTAAAATCAATTTTAAAGGGTTTTGTCAGTCATTTTTCCTACTCAATAAATGATTAGTGGTGACTTCATTATTTTAAAGTTATTTTTCTCTTACCACTGCTCATCGCGATTCTTCGCGGTCGTGACAGATGGTGACTCCACTGGGATAGTTAGAGAGTCAAGCCTGTTATAGCTAGTTGTGCTTGTTTCCTATTAGTATGTCATGCTCTTAGCTTTTGTATTTTTGTATTCGTGAATATTCTTGGCTTTGTTCTGTTGTTTTAGTTTCCCCTGTAATTATTCATGATTGTATATTTGTTGTATATATGATACCCCAACGTTTGCTATTTCCAGTTTAGGGTAGATGCCTTCTTATTTCTATTGTATTTGTGTTTTGTTTGGTCTTTGGCTTGCAGGATAGGAGGGCAGTTTCTTTACTTGTGCTAGTTTTACGCTTCTAGCACACACTCCACTTGTCACTTACCTCACACACATGTTGGACTCTATACCCGAGCCCGTGCAACCTTTAGGGTTAGGGTATATTTGTTGTATATATGATACCCCAAAGTTTGCTATTTCCAGTTTAGGGTATATGCCTACTTATTTCTACTGTATTTGTGTTTTGTTTGGTCTTTGCCTTGCAAGATGGGAGGGTAGTTTCTTTACTTGTGCCGATTTTTACGCTTCTATTACACACTCTACTTGTCACTTACATCACACACATGTTGGACTCTATATCTGAGCCCATTCAACCTTTAGGGTTAGTTGGAGGGTTAATTTAGTCATTAGTTGGCCTCGTGCCTTCTTGACAACTGTTGACTCTCCACTCAGATTGTAATTAATTTCTTGGAACGACCATAATCAGAGGGTTCATCCCTACTTCATGGCTAATTTCAAGAGATCAGATCCTTATCCTTTGGATAGGGGCAATCTGGGGGCCTTTTTATTAGGAGTCTAAGACCACCTTGAAACCCTGCATTGGTAGATTGAATTTAGTTGCTACCTGAGTTGGAGTTTTAACCTTAGGGATCTTCAGCCTCATATTCTGCCCTTTAAGACACAAAGGGAGCATCTGTTTTTTTTTTCTTTCTCAATAATTCATCTTTGCATTTCATACATCAATAAAAATACTTGGGTTTTGGGTCAAATTGTTCGGTCCATTAATGTGATAAACCACATTTTACAAATGAATTGAGCTTTTACAATCATGATTAATGGACCAACAATTCCTTAATCTAAGCAAAGAAAAAAGGAAAAAAGAAAAAATAAAGGGTATATTTAGGATGCATGTGTTTTCTATGTTGCATGTTTCATTCTTTGTCATTCTTTCACACACAAGTGAGCATCCCAGGACATTGTGGTAAGGTTGACTTGAGTGGATAGTAATTATGCAAGGGCTGTATACCGAGAAGAACGCTAGCAGTGCAAGTAGTAACAAGAAGAATATCAAGATCGCCATGACTTCGAATAATTTGGGGCAAGTAAAAGAAATTAGCCGACTCTTGACACCCGAAGCCCTTGTTAAATTTTCAAAGAAGTATGAGAAAATCCTTGATCTTATGCTCATCCCAGTTGAGGCTTTAGCTTTGAGTGCTTTTGGTCAGTTTTGGAATTCGTCTTTAAGGTGTTTCGACTTACTAGGCATGGACATCACTCCTACCATAAAGGAGTATGCTAGAATGTTAGAACTGCCAGTACAAGATAGTTCAATTGTCTACTCTTACCGTGGACAGTATATGGTAGAAGAAAAAATTGCTAGGTTGATAGAGGTCCCAGCTCATGAGTTTGGCACAGAAAAAATGGGGTCAACTTAAGGGTTAAAGAAATGTTATTTAGAAGCCCTTTTAATTACTTCAACTTAGCAAGGGAATTGGGACACCTTTAATTGGATCTTGGCTCTAACCATTTACGGATTGGTTCTATTTCCTTTTCTACTTGATGTTATGGACCAGGCTACCATGGGCGTTTTCTTTGGGAATAAAGTCAAGAGAGAAAATCCCAGACCAGCCATCTTAGCAGATACTTTCCTTTCACTTGAAGTCTTCCATCAGAAAAAAGGAGGGAAATTCAAATGTTGCGCACAGTTGCTATATGTTTGGGCCATGACCCATATATATGCCAACACACACTTGGATCATCTTGCTAGCCCTTTGAGAAGCTTTCACCTGATATCTGTAAGGAAAAGAGAAGTTAACGAGTGGAAGGAAGAGTTCAACAAGGTGAAGTCTGACTCCTTTAAGTGGGTATGTATGTGGTACAAAGAAGAAGAAGTGATTATTAGTTGTGGACGTTTCCATAGTGTCTCTTTGATGGGTCTGAGCGGATGCATAGCCTATACGCCTTCTTTGGTGTTCAGACAACTCAGATATGCTCAAGACATACCACTAGAACATTAACTTGGAGGCATGAGTTTTCTTTACCAAAATGACAAAGACTCTAAGAGACAAACCTTAGAGATCAAAGTAGCTTGGACGAATATACATGTGCAAGGAAAAAAGGAATTAGGAAGGAAATGGTAGTCCATAAAGACATATATTTAGCTTGGAGAGAAGCTAGGAAGACTGACCATGGTATGTCCAAATTTGCTAAAGGAGCTAAGAGCACAGACGAAATGCAAACTGGAGATCAAATGTTGGCTCAAATAGAGAGGTTAAAAGTGCAAATGAAGGGTTTGGATTAAAGGAGACAAGAAGATGAATGTAAAATTCTCATTCTTCAAATGAAATGCCAAAAATTGAGTGGGGAAATTGAGCATTTGAAAGACAAAAATGTAGATTTGGATGAAACCTCCACTCGAGGAAAGTGGATGAGGAAGAGCGAAGAAAAGGAATCAGGCAAACCGCTATCCAAGTTGCATGAACTAAAAACGAAACTTCGCACTCAAGATGAGTTGTTGGTGAAAATGCATAAGGAAAAAAAAGATACTTGAAGCAAAGGCTATAGAGTTCCACAATTTGAAAACTATGCTTGAAGGAGAGATCAGTGCTTTGCTAACTAGTCTATCAAGGTCCGAACGTGGCAATGAACATGGATGGCCAACCATACAGCAACTCCATGATCGCCTTAGTGAAGCAGCCATTAAAGAGGAAGCATGGAGGGAGGAAGTAGATAGAGAAAGACTAGATAAAGAAAAATGGAAGGACCAATATGAAAATATCATGGGTGAACTAAGCTTCCATGTCCTAGAGTTTGTCAATCACTTTGGAAGAGCAGATTCTCGAGTACAAACAGACCCTAGACTCTGTCTTCCACTTGAATTGAGCAAGTTTATGGGGCTCTGTGAAAGATTGGCTAAGAGTTTGAGGAAAAGGAAAAACAAACTTCTGATGTAATTTAATTTTTATCTTGATCATGTCAAGGATTTGAAAGTAAACATTTTTGTATCTATCAACTATGATCAATTCAATGGGAATATGTCGTTTTGCCATCTTCGATTCCTTAAACTTATTTTTCTCGTAAGCATCGAATATAATGGAGACGGTATCTATAAAGGAGCCGATACTCCCTTCAATATACTGTTAACCACATATTCACCTTAGGATGACATGTCCATTGTGTGGAGATGGGGGAAGTGAATAATTAAAGGTGAACAAAGACTACACTGCTAGTGATAATGATCATTTGAGATGCGATCTATCGAGGAGATATTGTCCCTTAGATATGATATCAACCATATCTCGGCCTAAGGGGTATTTGCTCCTAGTATTGATGTGGTGTTTGCTAAATATTCAAGTTAACCTTACCGCGATTTCCAGTTTTGTTCACCAAGTTTTTATTTTGTTTTTGCATTAACATATTTATCTTTTGTCTAATTAATTCTTGAGCTTATAAAATTGACAAGAAGTGTCATAACCATTGTGCGACCAAGAAAGGAAAATGCCATTCAAACTCGTGTTCTCCATACAAGAGCAAGTGCTAGAGTTCTCAGAATAGAGGCAGAAAACCAAGGGAGGAATCTTAGTGCTAAAGTCGACTAGGTTAAGGATTAGTTGAGAGCAATGTTCGATTCCACACCTTGTCAAACTAGTAAACCAAATTCACAACTCACTAATTGTTCTTCTTTTTAGTAAACAAAATTTGGTTGATAAGACTCAAGAAATTTACAAAATTCCATTTCTGGATTGTTTAGAGTTTGAACCTCATTAAAAAATATTTATGGTATATCTATTGTAAATGAAGCAAAAGTGAATGATACAATACATAAATTTCTAACCAAAGCATGAACCTACATTAAATCCTTTTCCTCTAACATTTGGTTTTTTTTTCCTCAGAAGCCAAACAAATTCATAAATTTCTATAAGAATGAACTATATCCCAAAAGATATGGAAACATTGAAAGGCACAACTCGTAGCTCATAGAGGCATTGGAACTCTTAGAAAATGGAAATGGAAATACGAGACAACTTAGAATCAAAATTGTGAACCAAAATTGAGCCATAGAGAGTAGAAATTGTTGCTTTTCGCATTTTGGAATGGTTGAAAAAAAATACCATCCATTCTTATTGCCATTATCGAACCTAACACTCCTAGGTCCAATCTTACTAAAATAATTTCTAGAAATATCTTCATCAATTCAATCACTAAATTCAAAAATTAGGAAATGATTTCAAAGATAAAAGTGAATAGATTAAGAAGCAAAATGAGATGGAATTAAGAGAAAACTCATAGTGATAACTCAAACGAACAATTGAAGCTCTTCGCCATTGATAATCACAGCAAGTTTGAGGATTTGGCGAAACATGGAGCCAGGATTCAACGAGAATGAATAGAGAATGGAAGTCGGAGAAACGTGGAGCGAGGGTTCATCAAGAAAATATGGGGAAAAGAATGGCATGAAGAAAATTTAATGGATTGTTGAGCGTTACCCTTTGAAGCTAGTAGCTGCGATGGTAGCTAAACTGCCTTCAAATTTTTCGCTAATTGCTCACTTTTGTAATGTGTAGGAATTAGTTAGGGATTAGAGAGCGATCTAAATCCCTAGCTAATCTTTAAAAAATTTTGCTACGGACATTTTTCTAGGGAACTCATTTAATTATAGAAATTAATTTAGTGTGGGAATTTTCTGAGCTAATTTGTAGCTAATCCCTCGATATTTATTTACTTTATTTTCCTTTTCTCATTTTATTAGTTTAGCTAGGGATATTTTTTTGTATAGCTAATCCGTAGCTAGTTAGCTATGAATTAGTTACCAAAAATATCCCTAGCTAAATTTTGTAGTAAATTATATATTTTCTTGTAGTGTTGTTTGAAGTGGCTTATCAATGAATTGCATAGATATTAAATGAAACAATAAGTGAGGACACACAAAAATAATAAGGTACATCACCAAGAAATAAGAGGAAACAATAAGAAAAAGAATGAAAATAAATCTGTGCAAAAATACCTTGCAGAAGCAAATAAATCAGAGATGGTCCCTTATTCTTTACTTGGTCTCTATCTCCCTCTTTTTGACTGTGTTTGTATTTTGTTTGTTGTGGTCCATGTATTGAACAAGCTAGAAGCAAATATCCCTTTTGTAGCCTGTAGATTAAGCGGCTCCTCTAAGGACAGGAGGTGATGCCAAAATATTAGCAAAACAAGCTGTGATATCTGCTACTGGAATTTTGAAAAACTTTCCTCCTTCTTCTTTCCAATTTTATTGCACTTATAATCTATGGTTTGCTCTCAAATTGATTTACCACAATCAAATTAGATTACCCACAAAGTTAGGTGCATCAAATAGACATTCAATGCATATTTTTAAATTTTGACTATAATTGATGTTTCAACTATTGGATATTTTTTTTTTGTACCTGACCTAGCTAGGGCCAGTGGAGGCCCCACCACTAGAGTGGGACCTACGGGCAACCTGATCAACCATTTTGAGACCCTCATGTTAGCTTTGTATTTGGCTTTATTATATGTTTATTGTGTCCAATATTAGTATATTAGTTGATTTTTGTGTTGTTGGGCATCAGTGGGCTTTAATGGAAATTTTGATTAACTCTCGAATTTTGATGCATTTTAACCTTTCCTCATTGATTAGGCCACAACTTGGGCTTCGGTGATCCGTTTGAGGTGTTCTTGGTGTCTGTAGAAAGCTAAGACAAATATCTACAAGTTTCATGAGAACTCAAGAGCTGGATCGGACTTCTAATGGTCCAAAATATGTCTAAAAGTCAGAGTGGGCTTGCTATCGCTGGAATCTAAGCAGTGTACACATATTGGACCATATTGCGAGCTGTAGGCCTAATTTTAACTGAAACAGGTGCCATTAGAAAGATAACATGCAAAGCTCCAACTTTACTGAAGACCATTTAATCAATAGATGCCATCTTTGGCATGATTATGAAGCTACGAGTTGGTTTGAATTTGGAAACACGTTCTGCCAACGTGACTTGAGGTAGGTGCAATATCTTTTGAATATCTGGAGTTGTAAAAGTCTAATTGACATGAAATCAGCGCCAAAATTTCAAGGAGACAATTGTTTACAACTATCATGAAGACACATAAAGTCAATCTAGGATTAGTATAAATAGGGTCAATCTCTTTGTATTAAGCATAAATGAAATTTGAAGTAAGTTTGAGTATTTGTGAGAGTTTTCTTTCTCTTCTTCTCCCTTCTCTTTAGAATTTCGTTTTTGTTCTTTATTTTTTGAGTTCTTCCTTCCCATCCATGGAAGGCTAGGCTCTTATAATCAATCCAAGGGATTAACCATCTTGGTATTTAATTTGGAGATCTTGTTTTGATTGTTCATATTGCTTAATTATTATTCAAGTTTCTCTTCTTCCTCTTTTGATTTTGATCTAGATTGAATTGCTTATTTTGATTTAGATGTTAATGTGATAATAGCTTTATTATCATGTATTCAAAGAGGATCACAAAGACTAAACAATATATCAAAGCTTTTTGATGGATTGTTTAGCTTGGTTAAATTCCAGATCTTAAGTTAATTTTATGTTTGGATGGTACTGAATTCATCTAACCTTGTTTAACTAAATCCTAGATGCTTATCTAGTAGAGGATTCTTGGATCATATTAAAGCTTCTTGATGTGATCTAAGGCCAAAAACATGATTAGCAATTAAGTGAATTCCTTGTGATCAATGATGGATTAAACTCAAGATCGGTAAATTTCCTTGGATTGGTTAATTTATTAATTGTGTTTCTTTAATTAAACCAGTGTATTTACTTTATAAATCATCAAAAACCCTCATTTTAATTATCTTGATCTAATTAAATATTTGTTTTTGGATCCTTGAGAGACAATTCAGTTCATGCTCTATACTACAAATTAGTTTGTGAATCGATAAATTTTATTATTTTGACAAGTCTCGACAACCTCTTGTTAGGAGTTAATTTTAATATGAACATATATTGTGTGAAAGATAACTATAAGAAGAAGTGAAACTTAAAAAAAAATAAAATTCAACCAGTGTATTTTCTTACTTTTCTTGGATTGGTTAATTTGTTAATTACTTTTCTTTAATTCAACCAGTGTATTTTCTTTATAAATCATGAAAAATCTCCTTTTAATTATCTTCATTTGATTAAATCTTTGCTTTTTTGGATCATTGAGAGATGATTTGGTTCATTCTCTATACTACAAATTAGTTTGTGAACCAGTAATTTTTATTATTTTGACGGGTCTCGACAACCTCTTGTCACAAGCCCTGAAGGGGGTCCCAAGGAAGGGGAGGGGAGGGGAGAAGGGAAGCGGAAATGGGTGTACACTCGCTATGGATCAAACCCCGCACCTGACACTAACATCAAATGTCCCTTACCAAGTGAACTAAGCTCACAGGACAATTGCTGGATAATTTTCTTTTCCTATTTGCTTCCTTAATTTCCTCTTAATTTTTGGAAGGTTAAATTTCTTTTCTTTTTATAGTTATTTAATTTTCAAGTATTGAGTTTGGACTTTAGAATGGGTACTAGACTCAAAATTGTGCTACAAAGCCCGATAAAATTTTTGGATAAATTTGGATATCAACAACTTGAATTTAAATTTGTTTCCTTATATATATATATATATATATATATATATATTAAATTTTAGGAAATTAGACAGGGCTCAATAATGAATATCAAACAATAAAAATTTCTATAGGCTATATGACAAGAGGTTGTCGAGACCCCGTCAAATAATAATAATTACCGGTTCACAAACTAATTTGTAGTATAGAGCATGAACCGAATCGTCTCTCAAGGATCCAAAAAGAACAAAGATTTAATCAGATCAAGATAATTAAAAAGGGGGTTTTGTTGTTGATTAATAAGATTGAAAAAAAAAGTACAACACTTAAAGTTGTAAATAAATCTAAAGAAGCAACAATCCAAGGAAATTTACAGATCTTAAGTTTAACACATCATTGATCACAAGGAATTCACTTAATTGCTAACCGTGATCTTGGCCTTATATCACATCAAGACGCCTCAACATGATACAAGAATCCTCTACTAGATAAGCATCTATGATTTAATTAACCAAGGTTACATAAAGTAAGCACCATTCAAACATAGATTAACTTAAGATTGGGGATTTAACCAAGCTAAACAATCCATCAAAAAAATTTGATATATTGTTTAGTCTTTGTGATCCTCTTTGAATACATGATAATAAAGCTATTATCACATCATCATCTAAATCAAATTAAGCAATTTAATCTAGATAAAAAATCAAAAGAGGAAGAAGAGAAACTTGAATAACAATTAAGCAATATGAACAAGCGAAACAAGATCTCCAAATTAAACATCAAGATGGCTAATCCCTTGGATTGATTATAAGAGCCTAGCCTTCCATGGATGGGAAGGAAGAACTTAGAAACAAAAGAACAAAAACGAAATTGTAAAGAGAATGGAAAAGAAGAGAAAGAAAACTCTCACAAATACTCAAACTTTCTTCAAACTTACTTCAAATTTACTTCAAATTGAATTATCTAATACAAAGAGGTTGGCTCTATTTATACTAATCCTAGAAGCCAATTTGTACATGTACATAATCTGAATACAAGCTATAAAAATATGGAAATTGTCAAATATAGAAGCTTGATGCATGATTGGTGGATTGGTGCATGGTAGGTGGGTTGGTGTATGGTTGGTGATATGGGTCTTATCTTTCCAATGGCCAAGTTCCAGCCCAAGAGGAGGCCTATAACTCACTATGTAGTCCAATATGTGCACACTGCCCAGATTTTCGTGACAGCAAACTCACTCTGCATTGCAGGGATATTTTGGACCCTTAGAAGTCCAATCCAGCTCTTGAGTTCTTCATGAAACTTGTAGAGCATTGTCTTAGCTTTCCAAAGACACCAAGATCACTTCAAATAGATCACCGAGTCCCAAGTTAAGGCCTAACCAAGGAAGAAAGGTAAAAAATGCATCAAAATCAAAAAATTATTCAATATTTGCATTAAAGCCCAATGAAGCCTAACAACATTAAACTCATCTAAAATACTAATATTGGGCACAATAAACATCTAATAAAGCCTAATATAAAGCTAACATGAGTGTCTTAAATTGATTGATCACTATATATTTTTTATTTTTAGAAATTGCCTTGACAAAATTGGGTGTTGACACTAGGTAGTTTAATTACTCTACTAAATAGTTTCTTATAGTAAGACTTAAGAAATCTTTACTTAAATTTTATTAATGTAATTAACTAGCTTTTAGAAAGCTTACTAAATTGACTAATATGAAAAGAATCTAGTTGACATCTAATTTAGTGTAAAAGGAATCTAGTCTAATATGAAAAGAATCTAGATTAGTATGAAAAGAATCTAGTTCAGTGTGTAAAGAATCTAATTGGAATTTGTTTAGTGTGAAAAGAATCCAACTTTATTCTAACTAGTTATGTTTAGAAAAGAAATTCTTTTTCTCCTAGAAATTAAAGGAAACACAGAAAAATGCTAAAATTTTCCTTATTTCATTCAATCAAACATAAATTATCATATCATTCATATAAAAAGGGAAATAAAACATTCACATACTACTGCAAAAATAAGGCGGTGATATTTCTTTCCCCCTAAAAGAAAATTTTGTCCTTCAAATTTAGGGTACGTGATATGAACAATTATGGGTATCTTCTTCTTATATATTCTATTAATTACATAATCCATCCCACAAGACTTTTACCAAATGAATTTCTTTTCCTCTCAATTTCTTGATACTAGTATAAATAATTTACTTAGGTTTAACCTCATATGTCAAATCTTCCCTTATGTGCATTGACTCATTTTCTAGAACATGTGAAGGATTTGGCAAATACTTTTTGAGTTGTGACACATGGAGAACATTGCGAAGATTAGACAAATTAGGAGGAAGTGCAATTTGGCAAGCAATTGGACCTACTCTTTTGAGGAAATGGAATGGACCCATATATCTATAACTCAACATTTTAGGTTTCAATGCTCTACCCCACTCCAATTGAAGAAGTAACCTTGAGGAAAAAATGTTCTCCTTCTTCAAACTCTAGTGGTTTCCTTTTTTGTTAGCAAAACTCTTTTACCTACTTTGAGCTATAAGTAATTGATCTTTTATTAATATGATTTTCTTAGAGGTTTGTTGCACTAGTTATGGTCCAAGTAGGATTTTTTCTCCTACCTCATACCAACAAATGAGTGACCTAGACTTCCTTCCATAAAAAGCTTCATATGGTGTCATTCCTATACTATAGTGGTAGCTATTGTTGTAAACAAATTCCACTTGTGGTAGGTAATGGTGCCAACTTCCCTTGAATCCCAAAATACAAGCAACGAGCATGTCCTTTAGAGTTTATATAATCATCTATGATTGTACATTAGTTTGAGGATGGTAAGCTGTACAGAAGTGTATTTTTGTCCTTAATGCTTCTTGCAAAGTTCTCCAAAACCTTGAGGTGAATCTAGGATCCCTATCAAAGACTATGTTATAGGGTACTACATGAAGTCTAACTATTTCTCTTATGTACATTTTTTCTTGTTTATCCATAGAGTAATTAGCCTTAATTGGTAAGATATGAGTAGAATTGGTCAATCTATCCACTACAACCCATGCAACATCATATCTTGAAGGTGTCCTAGGCAATTCCATTATGAAATCCATGGTTATACTATCCCATTTCCACTCTGGTATGGTCAAAGGTTGAAGCAATCTTATAGGCTTTTGGTGTTATGCTTTTACTTTTTGATAGATCAAACATTTAGCTACAAATTTAGCAATGTCTAGCTTCATTCCAGAGCACTAGAAAATTTTCTTAAGATCCTGATACATCTTAGTTGCACTAAGGTGTATTGTACACTTACTCCCATGGGCTTCAGCTAGGATATTCTCTTTCAATTTGCTATTAGAAGGGACACATAACCTATCATCATACCATAAAACTCAATCTTCATCTAGACAAAAATGTTGGGTTTCTTCTTTAAGGCTTGGTCTCTAAATGGTTAAAGAGTCTTATCCTTACTTTGTGCTTGTTTTACTTTTTTCCTAAGATCACATTCTATCATTATTTCACTCACAAAGAGGCTTTGAGATTGAATTGTAGTGGTGAGGTTCATATACCTAAAATTTTCTTCGCAGGTTTTGCTCTTCAATCATCATTATAGATGCATGTAAGGATTTTCTACTTAAAGCATCAGCCACTACATTGATTTTCTTGGATAATACTTTAAATCAAACTCATAGTCTTTTAAAAATTACATCTATCTCCTTTTCTTGATATTCAATTCCATTTGATCAAAAAGATACTTCAAACTTTTGTGGTCACCATAAACCTCAAATTTAACACCATCCAAGTAATGTCTCCATATTTTAAGAGCAACCACTATAGCTGCAAGTACTAGATCGTGGGTGGGATAATTTTCCTCATGTGGTCTAAGTTTCCTAGAAATATACGTTACTACTTTCCCTTGTTGCATTAGAACACATCCTATCCCTCTTTTAGATGCATCACTATAAATAGTAAAACTTTGAAGAGGATCAAGGATTATGGAATTGGGATGGTAGTAAGTCTTTTCTTCAATTCCTGGAAACTATTTTCACATTCCTGACTCCAAACAAAAAGATTATTCTTCCTAGTTAATATAGTCAAAGGTAAAGCTAATTGAAAAAATCCCTCTACGAATCTCCTATATCCTGCCAGACCTTCGAAACTCTGAATTTCTATTATTGATTTAGGTATTGCCCATTGAACTACAACTTTAATTTTACTAGGATCTACTCCTACTCCATTGTTTGAAATTACATGACCTAGAAATTTCACTTCCTTTAACCAAAAATTACATCTTTCAAACTTAGCATACAATTTCTTTTCTTTTAAGATTTGTAACACTATTCTAAGATGTTGTTCATGTTCCTCTTCATTTTTGAATAAATAAGTATGTCATCTATAAAGACAATCCAGATAAAGCCTAAAATTCTATTCATGTAGTCTATAAATACTGCAGGAGCATTGGTGAGTCCAAAAGGCATTACTAGATATTCATAATGGCCATACCTAGTTTTGAAAGCTGTCTTCGGGATGTCCTCTTGCTTGACTCTCAGTTGATGGTAAACTGATCTTAAGTCTATCTTGGGGAAAATTGAGGCTCCTTACAACTGATCAATCAAATCATCTATTCTTGGAAGAAGATAATTATTTTTAGGGTAAATACTTATTTTAGTCATTCAAAAATATAAGTGTCATCAGTTAGATCCTTCAATGATAAATACATCAAAATGGTCCTTTAATATCAAAATTTAACATCAAATTAGTCATTTAATGTCATTTTTTGACATCAATTTGGCCATTTAATTTCATTTTTGACATCAAATTAGTCCTCTAAAAGGACTAATTTGATGTCAAAAATTGTTAGATGACCAAATTGATGTCACTTGTATATTTAAATGACTAAAATGAGGGTTTACTTTAATTTTTAATGGTTACTTTATTCAGTTGCCTATAGTCTACAGACAATCTCATACTTCTATCCTTTTTCTTAACAAAGAGTACAAGGGCTCCCTATGGTGATACATTGGGCTTGATGAATTGTTTTACTAACAAATCTTCTATCTGTTGCTTAAGTTCACTTAATTCCAATAGGTGCATCTTATAAGGAGCTATTGATATTGGTCTTGTTTCTGGAACAAGGTCACTAGAGAATTTTATCTCTCTTTCTAGAGGTAAACTAGTTATCTCCTTTTGGAAGACTTCATGGAATTTTCTAACCACTGTATGCCTTCAAGCTTATGTTCATTCTCAGAGTTTAAAGAAAATAGAACAAGAAATCCCTGGTCCCTCTGGAAGAGACAATTCTAGACTTGAGTAAGCATTGAGAAATAAGAACTTAGATTGATTCTGTGGAACTGACTCTTGAGGAAAATAGACAAGTTTCTTAGAACAATCCAATATAACATCATGAGCAGATAACGAGTCCATTCCCATATTACATCTATTTTAGACATAGGCAAAGAGACATGAGTTATATTTGAGAATTTTCCTTCTATTTTGATAAGTGTAGGCCCATGAATGATTTATATATTTAACATGCCTCTTCATGCAAGAACTCTTTGGATTCGAAGCATGGACAATGCACAAGCTCACTTTACCTTTTGCTAAAATTTAACTTAAAAACATGAGTTATATTTGAGAATTTTCCTTTTATTTTGATAAGTGGAAACCCATAAATGATTTATATTTTTAACACGTCCCTTCATGCAAGAGCTCTTTGGGTTCAAAGTATAAACAATACGCAAGTTCATTTTATCTTTTGCTAAAATTTAACTTTATTTTAAAAGCATAGGGGCGACAATAATTGAACTCTTAACCACTTAGTTATATAGGCTCTGTTACCATGTCAAGGATCAACTCTCCCAATAACTTAAACTATTAAGTAAAGACACTTGAATGATTTTATATGTCTGACACATTATACGAATTTGGATGTAAATATACACTTGTAAGGGTAAAATGTCTTCATTTCCCTTTTTTATTTCTCCCTTGTCCCACTTGCTCTTCGTTTCCTTGCTTCTACTCTGCTTAGCATTCTGCCCTCTCCCAAATGCAATTCCATTTGTTATTTCAATATCCGTATTTGTAGAGGATTTATTTTGTAGCATATCCGCATAGATGACCCTTTGGCTAGCTTGGTGGTAACAGGCACCTGCTGATATGGAGTTCCCTGAGGGGGAGGGGGTTCGATCCCCACATGACACTCCTATCCCTATCCCCTCCCCTCCCCCTCTCTTGGGTCTCCCTTGTAGGGTTGTCCTAAGCCCCACCACTAGTGGAAAAAAAAAAAACCTATTGTAGTGTCCTATTTGTATCCACAGTTATACGATTTACAGGATTAGTAATTTGAAACCGTAAAGATATAATTATAATTTAAACCAACTACAATCAGAAGCATCATTAAAGGAGAAAATCTGGTAGTAAAACAATTAAATTGAACATTTTGTCCTCATTCATAGACAGTACTTAGAAATAGAGATTCTCCCATGTCATAACGTTAATTTCTCAAATTTTATGGGAACATTGATATTGCCCCCCAAATGTCCAAAACCAATCTTTCATTTTGGAGATGTTTTGTGAGTAGTTTGGCTTATTTAATGCACTCTGACATTATACCTCTTCTAGTTGGTATTTTGCTCATGGCCTCATCCATCTTATACGTTATGAGTCGTCAAGTAGGACTATTTCATATTTAAAAAGGAATAAACCATATAATATTTATAAAAAAAATAACCCATTAGATATATATTTTCCTTCCACAAATATAATAAATAAAAGGAGATTTTTTTTATTTTTGTGAAAGTACTAATATTTTTTTTATAATTAATAGTTAATATTTATTTATATATTTTATTTAATTAAAACATAATTATTTTATTTTATGTTTTAATATTTATATTTTTAAAAAATAAAATAAATCATTAAATATTAATCATTAATTATTAAAAATATCAATACTCTTATAAAAATAAAAAAAATATGAAAAGAATTTCATTTAAAAACTTCAAGTCCTTAATCACTTCGGTCGTTAAAACGGGCCAAACTCGTCAGGTCGGCCCGTTTATCCGTATAAATTATGCGAGTCAGGTTTTAAAATTAGTGACCCGTAAAAAAACAGGTAATTTTGGATCGACCCGTTTAACTTGCGAGTTAAGCGGACAAACCCGTAGGGCCAATGGGCCGCACGCATAACTTTTTCTTTTTAAAAAAATTTCAATTTAAAAGTTAATTAAACAGTCTTTTCACAAACAAAAATACAAAATGTATGTATTATACATGTTAGTAATGACACAACTCACACACAAACACATCCGTCACACTCTATAAGTTTATGTTATATATTTGTTTAAATTATCCCTTAACCTTTTAAATGAGATTAAAGTATTCAATACTATATCTATGTAATGTAATATTTAATTTGAGATTATTAAATTAAAATTTTTATTAAATTTAATTTTTTTTCAATGTTTACAAGTTAAAAAAAAAAAGTTTCATGGGCCGGCCCGTTTAGGCCCGCGAGTTAATACGAGGCGAGTTAGACTGATTAATTTACAACCTATTTAAATGCGAGCAATTTTGAACCGACCTGTTTAACCCGCAGCTCGTCGCGGGCGGACCTAAACGAGCTGGGCAGACCGTTTAACAACCCTATTAATCCCTATCACATACCATATGGCCACCATTATATATATATATATATATATATAAAACACAGATAGGGATCTACTTACACTAAGCGTAAGTTTTGACTCACTTACATTACGTAATAATTTTTTATAGAATGTGAATTTAACCAATCTAACGGTTGAATCATATACTCACTACAAAAAAATTGACATTTAGTGACGGATAAAATTCGTAGGTAAAAGTCTAAAATCTGTCACTATAGCCTATTTTAGGCTACTGCTACGGCACTTTTGGCCGTGCTTTTTAATGGCGTAGGTATATGTCTTTACCTACGGAAAACATCTGTAGGTATATGTTTTAGTGACAACCTTGTTATTCCGTAGGTATAGACTTATGATCTATAATGACAATTTATTCTGTAACTATATGTAATCTTAAGAATTGAGATTTTGCTATATTTTATTATGAAATTCCTACAAAAGTAGTCCGTAGGTAAAAGTTTTTTTTTTTCTTTTTTCAAGCTTTCCTTTTTCTATACAATATTATTATATATTAGTTATTAAAATTCATAATATATTAGTTATTAGAAGCCAACAAGTATCATTAATGAATATTCATACTATATACCTAAATACAAAAATGAGAAAGCTAAACTTGCATTGAACATAGAAATGTAGTAAGAGATTCATTTTTGGCAAAAAAATTCAACATGGTTTTCAGATAAAAAAAAATAAGGTATCAAAAAGCAAAAATCCACACCAAAAAAGATACAATAATAGTTGTCTTTGTTGTACACATATGCACGACTTCTTCCTCCACAATTCTTTAGTCTGTCTCACTAAAATGATATTGAAGAATTTCTTTAAAGGTGTATTACATGAGTTATCTACAACTGGTCCAACAAAACTGAATCCAAACATACTTGTTACAGCTACGTGCCTCCAGTTGATCATAAATCTACCACATCAAAATATTCAAATATAATTATAGATTCTTTGAGAAACCTTGTCCATAGTCAATACACAAAAAAATCATGTATTTGGATCAAGCATTTGAGAATAAAGTAACATCACAGTCTGTGCAAATGAGAAACATGTTTACATACCTATATATTACACTATATCATGCTCAAAATGTGAGCATACTCAAAATAAAGTTATTACAAAATATTGCGAAAAGAGAAGAAGGAAGTTTCTATTGCCACAATTTACATCTATACCATCTATTGTCAAAGGAAGTTTTCTTTGATACTACGTTTCTTCCTTTAACCTTTACTTTCCCCATAATTAGATAGAGATCTATTCATGATACAGGGATCATTACAATGCAATTTACAATATCTAAATAAATATAAGTTCCAAAATCTATAAAGCAGATTATAACATGTGCGAGAAGTCAAATTATATTAAATAAAAATATTAGATTGAAGGTTTAGGATAAATTCAATGACTTGGCTATTTCATATTGATTGTTGGGCATAAATCACTTCTACTCGGTGTGTACTCAAGCAGACGGACACAAAGAAGAGTGAGTTAATCATGATTTGTCCCAACAAGAAAAAGGAAAATTTCTCTTTTATGTACACAAGGGAAACAATCACATGAACATATGAGCTGAAATGAAATAATGGAATATCAAGTGTAGGGCTTATTTCCGTACCACCATTAAACAAAGGAAACCAACAACAATCTAATGCTAAATAAAAAAATACCAATTTTCCACAAAGTCCTCATAGGAGATGGCCAGAAACAGTTGGCTAACCATATGATTTCAAACTTCAAAGAGTGTGATCATTTATCATAAAAACATTAATAAACTTTCAAAAATATCAATGTCCATAATAAAAGAGAAACAATTCAACCACCAGTTAATTTAAGCCAAGAAAGGGCCATGGTTCTAAGTTCAAAGTTCAAACCAAATTAAAACAAGCAAATCACATGTTACAATACAATATAACAAGACCCAAAATAACACAAACAATTGCAAACACGTATACCTCAAGCAATTTGAGGTTTGAGAACTCAATCAATCAATCGTATGAAGAAGCTCACACTTCCACAGTTTACCTATTCAAATTGAAAATCAGAACAAGCGAAGTAAACCTTAAACAAGTTAAAACCAAACGATGGTCAAGAGTGAAGGATGGGAAATAAGGAGAGAGGGACGTGTAGTGTTTTCATTTGTCCTTGATGGGTATTTGTGTCATATTGTCTCATCCATAGTTTCATGAGAGCTATGATTTTTGTCAGGGGAAGACAAGTTTCGGTGAATGCTAAGAAGTTTCGTTAATTCTAAGTGGGATTTGAATCATTGATTGTCTTAGGTGAGGTGAGTTTTCCACTTGCTTACCACTTCTCTGTTTCCAGAAGCTCTTTGTTTTTGTCATGATTGCCTTTGTTTTCTTTTAATAAATAACAAATGGGCCTATTTGGAATATCAATCTGTTTATATTCTTTATTTGGGTTCAATTCCTCTTAAGTAATGAGTCTCTATTTTTTTTATTCATTTGGAGTTTTAAAGTCTTTCCTTTTTTTTATTTCCTATGTCTACATCTATATTTATTTGATTGATTGTGCTTATCAATTCTTAAAAGTTCTTTCTTTTGTTAATTTTTTGGTTTTTATTTATTTAATTTGTTGCTCTTTTATCAATGGCCTTTGCAATCCAACAATCTTTTTAGTATATTAAGGAGTCATCAAGAGGTTGCCTTGTCTTTTGGCTTGGCTATAATCTCTCTGGCACTTGGTCATCAACCTTAGCCGAGTGTTTTCTTCTCTCCCTCTAGAGACAATTTTAAGGTTCATCCTCATCCTATGTGCCTAATAACAAGGTAGCAAGACTACTATGGTTTGTCTTTTAGTTTCTAGTTGCATCGGTACACTTTGTCTCTGTGGTGGTTGTTATTAAATTTCTACCTCGGAATCTTGATGATATGCTTTAAATTTTGTCAACCTCATAGATGTTCCTCATTTTTTTAGTTTGTGGATAAGGTTTAAAGATATAAGTTGAATGTACGAAGAATCTTAGATCAATACGAAGTCTTTGTTTTTGTTTCTAGAGCATTTCATTTGATTTCAAGAATGCATTTGTTTATGTGGGTTGGATTGTAACCTTGACTAGTATCTCTATGAGGCAGAGGACCATATTGTGTATGGGTATAAAGCACCCAAGTCTTCAATATTTATTTTTCTCTTCCAGATATAGTAAGGCCACTTTGTTAGTAGGAACAATATTCTTTGCTATGCTAAAGGGGAACATTATTTCTTGTGTCAACTCATATTTGACCAAAGCTTGAAAAGGAAGCTTGAAAAGGAAGCTTGAATTCTTTTTGCTAGCCAAGTGGGATCATAATTTCAATCATAGTGGTCTTCTAAGGATCAAGTACCAAGACAAACTCTATTTAATACTAAAGCACACAAAACCCACATTTTATGTAAAATTTGTTTTAACCAAGTAGTGGGTAAATGGTAACTAAGTTGTGTGCCATTTTTAGGGAATTTATTACATTAGAGTTATATTAACTTTAAGACATAGAAAGGTTGTGTTATTGACAATGAGACAATATCCAAACAGCAAGGCAGTATGATCTCTTTAGACAATCATAAATATAAAACAAAGCAAAACTCAATTTAAAAAGTACATACAAGAATCTAGAAAATATGAATAACATAAAATATGTAAACTGATTACCACTTTGATCATTTTGAAGGTGACGGGTAGAACTAGCACATGATCCATGAAAGCCATGTGGTGGATCCTTTTGCAAACTTCCAACATTTTGAACCTTGTAATGTTAAAGTATAATTAATTATCAACTCTAGTTCACATCATTAAGAGAAATGTGACATAAGAAGATATAGCTTACTTGTTGATTAGCAACACTTAACACATCATTAAGAGGGATATTAGGAAAATGAATATGAAATAATGAAACAAGTCCAGACACAACTCCTTGTAAATTTTTGACTTGAGACTTGAGTTCACCAACTTCTTCATTGTGAGCTGAAGTATTTAACCCTTTATCTTTTGGCAACTTCCCCATGCATCGTACACGTCCTTTTTTGTCTGGTCCAAGGACTTTTGAAAGCAAATCATCCTTCCAAGCCAAAGCTCCTTCTGAGCTTTGTGAATTCATTGACTCACTTAAGCCTTCCTTTAGTTGTTCCTAAATTAGTCAAATTATTGAAACATGAATTTCAATACAAAGCATAAAGGAATAAATAGTTAATCATACTTGTCACTTACTATTGTTCTAGATGCCTTTTGAGTTACTGCGGATCCATCTTTACGTGTTCGGCTAATAATATAAAGTTCTGCCCTATTTGGAGCTACACCTTGAGCTTCATTTGTCTAATATTCATAAATGTCATATTAATAAATATAATTATACTTCATTTTAAAAAACTAATATTACTTATATATTACAAACCTTCTCATGAATCATTCTTGGGAAAGATTTTGTTCCCATACAATGGACATCATCAAACTTGGCACGATTTACTTGGTTAATCTCACTAATTTGCTACAAAATGTTTGAAAACAAAAACAAATGTAATGATTGTGTCACATAGTTCAAAATAAAATAAGCAAGGTCATCACCTCCAAATTTGTTACCTTTCCTTTTTCAGAACACCAATACCTAACAAGGCCACGATATTGATCTTTGTCCACTCGAGGATCTGGAACTTGTGCAGCCATTTCTTCTTCAGTTTTACTTGAATCAAACCCTTTACTTTTTAAGTAGTACTTCCATTGTCTCCACTTTTCAGCTATGCTATCCTCAAGGAGTTTCTTTGTCACCTCAGTAATTTCTGGATGAAACTTAAACTTGGTCTAAAAATAAGAAAAAATGTATTTGTTCTCTTAATAAGTATAATGAAATAATAGAAAAGATTTATAACGAGAAATCTTTTTATACCTCTATTTCCTTCCACATTGCATCTTTATAGGTAAAGGGCATTTCAGGCCAAGTTAAGTAATCTATTGGAGCAAATTGATGCTTCCTAACCAAGGTACCAAAGGCAGAAAAGAGAGTCTTCCCCTCATAACCAATAGGTCTACCCTTCTTATCCAATTCCACAAGAATAAACTCTTCATCTTGCATATTCCAAACATCCAACAAACGTGTCGGGCCTCTCTTCTTCTTTACAACTGACAAATTAAAACAAATGCATATAAATTAAATAACTATTATAGCTAAAACAAACAACAAATGTGAAAATGATAAATTCTACCTTCTCTAGATTGAGCTTCAACATATTCTGAATCCATGACTTCATTAGAAGTATGACTTGAATCTTGTGGTTGATTTTGATAGCTTCCATGCGAATGGTTTCTATCTTGGTCTTGGTCATGCTCTTGCGCTAGTGACTGAGAATTGGTTGTGATAATGTTCAACTACGCTTTCCCATAACAACCTACATATGATAAGCACATGATTTTTCAATGAGAAAATTCTACAACACATGAGAAACAATAAGAATTGTCACTTTGCCATTTTGATTGAATCAACACCAACACATTGTATACAAATAAGAATGCAACACTTGAGAAAATCTATTAATAATATAACCATATTTGTTGTAATAAGAAAAAGTACACATATTCATTGCAACAATGCTAGAGTCCAACCATTCTATGGAACGATACAAGATTCATTCATTAATATATGTAAGACATTACACAAGAACATCTAAAAAGGTAATTAACTAAAAAATGTTCTCTTCATCATAATCTTCTCTTTCAAATGGATCTTCTAAATTTGGGATAACAAAATCTTCATTATCATCATCATCAACATCATTTCTAATCCACTCATTATCATTATGAGAGACATCAAACGCATCCTCAGACACTTGTGTAATCACTCTTTCATTATTAGTAGATGAGTTGACACCCATGTCGTAAGTATCTCTAACTTTTGTATGCACAACAACAAGCCAATCCTTGTGTCTATCATCTTCGACAAAAAAAACCTTTTGGGCTTGTGATGCTAATATGAATGGGTCATCAACCATGTCAACACCTGTATGTTTTAGATATGAGTAATTCACAAGTGTCATTCCAAAACTATTTTTCTTGCAACCTCGATTAGTATCAACCCAATCACACTTGAACAACACAATCTTTCGTCTACTTGAATAATCCAATTCAATGATATCTGTTAGACGGCCATAATAATTAATTTCACCAGGCCTAGGTTGTTTGTCTTTTGCACTTGCATAGCCATTAGCCTTTACTGTGACGAGAATCCCACTGTTTTGAGTTTTCAAGTACTTTTCACGCTTTCTTGTGTGAAACCTGAATCCATTTACAAGATACCCACTATATGTTCTTGCCACATCAGATGGACCACGTGATAGCCATCTAATTTCATCTGAAATTCGTGTATCATGTTGCTCATCCAATCGTGCAACCTAACAATTATGATAAGGATTAATACTAATTATTTGAAGTAGTTATATAAATAAACTAGTACTTGAATATCATTTGTCGTCTACTTACTCTATCACGAAACCAAGTATGGAAGGTCTGACTTTGAATCTTTTCAAGATCATATTGTGATACACGTCGTCCACGATTTTGTCTTTTAAGAATTTGAGCATGCTCCCTAGAAGGAAACATTAACAATAGTCATGGAATTAAAATCCTTGGTTGGTAGTGTCTTTATAGAAGTATTAAGTATGCACTTACTCTCGAAAAGAAACCGTTAAATCACAATTAAAAAGCACATATCGATGTGCTTGCATCAGAGTTTGGTTGTCAAGTTCAACATGCTGAATTCTTCTTCTCTTTTTCACATTAAAGCTTTGTTTCCTTTTCGTTCCTAGTGGTCTTCCTTGAGTGTTAAAGAAAGATGATTCATCTTCAACATTATTGAAACTTGTCCCCTCATCATTTCGACTTGGTCGATTAAACCTAGTCTCAACACCTTCTAGGTACCAAGAACAAAAGTTTAAGCATTCGTGTGCCAGATATCCTTCTGCTATTGAACCTTCCGGATGTGCTTTATTACGAACAAATGACTTAAGAGTGAGAAGGTACCTATATAAGTTTTCAAAAAGACAAGAATAAGTAGGAATAAGTATAAGGTGAATACATTTTTCAACGCAAAAATTCACTAGTACCTTTCAATTGGATACATCCAACGGTATTGTACAGGACCAGCAACTTTGGCTTCAAATGGTAGATGAATTAGTAGATGCACCATAATGGTAAAAAACGATGGAGGGAAAACCTTCTCTAGTCGGCACAATATCAAAGAAATTTGATTTTGTAGTTGATCAAGCTCATTTAGATCAAGAACTTTGGAACATATCCCTTTGAAGAAATGGCAAAGATCAATTATAACTGAACTTACTTTATCAGGCAATGACCCTTTCAAAGCTATAGGAAGTAGCTCTTGCATTAAGACATGACAATCATAGCTTTTGAGCCCTATTATCTTACGCTGCCTAAGTTGGATACAATTGGAAATGTTAGAAGAACATTCATCCGGAAGTTTGACATCTTTCAAGACTTTTAAAAATGCATCTTTCTCCTTTGTAGACATTTGGTAGCAAGCTCTTGGGGAATACTTATTACCAGAAACAACATGTTCTTTCAAATGCAATATAGTTCTTATACCCATGTCTTCAAGGTCAAGACGTGCTTTGTAGTTATCTTTTGTTTTCCCTTCTTGATTCATCAATGTTCCGATGACATTATCACAAACATTTTTTTCTATATGCATAACATCAAGATTATGTCGCAACAAATTATGCTCCCAATAAGGCAATGAGAACAAGATGCTTTTCTTCTTCCAAGGTTGTCCTACAACCTCATTTACATCTCCAAAAGAAAGACCATGACTTTCCAAATCCCTTAGAATCATTGTGCCAGTAAGTGGTGTTGGTGGTCTTCTAAATTCTTGAGTACCATCAAAAGATCTCTTATCCAAGCGAAAATTGTGATCAAGCTCTAACCATCGGCGATGACACATGTAACAATACTTTCTACTGTATTGTAACCATTTAGAGGAGGTTTCAAAACCACAAGTTGGACATGCATATCGGCCTTTAGTACTCCACCAGGATAAATTGGCATATGCTGGAAAGTCATTTATAGTCCACATAAGAGCTGCACGTAATGAAAACATTTCTTTTTTGCATGCATCAAATGTTTGAATCCCTGTATCCCATAATTCTTTTAGTTCTTCCACTAATGGTTCTATGTATACATCAAACTTATTTCCTGGACTTCGTGGACCAGGAATAATCATTGAGAGAATGAGAGAAGGTTGCTTCATACAGAGCCAAGGGGGAAGATTATAAGGAACTAATATTACAGGCCAAGTGCTGTGTGAAATACTCATGGTCTTGAAAGGGTTAAAGCCATCAGAGGCTAACCCTAAACGAATATTACGAGGATCAACTGAAAAGTTAGGGTACTGTGAGTTAAATTCCTTCCATGCTTGGGAGTCTGCAGGATGTCTTAACTTGCCATCATTTGTTCTACCCTCATCATGCCATCTCATTAAAGAAGCAATCTTTGAAGACATGAAAAGTCTTTTAAGTCTTGGCTTTAATGGAAACCAACGCAATACCTTAGCAGGTATTTTTTTTCTTTTCTCCAATGTAGTATGCGAATTAGTTTCCATAGACTGGTTGGCTATCTTCCACCTTGAAAACCCACAAATAGAACATGCTTCTTCATTAGCCTTCTCCTTCCAATACAACATGCAATCATTAGGACAAGCATGTATTTTTTCATATCCTAATCCCAAACTTGAGATAAGCTTCTTAACATCATAGAATGACTCTGGTAATGTATTCCCTTCTGGTAATGCATCTTGTAGTAATTCCAGTAACATAGAAAATGACTTGTTACTCCACCCATGAAGACACTTGATATGATACAAATGTACTATGAAAGACAACTTTGTGTACTTCTTACAATTTGGGTAAAGCATCAATTCAGCATCTTTAATAAGCTCATCAAACTTTTCCATATTATTTCTTCCTTGTTCAACATTTTCTTCACTATTGCTTTCGATTATGTCTTCATCATGCACCATATGCATGGCAAAAGCATCATTTAGTAGGCCATGCATGTCATGTTCCAAATGTTGAGTCACATTTGCAGAAGTGGAAGAAACCACTGGTTCTCCATGGTCATACCAATGAATGTATCCTCTAAGAAATCCATAACGAATTAGATGTTCATACACATCAATCCGAATTTGCCTTTCTCTGTTGATGCATTTCACACAAGGGCATAATATTGTTCCATTGATTGATGACTTCTCAAAAGCAAAATTTAAAAAATGAGAAACCCCTAGCATGTATGCCTCACTTTCACGTGGAAGAGATATCCATGTTTTATCCATTTTACCTAAATTGAACATAAAAAAATTAACACTTCAAGCATAAAAAAATCCTCATAACTCAAACAACTAAAGTAGAAATAAGTGCATCAACATATTCAAACAATTGGCATACTCAAACAATTGACATTGGATCATTGTTTAAGTAATTATGACGAGTCCTAAAGCAGGAATGAGAACAAAATTGAAATCTCAATGCCACAGAAGTAAAATGAGCTTACGCTTGACAGTGATACAAATCAAAACATTGACAATGATGAATATCGAAATCAGCTTGCGCTTGCACGTATATAATAATATTTTTCCTTAAATTTAAAAACTTCACAATGACTGAAAAGACCAGATATCACTCCTCTTTTAATTCATTCAACCAACACACAATGACACAAAACAAAAGTTCCAACATGCTATACTAAAGAGTACACACACAAACAGGAGAAAAAATATCCCCATAGCTGTGTCTGCTATATTAAAATACTTTCTCTTCAAGAAGTGGAACCCAAGTTGCTAGAGAACCCCAAAATAAAGGAGCCCGAAGTAGCACTAACCTGGATCCACCTTGAAACTCGTTGTGGCTCTGCTTCAGACCAAAAATAGCACTAACCTGTGTGAGAAAACTAAATTGAATGGGTTTGAGTTGAAATTTGAATTAAGTGAAAAGAAGTTTATAATAATAAATGGAAAGATATGTGTTTGTGATAAGTCTTAACAGAACATAGACCAAAAGCCTAGTATTAATTTCCTCCATCAAAATGAAGGGCCAAAGTTTCTTACAACCTGGATCCCCTTAGCTGCTCCAGCTTGGCAGAATTGCAAGATTATTCTTGATTCTTGATGGCTAAACAATATAAATACTAGTTAATATATTTGCTCTATGTTGATCCCCTTAGCTAAACAATGTCTACAATTTTTTCATGTTAACTTTTTAATTAATATATTTGCTCATATTACTTTTTTATTACTATTCAGTTAATTTTAATTTTTAATAGAAATATTTCTAGAAGTGTGTACTTAAAATAATTCAAAAATTAATTACTTATAAAATAAAGTT
The DNA here is from genome assembly GCA_023212625.1 of Styphnolobium japonicum. Classification (NCBI taxonomy): domain Eukaryota; kingdom Viridiplantae; phylum Streptophyta; class Magnoliopsida; order Fabales; family Fabaceae; genus Styphnolobium; species Styphnolobium japonicum. The sequence goes on from JALBWW010000003.1 coordinate 26,153,790, forward strand.
TTCCTTTAGTTTCATTCTTTTCTTCCAATTTTTTATAATAAATTTGGTCCAATAATTATTTACATATTAATAAATTCCATGCAAAAATCACCAAAATCATTCGATTGTATATGCAAATCTTAGTACTTATATATGATTGAATCAAGTTTAGAAATGCCATAGAAGACAGTAATATTATAATATAATATATTATACAAAGTAGAAACACAAAGCTAGCAGTAGGTGAGCTACTGAATTTAATAACATAAAAGTGGAATAGATGAGCTTGGATGGAGATTTTGGCACTCAAGTTGCCACTTTCGTAAGGATATAGGGAGAATTTTTTTGCTTTTTGTTTTCATTTTTAAGCTCTATTTTTTTCTTTTTATGTGCTGATGTCATAGTTTTGGAATGGTGAATTTATATTATCATTTATCAATGTGAACGAACGTATGATATTTCAAATTGGATTTTTGACTAGGCAAATTGGCATTTTTTTTTAAGTTTTTTACGTTTACTTAATTAAGTGGGTGAATGTTCATTACTTAAGTTTTTTAATAAGAAAAATTCTTTACATTTACTTAATTAAGTGGGTGGATTTTTTAAGTTTTTTTTATGAGAAAAATTCTTTATGTTTACTTAATTAAGTGGGTGAATGTTCTGAAGTTTTTCTTTTATTAATGTAATTGTAGAAGTTTCAAATATCTTAATTGTCAAATTTAAGTTGAGGTAATTATACAATTTGTTTTATTATTTAGGTAAAATATACAACACTTTATGTACCCAAAAAAAATGTACCAAAAAAAAAAATATACAACACTTTATTTTATATATGGGTAATATCATTGCATTGACTTGACTTGAGAGTCGTACCCATGCATTAAACTATGAATGCTATATTATGGACAACATGGGTACGACTTGAAAAGATTTTCTTTCTTCATCAACTGTAATATATAATAAGAAAAAATTACAGTAATTGATGGAAGTGCACTATATATTTTTGGTGTGGGCTGAACAAAGTCAATAACTAACCAACAAAAGAACAAGCCTCAAGGAGGCAGAGACTAGAAGAGACTAGAATCTGATATACAATCGCAAATATTACAATTGGCAGCCTAGTGACACAAAATGTGGGCAGCCTAGGAAGGAATTGAGACAGAAACTGCCAAAGCTATCCTTAGTAATGACATCACTGGCATTGGACCAATTCAATACTGTTGTAGGATTGTTAATAAATTCAATGCCAGAAATATATACTTTCAGCAAGTTTGTTTGAATTTGTCCAATACTAATCTATCCATCCTATCAGAATAAATTCATTACCAAAAATCTAAGTTGATTAGCTGTGCAATATTCCTACCAATCACTTAAGCAGTTAAACCTAAATCTTTTCTTCCTGCACCACCACAAGGAAAGACTCAGGTTCAATGGACAAAAAAATCTGATTATTCCACCTCAGATCGTGACAAAGACTAGATGGAAACTTAGAGATTAGACATTAGCCATTATAATTGCTAGCAAAGCATTGGCTTATAAACAGAGAAAAACAGAATCACTGGTAAAACCAAATCTACAAACATACATGACAAAACAAAACATATATCATTGCATCTACCGTATCAATGGTCCTGCATATGTGTGTTTACCAGTAGCACACAGAAGACAACCCCCAAGAGAATACCATGCTTTAGTTGAAGTCCTCTTGAAGAAATTAAATAATAGATGTGAATAGGATTAAATGCCCTCAAGACACTTCTGTCATATTTGACAAGATTGTATATCCCAATGCCCGCAAGAGAACAAAACCATATGAACAAAGCAGGTCCTACAGCAAGCCCCATTTTACTTGTTCCATACTTCTATACATTGAACAAAATGACAAGTTTGTTCCATATTTCAAACAAACTTTCTCGTCAATGACCAGCCACACCATGGTTGCAGGGGCGCGTAATCTTTTAGAGGCAACATTGCTACTGCCAAAAGTTCTTGAGCTTGCCAAACCTGAATTGCCTCCACTTCCTGAGGTTCCAAAGCCAGAACTTCCACAAATCCCTAAGCCTGAGTTGCCTCCTCTGCCTAAGGTTGAGCTGCCACCATTGCCAAAGCCCGAGTTTCCTAAAGTCTCTGAATAGTTGCCTCAACTGCCTAAGGTTGAGCTGCCACCTTTGCTAAATCCAGAGTTTCCTGTTGTGCCTAAAGTCCCTGAAATTCCTAAACTCCATTCAACCACCAATCCTTAAACTACTACTTCCCTTCATGGTATTTTTCTAGTCGTCATGGGCTACTATCTAGTGCCTGGCTAGCATATACAATTTGATCTGTGAGTCAGTATGGTACTCACTTCTGTATAATTTGTTGTTGCCATATGGTCAAAGTGGCTTTGTTGAAGTTTATTTAGTTATTATGTGTAATGTTATACTCATTTGATGTTGTTTTAGTCAATATCACTGCAGCAAATTGATGATGATCCATGTATTACTGTTTCATATTTATAATTTCAAGAGTAATATTGGAAGATTAATTTTGAACAGAAGATTGTGGATTCATTGCCAAAATTAAGACAAGAATGCCTTCATATCTTCAACAATTAAGACAAGAAAAGTGTCAGCAATTAGTAACAATTAACTACATATCTTCAACAGGATGCCTTCACATGACTTAAGCATTAAATTTAATTACATATATAATAGGACAATAAATCCAAAATGAAATGTATGTCAGGTCTCTACATATCCAAAATGCTTAATATACAGAGACATTTTATCAAACATTTGGCATGCAATTTAATAATTGATGAAAAAATAAATAAGAACAACACAAAGAAAAGACCTAACCACCCGAGAGAAGAAGAACCTAAGAAAAGAGATTCAAATACACACAAATACACACAGAAATTAGAATTCACACAAAAATTTGAATACACTCAGCAATTCAAATACACATAAATGAGGGAGAAAATACCTGTTGAGCTTGAAATTAAGCTAAATTTGCTAAAATATTTGCTTGTTCTTCTTGATTCCCAAGTACATCTTGCTTGCTTGTTCAACTGAAATTTTTCAATTTTTTTTTAGAAAATGGAATCAAAGAGATGAAAGAGGAGGAGAATCAAAGAGATGAAAGAGGGAGGAGATAAGAAGAAGACGATGACAATCTTACCTTTAGATGCTCAGATCGTAACCAGAATAGGAGATGACGAATCTCGGTTCTTCGTTTTTCCCATGTGTTTTAGAATGAGATAGAAAATAGGTATCGTGGTTAACTACCAGGAAATAGAATTAGGTTTTTATTTTTGTAAAACTAAATATGCAAAAAAAAATATTAACCCTTATAGCTACGGAGACATCCGTTCTTAAAACTTTTTAGTGATGGATTATATAGTGTCACTAAAAGTGGCTGTCACTATATGTCAATTTTGTTGTAGTGTACTATTTATCTTAATGATCACGTATACCAAATTTTAAGTAAATTGGATATATATAGTTATCTAATCTAATAGTGGATAATTTACTTATATTTTAAAATTATATTATATGCGAAAATAAAGTAATACGATGAAGTATCAAATAATTTTTTAATTATAAGAAATTTTATGATGTTAATTTATCTTATAAGAACTTTCAATTAAACGGTTTGATTGATTAAATTTATATTTAATGTAAGTGGATCACACCCATATAACATTATTATAAGATTAATAAGATGGCACTGTTTTTCGTTTTCCCATTCTCTTTCACATTCTCTTTCACATTCACATACGCAGGTAGAGGAGTATCCCAAATTGGAAAGCCAGAGAAAAAGAGAAGATGGGAGAAAGGTGTTGTATTTCACCAATCAAAATCCTCTTAGACTCTCTCAAAATTCTACACAGCAACAAGCTAGTCTTCACTTGCATCATGGCACTCACAACCCTTCCACTCTCCTTCCTCACATTCACCTTCGCACTCTCGACCCACACCCTCCGCTCCCAAATCTACCACCTCGAAACCGTGGCCCGCCTCGCCCCGACCCGCTTCGAGGCCCGCCACGTGTGGCACGAGTCTCACGACGACGCCGTTTCCCTCCTCCGCACCAGAGCCCTCTTCTCCGTCCCCTGCTTCCTCCTTTCCCTAGCAGCCGCCGTCTCCGCCGTCCACGCCACCCTATCCGCCTTCCACGGCAAGACCGCCACCCTGAACTCTGCCGCCGCCGCCGTCAAGCAGAACTGGAAGCGCCCCTCCGTCACCTCCATCTTCGTCTACGCCATCTTGCTGGCCTTCGCCCCCCTGCCCCACGTGGTCGCCGCCACGGTTGCGTCTCCCGGGTCGAGGTTCGTGGTTCTGGCTATCGGGTCGGGCGTGGAGGTGTACCTGATGGCGGTGCTGAGCCTGGGCCTCGTGGTCTCCATCGCCGAAGAGGAGAGGTTCGGATGGGATGCCATCGCGGTGGGATCCGGTTTGATGCGGGGCAGAAGGTTCTGCGGGTGGGTCCTGTCGGGTCTGTTCGTTTTGGTTTCGGGTTTGATCAATCGGAAGCTGGAGGTGCTGTTGGACGGTCAGAATTCGGCGTCGGAGTTTTTGTCGTCGGCGCCGGTGACGACGGCGGCTATCGGCTTTGGGGATAAAATGGTCCTGATATGTTCGTATGGGTTGGTGGTGGTTTTGAGTTATTTGATTACCACTGTGTTCTATTGCGATAGCAGAAGACGGCATGTAATTAGAGAACCTGAAACACAAGATGATGATGATGATAGTGTAGATGGCATCTCGCTTTGATCATCTCTTTGGAAATTTGTTGGGTTAGTTTTTTTTTTTTTTTCTTATTTCTTGTTTCTTTTTTTCTTTTGGGTTGTAGATTTAGATTTAATTGTTATTCTTTCTTTCTGTGTTATTTATCCAATAAAGATCCAAACGAAAACAAGTTTGCGTTTCATTATCTGTCTAACTTAAATTTATTCCATTTCCTTATCACTACTATGATTGTTTTTAACTTCTTTTTTTTAAATAATTAAAATCAGATAGTGAGTTAGCCTCAAAAAGGAGGAAGTTTAAAGGAAAGGTCCAACCTTCGAAGTTGACATTTTTTGTTTTTGTTTTTATTTTTTTTTGGTATGTACAATCATCTACATGTCCAATTTACCATTCGAGAAATGAAAGCCTGATCATCTGATGATAAATTGATCTTGATTCCTATGATTCGGGGGAACTTATGTTGACTTCCTGTAAGCTATTGTGCGACGGATATGATACAAAACTGTTGTGGATGATAATTAATTGCATTGATGGTATATTTCAGTTGAAAAATGTATCTCAATTTCTCAAGTATTAAGTAATAAAAAAAAATAAAATAGATGGCACCTATTTCAAATCATTGCTCTAATTTATCAACTACAAATGTAAATAATCTATTATGTCACGAATCAGGTGGATTCCAAGATTCATTTTCTCCCTCGAAAATCGGAATGCTCTACCGTGAACGACAGTGAACCCAATACTCCGAGAGAAATAAATAGGACAAATGACTCCTAAGTTTGGAAAAGATAATTTTTACTTAATTTGTTTTAAAAATTAATTAAATATTTATTTAATTTAATTAATAATTTATATATAATTAATTAATAATTTATTTTTATTTTGATATTTAATATGTAGTTAATTGTATAAATTATTAATTAAATTAATTAAATATTTAATTAATTTTTAAAATAAATTAAATAAAAATTATCTTTTTTAAACTAATCATTTAAGTCATTTTTCATGTATTCCAAAAATATAGGAGCAGCCTAACGCCGTTTCAAATATGAACCTCCCATTACCCAATGTAGTGAAACAGGGTGGGAAACACCTTTATTAGCTAGAATGAGCATCCAAGTAATTTATTGAACTATGTAAGAATCTTAATGGGGGAAATGATCGAGATGTTTGGCTTGTGGAGAAATACTCCCTTTACGGTTCGTGTATAAAATTTGTTCCAATTTGGTTCATACGATGAAATGTAAAAGTCTAAACTACCCTTCATTTTTTCCCAAAATCTCACATCTTCCTCATTTCATTCTTTCTCGTTGTTTTTTTCTTTCCCACCTGCTCTTATCTTCTCTTTCTTCTAAATCACCCACCAACACCCAAAGCCCCTCACCCTATATCCTCAAGCTACCTCACCCAAATATATGCAGCATCCCTCACGCACACCACCCACCCTATAATTCAAGTCATTCAAGGGAAGTTACAAGGGGATCTCTGTGCCACTCTTAGACCCACATGTTTTCACCTTTCCCTTGTAGTTTTCTCTTCAATTTCACCTTATCTATGCGCGCGACTACCAGATCAAGAGAGTTTCAGTGTTCCTGACTTCGCACGCGTGTGTTACAAATCTGATTCAATAGCCAGATCGTGTGAGAAGGTTGCTCTCTCACACCCAACGATATTTGGAGATTGTTGGTGGGTGAGCAAAGGGGTTTTAGGCGCTAATGGTGAGGGGATTTGGCTCAGTTATGCTCATGCGCATCAAAGTTGAGAGCAAGGAGCCAAGATGGACGACTATGCTGCAGCTTCCTGAAGGATCCTATGGTATTTCCAAGTTTAATAATGGTTTGAATATATAGTTTTTGTATGATTCAGTCTTGACTAGCAATTGTTTGCAATTCCTTTATATGATTAATGTGTGTAATTATGAAATAATCCTTGATTGAGTATAGATGAACCTTATTTTTTTTAATGATATTGCAATCATATTTGTAGGATGAAAGGTTTTGTCTAATGAACTAATGTTGGATAGTTAGATGTCTCTGTATTGTGCTCAGGGTTAAAAGTTATCGAAATTATAGGGTTATAATTCATCTTGCTTGCACAATATTTAGATCTATAACGTTATGGTTTATCTTGGTCCAAGAATTTCATATTTGTGTTCATTATAGTTGATTGTCTATAATTGTATTGCGCTATGGTTTTTTTTAAATGAATTTTGAGATGACTTGTGGGTTATCCATGTTAAATGACCTTAACATGCATCTTTAGACTATTTCTGATTACTCTGTAACCTTATACCTTAAGAGTAAGGCTAACCTCTCACTATGACTCTATAAATAGATTTGCTGTATTTTGATAAGCTTTTCTTCCTCATCCTAATGATCAGTATGAGTTGTGACACAAGTGAATTTGTAGGAATTTGAGCTTTAAAGTTAGTTGTCTTTGCTTGTTGTTGTTGCTCTTGCATATGAGCAAGTTGTTTCCTGTTGGCCAATTTATATGAATTTATATGAATCTCTAACTTTATTTTCTTTCTAGATGTTTCAATTTATATTAGCATATGCACTTTTGGTCTATCAAACTAATTTATTGGATTTATAACTCGAATTGTGGGGCTGGTGGGCTTTTCCTCCACTTCGTTATGGTTTGATGCATAATATACTTCATTTTCAACTGGCTGAAAGTGAAGCATATTTTTTTGTCAAAATGGGGATATTTCTTGCAATTGTTTCCCTTTGTTATAACTGTTTGCATTGAGTGCTTAGTTCACGGTCCCATGTATCCATTCTTGATTATTATTTTTTTGGTATACTACATTCATGATTTTTGGTTAGTTTAACTAGATATGACTATGTTCATGTTGTTGTCAGCTTAATTTAGTTAGTAGTCTTGTTTCTTTAAGTACAATTACAAACAATATAAATTATATCTTTTTATAAGGTTCACCTCAGTATTATTTGGGTTTATTTTTGAAGCAGTGTACTACTTTAGGTGTCAATTATGGATAGATTAGGATGTTGAGAGCAATGTTTCATGGCAAACATGAACCGTTAGGCACTATCACAGTTTAGAACTAATTTGTAGTTTAGCATAATGATTATCTTCAACATTGAAGTGATTCTTGATATGTTTAAGTTAGAATTTTAGTTTGGAAACTTATTATAATCTTGAGTAAACAATAAAAATTTAGTGGAACCATAGCTATTGTAAATGTAGTTATTATAATCTAGTTTAGGCTTTAGAGTTGAAGAAAATTATGTTTCAATGATTAGTCTTGTAAGATTTTATCTTATTTTCTTGTATTTTAAAAGTTTAATATGAAAATTTGTTCTGATTGTATTTATTGAATTTGTTCCCAAACAGTTATTGATCAATTGACAAGAACAAGGATGTTTGTTGTTTTGGCTTGATGGTTGCAAGACCGGAGAACCAAGCTTTCTTTTTTGTGTTCATAGGTACAATGATGTATAATAGTAATGGTAATATGAAAGAATATTTAAGATTTGGCTTCAAGGGCATTATGTTTAATGGAGAGCACAATGAAGTGATCACAACTTGAAATCTTATTTGGTCGCATTTGTATGATTAGATAATCACACTCATAATGTAATAGGAAAAAGAAAAATGCACATTATTTTTTACATCATTTTTAAACTTAGTTAACAATGAGTAAACTTTTTGTTAATACAGTATATCGTTTGGTTAATGAGTTTTGATAACCAATTACTTACAAGTTAGTAATATATTAACCAAACAATATACTTTATTAACCAATAATTTGTTCATCGTTAACTAAATTTGTAAGTAATCAATTACCAAAACCTATTAACTAAATGATATATTGTATTAACCAACAAATTTCTTATTGTTAACCAAGTGTAAAAATTGTGTAAGAAAAATGATGTACAAGTATCATTGTTGAATATAATATGACGTCTTAGTTCAATGGGGATAAATTTAACCATACAATATTATTATTTAACATTTAATATATATTATGTTAACCAATATAATGTTTTATTCTATGAAATAAATATAAATGAATTTAACCAAACAAGAATTTCATATAACCAATTTTTTATATAATCTTGACTAATATCTTCACCAACTATAGAACGTGAACAATGACTATTTTAACCAAACAATGATGTTATTTAACCATTAATTTATATAATGTTAACCAATATCATATGCTAATGTATGAAGTGAACATGAATAAATTTAACCAAACAATAGTAACATTTAACCATTAATTAACATAATGGTAACCAATTAATATAATGTCTTAGTATATGAAGCAAACATGATTAATTTTACCACACAATAAAGTTATTTAATTATCTTTTACTATAATGTTAACCAATATCATGTCTTAGTCTATGAAGTAAATATGGATAAATTTAACCAAATAGGAAGGTCATTTAACTACTCTTTTATATAATGTTAACCAATATAATATCATAATACATGGATAAATTTAACTAAATAATAGTAATATTTAACCATTAATTAAAATAATGTTAACCAATTAATATAATGTCATAGTATATGAAGCAAACATGGTTAATTTTAACTAAACAATAAATTTATTTAACTATATTTTACTATAATGTTAACCAATATCATGTGTTAGTCCATGAAGTGAACATGGATAAACTTAACTAAACAGGAAGGTCATTTAACCACTTTTTTATATAATGTTAACTAACTTAATCACGTACAGTTAACCACAAATTTCTTGCAACATAAACTTATTTATCCTATATATTTTTTATATATATTTTTTCTAGAAAATATCTTTCATAATTAACCAAAGCTTAATAGAGTTAACCATTGTTTTATATAAAATTAACTAATAACATGTCTCACCGTATCAATTGAACTGGGATAATATTAACCAAATAATAACATAACTTAACCCAAAATAAAAATATCATTAACAACTAAATATGTTACTAAAGAAATTGAGTTTGAAGTGTTCTGAACTAATGGTTAATTGTATTTTTATATTGGTTATCCTATGGCATTGTTTGGTGAATTATCTCGTAATTTAGTTAAGTTTCTCTTAGTTCAAATTGAGGTGTCTATTATTCCACCGATAATGATATTTACACACCAAAATTTTACAGAATTTTAACACTTGGTTAACGATGAACAAATTCTTGGTTAATATAGTATATCATTTGATTAATGAATTTTGGTAACCAATCACTTATAAGCTGGTAATCTATTAACCAAATGATATACTGAATTAACCAAGAATTTGTTAATCATTAACCAAGTCTATAAGTAATTGATTACCAAAACTCATTAACCAAACGATATACTGTATTAACTAAAAATTTATTTATTGTTAACCAAGTGTAAAATTGATGTAAAAAAAGGTGTGCAAGTATCATTTTTCATTATTCCACTATAGGTACATCTACTGTATTTGGAAAATGATATTTAACACCTTTTTCTACACCATTTTTACACTTAGTTAACAATGAGTAAATTTTTGGTGAATACAGTATGTCGTTTGGTTAATGAGTTTTGGTAATCAATTACTTATAAATTTGGTTAACGATTAACAAATTCTTAGTTAATTCAGTATATCGTTTGGTTAATAGAATACCAGCTTGTAAGTGATTGATTACCAAAATTCATGAACCAAATGATATAATGTATTAACCAAAAATTTGTTCATTGTTAACCAAGAGTTAAAATTGTGTAAAATTTTGGTGTGCAAATATCATTGTCAAATATATTTATCTTGAAGGAGTATTGAAATTATCCTTTTTGTTGGTGCTTGCTAGGTAATTTGGTCAATCGAAAAAAAATATGGCTATCACTTATAAAAAGTGTGGCAGCCCTGTTATAGGTTTGGCTATTGTAATGACCATAATTTTAAGACTAATTAGGATAAAATTAACCAAATCAAAACATAATTTAACATAAATAAATATCATTAACCACATAATAACATAATTTAACCTAGAGTACAAACATAATTAACCACTCAGAGCATCATCTTAATATATTTACCTCGAAGGATACTTAGTTAAAAAATACTCTTTTTGTTGTTCCCATAATCTTATATTGTGAATTATCCAATATAAACTATGTCAACTGCCTTAGTATTATTTGACAGTTCAAGGAACTTATTTTAGGTTGGTAAATACATGTCAAGGATGCTACTAGGACTGGATCAAGGGATACCTGTCCCTGTTATTATGTGAAAAAAATGAAAAAATTACAATAAAATAATAAAAGGGATTACTCCAAAATGATGTAATAAGACATATATTCGTACATTGAAAAAATTGAAACCAATTCATGGCAAGATAGATAAATTCTAGTAGGCATAATGAACCTTAGGGAGGATAATCAAGATTTGCAACTTTTTCTTTGAAGAAATATAAGACACACTTGAAAGCAATAATATACAAACTAAAATAATGAATAGCTAGCTATATTGCTTGGGTATCATCAAAAGTTGTACTTCCAGTTCCAAGGGTTGTTGAGAGAGTAGCACTAATATATATTACTTGGATTTGAATTGTCTTGGAAGAAATACATATTGATTATTACTCATCCTTATTCCACTTCCTGCATCATATATCCAAATCAAAGTTAACATACTTATATACACATTACAAGAAATGCAGACAAAGACAGCATAACAGAATATAGAAACATTAAATCATATTAAAAAAATACATGCAATACAATAGTACATCCTACTTGAGAGTGAATTTAACTACTTAACCACATATAATAAGCCTCTAAGGTCAAGTGAATCATTTATGTTGTTTGGAATTGTACTTAAAGAAACAATGCTACTAACTTATTTGCCTAAATCAAGCTGACTACAAAATGAACACTGGCATATCTAGTTCACTGACTAAAAATCATGAATGTAGTATAACAAAAAAAGAGAGAATATGAATGCATACATAGGACAATGGTCTAAGCACTTAATGCGAATAGTTATAATAGAGAAAGACAAATGATGCAAATATCTCCATTTTGACAACAAATGTGCTTAACTTCCAGGCAACTGAAAATGAAGCATGTTATACATAAAACCATAGCAAGATGGTGGAAAAACTTGCCAGCCCTACAATTCAAGTTATGAGAGACCAAGGTGAATTTAGGAGTAATAAATTGAAACAAGAAAGAAAACAAAGTAAGAGATTCACATAAATTGCCCAACAAAAAACATGTGGGCCTATTAGATGAGGTTTTTGCACTAATAAGAAGTGCTCCTTTCAAACCAACAAAAAAACATGTGGGTAACATTGCTAACTGCATGTCGAATGAATGATAATTTAGAACTTGGGAGATTTGTAGCTGAAAAACTTTATGAGATAGAGCCTGAAAAGCTGAATAATTATATAGTGCTTCTGAATATATATAATAGTGTTGGCAAAGGGAAGGAAGTTGCTAGTATTGTTCAGACCTTAAAGAGGAAAGATTTAAGAATGCTTCCAGCTTGTAGCTGGATTGAAGTTAAGAAACAACTATATGTCTTCCTTTACGGAGATATATCCCACACTGAAACAAAAGAAATATATCATAATTAAAGTGGAAAAGCTGATGGTAGAGACATCAAAGCATGGTCACATTTTGGCGAACAAAACTTTGCTTCCTGATGATCAACACACGAGATTGGATACCTTTGCAAATTACTTAAAGCAATCTTGTATTTCGTGATTGCCATGATGCAATTAAATAGATAGCCATGGTTATAGGACAACAAATTGTGGTAAAGCAAAGCTAGTCGCTACCATCGTTTCGGAAATGAAATTTGTTCTTGTGGTGATTATTGGTGATGACCAAATTGTGTCATTCAAGACCCAGAGACCAATAAATTGTGTTGCTTGTTGTAACTCATCTTTACCCCCAACCCAACACAAACTTAGCCTCATTTTTACTACCGATACATTTATACTTTAGGTGTAATTTATATTGAGATTCGTTAATAAAATCCCTATCTAATTTGAAGACTTTACACTTATATGTTATTTGATATTATTGTTTTTGAAGACGAAAAGGAGTAATTGTACAGTGCAAAGGAAATAAGATTAGTAATTTCATTTTTTAATTGCAACACCTCTCCTGAACTTTTATGCCATTTCTCCTATACTTAGCAAGATACACAACACAATTAAAGACATGCCAATTTATGACTATAAGCTATTATGTGAACAAATACCAGTTTTAAAGAAAACTCAAATGTGCATACTTGCACTCTGTAAAGGCAACATTTTACCCCAGCCCCAAAACTATTGGGCAAAAATAAACTAACCAGTAGTAGTTTTAGGGAAAAAAAGGAGAGAAAGAAAAAAAAATCCTTTTGCTATGAACAAGACTAGTCATCCTTGGATAATATTCATTGTATAATCTTTTGGACACTTTACAGTTTGCACATCCCAAGAAAAGTTTTCAGTTTTCAATTAGCTAACATAGGTTGCAATCATACCTTGGAAGTCATGACCCATTTGCCATCAAATCACCAATGGTGATTGCTAAAACTCTATCTATTGAAGTAAACTGTATACTTTAAGTTGTCAAGAGTTAAGACCAATCATTATTGTACAAAACATCAACTTCTTTGACAACATAAGTTTCTAGCTTCAAAAATAGTGCCAGAAAACCTCCACTCTGAATTATTAAAACCCACACCCTACCCATCCTAAGCCACTCTCATGAAAACATGTTACTAGCCATATAAGCAAGACAAGAAAGCCACATTTATCAAACACCTACCATGCAATTTATGCACACATGCTTCTCTTAAGTAAATTCTTCAACAAGCAAGAAGTACATGAAGACAAAAGCCCATACAATCGTCAAAAATTAAAATTTACTCAAATCAACCATAAAATGAATACCTAAAGCTCAAATTTATTTAAATCTAAACTCATATTCAAACAAAAATGGAGCCATAAATTTTCAATGAAATAAACTCAAAAAAAGAGAAACAATTATTAAGATACACAAACAGGGGAAAAATTAGATCAAAATATTTTCCCCTATGTATATGAAAGTAACAAAGATTGCAAAGTTTATATTGAGTAGTATACAGATAAATACCTTCAAGTAAAATGACTTCAAATGCCGTGTGACAAGAGGTTGTCGAGACCCATCAAATAAATAAAATTTACCGGTTCACAAACTAATTTGTAGTATAGAGAATGAACCGAATCATCTCTCAACGATTCAAAAACAAAGATTCAATTAGATCAAGATAATTAGAAAGGGGGTTTTGTTGATTTGTAAAGTAAATACACTGGTTGAATTAAAGAAACATAATTAATAAATTAACCAATCTCAGGAAATTTACCGATCTTGAGTTTAATCCATCATTGATCAGGAGGAATCCACTTAATTGTTAACCATGTTCTTGGTCTTAGATCACATCAAGAAGCCTTAACATGATCCAAGAATCTTCTACTAGATAAGCATCTAGGATTTGATTAACCAAGGTTACATAAAGTAAGTACCATCTAAATATAAATTAACTTAAGATCAGGGATTTAACCAAGCTAAACAATCCATAAAAAAACTTTGATATATTGTTTAGTCTTTGTGATCCTCTTTGAATACATGACAATAAAGCTATTATCACATCAACATCTAAATCAAATTAAGCAATTCAATCTAGATAAAAATCAAAAGAGGAAGAAGAGAAACTTGAATAACAATTAAGCAATATGAACAAGCGAAACCAGATCTCTAAATTAAACATCAAGATGACTAATCCCTTGGATTGATTATAAGAGCCTAGACTTCCATGGATGGGAAGAAAGAACTTATAAAATAAAGAACAAAAGCAAAATTCTAAAGAGAATGAAGAAGAAGAGAAATAAAACTCTCACAAATACTCAAACTTTCTTCAAACAAATAATCAAATTTACTTCAAATTGAATGATGCTTAATACAAAGAGATTGGTCCTATTTATACTAATCCTATAAACCAATTTGTAACTAAAGCTAATATGAATGCAAGCTATAAAAAAATGGAATTTGTCAAATATGGTAGCTTAATGCATGGTTGGTGGCTTCTAATCAGCAACTCTTCTCCGACTTCCAGCTTGACTGTCATGCTCTAAACGATGTATGTTGGCTTGGAGGTCATAACAGTTGTAGACAATTGTCTTAGCTTTCCAATGGCACCGATTTCAGCTCAAAAGGACTTTTACAACTCCAGATATTCAAAAAATACTGCACCTACCTTAAGTCACGTTGGCAAAACGTGTTCGCAAATTTAAACCAACTTACAGCTTCATAATCATGCTGAAAATGACATCTATTGACTAAATGGTCTTCAGTAAAGTTGGAACTTTGTGTGTTATCTTTCCAATGGCACCGATTTTAGCTTAAAAGGAGGCCTATAGCCCAAGATATGGTCCAATATGTGCACACTGCTCAAATTCCAGCAATAGCAAGCCCACTCTAACTTGAGAAGCAGCATGTCACAACTATTGATTGAGAAGGCACCTCAATCCTTGTGGCAGAAACCGAAAAGAACCCCCAATGGTAAGTGAAGAAAGAAATCCAACAAGATGAGGAGAATAGGGAGGCAGAGAAGGAGATTAAGAAGAAGAACAAAACCCCTAAAACCAAATCCAAAACGAAGAGGAGGAGAGAAGTATTTTAAGTGCTGCTAAAATCTTGAGTCAAGAAGGAGAAGGGGGTGAAGAGGAAGAAAAGAATAAGAACTGGAAGTAGTGAGACATTTCACTAACACAGAGGGTAATATGGTGATTTTTTTTGGAAAAATACACTACTATATGGTAACAGTAATATATGAACCAAATGGGAAATGTTTTTATTTACACCGAACTTGAGAGTCATTTTCCCAATCTTAATTAGAATTTATAACCTCAATACACTCCTCAAGGTTTTCGGATAAGTAATTTTATATTAAAAAATTCTAAATCTGTCTAATAAATTAGCTGAATAATATTTTGAGTAATATTAAAAATATTAAATATTTTTTGAATTCTAAGGATATTAAATATTTTCTTCAAAAAAAGAGATTAAATATTTTATCATTTTATGTAATACTTTTTATTTTAAATAATTAGCAAAATGCTAAGATTCATGATTTAGGAGAATTTAACATTATTATATTTGCAATAATGTTTATGCTTTCTGTCATGTTTCCACCATTCACACACCACTCTTGTTTAAAAAGTTAGCACATGGATTACCCTAACAAAGAGTATGAACTCTAAAAACATTTTGAACTTTGAGTCTTACTTTTTTTTTTCTTTTTTTCTCCTTAAAGATCACAAGGTGTTCCCATGTTCTTTGAGGATGAGACTAATTTCGACTTAGGTGTAGCATTGAACATAAGTTATTTTCAGTGAGTTTTAAACTAGGCATTGTGAGAAATTCTAATATACTCCGATAGTATTACTCTCAACAATTTTTTAACAATAATCAGATTTGATTTAAAAATATTTTAAATTTAATCCAACGACATGTATCGTTATGCAGTGTCACATTACATTTTTAGTTGAGTGATGTAGTACTCTCAAAGTACCTAAGAATCTTATGCACTGGAGGTATAGTTCGCCTATGTGGAGATCAATTTGCCAAATGATCCATATTTTGATGTCAGCGTGATAGACCCATAGTGAAGGAATCAATGTATTAAGAACCGAACCATAGATTAAAACGGCAAGGCTTCTAAGTCATGGTTCAATTAGTTCAACAGGTTGAACCGGTGGTCAAACATAATAATAATAATAAGGTGAACTCTCCGGTACCCAGGGAATTGGGTGGGTTTTAAAACCCATCTTTGTTGGACCAATGTATGTGACAAATCCTGGTAACAAAGCATTGCTTTCCAGCTGAGAAGAAGAAGATGAAATTCTTCAACCACCCTTTTAAATTTTTAATTTACAAAAGGAGTCAATATCCAAATAAACCATTTAACTTTTAAAATTACACAATTATCCAAACCCCCAAATCACATTCTTTGTCCAGATTCGTTTGTCCAAGAGCCCCCATCACCTGCAGCAGCTCTTTAGTGCCATATAAGATTGGACCTTGGAAGACCAAATTGGTTTGAGCCCAAAAGCTGTAGTTCCCATCCCATTGCTTTGTAGTGTGCTTTGCGTTGAATAGCTCAGCAGTAGAGGGAGCTCGGTGATAAAAGGTTATCGAGACCCGTCAAATAATAAAAATTATCGGTTCACAAATTAATTTGTAGTATGGAGAATGAACCGAATCGTCTCTCAAGGATCCAATAAAAATAAAGATTTAATCAGATCAAGATAATTAAAAAGAGGGGTTTTGATGATATATAAAGATAATACATTAGTTGAATTAAAGGAAAGTAATTAACAAATTAACCAATTTAAGGAAATTTACCGATCTTGAGTTCAATCCATCATTGATCACAAGGAATTTACTTAATTGCTAACCATGTTCTTGGCCTTAGATCATATTAAGACGCCTCAACATGATCAAAGAATCCTCTACTAGATAAGCATCTATGATTTAATTAACCAAGGTTACATAAAGTAAGCACCATTTAAACATAGATTAACTTAAGATTGAGGATTTAACCAAGCTAAACAATCCATCAAAAAGCTTTGATATATTGTTTAGTCTTTGTGATCCTCTTTGAATACATGATAATAAAGCTATTATCACATTAACATCTAAATCAAATTAAGCAATTCAATCTAGATAAAAATCAAAAGATGAAGAAGAAAAACTTGAATAACAATTAAGCAATATGAACAAACGAAACAAGATCTCTAAATTAAACATCAAGATGGCTAATCTCTTGGATTGATTATAAGAGCCTAGCCTTCCATAAATGGGAAGGAAGAACTCATAAAATAAAGAACAAAAATGAAATTCTAAAAAAAATGGTGAAGAAGAGAAAGCAAACTCTCACAAATACTCAAACTTTCCTCAAACTTACTTCAAATTGAATGATTGATCAATCAATTTGAGACACTTATGTTAGCTTTGTATTAGGCATTATTAGATGTTTATTGTGCCCAATATTAGTATTTTAGATGAGTTTAATGTTGTTGGGCTTCATTGGATTTTAATGTAAATATTGGATAATTTTCGGATTTTGATGCATTTTGACCTTTCTTCCTTGGTTAGGCCATAACTTGGGACTCGGTAATCCAATTGAGGTGATCTTGGTGTCTTTGGAAAGCTAAGACAAGGATCTACAAGTTTCATGAAGAACTCAAGAGTTGGATCACAATTCTAAGGGTCCAAAATAGCCTTGCAATACAGAGTGAGTTTGCTGTCACGGAACCATCTGGGCAGTATGCACATATTGGACTATATAGTGGGTTATAGGCCTCCTCTTGGGCTGAAACTTGGTCATTTGAAAGATAAGACTCATATCTCCAACTTCACTGAAGACCATTTTGTCAATAGATTTCGTTTTAGGCATGCTTTTGAAGCTACAAGTTGGTCTGAATTTGGAAACACGTTCTTCCAACCTAACTTGAGGTAGGTGCAGTGTTTTTGGCATTTCTGGAGTTCTAAAAGTCCAAATGACATGATTCAAATTGGAGATTTTCAAGGAGACAACTGGCTACAACTTTCATGAGACATCCAAGCCAAAATTCACCATCTAGGTGATGAATTTGAAGCCAGAAGTCGGATAAGAGTTGTTGACTAAAAGCCACCAACCATACACCAACCCACCTACCATGCACCAAGCCACCAACCATGCATCAAGCTTCCATTTTTGACAATTTTCATATTCTTATAGCTTGTATTCAGATTATGTACATGTACAAATTGTCTTCTAGGATTAGTATAAATAGACCCAACCTCTTTGTATTAGAAGGATTCAATTTGGAAGTAAGTTTGAAGAAAGTTTAAGTATTTGTTAGAGTTTTCTTTCTCTTCTTCTCCATTCTCTTTAGAATTTCGTTTTTGTTCTTTTATTTCTGAGTTCTTCCTTCCCATCCATGGAAGGCTAGGCTCTCATAATCAATCCAAGGGATTAGCCATCTTGATGTTTAATTTGGAGATCTTGTTTTGCTTGTTCATATTGCTTAATTGTTATTCAAGTTTCTCTTCATCCTCTTTTGATTTCTATCTAGATTGAATTGCTTAATTTGATTTTGATGTTTATGTGATAATAGCTTTATTATCATGTATTCAAAGAGGATCACAAAGAATAAACGATTTATTAAAGCTTTTTGATGGATTGTTTAGCTTGGTTAAATTCTGGATCTTAAGTTAATCTATGTTTGGATGGTGCTTACTTTATCTAACCTTGGTTAATTAAATCCTAGATGCTTATCTAGTAGAGAATTCTTGGATCATGTTGAGGCGTCTTGATGTGATCTAAGGCCAAGAACACGGTTAGCAATTAAGTGAATTACTTGTGATCAATGATGAGTTAAACTCAAGATCGGTAAATTTCCTTGGATTGGTTGTTTCTTTATATTTGTTTACAACATTAAGTCTTGTACTTCTTTTCAATCTTATTACTCAACAATAAAACCCCCTTTCTAATTATCTTGATATGATTAAATCTTTGTTCTTTTTGGATCCTTGAGAGACAATTCGGTTCATGCTCTATACTACAAATTATTTGCGAACTGGTAATTTTTATTATTTGACGAGGTCTCGACAACCTCTTGTCAAATTTGGCGCCGTTGCCGGGGATCCAAAGGCAACTATTTGATCATTTCATCTAACTCTAACAATTGTGTTTGTTTTGTTTTTGAAGCATTTTCTAGTGGAATTCAGCTGAAATTGGGTAAAGGGCATTCTGTCAAGATTTTGGTTCGGTAACGTATCTTTGATTAATCTGAATTTTGGCAGACTAATGAAAATCGTGATTTTGTGAAAGGCTCACTACTTGTAGTGAGGTCACCCTTATTTTTGCCAAATTCCATCGTTTATACCACTTTTTCAATTTTTTAAGATTTTTTATTATTCTGTTAGATAGAATTTTTGTGCAGATTTCACTCTGTTGTAGTCCCATAATTTTTAAAAATCTGTAGATATGTTTTCTGTAATTATTTTGTGTGTATATTTAGACTTGTTTTTGTGATTTTGTATTTTTGTGTTTGATCTCTAATCTGATGGAGCATAAACTTGATGAGCTGGCTTATCTGGTGGGGTAGTTGGCAGTGGAACAACATCACTTACCTGTGCAAGAACCTGCAAGATTTTGTAGTATATGTTGTAGTTCTTATCATCCCACATATGCTTGCACCACACTACAATATGATGGTTCTGTATTTCATAACCATTCTGTTGATGCAACAGGTGTATTTCTTGGTGAACCACAATACCCACAGCTTGGATATGATCCTTATTCTACCACATATAACCATGATTGGGGAGATCATCCTTGGTTCGAACCTTATGTTGAACCAATCAGTCTATACCAGCAGCCTATGCAGCAGCAGCAAGCCCCAATAAGTATGGAATCTGAGCCTACACTAGAGGATTTGGTGAAACAATTTGCTCAGAACAACATCCAATTCCAGCAGAGAACAGAAGCTATAGTACAAAACGTGAAGACCCAAGTTGGTCAACTTACATCTTCATTAAGTTAGTTGAGCAAGCAACAGATGCAGAAATCTGATTCTACAAAACATGAGATCATTGATGAGAAAAAATCAATTGATGATTTGTGTGCTGAATTTGCTAGTTTTACTGATTTTGATGATTCTGTTTGTTGTACTAGTTGTGATGGTGATATGTTGTGTAATGCATGTGCTGAGATTGCTGCCTTTTTGAGACATGATGAATCTTTTTTAGCAGATTATGCATCAATTCAATCTACAGAAGTAGAGAAGACAACAAAATTGGAGTCCATTGTGGCTAAAAACCTCCTTACTGATGAGGAGGAGAGGTTGCTGCAGATTTTTAAGGAGAATCAAAGAGCCATCATACTTGCAGACATTCCTAGCATTAGCCCTTCCATATGCATGAGTAGGATTTTACTTGAAGATGAAGTTAAGCCAATAAAGCAACCCCCGAGGAGACTGAACCCTCTGATTCTGGATGTGGTGATCCATTACACTGGCTATGGTGTGGCCACCGGGATTTTGTTGCTTCTGCTATCCATAGGGAGTTTTCTTTCCACACTTTTATTTCATTTTTCTAGTTGTTTTCTTTTTGTTTTTACTGTTTTGCTACTGTTTTCAATCCTATTTCTGTTTTTATTTTACTGTTACTGTTTACTCTTTTCTGTTGCTATCATTTTTTCTGTTTGTTGTCTCTGTTTTGATTCTGTTTGCTGTATTTCATTTCTGTTTTCTGTTTTATTTGTTGTTTCTGTTTTCTATTTAAATTTTTGTTTTGAAAAAAAAAAAAGAGGTGCGATTTTCGTGTGTTTAGTCCTTTCCAATCATGTTTTAAGAATTATGAAAGTCATGAGTTCAAGTTTCCTAACATAAATGAATGAATTGTCTTTCCCCTTGAATTTCACATGCTTGGTGTTGGATTTTGGATTAGTGGATTGAGTTTGGTAGATGCATCCATACCTTGTGAGATTTTGAACTTATTGATGAATGGATGTTGCATCTATGTCATTTTCTTCCTTTCTTATGTGAGTTTCACTCATGGATTTTGTCACTCTAGAACTTGCTTTGATTCTTTTCGAGGCTACATTTTCATATGCATGCATGAACTTGATTGAGGCATTTTTCTTGACTTAGCTACTTTGGCCAAATAAGCCTACCTTCCATTTATCCCATTGTTAACCCCCTTTGAGCCTAATTGTCCATTTATTGTTCTTAGCTCACTACAAGTCTTAAGTAAAAAAATCATGTTTTACCTTATCTTAGCGACTAGGAGAGCATTGGTTTTCTTATTGGAGGAACTCTTTTTGCTTGAGGACAAGCCATGGTTTAAGTGTGGGGGGGTGCTTATGCAAAATGTTTGGTGCAAAAGAAAGAAAAAGAAAAAAGTGGCTAATTTTGATTAAAAAAAAACAAAAAAAAGAAAGTGGAAAACAAAAAGAAAAAAAGAATAAAGCCAAAAGGTTGTAAAAGAAAATAATAGAAAAATGAATGAATGTGTTAAGAGAATGTGTATTTTATGGTTTGGGGTAAACTTCTGTGCTTGTTACTTGAGTTCCTCCCCTTTGCTCTTTTATTCTCTTTGGTTTTAACTTGTTATATCCATATTGTTCCCTTCCCTTACCTTGGCCCCATTACAACCTTAAATAAAGTCCTCTTGATTTGTGTGTGCATGTGTTTTGAGTAGTGGAGAAGTAGAAGATAAGCAAGCTTATGGTAGTGCAATTTTTCATGAGTTGATTTGAGTGTAAACACAAACCTAAACACTTGAGAGATTGAGAGTGTATCTTGAGAGATTCTATCATGCTTGATCCATGATTCTACTTAAATTCACCTTGCTTGTTAATTTGGGATGTAAAGGCATATCACTTCATCAATGTTTGGGATCCTTGAAATTGTGGTTACTCATAATCCTCTTGTAAATAAAGTATTACATGTTTGTGGGTATCATCTTGGTAAACCCTCACGAGACTATAACTCGTCCACTAGGGACACCTAGGGGTTTAAAGGCTTGTGGCACATGCTAAGTGCCATCGTGTTTTCCTACGAAAATGGATTAGATTAGGTATAATCAGTTTTTTATGTTTTTAGTTTAATAATATGATGTTTCTTGTTTTTCTTTAGTTTTGTTCTTATGTGTTTTACCCAGGAGTGCAAAAGCTTAAGTGTGGGGGAATTTGATCAATCAATTTGAGACACTTATGTTAGCTTTGTATTAGGCATTATTAGATGTTTATTGTGCCCAATATTAGTATTTTAGATGAGTTTAATGTTGTTGGGCTTCATTGGATTTTAATGTAAATATTGGATAATTTTCGGATTTTGATGCATTTTGACCTTTCTTCCTTGGTTAGGCCATAACTTGGGACTCGGTAATCCAATTGAGGTGATCTTGGTGTCTTTGGAAAGCTAAGACAAGGATCTACAAGTTTCATGAAGAACTCAAGAGTTGGATCACAATTCTAAGGGTCCAAAATAGCCTTGCAATACAGAGTGAGTTTGCTGTCACGGAACCATCTGGGCAGTATGCACATATTGGACTATATAGTGGGTTATAGGCCTCCTCTTGGGCTGAAACTTGGTCATTTGAAAGATAAGACTCATATCTCCAACTTCACTGAAGACCATTTTGTCAATAGATTTCGTTTTAGGCATGCTTTTGAAGCTACAAGTTGGTCTGAATTTGGAAACACGTTCTTCCAACCTAACTTGAGGTAGGTGCAGTGTTTTTGGCATTTCTGGAGTTCTAAAAGTCCAAATGACATGATTCAAATTGGAGATTTTCAAGGAGACAACTGGCTACAACTTTCATGAGACATCCAAGCCAAAATGCACCGTCTAGGTGATGAATTTGAAGCCAGAAGTTGGATAAGAGTTGTTGACTAAAAGCCACCAACCATACACCAACCCACCTACCATGCACCAAGCCACCAACCATGCATCAAGCTTCCATTTTTGACAATTTTCATATTCTTATAGCTTGTATTCAGATTATGTACATGTACAAATTGTCTTCTAGGATTAGTATAAATAGACCCAACCTCTTTGTATTAGAAGGATTCAATTTGGAAGTAAGTTTGAAGAAAGTTTAAGTATTTGTTAGAGTTTTCTTTCTCTTCTTCTCCATTCTCTTTAGAATTTCGTTTTTGTTCTTCTATTTCTGAGTTCTTCCTTCCCATCCATGGAAGGCTAGGCTCTCATAATCAATCCAAGGGATTAGCCATCTTGATGTTTAATTTGGAGATCTTGTTTTGCTTGTTCATATTGCTTAATTGTTATTCAAGTTTCTCTTCATCCTCTTTTAATTTTGATCTAGATTGAATTGCTTAATTTGATTTGGATGTTTATGTGATAATAGCTTTATTATCATGTATTCAAAGAGGATCACAAAGAATAAACGATTTATTAAAGCTTTTTGATGGATTGTTTAGCTTGGTTAAATTCTGGATCTTAAGTTAATCTATGTTTGGATGGTGCTTACTTTATCTAACCTTGGTTAATTAAATCCTAGATGCTTATCTAGTAGAGAATTCTTGGATCATGTTGAGGCGTCTTGATGTGATCTAAGGCCAAGAACACGGTTAGCAATTAAGTGAATTACTTGTGATCAATGATGAGTTAAACTCAAGATCGGTAAATTTCCTTGGATCGGTTGTTTCTTTATATTTGTTTACAACATTAAGTCTTGTACTTCTTTTCAATCTTATTACTCAACAATAAAACCCCCTTTCTAATTATCTTGATATGATTAAATCTTTGTTCTTTTTGGATCCTTGAGAGACAATTCGGTTCATGCTCTATACTACAAATTATTTGCGAACTGGTAATTTTTATTATTTGACGAGGTCTCGACAATCTCTTGTCAAATTTGGCGCCGTTGCCGGGGATCCAAAGGCAACTATTTGATCATTTTATCTAACTCTAACAATTGTGTTTGTTTTGTTTTTGAAGCATTTTCTAGTGGAATTCAGCTGAAATTGGGTAAAGGGCATTCTGTCAAGATTTTGGTTCGGTAACGTATCTTTGATTAATCTGAATTTTGGCAGACTAATGAAAATCGTGATTTTGTGAAAGGCTCACTACTTGTAGTGAGGTCACCCTTATTTTTGCCAAATTCCATCGTTTATACCACTTTTTCAATTTTTTAAGATTTTTTATTATTCTGTTAGATAGAATTTTTGTGCAGATTTCACTCTGTTGTAGTCCCATAATTTTTAAAAATCTGTAGATATGTTTTCTGTAATTATTTTGTGTGTATATTTAGACTTGTTTTTGTGATTTTGTATTTTTGTGTTTGATCTCTAATCTGATGGAGCATAAACTTGATGAGCTGGCTTATCTGGTGGGGCAGTTGGCAGTGGAACAACATCACTTACCTGTGCAAGAACCTGCAAGATTTTGTAGTATATGTTGTAGTTCTTATCATCCCACATATGCTTGCACCACACTACAATATGATGGTTCTGTATTTCATAACCATTCTGTTGATGCAACAGGTGTATTTCTTGGTGAACCACAATACCCACAGCTTGGATATGATCCTTATTCTACCACATATAACCATGATTGGGGAGATCATCCTTGGTTCGAACCTTATGTTGAACCAATCGCCTATACCAAAGAAATGCACGGCTGGAAGAAGCCCCAATAAGTATGGAATCTGAGCCTACACTAGAGGATTTGGTGAAACAATTTGCTCAGAACAACATCCAATTCCAGCAGAGAACAGAAGCTATAGTACAAAACGTGAAGACCCAAGTTGGTCAACTTACATCTTCATTAAGTTAGTTGAGCAAGCAACAGATGCAGAAATCTGATTCTACAAAACATGAGATCATTGATGAGAAAAATCAATTGATGATTTGTGTCTTGTCAATTTGCTAGTTTTACCGATTTTGATGATTCTTTTTGTTGTACTAGTTGTGATGGTGATATGTTGTGTAATGCATGTGCTGAGATTGCTGCCTTTTTGAGACATGATGAATCTTTTTCAACAGATTATGCAATAGTTCAATCTACAGAAGTAGTGAAACCAACAAAATTGGAGTCCATTATGGCTAAGAACCTCCTTACTGATGAGGAGGAGAGGTTGCTGCAGATTTTTAAGGAGAATCAAAGAGCCATCATACTTGCAGACATTCCTAGCATTAGCCCTTCCATATGCATGAGTAGGATTTTACTTGAAGATGAAGTTAAGCCAATAAAGCAACCCCCGAGGAGACTGAACCCTCTGATTCTGGATGTGGTGATCCATTACACTGGCTATGGTGTGGCCACCGGGATTTTGTTGCTTCTGCTATCCATAGGGAGTTTTCTTTCCACACTTTTATTTCATTTTTCTAGTTGTTTTCTTTTTTGTTTTTCTTGTTTTGCTCAATGTTTTCAATCCTATTTCTGTTTTTATTTTACTGCTACTGTTTACTCTTTTCTGTTGCTATCATTATTTCTATTTGTTGTCTCTGTTTTTATTCTGTTTGTTGTATTTCATGTTTCTGTTTTCTATTTAAATTTTTGTTTTGAAAAAAAAAAGAGGTGCAATTTTCGTGTGTTTAGTCCTTTCCAATCATGTTTTAAGAATTATGAAAGTCATGAGTTCAAGTTTCCTAACATAAATGAATGAATTGTCTTCCCCCTTGAATTTCACATGCTTGGTGTTGGATTTTGGATTAGTGGATTGAGTTTGGTAGATGCATCCATACATTGTGAGATTTTGAACTTATTGATGAATGGATGTTGCATCTATGTCATTTTCTTCCTTTCTTATGTGAGTTTCACTCATGGATTTTGTCACTCTAGAACTTGCTTTGATTCTTTTCGAGGCTACATTTTCATATGCATGCATGAACTTGATTGAGGCATTTTTCTTGACTTAGCTACTTTGGCCAAATAAGCCTACCTTCCATTTATCCCATTGTTAACCCCCTTTGAGCCTAATTGTCCATTTGTTGTTCTTAGCTCACTACAAGCCTTGAGTAAAAAAATCATGTTTTACCTCATCTTAGCGACTAGGAGAGCATTGGTTTTCTTATTGGAGGAACTCTTTTTGCTTGAGGACAAGCCATGGTTTAAGTGTGGGGGGGTGCTTATGCAAAATGTTTGGTGCAAAAGAAAGAAAAAGAAAAAAGTGGCTAATTTTGATTAAAACAAAAAACAAAAAAAAGAAAGTGGAAAACAAAAAGAAAAAAAGAATAAAGCCAAAAGGTTGTAAAAGAAAATAATAGAAAAATGAATGAATGTGTTAAGAGAATGTGTATTTTATGGTTTGGGGTAAACTTCTGTGCTTGTTACTTGAGTTCCTCCCCTTTGCTCTTTTATTCTCTTTGGTTTTAACTTGTTATATCCATATTGTTCCCTTCCCTTACCTTGGCCCCATTACAACCTTAAATAAAGTCCTCTTGATTTGTGTGTGCATGTGTTTTGAGTAGTGGAGAAGTAGAAGATAAGCAAGCTTATGGTAGTGCAATTTTTCATGAGTTGATTTGAGTGTAAACACAAACCTAAACACTTGAGAGATTGAGAGTGTATCTTGAGAGATTCTATCATGCTTGATCCATGATTCTACTTAAATTCACCTTGCTTGTTAATTTGGGATGTAAAGGCATATCACTTCATCAATGTTTGGGATCCTTGAAATTGTGGTTACTCATAATCCTCTTGTAAATAAAGTATTACATGTTTGTGGGTATCATCTTGGTAAACCCTCACGAGACTATAACTTCGTCCACTAGGGACACCTAGGGGTTTAAAGGCATGTGGCACATGCTAAGTGCCATCGTGTTTTCCTACGAAAATGGATTAGATTAGGTATAATCAGTTTTTATGTTTTTAGTTTAATAATATGATGTTTCTTGTTTTTCTTTAGTTTTGTTCTTATGTGTTTTAGTGCAAAAGCTTAAGTGTGGGGGAATTTGATCAATCAATTTGAGACACTTATGTTAGCTTTGTATTAGGCATTATTAGATGTTTATTGTGCCCAATATTAGTATTTTAGATGAGTTTAATGTTGTTGGGCTTCATTGGATTTTAATGTAAATATTGGATAATTTTCGGATTTTGATGCATTTTGACCTTTCTTCCTTGGTTAGGCCATAACTTGGGACTCGGTAATCCAATTGAGGTGATCTTGGTGTCTTTGGAAAGCTAAGACAAGGATCTACAAGTTTCATGAAGAACTCAAGAGTTGGATCACACTTCTAAGGGTCCAAAATAGCCTTGCAATACAGAGTGAGTTTGCTGTCACGGAACCATCTGGGCAGTATGCACATATTGGACTATATAGTGGGTTATAGGCCTCCTCTTGGGCTGAAACTTGGTCATTTGAAAGATAAGACTCATATCTCCAACTTCACTGAAGACCATTTTGTCAATAGATTTCGTTTTAGGCATGCTTTTGAAGCTACAAGTTGGTCTGAATTTGGAAACACGTTCTTCCAACCTAACTTGAGGTAGGTGCAGTGTTTTTGGCATTTCTGGAGTTCTAAAAGTCCAAATGACATGATTCAAATTGGAGATTTTCAAGGAGACAACTGGCTACAACTTTCATGAGACATCCAAGCCAAAATGCACCGTCTAGGTGATGAATTTGAAGCCAGAAGTCGGATAAGAGTTGTTGACTAAAAGCCACCAACCATACACCAACCCACCTACCATGCACCAAGCCACCAACCATGCATCAAGCTTCCATTTTTGACAATTTTCATATTCTTATAGCTTGTATTCAGATTATGTACATGTACAAATTGTCTTCTAGGATTAGTATAAATAGACCCAACCTCTTTGTATTAGAAGGATTCAATTTGGAAGTAAGTTTGAAGAAAGTTTAAGTATTTGTTAGAGTTTTCTTTCTCTTCTTCTCCATTCTCTTTAGAATTTCGTTTTTGTTCTTTTATTTCTGAGTTCTTCCTTCCCATCCATGGAAGGCTAGGCTCTCATAATCAATCCAAGGGATTAGCCATCTTGATGTTTAATTTGGAGATCTTGTTTTGCTTGTTCATATTGCTTAATTGTTATTCAAGTTTCTCTTCATCCTCTTTTAATTTTGATCTAGATTGAATTGCTTAATTTGATTTGGATGTTTATGTGATAATAGCTTTATTATCATGTATTCAAAGAGGATCACAAAGAATAAACGATTTATTAAAGCTTTTTGATGGATTGTTTAGCTTGGTTAAATTCTGGATCTTAAGTTAATCTATGTTTGGATGGTGCTTACTTTATCTAACCTTGGTTAATTAAATCCTAGATGCTTATCTAGTAGAGAATTCTTGGATCATGTTGAGGCGTCTTGATGTGAACTAAGGCCAAGAACACGGTTAGCAATTAAGTGAATTACTTGTGATCAATGATGAGTTAAACTCAAGATCGGTAAATTTCCTTGGATCGGTTGTTTCTTTATATTTGTTTACAACATTAAGTCTTGTACTTCTTTTCAATCTTATTACTCAACAATAAAACCCCCTTTCTAATTATCTTGATATGATTAAATCTTTGTTCTTTTTGGATCCTTGAGAGACAATTCGGTTCATGCTCTATACTACAAATTATTTGCGAACTGGTAATTTTTATTATTTGACGAGGTCTCGACAACCTCTTGTCAAATTTGGCGCCGTTGCCGGGGATCCAAAGGCAACTATTTGATCATTTCATCTAACTCTAACAATTGTGTTTGTTTTGTTTTTGAAGCATTTTCTAGTGGAATTCAGCTGAAATTGGGTAAAGGGCATTCTGTCAAGATTTTGGTTCGGTAACGTATCTTTGATTAATCTGAATTTTGGCAGACTAATGAAAATCGTGATTTTGTGAAAGGCTCACTACTTGTAGTGAGGTCACCCTTATTTTTGCCAAATTCCATCGTTTATACCACTTTTTCAATTTTTTAAGATTTTTTATTATTCTAGATAGAATTTTTGTGCAGATTTCACTCTGTTGTAGTCCCATAATTTTTAAAAATCTGTAGATATGTTTTCTGTAATTATTTTGTGTGTATATTTAGACTTGTTTTTGTGATTTTGTATTTTTGTGTTTGATCTCTAATCTGATGGAGCATAAACTTGATGAGCTGGCTTATCTGGTGGGGTAGTTAGCAGTGGAACAACATCACTTACCTGTGCAAGAACCTGCAAGATTTTGTAGTATATGTTGTAGTTCTTATCATCCCACATATGCTTGCACCACACTACAATATGATGGTTCTCAGATTTCATAACCATTCTGTTGATGCAACAGGTGTATTTCTTGGTGAACCACAATACCCACAGCTTGGATATGATCCTTATTCTACCACATATAACCATGATTGGGGAGATCATCCTTGGTTCGAACCTTATGTTGAACCAATCAGTCTATACCAGCAGCCTATGCAGCAGCAGCAAGCCCCAATAAGTATGGAATCTGAGCCTACACTAGAGGATTTGGTGAAACAATTTGCTCAGAACAACATCCAATTCCAGCAGAGAACAGAAGCTATAGTACAAAACGTGAAGACCCAAGTTGGTCAACTTACATCTTCATTAAGTTAGTTGAGCAAGCAACAGATGCAGAAATCTGATTCTACAAAACATGAGATCATTGATGAGAAAAAATCAATTGATGATTTGTGTGCTGAATTTGCTAGTTTTACTGATTTTGATGATTCTGTTTGTTGTACTAGTTGTGATGGTGATATGTTGTGTAATGCATGTGCTGAGATTGCTGCCTTTTTGAGACATGATGAATCTTTTTCAGCAGATTATGCAGCAATTCAATCTACAGAAGTAGTGAAGCCAACAAAATTGGAGTCCATTGTGGCTAAAAACCTCCTTACTGATGAGGAGGAGAGGTTGCTGCAGATTTTTAAGGAGAATCAAAGAGCCATCATACTTGCAGACATTCCTAGCATTAGCCCTTCCATATGCATGAGTAGGATTTTACTTGAAGATGAAGTTAAGCCAATAAAGCAACCCCCGAGGAGACTGAACCCTCTGATTCTGGATGTGGTGATCCATTACACTGGCTATGGTGTGGCCACCGGGATTTTGTTGCTTCTGCTATCCATAGGGAGTTTTCTTTCCACACTTTTATTTCATTTTTCTAGTTGTTTTCTTTTTGTTTTTACTGTTTTGCTACTGTTTTCAATCCTATTTCTGTTTTTATTTTACTGTTACTGTTTACTCTTTTTTGTTGCTATCATTTTTTCTATTTGTTGTCTCTGTTTTGATTCTGTTTGCTGTATTTCATTTCTGTTTTCTGTTTTATTTGTTGTTTCTGTTTTCTATTTAAATTTTTGTTTTGAAAAAAAAAAAAAGAGGTGCGATTTTTGTGTGTTTAGTCCTTTCCAATCATGTTTTAAGAATTATGAAAGTCATGAGTTCAAGTTTCCTAACATAAATGAATGAATTGTCTTCCCCCTTGAATTTCACATGCTTGGTGTTGGATTTTGGATTAGTGGATTGAGTTTGGTAGATGCATCCATACATTGTGAGATTTTGAACTTATTGATGAATGGATGTTGCATCTATGTCATTTTCTTCCTTTCTTATGTGAGTTTCACTCATGGATTTTGTCACTCTAGAACTTGCTTTGATTCTTTTCGAGGCTACATTTTCATATGCATGCATGAACTTGATTGAGGCATTTTTCTTGACTTAGCTACTTTGGCCAAATAAGCCTACCTTCCATTTATCCCATTGTTAACCCCCTTTGAGCCTAATTGTCCATTTGTTGTTCTTAGCTCACTACAAGCCTTGAGTAAAAAAATCATGTTTTACCTCATCTTAGCGACTAGGAGAGCATTGGTTTTCTTATTGGAGGAACTCTTTTTGCTTGAGGACAAGCCATGGTTTAAGTGTGGGGGGGTGCTTATGCAAAATGTTTGGTGCAAAAGAAAGAAAAAGAAAAAAGTGGCTAATTTTGATTAAAACAAAAAACAAAAAAAAAGAAAGTGGAAAACAAAAAGAAAAAAAGAATAAAGCCAAAAGGTTGTAAAAGAAAATAATAGAAAAATGAATGAATGTGTTAAGAGAATGTGTATTTTATGGTTTGGGGTAAACTTCTGTGCTTGTTACTTGAGTTCCTCCCCTTTGCTCTTTTATTCTCTTTGGTTTTAACTTGTTATATCCATATTGTTCCCTTCCCTTACCTTGGCCCCATTACAACCTTAAATAAAGTCCTCTTGATTTGTGTGTGCATGTGTTTTGAGTAGTGGAGAAGTAGAAGATAAGCAAGCTTATGGTAGTGCAATTTTTCATGAGTTGATTTGAGTGTAAACACAAACCTAAACACTTGAGAGATTGAGAGTGTATCTTGAGAGATTCTATCATGCTTGATCCATGATTCTACTTAAATTCACCTTGCTTGTTAATTTGGGATGTAAAGGCATATCACTTCATCAATGTTTGGGATCCTTGAAATTGTGGTTACTCATAATCCTCTTGTAAATAAAGTATTACATGTTTGTGGGTATCATCTTGGTAAACCCTCACGAGACTATAACTCGTCCACTAGGGACACCTAGGGGTTTAAAGGCTTGTGGCACATGCTAAGTGCCATCGTGTTTTCCTACGAAAATGGATTAGATTAGGTATAATCAGTTTTTATGTTTTTAGTTTAATAATATGATGTTTCTTGTTTTTCTTTAGTTTTGTTCTTATGTGTTTTACCCAGGAGTGCAAAAGCTTAAGTGTGGGGGAATTTGATCAATCAATTTGAGACACTTATGTTAGCTTTGTATTAGGCATTATTAGATGTTTATTGTGCCCAATATTAGTATTTTAGATGAGTTTAATGTTGTTGGGCTTCATTGGATTTTAATGTAAATATTGGATAATTTTCGGATTTTGATGCATTTTGACCTTTCTTCCTTGGTTAGGCCATAACTTGGGACTCGGTAATCCAATTGAGGTGATCTTGGTGTCTTTGGAAAGCTAAGACAAGGATCTACAAGTTTCATGAAGAACTCAAGAGTTGGATCAGAATTCTAAGGGTCCAAAATAGCCTTGAAATACAGAGTGAGTTTGCTGTCACGGAACCATCTGGGCAGTATGCACATATTGGACTATATAGTGGGTTATAGGCCTCCTCTTGGGCTGAAACTTGGTCATTTGAAAGATAAGACTCATATCTCCAACTTCACTGAAGACCATTTTGTCAATAGATTTCGTTTTAGGCATGCTTTTGAAGCTACAAGTTGGTCTGAATTTGGAAACACGTTCTTCCAACCTAACTTGAGGTAGGTGCAGTGTTTTTGGCATTTCTGGAGTTCTAAAAGTCCAAATGACATGATTCAAATTGGAGATTTTCAAGGAGACAACTGGCTACAACTTTCATGAGACATCCAAGCCAAAATGCACCGTCTAGGTGATGAATTTGAAGCCAGAAGTCGGATAAGAGTTGTTGACTAAAAGCCACCAACCATACACCAACCCACCTACCATGCACCAAGCCACCAACCATGCATCAAGCTTCCATTTTTGACAATTTTCATATTCTTATAGCTTGTATTCAGATTATGTACATGTACAAATTGTCTTCTAGGATTAGTATAAATAGACCCAACCTCTTTGTATTAGAAGGATTCAATTTGGAAGTAAGTTTGAAGAAAGTTTAAGTATTTGTTAGAGTTTTCTTTCTCTTCTTCTCCATTCTCTTTAGAATTTCGTTTTTGTTCTTTTATTTCTGAGTTCTTCATTCCCATCCATGGAAGGCTAGGCTCTCATAATCAATCCAAGGGATTAGCCATCTTGATGTTTAATTTGGAGATCTTGTTTTGCTTGTTCATATTGCTTAATTGTTATTCAAGTTTCTCTTCATCCTCTTTTGATTTCTATCAAGATTGAATTGGTTAATTTGATTTTGATGTTTATGTGATAATAGCTTTATTATCATGTATTCAAAGAGGATCACAAAGAATAAACGATTTATTAAAGCTTTTTGATGGATTGTTTAGCTTGGTTAAATTCTGGATCTTAAGTTAATCTATGTTTGGATGGTGCTTACTTTATCTAACCTTGGTTAATTAAATCCTAGATGCTTATCTAGTAGAGAATTCTTGGATCATGTTGAGGCGTCTTGATGTGATCTAAGGCCAAGAACACGGTTAGCAATTAAGTGAATTACTTGTGATCAATGATGAGTTTGTTGAAACCAATTTCTTATAAAAAGGTTTAAGTTCTAATTTCTTAAAAGCTATAAGCTTTCCCTGTTAAGTTTTGAGGATAACAAAAATATTTATTTAGTTTGAACAAGTAAGTGTTTCGACAATAGTTTTAACAAATCGCTACTGGTTGTGCGTCCATTCTGCTCTACGCTTTGAGTTAACTCTTCGTGCGTCCAATATGCTATAACTCTTCATGGGTCCAATGAATGTATTATATACTTTTACTATTGGTGCGTCCAATACTTGTATGCATATACTGTTACTTTTTATTAGTTCGTCCAAGACGATCTGACTGCCAAAGCTCGGACTTAACTCACTCTTTCAAAGTTCAAGTTCAAGCTCTCGTCCAAGTAAAATTTCAAAAATGAAGAACTGTTCCTCATTAAATGCTAGAAAAGAACTCTGACAGCTCACGGCGACAGAAGAAGTCAACTAAGCCACTTTTGCTGACATTGTCTAACAACTACAAAGATCTGCAAATAAGAAACCGTCTGCAATCTTAGACAAATCAGGACTTTTGTTTTCATTGATTGGAAATCTCAGAGAATAAAAGTCACCGTCAGAAGAAGTTCAGCACTTTTCCAGTAGATGCATTTAATGCTACTCAGAACGGTAATAAATATTTCCGTTGGACGATCTAGCCCATGAAGTCTGCTCAAATTTGTTCTTACTTATAAAAGAGAAGAAGCAGCACTTGAAGGATAGAGATCTTTTGCCGAAGCATCCTTCAAGAGTCTAAAAAGCTTTATTTCCATATTCGTGTAAAAAGAAAAAGCCTTGAGATTCCTATTGTCTATTCTCATGTGTTAGTGAGTTTCAACTCAAGCTTTCATCTACTTTCATTTATTCATCTTAAGCTTTGTAAGCCTGAAGAGGCTGTGTGTAAAAGAATACTTGTGAGATAGAACCTGAAGAGGTTGAAAATACTTGTTACCTGAAGAGGTGCATAATACTTGTAATCGTGAAAAAGATTAGTTGGAAAATCCTTCTTGTTGAAGGGACTGGACGTAGCTCTTGGTTGATAAGAGTGAACCAGGATAAATCTTGTGTGTAAGCTTCTCCTCTCTTCTAGTGTGCTTTATTATTTTCACTAACCTCTGGGGTTTTCCATTGTGTTTATTAACAAAGATCTTTTATTTGGTTTTAGAACGTATTAACTATTTTATTAAAAGTCTTTTCGAAACCCTTGGAGTCCAATAGGACTAAGTGGTGTTAGTCCTAAGCACCTTGCTTGTTAAACTGTCTCTTTCGCTGTGTTCTACTTTCTTTTGAAAAGGAAAATCCTTCATAAATTAAAAAAGGGTTAAGAAACACAATTCAACCCCCCTTCTTGTGTTTCATTTGGTTATTTCAGAGTTAAACTCAAGATCGGTAAATTTCCTTGGATTGGTTGTTTCTTTATATTTGTTTACAACATTAAGTCTTGTACTTCTTTTCAATCTTATTACTCAACAATAAAACCCCCTTTCTAATTATCTTGATATGATTAAATCTTTGTTCTTTTTGGATCCTTGAGAGACGATTCGGTTCATGCTCTATACTACAAATTATTTGCGAACCGGTAATTTTTATTATTTGACGAGGTCTCGACAACCTCTTGTCAATGATCTATAATACAAAGAAATTGGCTCTATTTACACTAATCCTAGAAGCCAATTTGTAATTAAAAATAATCTGAATGCAAGCTGTAAAAACATGGAAATTGTCAAAGATGGAAGCTTGATGCATGGTTGGTGGGTTGGTGCATGGTAGGTGGGTTGGTGTACGGTTAGTGGCTTCAAGTCAGTAACTCTACTCTGCCTACTTTTCATGCCCTAAATGATATATTTTGGCTTGGAGGTCTCATGACAGTTGTAGACCATTGTCTACTTGAAATTTTGGCGTTGGTTTCATGTCATTTGGACTTTTACAACTCAAGATATGTCAAAAACACTACACCTACCTCAAGTTAGGTTGGCAGAACGTGTTTCCAAATTCAAACCAACTTGTAGCTTCATAATCATGCCTAAAATGGCGTATATTGACTAAATGGTCTTAAGTGAAGTTGGAGATATGGGCCTTATCTTTCCAATAGCCGAGTATCAGCTCAAAAGAAGTCCTATAGCCCATGATATGGTCCAATATGTGCATACGGGTTAGATTCCAATAACAACAGACCCTCTCTGAATTGTACAACTATTTTGGACCCATAGAAGTCTGATCCAGCTCTTGAGTTCTCATGAAAGTTGTATAGCCTTGTCTTAGCTTTCCAAAGACACCAAGATCACCTTAAATGGATCACTGAGTCCCAAGTTATGGCCTAACCATGGAGGAAAGGTCAAAATGCATCAAAATCCAAGAATTATTCACAATTTGCATTAAAGCCTAATGAGGCCCAACAACATTAAACTCATCTAAAATACTAATATTGGGCATAATAAACATCTAATAAAGCCTAGTACAAAGCTAACATAAGTGTCTCAAATTGATTGATCACTCGGCCACAAAGTGAGATCAACATCATTCGGGCGGCGGCGGGAGCACTGCGATTGAAAGAGCGCAACCACTAAGGGAGTGGGTGCTGTGCATTAGGTAAGGGCCTTGTTTCCATTTTCATTGTGTTCTTCATTCTTAATAATTTCCCCCATATGCTTCATCATATCAAAATCGTAAATATACAAGAGTAAATCATCATGTATCACATACATTTAAGCTGAATATATATCACATATACAAATAGTTCATACAAATTGATTTATGATTTCGTAAGTAGCTTTAATACCACTGTTGGGTTTCGGGATCGGGAAATGCAGCGGAAAACAAAAGCAAAATCCCAAACCCAGCCGAGGATCTATGCGAAAAGATCATAAAACGTGTTAAGAGATTTACCTCTAGGAAGAAACGGCTAACAATCACAAGCACAACAAATGAGCAGCGCCTCTACGGTATCTACACGAACGGATGTAATGGACTCCTTCTTCGGAATGGTGGTAGCCACGAAAGTGGGGAGGAGGTTTTCTCTCTAACTCTTTCTATTCAGAAACTGTTTTCGACTCTCAGTTGTGCGTGTGTAGTGTGTTGGCACAAAAGAGTAAGATATGTATATATAGACCCCTACACATATTTGACCTAGGTCAAACTCATGTCTCATGTGTGGGCCTATTCAATTGGGTTTGTTCATTTAGTCTTACTAAAGGTCTAACTAGCCCCATTCAACTCCATTCTAATCCATTCTATGTGTGTGACCCTGTAGGATCCTATTACGTTGATAGTAACATTAAATTCTATTTAATATTGCAAACAGTGAGTGGTATCTAGCAATACATCACTGCTACTCAAGTAATAGGAATGTCCGTGATTTGACATAACTTAACCGTGACTAATGTTACCATGTAGTCTAGTCCTTTTGTCCAGATATCTAGATTGCATACAAGGCATGGAACGGTCATCCTTGTAAAGTCCAATCTTTGGTTTCTTGATCTTAGAGTAGACATATGAAGACAAATGAGATTAATATCTCATATTGATTCATTCGAGCATGGCCATGCATTTTCAGTCTCACTCTTATCAAGGGGCTCACAGACATTGCTCCCGTTAAGTAGGAGGGACAAATCCTATTTAGGCCACTCACATCCCTCTGCATGATTCGCAGTATGTCTAATAGTCGTCTTTATAATCTCCTTGTTACAGGGGACGTTTGACGGTATCAAGTTATACAACTCCTCATGTAGAGAACTATAGTACCATCAAGTCAAAGGACCACATACACTATTGTAACTGTGAGAATCGCTTATGACACTCACGTAACGATCCATGCAGTGTTCTCATGGTGGGTCAATCCAGTACAACATTACTCTAATGTGTACCCATATGAAGATTTGATATCTCATATCTATGACCCGTGAGATATGATCATCAGTCTACGCACATACTAGTCTCAATGTATTATTGTTGTCCCAATTTACAATAATACTTGACTAGGGACATTTAAGAATGGTGTTTCGAAAGTAACCAGCAGGATCTCACAATGAAGTCATGCACTTGATATCCTATAGGATTGTTGATCAATTAATTTGAGACACTTATGTTAGCTTTGTATTAGGCTTTATTAGATGTTTATTGTGTCAAATATTAGTATTTTAGATGAGTTTTTAATGCAAATATTGAATAATTTTCGGATTTTGATGCATTTTGACCTTTCTTCCTTGGTTAGGCCATAACTTGGGATTCGGTGATCCATTTGAGGTGATCTTGGTGTCTTTGGAAAGCTAAGACAAGGCTCTACAAGTTTCATGCAGAACTCAAGAGCTAGATCAGACTTCTAAGGGTAAAAAATATCCCTGCAATTCAGAGTGGGTTTGCTGTCACCAAAATCTGGGCAGTGTGCACATATTGGACTACATAGTGAGCTATAGGCCTCCTCTTGGGCTGAAACTTGGCCATTGGAAAGATAAGACCCATATCTCCAACTTCACTGAAGACCATTTAGTCAATAGATGTCGTTTGAGTGAAAAATCATATTTTACCTTACCTTAGGGAATGGGAGAGCATTGATTTTCTTATTGGAGGAGTTCTTTTGCTTGCAATGATTTAAGTGTGGGGGAATTGGTGTGTTGATACGAAATGATTGGTACCACAAAAAAAACAAAAAAAAACAAAAAAGAAAAAAAAAGAAAGAAAAAGAAAAGAATAGAAAAAGGAAGGAATGTGTGAAGAGAATGAACATTTTATGGTTTTGGGTAAAAAAATTTATGCTTTCTACTTGAGTTACTCCTCAATGCTCTTTTATTCTCTTTGGTTTTAACCTGCTATTATCCATATTGTTCCCTTCCTTTACCTTATAAGTTCCATTACAACCTTTTTGAAAGACCTCTTGATTTTTGCAATTTATTTGATCTAAGTAGTGGAAAATTGATGTATATGCAAGCCTACGGTAAAATTCTTTCATAGTTTGACTGAGTTGAGCGTAAACAGTTAACCTAAACACCTTGTGTGATTTGAGTGTCACTTGTGAGGAATTTTACTCAATTTGAACATGCCTATTTCTAATTAAAATATGATTACGCTATACTTTATTCTCAATTGGTTTGATTCAACTATTCTTTGTTAAGCATACTTAACTTATTAATTATGGTTTATATTTGATACAATGCTTGTATTTAAAAATTAGTTGAATTGATTAAATACAGTATTACATGTTTGTGGGTATCATCCTAGTAAACCCTCACGAGACTATAACTTGTCCACTAGGGACACCTAGGGGTTTAAAGGCTTGTGGCACATGCTAAGTGCCATCGTGTTTTCCTACGAAAGTGGATTAAATTAAGTATAATCAGTTTTTGTGCTTTTAGTTTAATAATATGATGTTTCTTGTTTTTCTTTAGTTTTGCTCTTATGTGTTTTGCCCAGGAGTGCAAAAGCTTATGTATTTCTTGGTTAGGCCATAACTTGGGACTCGGTGATCTTGGTGTCTTTGGAAAGCTAAGACAAGGCTCTACAAGTTTCATGAAGAAATCAAGAGCTGGATCGGAATTCTAAGGGTCCAAAATATCCCTGCAATGCAGAGTGGGTTTGCTGTCATGAAAATCTAGGCAGTGTGCACATATTGGACTACATAGTGAGCTATAGGCCTCCTCTTGGGCTGAAACTTGGCCATTGGAAAGATAAGACCCATATCTCCAACTTCACTGAAGACCATTTAGTCAATAGATGTCGTTTTAGGCATGACTATGAAGCTACAATTTGGTTTGAATTTGGAAACACGTTCTGCCAACCTAACTTGAGGTAGGTGCAATGTTTTTGGCATATCTGGAGTTCTAAAAGTCCAAATGGCGTGATTCCAGTTGCAAAATTTCAAGGAGACAACTGGCTACAAACTTTCATGCTCCAAGCCAAAATGCACCCTCTAGGTCATGAAAATCAAGCCAGAATTCAGATAAGAGTTGCTGACTAAAAGCCACCAACCATACACCAACCCACCTACCATGCACCAACCCACCAACCATGCATCAAGCTTCCATATTTGACAATTTTCATGTTTTTACAGCTTGTATTCAGATTATGTACATGTACAAATTGGATTCTAGGATTAGTATAAATAGAGTCAACCTCTTTGTATTATCATCATTTAATTTTAAGTAAGTTTGAAGAAATTTTGAGTATTTGTGAGTTTTCTTTCTCTTCTTCTCCATTCTCTTTACAATTTCGTTTTTGTTCTTTTATTTCTGAGTTCTTCCTTCCTATCCATGGAAGGCTAGGCTCTCATAATTAATCCAAGGGATTAGCCA
The DNA here is from genome assembly GCA_023212625.1 of Styphnolobium japonicum. Lineage (NCBI taxonomy): Eukaryota > Viridiplantae > Streptophyta > Magnoliopsida > Fabales > Fabaceae > Styphnolobium > Styphnolobium japonicum. Next base: position 26,193,421 of record JALBWW010000003.1, read on the forward strand.
TCTTGATGTTTAATTTGGAGATCTTGTTTCGCTTGTTCATATTGCTTAATTGTTATTCAAGTTTCTCTTTTTCCACTTTTGATTTTTATCTAGATTAAATTGCTTAATTTGATTTAGATGTTGATGTGATAATAGCTTTATTATTATGTATTTAAAGAGGATCACAAAGATTAAACAATATATTAAAGCTTTTTGATAGATTGTTTAGTTTGGTTAAATTCTAGATCTTAAGTTAATCTATGTTGGATGGTGCTTACATTATCTAACCTTGGTTAATCAAATCCTAGATGCTTATCTAGTAGAGAATTCTTGGATCATGTTAAGGCTTCTTGATGTGATCTAAGGCTAAGAACATAGTTAACAATTAAGTGAATTCCTTGTGATCAATGATGAGTTAAACTCAAGATCGGTAAATTTCCTTGGATTGGTTGTTTCTTTAGATTTGTTTACAACTTTAAGTCTCATACTTTTATTAATCTTGTTAATCAACAACAAAACCCCCATTTTCTAATTATCTTGATCTAATTAAATCTTTGTTTTTGGATCCTTGAGAGACAATTTGGTTCATTCTCTATACTACAAATTAGTTTGTGAACTGGTTATTTTTATTATTTGATAGGTCTCGACAACCTCTTGTAAAATTTGGCGCTGTTGCCGGGGAACCAAGGCAACTATTTGATCAAATTCTTCAAGACCTCATCTAACTCTAACAAATGTGTTTGTTTTGTTTTTGAAGCTTTTTCAAGTGGAATTCGGCTGAAATTGGGTAAAGGGCATTGTGTCAAGAATTTCGATTTGGTAAAGTATCTCTGATTGACCTGAATTTTGGTACACTAATGGAAAACATTATTCTGAGAAAGGCTCACTATTTTTAGTGAGGTCACCCTTATTTTAGCCATATTCTATCGTTTAGACCACGTTTTCAATTTTTTAAGATTTTTTATTATTTTGTTGGATAGTATTTTTGTGTAGATTTTACCCTGTGATGGTTCCATAATTTTAAAAATTCATTTGATACTATTTTTATTTTTGTTTAATTTTTGGAGTATTTGTTTTAGGAATTTTTAGTGTTTTACTTGTTATTGCTTTTCTAATACCTTCTTATGAACTGCATGCTGTATGACTAGGTCTGATCCTGGTACTTTGCATTCATTTGATCTTGAAATTGATAGAACATTTCATACACTTCATAGAATTCATAGGACTGGTAGTAGTATTCATAGAGCAAATAGAATTACTTCTGGAATTAGGCTTGAACTTGACATTGCACCTAATCTTGTTGACTCTTTTAATCCTGTTGAGTCTACTTCTATTAGTACTTCAGTGTCTGATACTGAGTCTGCTGATTTTATTATTGCTGACTATAACAATAGGACCCTTAAGGAATTGACTACACCTGATGTGAATTATCAACCTTTATGCATTCAATATCCTGAATTTAATGTTGATTTTGAGTTGAAATCTGGATTGATACACTTGCTGCTCAAGTTTCATGGTCTTGCTAGTGAAGATCCACATATGCATTTGAAGGAGTTCCATGTTGTCTGCTCCACCATGAAACCACATGGAATAGCTGAAGATCACATCAAGCTAAGGGCCTCTCCTTTCTCCTTGGATGGTGCTGCTAAGGATTGGTTGTATTACTTACAACCTACTGCCATCACTTCTTAGAATGACAAGAAAAGACTGTTTCTGGAGAAGTTCTTTCCTGCATCAAGAACTGCTGCAATAAGGAAAGATATTTGTGGCATAAGGCAAATCAGTGGTGAAACTCTCCATGAGTATTGGGAGAGATTCTAGAAATTGTGCTCGAGCTGCCCACACCATCAAATTAGTGATCAATTGCTGATCCAATACTTCTATGAAGGATTGATGCCAATGGAAAGGAGTATGATTGATGCTGCAGGTGGTGGAGCATTGGTAGATAAAACTCCAGCTGCTACCAGAAACTTAATTGCAAACATGGCAGCAAATTCTCAGCAATTTGGTACTCGAATGGGTGCTGCAACCAGAATACAATGAAGTTAGTACCTCTTCACATGCTGATCAACAAAGGGTGGAACATAGATTGGATGAGCTCACTTCTTTGGTCAGACAGATGGCAATAGGACAACACGAACCACTTGTGCAAACCCCTACAAGAGTTTGTAGCATATGTTCTAGTTCCTCTCATCCCATAGATTCGTGCCCCAAATTACAAGATGATTCTGAGTTTCAAGACCAATCTGTGGCAGCAGCTAGTATATTTCCTGGGAAGCCACAGTTCCATCAGCAGCAACAACAAAAAAATGATCCATTCTCCAAAACTTACAACCCTGGCTGGAAGGACCATCCCAATCTGAGATATGGGAATGCATCAAATCAGCAGCCACCAAACCAGTATAGACCACCATTCCAGCAGCAAGCAAGGACAAATCAATTTCAGCCACATGTCGGACCAAGTAGACCACCATTCTAGCAGCAAGGTCCTGTAGCCAGAAATCTGAGCCCTCATTGGAGGATTTGGTGAAACAGTTGGCCACCAATAACATTCAATTTCAACAGAGAACTGAAACCACCATTCAGAACTTGGAGACTCAAATTGATCAACTTGCCACATCTATTCATGAATTAAAGTCAGAGGGTTCTAGCCAATTACCTTCTCAAACCACTCCAAACCCTAGAGGCAATGTTAGTGCTATAGCTTTGCGCAGTGGTAAGCAAATCAATGGACCAGTGCAGCAGATAATTCCAAATTCTACCATTGATTCTGCAGCAAATTCAAGTTCTGCAGCAAATTCAGATGCTGTAGCAGATTCAACAGCAAATGATCCTACAACAGCCAAGCAGAAAACCAAATCAAACCAGCAGTTGATAGAAAATTCAGTACAGCAGAAAAATGAACATTCACAAAAGTCAGCTTCCAACATTCCTCTTCCTTTTCCCAATCGAATGATACAGCCGAGGCATATGGTTGAGACTGACTTGGATAAGAAAATTATGGAGACTTTTCAGAAGGTTGAGGTGAATATACCTCTCTTGAAGGCAATTAAACAAATCCCCAAGTATGCCAAGTTTTTGAAAGAGATGTGCACCAATAAGAGGAAGCTAAAGGGCACTGAAAAAGTGAGTATAGGGAGAAATGTCTCTGCTTTGATTCAGCCCAACTTTCCTCCCAAATGCAAAGACCTAGACACTTTTACCATCCCTAGCACCATAGGGCACCAACAGTTTACTCATGCCTTGCTAGACTTGGGAGCCTCCATCGATGTAATGCCAAAGTCAATTTACACTTCCTTGCATATGGGAGAGCTAAAGTCCACCGACATTGTCATTCAGTTAGCAAACCGGAGCACTGCTCAACCTACAGGAGTATTGGAGGACGTTCTGGTTCGGGTAAATAATTTAATATTTCCAGCTGATTTTTATGTGTTGAATATGGAAGATGAATCTGCCTCTTCCCCACCCCCATTGATCTTAGGTAGGCTATTTTTGAAAACTGCTAAAACTAAGATTGATGTGCATGCTGGTACCCTTTCCATGGAATTTGGTGATGATATCATTCAGTTTAACATTTTTTATGCCATGAAATACCCTTTAGAGGATCATTCTGTTTTTCATTTTGATGTCATTGATTTACTGGTTGATGATATGCATGCTGATATGTTGGCAGAGTTTCCTGAAATTATAGGATACACTGATAGCATAGCTTGCGATACTTTTTCTGCCTGCTTTAGACTTTCTAGTTGTAAACCCAATGCAATATGTGCAGCTTGTGCTGAGATTTCTACATACTTGTCATGTGCTGTTGTTAATTCTGCTGACATTGATGATTCTGTTTCTGTTATTAATGGTAATGATGCTGTTATTAATGATGTTGTCATTCATCCTACTACTAAGTGTGATTCTTTTGATTCCATAGGATATGATGATGTTGTTTTGCAAGATTGTGCACAACTTGCAGGTGTAGGTATAGCAAGTGCAACTGCTGAGAATTTAGTAGATTTAGTTTCGGTTCCAAAACTAGTACCGTCAATCCAACAACCACCCTCCATTGAACTTAAGCCCCTGCCCGTGCATTTGAAGTATGCATTCTTGGAGGAGGATGAGAAGCTCCCGGTGATAGTGGCCAAACACCTCCAACCTGAGCAAGAAACCAGATTATTGGAAGTTTTGAAGCAACACAAAAAGGCAATTGGTTGGACACTTGCAGACATTCCTGGTATTAACCCCTCCACATGCATGCACATGATATTACTTGAGGAGGAAACTAAACCAGTGAGACAACCCCAGAGGAGACTGAATCCTCTCATTCTAGATGTGGTGAAAAAAGAGGTGACCAAGCTACTGCAGGCTGGCATTATCTATCCCATCTCTAACAACAAGTGGGTGAGCCCGGTGCAAGTAGTTCCAAAGAAATTCGGGGTGACTGTCGTGGCCAACTAGAAGAATGAGCTCATTCCAACCCGAGTGCAGAATAGCTGGAGAGTTTGCATTGACTACAGACGTCTCAACCAAGCCACTTGGAAAGATCATTACCCTCTTCCGTTCATCGATCAGATGCTGGAACGGCTGGCTGGTAAGTCCCTTACTGCTTTTTGGATGGGATACTTCCAGATCCACATTGCACCAGAGGATCAGGAGAAAACCACATTTACCTGTCCCTTATTACTTTTGCTTACAGACGGATGCCCTTCGGCCTCTGCAATGCCCTTGGTACCTTCCAACGGTGCATGGTGAGCATATTTTCTGATTTCTTAGAGGAATGCATGGAGGTATTTATGGATGACTTCACTGTCTATGGTTCTTTTTTTTATTCATGTTTAGCTAGCCTATCTAGAGTGCTGTAAAGATGCATTGAGACTAACCTTGTGCTAAATTTTGAGAAATGCCATTTTATGGTAGAATAGGGTATAGTTTTAGGCTATGTAGTATCCAGTAAGGGCATTGAGGTAGATCCTGCCAAGATTGATGTAATTACTTGTTTATCTTACCCCACATGCGTGCGGGAAGTGCGTTCTTTTCTTTGTCATGCAGGTTTCTACAGGCGCTTCATTGCCGACTTCAGCAAGATTGCCCTTCCACTTTCCCACTTACTGCAGAAAGATGTAGAGTTTAATTTTGATGACAAGTGCAATGCAGCTTTCAACCACTTGAAGCAGGCCTTGACCAGTACCCCTATCATCCAGCCACCTGACTAGACATTGCCATTTGAGTTAATGTGTTATGCTTCTAACTATGCAGTAGGAACAGTCTTGGCACAGAGAGTGGGGAGAGCTTCTCATGTGATATACTATGCTTCCAGAACTCTGGATGCTACTCAGGCTAACTATACCACAACCGAAAAAGAGCTTTTAGCCATTGTTTTTGCTTTGGATAAGTTTAGATCATATTTGCTTGGCTCTAAGGTTATTGTGTTTACTAATCATGCAGCTCTTAAGTTTTTTTGAAGAAGCCAGAGGCAAAGCCTTGACTAATAAGGTGGATGCTACTGCTCCAAGAGTTTCATATAGAGATCCGTGACAAGAGTGGAGCAGAAAATCTAGTGGCAGATCACTTGAGCCGCATTGAAAGGGCTTCAGATCCTTTCCCTGTACAGGACTCCTTCCAGATGAGCAGCTTCTGCTGCTGCAAGGTAAGAACACCTCCCCTTGGTTTGCAAATATGGTTAATTTTTTGGTTGCTGGTGTTCTTCCTGCATATTTTACTAGAACTCAATCTGATAAATTGAAAAGTGAGTCTAATGTATGGGATGATCCTAATCTGTGGAGGCTTTGTAGTGACCAGATTATTAGAAGATGTGTCTCTGATCATGAGTTTTATTCTATTCTTAACTTTTGTCATACATTTGCATGTGGTGGGCACTTTGGCTCCCAACGTACAGCTAGGAAGGTTTTGGACTCTGGATTGTATTGGCCTACCCTATTTCATGATGCATATCTGTTTTGTAAGTCTTGTGAATAGTGCCAGAGAACAGGGACAATTTCACACAGGAATGAGATGCCTCAGCAGCCTGAGATCTTTGATGTTTGGGGTATTGATTTCATGGGCCCTTTCCCTGTTTCCTTTGGTTTTATTTATATTTTGTTTGGCTGTTGATTATGTTTCTAAATGGGTGGAGGCAAAAGCCACTCGGACTGATGATTCCAAAGTTGTTGTGGACTTTGTTAGATCATAGATTTTCTGTAGGTTTGGAATCCCGAGGGCCATTATTAGTGATCAGGGTTCACACTTTTGTAGCCGGAGAATAGAGGCTTTGATGAGAAAGTACAGCGTCTTGCACAAGGTTTCTACACCTTATCACCCCCTGACAAACAGGCAAGTCGAGGTCTCAAACCGAGAGATCAAGCACATACTTGAGAAGACAATTCAACCTAATAGGAAGGACTAGAGCCTGAGACTTGAGGATGCTCTGTGGGCTTACCGAACTGCCTACAAGACACCGATAGGGATGTCCCCGTACCGGATTGTCTTTGGGAAGGCGTACCACCTTCCGGTGGAAATTGAGCATAAATCCTATTGGGCGGTAAAACAATGTAACCTTGACTTGAGTCAATCCGGATCTCAAAGGAAGCTCCAACTTCAGGAACTTGAGGAGCTTCGATTAAAGGCATATGAGAACTCCCGGATCTACAAGGAGAAGACTAAACTCCTTCATGATAAGATGTTGGTACGAAAAGAGTTCACAATTGGTCAAAAAGTCCTTCTCTACAACCCTTGCCTCAAACTTATGCCCGGTAAGCTTCGTTCTAGGTGGCTTGGTCCTTTTAATGTTTTTCCTCATGGTGTAGTAGAAATTAAGAGTGAAGCCACCAACAAAGTGTTCAAAGTTAATGGTCATCACCTCAAGAATTTTTTATGAAGGACCTCAAGAGAACCTCGTAGAGGAAGTTCAACTGCAGGAGGCCATCTACCATGATTGATCACTACTTTGTTAAAAAAAAAAAAAGAAGTCACGTTTAAGGTCAATGGCAAAAAATTGAATCATTAATGGGGAGGATCCATCGATCGTGCAAAATCTTCAATCACGTTAGCTGATGACATTAAAAGTAGCGCTTCTTGGGAGGCAACCCAAAGTTTTCTAACTCTTTCTTTTTTCAAACTTTGACTTATTTGCTATCACAGGAATCGAGACAGAAAAAACGGTGCCAAGTGAGAAAATCTATCAAAGTTTGATTTTTCTGTCTTTATTTTGTTTTTTTTCCTTTGACAGATGATTTTTCACCAGTTAAATGGTGGATAACGGTACTCTGTGAAAATCATTTTCGGTCCCTTCAGTTACCCACAAACACTGAAATCTGTATATAATTTTACTCAATTTTTTTTATCTCTTTCTTCTTTCTTTCAAAATGGATAATCAGCTTTTTAACCTCTGCAAGCAATTCCCTTCTCTCCCTCAAAATGCTTTAGCTAACATTTATTATGCAAGGTTTGAGAGATTAAGGATGCTTATGCACAAAGGCATCCTTGCGGATATACGTTGGTTGATCAAAGCAAAGGTCCGAATTACAGGGGAATTTTCTGAAGCTCTTATTTCATATATGCCAGGGCTAGGCAAAAGTTCATATGCAAAGAAACGAAGAGCAAAAAGGTTACGAGTTTGCTTTAAATGTGCAAGATGGACCTGTAACACAAAATGCAGATCAATTGGAATGACGTCCATAAATCGACTTAATAAAATTCACTTCATTAAGGATGGCATGAGTAAGGAGTCTTTAGACAACATTTTATTGACTCTTGAGACGCATCCTAGTGGAGATGTGCAGAGAGTACTTCTCGATTTATGGCCAATATTCCAAGATGAACATGAGCGTTATAGTCTCGGGAATCTGACTCAAAAAGACCTTGTTTGCCAATTTTTAAGAAAATTGGACAGGAAACATACCATCGGCCTATAAAGAGCATTCAAGCCATTACTGGACATAACACCAGAGGAAAATGCAAGCCACAATCACACCTCCTGTAAGTATTATTTTTTATTTATTATTTATTATTTTTCCTTTTTCTTCTTGTTTATTTAAAAAAAATTAAAAAAAACAAAAATAAAAACAAAAAACAAAATTTTAGCTGTATTTTTTTTTGAAATATGTGTTGCGTATTTTCAAACTTCTTCTGACACATATAGATTAGTCTTTTATCCTTGTCATATAGCTATTATCATTGCTGAGCTTTTTTTCAAATTTGCCTGACACACGAATCTACCCCTCCTTTATAGGTGTAATTATTACATTTGAGTTTTGATTCTTTAAATAATGTACTTTGCTCTCTTCAGATCATTGATAGGGTGAGAGTACCAAAAAAAAAAAATGGAAGTCACTTCAGTTCGTCGGATCAAGAGTGTTTGTGTCTTTGTGGATCTAATCCTGGGAAAGATAAAGAGTTTGTAAATATTGCACACCATCTTGGTCGAGTGCTAGCTGAGAGAGAAATCCATTTAGTTTATGGAGGAGTTAGTCTTAGATTAATGGGTTGTGTAGCAACTGCTGCACATTTAGGAGGTGGCAAAGTTCTTGGTGTCATTCCAAGTCCTTTAACTATTGGCAATCCCACTGGAAAAACAGTAGGTCATGAAGTAATGGTATCTTGCATGCACCAACGCATAAATATTATGATAGCAAATGCTGATGCCTTTATTGCCCTACCTGGTGGTTTTGGAACTTTGGAAGAGCTGTTCCAAATTACATCCTGGTCACAACTGAACTTTCACAAAAAACCCATAGGTATTTTAAATATTAATGGTTTTTATGACAATTTGTTTTGTTTTCTTGATCATGCTGTAGAACAAAGGTTCATCTCATAAGCGACACGTCAAATTTTTGTAACCGCTGTAACCCCTGAACAATTGCTTGATCAACTACATGAATTTGTCCCCCAACGTCATTCAGCAATGACTCCACTGAATTGGGAACAAGGCAGCAGCAGCAAAAAAACAAAAACTTGATTTTACTTTGTCCTTGTGAATTTTTGTTTTCTTTTATGGTTTTATTTTTTTTTTGTAATTTTTCTTATTTCAGGCCCGATTTGCAGTTTTCTGGTAAAACCTTCTACACTCTACTTATCTTTATTTTGACATTGGGGACAATGTCTTAAATTAGTTGGGGGGAGGGATAGTTGACAACACCATGTACATAGTTTAGTTAAAAAAAAAAAAACTAACCAACTAATCTTTATTGTTACTAGCTTATTAGATGTATGATGGCAGAGTAAGGAGTAATTTTGCTCTTGAGACGCATCTTAACTTGCATTTCATAATATGTCTTAAATTATTTTGATCTTTTCAATTAATTTTGATGCAAGTATGTGCTGAATCTGAGCTTAATTGATAATAAAAGTATGCAAAACAGTTTATAATTAAATCATTTTCATGATATACATGTGTATATGACTGTGGATATTAGGAAGAAAGCATGGTTGAATTGAGTGAATGTTCCATACCTTTGTGAGTTTTGAGCTTTTCCAAGTTTGATACTTACACTTGGTTTATTTTCTTTCATGAGTGATGTCAATTATGAATTTATTTTCTAGAACTTGCATTGAATCGATTTGAGATTACATTGGTATGTATATTGTATGAAAATGACAAAGGCATTTTTTCTTGACTTAGCTGCTTTGGCCAAATAAACCTACCTTGCATTTATCAAATTATTAACTCCCTCTGAGCCTATTTGCCCATTCTTTGCTCTTAGCTCATTACAAGCTTTGAGTGAAAAACCATATTTTACCTTACCTTAGGGAATGAGAAAGCATTGATTTTCTTATTGGAGGAGTTCTTTTGCTTGCAATGATTTAAGTGTGGGGAAATTGGTGTGTTGATACGAAATGATTGGTACCACAAAAAACAAAAAAACAAAAAAAACAAAAAAAGAAAAAAAAAGAAAGAAAAAGAAAAGAATAGAAAAAGGAAGGAATATGTGAAGAGAATGAGCATTTTATGGTTTTGGGTAAAAAATTTTATGCTTTCTACTTGAGTTACTCCTCAATACTCTTTTATTCTCTTTGGTTTTAACCTGCTATTATCCATATTGTTCCCTTCCTTTACCTTATAAGTTCCATTACAACCTTTTTGAAAGACCTCTTGATTTTTGCAATTTATTTGATATAAGTAGTGGAAAATTGATGTATATGCAAGCCTATGGTAAAATACTTTCATAGTTTGACTGAGTTGAGCGTAAAGAGTTAACCTAAACACCTTGTGTGATTTTAGTGTCACTTGTGAGGAATTTTACTCAATTTGAACATGCCTATTTCTAATTAAAGCATGATAATGCTATACTTTATTCTCAATTGGTTTGATTCAACTATTCTTTGTTAAGCATACTTAACTTATTAATTATGGTTTATATTTGATACAATGCTTGTATTTAAAAATTAGTTGAATTTATTAAATACAGTATTACATGTTTGTGGGTATCATCCTGGTAAACCCTCACAAGACTATAACTCGTCCACTAGGGACACCTAGGGGTTTAAAGGCTTGTGGCACATGCTAAGTGCCATCGTGTTTTCCTACAAAAGTGGATTAGATTAGGTATAATCAGTTTTTATGCTTTTAGTTTAATAATATGATGTTTCTTATTTTTCTTTAGTTTTGTTCTTATGTGTTTTTTGCCAAGAAGTACAAAAGCTTAAGTGTGGGGGAATTTGATCAATCAATTTGAGGCACTTATGTTAGCTTTGTATTAGGCTTTATTAGATGTTTATTGTGTCCAATATTAGTATTTTAGATGAGTTTAGTGTTGTTGGGCTTCATTGGGCTTTAATGCAAATATTGAATAATTTTCAGATTTTGATGCATTTTGACCTTCCTTCCTTGGTTAGGCCATAACTTTCATGAATAAATCAAGAGCTTGATCGGAATTCTAAGGGTCCAAAATATCCCTGCAATGCAGTGTGGGTTTGCTGTCATGAAAATCTGGGCAGTGTGCACATATTGGACTACATAGTGAGCTATAGGCCTCCTCTTGGGCTGAAACTTGGCCATTGGAAAGATAAGACCCATATCTCCAACTTTACTGAAGACCATTTAGTCAATAGATGTCGTTTTAGGCGTGATTATGAAGCTACAATTTGGTTTGAATTTGGAAACACGTTCTGCCAACCTAACTTGAGGTAGGTGCAGTGTTTTTGGCGTATATAGAGTTCTAAAAGTCCAAATGGCATGATTCCAATTGCAAAATTTCAAGGAGACAACTGGCTACAACTTTCATGAGACCTCCAAGCCAAAATGCACCCTCTAGGTCATGAAAATCAAGCTTGAATTCGGATAAGAGTTGCTGACTAAAAGTCACCAACCATACACCAACCCACCTACCATGCCCCAACCCACCAACCATGCATCAAGCTTCCATATTTGACAATTTTCTTGTTTTTACAGCTTGTATTTATATTATGTACATGTTGAAATTGGCTTCTAGGATTAGTATAAATAGAGTCAATCTCTTTGTATTATCATCATTCAATTTTAAGTAAGTTTGAAGAAAGTTTGAGTATTTGTAAGAGTTTTCTTTCTCTTCTTCTCCATTCTCTTTACAATTTCGTTTTTGTTCTTTTATTTCTGAGTTCTTCCTTCCCATCCATGGAAGGCTAGGTTCTCATAATTAATCCAAGGGATTAGCCATCTTGATGTTTAATTTGGAGATCTTGTTTTGCTTGTTCATATTGCTTAATTGTTATTCAAGTTTCTCTTCTTCCTCTTTTGATTTTTATCTAGATTAAATTGCTTAATTTGATTTAGATGTTGATGTGATAATAGCTTTATTATCATGTATTTAAAGAGGATCACAAAGATTAAACAATATATTAAAGCTTTTTGATATATTGTTTAGCTTGGTTAAATTCTAGATATTAAGTTAATCTATGTTGGATGGTGCTTACTTTATCTAACCTTGGTTAATCAAATCCTAGATGCTTATCTATTAGAGAATTCTTGGATCATGTTAAGGCTTCTTGATGTGATCTAAGGCCAAGAACATGGTTAGCAATTAAGTGAATTCCTTGTGATCAATGATGAGTTAAACTCAAAATCGGTAAATTTCCTTGGATTGGTTGTTTCTTTAGATTTGTTTACAACTTTAAGTCTCATACTTTTATTAATCTTGTTAATCAACAACGAAACCCCCCTTTTCTAATTATCTTGATCTAATTAAATCTTTGTTTTTGGATGCTTGAGAGACGATTCGGTTCATTCTCTATACTACAAATTAGTTTGTGAACCGGTTATTTTTATTATTTGATAGGTCTCGACATCCTCTTGTCAATTGTACTTACTATTTTAAGGACTTTATCATGCATATTTAAATAAGATAAATAACAAAATAATTGAAATGCCTCATATATATAATAAATGCCATGATACAATGTAAATCATAAAGTCAATATATAACTAGCCTCTAGGGCATACACCAACAATGTTATGGTGTTATTGACTTGTAGGAAATCAAAGAGGAGATAAGGCGTTGATTATAGTGTCATTGGTTAATTGTGTCACATGTGTCTTTGGTATTTATTTGTGTTGATCATAATTGTAATGCTAGAGTTATATGTACTTTGAAATTTATGTTTTATGTTATGCCATTTGGAAATTTTTGTTATGTTATTCAGAATAGATTTTAGTTTCTATTTTAGCATGCTAAATTTTTTTTTAGGTTCAAGTTCAACCAATGGGTTGAATCCAACCCAACCCACATGTGAACATGTCGGGTTGGTTGGGGTCGGAGAGAAAAAATCTCCAAATTCAACCCAACCCAACCCACTACTTCCATGAGTGGGTTGGGTCTAAAATTACCCCAAACCCAACCCAACCCAACCCATGTCTACCCCTAATTGGGAGTACATGTTCCGTATCTCATTAGCCTCAATAAAAGTGCTACCAATTTCATTTGTACAATCCGACCCAACCCACTACCTTCACTAGGCAATTCGCACCATCACTATGATGTAAGCTCAATCTTTTAGCTCAAAGCCTTGACAACAAGTCTCATTTAAACTTCCAAAACGTATGCAAAGTGTAAATATTCCCAAAATATACACATAATCCCCTTAGGATTCAAACTACAATTTCTTTAAGAATAACGTCAATTATCCTATCCAGGGTCCAGTCTACGTTGACTCGGTAGTAGGGGACCTTGTTATTTTTTTTCATTACTTTATCGGAGACAAATTAGATATAAAATATCATATACATTTAATTTTGTGTATGTAACATATCCCTAAACATATAAATCAATAGGGTCCCCCACTACCCACAAAAAATCATAAAGTTCCTATATATGGAAATATATATTACCATATATAGGAACTATTTTGTTTTTTTGTGGGGAGTGGTAGTGGGGGACCTTGTTCTTTTTGTTTATTACTTTGTCAGAGACAAATTTTTTACTTTCCACACATTTTGTATAATAAAAAATTGAACTATTAAACCTGTATACAGTACCTCACTAACAGGTTTAGAAAGTGTATTTAAAAATAAAGTAAATTTAAATTTACCATATATAAAATATTGAACGATTAAAAATAAAGTAAATTTAAATTTACCATAATGGAATATATGCACTTCTTAATCCAGCAACTCATCTACTGGTTTCAAAAGTTCGCATTGGTACGACATTCTAATATGGTTATTTTAAACCAGATTTAATAATAAGTAGTTATTAATCCGACACCTCATCCACCTGATTAGAAAGTGTACACTGTAACGAATTTCTAATTCGGTGATTACTTACCAGATTGGATTATACGAACCTTTTAACGACTTCTAAATCCGGGTTTTCAATACCCGAATTAAAAGTCTGTACATATTTATAATTCTTTCAACTTACCAGTTTTAACAACTGGTACATATGCTATCTAATCAACTATGGTGCATCATGTCATATTTCTCATTCTCTTAGTAATTTCGTCATTGCAACAGAAGTCAAAGATCATTCCATAGGTTTTGTACAACTAACATCACAGAGAATAATTCAGTTGGAGAATACCATAACAAAGCAACCCACTTAGCGTACATAATGGCTAGTGGTAACAGAATACCAGAACAAGTCAAATACAAATAAATAGCCCTAAAGAGTAGTTTCTTACAATGATAAACATTAACTTATTTAAATACAGTTAATCAAAATTAAGGTTTCCTTGATTCTTCTATGAGATGCATCTCCCCATTGCCCAACCAGTTTGATTCATCATCTCCACCAGCCAATGAAAATGAGATTAGTAATTTGGAGAATGTTACCAGTTCCATTTCATCTTCCCTTATGGAGTATCCATTTGTCATGAATCGTGAATTCCTTAAAGGACTATTTTTTGAGCTGGATTGCTACCATCGTTAACATAGAAAATTTGTCTAGCTTGTGTAGCCAATATAAAAGGATCATTCTTGAATCCAATCTTGTTGCAATCGATAACTGTTAACCCCAAATCATCAACTTTCAATCCTGTTGGATCAAACCATCTACACTTGAAAACAAGAATTCTAAATTTTATGTAATCAAGTTCCCAAATCACCTGAATCACCCCAAAGTATGAGGTACTGGATAATATTAGGTTTGCATCCTTCACTGATGACACATGCTATGATTCTGCAACTACTGTGACTCTAGAGTTCTAATTAATATGCATGTTGTCTCTTTGTATAGTATGAAACCTACAACTGTTAATTAGGTACCCTTCATAGCTAAGTACTCGTGCTTGTGGCATATGACTAAATCATCTCAACGTATCATCAATATTTGTACCACTTTGAATCTCTTTATCTATATGTTTCTGCAACCATGCTGCGAATGATTTAGTATGATAGTTTTGTAAACTTACCTCATTCGTACACTTAGAAGGGAATGATTCTTTAAAAAAAGTAACATGTTCTTCCACATATGGCTAGATAATAGCCATATACCTCAAAACATATAAGTGAGCAATATTAAGCTCGTCAGTTGGGACACACAACAACTTGGGTCCAAATAATCCTCTTCCAGTTTCATCAGATATATTTTTTGGAGCAAAAAGTCCAATGACATTTGCCTTTGCAATGTACTCTGAACAAAACTCAACTGCTTCCTCTGCAACGTAGCACTCTACAATACAAGCTTCTGGCCTACTTTTGCTCCTAACCGTGCTCTTCAATGTTCTCATGAACCGTTCAAATGGGTACATCCACCGTAAGAATACTGGACCACAAATCTTTACTTCACGTACTAGGTGAACTACCAAGTGCACCATGATATCAAAAAATGATGGAGGAAAATACATTTCAAAAGTGCAAAGTGTTTCAACGATATGCATTTGCAAGTCATCAAGAATGGAAGGATCCACAACTTTAGAACATAACTTATTGAAGAAGTAACAAAGTTTGGTTATGGCAATCCCAACTTCTTTTTGCAAATTTCCTCTCAAAGCCACAGGAAAAATCTGTTGCATTAGCACATGACAATCATGAGACTTCATGTTTTGCAGCTTCAACTCTTGCATATTAACCGTGGACTTTAAATTAGACGAGTATCCTTCAGGCACCTTTAAATCCTTTATGAATTGATAGAAACTTTGTTTTTCTTTCCTTGACATTGTATAACACGCCGGAGGAAGGTACATTCGGCTATCCTTTTCAATTGGAGCAACTTTTGTCCTAATGCCTAACTCCATCATGTTGAGCCTAGCTGAGAGAGAATCTTTAGACTTGCCTTTCACATTTAACAAGGTGCTAATCAAAGATTCACATACATTCTTCTCTATGTGGATGACATCCAAATTATGTCGAACCATGAGGGAACCCTATTAAGGAAGATCGTAAAAGATACACCTTCTCTTCCAAGACTTCGTCATTGGCTTATTAGGATTCAATGAATCAAGTAGCTGTAGGATTTGACGGAAACTTTGAGGCTTTGGTGCAGAATCAAAGTCCTGTTGGCCATTAAATGCTTTTCTTTGCTTTCTATATGGATGATTGGATGGAAGCCACTTTCGATGTCCCATGTATGACATTTTCTTCCCATGTTTAAGTCTAAAAGCTTTGGTATTATCTCCACAAATTCCACATTCATAGTACCCTTTTGTCATGACACCAGAAATATTACCATATGCGGGGTAATTTGACACTGTCCACAATATAGATGCTCTCAGTGTAAAGGACTCCTTTCGATGCGCATCATAAGCTTCAACACCATCACTCCATAAAGTCTTAAGATCATCAATTAAAGGACGTAAGTAAGTATCTATCTTGTTTCACGGCTGTTTTGGACTAGTTATCATCATACAAAGATGCATGAATTTTCGTTTCATCATTAGCTATGGAGGGAGGTTATAAATAACTATTATAATAGGCCAAGACCTATGTTGTGTACTCTGATTACTGCATGGGTTAATTCCATTGGTGCACAATCCCAATCTAAGATTTCTAGGATCTGCCAAGAAATCTGGGTATGTAACATTGAAACTCCTCTAGTGAGGTGCATCAGCCGGATGCCGCAACTTGAAATCATACTTCCTTTCGTCTCCATCCTTATGTCATGTTAACATTTTTGCATGCTCCTTGTTCAGAAAAAGTCTCTTCAACCTTAGAACAATTGGCAAGTACCAAAATACTTTCGCAGGAATTTTTTTCTTCCTAAACTGTCCAACACTATGCTTTCCATCTTGAATTGTTACATTTCGGACAGTGGTTAGCTTCACTGTACCCATCGTGGTAGATGATGCAATCATTTGGATAGGCATGAATATTTTCATATTTCAAACCAAGTGATGTCATTGTTTTCTTTGCATTGTTCATTATTGTCGGAAGGAGGTTATCTTCAGGGAGCATATCATGAGTTAATTTAAGGTCACTGAAACTTTTGTTAGACTATCCATTCGAAGCCTTCAAATTGAATAATCTAATAAGTGATGTAAGTTTTGAGAATTGTTTACAACCTTCATATAACGGTAATTCTGCCTCATCCATTATGTCTTCAAATTTTTTAGGATTGTCAACAGTATTAATTTCAACATCTGTCCTTAATTTGTCAATCATGTCAAAATCTTCATGTACTCCAAATCCGGTCGAATTTGGTTCAACATTGGATACCCCTGATGAAGTTGCTTCACCATGCCAAAACCTCCTAGTATAATTCAAGTCGAACCCGTTGAAGTATAAGTGATCCCTAACTTGTTGGATGCTTAACTGAGTTAGGTTCCCACAATGCTGACATGGACATCTAATCAATCCATTGAACTCGGGATTCTTTTGTGCGAAATCAAGAAAACACTCGACACCCATTTCATATGCACTAGAAAAACGATCCATGTGTACCCACGAACGATCCATTATGAAAGATGTTTAACCTAAAAAACCAAAATAATATCACACTATCTAAATTAACAAAATAGAGTAACCACATTTAAAAATGGAAATAGTTGAATGCAAACCTATCTAACAAAAAGAAATGATGAAATAGAAGCCCTTAATGCACAGAAAATGGAAGCCTAGATGGGAATACAACTCAAACGGGAGATAACACTCATCGTAACAATTTCATATTTCACATTAGGCATAGTAGTTGGCATTGCCATTCCAATCCGGTTATTGAACCAATCGAATTCATAACTACACACAACAAAATCAATTTTCAATAAACGAATGTGTGTAGTGTAAAAAAGAATAGAGGAACTTATTTGTTTTTAAATTAATTGATTTTTAAATTAAGCATCAGGACTTTCTAATCCGGTTATTTAAATAACTGAATTCTAAAGATATTTTCAATCCGGTAAAAGAAAATCGAATTTAAATGTCTTATATATGAATCCGGTTAGTTGACATCCCGGATTCGATAACATCTTTTGAATCCGGTAATAATGAAATGATGTTAAATGTATTATATATGAATCCGGTTAGTTGGCTTATCGAATTTGAAAACAACTTTCCAATTCAATAATTATTTCACCGAATTAAATATTACGAATTGAAAAGCCATTTTTGTTGTAGTGTATTATCAAATTTGGGTTGAAGTGTCTTACGTGAGATTTTTATGTTAATTCATTACAAAAAGAACGGCAATTTGTGACCTTTTTTTGCGGCCGTTTTTATAAACCACTGTAGGTATATTAATTTGGGGTGGTTTTATTAAACCGCCGTAGATGTGCTTTTTTTTATCTGAAATCGTATTCTCCAAATTGATTCCCACAAAATGCAGAGTCCCAACTTCGCAACTCATCTTCTCTCACTTCAGAGTTCTCTCTCGTTCCTTCTCTCAGGTACGCTTCTCATCCTCTCTCCATCTCCTTCCATCCCAAAAATGGCGAATTTGAAGTACCAAATTTCACAAACATTCATCGCCTTTCATTCTCTCATTCCTTGCACCATCTGAAATTGTCACCTTCGCGTGCACATCGAAGCGATTAGGGTTTCTCGCGTGCTCATCTGAAAGAATTGGTATTTCATCACCGTCGTTTCTTGCTAGTTCTATGGTTTCTTTGTCGAAATCCTAGAAGTAATCAAAGTTGTGAAGTTTCTCCATCTCCTCTTAGTTGACAAATCTCTCTTTAGTTGCAGATCTTGAGATCTCTGAGGAAGCTTACGAATAACATTTTGTGCTAAAGTTATTAATCTTCAGGAGGTACATTCATAATGTGTGGTTTTGTTCTTGCGAAATTTTGTTGCAGATATTAGGTTTTGTTGATAGATTTTCATTGCAAAATTTTGGCGTCCATAACCATTCCAAATTTCTTTTTCCTTTCTTATTTTGTACCTAATATATTGTCCCCAAATCATTCCAACTTTGTAGTTCACGTTGATGCCATAGACAGTAGGTAGTTCAAACCTCTTGTGTTATATATTAGTTTAATTTTAGTATCTGTATGCTACTAGGCCAAACTACTATGAATTTTTTTGTTTCTTTGATTTCTTAGTTTTGGTTCATTTCGAATATGTTTTTTTTTTCAAATAGTGGGTTTGCTCTGATAAGTAAATAAATTAGTCTACTGTTTGGAATGATTCTGCTGATGTTAGTTTTGCTAGGTTGTGTGTGTTGTATCATAGGCTTTGCATTATGTATGTTATATGATTTAAATAAATAGGAGTCAGTGAGTAGAATGTCTCCTTTTCTTTTGTTAGAAGCTAGTGTCCTTTTATATATGTATATATAAAAGAGGAACGGTTTGCATAAGAGTTGCTTCTTAAGGAGTGTGCTAACTAAAATGTGTGTATGGGTATGAATGCACTAATTTGAGTGCAACTCACTTATAGGCTTATGGGTATTAGGTACAGGACAGAGATATATTGTCCTTGTTGATTTTGAAAAATTTCTAGAAAAAGACAAACATTCATGCTAGGTTTCTTTCTTGCTGGGGTTGTTCTACTGCACGGTTGGGTTGCTTCAACTCTATGTAGACGAGAGGGTCTTAAACAAGGTTCAAGAGGGTAGTTTAACAAAAACAATTACCTCACTGATGTAAGTACCTACGGCATTATCGTATGAAATCAAAAAATGCAAAAAAGTTTCTTATTTCTCCTATTGTTCTTTTAGAAAGTATGCCTTGAAAATGTAAATTGGTTCTCCTATCGTAGATTGCTGGTGCTATTTATAGAATTGAGTGTTGAACTTTACAAAGCTGGAATAGCAGACAACATTGAGGCCTATACATACTATTTGCTGCTGCAAAGTTCATATGTAACATCCCTAAATTTCATATGTTATGACTTAGTTAATTCTTTGGATGATTTATATGTTCTGTTACAGAAATGGTAATAGATTGAGTTAGAATGATTGATTTGATATTCTGGCTATACCGGTGAGCTCTCTGGAAAGGAAATGTTGGTGTCTCGTGCCCAACCACGGCCGTGGTCCCCACCACGGGCTGGCCGTGGTTGGCTCTGGAAAGAAAAATGTTGTGCGCTGAAATTTGACCACGGGCGTGGTGCCAACCAGGGGCAGGCCATGGTTGTCTCTGTTTCCAATTTGTTGAGTTTTGTTTTCTGAGCCGTGGCCGTGGTTACCACCACGGGCTAGCCGTGGTTGACTCTGTTTGTGTTATTGTGGTGCTTATGCCTAGGTTCTTGATACCATATGCTAGGTTTAGGATGAAGAATGACTTAGCATTAGAATGAGATGTGTAGCTAAGTAAGAATGCTTGATAGAAGTGACTTAGCACTATTGTAACTAAGTAAGAATGCTTGCTAGAGTTGAGCATGATGGTTATGTGTTGTATATGCTTGAATTGTTTACATGTAATGTTATTATGATGATATTATGAATGAGCATGATATGAGTATGACAACATTGCATTGCATAGCGAGATGGCCTAACCGGAAGGGGTTAGTGTACAAAACAAAGGGGTGCCTAGCTGATGAGCTAAATGGAAATGAAATAGCATACTTATTTGCATTGCATTGCGAGGTGACCTAACCGGAAAGGGTTAGTGTACAAAACAGAGGGGTGCCTAGCTTATTAGCTAGAAGGAAACGGAATTGGCATAACACATTCATATGCATATTGCGATGGCCTAACCGAAAGGGGTTAGTGCACAACAAGAGGAGTGGAGAAAGAAAAAGTGTGAATAAAAGGTGTGAACATCATGTGCATTCATTCATCGCATTGGTTGGTTGGTGTTACTTGACATATTGTGAATTGTGTTATACTTGCTCTCTACTTACATTTATACTTTATCTGCAAGTTATTCATATTCACTGGGAAGTTGTTCTCACCACCTCTTTCTCAGATTCGCAGGAACACCCCGGACCCTCTACGGGTTAAGTACGGAGGATTCTGTTGATTTATTATTTTTGGGATTTATATTTTGGTGGAGTTAAGCTCCGTGATGTAACTAACACAGGATGTGTATTATTCTGATGTAGATGTTACAGGGAACTGAATACTACTTTTGATGTAATCGGTTCTGTATATGTTTAGTGTGCTCAGTCAGGATAGTGTTTAGAATACACTTGTATAGCGTTGCATACTCTGATAATGTATTTGGTTGAGATCTGAGATCTCTTTTTGATGTATGTGTATGTGTATATATATAATATATGTACTCTGGTTGGTTTGAAATGGTTGTTGGAAATCCGTTGCTTATGTTATAGTATGTGGTAATGTTCAAGAAACAAAGGAAACGCTGCCGAATTGTTTATACTTATATACTCCACGTAAGACTTATGGTTGGTAAACAACATAGTAACTATTAGGCCTTACATTTTTTGTATCAGAGCAGTTCTTCCTAGAGGACTGCAACATATGGGTCTAGAGTTATACTGAGCACTTAGGATGTATGCCTATAGCTTTTCATATACTTCTGATATATTGCATGTGGGGAGTTGGGACTGATCAACCCGATATTTTCTGTGCTGTATACAGAGTTATGAGTGGACTAGGGCGAACTTGTAGTGGAGGTCGAGGCCGAGGCCGAGGCCAACCCACTGCAAATACTAATGAAGGGGATGGTCTGGTGGCTGTGCTTGTACATTTGGCTCAAGCCATAGACCGTATGCTTGAACCCCAGCATGATGGCAATCCTAATGCGGGACTTGTCGTTCCTCAACAGTTGGGACTGACGGAGTTCTGTAAAAGGGATCCCCCATCTTTTCATGGGAACTATGACCCAATGGCCGCTGAGAGGTGGGTGAAACACCTTGAGAAGATCTTCAAAGCCATGCAGTGTACTGATGAGCAGAAAGTCATCTTTGCTGCTTATAAGTTGGAGGATGAAGCTGAACATTGGTGGGAAGCTTCTCATCCTGGATTACTCCTACGTGAGGATCCCCTCACTTGGGAAACATTTAAGACGGCATTTCTGCGGAAGTATTTCCCTGCAAATGTCAGAATCCAAAAGGAACAAGAGTTTATGCACTTAACACAGGGAGATCTCACAGCTGGTCAGTATGCAGCTAAGTTTGATGAGTTGTCAAAATACTCTAGTTACCTTCAAAATGGACCGAATGAGATTTGGAAGTCCATTCAGTTTGAGAGGGGACTTGAGTTTGAATTGAGAAAGGCTGTAGCTGGTTTCGAGATTAGGGAGTTTGCTTCCCTGGTTGAGAAGTGTTTGATCATGGAAGAGTGCATGAATCCTGTTGCTGAGAGCAGTCAGGGAACTGGGAAGAGAAAGGTGGAAGTTACCTAGCCTGCACGAGGTACTAAGAAGGCTAAGGTGGAATTGTGCAAGACGTGTGGGAAACCGCACCAAGGTACTTGTCGGGCGAATGTGTGTTTTGCTTATGGTCAGAAAGGACACATTGCAAAATACTGCCCACAACGAATAGTGATCTGCTTCAAGTGCTAGCAGAAAGGGCACATTTCCCGAAATTGCCCATAGATTTCTAAGGCACCTGTTCCTACCCCTAGACCACTTACTCAGGGGAGAGTGTATACCCTCAGTGGGGCAGAGGCACAAGCGGATGATTTGATCCAAGGTAAGTGCTTACTGAATGGTCAGAACTTAATTGTACTGTTTGACTCTGGGGCAACCCATTCATTCATTTCTAATGCATGTGTGAAGTCCTTGAGTCTGACCACTACTTCCTTACCTTATACACTGTCAGTGACTACCCCAGCTAAGGATAAGATTCTTACCACCCACATTTGTTTAAACTGTAAATTTGTGTTCCAGAATCGAACCTTTGTTGTTGATTTGATTTGTTTACCATTGAGAGGGTTAGACATTATCTTGGGTATGGATTGGCTTGCAACCAACCAAGTGTTGTTAAATTGTTGTAACAAGATTGTCATTATTCCTCCTGTTACAAACCATACATTGATTCCTGAAATTGCCATGTTACCCAAAGTGTCAGAGTTGAACCATTGCCTGATGGATGGGAGTCAAGTATACATGGTACTATTTTCTTTAGACTTAGAGGTTCAGTCAGAATTGGTAGGAATGCCAGTAGTCAGTGAATTCATGGATGTCTTTCCTAAGGAGATTCCTAGTTTACCACCTGATAAAGAGGTAGAGTTTGTTATAGACTTAGTACCAGGAGCCGGACCTATATCTGTAGCACCTTACAGAATGTCACCATTGGAACTAGGAGAACTTAAGAAACAAGTAGAGGAACTATTGGAAAGGGGATTCATTAGACCCAGTGTGTCTCCATGGGGAGCACCTGTGTTATTAGTGAAGAAGAAGGATGGGAGTATGAGATTGTGTGTGGATTACCGGCAGTTGAATAAGATTACCATAAAGAATAGGTATCCATTACCTAGGATAGATGATTTACTTGACCAACTTAGAGATGCCACGGTATTCTCAAAGATTGATCTTCGTTCTGGTTACCATCAAATTAAGATAAAGCCAGATGATGTACCAAAGTCTGCTTTTAGAACTAGGTATGGACACTATGAGTATTTGGTGACGCCATTTGGTTTGACTAATGCTCCAGCGGTATTTATGGATTACATGAATAGAATTTTTAGACCGTACCTAGATAAGTTTGTGGTAGTGTTCATAGATGATATTCTCATATATTCGCAAACAGCGGAAGAACATGAGGGACATCTTAGAATAGTACTGCAGATACTTAGAGAGAGGAAACTGTATGCGAAACCTGAGAAGTGTGAATTTTGGCTGAATAAAGTGAAGTTTTTAGGACACACTATATCCCAGGACGGGGTAGCAGTGGACTCTAGTATGGTTGAGGCAGTAGTACAGTGGGAGCGACCAAAGTCGGTTACTGAGATTAGAAGTTTTCTAGGATTGGCTGGATATTACCGGAAGTTCATTCGGGGTTTTTCTCAGTTGGCACTTCCTTTAACTGAATTGACCCGGAAAGGACAAGCCATGGTATGGAGTGCAAAGTGTGAGGAGAGTTTTCAGGAACTCAAACTTAGATTGACCACAGCTCCAGTTTTAGTTATTGCTGACCTATCCAGAGATTTGGAGGTGTACTGTGATGCCTCTAAATTGGGCTTAGGATGTGTGTTAATGCAGGATAGGAAGGTAGTGGCTTATGCGTCTAGACAACTTAGAACTCATGAGAAGAATTATCCGACCCATGACCTAGAACTTGCAGCCATAGTTTTTGCACTTAAGATCTGGAGACATTACTTGTATGGCGTGAAGTTTGAGGTGTTCAGTGATCATAAGAGCTTGAAGTATCTATTTGATCAAAAGGAACTGAACATGAGACAAAGAAGGTGGATGGAATACTTAAAGGATTATGACTTTGAGCTTAAGTATCATCCTGGCAAGGCCAATGTTGTGGCTGATGCCCTTAGTAGGAAATCTCTGCACGTATCTCAGATGATGGTGCATGAGTTAGACCTGGTAGAACAATTTCGAGACCTTAGTATACAAGTGGATACGAGTAGTGTGACACTGAGATTAGCCTTGTTGGAAATCTCATGTGACCTTAAGGATCAGATTAAACTTGAACAAAGTTTGGATAAGGAACTACAAGATCGTAGGGTCTCAATAGCTTTTTCCTTAGAGGATGATGGATTGATTAGGTTTAGACAAAGGATTTGTATTCTTAAAGGGGGAAACCTTAAGGAATGAATTCTGGAGGAAGCTCATAAAAGTAAGTTCTCGATACATCCTGGTGCGACTAAGATGTATCAAGATTTGAAAGAAAGATTTTGGTGGCCGGGAATGAAAAGAGATGTGGCTGAGTATGTGGCCAAATGTTTGACTTGTCAAAAAGTCAAGATTGAACACCAGAAACCAGCCGGAATGCTCCAACCTTTGGAAATTCCAGAGTGGAAGTGGGACAAAATAACCATGGACTTTGTAACTAGTTTGCCTAGGGTACAGAAGGGTTATGATGCTATATGGGTCATTGTGGATAGACTGACTAAGTCTGCCCATTTTCTTCCCATTAAGATTTCTTATTCCCTAGATAAACTTGCTGAGTTATTTGTTGGAGAGATTGTTCGATTGCACGGTGTGCCATTGAGCATTGTGTCAGATAGAGATCCCAGATTTACCTCTAGATTTTGGAATGCCTTACATCAGTCTTTTGGGACTAAGCTCAATTTCAGTACTGCTTATCACCCACAGTCTGATGGTCAGTCCGAGCGGACCATCCAAACATTAGAAGATATGTTGAGAGCTTGTGTTCTCGAGGATAAGGGTAGTTGGGATAGATACTTACCGTTGGTAGAGTTTGCTTACAACAACAGTTTCCATTCCAGCATTGGGATGGCACCATATGAGGCACTCTATGGTAGAAAGTGTAGGTCGCCTCTGTGTTGGTATGAGGTAGGTGAGCGAAACCTGTTAGGACCTGAGTTAGTTCAAGAAACTACCGAAAAGATTGGGGTTATACAGGAGAAAATAAGAATTGCTCAGAGTCGGCAAAAGAGTTATGCTGACAAAAGAAGGCGTCCTATAGAGTTTGAAGAGTGTGATCATGTGTTTCTTAGAGTCTCACCCATGACAGGAATTGGTAGAGCCATTCGGGCTAAGAAGTTAAACCCTCGTTTCATTGGTCCGTTTCAAATTCTAAAGCGTATTGGACTTGTAGCTTACCATATAGCTCTTCCTCCACATCTGTCCAATCTCCATCCTGTGTTTCATGTATCCCAGTTGAGAAAGTATGTTCCGGATCTTTCACACATCATTGAGGTTGAGTCGGTACAATTGAGAGCTGACCTTACATTTCAGGCTAAGCCAGCTAAGATCATTGACCGCAGTGTGAAGTCCCTGAAGAACAAGACTATTTCCCTGGTGAAGGTACTTTGGGATGGACAGTCACCTGAAGAGGCTACGTGGGAATTGGAGGAAGATTTGCGCAAGCTGCATCCCGATCTATTTTGATCAGGTATATCTTTAACTCAATTTTGTGGACAAAATTCTTTTAAGGGGGGGAGAATGTAACATCCCTAAATTTCATATGTTATGACTTAGTTAATTCTTTGGATGATTTATATGTTCTGTTACAGAAATGGTAATAGATTGAGTTAGAATGATTGATTTGATATTCTGGCTATACCAGTGAACTCGGTAGAACCTAAGGAAGATATTGGTGAAATCTAAACTCTTAGATTTACTCTGGCTAAGTTAGGACCTACTGGTAAATTTAATTTTCTTCAGGACCTATTGGGAATTCTTAGAAATCACAAGGGTATTTTAGTCTTTTGACACCTTAGTGGCAAATTAGTGATTCATCCTTTAAGTGAGGGGCAAGATGGACATTTCAACATCCCCTCCCTCTTGCTTAAGTGAACCGGTCCTATAGGGAGAGCCAAAGGGCTCATCTTCTCCAAATCTCTAAGTTCTCCATAGCCAAAGCTAGCTCCAAGGTTCAAGGGTCCAAAGTAAGTATTTTTATACACCTTTTGACTTAGGTTATATGATGGTTATTGATCACTATGATCTCTTCTTCAATCCTATGGTATTAGTTTCTTGAGAAACTCATTTTCATCTCCAAGAATCAAGAACACCCATGTCTAAAAGTTGGTTGTTTTGCTTGAGTGTTTTGAAGGAAGTTGAAGGGAAGGTTGTCTTGACTACCAATCTCATCTTGGAATCAAGTTAGGAGCACTTCAAGGTGAGTGTGGATTTACTTGTGCTATTGTATGATGTTCTTAGTGTGAAAGTGTATGACTTAGGATTAAGCTTGAATCTAGGGTTTTCACCTATGCTTGAGGTTGGATGTGTTTTTATTACATGTTTTCAACGATTAGGGTTTAGGAAAAATGAGTGATATGGTTGGTATACTTGATGGATTTGAGGACATGATTTCTAAGGGGAAAACTAGGGTTTTGATTTGAAGTTGGGCGTGGCACTATTCCTACCCAGAAGGCCAACCACGGGCGTGGTCCCCACCACGGCCTGGCCGTGGTCCTCTCTGGAAAGGAAATGTTGGTGTCTCGTGCCCAACCACGGCCGTGGTCCCCACCACGGGCTGGCCGTGGTTGGCTCTGGAAAGAAAAATGTTGTGTGCTGAAATCTAACCACAGGCGTGGTGCCAACCAGGGGCAGGCCATGGTTGTCTCTGTTTCCAATTTGTTGAGTTTTGTTTTCTGAGCCGTGGCCGTGGTTACCACCACGGGCTAGCCGTGGTTGACTCTGTTTGTGTTATTGTGGTGCTTATGCCTAGGTTCTTGATACCATATGCTAGGTTTAGGATGAAGAATGACTTAGCATTAGAATGAGATGTGTAGCTAAGTAAGAATGCTTGATAGAAGTGACTTAGCACTATTGTAACTAAGTAAGAATGCTTGCTAGAGTTGAGCATGATGGTTATGTGTTGTATATGCTTGAATTGTTTACATGTAATGTTATTATGATGATATTATGAATGAGCATGATATGAGTATGAGAACATTGCATTGCATAGCGAGATGGCCTAACCGGAAGGGGTTAGTGTACAAAACAGAGGGGTGCCTAGCTGATGAGCTAGATGGAAATGAAATAGCATACTTATTTGCATTGCATTGCGAGGTGACCTAACCGGAAAGGGTTAGTGTACAAAACAGAGGGGTGCCTAGCTTATTAGCTAGAAGGAAACGGAATTGGCATAACACATTCATATGCATATTGCGAGGGCCTAACCGAAAGGGGTTAGTGCACAACAAGAGGAGTGGAGAAAGAAAAAGTGTGAATAAAAGGTGTGAACATCATGTGCATTCATTCATCGCATTGGTTGGTTGGTGTTACTTGACATATTGTGAATTGTGTTATACTTGCTCTCTACTTACATTTATACTTTATCTGCAAGTTATTCATATTCACTGGGAAGTTGTTCTCACCACCTCTTTCTCAGATTCGCAGGAACACCCCGGAGCCTCTACGGGTTAAGTACGGAGGATTCTGTTGATTTATTATTTTTGGGATTTATATTTTGGTGGAGTTAAGCTCCGTGATGTAACTAATACAGGATGTGTATTATTCTGATGTAGATGTTACAGGGAACTGAATACTACTTTTGATGTAATCGGTTCTGTATATGTTTAGTGTGCTCAGTCAGGATAGTGTTTAGAATACACTTGTATAGCGTTGCATACTCTGATAATGTATTTGGTTGAGATCTGAGATCTCTTTTTGATGTATGTGTATGTGTATATATATAATATATGTACTCTGGTTGGTTTGAAATGGTTGTTGGAAATCCGTTGCTTATGTTATAGTATGTGGTAATGTTCAAGAAACAAAGGAAACGCTGCCGAATTGTTTATACTAATATACTCCACGTAAGACTTATGATTGGTAAACAACATAGTAACTATTAGGCCTTACATCATATGGTTTTTCTTGGATAGGACATGGTCAGGCTTCACCTTGGCATGCATTGATGGTATTGGTTGCCCACTGGTTGAGATACCCATAATGAAGTAAACACTTTCTCCTTCCCATTTCAATAGATGCTATGACCAAGTGAAATATATTTGGTTATTGATGGATACCTATCTTTTGCTTCTTTCAGGCTCTTCCACCTCTGGTACTATCCTTAAGCGAATATCGAAATCTTTAACCAGGTAGTTCATATTACAACCAGTTTTTGCTAAAGCCTTTCATTAATTTGTGAAATTTTTTATAATTTCTGATATTAGCCCCCACCTCTTCCTTACTTTCGGTACTACCTCCACACATCATCTTTCATCACCAAGAGTCCTAACAAAAAAATTATAATGAATGCTACATGCAGGGTCTAGTTACTTGGACACTCACTTGCTACTTTGTGTGTATGCCATTCTTAATCAATTTGTCACAGTCGTTAAGAATAGTTTATGCTGCTCAAACAGAGGAGACTGCCTAAAAGTATATGTAATTGTATTGTTTATTTTGTTATAATAAATGTATGTGAAGTAACCAAATCGCAGCCTTGAACAGACACTGCTAAAAGGCATCCAAGTCTAACCAAGGATAATCTATATGAATATATGATGCTAATCCTTGTTTCTCTTTTCGTGTTTGTATGATCCATGTTTCTTATTTTGCTTTTTTTTTTTGTCTGAATTCTTTGTTTGTTTTTTTTCCTGGGTTTTATAGTGAGGTAAGCAAGGAGGGGAGAAGGAAAATGTCTATGAAGAGCAAGGGAGGAACAATGGAACTGGGCACAAGAAGTGTCCTACCTAGGAAATGGGCTCTTTTGCTATGTCTAGGAAGCTTCAATGCTGGAATGTTCTTCACTAACAGGTACTTGTTCTTCTAGGTTTCTATATTTGAGCATCAAGTTTTGATTTTTAGTTATTTTAGTGAGTGATTGTGTTTCTAGACTGCAAATGGGGTTGTTCCTGCGATTAAGCTCTGAATTCGGCAGATTTTGTTAGAATAAGGAAGAACATTTGAATACCTAGTTTAGAAGGATGTTCTAAAGAATTGGCTAACTATTCTAACACATTGAATTATATTATTGATTTATAAAAACTTGCTCCGAAGTCTGAATTAGCATCATTTTCCCCCTTTTCTGTGGGGTTGAGTGGTTTAAATATGAATAGTGTTATTGGTTTGGATTGCATTGTCATGAACTATATTGCTTGCACATTAAACTTAACATGTTCTTTTTGCAGTGGTCATGGAATTTGGGGTACTGATTTACTGCATTAGGGCCAATTAAGTCCTTTCTATTTTTATACTGTTATTTGTTTTATTTATAAATTATAATTGTTTGTGTATAATGCACTATATGATCTACTAATGGAGTTAAAATGCACTTTGAAGCTTTTTGTTGCATGTCCATGATGAAATAACCAAGTGAAACACAACAAGGGGGGTTGAATTGTGTTTCTTAACCCTTTTTGGAAATTAATAAAAGATTTTCCTTTTCAACAGAAAATTGAACACAGCGAAGGATAAAGTTTGACAAGCAAAGAACTTAGAACCAACACGGCTAAGTCCTATTGGATTCTAAGGATTTTGAAAAGACTTTTAAGAAAACCATTAACACGTTCTAAAACCAATTAAAAGGTCTTTGTTAATAAACGCAATAGTAAACCCCAGAGGTTAGTGAATATAATAAAAACACTAGAAGAGAAGAGAAGCTTACACACGAGATTTATCCTGGTTTACTCTTATCAACCAAGAGCTACGTCCAGTCCCTTCAACCAGAAGGATTTTTCAACTAATCTTTTTCGAGATTACAAGTATTATACACCTCTTCAGGTAACAAGTATTTTCAACCTCTTCAGGTTCAATCACACAAGTATTCTTTTACACACAGCCTCTTCAGGCTTACAACGCTAAGATGAATAAGTGAAAGTAGATGAAAGCTTGAGTTTGAAACTCACTGACAAATGAGAATAGACAATAGAAATCTCAAGGCTTTTTCTTTTTACATGAATAAGATAATCCAAGAGAAAATAAAGCTTTTTAGACTTTGTAAGATGCTTTCACAAAGATCTCTCTTTTCTTCAAGTGCTGCTTCTTCTTTTTATATGTAAGAACAAATTGAGCAGACTTCATGAGCTATATCGCCCAACGGAAACATTTATTACCGTTCTGAGTAGCATTAAATGCATCTACTGGAAAAGTGCTGAACTTCTTCTGACGGTGACTTTTATTCTCTGAGATTTCCAATAAGTGAAAACAAAGTCCTGATTTGTCTAAGATTGCAGAAGGTTTCTTATTTGCAGATCTTTGTAGTTGTTAGACAATGTCAGCAAAAGTGGCTTAGTTGACTTCTTCTGTCGCCGTGAGCTGTTAGAGTTCTTTTCTAGCATTTAATGAGGAACAGTTCTTCATTTTTGAATTTTAACTTGGACGAGAGCTTGAGCTTGAACTTTGAAAGAGTGAATTGAGTCCGAGCTTTGGCAAACAGATTGTATTGCACGAACCAATAAAAATAGTAACAGTAAATGCATACAAATATTGGACGCACCAATAGTAAAGGTATATAAGACAGTTATTGGACGCACAATGCATTTTTAGACATTCATTGGACGCACAAAGCGAAATAGCATATTGGTCGCACAAAGAGTTTTCTTTAAGCTTAGAACAGAATGGACGCACATACAAGTAGCTATTTGTTAAAACTATTGTCGAAACACTTACTTGTTCAAACTAAATAAATATTTTTGTTATCCTCAAAACTTAAACAGGGAAAGCTACAGCTTTTAAAGATTTAGTACTTAAACCTTTTTATAAGATTTTGGTTTCAACACATGAGTGATAAGCACTTTCCTTTAAATTATTGGGAATGTCCAAAGACAGCTATCATTCATAACCCAGAGAAGTTGATGGACATTTATGGGGATGCTTCATATCTATCCGGAGGTTCTTCGGGTGTGTCAAGATATGGAACCTCCACCAACATCTTATATGTCAGAATCTGATGAGAGTGCAGCACTTGAATCCAAAAAAATGAACTGAAGAGATATAGTTTAATTGAGAAGGCCACTGCAGAGGGAACAGAAGAAGTTGTTTTAGAGTTGGGGATAACTTTGCATCCTACAATAGTAGTAGGTTTAAGAAAACAAACAAGGTAAAATAAACTGAGTTTTTTTTTTCTTTTGTTGGTTCTTGAATGTATCTCCAATGTGTGTGATGGCAATGATTATAGAGTAGATTTGGTAAAACTTATAACTCACACCTATCAGTTGGAGGTCAACTAGGTAATTGTTATGCCTATTGTAACATCCCTAAATTTTGATTCTAATCTTAATTCTAGCTTAACTTAATCATATGGAAGTCCTAGTGTAATTTTTTGGAATTCGGATAAATTGGGAATTTTTAAAAACCACCAAGGGTATTTTGGTCATTTTACACCCTCAGTGGCAATTTCGTGAATTTTCATTCAAGTGGAGGGAAAAGTTGACAAATCAACTTCACCCTCTCTTGTTTAAGGAATCGTGCATGTGTGGAAGATCATATGGTCATCTTCTTAAAATATCCAACTCTCCATAGCCAAGGTTTTCCAAACTTTCAAGGTTCAAAGTAAGTGTTTTTACTCATCTTTTGGCTTAGGTTATTTGATGATTATTGATCACCTTCATCTCTTCTTCAATCCTATGGTTTTAGTTTAATGGAGAACTCATGTTCATCTTTGAGAATCAAGAACACAAATTCTAAAGTTCTTGTATGATTTGGTTGTTTTGAAGGAAGTTGAAGAGGAAGTTTTCATAAGGATTTTGGTTGGTTTGATATCACCTTAAGCCTAGTTCTTGTCCTAAATCATTACTAGGTGAGTGTGGGTTGATTTGTGATATGGTATGGTGTTATTTAGGGTGAGTTTAAGTCTTGAAAATAAGAACTTCTATGTGTTAAGGTTGTTTTTGAATGTTTGGATTGTTACTTGTATTCAATGGTATGGATGTATGAGAATGATTGGATTTGCTACTTGTTGTTCAATGAAATGAATGAATGAATGAATGAATCGATGGATGGATGAATGAAGTTTAAGATAAGAGGTATATGATCAAAACTTGATTTTTTATGACTGTGAATCAATTCACAAGATGTGTGAATTGATTCACAGACTTGTTAATAGCATTGTGAATGGATTCACAGACTTGTGAATAGCACTGTGAATCGATTCACAACATTTTGTGAATAGATTCACAGACTTGTAAATAGCATTGTGAACTCGTGTATAGCACTGTGAATCGATTCACAACATTTTGTGAATAGATTCACAGACCCATGAATAGCATTGTGAATAGATTCACAATAATGTGTGAATAGATTCACAATAGTGTGTGAATAGATTCACAATAGTGTGTGAATAGATTCACAATATTATGTGAATAGATTCACAGACCCATGAATAACATTGTGAATAGATTCACAATAATTCACAATATTGTGTGAATAGATTCACTAAGAGATTCATTGAATAGATTCACAGAGGCTTAAAATGATAACTTAGTACAATGAAGGATGTGTAACTAAGTGAAAGTGATTGAGAGGATTGAGTATAATGCTTGTGTAGTTTAGATCTGGTATGGATTAAATGTGATGTTATTATGATATTATGATTGAGCATGATATGAATATGAAAGCATTGCAATGCATAGTGAGATGGCCTAACCGAAAGGGGTTAGTGTACAATATGTGAGAGATTACCTAACCGGAAGGGGTTAGTGATAAGAGGTTGTCGAGACCCGTCAAATAAATAAAATTACCGGTTCACAAAATAATTTGTAGTATAGAGCATGAACCGAATCGTCTCTCAAGGATCCAATAAAACAAAGATTTAATCAGATCAAGATAAATAAAAAGGGGGTTTTTTGATGATTTATAAAGATAATACACTAGTTGAATTAAAGGAAAGTAATTAACAAATTTAAAGAAACAACCAATCCAAGGAAATTTACCGATCTTGAGTTTAACTCATCATTGATCACAAGGAATTCACTTAATTGATAACCGTGTTCTTAGCCTTAGATCACATCAAGACGCCTCAACACGATCCAAGAATCCTCTACTAGATAAGCATCTAGGATTTAATTAACCAAGATTAGATAAAGTAAGCACCATCCAAACATAGATTAACTTAAGATCGGGGATTTAACCAAGCTAAACAATCCATCAAAAAGCTTTGATATATTGTTTAGTCTTTGTGATCCTTTTTGAATGCATGATAATAAAGCTATTATCACACCAACATCTAAATCAAATTAAGCAATTCAATCTAGATAAAAATCAAAAGAGGAAGAAGAGAAACTTGAATAACAATTAAGCAATATGAACAAGCAAAACAAGATCTCAAAATTAAACATCAAGATGGCTAATCCCTTGGATTGATTATGAGAGCCTAGCCTTCCATGGATGGGAAGTAAGAACTCAGAAATAAAAGAACAAAAATGAAATTCTAAAGAGAATGGAGAAGAAGAGAAAGAAAACTCTCACAAATACTCAAACTTTCTTCAAACTTACTTAAAATTGAATCTCATCTAATACAAAGAGATTGGCTCTATTTATACTAATCCTAGAAGCCAATTTGTACATATACATAATCTGAATACAAGCTATAAAAACATGGAAATTGTCAAATATGGAAGCTTGATGCATGGTTGGTGGGTTGGTGCATGGTAGGTGGGTTGGTGTATGGTTGGTGGCTTTTAGTCAACAACTCTTATCCGACTTCTGGCTTCATTTTCATCACCTAGACAGTGCATTTTGGCTTGGAGGTCTTCATGAAAGTTGTAGCCAGTTGTCTCCTTGAAATTTGGAAATTGGAATCATGCCATTTGGACTTTTAGAACTCCAGAAATTCCAAAAACACTAAATCAACCTTAAGTTAGGTTGGTAGAACGTGTTTCTAAATTCAAACCAATTTGTAGCTTCATTATCATGCCTAAAACGACATCTATTGACTAAATGGTCTTAGTGAAGTTGGAGATATGGGCCTTATCTTTCCAATGGCCAAGTTTCAGCCCAAGAGGAGGCCTATAACTCACTATGTAGTTCAATATGTGCACACTGCCCAGATTTTCGTGACAGCAAACCCACTCTGCATTGCAGGGATATTTTGGACCCTTAGAATTCCGATCCAGCTCTTGAGTTCTTCATGAAACTTGTAGAGCATTGTCTTATCTTTCCAAAGACACCAAGATCACCTCAAATGGATCACCGAGTCCCAAGTTATGGCCTAACTAAGGAAGAAAGGTCAAAATGCATCAAAATCCGAAAATTATTCAATATTTGCATTAAAGCCCAATGAAGCCCAACAATATTAAACTCATCTAAAATACTAATATTGGGCACAATAAACATCTAATGAAGCCTAATACAAAGCTAACATAAATGTCTCAAATTGATTGATCAGTTAGATGAAAGAATAAGCGATGCATAATTACTTGCATTGCATAGTGATATGGCCTAACCGGAAGGGGTTAGTGCATGATACTTGAGGGGTACCTAACCTACGGGGTTAGATGGAAACAGAATGACATAAAACATTACATACTGCATATTGCGATGGCCTAACCGGAAGGGGTTAGTGTACAACAAGAGGAGTGGAGAAAGAAAATGTGTGAACATCATGTGCATTCATAAACTCATTGTATATGTTGGTTTGATATTACTTGATATATTTAATTGTGTGTATGCTTGCATTCTAATTACATGCATACTTTATATACAAGTTTTATTCACATTCACTGGGAAGTTGTTCTCACCCCCTCTTTCTCAGATTCACAGGAACACCCTGGACCCTCTACGTGTTAAGTGTGGAGGATTCTATGATACTTGTATTTTGGTGGAGTTGAGCTCCATTATGTAAATATAATATGATGCGTATTATATATTACTCTGATGTAGATGTGACAATGAAACTGATGAAATACTGTTGAAGTTCTTAGTTCTGATAATATTTTAGTGTGCTCAGTCAGGATAGTGTCTAGAATACACTTGTATAAT
The DNA here is from genome assembly GCA_023212625.1 of Styphnolobium japonicum. Lineage (NCBI taxonomy): Eukaryota > Viridiplantae > Streptophyta > Magnoliopsida > Fabales > Fabaceae > Styphnolobium > Styphnolobium japonicum. The sequence continues at coordinate 26,228,590 of JALBWW010000003.1, forward strand.
GTACGTACTCAGATAATATTTTGAATGAGATAATGTTTTGAGGGAGGTCGGAGATCTATTGTTGATATATATATATATATATATGTGTGTGTGTGTGTGTGTGTACTCTGGTTGGTTTGAGATGATTGTTTGGAATCCGCTGTTTATTTATGACGTTTGGGAACATACGAGAAACAAAGGAAACGCTGCCAAATTTTATATGTAATAAAGAAAAAAAAATATTCCACGTAAGACTTATGAGTAGTAAATAATAGGTCTTACACCTATATAAAGGTTTATTGACAAAAGAAAAAAAATACACATTAAACTAGTGTGGATTTCTTTATAGGACGTCTGCAGGATTGATGGTGAAGCTGTGGGACTTATGATGTCCTTAATCTTTTTTTGAAATATTAAAACAGTTTACTAATAATAATTTATCACAGTTGTTATTGAAGTTATGATTTGGTAAATTATTGGTATCAGGGGCGTGGTAGTATACATGTTAGTTCAGGAGCTCAGGAGATGGCTTCAATATTGGATACTGCTATACTACTTACAAGACAATCTTCTGTGGCTTTAGAATTATTGAGAGGTCTTAACTACTGCGATTTGAAAATGTGTGAAGAAATACTTCGAAAAGGCAACCATCATATTGCTATATTAGAACTTTAGAAGTGCAACTCAATGCATCGGGAAGCTCTCGAACTTCTTCACAAATTGGTGGAAGAGTCAAATTCTAGTCAATCTAAGATTACACATATTTTCAAGCCTGAGGCCATTGTTGAGTATCTCAAGGTAAACTTTCTATTTGGTTGATAATTTCATTCATAAATTTTTCCTTCTAATTTTTGAAAGGTTGTCATGGCTAAATTATACTTAATTGGCATGTCTAATGTGATTAAGAAAGTTTCTTAGGAAAGGAGTTTGGTATGAGTTAAGGAAGAGATAGTGACTTTGAAGAAACTTTTAAATAAAACAAATTATTTCCCTATTTGATGGTATGTGATTCAAGAAAGAGTAGTTTGTATATTAATTATGTGTCATGATCTGACCCTGATAAATCATAAGGAAAAAGTGTGAGAGAAAAGTCAACAAAAAAGGTTAAGTAAGTAATTAAGTTCTCTTATTTTCTTGTTCTCTGCTTGTTGAATATGTCCTCGTCTTTATTATTAGCTGATATGTCCTAGAACAATAGGAAGTGTTTGTCAAATTTCCTAAATAACTATTACCTTAGTGACTCTTGAATTACATATAAGATTATACTTTTGTATTGTCGAACTACCTTGTTTTGATGTGGTTGTAGCAACCAAATTATTATCTTTAATAAATTGAGTTCAGGATGTGCTAATTTGAGCAAACTGCATTGGAGTTTAATCTCGTTGTAGAAGGAACCGACCTTCCTCTTTCTATCGTTTCTGCACCTGTTGTATACTACAAAAATATTAAAGTAGTTATTGGTCTTCATTTCCTGTCTCTTCTCCACTCAACTTCATTAAACTGTGCAATGGTGTTCAAGTTTATGTAATCCACAAAAGGCTTTTGCTACGTTAATCAGCATATGCAAACAATCAAATTATTCTATTTGGGAATGGAAAAATTACAATCATATTGAACAATGCGTGTCAGATCAGATGGTTTACATAGTGCATTCACTTTTTTGTCATAAATGTCTGTGTTTACATTGTTGTCTAGAGTGCTATAACTTAGGGTAACCATTCATATCATTTCTCTTTCTCTTTTGAGGAGACTTAGTGGTTTGGACTAGAAAAGCTTCTGATAGCCATAAGCATATCTTCTATTGTTTGGTAAAACGTAAAAAGTGATGTTGTTCTTGGATACTGTTACTAGCTTTCCATGGTTTGTGAACTTAGTTTTCTGATGGATGCAAGAACTAAGCAATGAGTCTCATATTCTCATTGTGAACCTATTTCCATGCATATATACGGCACCATTACATGGAAGAAATAAAAATATGAAGAGGATATGATTTGGGTGGCCACTTTCTTGGAGGGCCTAGCCTACCTTTCTTTTTTCTCAAAATTAGCTGCCCAAGAATTGACCAAATCTGAGATTGACATATATATGTTAAGAAAAATCTTGGAGTCATAGTCAGTTATTTATATTAGATTTTCTAATAATAAAAGAAAAATGAAAAAAAAAATATAAGGGATAATTTGCTAGCACGTTGTTGTGTTGACGTCATTTGGGATTATATTTTGTTTATTCTGCACATTAGTAATTTAGTACATTAATTCTTTGTTTCTCATTATTGTATTTAATGGACAGGGAACAATTGGATATCGGTGACGTGATCATTACATTGTGACATTTATATACATATACATTAATCTTAACTAAGTTTGATCAGCTGCCAACCTCATGGCTGGATTTTTGCATGGTGATGTCTCTCATCATGGAACATATCAAGGTGGTTCTGAAAGATACTCTCAAGAGAAGCCAGAGGATGGTTCACGAAGATACTTTTCTAGGAAGGAGATTGAAGAAAATTCACCATCCAAAGAAGATGGCATAGATTTGAAGAAAGAAACCTACCTACGCAAATCATGTATTGTACATTTCTGCAAGATTTAGGCATGAGACTTAAAGTGTGAGTTTTTTTGGGTTGCATCAGTGAACTATCTTAATTGCAACGGGTCCTTGTTTTTGTGATTTTCTAGTTTGAGACATATAGTGTATTTCAAGTTTCCTTGTTTTTTCTTTGTTCAACTAATATAATGTCCATCTGATGGCAAAATATATTTTTATTATACAGAAGGTGACATTGTGTTAGCAGTGATTTGTTTCTCTGTAAGAACACATTAGGACTACGAGTATCCGAAACCATAGATCTCGGTTAGGAGAGTTCAACCGTGGTATATATATATTTTTAAAAATAGGTCGTTTAGTCGCGGTTTTAACAAAAACTGTGGCTGAACAAATATTATTTTTTTCTCAATTTTCAATTCATATTAGCGGCGCTTATTCCAACGGTTGGTGAAAACCGCAGCTAATCGTTTTGCGACCCTCTTATAGGTGGTGCTTTTGCAATCGTCACTAAACACATTTAGTGGCGGTGAAAACTGCCGCTAAACATATAATAAAACCGCTACTAATACATATTTTTTTTGTAGTGATTGTTGTTACCCTCAATTGGATATTGTTGATATGCTAAAAGTGGCAGTTCATATGTTAGTGCATTTATCTTGAAATGTTAAAAAGGAAATGTAATAATTGAGAAAGCGAGAAGATTATGTGTCTACAGATAAATATTGGAAAGAAAGATTAAACTTTAGGATTTTGATAGTTGGTGGGTGTTGCTACTTGTCATGTAGGTGCTCTTAGCATATTTAGATAAAATAGTCCATTTGGTTTAGCATAGAGGTGGTTATCTCATATTATTGTTGTTTCAAATTCTTTTTGGAAAAATGTCATGCCACTCGTAGCTGCCCTTTTAGATGTTTCTCCAAATACCAATGTTATCAAAATTTCTGAATCTCATACTTTGTAAGGTACATTTTATTGTATTCTCTTTTTTGTTTAAAAAATTAGAAACTAGTTGTTTATTGCACAATTAGATGCTGGTCACCTATCAATCTATCATGGATTGGTGCTAACCCATGTAATGTGTTTCTTTCTAAATTTACATCTTTGTTCTTTTTCCAGTGCAGTTGACAAGACATGGTAATAATACCTTATATGTTATTTCATCAAAGTTTATGCTCATTATTTAAATGTAAACATTTCCTTTTCTCTTAACTACTCTATTTAAAAGTAGATTCACTTTTACTGGAGATTTAATTGGAATTTTAGTGATTGACGCTAAATTTTGATTATGTTATACACTTACACTTCTAAATGTTTTCTATGATCTGTAAATTCTTATGACCAAATTTTAAGTGTAGCCAGCCATGTCTATTATCTTAGCAAAGTTGTATTGATCAAAATTGGGATTCATAGAAAGTCTTGAAAATGATTCAAGATTTTGTGTTTAGTTTGGTTATCAAATGATCCTTTTAGGCCCTGGATTTTGGTGTGGTTTCCAAATGGTTATTGTTTTTGTTTTGAGCTTAAGGTTATGCTTGGATACAGGTTTGGTGGTATTATGGAAAGTTTCATACAAACATAAGAAGGTTAGAGCTTGTGTTGAGGTGAAAATGTAGCTGCTGTTATATACTGATTTTACCAAACAAGTAACCATGTTTAGAGCTAAAATTTATGTATATTGCACCTGAAATGTTGGTTAAAGTCCTATATATTTTCATGCCCAGATTTCATGTAGGGGCATATATACTGAGAGGAGTGGTTTATTGTGAAAGCGAGAGGAGCAAATCTTGACTATTGAATCATCTATGTATGGTCAAGATTAAAACATAAAATCATGTGACTTTTAAGTAACTTATAATCTTGATCATTCATGTAAGATTTAATGGTCAATATTGACTCCTCTTACCTCTCATAATAAGATAGTGCTTTCATTTGATATGTCCCCTTTCATTTATAACTATAGCAAATGTTCTAGTAAATGTTTCATATTCTGGTTACGGCAAATTTGAGATTCTGTTGAGGATATTTTGGATTGAGGCATGTTTGGAGGCCCAAACTTTTAAATTTAAATCTGGAACTTTTATATGATGTACCTAAGACATAAATAGGCATTTCTGCAAAATTTCATGGCAAACAAATGAGTGGAAGTAGGTTAATTATTTAGAGAAATCTGCTATTACAGATTCTGGAATTAAGTAGAGCCGTGGACATGTTTCAAAATATTGAGTCTAGTTTAAGTATCAAATGACCATAATAGGACCTAAAATTTGGCTGGACTGTAGTTACGCACCTTACGATCAGATCTGGAAATTTCAAGAATTTTTAAGGCCCTTAACTAATCTAATATTGCAAAGAGAAACAAGTTAGCAAATCTGATTCTTTTTATATTAGTCATTTTTTTGAAAGGTACCCAACAAACAATGAGGAAAAAACAGTGTATGTATTTGTATTAATGGAACCGGGCCTGAATCAATGGTGATTCAGGCCTGAGTATTACAGAGAGAATGAATAGTAAGATAAACTAGGCTCTTGAAAGAGAAGCCTAGAGTCCCAAGCCTAACCGAATACCAGCCTATCCCAACCACTATCTTCCCCTCCCTTATTACCTCACTCCCACGCTTTCCTCACCCATCCTATGCCACCTCAGCACAACTTAGTTATCTCCACTCATCTTTTTCCCGCCTCTTATTTCCCTCTTCTTTTTCTTCCTTTCATAAACCTTGCCAATCCTATCAACACTCCCCCCTTGAACAATCTCCTTGTCCTCAAGGAGGAACCCAGGGAAGCTGCTTCTAACATCTGTCATAGTCTCCCAAGAGTTCTCAAACTCAGGCAACCCATGCCACTTGATCAGAACTTGGTCTTCACCTTTGTCATTCTGGCGAAAAGCTACAGCCCGTTCTGGTTCAGTTTGCACCTGCCAATCTTCGTCTAACATAGGAGGTAAAGGTTGAACATATGTGGCTGGAGTCACTGCCTTCTTTAGTAAGGACACATGAAATACTGGATGCACCTTACTCCCCTCTGGCAACTTCAATTTGTAAGCAACCTCCCCAATCTTCTGCTCAATCTCATAGGGCCCATAGAACCTAGGACTCAATTTCTGATTTATCCTTTTGGCCAAGCTCTTCAATTTGTAAGGTTGGATTTTCAGATACACCATGTCTCCCACCAGGAACTCTACCTCTCTTCTGTGCTTGTTGGCTTGGCTCTTCATTCTGTTTTGAGCCCTTAACAGTTGGTCCTTCATTTCATTCAACATGTCATTTCTGCGTGCTAGCAATCTGTCCACCTCTACCACTGCTAACTCTATCACATCTCCCCTTACCAGAATAGGAGGATTTCGACCATACAAGGCCTGAAATGGTGTTGTCTTAATGGCGGAATGGTAGTTGGTGTTGTACCAGTACTCAGCCCAGTTTAGCCACTTAGTCCATTGCTTGGGTCTCACCCCTGTAAGGCACCTCAAATAGGTCTCTAAACACCTATTCACCACCTCAGTTTGACCATCAGACTGAGGGTGATAAGCACTGCTGAACTTCAGCTTAGTACCTACCTGCTTGAAGAGTTCAGTCCAGAAATGGCTTAAAAAAATCTTGTCCCTATCGGAAACTATGGAAGAAGGGAAACCATGGAGTCTAACAATTTCCTTGATAAAGACTTCAGCCACTTCTTTGGCTGTGTAAGGGTGACTTAAGGGAATAAAATGTGCATATTTTGTCAACCGGTCCACCACCACCATAATGGTGTCTTTCCCATAAGCCTTGGGGAGCCCTCCTATGAAGTCCATGGAAATGTCATTCCATACCTCAATAGGGATAGGAAGGGGTTGCAGTAAACCTCCTGGACTTAATGTTTGATACTTATTCCTTTGGCAATTCTCACAAGCCTGCATATAAGCTTGAATCTCTCTCTTCATCCCTTCCCAAAACACTATGCCAACTATTTTCTTATAAGTTCTGAGGAAACCCGAGTGCCCCCCTAATGGCAGAATCATGGAATTCATTCAGAACAACAGGAATTCTAGGGGAATCCTTGGGCAGAACTATTCTGTCTTTGTAAAACAGTGTCCTCTTCTTCAGCTGGTACCCCGCAACAGATTCTGGGTTGTCTAATAAGCTTTGCACAATCCCTCTTAACTTCAAATCTTCATGCACCTCCTCGTCTAACCCATCCCAAATGGAGCAGTGGATAGTAGTAATGGCCTTGAACTGCCTAGACAGTGCATCAATTGCACTATTCTCCTTACCAGGTTTGTACTTTATTTCGAAATCAAATCCTGACAATTTTGTCACCCACTTTTGTTGATCTTCCCCCATCAGCCTCTGTTCTGTCAGAAATCTAAGACTCTTTTGATCTGTGTGGACCTTAAAGTTCCTTCCTAGCAAGTAATGCCTCCATTTTCGGATGGCTAGCACTATTGCCATCAATTCCCTTTCATAAACTGACTTACTCTGAGCCCTTTCAGATAAAGTTTGACTCATATAAGCAATAGGTCGCCCATCCTGCATAAGTACTGCTCCTAGTCCCTTACCTGAGGCATCAGTCTCAATGACAAACTCTTTTTCAAAGTTTGGAACTGCTAGAACTGGCAGACTGGTCATAGCATGCTTGAGTTGCTCAAAAGCAGTTTGAGCTGCCTCATCCCACTTGAAACAATCCTTCTTGAGTTACTGGGTGAGGGGCCAGGCTATCTTCCCATAATTTGCCACAAATTTTCTATAATACCCTGTCAGACCAAGGAATCCTCTCAATCCTTTCATATCAGTGGGTACGGGCCATTTCAACATATCTTCAATCTTGTTTGGATTAGCTGATACACCTTGTCCAAAAATTAGATGACCCAAATATTCCAACTGAGATTTACCAAAGGTGCACTTTTTTCTGTTGGCATACAACTTGTTATCCCTCAACACTTGAAGTACCAAACTCCAATGTTTGCAATGGCTATCCAATTCGGGACTGTATATCAATATATCATCAAAGAAGACCAGCACAAACCTTCTAAGAAAAGGTTTTAGGACTTGATTCATAAGGGCTTGAAAGATGGAGGGAACATTGGTTAGCCCAAAAGGCATTACCAAATACTCATAATGACCCTCATGAGTTCTAAATGTTGTCTTGGCAATATCTTCATCCTTCATCCTAATCTGGTGATAACCAGATTTCAAGTCCAGCTTAGAGAATATCATAGCACCTCCTAATTCATCTAATAGTTCATCAATTACGGGTATAGGGAATTTGTTAGGCACAGTTACCTTATTGAGAGCCCTATAGTCAGTGCAGAACCTCCATCCCCCATCCTTTTTCTTCACTAGGATCACAGGGCTTGAGAATGGACTAGTGCTGGGTCTTACCACCCCTGCTTGCAGCATCTCCTTCACAATTCTCTCTATCTCATTCTTCTGATAATAAGGGTATCTATAAGGTCTGACATGAGGAATCTGGGCCCTTTCCTTGAGCACAATTGCATGATCTTGTTCCCTTCTGGGTGGCAGCACACAAGGCTCTTGGAACACATCTTCGAAACTATCCAGCAAAGATTCCAGAGCCTTCCCTTGGGGCAATGCTGCTGCTCCCTCTGTCTACATCTGAAAGTACGTGACCAAAAATCCCTGCCCTTCATCTTGCAAGGCCTTAACCATAGTCTTCATAGAAGCCATGGCTCTGCTCAAAGATGGATCTCCCTTGATCAGTTGCTTGCTGTATCCCCTTCCCCATTTAATGGTCAGATTTCGGAAATTAGCTTCAATGTCCCCAAGAGTTGCCAACCAGTCCATGCCCAACACTACTTCAATTCCTCCTAAATCCATGACGAAGAAATTTTGTACAATTTCCACCCCTTACACCATAAACTGCACCTCCTTACACACCCCTTTGTTAACCATTTTCTCTCCATTCCCAACTTCTATAATGTATTCAGGTGTATCAGTAATGGGTAAATTCAATTCTGCTACCAAGTCCTTAGAGAGAAAGTTGCTGGTGGCCCCTGAGTCGATCAAAACCAGCACTGTTCTTCCTTGCATTAATCCCCAAACCTTGAAGTACACATTGGAAGTGAACCCTTCCTTACTCCTAAGAGAGAGCTGCAGGGTTTTTGCCTCCAATTCCACTACCTCTCCTTCGTCTTCCTCCTCACTCTCCGCCTCACACAATCTCAATTGCATGTGCTTAAACTTGCAGACATGCTCCTTCCCCCATCTTTCCCCACATTTAAAGCATAGTCCCCTCCTACTCCTTTCTTCTAGTTCAGCCTGAGTGAGTTTCCTTCCCTTATACTCTTCCTTAACCTTATTATCATAGCCTCCCCTTGATCCTGACCCCTCCTTCGCACCCTAAGTTCTGCCACGTGCACCCTCCCCTCTACCTTTTCCTTCCCAGTCCTCCTCCTCTAACTACTATATTTTTTTCTTCTATCAATAAAGCACGATCCATCAACTCCTCCAAAGATCGGGTCTCATACAACTTCATCTCGGCTTGTATTTCTCCCTTCAACCCATTCAGAAATATGCTTTCCAACATCACCCTTTCTTCTCGCCTTAAGGGAGCTATCATGAGTTCGAACCTCTCCCTGTATTCCATCACCGTACTGGTTTGTTTAATGCTTAACAACGGACCCAACGGGTTTTGGACCAACCCCGGTTGGAACCGTCGTATGACTGCGCGTTTAAATTCCTCCCAGCTTCGACGAGGTGTCTGCTCCTCCCACCACTGATACCAGTTGAGGGCGTAATCCTCCAAGGCGACAACCACCACATCTAACTTCTCGCGCTCCTGTACGTCGTTCAGCTTGAAGAACCTTTCTACGCGCACTATCCACCCATGCGCGTCGTCCCCTGAAAATACAGGGATCTCCACCTTCCGTCCTGGAGTAGTGTATGCAGGTGAGTAGCTATAATCCCTTCTCATCGGTCTCGATTCCAAGTGACTATGGCGACTGACATCACTCTGATCATGATCTTCTGAATTCCTCCTCCGTCGTTCTCGCCCCCTCCTTCTTCGAACGCGCTATTGGAGACGCTGCTTGATCTCCTCCATGGTCGTCTCCAAGTTTCCCATTCCACGTTCCAAATTCTCAACTTGAACGTCCATGTTGTTGCGCGTCACTACCATTTGCACTCCCAGGAAGGAATGCTTTGATACCAATTGAAAGGTACCCAACGAACAATGAGGAAAAAACAGTGTATGTATTTGTATTAATGGAACCGGGCCTGAATCAATGGTGATTCAGGTCCTGAGTATTACAGAGAGAATGAATAGTAAGATAAACTAGGCTCTTGAAAGAGAAGCCTAGAGTCCTAAGCCTAACAGAATACCAGCCTATCCCAACCACTATCTTCCCCTCCCTTATTACCTCACTCCCACGCTTTCCTCATCCCCCCATCCTATGCCAGCTCAGCATGAGTTAGTTATCTCCACTCATCTTTTTCCTGCCTCTTATTTCCCTCTTCTTTTTCTTCCTTTCATAAACCTTGCAGACTGCCTTGGGTTGAAACTTCATCACATTAAGGCTAGCAAGTGGATAGTTATTAGGAATTTTGGTGTTTGGCCCATATCATATCTTTTCACCATAAAGTTACATGATTAGCATCCCAACTGATTTGATGCTTATTTTTCATTCTTTGACAGGTGGCACTTCGTTGCTATTCTCCGGGAGACTGCATATGCTAGTAAGATCCATGGTAAGTTCCTTTTCAAGGATGGATTCTGGATACGATTGATGTGCTTTTTGGTAAGTTTAAACAAAGAAGTTGTAATGTTATATGATCAGGAAGATAAAGAGGGAAAACAAGATAGCAAAAATCTCAAGTATTTATTTAACTCTTTTATTTTATAATAGACTCAGGTATCTGCTCTGTCAATTTTCAATTATAATGTCATGAATTTTCATTGTCAAAATACAAAAATGATGGATCAATTGAAAGATTTAATTTCTATTCACTGTCAGTGTAAAGTTTTTTTTACACTGTCATCTAATCATGTATTGACACATTATTAAAATAGTTAGACTTTCTAGGTAGTTATTGTGATAATCAAACTCTTTTAATGATTTGACAACATATAATTGAATGATAGTGTAAAAAAAATTTACACTCATAGTAAATAAAAATTAAACTCTTGATTGAATCACATAGCTGCAGGAGCCAACAGGACCACCACCCTGCTAAAATTTTGACTAGGACTCCTCTTGCATTTTAGTTCAGTATTCTGAAAAATTAAATATTGAATTTATTTATTTTTAAATAAAAGGGCGTTTACCCTCAATTCATAACTGTGGTTTAGTGGACACAAGTGTGGCTAAATCAAGCATTTCCCGACACCTTATGCAGCCGCACTTGGGCAGCTACTGGCAAAGTGTGTAGCCACATTCAGAAACTGCGGCTAAACGACCAATAATTGGCCGCAGTTAAATACTTGAATTTTTGTAGTGCCGATATTAGTTTCTTTATCTATCATGTCAATTGATGTAGTTATGGCTACGGTGGTTTCTGTTTGAACCTGTCAGCATCAAGAATTTCATACATATTAACAATGACGGTTTACTTGCTAGATCCTATTTATCCACTAAGGACTCAAAATATCAAAGACCTCACCAAGACACCTAAATTGTGTATCCTATATTCCCATATTGGTGGTGAATTTATGACTTTTATAATTATTTTTCATGATATGAAAGGTGTGAAGACATATATCCAAGGTGAGTGCATATCTTATAGGTGAAACATTTTTCATGCATTACATATATTAAAGGTAAGTACATATCTTATGGTAAAAAGCTTTACCAACCATTCTTATATGTACGATGTATTCATAATTATTTATTTTGTTCTCTTAATAAGATATATAATACATGTAGACAACTTAGAATACGTTCTCTAACCATTTTATTTATAAACATGATGCGCGGGTTTACATCTACTTTGTTATTAATTTGGGTGGCTGGGAAATATGAAAATTTCCAATCGGTAAATGATTTACGGGACAGTACTACTACTACAGAAGTAAATGATTTACGTAATGTACAAAGGGCAACAACTTTTGAAAATCAAATTGAAAATATGGGTGGAAAATTTGTCATTTTGTGCCTGTCTCATTATTTTAATCACTAATTGACTAGGGTCAGACAACGGGTGAGGTCTATCTATGAACCCATACATTTTTGCTTAATTCAACCTATAAATTTTTAATCACTAATTGACTAGGGTCGGACAACGGGTCAGGTCTATCTATGAACCCATACATTTTTGCTTAATTCAACCTATAAATGATGGGTTGGTTTGGGTTTGTGACTGTGTTAAGTTGAGTTTAAAATAGTCAAATCCATGAAGTATAGATCAGATAACGGGTTGAGAATCTCCAAACTCTTACAAACCCAACTTAATCCACTCAAGTTTTTTTTTTATTTTAATTTGAGATATGTTATTAATTTTTATTGAATCTTCTAAAATTTTATAAGTTTATAATTTTTTTAGATAATTAATTTCTTGAAAATTTAAATTTGACTTATAAATTAAACCCATTCCAACTTACATATATATGAATGGGTCAGGTTAATTTGGATCAGAAAAAACATTTCAAAACCCAACCCATCTAAAATGATCCCAAAACTCAACCTATGTCCACCTCTTATTGGGACTAGAGCGCTAGCGTGCTACAGCATTTATAATCGTTGAATTTCAAACACGTTTATTAGCTCATCTAGGCCATGAATTAGTAATAGTCAACTAGAGACTAATTCAACGCGTATCGTTGATTCTCTCCAATTAAAACGAAACGCTTCTGGATGCAAAACCTTTGAATAAATATGTCTATACCCTTGTTCGTTCATCTTCTTATAACAAAATTTAGCGAATTCAGAACCGTTTTTCTAAATGGATTCGGCAGGATTTCTAAGAAAACTCCAAGATATCTATACAAAACATAAGATTATATTCTCCATCTTCTTGATCCTCTTCGTCCTACCTATCTCCGGGTTCTATAGCTTCTACTCCACGAAGTATTTATCCGATGTTTTTCTCACAAATCCAAGCAATTCTGAAGACGCCAACATCCTTATAGCCACAACCTTTCATTATATCAAATTTGTCGTAGAAGTTGAAGCGTTTGCTGTTCTTGGCATATCTATGTTCTTCTTGCTAACACCACTACTCCATATCTTAGAATCAGAGAAAATAGACCCAGCACTGGAGTTGAGCTTCAAAAGCTTGATATTAATAGTGACGAAACCGGCCAAAAGCTTACTTGTTACATGGTTTATCGTAAGGCTGCTTAAATTGGGTTATATATTCATAGGTATGTTATTGTTCCATCAGCAACTGATGCTTAATTCTAGTGGTCATGAGCAATATCAACTATGTGCCTTACCAGGCAGTGGCACATCACTATTGGTTGCAGTAGCTGTCTTCTTATACGCGTATTTAGCCATTTTTTGGAATTTGGCACTTGAGATTTCATTACGTGAAGAGAAAAGTGGAATTGAGGCAATTGGGAAGGCTTCACAGCTCATTGAGGGAAGGAGGAAGCTAATTGGGTTTGTCATAAATCTTGTGCTTGGAGTTTTATCTCTTGTATTGTTTGTGGGTTATGAGTACTTGAAGAGATGTGCCAAACTGTCAGAGGCTTCTAAGGGAAGCATCATGTTGAATATATCGAGTTATATGATTTGGTTTGAGTTTTATACATGGGCATCCTTCTCAATCTTATATTTTTCATGCAAGAAGACTCGCGGTGAAGCAATTCATCTCCAAGGGAGCTTGAAACACATTATGCAGCAGCAGCCCTTGATTAGTGGCAATCCACAAATAGTATAAATTTAGAAAGATATTGGGATACTACTTGAACGTAAAGTAGAGTTTGTGTAAAGATTATAAATATGAATTTATATTAAAAATAAAAAAGTGAAATTATTTCTATATTTGAAATAGAATATCAATTTATTTTCGTCATAAACTAGGCGACAAAGCTGTTAGAAAATGATGCACATTTTAGAATTTTCAAGAGTGACAGGAAGCTAAATAATATTGAAGTCACAATGCTTGGTGTTTGGAGAAAATGCTAGAAGAATCTAGAAGTCTCCAGAATATTCTAAAACCTTAAAGAACATTCTAGAGCACTCCGGAACGTTCTAGAACCATGTAGAATATTCTAAAATACTTTAGAAAAATCTAGAATCTTATGGAAGGTTCTAAAAAACTCTAGGCACTAAGAAATCTCTAGACTCTTTGAGAAGACTCTAAGACTCTCTATAGACTCTCTATAAACATCTAAAAGGTTATATATAAATATCTTAGAGTAAGGAGGTGGGAAGGTTCTAGAACCTCATCGTCACCGTACACTTGGCTTAATCTCTACTGTCCGTTGAGGAGGTAAAACTATTATAAATAGGCAAAGCACTTGCACAATTGGTGCAAGCCAAAGCCATCAAGACTATATATACTTGTTAATAGCCTTGTATCTCATTCCATCAATAAAATTTCCTTTTTTACAACTACTGTTCCTTAAAAACTAAACTCATAATTAATCATCCTTTCTAAAACTAACAGTGATATCAAAGCTACGTTTGGTCATATACTAGGCGTGGCATTTCTAGCCTTTCAATTAAATCTCATCTAACAATTGTTCCACCTATAACCATGACTATCTCAACCATCAATATTCCAGTCCCCATTTTGTTTGAGGACAATTATGAGGACTGGTATAGTCAAATGAAGACATTTCTCCATGCTCAAGACTTGTGGGGAATTGTTTAAGATGGTTTTGTCAATCCTAGAAATCAATCTACTCTTTCTGCTGTGGAGCGAAAAAAATTAAAGGAAGATCAACAAAAAAAAATCTATAGCCCTTTGCTTCCTACAACAGGCGGTGTCTTCATCACAAGAAGTATGGCAGGAATTGAAGCAAGAGTTTCGTGGCGATAAAAAGGTACGCACAATCCTCCTCAAATCTCTAAGGAAACAATATGCAAATATGAAAATGAAAGATTCTGAGACAATAAAAAATTACTATACAAGAATTATGAGTTTAGTAAGTGAGATGAAAGCTTATGGGGAAGATCTGTCATATCAAAAAGTTGTATAAAAAATATTAATTAGCTTGCCTACTAAATTTGATCCCAAAGTGTCTATAATTAAAGACACAAAAGATCTGTCAACATTAAAAATAATAGAATTAATCAGCTCACTCCATGCTTTTGAGCAAAGACTAGCTAGCCGTGATGAAGATTTTATGGAAAATGCTTTTTAGTCTAAGCTCAACATAAGGTCTCAGAGTCTAAATAGAGGAGGAGGAAAAAAACAAGAAAATTTAAGAAGGGTAGAAGATTTTAGAAGCTTGGAAAATAAAAAGGGAAAAATCAAACAATATCCTCCATGTGGTATATGCAAAAGAAATAACCACTTGGAGAAGGATTGTTGGCATTGAGGAAAGCCACAGTGCCGCAAGTATAAAAGATTTGGTCACATAGAGAAAGACTGTAGATTAAAGATCAACCACCGTGCCAATTTCTCTGAAGAAAAAGAAAAGGAAGATAATCTCTTCTATGCATCCCACGATGATAGAGAGATAAAAGATGAAACATGGTATCTCGATGGTGGCTGTAGCAATCACATGACTGGTGACTAATAAACTGCCATTTTATGTACTTAAATGCTGTGAATTTGAGTTTGATTTGGTATTTATTTGAAGATTTTATAAGGGAAACTTACCCAATTTCCTTTGAATATTGCAGGTTGAAGATTTATAAGAATCAAGCTTTAAAGTGTTAAAATGGAAGCAATCTTGAGAAAGATACAAAGATATCAGCAACCTAATTATGACGGATTTTTCCAGGATTCAATGAAGATATCATCAACATAATTATGAAAGATTTTGGCAAGATCCTACAAGGATATCATCAATCCAGCTGTGGAAGTTTCATATTTTTATTCTTGGAAGATTTTCTCTCTTATCTCACATTAATTAGGAACACTCAAAGAGAGAAAGAAATCTACCTTACCTGTTACCCAAGAATTGGACATTACATGAATTTGTGCACAATTAGGAAACCCTAAAAGAAAAGTTTGCTAGAGTTGTTGGCCCACTAAAATATTATAAATAGGAGGAGTGGCGGCACAAGAAGTATCCGGCATTCAGAGAAAGAAAGTAGCTATAGCCTTTTGCTTGATTAGAGAGTTGTAGCGGAGCTTTGGAGGTTTTTGAAGCTATCAAGCGAAGGGCCGTCTTCCCAATTGTTCGTGAAGGACCTGTTTCACCGCAAAGGGGGTTTTCGAGTTTTAGTTTTTCTATTATTCTTTTATGGATTTGAATTTGGTTTTAGTTTATGCTTTGTTCTCCTTGACTATGCGTAGCTAAATCCATAACTAGGGTTATGGTGGATCTTATGTTCAAATTCTTATAATGTTTTCCTAATTCCAAATAATTTTTTGTTTCCCTAATTGATTGGATTTTTCCTCGCGCTTTGTTTTCCAATAAGGTTTGTGCACCCTTAAAAAGTTAATTGATTGACTGGCGACCGTACCACAATTAGTTAACGGAACTCTAGGATTAATCAAATTTGGAGTTGTGTGGACCAAACTCAATCCCTTATTTTCAATCAGTTATTTAATTAACAAATATGCTGATTCTTTATGCTTTTCTTGACTGTTTGCCTTGCATGACCATTGGGGGTTTCAGATTGAGAAAAAGAATATTAATAATGCATGACCATTGGGTATTAATATCATTAGAGCAGGTGATTGGTAATCAATCAGAACATATATTATTGAGGAATTGGGTAATATTATGAGTATTGACATAAGTGAAACCAAACATCCTAGGCTTTCCATAATTGAATCTTTGCTTGATAATCTTTGATTTCCTCACTTTCTCCTAATTGCTTGATATTTTCTCCTTTCTCATTCGAATTTCATTGTCTAGATAACATAAGGGATTAATTAACTTAGTAATTGCCAACAATCCTTGTGGGTTCGATACTTGGAGTCCCAAATACTCCTTTATTACTTGTACGATAGGGTGCACTTGCCCTTAAGTGTGATTTTTGCGTAACAGTGACAAAAGTGTATTCCACAATATTGATAGATCTATAAGATCTGAAATTCAACTTGGAGATGGTGCATTGGTGGAGGCAAGTGGCAAAGGCACAATTGCCATCAACACCAAGAAAGGTACGAGGCTCATCCATGATGTTCTACTAGTTCCTAAACTTGCCCAGAATCTATTAAGTATTGGCCAAATGATGGAGAAAGGTTATGCCCTACATTTTGAAGGAGATTCTTGCACAATATATGGCAACAAAATTAGAAATCTTCAAATAGAAAAAATGAGAATGAGAAATAGAAATTTTCTAATCAAATGGAGCTATGCTACGGAAACTGCCTTAAAAGCACAAGAATATGAATCATGGCTCTGGCATCGAAGGTTTGGCCACTTCCACTTTCACGGATTAAAGATACTATACTAGAAACAACTAATAAGAGATTTGCCAAACATAAAAGAGATCAACCAAGCCTATGAAGGTTGTCTACTCGGCAAACAACATCGTCAATCATTTCCCTCTAGGAAATCATGGCGAGCTAAGGAGTTGTTGGAATTAGTACACATTGACATTTGTGGCCCTATGAGGACTCCATCTCTCAGCAACAACAGGTACTTCATCCTCTTCATCGATGATTACACCAGAATGACGTGGGTATACTTCCTTCATGAAAAATAAGAAGTCTTTAAAACTTTTAAGAAGTATAAGAACTACGTGGAGAAACAAAGTGGGAGAAGTATCAAGGTGCTAAGAAGCGATCGAGGAAAAGAACACACCTCCAAAGAGTTCGACAAGTTTTGTGAAGATGAAGGGGTGGAACATCAATTGACCATCGGGTATGCTCCAGAACAAAATAGAGTATCAGAAAGAAAAAATAGAACAGTGATGGAGATGTCACGTTCAATCTTAAAAGATAAAAATATGCCAAATATCTTCTAGGCAGAAGCAATATACACAACAATATATCTACTAAATCGTTGTCCTATTAAGGCAGTAGAAAACCAGACTCCTGTCGAGGCCTGGAGTGGACAAAAGCCTTCAGCAAAGCAATTGAAAGTCATTGGCTGCATGTGCTATGTTCATATTCCAGCAACAAAGAGAAGTAAACTCGACGAAAAGTCAGAAAAAGGAATTTTCCTCGGATACAACTCACAATCAAAAGGCTATCGAGTATATAACCTATGAACCAAGAAGTTGATAATCAATCGAGAGTGGAGTTCAATAAAAACGTTGTATGGAATTGGCAAGAAGAAAAGGAAGAAAGAGGAAACATTATAGTTCGCCAACTACAATCCGAAGGGCTAGGGCAACAAGAAAGAGAAGCTCTAGACTCCACAACTACAACATCTTCATAATCAACTTCCACAAGCACTAATTCTCCTCCAAGGAAAACAAGACCACTACAAGAGATCTATGAAACGTGCAACTTCGCAATAATCGAACCAGAAAGGTTTGAAGCAACAACAAAGCAAGAAGAGTGGAGGCATGCAATGGAAGAAGAAATCAGAATGATTGAGAAGAACAACATATGGGAACTAGTGGAGAGATTAGAAAATAAAGAAGCTGTCAGAGTAAAATGGGTATACAAGACGAAACTCAATCTAGATGGCTCAATTCAGAGTTACAAGACAAGAACGAACATCCAAAATCATTCTCAAGAACGAAGGACCAAGGCTCCAACAAGAATGTCCAAGAATTCTCAACAAACCAATTCTCCACATCATTGCAGCATGTTTGCAATCACTACTCCGGAGGGCAAATCATGGAAAAAGCAAGATCATCATTTAGCTCAAGTATTCAAGTATAGAGGAGCACCAAATGGATATTTACATAAAAGTACCATCACGACTAAGAATCAAGCTACTGCAAGAAATACTAAAAGTCATGCAAATGTGCATCAAGGAGGAGTGTTAGAAAATGATGCACATTATAGAATCTTCAAGAGTGGCAGCAAGCTAAATAATATTGAAGTTGTAAGACCTATTAGTTACTATGTTATTTACCAACCATAAGCCTTACGTGGAATATATAAATATAGAAAATTCGACAGCGTTTCATTTGTTTCTTGAACATTACCACAAAATATAACATAAGCAGCGGATTTCCAACAACCATTTCAAACCAACCAGAGTACATATATTATATATATACACATACACATATATCATCAAGAGATCTCAGATCTCAACCAAACTATTATCAGAGTATGCAACGTTATACAAATGTATTCTAAACACTATCCTGACTGAGCACACTAAACATATACAGAACCGAGTACATCAAAAGTAGTATTCAGTTCCCTGTAACATCTACATCAGAATAATACACATCCTGTTATAGTTACATCACGGAGCTTAACTCCACCAAAATACAAATCTCAAAAATGAATCAACAGAATCCTCCGTACTTAACCCGTAGAGGGTCCGGGGTGTTCCTGCGAATCTGAGAAAGAGGTGGTGAGAACAACTTCCCAGTGAATATGAATAAACTTGCAAATAAAGTATAACTGTAAGTAGAGAGCAAGTATAACACAATTCACAATATGTCAAGTAACACCAACCAACCAATGCAATGAATGAATGCACATGATGTTCACACCTTTTATTCACACTTTTTCTTTCTCCATGATCAATCAATTTGAGACACTTATGTTACCTTTGTATTAGGCATTATTAGATGTTTATTATGCCCAATATTAGTATTTTAGATGAGTTTAATGTTGTTGGGCTTCATTGGGTTTTAATGTAAATATTGGATAATTTTCGGATTTTGATGCATTTTGACCTTTCTTCCTTGGTTAGGCCATAACTTGGGACTCGGTGATCCAATTGAGGTGTTCTTGGTGTCTTTGGAAAGCTAAGACAAGGATCTACAAGTTTCATGAAGAACTCAAGAGCTGAATCGGACTTCTAAGGGCCCAAAATAGCCTTGCAATACAGAGTGAGTTTGCTGTCACGGAACCATCTGGGCAGTATGCACATATTGGACTATATAGTGGGTTATAGACCTCTTCTTGGGCTGAAACTTGGTCATTTGAAAGATAAGACCCATATCTCCAACTTCACTAAAGACCATTTTGTCAATAGATGTCGTTTTAGGCATGCTTCTGAAGCTACAAGTTGGTATGAATTTGGAAACACGTTCTTCCAACCTAACTTGAGGTAGATGCAGTGTTTTTGGCATTTCTGGTGTTCTAAAAGTCCAAATGACATGATTCAAATTGGAGATTTTCAAGGAGAAAACTGGCTACAACTTTCATGAAGACATCCAAGCCAAAATGCACCGTCTAGGTGATGAAAATGAAGCCATAAGTCGGATAAGAGTTGTTGACTAAAAGCCACCAACCATACACCAACCCACCTACCATGCACCAACCCACCAACCATGCATCAAGCTTTCATTTTTGACAATTTTCATATTTTTATAGCTTGTATTCAGATTATGTACATGTACAAATTGGCTTCTAGGATTAGTATAAATAGACCCAACCTCTTTGTATTGAAAGGATTCAATTGGAAGTAAGTTAGAATTCAATTTTGTAGTAAGTTTGAGTATTTGTTAGTTTTCTTTCTCTTCTTCTCCCTTCTCTTTAGAATTTCATTTTTGTTCTTTATTTTCTGAGTTCTTCCTTCCCATCCATGGAAGGCTAGGCTCTCATAATCAATCCAAGGGATTAGCCATCTTGTTGTTTAATTTGGAGATCTTGTTTTGCTTGTTCATATTGCTTAATTGTTATTCAAGTTTCTCTTATTCCTCTTTTGATTTTTATCTAGATTAAATTGCTTAATTTGATTTAGATGTTGATGTGGTAATAGCTTTATTATCATGTATTCAAAGAGGATCATAAAGATTAAACAATATATTAAAGCTTTTTGATAGATTGTTTAGCTTGGTTAAATTCTAGATCTTAAGTTAATCTATGTTGGATGGTGCTTATTTTATCTAACCTTGGTTAATCAAATCCTAGATGCTTATCTAGTAAAGAATTCTTGGATTATGTTGAGGCTTCTTGATATGATCTAAGGCCAAGAACATGGTTAGCGATTAAGTGAATTCCTTGTGATCAATGATGGATTAAACTCAAGATCAGTAAATTTCCTTGGATTGGTTGTTTCTTTATATTTGTTTTTAACTTTAAGTCTTGTTCTTTTATCAATATTGTTAATCAACAACAAAACCCCCCTTTTAATTACCTTGATCTGATTAAATATTTGTTCTTTTTGGATCCTTGAGAGACGATTCGGTTCATGCTATATACTACAAATTAGTTTGCGAACCGGTAAATTTTATTATTTGACGGGGTCTCGACAACCTCTTGTCACTCCACTCCTCTTGTTGTGCACTAACCCCTTTCGGTTAGGCCCTCGCAATATGCATATGAAATGTGTATGCCAATTCCGTTTCCTTCTAGCTAATAAGCTAGGCACCCCTCTGTTTTGTACACTAACCCTTTCCGGTTAGGCCACCTCGCAATGCAATACAATTAGGTATGCTATTTCATTTCCATCTAGCTCATCAGCTAGGCACCCCTCTGTTTTGTACACTAACCCCTTCCGGTTAGGCCATCTCGCTATGCAATGCAATGTTCTCATACTCATTTCATGCTCATTCATAATATCATCATAATAGCATTACATGTAATCAATTCAAGCATATACAACACATAACCATCATGCTCAACTCTATCAAGCATTCTTACTTAGTTACAATAGTGCTAAGTCACTTCTATCAAGCATTCTTACTTAGCTACCCATCTCATTATAGTGCTAAGTCACTTCTATCAAGCATTCTTACTTAATTACAATAGTGCTAAGTCACTTCTATCAAGCATTCTTACTTAGCTACCATCTCATTATAATGCTAAGTCATCCTTAATTCTAAACATAGCATATGGTATCAATACCCTAGGCATAAGCACCACTATAACACAAACCGAGTCAACCACGGCCAGCCCGTGGTGGTTACCACGGCCACGGTCTGGAAAACAAAACTCAACAAATTGGAAACAGAGACAACCACGGCCTGCCCCTGGTTGGCACCACGCCCGTGGTCAGATTTCAGCACACAACATTTTTCTTTCCAGAGCCAACCACGGCCAGCCCGTGGTGGGGACCACGGCCGTGGTTGGGCACGAGACACCAACATTTCCTATCCAGAGAGGACCACGGCCGGGCCGTGGTGGGGACCACGCCCATGGTTGGTCTTCTGGGCAGGAATAGTGCCACGCCCAACTTCAAATCAAAACCCTAATTTCTCTATGGGATCATATCCTCAAATCCATCAAGTATACCAATCATTCCACTCATTTTTCCTAAACCTAATGCTTGAAAACATGTAATTAAAACACATCCAACCTCAAGCATAGGTGAAAACCCTAGATTCAAGCTTAGTCATACATCATACACTTTCACTCTAAGAACATCATACCATAGCACAAGTAAATCCACACTCACCTTGAAGTGCTCCTATCTTGATTCCAAGATGGGATTGGTAGTCAAGGCAACCTTCCCTTCAACTTCCTTCAAAACATTCAACCAAAACAACCAACTTTTAGACATGGGTGTTCTTGATTCTTGGAGATGAAAATGAGTTTCTCAAGAAACTAATACCATAGGATTGAAGAAGAGATCATAGTGATCAATAACCATCAAATAACCTAAGCCAAAAGGTGTATAAAAATACTTACTTTGGACCCTTGAACCTTGGAACAAGCTTAGCTATGGAAACTTAGAGATTTTGGAGAAGATGAGCCCTTTGGCTCCCTAGGCTGGCCGGTTCCCCATTTCAAGAGGGAAGGGAGTGTGAAATGTCCATTTTGCCCCTCACTTAAAGGAAGAATCACTAATTTGCCACTGAGGTGTTAAAAGACTAAAACACCCTTGTGATTTCTAAGAATTCCCAATAGGTCCTGAAGAAAATTAAATTTACCAGTAGGTCCTAACTTAGCCAGAGTAAATATAAGAGTTTAGATTTCACCTATTTCTTCCTTAGGTTCTACCGAGTTCACCGGTATAGCCAGAATCTCAAATCAATCATTCTAACTCAATCTATTACCATTTATGTATCAAAACATCTAACTCATCCAAAGAAGTTAACTAAGTCATAACATATGAAATTTAGGGATGTTACATTCTCCCCCCTAAAAAGAATTTTGCCCACAAAATTTAGTTAAAGATATACCTGATCAAAATAGGTCGGGATGCAGCTTGCACAAATCTTCCTCCAATTCCCACGTAGCCTCTTCAGGTGACTGTCCATCCCAAAGCACCTTCACCAGGGAAATAGTCTTGTTCCTCAGGGACTTCACACTGCGGTCAATGATCTTAGCTGGCTTAGCCTGAAATGTAAGGTCAGCTCTCAATTGTACCGACTCAACCTCAATGATGTGTGAAAGATCCGGAACATACTTTCTCAACTGGGATACATGAAACACAGGATGAAGATTGGACAGATGTGGAGGAAGAGCTATATGGTAAGCTACATGTCCAACACGCTTTAAAATTTGAAACGGACCAATGAAACGAGGATTTAACTTCTTAGCCCGAATGGCTCTACCAATTCCTGTCATGGGTGAGACTCTAAGAAACACATGGTCACCCTCTTCAAACTCTAGAGGACGCCTTCTTTTATCAGCATAACTCTTTTGCCTACTCTGAGCAATTCTGATTTTCTCCTGTATAACCCTAATCTTTTCGGTAGTTTCTTGAACTAACTCAGGTCCTAACAAGTTCCGCTCACCTACCTCATACCAACACAGAGGTGACCTACATTTTGTACCATAGAGTGCCTCATATGGTGCCATCCCAATGCTGGAATGGAAATTGTTGTTGTAAGCAAACTCTACCAACGGTAAGTATCTATCCCAACTACCCTTATCCTCAAGAACACAAGCTCTCAACATATCTTCTAACGTTTGGATAGTCCGCTGATCGACCATCGATCAATGGTGATAAGCGATCGAAACTGAGCTTAGTCCCAAAAGACTGATGTAAGGCATTCCAAAATCTAGAGGTAAATCTGGGATCTCTATCTGACACAATACTCAATGGCACACCGTGCAATCGAACAATCTCTCCAACAAACAACTCAACAAGTTTATCTAGGGAATAAGAAATCTTAATGGGAAGAAAATGGGCAGACTTAGTCAGTCTATCCACAATGACCCATATAGCATCATAACCCTTCTGTACCCTAGGCAAACTGGTCACAAAGTCTATAGTAATTTTGTCCCACTTCCACTCTGGAATTTTTAAAGGTTGGAGCATTCCGGCTGGTTTCTGGTGTTCAATCTTGACTTTCTGACAAGTCAAACATTTGGCCACATACTCGGCCACATCTCTTTTCATTCCCAGCCACCAAAATCTTTCTTTCAGATCTTAATACATCTTAGTCGCACCAGGATGTATCGAGAACTTACTTTTATGAGCTTCCTCCAGAATTTGTCCCTTGAGGTTTCCCCCTTTAGGAACACAAATCCTTTGTCTAAACCTAATCAATCCATCATCCTCTAAGGAAAAAGCTATCGAGACCCTACGATCTTGTAGTTCCTTATCCAGGCTTTGTTCATGTCTAATCTGGTCCTTAAGGTCACATGAGATTTCCAACAAAGCTAATCTCAGTGTCACACTACTCATATCCACTTGGATACTAAGGTCTCGAAATTGTTCTACCAGGTCCAACTCATGCACCATCATCTGAGATACGTGCAGAGATTTCCTACTGAGGGCATCAGCCACAACGTTGGCCTTGCCAGGATGATACTTAAGCTCAAAGTCATAGTCCTTTAAGTATTCCATCCACCTTCTTTGTCTCATGTTCAGTTCCTTCTGATCAAATAGATACTTCAAGCTCTTATGATCACTGAACACCTCAAACTTCACACCATACAGATAATGTCTCCAAATCTTAAGTGCAAAAACTATGGCAGCTAGTTCTAGGTCATGGGTCGGATAATTCTTCTCATGAGTTCTAAGTTGTCTAAATGCATAAGCCACTACCTTCCTATCCTGCATCAACACACATCCTAAACCTAATTTAGAGGCATCACAGTACACCTCCAAATCTTTGGATAGGTCAGCAATAACTAAAACTGGAGCTGTGGTCAATCTATGTTTGAGTTCCTGAAAACTCTCCTCACACTTTTCACTCCATACCATGGCTTGTCCTTTCCGGGTCAATTCAGTTAAAGGAAGTGCCAACTGAGAAAAACCCCGAATGAACTTCCGGTAATATCCAGCTAATCCTAGAAAACTTCTAATCTCAGTAACCGACTTTGGTCGCTCCCACTGTACTACCGCCTCAACCTTACTAGAGTCCACTGCTACCCCGTCCTGGGATATAGTGTGCCCTAAAAACTTCACTTCATTCAGCCAAAATTCACACTTCTCAGGTTTAGCATACAGTTTCCTCTCTCTGAGTATCTGCAGTACTATTCTAAGATGTTCCTCATGTTCTTCCGCTGTTTGCGAATATATGAGAATATCATCTATGAACACTACCACAAACTTATCTAGGTACGGTCTGAAAATTCTATTCATGTAATCCATAAACACCGCTGGAGCATTGGTTAAACCAAATGGCATCACCAAATACTCATAGTGCCCATACCTAGTTCAACTTTGGTACATCATCTGGCTTTATCTTAATCTGATGATAACCAGAACGAAGATCAATTTTAGAGAATACCGTGGTATCTCTAAGTTGGTCAAGTAAATCATCTATCCTAGGTAATGGATACCTATTCTTTATGGTAATCTTATTCAACTGTCAGTAATCCACACACAACCTCATACTTCCATCCTTCTTCTTCACCAATAACACAGGTGCTCCCCATGGAGACACACTAGGTCTAATGAATCCTCTTTCCAATAGTTCCTCTACTTGTTTCTTAAGTTCTCCTAGTTCCAATGGTGACATCCTATAAGGTGCTACAGACATAGGTCCGGCTCCCGGTACTAAGTCTATAACAAACGCTACCTCTCTATCTGGTGGTAAACTAGGAATTTCCTTAGGAAAGACATCCATGAATTCACTCACTACTGGCATTCCCACCAAGTCTGACTGAACCTCTAGGTCTAAAGAAAATAGTACCATGTATACTTGACTCCCATCCATCAGGCAATGGATCAACTCTGACACTTTGGGTAACATGGCAATTTCAGGAATCAGTGTATGGTTTGTAACAGGAGGAATAATGACAATCTTATTACAACAATCTAACAACACTTGGTTGGTTGCAAGCCAATCCATACCCAAGATAATATCTAACCCTCTCAATGGTCAAATCAACAACAAAGGTCCGATTCTGGAACACAAATTTACAGTTTAAACAAATGTGGGTGGTAAGAATCTTATCCTTAGCTGGAGTAGTCACTGACAGTGTATAAGGTAGGGAAGTAGTGGTTAGACTCAAGGACTTCACACATGCATTAGAAATGAATGAATGGGTTGCCCCAGAGTCAAACAGTACAATTAAGTCCTGACCATTCAGTAAGCACATACCTTGGATCAAATCCTCCGCCTGTGCCTCTGCCCCACTGAGGGTATACACTCTCCCCTGAGTAAGCGGTCTAGGGGTAGAAACAGGTGCCTTAGAAACCTGTGGGCAATTTCGGGAAGTGTGCCCCTTCTACTGGCACTTGAAGCAGATCACTATTCGTTGTGGGCAGTATTTTGCAATGTGTCCCTTCTGACCACAAGCAAAACATACATTCGCCCGACAAGTACCTTGGTGCGGTTTCCCACACGTCTTGCACAATTCCACCTTAGCCTTCTTAGTACCTCGTGCAGGCTGGGTAACTTCCACCTTTCTCTTTCCGGTTCCCTGACTACTCTCAGTAACTGGGTTCATGCATTCTTCCATAATTAAACATTTCTCAACCAGGGAAGCAAACTCCCTAATCTCAAAACCAGCTACAGCCTTTCTCAACTCAAACTCAAGTCCCCTCTCAAACTGAATGGACTTCCAAATCTCATTCGGTCCATTTTGAAGGTAACTAGAGTATTTTGACAACTCATCAAACTTAGCTGCATACTGACCAGCTGTGAGATCTCCCTGTGTTAAATGCATAAACTCTTGTTCCTTTTGAATTCTGACATTTGCAGGGAAATACTTCCGCAGAAATGCCGTCTTAAATGTTTCCCAAGTGAGGGGATCCTCACGTAGGAGTAATCCAGGATGAGTAGCTTCCCACCAATGTTCAGCTTCATCCTCCAACTTATAAGCAGCAAAGATGACTTTCTGCTCATCAGTACACTGCATGGCCTTGAAGATCTTCTCAAGGTGTTTCACCCACCTC
Organism: Styphnolobium japonicum; assembly: GCA_023212625.1. Taxonomy (NCBI): domain Eukaryota; kingdom Viridiplantae; phylum Streptophyta; class Magnoliopsida; order Fabales; family Fabaceae; genus Styphnolobium; species Styphnolobium japonicum. Next base: position 26,255,446 of record JALBWW010000003.1, read on the forward strand.
TCAGCGGCCATTGGGTCATAATTCCCATGAAAAGATGGGGGATCCCTCTTGCAGAACTCCGTCAGTCCTAACTGTTGAGGAACGACAAGTCCCGCTTAGGATTGCCATCATGCTGGGGTCCAGGCATATGGTCTATGGCTTGAGCCAAATGTGCAAGCACAGCAACCAAATCATCAGCTTCATTAGTATTTCCAGTGGGTTGGCCTCGGCCTCTGCCTCGACCTCCACTACGTGTTCGCCCTAGTCCACTCATAACTCTGTATACAGCACAGAAAATATCGGGTTGATCAGTCCCAATTCCTCACATGCAATATATCAGAAGTATATGAAAAGCTATAGGCATACATCCTAAGTGCTCAGTATAACTCTAGACCCATATGTTACAGTCCTCTAAGAAGAACTGCTCTGATACCAAAAATGTAAGACCTATTAGTTACTATGTTATTTACCAACCATAAGCCTTACGTGGAATATATAAATATAGAAAATTCGGCAGCGTTTCATTTGTTTCTTGAACATTACCACAAAATATAACATAAGCAGCGGATTTCCAACAACCATTTCAAACCAACCAGAGTACATATATTATATATATACACATACACATATATCATCAAGAGATCTCAGATCTCAACCAAACTATTATCAAAGTATGCAACGTTATACAAATGTATTCTAAACACTATCCTGACTGAGCACACTAAACATATACAGAACCGAGTACATCAAAAGTAGTATTCAGTTCCCTGTAACATCTACATCAGAATAATACACATCCTGTTATAGTTACATCACGGAGCTTAACTCCACCAAAATACAAATCTCAAAAATGAATCAACAGAATCCTCCGTACTTAACCCGTAGAGGGTCCGGGGTGTTCCTGCGAATCTGAGAAAGAGGTGGTGAGAACAACTTCCCAGTGAATATGAATAAACTTGCAAATAAAGTATAACTGTAAGTAGAGAGCAAGTATAACACAATTCACAATATGTCAAGTAACACCAACCAACCAATGCAATGAATGAATGCACATGATGTTCACACCTTTTATTCACACTTTTTCTTTCTCCACTCCTCTTGTTGTGCACTAACCCCTTTCGGTTAGGCCCTCGCAATATGCATATGAAATGTGTATGCCAATTCCGTTTCCTTCTAGCTAATAAGCTAGGCACCCCTCTGTTTTGTACACTAACCCTTTCCGGTTAGGCCACCTCGCAATGCAATGCAATTAGGTATGCTATTTCATTTCCATCTAGCTCATCAGCTAGGCACCCCTCTGTTTTGTACACTAACCCCTTCCGGTTAGGCCATCTCGCTATGCAATGCAATGTTCTCATACTCATTTCATGCTCATTCATAATATCATCATAATAGCATTACATGTAATCAATTCAAGCATATACAACACATAACCATCATGCTCAACTCTATCAAGCATTCTTACTTAGTTACAATAGTGCTAAGTCACTTCTATCAAGCATTCTTACTTAATTACAATAGTGCTAAGTCACTTCTATCAAGCATTCTTACTTAGCTACCCATCTCATTATAATGCTAAGTCATCCTTAATTCTAAACATAGCATATGGTATCAATACCCTAGGCATAAGCACCACTATAACACAAACCGAGTCAACCACGGCCAGCCCGTGGTGGTTACCACGGCCACGGTCTGGAAAACAAAACTCAACAAATTGGAAACAGAGACAACCACGGCCTGCCCCTGGTTGGCACCACGCCCGTGGTCAGATTTCAGCACACAACATTTTTCTTTCCAGAGCCAACCACGGCCAGCCCGTGGTGGGGACCACGGCCGTGGTTGGGCACGAGACACCAACATTTCCTATCCAGAGAGGACCACGGCCGGGCCGTGGTGGGGACCACGCCCGTGGTTGGTCTTCTGGGCAGGAATAGTGCCACGCCCAACTTCAAATCAAAACCCTAATTTCTCTATGGGATCATATCCTCAAATCCATCAAGTATACCAATCATTCCACTCATTTTTCCTAAACCTAATCCTTGAAAACATGTAATAAAAACACATCAAACCTCAAGCATAGGTGAAAACCCTAGATTCAAGCTTAGTCATACATCATACACTTTCACTCTAAGAACATTATACCATAGCACAAGTAAATCCACACTCACCTTGAAGTGCTCCTATCTTGATTCCAAGATGGGATTGGTAGTCAAGGCAACCTTCCCTTCAACTTCCTTCAAAACATTCAACCAAAACAACCAACTTTTAGACATGGGTGTTCTTGATTCTTGGAGATGAAAATGAGTTTCTCAAGAAACTAATACCATAGGATTGAAGAAGAGATCATAGTGATCAATAACCATCAAATAACCTAAGCCAAAAGGTGTATAAAAATACTTACTTTGGACCCTTGAACCTTGGAACAAGCTTAGCTATGGAAACTTAGAGATTTTGGAGAAGATGAGCCCTTTGGCTCCCTAGGCTGGCCGGTTCCCCATTTCAAGAGGGAGGGGAGTGTGAAATGTCCATTTTGCCCCTCACTTAAAGGAAGAATCACTAATTTGCCACTGAGGTGTTAAAAGACTAAAACACCCTTGTGATTTCTAAGAATTCCCAATAGGTCCTGAAGAAAATTAAATTTACCAGTAGGTCCTAACTTAGCCAGAGTAAATATAAGAGTTTAGATTTCACCTATTTCTTCCTTAGGTTCTACCGAGTTCACCGGTATAGCCAGAATCTCAAATCAATCATTCTAACTCAATCTATTACCATTTATGTATCAAAACATCTAACTCATCCAAAGAAGTTAACTAAGTCATAACATATGAAATTTAGGGATGTTACAGAAGTCACAATGCTTGGTGCTTGGAGAAAAGGCTAGAAGAATCTAGAAGTCTCCATAATATTCTAGAACCTTAAAGAACATTCTAGAGCACTCCGGAACGTTCTAAGAATCAAGATCATCATTTAGCTCAAGTATTCAAGTATAGAGGAGCACCAAACAGATATTTACATAAAAGTACCATCACGACTAAGAATCAAGCTACTGCAAGAAATACAAAAAGTCATGCAAATGTGCATCAAGGAGGAGTGTTAGAAAATGATGCATATTATAGAATCTTCAAGAGTGGCAGCAAGCTAAATAATATTGAAGTCACAATGCTTGGTGCTTTGAGAAAAGGCTAGAAGAATCTAGAAGTCTCTATAATATTCTAGAACCTTAAAGAACATTCTAGAGCACTCCGAAACTTTCTAAGAATCAAGATCATCATTTAGCTCAAGTATTCAAGTATAGAGGAGCACCAAACGGATATTTACATAAAAGTACCATCACGACTAAGAATCAAGCTACTGCAAGAAATACTAAAAGTCATGCAAATGTGCATCAAGGAGGAGTGTTAGAAAATGATGCACATTATAGAATCTTCAAGAGTGGCAGCAAGCTAAATAATATTGAAGTCACAATGCTTGGTGCTTGGAGAAAAGGCTAGAAGAATCTAGAAGTCTCCATAATATTCTAGAACCTTAAAGAACATTCTAGAGCACTCTGGAACGTTCTAGAACCATGTAGAATATTCTAGAACACTTTGGAAAAATCTAGAATTTTATGGAAGGTTCTAGAAAACTCTAGGCACTTAGAAATCTCTAGACTCTTGGAGAAGACTCTAAGACTCTCTATAAACATTTAGAAGGTTGTAAATATCTTAGAGTAAGGAGATGGGAAGGTTCTAGAACCTTATCGACACCGTACACTTTGCTTAATCTCTACTGTCCATTGAGGAGGTAGAACTACTATAAATAGGCAAAGCACTTGCACAATTGGTGCAAGCGAAAGCCATCAAGACTATATATACTTGCTAATAGCCTTGTATCTCATTACATAAAAAAATTTTCCTTTTTTACAACTATTGTCCCTTAAAATCTAAACTCATAATTAATCATCCTTTCTAAAATTAACAAAAGCAAGCCTCTGGGCATACTCTGTTTTCTCCCTTCTCAAACATTCACACTCAATTTTTCCCTCTGCTACTATCTTTAACTAAGTTCAGCCCTTGTTTTCGGTAGTTCCCACTTCTTTCTTTCAATTTCTTTGAAGAATTCAGTTCCCAGGGAAATCATTTCCCGGAAAAAGATTTTTCTTTCTTCCAACTAGTTCAAACCTTTAATCTCAAGTACTTGCGTTGCCATTTCCTTAAATACATTGACTTCTTTGTTCTTATCTATTGTATATATTCGTTATGTATTAGTTTTGCAGCGGAAATGGATGTAGTTTTTTAAGCTTTAAAAAAATATCTTGCTGTAACTTTGTGTTGCTGAAATTTTGATAAAAAGGACTTAACTTGATTCTACAATTCTCGATATCAAGATTTTTCTTCAGTTTAATTTAGGCAGCCAACTTGTTGACATGATATGGGACTTGCTTCTAATTAACTAATTATTAATTGGCATTTTATAAAATAGAACGACTGTCTATCCATTTTTTAATGCCAGTAGAATATGAATACGATTCTTGGCTAAAGTTTTTTTTTTCTGCCATAAATCTTGGAGCTTTCTGGTGAAAACTGTTAATAAGAATTGTATTGTACGAGTCCTTTGGGCCTGTGGTAGTCTAGGCCTATGATAGTCACATTGCATGAATACATTACACTGAAAGAACCAATCATGATCTTGCCTACGTGTCCATAAGAGTAGCATAACCACCTGAGGCACCCTAACTGTGAGGCGAGGGGACCTACCTCATGTAAACAATCACCCTCCCATGCCTTAACCTCCTTTTTGTGGTGACAACTAAGGTATATATAAGGGGAAGGAGGTTCATTTCACAGGTAAGATCTGGTTCTAGCAAATACATTTCATCATTTTCATTCTGATTCTAACTTGAGCTTTGGAGTGCCTTTGTAGGTACCACTACAACATTTTGTCCTTCTAGCAATGCTAGTTAAACATGAATCAAAAGAAGAACCATAGACAATGAAATCATCCATAAATATCTCCATGCACTCCTCTAAGAAACCAGAAAATATGCTCACCATGCACCGCTGAAAGGTACCAGGGGCATTACAGAGGCCAAAGGGCATCCGTCTGTATGCAAATGTGCCAAAGGGACAAGTAAATGTGGTCTTCTCCTGATTCTCTGGTGTAATGTGGATCTGGAAGTATCCAGTGTAGCCATCCAAAAAGCAGTAATGAGACTTACCAGCTAACTGTTCCAGCATCTGATTAATGAACGGAAGGGGGTAATGATCTTTCCAAGTGGCTTAGTTGAGGCATTTGTAATCAATGCAGACTCTCCAGCTATTCTGCACTCGGGTTGGGATGAGCTCATTCTTCTGGTTGGCCACGACAGTCACCCCGGATTTCTTTGGAACCACTTGCACCGGGCTCACCCGCTTGCAGTCAGAGATGGGATAGATAATGTCAGCCTGCAGTAGCTTGGTCACCTCTTTCTTCACCACATCTAGAATGAGAAGATTCAGTCTCCTCTGGGGTTGTCTCACTGGTTTAGTTTCCTCCTCAAGTAATATCCTATGCATGCATGTGGATAGGTTAACACCAGGAATGTCTGCAAGTGTCCAACAAATTGCCTTTTTGTGTTGCTTCAAGACTTCCAATAATCTGGTTTTTTGCTCAGGTTGGAGGTGTTTAGCCACTATGACAGGTAATTGCTCATCTTCTGCAAAGAAAACATATTTGAGATGGTCAAGCAGTTGCTTCAATTCTAATTTAGGTGGTTGCACTATAGAGGGAAGCATGATGCTGGTGGAATTAACTTTTGCAGGTGCTATAATTTATGTATCTATAGAATCAATTGCTAAAGAATCCAGTTCCGCATAATCTGCATGATCTGCACAATTCACTGATAGTCTTGTTAAATGGACTGACTATCTTTGTGATTATGTGACAAATTTTTCCTAAAACCAACCTTTGATTGAGTTTTCTCCATTGTTTTTAAGTTTAGTTTTGTGTGTTTTCATTTACATCTTTGTTTAGTATTGTGTTTCATTTTCTTGCTTAGAAGCTTATTTTTACTTTGTATCCTTTTAATTCTTAGGTATGGAATAAAGGAGTTTAGCATTGGGAAGGAAATAATGCTGCATGGATGAAGATTTGTCTCGGGACATCCACCGCCTAAGCGGTAGAAGCCAGCGCTCGAGCGCTCAAAATTTGTTGCCTCTGCCAATCCACCGCCTAGGCGGTGAAATCCAGCGCTTAGGCGCTCCAATGGCTCGTACAATTTTTCCTCTGGAACACCACCGCCTAGGCGCTCAAATCCACCGCCTAGGCGGTGGCATCGCACCACAAGTCTCTCCTCTGGAACCCCACCGCCTGAGCGGTGAGATTCCACCGCTTAAGCGGTGGGTTCAAAATCTTGCGCCCTGTTTCTTTCCTGATATAAAAAGAAAAAGAAGAAAAGGTTAAGAGAGGACGGCTAGAGGAAAATAGAGAAGGGGATCTGCTGCTACCCTAATACAAGGAGAAGTGATTCAAGAAGAAGATTAGAGGATCTCAACATCAACATCTTGAATTCTTCATGGAGTTCATCTCTTTTCTCAATTTTTCTTCCCTATTTATCATGAGTAGCTAAATTTCCTATGTTAGGGATTTGATGTAGCTTGACTTGGATAATGGTTTTATGAACATCTTGTAATTCTTGACTTGATTCCATGGTTTAAGCGTTTATTCTCTGTTTTTATACAATTTATGAATTGGCCTCTCATATTTTGATCTAGGGTTCATAATTAGAATTGGGAAATTCAATTATGTACTAGCTATTGGGAATGAATGCCATAATCTTACAAGGTTTAGGAATAGGCTTTGGGATTGTGTGGTGCCATTGAATTTTACTATTTGTGTAAAGCCCTTTTCAATTCGAACTAGGTTAAGGAATTAATTAGTTCTTGTTGGTTAAAGGAGAATTGAATATCCAAGGAATTGGAATTTAATTAGTTTCAGAAAATTCAACCTTTAATTCATGGATGAAGAGTCAAGAAGAATGAAATTTCTTAATTCAATTGGATAAGTCAAGTGAAATCAAATCCCTAGCAATTTCATAATATTCAGTTCACATCGCACATTCTTTTAACCGCACTCTAGTTTTGCTCATTTAGTTTTTATTTTTAATTACTATAATTTTTAGCATTAGAGTTACCTTCAATCCAAAAGTACGTTAGTCTAAATAGCATCAAATCTAGTGAATAGGTGTTTGGTAACTCAATCCCTGTGGAGACGATAACTCACTCAATTTTATTACTTGAACGATTCGGTGCACTTGCCGAGAGGCTATCATTCACATTGGTGTGTATGCTAAACGTACCTCGGCAACTAAGCCAAGATTTGTGCCATTCTGAAAGGAATCACCAAATTAAACCTTGCAGAAAATGTAGTATCTTATAGTGGAAAGCAAGGGTCATTCCCGCAGAGGATTGTACCAATTGAAGTGCAAAATTATCACGAAACTAAAATTAAAATAACAATAACTAAACCGGGGTGGGGGGGTTTGTGAGTGATGAATCAAAATTAAAATAAAGACAACTACTAAGATGAAAATAAAAAGAGTAAACGAAATCACAAACGCAATGAGCAAGAGAATCAAGGATGGATAAAGCTTGGTTAAGGGATTTTATCCACCACTAGACTTAAGATAAATGCAATTAGATTTCTAATATTATTCCTTAATCATATTGAAACTACCAACCGTAGATAACAAGTCTGATATGTTACCCCAATCTTTCCTTAGTTCGTCGTTAATTAGAAGTCTGATCTCTAATTAATTCGCTAACCATTAAGTAACCTAGAAGTCTGATCTCTAATTAATTCCCTAACCATTAAGTAGCCTAGAAGTCTGATCTCTAGATTTAACCTAACGGCAGCCTTAAGTTGAGAAAGATAGGTTGATCTAGGCGACAGCCTGGGTTTGGTTGGGTTATCTAGCCTAGGTTATGTTCCTCTTCACAATTAAAGAAAGAGTTCACTACAATGATTAATTGCAAATTGTTACTTGGGATTAGGAAAGCATGACAATTACGGATCAAGTCCCCTAAGCTAGCATTAGATCATTATCAAGTTCTATTTAGTAGGCCTCCTAAACGGATCAAGACAATAATCATAAACGAATCAAGTAGAAGAATCATAAACAACTTCAATTAAAACTAAGGGAATAACATCTTCAATCCAATTACAAAATCATGTTTAGGGTTTTGAATCACCCTTAACCAAAAAGAAATCTAGCCTAGCATGTTCTTGAACAACATCAAAAGATAATAATTAAACATCATGAGTTCAAGACACAAGTTAAAGGGAAGAAGAAACAAATTGATGATCTAGATCTCCTTCTCTTCGAGTGTTCCCACAGAAGAACTCTCCTCTTACTCCTTGACGGCTGCTCAATCTCGTCTAAAGCAAATGATTGATTAGGTTAAGGTTTGACCCCTAACTCTTCTTAATTAGGCCCCTCATTGCAATTGGGCTTTTCTTCTTTTTGGGCTCAGACTACGACATGGCCTAACCTCAAGCTCGTGTTGGTTCCCGAGAGGAACACGGCCAGGCCATGTTGTATGACACGGCCATGCTTTCTTCTGTGTAGGGAATTTACAAAAATGTTCAACATCAATCTTGTAGCCCTGTGTGTTAGCTTTCCATAGCAACTGGAATCACCTCAATCCGATCTCTGTCGCTCAAGATATGCTCAAATTACTGTCCAGGGGTCTAGTTAGCTTTGAGATCTCTATCCAATCCAGATAAGATTTGATATCCTTTATCTCCCTTTGACTTATCCATCTGATTTCAAATTCAAATAAATATTAGATTCAATTTGGAAGTATTAAATCTCAATTAAGGGAAGCATATCATAAAATATCCAAAGCTAGGATATGTAATCAATGCACAAAATCAAATCAAATCAAATCAAATCAGGATTCTATGAAAATCATCTAAGACATTAATTTCTATATCTAGCACATCAAAATGCAGCAAGGAGAGCAAAAAAGGGAACTTATTATTAAAACAACTAAAAACAAATAAAACTACTCTAACTTGACTTTAATTCAAGATAAAACAAGCACATAATATGTGTGTAAATGACACACATCACACATCAATTGCTGAAACAGAATGGTCAGCACTCAAAACTGTAGCAATGTCAACACATGCATTACACAAAATAGCACCATTACAACCAGTGCATACAGAATCAGAAAAACCATCAAAGTTAGCAGCATACAACTCATCATATGCAATATCAATCAAATCAGCATGGACATCAATATGAAAAGATATTAAACCGCATAATAGAGTCACCAAACTCCATGGAAAGAGTTCCTGCATGCACGTCAATCTTCATCCGAGCTGTCTTAAGGAAAAGTCTCCCCAAAATGAGTCCAACCCTAGTGGTTGGTGATTCCCCCTCCATTTCTAGAATGTAGAAGTCTGCAGGGAATATCAGTTCACCTACTCGCACCAGCACATCCTCAATTAGTCCGGATGGATAAGCATTGCTCCTATTTGCCAACTAAATCAGTACACCTATGGCATGCAAAGGTCCAAGTCCAAGAGAGTTAAATACAGACATAGGCATAACATTAATTGAAGCACCTAAGTCTAGCATGACATTTTCAAATTTTGAGTTGCCTATTATGCATGGAATGGTAAAAGTCCTTAGATCTTTGCATTTCTGTGGCATAGGTTGAATGAGGGCTAAGATGTTTCGGCTCATGCTAATTCTCTCATTGTCTTTTAGCCACCTCTTGTGTGTGCAAAGTTCTTTCAGAAACTTGGCATACTTAGGAATTTGCTTAATAGCATCCAACAATGGGATGTTCACCTCCACCTTCCGAAAGGTCTCTAGAAGCTCTTTATTTTTCTCAGTATCATCTCCTCTTCTAGATTGGATTGCTTTATGTTGGAATGGAAGTGGCACTGCACAATTGTTCTTCTGCTGTAGAAGTGGTACAGAATCTGCAGAATCTGATTTTTCTGCTACAAAATGTGGTTTATGTGCAGAATCTGTTTTCTGATTATCTGTAGAATTGGACACAGCTACTGTAGAGTCTGATGCTACTGTATAATTGGCTGTTGCTGCATATTTGATTAAAATGACCTACTAGTTCCAGCATGGGATTGAAATTGATGCTGCCTCATTGGTTGTTGTTGGAAAGGCTGCCTATACTGATTTGGCTGTTGGGCAGTGGCATTTCCATATCTTAGATTTGGGTGATCCCTCCAACCAGGGTTATAGGTGTTAGAGAATGGGTCATATCTCTACTGCTGCTGAAATTGAGGTTTACCAGGAAAAATTCCTACTGCAACAACAGATTGGTCTGGAAAGGTAGAAGCATCATCTTGCAGTGTGGGGTACAAATCTGTGGGATGGGATGAGCTAGAGCATATACTGCAAACTCTTGCAGGGGTCTGCACAGGTGGTTCGTGTTGTCCCATTGCCATCTGTCTGACCAAAGAAGTGAGCTCATCCAATCTATGTTCCACCCTTTTGTTGATCAGCATGTAAAGAGGTATTAACTTCATTGACTACTCTGGTTGCAGCACCCATTCGAGTACCAAATTGCTGAGAATTTGCTGCCATGCTTGCAATTAAGTTTCTGGCAACAGCTGGAGTTTTATCTACCAATGCTCCATGATCAATCAATTTGAGACACTTATGTTAGCTTTGTATTAGGCTTTATTAGATGTTTATTGTGCCCACTATTAGTATTTTAGATGAGTTTAATGTTGTTGGGCCTCATTGGGCTTTAATGCAAATTACGAATAATTCTTGGATTTTGATGCATTTTGACCTTTCCTCCTTGGTTAGGCCATAACTTGGGACTCGTTGATCCATTTGAGGTGATCTTGGTGTCTTTGGAAAGCTAAGACAAGTATCTACAAGTTTCATGAAGAACTTAAGAGTTGGATCACACTTCTAAGGGTCCAAAATAGCTTTGCAATGTAGAGTGGATTTGCTGTTGTAACAGCCCGTGCTCCATATTTGACGATTGGCCCCACAAACCAACCCGAGTCTTTTCAGCATGCTTATGTCCTCATTCACAGGCACCCTGAGAACTTCCCAGGGGGTCACCCATCCCAGAATTTTTCCAGGCCAAGCACACTTATCCTTGGAGTTTCTAAGTTATGGGCTCCCGAAAAGAGGATGCATCTTATTGATATAGGTAGTACCTATCAAATCCTATATGAGCTTCCTTAATTGCACAGTTCCATACCTGCACAATCTTGGAATTCCCCTCTTCTTCTGGTGTGGGCTGGTTCATTCACGTCACCCCTCCGCCTAGAAGCCTGCCAGGAGCCGCTCCTTGTCTGTGCCTCTTGCACCGGTGATCATTCCCTGCCCTCTTCAGCCCCGGGTATTACAGCTGTCACAAGAATCTAGGCATTGTGCACATATTGGACTATATAGTGGGCTATTGGCCTCCTCTTGGGCTGAAACTTGGTCTTTGGAAAGATAAGACCCATATCTCCAACTTCACTGAAGACCATTTAGTCAATAGATATCGTTTTAGGTATGATTATGAAGCTACAAGTTGGTTTAAATTTGGAAACACGTTCTGCCAACCTAACTTGAGGTAGGTACAGTGTTTTTGGCATATCTGGAGTTATAAAATTCCAAATGGCATAATTCCAACCCCAAAATTTCAAGGAGACAAATGGCTACAACTTTGATGAGACATCCAAGCCAAAATACACCGTCTAGGTCATGAAAATCAAGCTGGAAGTCTGATAAGAGTTGCTGACTAAAAGCCACCAACCATACATCAACCCACCTCCCATGCAACAATCCACCAACCATGCATCAAGCTTCCATATTTGACAATTTTCATGTTTTTATAGCTTGCATTCATATTATTTTCAATTACAAATTGGCTTCTAGGATTGGTATAAATAGAACCAATCTCTTTGTATTATACATCATTCAATTTTAAGTAAGTTAGAAGAAAGTTTGAGTATTTGTGAGAGTTTTCTTTCTCTTCTTCTCCATTCTCTTTACAATTTCGTTTTTGTTCTTTTATTTCTGAGTTCTTCCTTCCCATCCATGGAAGGCTAAGCTCTTATAATCAATCCAAGGGATTAGTCATCTTGATGTTTAATTTGGAGATCTTGTTTCGCTTGTTCATATTGCTTAATTGTTATTCAAGTTTCTCTTCTTCCTCTTTTGATTTTTATCTAGATTAAATTGCTTAATTTGATTTAGATGTTGATGTGATAATAGCTTTATTATCATGTATTCAAAGAGGATCACAAAGACTAAACAATATACTAAAGCTTTTTGATGGATTGTTTAGCTTGGTTAAATTCTGGATCTTAAGTTAATCTATGTTGGATGGTGCTTACTTTATCTAACCTTGGTTAATCAAATCCTAAATGCTTATCTAGTAGAGGATTCTTGGATCATTTTAAGGCTTCTTGATGTGATCTAAGGCCAAGAACATGGTTAGCAATTAAGTGGATTCCTTGTGATCAATGATGGATTAAACTCAAGATCAGTAAATTTCCTTGGATTGGTTGTTTCTTTAGATTTGTTTACAACTTTAAGTTTCATACTTTTATCAATCTAGTTAATCAACAACAAAACCCCTCATTTTAATTATCTTGATCTGATTGAATCTTTGTTTTTATTGGATCCTTGAGAGACGATTTGGTTCATTCTCTATACTACAAATTAGTTTGTGAACTTGTAATTTTTATTATTTGATGAGTCTCGACAACCTCTTGTCACTCCACCACTTGCAGCATCAATCACACTCCTTTCCATTGGCATCAACCCTTCATAGAAGTATTGGATTAGCAGTTGGTCACTAATTTGATGGTGTGGGCAGCTCGAGCACAATTTTTTGAATCTCTCTCAATACTCATGAAGAGTCTCACCACTGATTTGCTTTATGCCACAAATATCTTTCCTTATTGCAGTAGTTCTTGATGCATGAAAGAACTTCTTCAGAAACAGTCTTTCATGTCATTCCAAGAAGTGATGGCAGCAGGTTGTAAGTAATACAACCAATCCTTAGCAGTATCATCTAAGGAGAAAGGAAAGGCCCTTAGCTTGATGTGATCTTCAGTTATTCCATACGGTTTCATGGTGGAACAGACAACATGGAACTCCTTCAAATGCTTATGTGGATAACTTGGGCAGCAAGTGTATCAATCCAGATTTCAACTCAAAATCAACATTAAGTTCAGGATATTGAATGCACAAAGGTTGATAATTCACATTAGGTGCAGCCAATTTCTTAAGGGTCCTATTATTATAGTTAGCCATAGTAAAATCAGCAGACTCGGTATCAGATACTGAAGCACTAACAGAAACAGACTCAACAGGATTAAAAGTGTCAACAAGATCAGGTGCAATGCCAAGTTCAAGTCCAATTCCAGAAGTGATTCTATTAATGCTACTACCAGTCCTATGAATTCTGAAAAGTGTATGAAATGTTCTATCAATTTCAGGATCAAATGAATGCAAGGTACCAGGATCAGACCTAGTCATATAACATGCAGCTCATAAGAAGGTATAGAAGAGCAATAACAACTAAAACACTAAAAATTCCTAAAACAAATACACCAAAAATCTAAACAAAAATAAAAATAGTATCAAATGAATTTTAAACCACCACAGGATGAAATCTACAAAAAAATACTATCCAAGAGAAAAATAAAAAATCTTTAAAAATTAAAAAAGTGGTCTAAACGATGGAATTTGGTTAAAATAACAGTGACCTTACTGTAAACAGTATTCCTTTATCAAAATAACATTTTCCATTAGTGTGCAAAAATTCAGGTCAATCAGAGATACTTTACCAAACCGAAATTCTAAACACGATACCCTTTACCAAATTTTAGCTGAATTCCACTTGAAAAAGCTTCAAAAACAAAACAATCACAATTGTTAGAGTTAGATGGTTTCTTGAAATGATCAAATAGTTGCCTTGAATGTAACATCTCTAAATTTTGATTCCAATCTTATTTCTAGCTCATATGGAAGTCCTAGTGTAATTTTCTGGAATTGGGATAAATTGGGAATTTTTAGAAATCACTAAGGGTATTTTGGTCATTTTACACCCTCAATGGCAATTTTGTGAATTCTCATTCAAGTGGAGGGCAAAGTTGACAATTCAACTTCACCCCCTTTTCTTCATGTGGGAGCCGTGCAGGTTATATGCTCATATGGTCATCTTCTTAAAATTATCAAAGTATCCATAGCCAAGGTTTTCCAAGCTTTCAAGGTCCAAAGTAAGTATTTTTATTCATCCTTTGGCTTAGGTTATTTGATGGTTATTGATCACTATGATCTCTTCTTCAATCCTATGGTATTAGTTTCTTGAGAAACTCATTTTCATATTTGAGAATCAAGAACACAAATTCTAAAGTTCTTGTATGATTTGGTTGTTTTGAAGGAAGTTGAAGAGGAAGTCTTTATAAGGATTTTGGTTGGTTTGATATCACCTCAAACCTAGTTCTTGTCTTGAATCATTGCTAGGTGAGTGTGGGTTGACTTGTGTTATGGTATGGTGTTATTTACGGTGTAAGTCTTGAAGATAAGAACTTCTATGTGTTAAGGTTGTTTTTGAATGTTTGGATTGTTACTTGTATTCAATGGCATAGATGTATGAGAATGATTAGATTTGCTACTTGTTATTCAATGAAATGAATGAATGGATGGATGGATGGATGGATGAATGGATGAATGAATGGATGAATGAATAGAGTTTAAGATAAGAGGTGCATGATCAAATGTTGATTTTTTATGTCTGTGAATCGATTCACAAGATGTGTGAATGGATTCACAGACCTGTGAATAGCATTGTGAACGCGTGAATAGCACTGTGAATCGATTCACAACATTTTGTGAATGGATTCACAGACCTGTGAATAGCATTGTGAACGCGTGAATAGCACTGTGAATCGATTCACAGACCCAAGAATAGCATTGTGAATAGATTCACAACAGTGTGTGAATAGATTCACAAGACCCAAGAATAGCATTGTGAATAAATTCACAATAGTGTGTGAATAAATTCACAATAGTGTGTGAATAGATTCACAAGACCCATGAATAACATGGTGAATAGATTCACAATAATGTGTGAATAGATTCACAATAGTATATGAATAGATTCACAATAGTGTATGAATAGATTCACTATGAGATTCATTGAAAAGATTCACATAGGCTTGAAATGATAACTTAAATACAATGAAGGGATGTGTAACTAAGTGGAAGTAGTTGAGAGGATTGAGCATAATACTTGTGTGGTTCAATCATAAATTGAGAGGATTGAGCACAATGCGTGTGTAGTTTAAATCTTGTATTGATTAAATGTGATGTTATTATGATATTATGATTCAGCATGATATGAATATGAAAGCATTACATTGCATGGTGAGATGACTTAACCGGAAGGGGTTAGTGTACAATATGAGAGAGATTACCTAACCGGAAGGGGTTAGATGAAAGAATAAGCGGTGCATAATTACTTGCATTGCATAGTGAGATGGCCTAACCGGAAGGTGTTATTGTATAATACTTGAGGGGTGCCTAACCTACGGGGTTAGATGGAAACAGAATGACATAAAACATTGCATACTGCATATTGCGAGGGCCTAACCGGAAGGGGTTAGTGCACAACAAGAGGAGTGGAGAAAGAAAAAGTGTGAAGAAAAGGTGTGAACATCATGTGCATTCATAAACTCATTGCATATGTTGGTTTAATATTACTTGATATATTGAATTGTGTGTATGCTTGCATTCTAATTACATCATACTTTATATACAAGTTTTATTCACATTCACTGGGAAGTTATTTCTCACCCCCTCTTTCTCAGATTCGCAGGAACACCTTGGACCCTCTACGGGTTAAGTATGAAGGATTATATGATACTTGTATTTTGGTGGAGTGAGCTCCATTATGTAATTATAATATGATGTGTATTATATATTACTCTGATGTAGATGTGACAATGAAACTGATCAACTACTGTTGAAGTTATCAGTTATGTTAATATTTTAGTGTGTTCAGTCAGGATAGTGTCTAGTATACACTTGTATAATGTATGTACTCTGATAATATTTAAAATGAGATAATGTTTTGAATGAGATCGGAGATCTCTTGTTGATGTATATACATATATATGTACTCTAGTTGGTTTGAATGATTGTTTGGAATCCGTTGTTTATTTAGGACGTTTGGGAACATACGAGAAACAAAGGAAACGCTGCTAAATTTTTATATGTAATAAAGAAAAAAAAAATATTCCAAGTAAGACTTATCAGTAGTAAATAATAGGTCTTACATTGAATCCCTGGCAACGGCACCAAATTTGATAAGAGGTTGTCGAGACCCGTCAAATAATAAAAATTACCGATTCACAAACTAATTTGTAGTATAGAGAATGAACCGAATCGTCTTTCAAGGATCCAAAAACAAAGATTCAATTAAATCAAGATAATTAGAAATGAGGGGTTTTGTTGTTGATTAACAAGATTGACAGAAGTACGAGACTTAAAGTTGTAAGCAAATCTAAAGAAACAACCAATCCAAGGAAATTTACCTATCTTGAGTTTAACTTATCATTGATCACAAGGAATTCACTTAATTGCTAACTGTGTTCTTGGCCTTAGATCACATCAAAACGCCTCAACGTGATCCAAGAATCCTCTACTAGATAAGCATCTAGGATTTAATTAACCAATGTTAGATAAAGTAAGCATCATCCAAACATAGATTAACTTAAGATCAGGGATTTAACTAAGCTAAACAATCCATCAAAAAGCTTTGATATATTGTTTAGTCTTTGTGATCCTCTTTGAATACATGATAATAAAGCTATTATCAAGGATATTTTGGACCCTTAGAAGTCTGATCCAACTCTTGAGTTCTTCATGAAACTTGTAGAGCCTTGTCTTAGCTTTCCAAAGACACCAAGATCACCTTAAATGGATTACTAGTCCCAAGTTATAGCCTAACTAAGGTGGAAAGGTCAAAATGCATCAAAATCCAAGAATTATTCACAATTTGCATTAAAGCCCAATGAGGCCCAGCAACATTAAACTCATCTAAAATATTAATATTGGGCACAATAAACATCTAATAAAGCCTAGTACAAAGCTAACATAAGTGTCTCAAATTGATTGATCAATAGCCAAAGGCTCGGTCGATCGCGAAAGTTCAAAAAGAAGCTTCGATCAGTCCTATTCGATCGATATATATTTACCAAGATGAATATTGGTGAGATGATGATCAGTAAGTAACGGCTCGGATCGGTTGGTTTGGGGTTCAATGATTGAAGAGCTCAGTTCGGTCAGGAGATGGGGACATTTGTTTAAAAGGATCAGATCGGTATGTAATATTTGGGGTGCTCGGATGTTGTTCTGAAAATTAGATGATCGACTGGAAAGTGGTCTAGAGGTAGTGCTCGATCGGAAAAATGATCTGGGTGATGGCAGTCGGTCGGACATGGAATTACTAGTAAGTATCTGGGATAAAAATCTCAAGTAATTATGTTTAGCATTTAAGACCATGGTGATTCATCAAGGTGAGTTGTAATAGTAATTAATGTAAATGGTGATTCACCTAGGGTGAGTCATAAGGTAATAAATGTTACGAGTCTTCAGATTTAACACTTCCATTTCACCAAAGCTCTTAGATGGCGACAAGGAGTGGTAAATTTCTTGGACTTTTACTTTCATTTAATTACCTTTTAATCCTACCTTTTCACCTATAAATCGGTAGTTTCTCATCCATGTTTCACTCACCCTAAACCTTCACCTTTCTCTCCATCAAAACCCACGGTCAAGTATTCCAAAATTACCTTCTTAAACTCTAGCCAAAATCCTAATTTAGTTCTAGCATCCTATTTCCTTACTTGGAGCTTGCCAAGTTTCTTGAGACAAATTTGTGATTTGTGAACCAAGGTAAGGGGGAGTTTTCTCTATCAACCAATATTATGGTAGAAGAAAAGGATTTTATTATCTTACCATTTTGTGAAGATGAATCATGATTAAAGTTTTATAGTTTATATATGCTATGGTTAAGCTATATGATTTTATATTTTGTTTAAAATTTTGTGTTTTATGGTTTCTTTAGATATGATCATGGTAAAATTTTGATATTGATGAATTTATTCATATGTATATGACTAGACATGTTTAGAACATGCATATACTTGGTTTGATTTATGGAATAATGTTGGAAAAATAAATGGAATTGATCCAAAAATTATTTTAGGTGGTTCGGCCATCAAGTATTAGAAAAAGCATTATTTTAATTTGAATTTATTTTATTTAGAAGAGCTTTAAAATTTTGAAAATATGAGGATAAATTAATTTGTTAGTATTGAGAATTTTAATTAATATTTTTGTATATGGAAAGAATTTTGGAAAAAATAGTTGTAAAGTTAATATTTATTTTAAACTTAGTTTTATCATAGAAAGTGAAAATAAACTTGAAAATATTTGATTTAGCTTAAAATAAATTGGTTTTGTTTTTGTTTTTTTTTGTGAAAACACTTTGCAAGACTAAAAAACAATTTTTATACCTTATTCAATTTTTTTTTATAGAAAAAGCTTTACGTGATTTGAAAATCGTAACTAGAGTGTTACATGATTTGAAAAATATCTTATAGCGCCATATAATTAAGAAACAGTGGTACTATTATCGGGCCAACGTAGACTGGACCCTGGATAGGACAATTGACGTTATTCTTAAAGAAATTGTGGGTTGAATCTCGAGGGGATTATGTGTATATTCTGGGAATATTTACACTTTGCATACATTTAGTCTGATGTGACTTATTGTCAAGGCTTTAAGCCTAGGAGATTGAGCTTACACAATAATGCTGGTGCGAATTGCCTAGTGAAGATCTATGACTGATTTTGGGGACATCGGGGTGTATCACTCCTCAGGAGGCAAGTAGGTAGCACCATTATGCCGTGATAATATTATTGCAACACACTGAATAATCCCGACCAGACAGTTACCTATTCCCGATTGGTGGAGAGTGTTCTCGTGAGCCGAATTGTACAAGTGAGATTGATAGCAATTGTTTTTAGGCTAATGAGATACGGAACATGTACTCCCAATCACTCTCTCCAACTTCTTCTTTTTAGCTCCATGGAGTAGGGGTCGACCATGTGCATCTGCATAGTTTGTTGTCATACTTGCATCATCATTACATGAGTTAAGGTTGGTTTATCATTTTATTGTTTAATATGATTCTATGTGTTGATAAAATAACCATACAGTAGTATTATTTTATATAACTTATATATACTATTTTTTTACTGTTATATTAGTATTTATGATGATGTGAGAATCTCATTCCTTTTGTCTTTTGTGTGTGTGATGTTATTTTGATAAATAAAGATGGACAATCGTGAGTTTTTGGGTTACGTCACGGTTCAGTTCTCGGGAGGCCTAGAAGCCTGGAAAGTTCTCTTGGAGCTAGAATGGACAATGTATGCCAGGGATGTAATATCCCTAAATTTCGATTCTAATCTTAATTCTAGCTTAACTAAATCATATGGAAGTCCTAGTGTAATTTTCTGGAATTGGAAATTTTTAGAAACCACCAAGGGTATTTTGGTCATTTTACACCATCAGTGGCAATTTCGTGAATTCTCATTCAAGTGGAGGGCAAAGTTGACAAATCAACTTCACCCTCTCTTGTTTAAGGAACCGTGCATGTGTGGAAGACCATATGGTCATCTTCTTAAAATATCAAATTCTCCATAGCCAAGGTTTTCCAAGCTTTCAAGGTCCAAAGTAAGTGTTTTTACTCATCTTTTGACTTAGGTTATTTGATGGTTATTGATCACCTTCATCTCTTCTTCAATCCTATGGTTTTAGTTTAATGGAGAACTCATGTTCATCTTTGAGAATCAAGAACACAAATTCTAAAGTTCTTATATGATTTTGTTGTTTTGAAGGAAGTTGAAGAGGAAGTTTTCATAAGGATTTTGGTTGGTTTGATATCACCTCAAGCCTAGTTCTTGTCCTAAATCATTGCTAGGTGAGTGTGGGTTGATTTGTGATATGGAATGGTGTTACTTAAGGTGTGAGTTTAAGTCTTGAAGATAAGAACTTCTATGTGTTAAGGTTGTTTTTGAATGTTTGGATTGTTACTTGTATTTAATGGTATGGATGTATGAGAATGATTGGATTTGCTACTTGTTGTTCAATGAAATGAATGAATGAATGGATGGATGGATGAATGAAGTTTAAGATAAGAGGTATATGATCAAAACTTGATTTTTTATGACTGTGAATCAATTCACAAGATGTGTGAATAGATTCACAGACTCGTGAATAGCATTGTGAATGGATTCACAGACTTGTGAATAGCATTGTGAACTCGTGAATAGCACTGTGAATCGATTCACAACATTTTGTGAATAGATTCACAGACTTGTGAATAGCATTATGAACTCGTGTATAGCACTGTGAATTGATTCACAACATTTTGTAAACAGATTCACAGACCCATGAATAGCATTGTGAATAGATTCACAATAATTTGTGAATAAATTCACAATATTGTGTGAATAGATTCACTAAGTGATTCATTGAACAATGAAGGGATGTGTAACTAAGTGAACATGGTTGAGAGGATTGAGCATAATACTTATGTGGTTCAATCATAAATTAAGAGGATTGAGTATAATACTTGTGTAGTTTAAATCTTGTATTGATTAAATGTGATGTTATTATGATATTATGAATGAGCATGATATGAATATGAAAGCATTGCATAGTGAGATGGCCTAACCGGAAGGGGTTAGTGTGCAATATGTGAGAGATTATCTAACCGGAAGGGATTAGATGAAAGAATAAGCGGTGCATAATTACTTGCATTGCATAGTGACATAGCTTAACCGGAAGGGGTTAGTGTACAATACTTGAGGGGTGCCTAACCTATGGGGTTAGATGGAAACGGAATGACATAAAACATTGCATACTGCATATTGCGAGGGCCTAACCGGAAGGGGTTAATGCACAACAAGAAGAGTGGAGAAAGAAAAAGTGTGAAGAAAAGGTGTGAACATCATGTGCATTCATAAACCCATTACATATGTTGGTTTGATATTACTTGATATATTGAATTGTGTGTATGTGATCAATCAATTTGAGACACACATGTTAGCTTTGTATTAGGCTTTATTAGATGTTTATTGTGCCCAATATTAGTGTTTTAGATGAGTTTAATGTTGTTGGGCTTCATTGGGCTTTAATGCAAATATTGAATAATTTTCGGATTTTGATGCATTTTGATCTTTCTTCCTTGGTTAGACAATAACTTGGGACTCGGTGATCCAATTGAGGTGATCTTGGTGTCTTTGGAAAGCTAAGACAATAATCTACAAGTTTCATGAAGAACTTAAGAGCTGAATCAGACTTCTAAGGGTCCAAAACATCCCTGAAATGCAGAGTAGGTTTGTTGTCAGGAAAATCTGGGCAGTGTGGACATATTGGACTACATAGTGAGTTATAGGCCTCCTCTTGGGCTGAAACTTGGTCATTGGATAGATAAGACCCATATCTCCAACTTCATTGAAGACCATTTTGTCAATAGATGTCGTTTTAGGCATGCTTCTTAAGCTACAAGTTGGTTTGAATTTGGAAACACGTTCTTCCAACCTAACTTGAGGTAGGTGCAGTGTTTTTGGCATTTCTGGATTTCTAAAAGTGCAAATGATATGATTCAAATTGGAGATTTTCAAGGAGACAACTGGCTACAACTTTCATGAACATCTAAGCCAAAATGCACAGTCTAGGTGATGAATTTGAATCCAGAAGTCGGAAAAGAGTTGTTGACTAAAAGCCACCAACCATACACCAACCCACCTACCATGCACCAAGCCACCAACCATGCATCAAGCTTCCATTTTTGACAATTTTCATATTCTTATAGCTTGTATTCTGATTATGTACATGTACAAATTGGCTTCTAGGATTAGTATAAATAAAGCCAATCTCTTTGTATTAGGGGGATTCAATTTGGAAGTAAGTTAGAATTCAATTTTGTAGTAAGTTTGAGTATTTGTTAGTTTTCTTTCTCTTCTTCTCCCTTCTCTTTAGAATTTCATTTTTGTTCTTTTATTTCTGAGTTCTTCCTTCCCATCCATGGAAGGCTAGGCTTTCATAATCAATCCAAGGGATTAGCCATCTTGATGTTTAATTTGGAGATCTTGTTTTACTTGTTCATATTGCTTAATTGTTATTCAAGTTTCTCTTCTTCCTCTTTTAATTTTGATCTAGATTGAATTGCTTAATTTGATTTGGATGTTTATGTGATAATAGCTTTATTATCATGTATTCAAGAGGATCACATAGAGTAAACAATTTATTAAAGCTTTTTGATGGATTGTTTAGCTTGGTTAAATTCTTGATCTTAAGTTAATCTATGTTTGGATGGTGCTTACTTTATCTAACCTTGGTTAATTAAATCCTAGATGCTTATCTAGTAGAGGATTCTTGGATCATGTTGAGGCGTCTTGATGTGATCTAAAGGCCAAGAACACGGTTAGCAATTAAGTGAATTCCTTGTGATCAATGATGAGTTAAACTCAAGATCGGTAAATTTCCTTGGATTGGTTGTTTCTTTAAATTTGTTAATTACTTTCCTTTAATTCAACTAGTGTATAATCTTTTCCAATCATTAAACCCCCCTTTTAATTATCTTGATTTGATTAAATCTTTGTTCTTTTTGGATCCTTGAGAGATGATTCGGTTCATGCTCTATACTACAAATTAGTTTGCGAACCGGTAATTATTATTATTTGACGAGGTCTCGACAACCTCTTGTCAAATTTGGCGCCGTTGCCGGGGATCCAAGGCAACTATTTGATCATTTCAAGATCCCATCTAACTCTAACAAATGTGTTTGTTTTGTTTTTGAAGCTTTTTCAAGTGGAATTCGGCTGAAATTGGGTAAAGGGCATCCTATCAAGATTTTGGTTCGGTAACGTATCTCTGATTGATCTGAATTTTGGTAGGCTAATGAAAATCGTTATTTTGAGAGAGACTCACTATTTATAGTAAGGTCACCCCTATTTTAGCTAAATTCCATCGTTTAGACCACTTTTTCAATTTTTTAAGATTTTTTATTATTCTGTTAGATAGAATTTTTGTGTAGATTTCACTCTGTGGTAGTCCCATAATTTTTAAAAATCTTTAGATATGTTTTCTGTAATTATTTTGTGTGTATATTTAGACTTGTTTTTGTGATTTTGTGTTTTTGTGTTTGATCTCTAATCTGATGGAGCATAAACTTGATGAGCTAGCTTATCTGGTGGGGCAGTTGGCAGTGGAACAACATCACTTACTTGTACAAGAACCTGCAAGATTTTGTAGTATATGTTGTAGTTCTTATCATCCCACATATGCTTGCACCACACTACAATATGATGGTTCTGTATTTCATAATCATTCTGTTGATGCAACAGGTGTATTTCTTGATGAACCATAATACCCACAACTTGGATATGATCCTTATTCTACCACATATAACCATGATTGGGGAGATCATCCTTGGTTCGAACCTTATGTTGAACCAATCAGTCTATACCAGCAACCTATGCTGCAACAGCAGCAAGCCCCAATAAGCATGGAATCTGAGCCTACACTAGAGGATTTGGTGAAACAATTTGCTTAGAACAACATCCAATTCCAGCAGAGAACAGAAGCTATAGTACAAAACGTGAAGACCCAAGTTGGTCAACTTACATCTTCATTGAGTCAGTTGAGCAAGCAACAGATGCAGAAATCTGATTATACAAAACATGAGATCATTGATGAGAAAAAATCAATTGATGATTTGTGTGCTGAATTTGCTAGTTTTACTAATTTTGATGATTCTGTTTGTTGTACTGGTTGTGATGGTGATATGTTGTGTAATGCATGTGCTGAGATTGCTGCCTTTTTGAGACATGATGAATCTTTTTCAGCAGATTATGCAGCAACTCAATCTGCAGAAGTAGTGAAGCCAACAAAATTGGAGTCCATTGTGGCTAAAAACCTCCTTACTGATGAGGAGGAGAGGTTGCTACCCATTTTGAGGGAGAATCTGAGAGCATTCACACTTGCAGACATTCCAAGTATTAGCCCTTTCATTTGCATGCGTAGGATTTTACTTGAAGATGGAGCTAAATCAGTAAAGCAACCCCGGAAGATACTGAACCCTCTGATTTTGGATGTGGTGATCCATTACACTGGCTATGGTGTGGCCGCTGGAATTTTGTTGCTTCTGCTATCCATAGGGAGTTTTCTTTCCACACTTTTATTTCATTTTTCTAGTTGTTGTTTTCTTTTTGTTTTTACTGTTTTGCTATTGTTTTTAATATTGTTTCTGTTTTTATTTGACTGTTACAATTTACTCTTTTCTGTTGTTGTTGTTTCTGCTGTTTGTGTTGTCTGTTTATATTTACATACATTTTCTTTGTCTTTGATGTTTGTCTTTTATTACTTTTTTTTTCTGTTTTTGTTTTTATTTTTTGTTTTGTCTGTTGTGTTTATTTTCTGTTTTCTATATAAATCTTTGTTGAAAAAAAAAATAAAAAGAAAAAGAAAAAGAAAGCCACGTTTAAGGTCAATGGCCAGAAATTGAATCTTTATTGAGGAGGACCCATCAATCGTGAAAAATCTTCAATCACGCTGGCTGAAGATGTAAAACGTAGCGCTTTTTGGGCGGCATCCCAAGTTTTCTAACTCTGTCCTCTTTATAACTTTGACTTATTTGTTATCACAGGAATCGAGACAGAAAAAAACGGTGCCAAGTGAGAAAATCTATCAAAGTTTGATTTTTCTGTCTTTTTTTTGTTTGTTTTTATTTAACAGATGATTTTTCACCAATTAAATGGCGGATAACGGTACTCTGTGAAAATCTTTTTCGGTCCCTTCAGTTACCCACAAACATTGAAATCTGTATATAATTTTACTCATTTTTTTCTCTCTTTCTTCTTTCTTTCGAAATGGATAATCAGCTTGTTAATCTCCGCAAGCAATTCCCTTCTCTCCCTCAAAATGCTTTAACTAATATTTATTGTGCAAGGTTTGAGAGATTAAGGATGCTTATGCACAAAGGCATCCCTGCGGATATACGCTGGTTAATCGAAGCAAAGGTCCAACTCAGAGGTGAATTTTCTGACGCTCTTATTTCATATATGCCAGGGCTAGGCAAAAATTCATATGCAAAGAAGAGAAGAGCAAAAAGGTTACGGGTCTGCTATAAATGTGCAAGATGGACTTGTAACACAAAATGCAAATCAATTGGAATGACGTCTATAAACCGAGATGATAAAATTAACTTCATAAAGGATGGCATGAGTAAGGAGTCTTTAGATAACATTCTATTGACTCTTGAGACGCATCCTAGTGGAGATGTGCAGAGAGTACTTCTCGATTTATGGCCAATATTCCAAGATGAACATGAGCGATATAGTCTCGAGAATCTGACTCAAAAAGACCCTGTTTGCCAATTATTAAGAAAATTGGATGGGAAGCCGACCATCGGCCCATAGAGAGCATTCAAGTCGTTACTGGACGTAAAACCAGAGGAAAATGTGAGCCATAATCACACCTCCTGTAAGTATTTTTTTATTTTTTATTTTTATTTTTTTCTTCTTGTTTATTAAAAAAAATCAAAAAAAATTTCAAAAAAAAATTTCAAAAAAAAAAAAATCAAATCAAAAGTAGCCGTATTCTTTTGAAATATGCGTTGCATATTTTCAAACTTCTTCTGACACATATAGATTAGTCTTTTATCATTGTCATATAGCTATTATCATTGTTGTGCTTATTTTCAAACTTACCTGACACACGGATCTACCCCTCCTTTATAGGTGTAATTATTACCTTTGAGTTTTGATGCCTTTAAATATTGCACTTTGCTCTCTTCAGATCATTGATAAGGTGAGAGTACAAAAAAAAAAAAACAAAGAGAAAAAAAATGGAAGTCACTTCAGTTCGTCGGATCAAGAGTGTTTGTGTCTTTTGTGGATCTAATCCTGGGAAAGATAAAGAGTTTGTAAATATTGCACACCATCTTGGTCGAGTGCTAGCTGAGAGAGAAATCCATTTAGTTTATGGAGGAGGTAGTCTTGGGTTAATGGGTTGTGTAGCGACTACTGCACATTTAGAAGGTGGCAAAGTCCTTGGAGTCATTCCCGATCCTTTATCTACCAAAGCAAGCCCATTGGAAAAACATTAGGGGATGAAGTAATGGTATTTTGCATGCACCAACGCATGAACATTATGATAGCAAATGCCGATGCCTTTATTGCCCTACCTGGTGGTTTTGGAACTTTGGAAGAGCTCTTTCAAATTATATCACAGTCACAATGAGAACTTTCACCAAAAACCTATAGGTATATTAAATGTTAATGGTTTTTATGACAGTTTGTTTTGTTTTGTTTTCTTGATCATGCTGTAGAAAAAGGGTTCATCTCACAAGCGACACGTCAAAGTCTTGTAACTGCTGCAACTCTTGAACAATTGCTCGATCAACTAAATGAATTTGTACCACAACATGATCCAGTAATGGCTCCACGGAATTGGGAACAAGGCAGCAGCAGCAAAAAGCCAAAACTTGATTTGAATTTGTCTTTGTGAATTTTTGTTTTCTCTTACGGTTTTAGTTTTTTGTAATTTTTCTTATTTCAGGCTCGATTTGCAGTTTTCTGGTAAGACCTTCTACACTCTACCTATCTTTATTTTGACATTGGGGACAATGTCTTTAATTAGTTGGGGGGAGGGATAGTTGACATTACCATGTACATAGTTTAGTTAAAAATAAAAAAATAAAAAAAATATAACCAACTAATCTTTATTGTTACTAGCTTATTAGATATATGATGGCAGAGTAAGGAGTAGTTTTGCTCTTGAGACGCATCTTAACTTGCATTTCATAGTATGTTTTAAATTATTTTGTTCTTGCATATTAAAAAAAATAAAAAAATAAAAAAATAAAAAATAAAAAAAATTTCATTTTGATCTTTTCAATAAATTTTGATGCAAGCATGTGCTGAATCTGAGCTTAATTGATAATAAAAGTATGCAAAACAGTTTATAGTTGAATCATTTTCATGATATACATGTGTATATGATTGTGGATATTAGGAATGAGGCATGGTTGAATTGAGTGAATGTTCCATACCTTTGTGAGTTTTGGGCTTTTCCAAGTTTGATACTTACACTTGGTTTATTTTCTTTCATGAGTGATGTCAATTATGAATTTATTTTCTAGAACTTGCATTGAATCGATTTGAGATTACATTGGTTCGTATGTTGCATGAAAATGACAGAGGCATTTTTTTTCTTGACTTAGCTGTTTTGGCCAAATAAACCTACCTTGCATTTATCCAAATATTAACTACCTCTGAGCCTATTTTCCTATTCTTGTTCTTAGCTCATTACAAGCTTTGAGTGAAAAACCACGTTTTACCTTACCTTAGGGAATGGGAGAGCATTGATTTTCTTATTGGAGGAGTTCTTTTGCTTGCAATGATTTAAGTGTGGGGGAATTGGTGTGCTGAGACGAAATGCTTGGTACGAAAAACAAAACAAAAAACAAAAAAAAAACAAAAAACAAAAAAAAAGGAGAAAAAAAGAAAGAAAAAAAAAGAATAGAAAAAGGAAGGAATGTGTGAAGAGAATGAGCATTTTATGGTTTTGGGTAAAAATTTTATTATCTCTACTTGAGTTACTCCTCAATGCTCTTTTATTCTCTTTGGTTTTAACCTGCTATTATACATATTGTTCCTTTCCTTCACCTTATAAGTTCCATTACAACCTTTTTGAAAGACCTCTTGATTTTTGCAATTTATTTGATCTAAGTAGTGGAGAATTGATGTATATGCAAGCCTATGGTAAAATACTTTCATAATTTGACTGAGTTGAGCGTAAACAGTTAACCTAAACACCTTGTGTGATTTGAGTGTCACTAGTGAGGAATTTTACTCAATTTGAACATGCCTATTTCTGATTAAAGCATGATTATGCTATACTTTATTCTCAAATGGTTTGATTTAACTATTCTTTGTTAAGCATACTTGACTTATTAATTATGGTTTATATTTGATACAATGCTTGTATATAAAAATTAGTTGAATTGATTAAATAAAATATTACATGTTAGTGGGTATCATCCTGGTAAACCCTCACGAGACTATAACTCGTCCACTAGGGACACCTAGGGGTTTAAAGGCTTGTGGCACATGCTAAGTGCCATCGTGTTTTCCTACGAAAATGGATTAGATTAGGTATAATCAGTTTTTTATGTTTTTAGTTTAATAATATGATGTTTCTTGTTTTTCTTTAGTTTTGTTCTTATTTGTTTTGCCCAGGAGTGCAAAAGCTTAAGTGTGGGGGAATTTGATCAATCAATTTGAGACACACATGTTAGCTTTGTATTAGGCTTTATTAGATGTTTATTGTGCCCAATATTAGTGTTTTAGATGAGTTTAATGTTGTTGGGCTTCATTGGGCTTTAATGCAAATATTGAATAATTTTCGGATTTTGATGCATTTTGACCTTTCTTCCTTGGTTAGGCCATAACCTGGGACTCGGTGATCCAATTGAGGTGATCTTGGTGTCTTTGGAAAGCTAAGACAATACTCTACAAGTTTCATGAAGAACTCAAGAGCTGGATCAGACTTCTAAGGGTCCAAAACATCCCTGCAATGCAGAGTAGGTTTGCTGTCAGGAAAATCTGGGCAGTGTGGACATATTGGACTACATAGTGAGTTATAGGCCTCCTCTTGGGCTGAAACTTGGTCATTGGATAGATAAGACCCATATCTCCAACTTCATTGAAGACCATTTTGTCAATAGATGTCGTTTTAGGCATGCTTCTTAAGCTACAAGTTGGTTTGAATTTGGAAACACGTTCTTCCAACCTAACTTGAGGTAGGTGCAGTGTTTTTGCCATTTCTGGAGTTCAAAAAGTCCAAATGATATGATTCAAATTGGAGATTTTCAAGGAGACAACTGGCTACAACTTTCATGAAGACATCTATGCCAAAATGCACCGTCTAGGTGATGAATTTGAAGCCAGAATTTGGAAAAGAGTTGTTGACTAAAAGCCACCAACCATACACCAACCCACCTACCATGCACCAAGCCACCAACCATGCATCAAGCTTCAATTTTTGACAATTTTCATATTCTTATAGCTTGTATTCTGATTATGTACATGTACAAATTGGCTTCTAGGATTAGTATAAATTGAGCCAATCTCTTTGTATTAGGGGGATTCAATTTGGAAGTAAGTTAGAATTCAATTTTGTAGTAAGTTTGAGTATTTGTTAGTTTTCTTTCTCTTCTTCTCCCTTCTCTTTAGAATTTCATTTTTGTTCTTTTATTTCTGAGTTCTTCCTTCCCATCCATGGAAGGCTAGGCTCTCATAATCAATCCAAGGGATTAGCCATCTTGATGTTTAATTTGGAGATCTTGTTTTACTTGTTCATATTGCTTAATTGTTATTCAAGTTTCTCTTCTTCCTCTTTTAATTTTGATCTAGATTGAATTGCTTAATTTGATTTGGATGCTTATGTGATAATAGCGTTATTATCATCTATTCAAGAGGATCACATAGAGTAAACAATTTATTAAAGCTTTTTGATGGATTGTTTAGCTTGGTTAAATTCTTGATCTTAAGTTAATCTATGTTTGGATGGTGCTTACTTTATCTAACCTTGGTTAATTAAATCCTAGATGCTTATCTAGTAGAGGATTCTTGGATCATGTTGAGGCATCTTGATGTGATCTAAAGGCCAAGAACACGGTTAGCAATTAAGTGAATTCCTTGTGAGCAATGATGAGTAAAACTCAAGATCGGTAAATTTCCTTGGATTGGTTGTTTCTTTAAATTTGTTAATTACTTTCCTTTAATTCAACTAGTGTATAATCTTTTCCAATCATTAAACCCCCCTTTTAATTATCTTGATTTGATTAAATCTTTGTTCTTTTTGGATCCTTGAGAGACGATTCGGTTCATGCTCTATTGATCAATCAATTTGAGACACTTATGTTAGCTTTGTATTAGGCATTATTAGATGTTTATTATGCCCAATATTAATATTTTAGATGAGTTTAATGTTGTTGGGCTTCATTGGGTTTTAATGTAAATATTGGATAATTTTCGGATTTTGATGCATTTTGACCTTTCTTCCTTGGTTAGGCCATAACTTGGGACTTGGTGATCCAATTGAGGTGATCTTGGTGTCTTTGGAAAGCTAAGACAATGCTCTACAAGTTTCATGAAGAACTCAAGAGCTGGATCGGACTTCTAAGGGTCCAAAACATCCCTGCAATGCAGAGTAGGTTTGCTGTCAGGAAAATCTGGGCAGTATGCACATATTGGACTATATAGTGGGTTATAGGCCTCCTCTTGGGCTGAAACTTGGTCATTTGAAAGATAAGACCCATATCTCCAACTTCACTGAAGACCATTTTGTCAATAGATATCGTTGTAGGCATGCTTCTGAAGCTACAAGTTGGTCTGAATTTGGAAACACGTTCTTCCAACCTAACTTGAGGTAGGTGTAGTGTTTTTGGCATTTCTAGAGTTCTAAAAGTCCAAATGACATGATTCAAATTGGAGATTTTCAAGGAGACAATTGGCTACAACTTTCATGAAGACATCTAAGCCAAAATGCACCGTCTAGGTGATGAATTTGAAGCCAGAATTCGGATAAGAGTTGTTGACTAAAAGCCACCAACCATACACCAACCCACCTACCATGCACCAAGCCACCAACCATGCATCAAGCTTCCATTTTTGACAATTTTCATATTCTTATAGCTTGTATTCAGATTATGTACATGTACAAATTGGCTTCTAGGATTAGTATAAATAGACCCAACCTCTTTGTATTAGAATTCAATTTTGAAGTAAGTTAGAATTCAATTTTGTAGTAAGTTTGAGTATTTGTTAGTTTTCTTTCTCTTCTTCTCCCTTCTCTTTAGAATTTCAGTTTTGTTCTTTATTTTCTGAGTTCTTCCTTCCCATCCATGGAAGGCTAGGCTCTTATAATCAATCTAAGGGATTAACCGTCTTGATGTTTAATTTGGAGATCTTGTTTTACTTGTTCATATTGCTTAATTGTTATTCAAGTTTCTCTTCTTCCTCTTTTAATTTTGATCTAGATTGAATTGCTTAATTTGATTTGGATGCTTATGTGATAATAGCTTTATTATCATGTATTCAAGAGGATCACATAGAGTAAACAATTTATTAAAGCTTTTTGATGGATTGTTTAGCTTGGTTAAATTCTGGATCTTAAATTAATCTATGTATGGATGGTGCTTACTTTATCTAACCTTGGTTAATTAAATTCTAGATGCTTATCTAGTAGAGGATTCTTGGATTATGTTGAGGCTTCTTGATGTGATCTAAGGCCAAGAACATGGTTAGCGATTAAGTGAATTCCTTGTGATCAATGATGGATTAAACTCAAGATCGGTAAATTTCCTTGGATTGGTTGTTTCTTTAGATTTGTTTTCAACTTTAAGTCTTGTTCTTTTATCAATATTGTTAATCAACAACAAAACCCCCATTTTAATTATCTTGATCTGATTAAATCTTTGTTCTTTTTGGATCCTTGAGAGATGATTCGGTTCATGCTCTATACTACAAATTAGTTTGCGAACCGGTAATTTTTATTATTTGACGGGGTCTCGACAACCTCTTGTCATCTATACTACAAATTAGTTTGCGAACCGGTAATTATTATTATTTGATGAGGTCTCGACAACCTCTTGTCAGTATGCTTGCATTCTAATTACATGCATACTTTATATACAAGTTTTATTCACATTCACTGGGAAGTTGTTCTCACCCCCTCTTTCTAAGATTCGCAGGAACATCCCGGACCCTCTACGGGTTAAGTATGGAGGATTCTATGATACTTGTATGTTGGTGGAGTTGAGCTCCATTATGTAATTATAATATAATGTGTATTATATAGTACTCTGATGTAGATGTAACAATGAAACTGATGAACTACTGTTGAAGTTCTCAGTTCTGATAATATTTTAGTGTGCTTAGTCAAGATAGTGTCTAGTATACACTTGTATAATATACGTATTTTGATAATATTTTGAATGAGATCGGAGATCTCTTGTTGATATATATATATATGTACTTTGGTTGATTTGAGATGATTGTTTGGAATCTGCTGTTTATTTATGACGTTTGGGAACATACGAGAAACAAAGGAAACGTTGCCGAATTTTATATGTAATAAAAAAAAATTCCATGTAAGACTTATGAGTAGTAAATAATAGGTCTTATAGGGGATATAGCATTAACCCTAGCCAGGACCCATGACGGGGACCCTATTATAGTATTTTCCATTTCCGCTTTTGTTCGATTGTACATGCCCATAAGAGATACTTGGTGTGCGGGTGCTTACTACACTCCGATGGTGAGATCCACAATCTCTTCAGCCAAGATCCCGAAATGGCACAAGGCCTATAAGTCACCGGCCCAGATGCTGTCCTATTATGGAGGATACATACCAGTCGAACCTATGCCAGCAGCAGATCCAGCAGATCAAGACAAAGACCCAAAGGAGTACCTTCCCATGTAGTTATGAAGTAAAGAATGTTTGTATAAATGTATAAGTTATTATACAATATGTAAATAGTGATCTTGTATAATTAAGTAAATAACTAGTAGAGAATAAGAACAATGTGAACATTTGTTTCCAAAAACATATGTGTACTTAGTTAATTATTATTTTGTTCACTTCATTTTAATATGAAGAAGAGTAAATTAGGAAATTAATTAGTCTTAAAATGTGACACCCAACCGAGGGTGTTACAAGGGTCACCACTACGGGTCATACGGACTGCGAGAGTTATGTCCCCTGCATACTATACACACCCTGTCTCCAAACGAATGCGCTAGGCCTCTGGGCCCCTATGGAATTGGACTTGAATAAATCCCAAAAACTCACATCTGTTGGTCATCACCATCTTCATATAATAAAATCAAATAACAAATACAACAAAAGAGATGAGATTCTAATATCATCAACATTAATAAAGCAATTAAGAAAAATAGTATAAGAAATTTATGCATTTCAACAACTAACCGACAGATTATTACATGTTATCAAACAAATGGGTAAACTAAACTCAATGTGCACCATGATAATGTGATAGTATGACAATTGACTATACAAATGCACAATGGTTGACCCCTACTCCATGGAGCTAACCACAACAGTCGGAGAAAATGGTTTGGGAGACATGTTCCATTTCTCATTAGCCCCGAGTGATATCAAATCTCAAATGCGCAACATGGTTATACGCGAACATTCTCAACCAAACCGGGAATAGAAATAGTGTCTCGTCGACATCGCTGGTGTGTTGCATTCATATTACCACGGCACAGTGGTGCTACCAACTGGCCCTTGGTGGAGTTTCCACACCCTGACGCCTCCTATATCAATCCCTGATCTTCACTACATAATTCACACCCGCACTAATGTGTAACTCAATCACCTCGGCTCAAAGCCTTAACAACTAGTCTCATCAGACTTTCATAATGTCATGTAGAGTGCAAACAATTCATCAAAACACAATCCCCTTGGGATTCAAGCCACCACTAAGACTTAGCTTCCACTGATCTGTCCAGGGTTCAATATGCCTGACAGTAGTCTCGCTGTTTCTTAATCGTGTGGTGCTTTAAAAAAACATTTTCCCAAATCATGTAATGCTACGGTTATGGTTTTTAAACGCATAATTCTTTGGCTATGGTTTTTAAATCGTGTAACATATCTGTTACGATTTTCAATCGCGTAAAACTATTTTCTTGTTTTTCAAGTCTCATAACTCAAATTTATATTTTTGAATCGCGTAAGATTTTAAAATCACTTTTCAGTCAAGTAAAGCATTTTCAGTAAATTTCTAATCGCGTAAGGCAGTTTCGCAAATTTTCAATTGCATAGAGTGTTTTTCATAAAAACTAAGCTATTTTGAACTAAATTAAATATTTCCAAGTCCATTCTCACTATTTGTCTTCCAATTGAACACTTGCTCCTCCAACATGACTAGGCTAGGTGATTAAGCCATAAGTAAGCAATGAGGTCATAAGGTTGGTGATTAGGCTTATAACTAAGCTTAGTGACATCATCATCATGACTCACCAATGACATCTTCACTAGATATTTATCTCTAGATATTTTTCAGTAACTATTATCCAACGGGCAAAGACTAGTATCTATTGTCCAATGGATAATAGAATGTACCTAAATTTTTATCTAACTATAAAATGAAAAACTTAAGAATTTGTTCTCGGATCTAGGTTTTGTAAACTTCCTCGACCTCAGTAAACAGTCAAAAAATTTCTATGCCCGAAAATAAAAATTATTTTTTTAATTTCTGAAACAACTCCAAATCAACACATAAAGTCAGGGCAAAATAAAATTTAATTAAATAAGGCTCACAAAAGTCCCAAAAAATCATAAAAATTGATAAAATCAATATTTAAATTAGAAACAGAAATTTCAGGGTGTTACAACTTTAATGCAGAGATCATGGTTAGATCTAGATTAACAAATTCATGGAAGTTCATGCACATCTAGTGGTCGATGATAGGTTAGTCGAATTGTCTGATGGATCTCTTGGATTGATTGTTATCTAATCTGATTTCTTTCTATATATTTGCATTCAATCATATAAGAACACCTCCAATTCACATTGATCTGATTAATTTTGCAGTTTTGGTCCTTTGAGAGACGATTTGGGTTATTCCTTATACTACAAGCTAGTGTATGATTAATTCTATAATTTGATTAAGCTTGACACTCGTATCAATGTCCAATCTTGAGTTTCTACGGTAATTGAACATTTTTCATATAATACCAACTTTTGGGACATTTTCATCGCATAATAAATCCTAGAAAATCAATTACATAGTACCTAGCCTTAGAAAATAGGATTTTGCCAAAACCTTCACCTTATGGTCTAGGTTTCTTACATGCATAATAACCATGATCTTTTGCTAGATT
This sequence comes from Styphnolobium japonicum, assembly GCA_023212625.1. NCBI lineage: Eukaryota > Viridiplantae > Streptophyta > Magnoliopsida > Fabales > Fabaceae > Styphnolobium > Styphnolobium japonicum. The sequence continues at coordinate 26,290,440 of JALBWW010000003.1, forward strand.
ACATTAGTCATATGATAGGTCAAGTAAGCTTCGTAACTTAGACAAGTTACTATTCATTTGGTCATTTTCATTATTCATTTGGTTAATTTTTCAAATAATTAAATTTTCATTATTTTCTACAAATAAAATTCTATATTCATTCTAATTCTCCATTCTATGATACTTAAATCAATTCTTAGTCAATTTACTCATGATTGGCCGAAATCCTCAATTAGGGTTTTCTTAAACTTTATATGGACATAACTCACCACTTTGGTTTATTTCCTATAATCCTTCGCCCAATAGACCTTCTAACTCCTTTATTACACCCAGGTTACATGTTAGAATTATTCTAAGGTTTAGATTGGTCTTGGCCGAAACCTATTAGCTAGGGTCCATGTATTTTCTTAAACTTTAAACCATTAATTTTGCCTAAACTTCATTTAAGTTACTTAATTAACCCCTAATCCACCTTATAGGTCACTAATCACACAATTTACTAAATGCTAACCCTATCCATACATGTGGTTGATACCTAGTTCTTGGATTAACCTAGGTCTTATTTAATTCTTTCACCAAATTTTGGTTTATTTTGATCTTAAACACCTGAAATTCAACCTAAGCTATCTAATTAATCCTTAAATCAACAAATCCCCAAATTGAAACCCAAGACCTTTGCATGGTCGAAAATGAATGGTCTTGGGTCCTAGGGTTTTTGAGCCAAACAAACATTATAATCATCATTTCCATCATAAACTACCTTAGAATCGAACAAACACAATCAAGAAACCATGGCTAGGCAATTGAAATTTACATAGCATCATTGCCACAAAACCCATATCATCAACCCATGATGTCAAGCCATTATTTGCTTGTATTGTTGAAAGAAATGACAAGAAATCACTAAAATACCATGAAAATACTGTTCTTGAATATGCAAGAAAGTTAGCACACTTGAACTCCTACCTTTCAACTTGAGAACTAAGAGTATTGGTGAGGTTTTCTTGCTTGAATCTTGTGAGATCTTGCTTCCTTGTGAGGATTCCAAGCTTTTGCCAATTATTGAGAATTTTTCTCTTTCTTTTTCTCTCCTCTTCTCTTCATTACCACACACTTGTACACCTTTCTTCTTTATGTGGTTTGTCCACCCTATGTTGAAGAGGATGGCATTTTTCATTTTAATTATCATTTATTTTGTTAACCAATCAAATTTTAACATTTTTCCTTTGAATTTATTACATAATCATTGTTATCTTGTTTTATCCAATCACATATCTACATTTGACCTTAGTTTTTGTCACCTTCTTAATGGATAATCCTCACAGACCAATAGAAACACTCCATTTTGTAGACCTCATCATGACTTAGTTAGATTTTTACTTCATTTAGTTAGATTGTAACTAGGTTAGTTAGATTCTAACTAGATTGATTCTAATCTAACTAATTCCATTAGATTATAACTAAATTAGATACATTCTAACCTAACTAATTAAATATTACTTAAATTGGAACTAGATTCTTACATTCCATCTAGTTAGCTTTTGTCTTTACTTGTATTTTTTCTTATTCTACTAACAAATTTCTCTAATGACATCTAGGTCCCCTTAATCATAATCCTATAATTACAGAAATGTCACTGTATGTTCTACGAACTTGTACTGGGTGTTTTACTATTATCTCTGTTCATCTAGGTAGTTTTTAAGGCTCTATTTCACTAAAATCTTAAAGAAACAATATAATAATTCTATTAAGAATAGAATTAACTAAATTGAATTCATAATTAAAATAAATATTATTTCTCATGTATAAATTAAAAGAAAATTGGTTCCAAATAGTTCTTTTGTATTTTTTTCATGAAAAAACATACAATTCACAAATTCTCAATTGTAAACAATGTAAAAATAAACATTAAATAAATAATAAACAAACAAATTAATAAATATTCAGTAATTTATTTTTCAATTTATTTTAGGAGAGGATGTTACAGGTGGTTGATCAGAAGCATTGACAGAGTGTCGAGCTCAATCAAATACTAAAAGGTCAGCTCACAAGCAAACTTATTACACGTGGTTGAATCGAATCATCTCTCAAGGATCCAAATGCAAAATTGATCAAATTAAGACGAATAGGGATATTAGTGATCACATAATCAAAATGCATGAATTGAACTAAGAGGAATCATATAATAAAACAACTAATCCAAGAAATCTATCCAAAATTTTGATTGACCTTTCCTTAGCCATAAAACATGCATTTAAATTCAATTGATTGGTTAACCTGAATTTAACCAAAATCTCTGTATCAAATCAAGAATTCACTACTAGGAAACCACCTAGGATTCAACTAACAATTGATACACAAATCTACAACCACACAATTCATGTTGAATCTATGTTAGTTTAAGTTCAAGAATGTAATTAACCTAGGCTAACAAATATGCAGAACTTATTCTCTTCAATTTATGTGACAATATTAAGATTAATCAATCAAAATCTCATCTTTATTCTCAATCCAAAACATACAAACAAAGATCTTCATTCATGGAATTCAAGATCAAGAGAATAAGGGAAACATAAATTGTACTCAAATTTGAAATTAACTACTAGGTCTCAAGATCAAGCCAAAAAATCTACAAGATTCTTGGATTGATCTCAAAAGATTAGCCTTTCATGGCTATAGTTCACAGAGACTTAGAGAATATGAGAGGAAACCCTAGAGAAACTAACCCAAAAAATGGCTATGTATATAGAATATGATTCGTCACTCTGTTTCCCCCCTCCCCCACAATAATTACCTCTAAAACACAAAATACAAGTTTACCCCCAAATTAGAATTAATCTTCCTTCTCTTATTTTTAATTAGACATCTAATTTTCCTAATTTGGCTTAGAATGTGGAAGTTATGCCCAAGACACTCTTAGGAGGTCTCTAGACCCATCATTTGACTTCACATGGGAAATCACCATCAAAACGTTGTAGTTTCGATAAGTGATCTTAAGAATAGTTCAAGCTTTGCATTTCCTCTTTCCAATGGCACTGATCCTAGCTCCAAATGACTCCTACAACCCGTATTATGGCCCAATCTTTACACACTATCTAGGTTCAAGTGATAGCATCCTTGTTCTAACTTTCAAGCCTAATCTGGCTAACTAGACATCCAATTCAGCTTTTGAGCTCTGCATCAAAGTTGTAGTGTATCCTCTCAGCTTTCCTTTAAGGTAAGTGATCAATCATTTTGAGACACTTATGTTGGTTTTGTACTTGGATTTATTGGATGTTTATTGTGCCCAATATTAGTATATTAGCTGAGTTTTATGTTGTTGGGCCTCAATGGGCTTTAATGCAAATTGTGATTAATTCTCAGATTTTGATGCATTTTGACATTTCCTCCTTATTAGGCCATAACTTGGGATTCGGTGATCCGTTTGAGGTGATCTTGGTGTCTGTGGAAAGCTAAGACAAAGATTTACAACTTTCATGAGGAACTCAATAGCTGGATCGGACTTCTAATGGCCCAAAATAGGCCTCAAAGTCATAGTGCACATATTGGACCATATTATGGGCTATAGGCCTCATTTTGAGCTGAAACTGGTGCCATTGAAAAATTGAGACATAAAGCTTCAATTGACCTTCAAGCCAAAATATGTCGTTTCGGGCATGCAAGTTAAGCTAGAAGTCAGAGAAGAGTTGCTGACGAGAACCCACCAACCATGCACCAACCCACCAACCATACATCAAGCCACCATTATTGACAAACCTCCATTTTTATCTTGCATTCCAGTTGTTTACAACTTTTATCAACTATAAATTGGCCTCTAGGATTAGTATAAATAGAGCCAATATCTCTTGTATTTGGATCATAAAAATTTTAAGTAAGTTTGAGTATTTGAGAGAGTTCTATTTTCCTCTTCCTCTCCCCTCTCTCTAAAATTTCATTTTTGTTCTTCATTTTTTGAGTTCTTCCTTCCAGTCCATGGAAGGCTAGGCTCTTGTAATCAATCTAAGGGATTAACTATCTTGATGTTTAATTTGGAGATCTTGTTTTGATTTTTCATATTACTTAATTGTTATTCAAGTTTCTCTTCTTCTTCTTTTGATTTTGATCTAGATTGAATTGTTTAATTTTATTTATATATTTATGTGATAATTGCTTTATTATCATGTATTCAAAAAGGATCACAAAGACTAAACAATATCTCATCATAAGAGGACTACCAAATCTTGTATACAAATATGATATTCTCTGCAATGCATGTCAAAAAGGGAAACAAGAATTCTTTTGAATCCAAAAACTTTGTGTCCACTTCAAGACCACTAGAACTGTTACATCTTGATTTATTTGGACCAACTAGAATAGCCCCACTAAGTGGAAAAAGATATGGACTAGTCATAGTTGATGACTACACTAGATGGACATGGGTTATGTTCTTAATTGATAAGGATGAGTCTTTTAAAGTCATTTCAATATTCTATAAATGTGTTCAAAATGAAAAAGGCTTGTATTAACTTAATCTGAAGTGATCATGGTGGAGAATTTGAGAATGAGAGCTTCCAATGGTTTTGTGAAGAAAGAGGTATTCTTCACAACTTTTTTGCCCCTAGAACACCACAGCAAAATGGTGTCATAGAAAGGAAAAACCGGTCACTACAGGAAATAGCTAGGACCATGCTCAATGATAATTCTACTCCTAGATACTTCTGGGCTAAAGTTGCTAATACTGCCTGTTATATTCAAAACATAATATATTTCAGATCAATTTTGACAAAGACTCCTTATGAATTGTGGAAAGGACAAAAACCCAACATATCTTATTTACATCCTTTTGGTTGTCAATGTTTTACTTTAAATACTAAAGATTATCTTGAAAAATTTGATTCAAAGGTAGATAATGGTATATTATTGGGATATTCTGAAACTTCTAAGGCTTACTGTGACACCCCGAAATTTCTATTTTTAATTGAAATAATGATTTTCCCAATTTTTGTGATTTATGATGATTTTTGGAAATTTTTATGAGCTTCATTTAAAATAGGTTATTTTTCATAAACACTGTGTGCCGATTCGGGGCAGTTTTAGAAAATAAAAATAAATAACTTGTATTTTCGGCCCGTAAATGCCCTTACTATTTATTAGGATCAGGGAAAGTCACGGAACTCGAATCTAAGACCAGATTCTTGAGTTTTTCATTTTTGGAAATTTTTAGTTTTTGTTAACTTTATGTGTTAAACTAGGGCTATTTTGGATAATAAAATAATAATTTTAAAATTTTGACTCGAAAATTCTTTGACTATTTATTAAGAATAGGGTAGTTTACGAAACTCAATTCCAGGAACAGATTTAGAAGTTTTCTATTTTTAGGGATTTAATGATCAAATAAAAACTTTGGGTACATTCTATTGTCCATTGAATAATAGATACTGATCTTTGTCCAATGGATAATAGCTACTGAAAAATATCTAGATGAAAATATCTCAAGCATTTATGTGCATAGGTGAGTCACATAGATGAATCATCTATGTATTTAATGGTGTGGTGAAATCACCTAAGGTGAGTCACCTAGTCTTAATGACAAAGAAATGGTGTCCAAAATGAACACCATCACCTTCCATGAAGCCAAGGAGTGGCTGGCCAAGGTAAGCACAAATATCTTGAGTTTTCTTTTTATTTAATTACTTATTAGTCCTTACTTTTCTTCTATAAATAGCCAAGACCACCGTTCACTTGAACTCACACCAAAACCTTCACTTCTTCTCTCTAAAGCTCACGGCCTAGAGCTCTTCTTCACCTTCCCAAACTCTTGCAAAAATTCTATCTAGTTTCTAGTATTCTAGTAGTGTTTTGAGAAACTTTGATGTTGTGAGTTTCTTGAAATACAATCTCTTTTCAATACTTTCAAGCTTGCCTAAATTTGAAGGAGCTTAAGGTGAAAATTCTTTCTCTTTACTTTCAAATTTCTATTTCCACGTTTTAGATCATTGGATTGATCCATGATCATCTTATTCCATGTTTAGAGTTTAAAAGTGATGAACTTGGTTCTATAAGGGATTTCATTGGTGGAAGAAGGATTATATTGGTGGAAAGCCAAGGAACTTTCACTAGAGAGGATTTTTGAACTAAGGTAAGGGGGAGATTTCTCTCATCAACTAATATGGTGGTGAAGAATAAATTTTATGATTTATATTTTATGTTTTCATATTTTATGGTTGATGTTTTGTAGTTTGTGATTTATGATTTGATTTCTAATTTATGTTTTGATTATCCTATGTATTTTTATGTTTTTGAGATATGGCATGAACTTGTTATGATTAAAGTATGATATAGCTTATGTGTGAACAAGATGATGATGTATGTGTGGATGAAAAACATGGTTATGAACATGCATATGTTTGGTTGGAAACCAATGAATCATGATGGAAATGGAAAAGTTTTAAAAAGAAACTATGTAGAAATGATATTTACTTTATTAAAGAATTTTGTTATTATTTTCAAAATTTAGGATATGGTTTAAATGATTTTTGTTCTCATTTTGTTCTTGAAAGATTTTCTAAAGATTAATTTAGACCTTGTAATTCTTATTTTTATTAAAGACTCTTATTTGTCAAAAAGTTTGAGAAAGAAACATTTTGGCGATGATTTGAGGTAGAAATAAATATTTTTAAATAGAAATGATTTTTTTGAAAGATTTATTGAAAAGTCCCTATTTGTTTTGAAACTTATTTTTAGCTCACATAGTGAGAATAGACTTGGAAATATTTTATTTAGTTCAAAATAACTTAGTTTTTGTGAAAGATGTTTTACACGATTGAAAAGTGATTTTTAACTATTATGTGATTTAAAAATATTAGTTTTTATGTTACGCAATTTTAAAACAGAAAAATGATTTTATGCGATTTATAAAACATAACAGAGGTGTTACACAATTTGAAAACCTTAACTGTCGTGTTACGTGATTTGGAAAAATGTTTTAGAAGCACCATAGGTTAAGAAATAGCGGTACTACTATCGCACCGATGTAGACTGGATCCTAGATAGGATAGTTGACGATATTCTTAAAATAGTGGCTTGAATCCTGAGGGGATTGCGTTTTGATAAACCAATAATTATGGGTTCGTTGACCATGAATTATTGGGTTGATCATGATTAATTTGATAATTATGGGTTAGTTGACTGATTAATCAATTTGAGACACTTATGTTAGCTTTGTACTAGGCTTTATTAGATGTTTATTGTGCCCAATATTACTATTTTAGATGAGTTTAATGTTATTGGGCTTCATTGGGCTTTAATGCAAATTGTGAATAATTCTTGGATTTTAATGCATTTTGACCTTTCCTCCTTGGTTCGGCCATAACTTGGGACTCTGTGATCCATTTGAGGTGATCTTAGTGTTCTTGGAAAGCTAAGACAAGGCTCTACAACTTTCATGAGAGCTCAAGAGTTGGATCTGTAACATCTTAATTTGCACTCCAAGGGTGAAAGAACAAAACACAGAAAAATAAACCTTAGGGTGACTTGGGGAGGATAACTAGGCACTTAAAAAGCTCAGTCTATGGTAAACCTAGAAACTATGATAGTACATAGAGAATAAAAAGAAACTTTCTGAAAGCTAATTTATCGTTAGGCTTTCAATCAAAATAACATAACTAAAACTTACTAAAGCAAGGCTATCTCTAAACTTTTAATTCTACAAGCGACATGAACCAATTAAAATCAAATTAATAACTAAGGCTTAGATTACCAAATTAAGATTTCTAAGAAACATTAAACTTAATAAAGAAAATGATTTACACAAGTTCACACAATGACACTTCATTAAGCATAAGAATCATACACCTAGCACATAGACACATATACACATTAGAAGCAAGACACATGGACTTATTTCATGCAAAAATCTGCACATAAAACCGTGACACATCTTGACACATACACACTCTAACACCTTGACACATACAATAACACGTTGACACACACACTTGCTGCACCATGGCAGCCAAATACACACACAAATGACACAACACACACTCGGAATTAATAAAGAAACATCACATAAATTTCTGCACTTTAAAATAAATAAAACAGCACCTACACATGCACACCTACACGTTATATGCTAGAATTCTGCACTTGGAAAGCCATGAGGTTGCTGGCCACTTTACCAAGAGGCAACCATGCAGAGAATATTCTACATGTAAGACACAATCATGGCCATGGCAAGCCAAGAGAATCCTGCCATATTCCCATCATCATGTTGGAAGAATCTTCCATCATTAGGTTCCAACACCTTGCCTTCTTCCACTTAACTAACCTAGGCTTATTTATACACTAAAATACACACACATCATGCACACACACACACACAGCTTCTGCACCTAAAACAGAAAGAGAGGGACATGAGAAGGAGAGAAGAAGTGAGGAAAAGAAGGGTAGGAAGCAAGCATGAACTCACTCACCATTTCCTTCAATCAAGCAAGAATCAATCTGTTTTATTTCCTTTTATTTCTTGGCTAGTTCTTCTCATATTTCTAACCTTTCTTTCATTGATTTTAAGCTTGAAAGGTTGCTGTTACAGTTTCACAAATTTTGATTTCAAACACCAAGTTTTAAACAAGACTATTCTAGTATGAATTCCTAGTATGATTCTAACCAATCTGTTTTATTTTATTTCTTTCTTGGCTTGTTCTTCTCATATTTCTAACCATTCTTTTATTGATTTCAAGCTTGAAAGGTTGCTGTTACAGTTTCACAAATTTTTATTTCAAACACCAATTTTTAAACAAGACTAGTCTAGTAGGAATTTCTAGTGTGATTCTAGCCAATCTGTTTTTGCTTAACCATTTGCTTACTTGATCTTCTATAGTTTTAAATGGCCATGGCTTGGTAAGGTATTAAGGAGTAAGAATAGCTTCATAACCTATTTTATTACTAGTATTAGAATTTATCAATGATACTTGACTTACTTTGCTTAATTACCATGAAGTTCCTATGCTTAACTAGGTGCTTATGACATTTAAATTAGCTTAAGCATTCTGTTTTAAATGATTATGTTTGTATACATATTTTATGGTTATGTATGGCCACGGTTTTGAGAAGGAAGAATCATTTCAAGAAGGTTTATGTTTTGTAACCTTGAGTTGGTTTCAAATGAACTAAGACTCACCACTAAAGACTATGCTAGATGACATGTTGGTGGAGTGGCCTTTGGCCTATGTATCATCTTAAGAGATGATGGGAATTCCATATGTTTATGAGGCAGCCCTAATGAAGGGAAGAATGGAAAGAATTGGTTTGAAAGACCTATGTTTGAAAGTGGTTGAGTATGAGTGATTCTTGAAAACCTTCTCTCTAAGTTATGATTAATACTTTGTGTTTTATAAATTGAAGTTCATATCATTCTCTATCTTTATTATAGTATGCTTTGAAAGAAAAGGTTTGTGAAATTTCTTACTTGATTTATGAAGAATAAGTTTTATTTTAATGCTCGTTTCCTACTAAGATTGCATAATCTTACCCTAATTTTACTGTTTTTCAGAATCAAAGAGAAATGGGGATTACCACCATACTAATTGAAATTGAGTGGGAATGGCTATATTCTGTGGAGGACGGTGGTCATGTAAAAGTGATCAAGGATATCCGATTCCATTTAGTTGACACTTGATCATCATAATGTAAATAGTAGTAATTAGGGCTTATGTCAAGAAGTCTTGGAAATTTTGTTTAGGCTATTTACTTTAGGTAATTTGCTTAATGTTGTAAATATATCAAGACATGTTTCTCTATGCCCATGAACGAAATCAAGGCTTTTAAGCCATGTAAAAATGAAGATGAAATTACCTTTGTCATGTGTTAACTTATGCTTGTTATTGCTAACTTATATTACTAATTGGATAATTTAGTATATGTTGTATGAATTGAACGTTCAAGTGAACTTGGCATGAAATTTATTAATAAACCTTATTTGGATTGTTAACTTGCCTTAACATTTAGACAAAGATCTTAACTAGGATAAATCATTCAAGTAAATTCGAGAAACCCGATAAGATAGGACATTGGACCTAGAAGAGTATAAATAAAATAAATTGATGACAAATTTCAGGATGGCAGAAATCTAGCCGAGTCTCGGAGATAAGTAACAACTGTTTCTTTTAGTCAGTTCTAAGGTAAGGTCTCTTATATGAAAATTCTCAAGAATGGAATTGTCTGGGTCAAGGATTTATTTCCATAATTGATAACTCCTCTCTAAGAATCTAGTAATGCTTAATGAAGGTTTAGTGATTTTTAATTAGACTACATAAGGTAATATAATTATACTGGTTGGGATTAGATATACATTAGTGGTTACTTGTAAGTTCCTCCTTGCCGATATAATTAATTGTATAGTTTTTTTTCTATTTACTATGAGGGTGGTTACAGGATCGGACTTCTAAAGGTCCAAAATATCCCTGCAATGCAGAGTGGATTTGCTGTCATGGAAATCTGGGCAGTGTGTACATATTGGACTATATAGTGGGCTATAGGCCTCCTCTTAGGCTGAAACTTGGCCATTGGAAAGATAAGACCCATATCTCCAACTTCATTGAAGACTATTTAGTCAATAGATATCGTTTTAGGCATGATTATGAAGCTACAAGTTGGTTTGAATTTGGAAACACGTTCTGCCAACCTAACTTGAGGTGGGTGCAGTGTTTTTGGCATATCTAGAGTTCTAAAAGTCCAAATGGCATGATTCCAAAGCCAAGATTTCAAGATGACAACTGGCTACAACTTTCATGAGACTTCCAAACCAAAATGCACCGTCTAGGTCATGAAAATCAAGCTGGAAGTTGGATAAGAGTTGTTGACTAAAAGCCACCAACCATACACCAACCCACCTACCGTGCACCAACCCACCAACCATGCATCAAGCTTCCATATTTGACAATTTCCATGTTTTTACAACTTGTATTCAGATTATTTTCAATTACAAATTGGCTTCTAGGATTACTATAAATCGAGCCAATCTCTTTGTATTATACATCATTCAATTTGAAGTAAGTTTGTAGGAAGTTTGAGTATTTGTGAGAGTTTTCTTTCTCTTCTTCTCCATTCTCTTTAGAATTTCTTTTTTGTTCTTTTATTTCTGAGTTCTTCCTTCCCATCCATGGAAGGCTAGGCTCTTATAATCAATCCAAGGGATTAGCCATCTTGATGTTTAATTTGGAGATCTTGTTTTGATTGTTCATATTGCTTAATTGTTATTCAAGTTTCGATTCTTCCACTTTTGATTTCTATCTAGATTGACTTGCTTAATTTGATTTAGATGTTGATGTGATAATAGCTTTATTATCATGTATTCAAAGAGGATCACAAAGACTAAGCAATATATCAAAGCTTTTTGATAGATTGTTTAGCTTGGTTAAATCCCTGATCTTAAGTTAATTTATGTTTGGATGGTGCTTACTTTATTTAACCTTGGTTAATTAAATCCTAGATGCTTATCTAGTAGAGGATTATTGGATCATGTTGAGGCGTATTGATGTGATCTAAGGCTAAGAACATGGTTAGCAATTAAGTGAATTCCTTGTGATCAATGATGAGTTAAACTCAAGATCGGTTCACTACAAATTAGTTTATGAATCGATAATTTTTATTATTTGACGGGTCTCGACAACCTCTTGTCATTAACCATGAATTATTATATTAATTATGAGTGATTGCACTTTGCATGGGTTAGTTGATCATGACATTGTGATAGTCTGTATGAGACTTGATGTTGTTAAGGCTTTGAGCCTAGTAGTTTGAGCTTACACCTTAGTGCGAGTGCAAATTGTGTAGTGAAGATTTATGAATGATCTTGGGGACGTCGGGGTGCGGAAACTCCACAGGAAGTCAGTTGGACTGTGCCGTGGTGATATGATTGCAACACACAGAACGATCCCAACCAAACACTATCCTATTCTTGGTTGGTAGAGAGTGTTCTCGTGAGCCATATTACCAAATGAGATTCTACAGCACTTTTGAGCATATTTGAGGCTAATGAGATACGAAACATGTACTCCCAATCACTCTCTCTGACTTGTTGTGTTTTAGCTCCATGAAGTAGGGGGTCAATCATTGGATGATTGCATAGTCAATGGTCATACTGTCATATTATCATGATGCATATTGATTTTAATCTACCAATTGTTTGATAATATGATTATCTGTTGATTCATTATGAAACTGTATTATTTGTTAAGTTAACTGTATTATTTGTTATTGATTTACCCATTGTTTGATAACATGATTGTATCTATGGAGCTATATAAAATATTATATCTTCTACACTGCTTTATTGGTATTGATAGGTGACAAGGATCTCACCTCTTTGTTGTATTGTTTTTGTATGTTTGTGTTGTTTTTCTTTTGTCTTATGAAAACGGCAAGGTAGCCGTTTTCTCTCTATCTTGTGAAGACGGCAAAGGCTTCAAGGAAGGACTTATTCGGTTTTGCTAGAAGATAGTTCCACGATGATTCAGATGCGTAAGGCGTTCACTTGGATATTAAGTAAACAAATATTTAGGATTTTAGACAATATGATGATATACAAAGTGTGTAGACATTCTACTACGTATCTTTTATGTATTTTGTTAAATAGTAGAATTAAACAGTAAAATTGGATATAGATACTTATGATTTATATTCTTGAAATCTGTTGATAGAGTTATTTCATTTATGGTTATTTTATGTTATATCCATGGAAAGAAATTTTAGAACTCATACTTTCATAAAGAAAATACAAAAGGTTTTTTAAAGTAACTTAAGGTTCCGTTAAATGTGACATCCAACGGAGAGTGTTACACTTATAGAGTTTATAACTCTCGTACCTTAATTATGGAAGAATCCATACACATAAAATTTAATAATAGAAAGCCTGATAAAGATTTATTAGAGCTAGATGAGTCTTTTGCAGATTTGGACTTAAACTACAAAGACAAGATATCATCATCAATGGACAAAGGAGCATTGGACAATGAAGAAAAGAAGGAAACAATATCAGCTAAAAATGTTCAACGAAGTTGGCAGTTCAAAACTTATCATCTAGAGGATCAAATCATTGGCAATCCTACTAATAGAGTAAGAACAAGGTCAACATTCAGAGAATATTCTGACATGGCATTCATTTCAAAATTGGAACCAAAGACAATTGATAAAGCTCTATTGGCCGAAGGCTGGATACTGGCCATGCAAGAAGAGCTAAATCAATTCAAAAGAAATGATGTTTGAACGCTGGTTCCTCTACCTAAAGACAAATCCATCATCGGGACTAAATGGGTTTTCAGAAACAAACTAAATGAAGATGGTAAGGTTGTGAGAAACAAGGCAAGATTAGTTGCCCAAGGGTACTCGCAACAAGAAGGTCTTAATTTCACTAAAACCTTTGCTCTAGTTGCTAGATTAGAAGCCATTTGCATTTTACTTTCATTTGCTTCTCATAATAATATGAGACTTTATCAAATGGATGGAAAAAGTGCATTTCTAAATGGTATAATAAATGAAGAAGTGTATGTCAAGCAACCCCCTGGGTTTGAGGATCATGCCTCTCCTGAGCATGTTTTTAAATTGAAAAAGGCTCTGTATGGGTTAAAACAAGCTCCTCATGCTTGATACGAAAGACTGAGTACATTTTTTATGAAAATTAATTTTTCTAGAGAAAAAGATGATACAACATTCTTTCGTAGAAATGTAGACTCACACTTTATAATTGTACAAATTTAAGTGGACGATATTATATTTGAAGCTACTAATGAGTATCTTTATAAAGATTTTTCTGAGTTGATGCAGAAAGACTTCGACATGAGCATGATGGGAGAATTGAAGTTCTTTCTGGGTTTGCAAGTAAAGCAAACAATAGAAGGAACTTACATTCATCAAACCAAATACACAAAAGAACTCTTGAAGAAATTCAAATTGGACGACTGTAAGCCTATGAGTACACCTATGCATTCAACATCAATACTGAAATTGGACGACAAAGATAAGAAGGTAGACCAAAAAGTATACAGAGGTATGATTGGATCTCTTCTATATCTCACTGTGTCCAGACTTGATATTATGTTTAGTGTATGTCTTTGTGCTCGTTTTCAATCTGATCCAAGAGAATATCATCTAATAGCAGTCAAAAGCATATTTAGATATTTGTAAGGTACTACTAATCTGGGATTGTTGTTTAAGAATTCTTATGAGTACAGATTAGTTGGATTTTTTGATGCGGACTATGTTGGAGATATAATTGAAAGAAAAAGCACCAATGGAGGATGCCATCTCATTGGAGCCAACTTAGTCTCTTGGTCCAGCAAAAGACAAAGTACCATTGCACTATCAATAGCTGAAGCTGAGTACATATCAGCATCAAGTTACTGCTCTCAATTACTTTGGATCAAACATCGACTAGAAGATTATAACATCTTTGAAAGTAAGATTCCTGTACTCTATGATAATATTGTTGCAATAAATTTGTCTAAGAACCCAATATTGCATTCAAGAGCAAAGCATATAGAAATCAAGCATCATTTTATTAGAGATTATATTCAAAAATGTGTGTTTGATATACAATATGTGGACATAGATCATCAATAGGCTGATATTTTCACAAAACCACTTGCTGATGATATATTTACTTTTATTAGAAAGCATTTGTGTATGCATTTTGTGAAAGGTTGACTTTGTGAGTCCATTATTTATCTGCATCCAATATTTGTTGAGTCCATCTATTAACAGTTATCATTCATTGTTATTGTGGAATTTTGTTAAAATTCAACCATTATTCCCACACTGAGTCAGTTTTTGAAAACTTCACATAAGTTACTTTTTAATGCGGACGTGACAGTTACTTTTAAAACACACTTATTTCAAATAACCTTTCAAATTCCCTGGGTAATTAAATTTTATTCAAAAGTGTTTCTAAAACGTTTTGAATTCTACTCTAAGATAAATATCCTCATTTCAAAAGATTAATTTTTTACGATTTCAAATTTTCCAAATACTCTTCTCTGAAAACTCCTTGCGAACAAATCTCCTTCTTTCCCAAAACCCTAAACCCTCTTTGCAAAAATTTCTGAGAAATGGCTGGAGGAAATGTGCTGAATGTGGACAAAGCTGAAGTAATAGTGGAGTACTTTTTCAAAGCTTCAACATAGCGGAGTGTGGTATCAATATTGCTGAGAATATTAAAGGTGCTGGGTAGACCGCTATTTCAGGGAACCAGTTGAAGTTCATCCGGAACTAGTTCGCTTGTTATGGAAAATGCAAGTATCTCCGCTACTAAGATTAAATGAGTAGTAATGGGAAAGGGAGTAATCATGTCTGAAGTCACTATTTCGGATGCTACACAGTGTTGGTTGGAAGGTGCTCTAGTTAGCTCTAATTGGGGAAAAGCCTTCAGAGGAAAGGAAGGAGTTCTGGATATACTTCTTAAGGATCCCTCTTCTGATAAGTTGACATTAGCAAAGATGAATGATAAAGCAAGAGTGCTGCATCAACTCCTAAACAAGGTCATTCTTCACAAGGTTGGGTCTAAGAACTCTGTATGCCTTTGTCACTTGATGCTTTGCCAACAAATAAATCTCCCTTCACTTATGTTCCTCAACTTCAATCAAAGTGTTAAGGGAAATGCAAGAAAACCACCATCTCATAGGGTGCGCTCCTCACCAAGCTCTTCATAAAGTAAGGTGTTTACAGTCCATTTGAAGCTATGGACAAAGAAGAAAAGAAAATGCAGCTTGGACGAATCCAAGTACAACAAGTTTTTTGGACGGAGTAACCTGCTGAGGATGAAACTCCAAACCGTCTAAAACTTTCTTGGACTCAAAGAGGCAGCACAATCCTCAGCTGATGAAGATGAGGATCCAAAACCCTCTCATGCTAAAGTAATAAGTCCAATGCTGAAGATGAGTCCAAAGCAAAAACCACAAACTACTCAAGCTCCTCATAAGAGAAGACTGGTGATGGACGATGATTCTGATGATGACTGGGAATCACCTCCCTTACGATGATCATTTTCTTCTGATTATTTAGGAATCATCTCCCTTACTGAGGATCACATCGCTATCTTTTATATCATCTTTCTGTTGGTGTATGCCCTAGAGGTCAGTTGTACACTAACCTTCTAGTTACATTGTATCTTGTCGCTTATGATATATATATGAGGCATTTCTTTTATGGTGTTATTTTTTTATTTAAATATGCATGATAAAGTCCATAGAATAGTAAGTACAATGCCATGGGATATCAAGTGCATGACTTGGTTGTAAGATCCTATTAGTTACTTTTGAAACATTATTCTTAAATGTCCCTAGTCAAGTATTATTGTGGATTAGGACAATTGTAATATATTGAGACTAGTATGTGCGAGATTGATGACCATATATCATGGGTCATGGATATGAGATATCTAGTCTTCACATGGATACACATTAGAGCAATGATGTGCTGGATTGACCCACCATGAGAACACTGCATGGATCGTTACATGAGTGTCATGAGCGATTCTCACAGTGACAATGGTGTATGTTGTCCTTTGACTTTAAGACACTATAGTTCCCTACATGAGGAGCTGTGTGACTTGATATCGTCAAACGTCCCTTGTAGCAAGGTGATTAGAAAAATGGCTATTGGACATACTATGAATCATGCAGAGGAATGTGAGTGATCTAGATAGGATTTGTCCCTCCTACTTAACAAAAGCGAAATCTTTGAGGAATGCATGAGCATGCTTGAATGAGTTAATATGAGATATTGATCTCATTTGTCTTAGTATGTCTACTCAGAGATCAAGAGACCAAAGATTGAACTATACAAGGGTGACTGTTCCATGCCTTGTGTTCAATCTAGATATTTAGACAAAGGGACCAGACTATACGGTAACATTGTTCACTGAAAGGTTATGTCAAATCATTGACATTCCTGTTACATGAGTAGTAGTGATGTATTACTAGATATCGCTCACTATTTGTATTGCAAAAATTGGATTTTAGCATTGAAATGAAAGAATATAACACAGGAAGGGGGGTTGAAAATTCTTTCAAACCACAGGTAACTGAGTGATAGAAACAACAATATCAGTCACCAAAGTTAGAATAGGAAGGATTTAAAGCAAGATAAAAGAAAGAGAGAATCACACAACCAATTTATACTGGTTCACTCTTATACCCCCAAAGGCTATGTCCAGTCCCTTCGACGAGAAGGATTTTTCTTCACTAATCTTTTCAAAATTACAAGTATTCTACACCTTTTCAGGTAACAAGTATTCTACACATCTTCAGGTAAACAAGTATTCTACACCTCTTCAGGTATACACAGAGTGAAAAGAGTCGTGTTTGAAAACACTTAACAACAAAACTCATGATTTGTGAGGATAAGAACTGTGAAGCTTAGTGTATCTAGAATATCTTTATACAAAGACTATGAAAGTGCTTAGGAATGCTCAAAAGCTTGAAGGCGTTTGTATTTTTCATTTTTCGTCATTGCTTCTCATCTTTTTAAGACAACTTGTATTTATATGCTTCACAGCTTTGAACTTGTCTTCATGAGATGTTCATCCAACAGAAACATTTATTACCGTGTTGAGTAGCATTAAATGCATAAGCTGATATAGTGTTGAGCTTATTCTAAAAAGTAACTTTGATTATCAAAGACTACTAAGAATATGATAACTTAGTTCTAATTTATCTGAGCACGCAAAAAGTTCCTTGTTGGCTGATCTTTGAGTTGTTAAAAGTGTCAGCATCGTAGCATAGTTGACTTCTTTTTGCCACGTACTTTGTCAGATGTCTCTTCAGCATTTAATGATGAACAGTTCTTATATTTGAAGTCAAAGTCTTAGACGAAAGCTTGAGTCTGAACTTGACAAAGACTTTGGACGATCCAATATAATAGTAATAAAACAATTTAAGGTATATATATATATATATATATATATATATATATTGGACGCATGCAACAAATTCAGTTAATAACAAGAACCATATTGGATGCATACTAGAAATTTCTTTTCAGTTGTTCTAGTAAGGTCAATTGGACGCACGTTTAAGAGAATACCTTATAGTTAAGCCTGTCCTTCCTAATCAGAAATTAATCAACATTAAAACAACATTGGATTAACAGATTTCATGGAACAAGCTGGTTATCTTTGAAATATTTTTATGTTCATTCTAATTTAATACCCTTGTTATCTTCAAAACCTTGAGGGGTTTAAATCTTTGAACTATTTTGGTTCCAACTTTAATTTCTTAAAGTGTCTTTGGTTCCAACAATCTCCCCCTTTTTGATGATGACAAATATTATTAAAAATTTGATTGAACATATAAAACTTTCAGATAAAATTAACATTAACTCCCCCTAGGAACATGCATAGTAAAGGAATGGACACAGAGTCTATTACACGTATGTCTAACTTAGTAAGTTTTCAATTATTTGTTTACTTATAGTTGCTTATTGGAAATTGGACGCAGTTCTTGTTTTGCAACAAAAAAAAATTAAGTAAAAGATTTCACACGTATGTATATCAGAACAAATATTACTTGGTCAATTGAAACAACTAGAAGTCAAATTAATATAGACCAAAAAAAATATTGCAAGTGCATCAGAGCTATAGTTTAGACACTTCTTGAGGTAACATAACTAATTTTAACTTTTATAAAATTAAAAGATTATGGGATGGGAAAATGCTAAAACAGAATATGCACATCCTTATCAATTCTATATTAGTTATCAGAGACAAAGCAAAATCAAATATCTTAATTAAAGATTATCAGTGAAAAACTTTGATCTATTTAGATATCAAAGCAAATATCAGAGTAACACCATAATTGAAGTAAAAGTCATCAGCATAAGCAATAGACAAAATATAGGCACATTATAAATACCTCATTTTATTTCAAAACTAATAAGTAGTAGTAACAATCAATGAATTCAACTCAATCAAATTCCCAATTCTCCCCCTTTGTCATCAGACAAAAAGTGAAGAATACCATCATTGTTAGTAAAAAAAATAATAAGAGAAAACTAAAAGAAAAAAAATTGTAAACAAATTTTTTAAAAAAATTTGGCTAAGAATGTGGAGGAGGAGGAGGCCCTTGTTGAAATAGGGATCTGATGAGATCTTCAACTTTCTTATATGTGGTTTCCATTTGGGAGTTGACATAAGTTTGAAATTTAGGGGGCACAACTGGTTAAGAAGCAACAGGAGGAAGGCTCTCAGCAAAGGTTTGCAGATCAGCGTTCTCATTGCTAACAGCAATGGATAGTTCATTGTGGGATGCAGGGTGAAAGACTGATATTGGTGCAACAACAGATAAAGCTTGTGCTTGTTCTTCTGCTTCCATAGCCATACCAACTATTTCTTCTTCATCCTCAGATCTAGGTATGTCAAAAGTCCAAGGGATGGGATTCCTTCTCTATCCAAACATGATATCCCAAGGATATTGTTTACCCAGATTGTCAGGAAGAGATCTTAAGACATAACTTTGAGAAGAAAAGATTGATGCTGCAGGCTTCTTCGATGCTAGTCCAAGAATGTCATCCACCGTATATACTGGACTAAAGCATTGAGTGCTTTGGCCTAGCACGGTAACAATTTATATCTTCTCCTCATCACTTAGCCCAGAGCATGAGGCTTGTTGTTCACAATCCCAGATATGCTTCTCCCGTAAGGTTTTGGCTTCTTTTTCCTCGGCCTCTCCATTTTAAGATACCCACCATAGAAACTCTAAGTTAGCCTTAGGTGAACATAGAATCCCAAAGAGAGGTTTAAATCCAGTAGGTTCAGGCCATTCTTTGTGATTCCTCATCTTCATGAGATCTTTGTTCTTGTTCAAGTCCACCATTGGCAACCTTGGATAAACTTGGTTAGGCTGAATTTTGATGGAGGTGGCAGGAGTGATAATCAGAGAAAGGGGTTCAAAGTGGAGAGTCTTGAGCAGTAGACTCCCTTTGATGACACTGACAAAGATTATGTTATATGGACTTGCAAATTGATCCATTTCTTCCAATGTCACTGGCCTAAAATTGAGTTGCTGAGGGAAGATGTGAATCTTTGCAGTAGTCCCATCACAACATCTGGATCTCTTGGTAGTAAGAGAAAGAGATGATTTCTTTGATTCCTAGCGGGGAATGATATGAGGAGTCACTCCCACAGTGAAGATTTCACAATTTGGTGAGGTGAAGAAGGAATTTGGTCTGGGTGAAGGTGAGGAAGGGTGGAATGGTATCATTTGTATTTGTGGAGAGGGTTCAATGTTTGATGATGAAGAATGTCTTTGAGATTTTGGTGAGGAGATTTGTGGTTTTGGGTGAGAAGAGGTCAAGGATGGTGAAGGGATGAATGCAGAGGTGATTACCTTGGGAATGGATACAGGTTTGGCATTGGATTTCCTTTTGATTGGCAACTTCGTTCGAGTTCCCTTAGGAATCATCACATTGGACACAACCTTCATTGTTTTTGTAATATCCTTGATAAGGGAGGTAATCCATGAAAGTCTCATATGTGTCTAGATATGGATAATTGACAAGAGGTTGTCGAGACCTATCAAATAAAATAACCGGTTCACAAACTAATTTGTAGTATAGAGAATGAACCGAATCGTCTCTCAAGGATCCAAAAACAAAGATTTAATTAGATCAAGATAATTAGAAAAGGGGGGGTTTTGTTGTTGATTAACAAGATTAATAAAAGTAGGAGATTCAAAGTTGTAAATAAATCTAAAGAAACAACCAATCCAAGGAAATTTACCGATCTTGAGTTTAACTCATCATTGATCACAAGGAATTCACTTAATTGCTAACCATGTTCTTGGCCTTAGATCACATCAAGAAGCCCTAACATGATCCAAGAATTCTTTACTAGATAAGCATCTAGGATTTGATTAACCAAGGTTAGATAAAGTAAGCACCATCCAACATAGATTAACTTAAGATCTAGAATTTAACCAAGCTAAACAATCTATCAAAAAGCTTTAATATATTGTTTAATCTTTATGATCCTCTTTGAATACATGATAATAAAGCTATTACCACATCAACATCTAAATCAAATTAAGCAATTTAATCTAGATAAAAATCAAAAGAGGAAGAAGAGAAACTTGAATAACAATTAAGCAATATGAACAAGCAAAACAAGATCTCCAAATTAAACAACAAGATGGCTAATCCCTTGGATTGATTATGAGAGCCTAGCCTTCCATGGATGGGAAGGAAGAACTCAGAATTTAAAGAACAAAAACGAAATTGCAAAGAGAATGGGGAAGAAGAGAAAGAAAACTCTCACAAATACTTAAACTTTCTTGAAACTTACTTCCAAATTGAATGCCTCTAATACAAAGAGGTTGGGTCTATTTATACTAATCCTAGAAGCCAATTTGTACATGTACATAATCTGAATACAAGCTATAAGAATCTGAAATTTGTTAAAAATGGAAGCTTGATGCATGGTTGGTGGGTTGGTGCATGGTAGGTGGGTTGGTGTATGGTTGGTGGCTTTTAGTCAACAACTCTTATCCGACTTCTGGCTTCAAATTCATCACCTAGAAGGTGCATTTTGGCTTGGATGTCTTCATCAAAGTTGTAGCCAGTTGTCTCCTTGGAAATCTCCAATTTGAATCATGTCATTTGGACTTTTAGAACTCCAGAAATGCCAAAAACACTTCACCTACCTCAAGTTAGGTTGGAAGAACGTGTTTCCAAATTCAGACCAACTTGTAGCTTCTGAAGCATGCCTAAAACGACATCTATTGACAAAATGGTCTTCATTGAAGTTGGAGATATGGGTCTTATCTTTCAAGTGACCAAGTTTCAGCCCAATAGGAGGCCTATAACCCACTATATAGTCCAATATGTGCATACTGCCCAGATGGTTCCGTGACAGCAAACCCACTCTGCATTGCAGGGATATTTTGGACCCTTAGAATTCCGATCCAGCTCTTGAGTTCTTCATGAAACTTGTAGAGCATTGTCTTAGCTTTCCAAAGACACCAAGATCACCTCAATTGGATCACAGAGTCCCAAGTTATGACCTAACCAAGGAAGAAAGGTCAAAATGCATCAAAATCCGAAAATTATTCAATATTTGCATTAAAGCCCAATGAAACCCAACAACATTAAACTCATCTAAAGTACTAATATTGGGCACAATAAACATCTAATAATGCCTAATACAAAGCTAACATAAGTGTCTCAAATTGATTGATCAAATTCCCCCACACTTAAGCTTTTGTACTCCTGGGCAAAACACATAACAACGAAACTAAAGAAAAACAAGAAAGATCATATTATTAAACTAAAAACATAAAAACTGATTGTACCTAATCTAATCCACTTCCGTAGGAAAACACGATGGCACTTAGCATGTGCCACAAGCCTTTAAACCCCTAGGTGTCCCTAGTGGACGAGTTATAGTCTCGTGAGGGTTTACCAGGATGATACCCACAAACATGTAATATTTTATTTAATCAATTCAACTAATTTTTAAATACAAGCATTGTATCAAATATAAACCATAATTAATAAGTCAAGTATGCTTAACAAAGAATAGTTGAATCAAATCAATTGAGAATAAAGTATAGCATAATCATGCTTTAATCGTAAATAGGCATGTTGATTGAGTAAAATTCTTCACAAGTGTCACTCAAATCACACAAGGTGTTTAGGTTAACTGTTTACGCTCAACTCAGTCAAATTATGAAAGTATTTTACCATAGGCTTGCATATACATCAATTCTCCACTACTTAGATCAAATAAATTGCAAAAATCAAGAGGTCTTTCAAAAAGGTTGTAATGGAACTTATAAGGTGAAGGAAGGGAACAATATAGATAATAGTAGGTTAAAACCAAAGAGAATAAAAGAGCATTGAGGAGTAATTCAAGTAGAAAGAATAAATTTTTTTACCCAAAACCATAAAATGCTCATTCTCTTCACACATTCCTTCCTTTTTCTATTCTTTTTTTTTCTTTCTTTTTTTTTCTCTTTTTTTTTTGTACCAAGCATTTCGTATCAGCACACCAATTCCCCCACACTTAAATCATTGCAAGCAAAAGAACTCCTCCAATAAGAAAATCAATGCTCTCCCATTCCCTAAGGTAAGGTAAAACATGGTTTTTCACTCAAAGCTTGTAATGAGCTAAGAACAAAGAATAGGCAAATAGGTTTAGAGGGAGTTAATAATTGGATAAATGCAAGGTAGGTTTATTTGGCCAAAGCAGCTAAGTCAAGAAAAAAAAAATGCCTCTGTCATTTTCATGCAACATACAGACCAATGTAATCTCAAATCGATTCAATGCAAGTTCTAGAAAATAAATTCATAATTGACATCACTCATGAAAGAAAATAACCAAGTGTAAGTATCAAACTTGGAAAAGCCCAAAACTCACAAAGGTATGAAACATTCACTCAATTCAACCATGCCTTCTTCCTAATATCCACAATCATATACACATGTATATCATGAAAATGATTCAACTGTAAACTGTTTTGCATACTTTTATCATCAATTAAGCTCAGATTCAGCACATGCTTGTATCAAAATCAATTGAAAAGATCAAAATTGTGTGTGTGTGTGTGTGTTTTTTTTTTAATATATATACAAGAACAAAGATGATTTAAGACCTATTATGAAATGCAAGTTAAGATGCGTCTCAAGAGCAAAACTACTCCTTACTCTGCCATCATACATCTAAAAAGTTAGTAACAATAAAGATTAGCTTTTTTTTTTTAACTAAACTATGTACATGGTAATGTCAACTATCCCTCCCCCAACTAATTAAAGACATTGTCCCCAATGTCAAAATAAAGATAGGTAGAGTGTAGAAGGTCTTACCGTAAAACGCAAATCGGACTGAAATAAGAAAAATTACAAAAGACTAAAACCATAAGAGAAAACAAAAATTCACAAAGACAAAGTCAAATCAAGTTTTTGCTTTTTCTGCTTCTTTGCCTTGTTCCCAATTCGGTGGAGCCATTGCTTGGATCACGTTGTGGTACAAATGCATTGAGTTGATCGAGCAATTGTTCAGAGTTGCAGCAGCTTACAAGACTTTGACGTGTCGCTTGTGAGATGAACCTTTTTCTACAAAGATGATCAAGAAAACAAAACAAACCGTCATAAAAACCATTAACATTTAATATACCTATGGGTTTTTGGTGAAAGTTCTCACGTGACCGAGGATGTAATTTGAAAGAGTTCTTCCAAAGTTTCAAAACCACCAGGTAGGGCAATAAAGGCATCAGCATTTGCTATCATAATGTTCATGCGTTGGTGCATGCAAAATACCATTACTTCATCCCCTAATGTTTTTCCAATGGGCTTGCTGGTAGATAAAGGACTGGGAATGACACCAAGGACTTTGCCACCTCCTAAATGTGCAGCAGTCGCTACACAACCCATTAACCCAAGACTACCTCCTCCATAAACTAAATGGATTTCTCTCTCAGCTAGCACTCGAACAAGATGGTGTGCAATATTTACAAACTCTTTATCTTTACCAGGATTAGATCCACAAAAGACACAAACACTCTTGATCCGACGAACTGAAGTGGCTTCCATTTTTTTTTTCTCTTTGTTTTTTTTGTTTTTGTACTCTCACCTTATCAATGATCTGAAGAGAGCAAAGTGCATTATTTAAAAGCATCAAAACTCAAAGGTAATAATTACACCTATAAAGGAGGGGTAGATCTGCGTGTCAGATAAGTTTGAAAAATAAACACAGAAATGATAATAGCTATATGACAAAGATAAAAGGCCAATCTATATGTGTCAGAAGAAGTTTGAAAATATGCAACACATTTCAAAAAATACGGCTAATTTTTTTTTTGAATTTTTTTTTAATAAACAAGAAGAAAAAAATAATAATAAAATAAAATAAAAAATAAAATAAAAATACTTACAGGAGGTGTGATTGTGGCTCACATTTTCCTCTGGTTTTACGTCCAGTAACGTCTTGAAGCTCTCTATGGGCCGATGGTCGGCTTCCCATCCAATTTTCTTAAAAATTGGCAAACAGGGTCTTTTTGAGTCAGATTCCCGAGACTATAACGTTCATGTTCATCTTGGAATATTGGCCATAAATCGAGAAGTACTCTCTGCACATCTCCACTAGGATGCTTCTCAAGAGTCAATAGAATGTTATCTAAAGACTCCTTACTCATGCCATCCTTTATGAAGTTAATTTTATCATCTCGGTTTATAGAAGTCATTCCAATTGATTTGCATTTTGTGTTACAGGTCCATCTTGCACATTTATAGCAGACCCGTAACCTTTTTGCTCTTCTCTTCTTTGCATATGAACTTTTGCCTAGCCACGACATATATGAAACAAGAGCGTCGGAAAATTCACCTCGAGTCGGACCTTTGCTTGATCAACCAACGTATATCCGGCAGGAATGCCTTTGTGCATAAGCATCCTTAATCTCTCAAACCTTGCACAATAAATGTTAGTTAAAGCATTTTGAGGGAGAGAAGGGAATTGCTTGCGGAGATTAAAAAGCTGATTATCCATTTCGAAAGAAAGAAGAAAGAGAGAGAAAAAAAATTTGAGTAAAATTATGTACAGATTTCAGTGTTTGTGGGTAACTGAAGGGACCGAAAAAGATTTTCACGGAGTACCGTTATCCGCCATTTAACCGGTGAAAAATCATCTGTCAACGAAAAATAAACAAAATTAAGACAGAAAAAATCAAACTCTGATAGATTTTCTCGCTTGGCACCAAGTTTCTGTCTCGATTCCTGTGATTGCAAATAAGTCAAAGTTGAAAGATGAAAGAGTTAGAAAGCTTGGGTTGCCTCCCAAGAAGCGCTACTTTTAATGTCCTTAGCCAACGTGATTGAAGATTTTGCACGAGCGATGGGTCCTCCCCAATAATGATTCAATCTCTGGCAATTGACATTAATCGTGGCTTTTTTTTTTCTCTTTTTTTTTCTTGTTTTTTTTTTCTTTTTTCAACACAGTAGTGATCAATCATGGTAGAGGGCATCCTGCAGTTGAACTTCCTCCACGAGGTTCTCTTGAGCTCCTTCATAAAAATTTTTGAGGCGATGACCATTAACTTTGAACACTTTGTTGGTGGCTTCATTCTTAATTTCTACTGCACCATGAGGAAAGACATTAATAACAATGAAGGGACCAAGCCACCTAGAACGAAGCTTACCGGGCATAAGTTTGAGGCGAGAGTTGTAGAGAAGAACTTTTTGACCAATGGTGAACTCCTTTCGTACCAACATCTTATCATGAAGGAGTTTGGTCTTCTCTTTGTAGATCCGGGAGTTCTCATATGCCTCTAATCAAAGCTCCTCAAGTTCCTGAAGTTGGAGCTTTCTTTGAGATCCGGCTTGACTCAAGTCAAGGTTACACTGCTTCACCGCCCAATAGGATTTATGCTCAATTTCCACCGGAAGGTGGCACGCTTTCCCAAAGATAATCCGGCACGGGACATCCCTATCGGTGTCTTGTAAGCGATTCGGTAAGCCCACGAGCATCCTCAAGTCTCGTGCTCCAGTCCTTCCTATTAGGTTGGACTGTCTTCTCAAGTATGTGCTTGATCTCTTGATTTGAGACTTCGGCCTGCCCGTTTGTCTAGGGGTGATAAGGTGTAGAAACCTGGTGCAAGACATTGTACTTTCTCATCAAAGCCTCTATTCTCCGATTACAAAAGTGTGAACCCTGATCACTGATAATGGCCCTCGGGATTCCAAACCTGCAGAAAATGCGTGATCTAACAAAGTCCACAAAAACTTTGGAATCATCGGTCAGAGTGGCTTTTGCCTCCACCCATTTAGATACATAATCAACGACCAACAAAATATAAATAAAACCAAAGGAAACAGGAAAGGGCCCATGAAATCAATACCCCAAACATCAAAGATCTCGCAAGACAAAGATAGGCTTGAGGCATCTCATTCCTGTGTGAAATTGTCCCCTGTTCTCGGCACTCGTTCACAAGACTTACAAAACAAATATGCATCATGAAATAGGGTAGGCCAATACAATCCGAGTCCAAAACCTTCCTAGGCATGCGTTGGGAGCCAAAGTGCCCACCACATGCAAATGTATGACAAAAGCTAAGAATAGAATGAAACTCATGATCAGAGACACATCTTCTAATAATCTGGTCACTACAAAGCTTCCACAGATAAGGATCATCCCATACATAGTACTTGGACTCACTTTTCAATTTATCAGATTGAGCTCTAGTAAAATATGCAGGAAAAACACCAGCAACCAAAAAATTAACCATATCTGCAAACCAAGGGGAGGTGTTCTTACCTTGCAGCTGCAGAAGCTGCTCATCTGAGAAGGAGTCCTGTACAGGGAAGGGATCTGAAACCCTTTCAATGCGGCTCAAGTGATCTGCCACTAGATTTTCTGCTCCACTCTTGTCACGGATCTCTATATGAAACTCTTGGAGCAGTAGCATCCACCTTATTAGTCGAGGCTTTGCCTCTGGCTTCTTCAAAAGAAACTTAAGTGCTACATGATCAGTAAACACAACAACCTTAGAGCCAAGCAAATATGATCTAAACTTATCCAAAGCAAAAACAATGGCTAAAAGCTCTTTTTCAGTTGTGGTATAGTTGGCCTGAGCAACATCCGAGTTACGGAAGCATAGTATATCACATGAGAAGCTTTCCCCACTCTCTGTGCCAAGATCGCTCCTCTTGCATAGTTAGAAGCATCACACATTAACTCAAATGGCAATGTCGATCCGGTGGGCTGGATGATAGGGGTACTAGTCAAGGCATGCTTCAAGTGGTTGAAAGTCTGCCTTGCACTTGTCATCAAAATTGAACTCCACATCTTTCTCGATGGCGGGAAAGTGGAAGAGCAATCTTCTTTGAAGTCGGCAATGAAGCGCTGTAGAAACCTGCATGACCAAGAAAAGAACGCACTTCCGCACGCATGTGGGGTAAGATAGACAAGTAATTACATCAATCTTGGCAGGATCTACCTCAATGCCCTTACTTGGATACTACATGGCCTAAAAAAATACCCTGTTCTAACATAAAATGGCAATACTCAAAATTTATCACAAGGTTAGTATCAATGCATCTATGCACAACTCTACATAAGCTGGCTAAACATGAATCAAAAGATGAACCATAGACAGAGAAGACATCCATAAACACCTCCATGCATTCCTCTAAGAAATCGGAAAATATGCTCATCATGCAACGATGGAAGGTACCAGTGGAATTTCAGAGTCCGTATGGCATCCTTCTGTAAGCAAAGGTGGCGAATGGACAAGTAAATGTGGTCTTCTCCCGATCCTCGGTGCAATGTGGATTTGGAAGTATCCGGTGTAGCCATCTAAAAAGCGAATGGGACTTACCCTACCAACCGTTCCAAAGATTCGATCAATGAACGGAAGGGGGTAATGATCTTTCCGAGTGGCTTGGTTGAGACGTCCGTAGTCAATGCGGACTCTCCGGCTATTACACTTTCGGGTTGGAATGACTCATTCTTACGGTTGGCCCACGGCAGTCACTCCGGATTTCTTTGGAACTACTTGCACCGGGCTTACCCACTTGCTGTCAGAGATGGGATAGATAATGCCAGCCTGCAGTAGCTTGGTCACCTCTTTTTTCACCACATCTAGAATGAGAGGATTCAGTCTCCTCTGGGGTTGTCTCACTGGTTTAGTTTCCTCCTCAAGTAATATCCTGTGCATGCATGTGGAGGGGTTAATACCAGGAATATCTGCAAGTGTCCAACCAATTGCCCTTTTATGTTGCTTCAAAACTTCCAATAATCTGGTTTCTTGCTCAGGTTGGAGGTGTTTGGCTACTTTCACCGGGAGCTTCTCATCCTCCTCCAAGAATGCATACTTCAAATGCTCGGGCAAGGGCTTAAGTTCAATGGAGGGTGGTTGCTGGACTGATGCTACTAGTTTTGGAACCGAAACTAAATCTGCTAAATTCTCAGTAGTTGCACTTGCTGTACTTGTACCTGCAAGCTGTGCACAATCTTGCAAAACAACATCATCATATCTTATGGAATCAAAAGAATCACACTTAGCAGCAGGATGAATGACAACATCATTAATAACAGCATCATTGCCATTAATAACAGAATCATCAATGTCAGCAGAATTAACAACAGCACATGACAAGTATGTAGAAATCTCAGCACAGGCTGCACACATTGCATTGGGTTTACAACCAGAAAGTCCGAAGCAAGCAGAACAAGTACCACAAGCTATGCTATCAGTGTATCCTACAATTTCAGGAAACTATGCCAACATATCAAGATGCATATCATCAACTAGTAAATCAATGACATCAAAATGAAAAGCAGAATGATCCTCTACGGGGTATTTCATGGCATCAAAAATGTTAAATCTGAATGATATCATCACCAAATTCCATGGAAAGGGTACCAACATGCACATCAATCTTAGTTTTAGCAGTTTTCAAAAATGGCCTACCTAAGATCAATGGGGGTGGGGAAGAGGCAGATTCATCTTCCATATTCAACACATAAAAATCAGCTAGGAATATTAAATTATGTACCCGAACCAGAACATCGTCCAACACTCCTGCAGGTTGTGCAGTGCTCCGGTTTGCTAACTGAATGACAATGCCGGTGGGCTTTAGCTCTCCCATATGCAAGGAAGTGTAAACTGACTTTGGCATTACATTGATGGAGGCTCCCAAGTCTAGCAAGGCATGAGTGAACTGTTGGTGCCCTATGGTGCAAGGGATGGTAAAAGTTCCTGGGTCTTTGCATTTGGGAGGTAGGTTGGGCTGAATCAAAGCAGAGACATTCCTCCTCATACTCACTTTTTCAGTCCCCTTTAGCTTCCTCTTATGGGTGCACATCTCTTTCAAAAACTTGGCATACTTGGGGATTTGTTTAATTGCCTCCAAGAGAGGTATATTCACCTCAACCTTCTGAAAAGTCTCCATAATTTCCTTATCCAAGTCAGTCTCAACCATATGCCTCAGCTATATCATTCGGTTGGGAAAAGGAAGAGGAATGTTGGAAGGCGACTTTTTGGATGTTCACTTTTCTTTGTACTAAATTTTACGTCAACTCGCTGATTTGATCTGATTTTACGCTTAGGTATTTGTAGGATCATTCTTCTTTGAATCTGCTACAACATCTGAATTAGTCGTAGAACTTGAAGTTCTTTGTAGAATCTTGTTTCTCTGGGCCAAGTGTAGAATGCGGAAGTATCTGTGCCTTTGGTCCATTGATTTGCTTACCATGCGTAAAGCTATAGCACTAACATTACCTCTAGGGTTTGGAGTGGTTTGAGAGGGTAATTGGCCGTAACCACGTGACTTTAATTCATGAATTGATGTGGCAAGTTGACCAATTTGAGTCTCCAAGTTACGAATGGTGGTTTCGAGTTCTCTGTTGAAAGCTGGATGTTATTGGTGGCCAAGCTGCTTCACCAAATCCTCCAATGAGGGCTCGATTTTGTGGCTACAGGACCTTCTTCTTTGGAATGGTGGTCTACTTGGTCCAGATGTGGTACCGATTTGTCCTTGCTTCTTCTTTGGAATGGTGGTCTATCTTGGTTTGGTGGTCGTTGATTTGATGCATTCCCATATCTCGATTGGGATGGTCCCTCCACCAGGGTTGTAAGTGTTGGAGAATGGATCATATTTACGTTGTTCTTCTTGATGGAATTGTGGCTTCCCAGAAATATACCAGTGCTGACCACCAGTTGGTCTTGAAACTTCGAATCATCTTGCAATGTGGGGCACGAATCAGTAGGATGAGAGGAACTAGAACATATGCTACAAACTCTTGCGGGGTTTGCACACGTGGTTCGTGTTGTCCTATTGCCATCTGTCTAACCAAAGAAGTGAGCTCATCCAATCTATGTTCCACCCTTTGTTGATCGGCATGTGAAGAGGTATTAACTTCATTGACTACTCACGGTTGCGGCACCTATTCGAGTACCAAATTGCCGAGAATTTGTTGCCATGTTTGCAATTAAGTTTACGGCGTATGAGTTTTATCTACCAATGCTCCACCACTTGCGGCATCAATCATACTCCTTTCCATTGGCATCAATCCTTCATAGAAGTATTGGATCGTGATTGATCACTAATTTGATGGTGTGGGCGGCTTGAGCACAATTTCTTGAATCTCTCCCAATACTCATGGAGAGTTTCACCACCGATTTGCCTTATGCCACAAATATCTTTCCTTATTGCGGCAGTTCTTGATGCAGAAAGAACTTCTCCGAAATAATCTTTTCATGTCATTCAAAGAAGTGATGGCAGCAGGTTGTAAGTAATATAACCAATCCTTAGCAGCACCATCCAAAGAGAAAGGAAAGGCCCTTAGCTTGATGTGATCCTCAGCTATTCCATGAGGTTTCATGGTGGAGCAGACAACATGGAACTCCTTCAAATGCTTATGTGGATCTTCACCTGCAAGACCATGAAACTTGGGCGACAAGTGTATCAATCCGATTTCAACTCAAAATCAACATTAAGTTCAGGATATTGAATGCACAAAGGTTGATAATTCACATCAGTGCAGCCAATTCCTTAAGGGTCCTATTGTTATAGTCGACCATAGTAAAATCAACGAGACTCGAGATCGAGACATCGAAGTACTAATGACGCACTCAACAGATTAAAAGAGTCAACAAGATTAGGTGCAATGTCAAATTCAAGTCCAATTCCAGAGTAAATCAATTAGCTCTATGAATGCTACTACCGACCCTATGAATTCTATGAAGTGTATGAAATGTTCTATCAATTTCGGGATCAAATGAATGCAAGGTACCGAGGATCGAATCTAGTCATACGACATGCGCTCATAAGAAGGTATTAGAAAAGCAATAACAACTAAAACACTAAAAATTCCTAAAACAAATACTCCAAAAAAAATTAAACAAAAATAAAAACAGTATCAAATGAATTTTAAAAATTATGGAACCACCACAGGATAAAATCTACACAAAAATGCTATCTAAAAAAATAATAAAAAATCTTAAAAAATTGAAAAAGTGGTCTAAACGATGGAATTTGGCAAAACTAAGGGTGACCTCACTGTAAACAGTAAGTCATTCTTAGAATAATATTTTCCATTTGTGTACCAAAATTCAGATCAATATGAGATTCCCGAACCAAAATTCTTGACACAACGCCCTTTATCCAATTTCAGCCGAATCCCACTTGAAAAAGCTTCAAAAACAAAACAAACACATTTGTTAGAGTTAGATGGGATCTTGAAATGATCAAATAGTTGCCTTGGATCCCCGGCAACGGCGCCAAATTTGACAAGAGGTTGTCGAGACCTATCAAATAAAATAACCGGTTCACAAACTAATTTGTAGTATAGAGAATGAACCGAATCGTCTCTCAAGGATCCAAAAACAAAGATTTAATTAGATCAAGATAATTAGAAAAGGGGGGGTTTTGTTGTTGATTAACAAGATTAATAAAAGTAGGAGATTCAAAGTTGTAAATAAATCTAAAGAAACAACCAATCCAAGGAAATTTACCGATCTTGAGTTTAACTCATCATTGATCACAAGGAATTCACTTAATTGCTAACCATGTTCTTGGCCTCAGATCACATCAAGAAGCCCTAACATGATCCAAGAATTCTTTACTAGATAAGCATCTAGGATTTGATTAACCAAGGTTAGATAAAGTAAGCACCATCCAACATAGATTAACTTAAGATCTAGAATTTAACCAAGCTAAACAATCTATCAAAAAGCTTTAATATATTGTTTAATCTTTATGATCCTCTTTGAATACATGATAATAAAGTTATTACCACATCAACATCTAAATCAAATTAAGCAATTTAATCTAGATAAAAATCAAAAGAGGAAGAAGAGAAACTTGAATAACAATTAAGCAATATGAACAAGCAAAACAAGATCTCCAAATTAAACAACAAGATGGCTAATCCCTTGGATTGATTATGAGAGCCTAGCCTTCCATGGATAGGAAGGAAGAACTCAGAATTTAAAGAACAAAAACGAAATTGCAAAGAGAATGGGGAAGAAGAGAAAGAAAACTCTCACAAATACTTAAACTTTCTTGAAACTTACTTCCAAATTGAATGCCTCTAATACAAAGAGGTTGGGTCTATTTATACTAATCCTAGAAGCCAATGTACATGTACATAATCTGAATACAAGCTATAAGAATCTGAAATTTGTCAAAAATGGAAGCTTGATGCATGGTTGGTGGGTTGGTACATGGTAGGTGGGTTGGTGTATGGTTGGTGGCTTTTAGTCAACAACTCTTATCCGACTTCTGGCTTCAAATTCATCACCTAGACGGTGCATTTCGGCTTGGATGTCTTCATCAAAGTTGTAGCCAGTTGTCTCCTTGAAAATCTCCAATTTGAATCATGTCATTTGGACTTTTAGAACTCCAGAAATGCCAAAAACACTTCACCTACCTCAAGTTAGGTTGGAAGAACGTGTTTCCAAATTCAGACCAACTTGTAGCTTCTGAAGCATGCCTAAAACGACATCTATTGACAAAATGGTCTTCATTGAAGTTGGAGATATGGGTCTTATCTTTCAAGTGACCAAGTTTCAGCCCAAGAGGAGGCCTATAACCCACTATATAGTCCAATATGTGCATACTGCCCAGATGGTTCCGTGACAGCAAACCCACTCTGCATTGCAGGGATATTTTGGACCCTTAGCATTCCGATCCAGCTCTTGAGTTCTTCATGAAACTTGTAGAGCATTGTCTTAGCTTTCCAAAGACACCAAGATCACCTCAATTGGATCACAGAGTCCCAAGTTATAACCTAACCAAGGAAGAAAGGTCAAAATGCATCAAAATCCAAAAATTATTCAATATTTGCATTAAAGCCCAATGAAGCCCAACAACATTAAACTCATCTAAAGTACTAATATTGGGCACAATAAACATCTAATAATGCCTAATACAAAGCTAACATAAGTGTCTCAAATTGATTGATCAATAATCTACAACAGAAGAATAGAATTATTTGATCAGATGGAATTCACGCCAGATGCGTAGTATGTGTTACCAAGTGGCTTCAATAACTCAAGAGGAGGGGTGAATTGAGTTTTCAAAACTTTCTCAAAGTTTGTTTCAATGATACTAATTATATTGAATCAATGGACTTAGAAAGGATAATGACTAAGAATAATGAGCTCTTTAATACATAAAATATAAGACAATAATTCACAATATTAAAAACACCAAGTTAGTTAAATTGATAGAATATAGCTTATAAGTAAAAGATAAGGGTTGAGAGAATGCAAACAAGATTTATACTAGTTCAATCACTTCTTGTGATCTACGTCTAGTCCTCGAGATCGTCCACCTGAGATTTTAACTATTCTTCAAGCTTCTAACTTGGGTGCTTAATAAAAACCCTTACAATATAGAGCACTCTTCACTTAGTTTGGGATCCTCCACCCTTTATGTGCAAGAGCCTCCCTCAATACAATAAGAAACTTCTCTCCTTGAACTTATACAAGATAATCAAATGGTTTTTGGTTGTTTGTAACTCTCACAAGAGCAGATATACAACTTGAGGAACTAATGAGTATTTGATCAAAATAGTAGGCAAGCTTTTACAAATAAAAAACAGAGTATGATCAACTGGAGATTAGTAAAAGCTCTTTTTAAAATGAATTTTTAATCTTTGTTATTTTTTAAAATTCATTTAGATGAGCTATAAATAGCTCTCACAAACTTAGATCCGTTAGATAGTAGGTAGGTATCAAATCAGTGTTTAAACTAGCCGTTGGAAAAGTTTCTAAAGCGTGTGTAGTCGACTACACAACTATTATAGTCGACTACCATGCCTTTCTGACTTTTAAAAAACATGAGAGTTTATTTTATAAAAATCGCAAGTAGTCGACTACACTACTATTGTAGTCAACTACAATAACTTTCGGACACTATGTAAAGTCAAAAGACATCTGAGATATATTTTCAAAATAATATGTAGTCGACTACAAGGCTTATGTAGTCGATAACATGTCTCCTCGGGTTTATGAGTTTTAAAAGAAAAACAACTTTTAAAAACGTTGTAGTCGACTACAATAACTTTGGTAGACGACTACAAGTGTCCTCGGGTTAACTTGTATTTAACAGATGAATGTTTTTATTAGCATTGTAATCGACTACCTCAGCATTGTAGTCAGCTACAAGTGTTCTCGGGACATTTTAAGAACATGAGGTTTTTCAAGTTTTTGCCTATGGTAGTCAACTACAGACCTTGGGTAGTCGACTACAAATATGTTCTGACTTGTACAAAACATTGTAATCTTAAAATGTCATAGCTGTGTAGTCGACTAGACCCAACCTTGTAGTCGACTACAAGTAACTTAAAAACTCATTTTTGACCAAGTTAAAAAATCTTTCTTTCCAAAGCATTTTAAAGATAACTTTCTTTTTCTCAAACCTTATTTTTGAAATAGTTTTGTAAGGTTAAAACAAATTGCTTGCTAAATGATTTAAGCAATCAAATACTCTTACAATGATAAGTTAAAACTTATATGACTTGAGTACTCTTTGTGATCTTGTTCTTGTTCTCTTGGTGCGGAAACCTTTGTTTGGTTATTATCAAAATCCTATATGTCAAATGTTGTTCACAGTATGGCCATTTGGGATAGGGGACACCCTATGCCAAGAAAGATCTCTTATTACTATTTCATAGTAATCATGTTATGTTGACCATGTAAGCACAGATTATGTGGTTATGCCCATAGATAAAAGACAAGCATAAGCATGTAATTTCTTAGCAGAAAATAGGAGATTAGATTCTAATAGCTATTCTGCTGCTAAATGTTACAAGAAATGAGACATAAAGGGCAATACTTAGAGTATGTACTGTTAGCTTATTTAATTGTATTATAATAATATTATATCTATGGAAATATTTTTGCAATTTAATGCAACTAGAAATATTATAATTATTGTTTACTGTCTTTATCTACTTGAAGTTCCACTGAGAATATAATTCTCACTCCTAAGTTTAATATTTCCAGAGCACCCAACTATCTAAAAAGATGTATCATATAACTATTATGATAGACTTTGATGTTGCTCTACTCCACGTCCCAGAGGACAACACCTACATCCTTAGATATTAGGGGCTTTCATTCCCGTTATTTCATAGTTATTATATAATTATGTAGTTTGTAATGTATATTAAATAGTGTAGTAAAAGGCTTCATCGGTAGGGTTAGATTACCCTTTATGAAATTTTGATGTACTTATGTAAAAAGTTTGAAGGATGAAGCCTTTGTATATAAATAAGTTCTTGTAATGAACAAAAACAATATTTTGGTGTGCTACACTATTAGTGGAACAAATCATCGTCCAAATTTAATTAATAAATTTTGAAACATTAAATTTACGTTTTTATTATAATTATAATCATAATAAAAAACAAATAAATAAATAAGATAGTTAATTAGACCACAGATACTAGATTTAAGAAATGTTACAGACTATTAAAAAAAAGGAAAATAATTATACTTTACATTTAATAAAGAATTAAGGTAAGGTATTACAATTAATCCTAGCAAAGTAAGGTAGAAGAGTGTGAATCTAGCCCAATCCTATGCAAAATCTCCACAATGGTTGATCTTTCTTCTCAGTCTTGCTCAATCTCCTTGTCTCTTCTTTTAGATCTTGAAATCTTAAGTTTCCTTTTTATACTCCTTGTATTTCTAGGTCAAATAAGAGGTCTTAGGGTCACTTAAGTGAAGAATCACAACAAAACAATGGGCTTTCACAGCCTTAGGTGTGCATCACACAACCTAGGGGTATTTACATGACCAGATGTCGTGTGACTGCTTGTGGTGCGGTTCCTTGTCAGATTCTTGATTTTCCATCAAACTAGTCAAAGATCTTGATCATTGACAAAAAATTCATCAAATACTAACCAAAATGGCATAAAAGGAATATATGACAATAAAACACAATAAAAGGCATGATATGCGAAGAATTAAGCCAAATTCCCTAACAAATTAAGCTCTAAATGTGTGTATTTTATCCACGCATCAAAGAGCCTGCATCTGTTGGATAGATGTCATGCATGTAGTGTAAACTTGCTTATTCGTATTAATAACCTGAAACTAGAAACAGCAACTGCTACCAAGTCAGCACTAGCAGTTCCTTATTTCTTAGATGCAACTGCCACTAAGTGTAACTACCATCCTTATGTATAACCACCACCTGCTTATGTGTCTTTGTCAACCACCAACTTCATCAGCATTTTGTTCTAGTTTGTTTGTCGGTCAATAGCAACCTTTCTTACTTGAAGTTTTGTCAGCTTCAGTCATATTTGCTAAATGCAACCTTGTTTGTCGATAATTATTCTTGACCTCATTTGTCAGATGCAATCCCCTTTTGTCAAACATCAGCTTCATCTTTTACCACGAGTTCTTGTCAAATTGGTCATCATTTACACTTCATCATCATAGCCAAATCTAATTTTGTCGACCACCATTTCCGCTTCAGTAGTATGTGCACACTTCTAACTTTAACCTAGCAAAGCCTTCTATTTTGTTGGTCAGCTCCTTTGTTGAAAACTAAAAATTTGGTACTAACATTCACATTAAATAAAAATTTGTGTGGGATGCATTTAAATGAGGAGAAATTTTTGTGTTGACTTATACAAATTGTGTTCACTAAGTCAATTATAGACAGTGTCACATTCTAGTACACTTCGAGCAGACGTCTTGAACTGCTTGACATGAATGCTTACCAATTGACAGCGTTGGCCTTCTCGTGTTATATCTGCATTGCTGCCACTCCTACAAGTGGTCAATAAAAAGCCACGAATGAAGAAGAAATCGCACCCAACAATTTCCTTCGGAGGTCAGTGTCTATTTGGGCCAAGTAATAAGGCCTTCTCTCAGGCCCCAAAGACTCTAGGTTGAGTAGATTATCTGGCCTGTGTAAGCCAGTGCAATTTGGATTTGAATTCGATTGTTTTGACTCATTGTGGACGAAAAATGAGTCCCATCCAACTTTAGAAAAGATAAATTATTAGATATTCTTATAATATATTGCGTAGGATTGTACTCAAATCTCATCTTGTACAACCTGTCATAAGTTTAACAATGGTTATTTTAATTTTGTATATTCTGTGTCAGCTTGTATCTTCTAAGTTGTAATGAATTTATTTAATCCTAAAATAATAAAGATTATGTTAAAAGTTAAATTGAGTCAATTGACTTGCTTAACCACGCCCAATGGACCTGCAAGCATCCTACCCGTTCAATTCTCGAGGCATAAAAATCCGTTGCTGGCCATACTTCAACGATGCCTTTTTGGAGGTACTATGCTATTAGCATGCTAATCATCATTAAGATTTAAGAAAAAAGATAGAGCCAAATTCAAAATTTTAATCCTTGGTGTTTTTTGGCCGCAAATTAAGGAAACATATTCAAGGATTTGCTTCACTAAGATCAACTTTTAGTTTCAATTTTTATACAAACTTGGGACCCTTTCAGACAAATGTGCGTCTTAGATTATTGTGCTATGTCATAAAAATAATGTGAACGGCGTATATGCATCAGTGCAATCATTTGGATTTTATCCACCAAGATTCCTCACAGAAGTCGGAAACAATAAGGAAAATGTCCACGAATGCCATAGAAAGTTGCTAGAGAAAGTTAGCCCCACACAAAACAGTACCCTTTGGCTCTTTTCCCTTCGAAATTCCCGTCGTTATCCGATAAGAACCAGAGGATTTGACCTTTGAACTGTGAATTCCAACACTGGACTTTGCCACGACTTCAAATAAATTTCAGCTGTGTCTATTCATCAAAGGGACAAAATGAATAACAGCATTAAAAAAATAAAACTCGGTACGAAAAATTCATCGAAAGCGCTAGTCGTGGTCGCAACCATATCCTTTTGGCTTCGCCATCTTCGTTGATTTATGAATTAGTGGCTTTTTGATGATGTTTGCTTCTATCAAATTCCATAACGTGTTCTAAGATTTTGACTTGCCGTGTTAAATGTGTGGAGGGTATCATATAACACAACAACTGGCAATAAATTAAGTGCTATTATCAAGATGAATTATGAGAAGGAGAATGAATTTAAATAGAAAGCCCAATATGGGTCCCTTTCCCCAGGGCCACGCCCGGTATAAGTATTCAATGTTCTAACTATATCTAATTTGGCCAAACAACCACAGTTGAGTGCTGCATATAAAAAATGAACTCTTTAGGTTTACAATGACATCAATCACCTTTCCTATGCACAATTTTAGTTACATTAGGGTGGCACCCCTCAATAATGACTGGTTCTGAACCCAAACTGAGCGTTGAAACAAAACTCATGATCGCAGATGAAATTTCATTTTTCTTCCAACTGGTCAATACGTTATTGGATTCTTTTGGTTTTCCACGAGGTGTTTCCAGTCCATTTAGATTAATGATCAATTGGATGTCTAATGGCTTACTCTGGCCACAAAATTCTTCAAATGAGATTTAAATTCTTACTGTAAGTATAAAATTCAAATTGCTAACCGAGCTATAATTCGTGGTTAATACGTTATTAGATTGAGCCATAGGTCGTGGTTAATACGTTATTGCATTTGACATTGTGGATGACATTTTCGGAATTACAAAACAAAAAAGATAGATGAACTTCTTAGCTTACTATTCCAATTCCCAATCCCGCCCCATCCATAAGGCAATAGAGGACCATAAGCATTTTTTATTCTTGTCTTCAACAAATTTTCCAATAGCTGATTATTGGATATTGCAATTTAAAAAATGTTCATATTTAAATTTCATTAATTTGTTTAAAAATATGAAATTTTTAAGATGCCATTGCCACTCATATCTTGATCAAACTACAAAGTCTTTGACACGATATATATTAGCATAGATTAGATTTGTGAAAAGGAAATAGACTCTTCTCATTGTGTAATCTTAATTTAAGAATAATAATATAAAATAGAGAGCATGATTGTTTCAACAGTGATGCGTAGAAAGTCGATAATTTTCACTCGGTGGATAGGAATAGAAGAGTTGACAAATTACAAAAAAGAAAACTAAGAATGAAGAAGGGGCAGAGTTCATTGTTGAATCCGTGGGTCAACAAAAGAAGCAGCTTCCTAGGAAAGAGGCATTCCTCAATTAAAACCAACATGGATAAGTATAGAGATAGACATAGCGCAGCAAATGAATAACCAAAAATTAGAAAGTAGTTGCAAGAAAAAGACCCGTTCCTCAATCTTCATGAACAAGTAACGTTTTCTTCTCAGCTTTCTCAAACCCCGTCCCCGTGAAAAACCAACTTCTCGTAAACGTGCCTAATTACGTCTCCAACCAATTCGTTCTTCTTTCAAGT
The DNA here is from genome assembly GCA_023212625.1 of Styphnolobium japonicum. NCBI lineage: Eukaryota > Viridiplantae > Streptophyta > Magnoliopsida > Fabales > Fabaceae > Styphnolobium > Styphnolobium japonicum. Next base: position 26,330,724 of record JALBWW010000003.1, read on the forward strand.
TTGAACCTTTTACTTTTCTAATTCCAACGACCTACCAAGAGATTTGTTTGCCACTGCTCTTTTGTCTATCCTATCTCTTATTAAATCACGGTGGGCTCTTGTTACCTTTTGGGCCATTTAAATATTTTTTTATTTTATTGATATTTATTTGATTAGTTAAAATGGACAAACCATGTGGACCAATTGGATAAAACCAGGTCACCCTGTCACGTGCCTCACATCTTACATGTAAATATGTGCACGTGATTGGGTTTAACCATTGACCCAAGTTCTTTTCATCTTTGGAATAGGAAATAAGATGTTTGCGTGTGTTATGGTACTATTGGGTCTCTCAAGAAGACTCGCAAGTTATTGGCATTTAGGCGTTTTAGGTGCCTCTCCAAATTCATAGAATGAGCTGGGTGGGGTGGGGAAGGGAGGGCTCCACCACCACAGCCGCCACCGCCACCATTGGATAAATTTGCACATATGCTAATCAAAGAAAAGTAGGCAATTCATGTATATGAACGTATGCATTTGTCTAATACGCGTCTCTTATGTAATGCACGGTTTCAAAGGTGCTTTTGCAGAACCGACATGGAACGAAGCATCTCTTTGAGCCTTTTGGGAACAATTAAACATAAAGAAGAATGTGTTAGAGAGGGGATGCCAGCCTGCTAACCAACACAATTATCAATTATCATAGTTAAAATGGGTTTGTTCACGATATGCCGGCCAGTGCGGAAATGAATTGTTCCATGGAACATTTGACTTTTTTTCTTTGAATTCTTACTTTATTGTTTGATTTTTATATTTATTATGTGTGTCAAATATATTGCAAAAAAAAAAGTTAATATTATCTGTACCTAATTCAAGTATTTTATTGTAGATAGCAATTTGAGTAAAAGTTTTGTACATGTTCAAGTTATAATAACAACTCTTAATATATCAAAAAAAATAAATAATACCGAGTCATAGTTAGGTTCAAACTTCAAAGTAAACTAATGCTCTTTGAATTGCAATTAGCGTCCACATTGCACTAAAAGCATTGTAAAAAAGCTAGAAAACATATATAGTAATTAGCAAGAGAGAGAGAGACAGAGTACATGAAGAAACGTCTATAACATTACTCTTCTTGTTTGAACCAATCTCGAATAGAATTTTTTTTGGAAGGCTACAATTAATATAGATACTTCATTCAATATTAAACATGTGTAAGGTTATATGAGTTATATTATAAATGTCTATATCTCTGAAAAATGACTTTACACATAATAACTGATAAATAAAATGCCTATATAGGTAGTACCTACTTATTTATGAATATTCTTCCTTGCATTTTCAGTTCTAGGGAAATATGGCTTCAATCTTTGTCAACATGACATATTTCCTTTTTTTCTTTCTATTTAACCTTTTTGTGAATTGTTAAAATAATCTAATTTAAAAAACAATGTAATCAACCAACCTAAATCCAAATCCTACAAATTATTTTTCTCAGTAGAAAAGTATTACTAACTTAGTTTGTCAGGGATCACTTTTTGGCTATAGCAAATAGAACAATTAATTTATATCATTGTTGGAGGAAAAAATGAGTAAGGTTGTTTTATGAATGTCATCTTCCCAAACCCGAATTTGATAGTACCCCGACTTTAGATCAAGCTTTGAAAAGTAGAAAGCACCATACAACTCATCTAACAGTTCATCCACCACCGGAATCGGATACTTATTTGGGACGGTTACTTTGTTCAAAGCCCTATAGTCTACACACATTCACCACATAGAATCTTTCTTTTTAACCAATATAACATGACTTGAAAAAGAGCTAGAACTATTTTGGATCACTCCCTGTTGCAGTAATTGATTAATTTGTTTCTCAATTTCGTTCTTATGCGCATGAGGATACATGTAAGACCTAATACTGACTGGTCCAGCTCCAGGTTGCAACACAATAACATGCTCTGTCATCCTTCTTGGGGGTAGCCCCATTACCTCTCTACACAACTCAAAAAATTTCTCAAGCAACTATGCTTTTTCCCTTTGCTGCATTGAAGACAGTTTGCACTCCTCACTGTTTTCAGCCACCATTTCCCACAACCACGATTCACTCCACTCTTCCATCACCCCTTTTAGAAGTCTGTTAAAAGATGCTAATTGCCACTCTCGGTTTCTCTCCCTGACTGACTTCACTGCTTCACAAGGCAATCCCCTAAACTAAACAGGTTTCCCCTCGAACAAAAAGCTCATGGTCATCTCTCCCCAATCCATGGTCACCTTCCCCAATTTTTTAAGCCAAGCCACCCCAAGAATTAAGTCCAAGCCACCCAACTCCAGGACATAAGCATCAATATTAATTTCCATGTCATCAAATTGAATGCTTAAATTGTTACATTTACCTCTTGATGTCACTCTGTAGCCATCACCCAATCGAATTCCCATCTCACAGGTGCAATCAATGGATAAATCCAAAGCAACAGCAATTTGAGGAGAAATGAAATTATGTGATGCTTCGCTATCCACAACACCAAGATTGACACTCCCTTTTGCTATAGTCAACACCTCCCTTGATAGCCCCCATAACTCCATCATTTTACATTCTAGAGCATTTCCTTCCTCAGCCTTGTCTCGTTCAGTGGCAATGTCCTCCCCTGCTTCATTCACTGGTTCGTCATCTCCCAAAATCAAAAGCCTTAATTGCTTTTCTGTACATTGATGCAATGGGTGATACCGTTCTCCATATCTGAAACACAACACACAAGCTTTACGATCCCTCAATTCCGAATACGTCAAGTGCTTGAGCCCTCTATTTCTCTCCGTAACTCCTCTCATTTCTTCCCAAGTGGTTTGAGCGGTGGAAACTGGGGAAGCTCCCCTGGACTGGGCCGTCTCTGACTGTCCAGGCCCACTATTCCCTCGGTTTGGGCCAAAGTGGTGGGTCGGCCTGCTATTTGTCCTATTCGAGTGGAATCCATGTTCGGCGTCTCTCACCCCCAATACCCCCTTAAATCCCCTCATCGAGTTCCCGACACCACCCAAGGACCGAGACCCACCGCACTTCTGTTTTCCGACATGCCCAGCATCTCCGCCTCAACATCCCAAGCAAGCTACATTACTTGTGATTTGTTTCATGGGTCAAAGGTGCGAACACGGCAATGTAGCCTCGGTCGAAGGCCACTGATAAAGTAACCCATATATTGCTCTTCAGGAAGACGACCAACTTGGGAAGAAATGTACTCAAACTCTGCAATGTACTCGTCGACGCTCCCTCTCTGTTTCAGGTCAGAAAGCTCCTTGAAAGGATTGTCATACCGTCGGCCTCCATACCTCTCGATCATGGCTTGCTTCGGCTTAAGCCACGAAAGTTGATCTTCTGTTTCATTCAACAAATTAAACAAATTAATAATAGGTCCATCCATGCTCAACTTCGCCAACTTCACCTCTTCCGGTGTGCTCTGCACCTCAAAGTATGTTCCAGCTCTCGTTATCCATCCTACCGGGTCAATACCATCAAACAAGGGTAGCTATACCTTCCTTGCCGCCATCCAATACTCCTCCAAATGACCTCCTGTAGAAAACGATGCACCTCCTTGGTCTGTATTGTTCCCCTCATCAGATAAGTGTCAATCCTTTAGCTTCGTTATGTCCAGCAGTAAAGCTTGCCAGAATTCCACCATGAGAGTTTGATAGAGTCCTCCAACGCGGTTAGGGTAGTCAATAGCGGGCATGGCGGCCGCTATAGCAGCATGACAAGGCTTAGCCGCCACAGAATGCCAGTAGCGGTGTGTTTTAGTGTCACGGCAGATAGCGGCACGATAGCAGCTGGATCGTGGCCAAATAACGGCCATAGCAGCCACGATTGTTAAGAAGTTCAAATTTATTTTACCCCAACTGTAACATCCTCCTTCCACAGTTTGAGGTTTTTTTTGGGGTCTTTTCCCTCTGTCGCACACTAGGAGTAGATTTTAGATTGCCCATCCCTCTTTTCCTCTTTCTTTCACACACTAGTTGCATGTTCCTTCTCCCCTAGTTCAGCCGCACGTTCCACCCAGTTCGCACTGCTCACCTAGTTCGCACTTTGCACTACTCACCCAGTTCGCACTTTGCACTACTCACCCAGTTCGCACTTTGCACTGTTCACCTTGGTCGCACGCTGGTCTCTGTTGCATCCCTGATTCTCACCTGCCCATTCTTCTTAGTTGCTAGTCTCTGTTGCGCACAACATACTGTTGTCAGCCACCCTGTCCTCCTTGTGTTTCTGGTCGCCCTCTGTTTCTAGCCTTTCTTTTACACTTTTGTGCCTTGTAGTCATGACATCATCACAATCATAGTCCATGCAACACAGTTCATCTTCTGTTCCTATTGTAAAGCCCAGAGGTGATAATATTGATATAGGATGGCAATGGAATAGCTTGAAGGATATGAATAATAGGAAGAGTGTTACTTGTGAATGATGAATGTGTCCTTAAGTTGAGTACTTTGAGTTTGAGTATCAATTATGTATGTATTACAAATTTATGAGTTTTTTACATTATATCTGCTATCTTCAATGCAGTGGATCGCGAAATAGCATTTCGGGGTTGGCCGCTACACACCGCGTTCCGCCATTGACGACCTTGAATGCGGTGACCCTAGCTTCCAAAGCATCCACTCTGTCCACCATCTTAGGTGGCATGAATGAGTTCCCAACAGTATCCGGCAGGTCGGACCAATTGATAGAGCATAGAACATAATTAATAGAACAAAATGCAATAGTGAATTCAATATAAAAGAGAGGAAATTAGAGTTCACACAAGACCAGAGTTAAGCTACTCAGAGAAGAGATATTCTCTTTCTGTCTAACCTCTTAACAGAATAACAATCATGATCCCCCTTTTCCCTCATTCCCCTACCTATAGGCTACGTTGCATCATGCAACAACTAACTAGCCACCTCAATATTTCCTATCTTTCTCTCCTCCCCCCTCATTTCCTTTTTCTTACGGCTATACACTCCAGATTCTTGGCCTTCCTTGATTGAGGCCCACTAAAAGGTCCCTGTTAGGCTCTCCCATAGGCCCAATATCTATGGCTTTATCAGCATTTATATAAAAACATTAAATAAATCATAGCTAGACTTGATTTATCTCATATATATACCCTAGTAAGTTAGTCTATATTAAAACTACCAAAGCTAATTCCCCGGCAATGCAGTGAATTGAACCATGCTTCAATGGCACCTATAAAATGATTTCTGTTAAAAAATTGTAATTTCCTAACTATCCTATAATTTCCTTTATTAGTTTCATTTTTTCCTTTCTAATGAATTCTTCTTTTGTCCAAACAATGACTTAAAAACTCCTAATCATCCTTCTGTAGCAAGCCAGTAGCACAATTTTTTTGTACGAGAACAATCACATACACAACCTTCTCTGTGGAAGTATAGTACGCATTATCCTATGGCTTGATACTGCAGTCAACCATCATAAAGATGACTTCCAGAGGCGTAGAGAGAGAGAGAGAGAGAGAGAGGGAATATATTTTCCCCCTAAGAACTAAGAAATCATACACTTTGAGCAAGACCACCCAATTTACACCATGGAATCTATTAATTAGAGAAAAAGGACTCAAAAGTGTAGAGCAAATTGTTATTTATTACTTCCTCAGTATGCAATTCTACCTTTGCTCAGTCTATGGACAAATACGTAAAAACAAGCATGAAAAAATGCATTGTTATAATTTAAGTGAAATTGCAAAAATCATAAAAACATTTATAAATTAATTGCCTCAAATTGAAAAGAATTTCTTAGACCTTTCACTAAGTCTAGTAGGACCTAACTTTGCCAGAGCACATTCCACTTCTTCACTAACCTGTTTCACATCAGTACCAATAAACCAGTCAAGAACCAAACCTTTAAACTCTTACAAGTATAAAAAATAAATAAATCATATAACACTATAATTTCTTCTATTAATACAGCATCATTCCTTCTCTCGATGACATGGCAAACACACATTTTCACACAAACGATCTAACTAATTATGACCTACCAAGAAGGGGAAAAAAGTTGGAGTTAAATGGAACACTGAAAGCAAAATGGACATGCAGTATACTGTGAATAATAGGTCTCATTTAAGCAAGCAAATTTAGTATGAGATTTAATTCTTTGGTTAAACGATCAAACTTTCATAAATAGGTAGGAGAATGTCCACAGTCAAGTGACAAAAGGTTGTCGAGACCCCGTCAAATAATAATAATTACCGGTTCACAAACCAATTTGTAGTATAGAGCATGAACCGAATCGTCTCTCAAGGATCCAAAAAGAACAAAGATTTAAACAGATCAAGACAACTAAAAGGGGGGTTTTGATGATTTGAAATGATAATACACTAATTGAATTAAAGGAAAGTAATTAACAAATTAACCAATCCAAGGAAATTTTACCGATCTTGAGTTTAATCCATCATTGATCACAAGGAATTCACTTAATTGCTAACCATGTTCTTGGCCTTAGATCATATCAAGACGCCTCAACATGATCTAAGAATCCTCTACTAGATAAGCATCTAGGATTTAATTAACCAAGGTTAGACAAAGTAAGCATCATCAAAACATAGATTAACTTAAGATCAAGAATTTAACCAAGCTAAACAATCCATCAAAAAGCTTTAATAAATTATTTATTTTATGTGATCCTCTTGAATACATGATAATAAAGCTATTATCACATAAACATCCAAATCAAATTAAGCAATTCAATCTAGATCAAAATTAAAAGAGGAAGAAGAGAAACTTGAATAACAATTAAGCAATATGAATAAGCGAAACAAGATCTCCAAATTAAACATCAAGATGGTTAATCCCTTGGATTGATTATGAGAGCCTAGCCTTCCATGGATGGAAAGGAAGAACTCATAAATTAAAGAACAAAAACGAAATTGTAAAGAGAATGGAGAAGAAGAGAAAGAAAACTTTCACAAATACTTAAACTTTCTTAAAACTTACTTCAAAATTGAATGATTCTAATACAAAGAGGTTGGCTCTATTTATACTAATCCTAGAAGCCAATTTGTACATGTACATAATCTGAATACAAGCTATAAAAATATGGAAATTGTCAAATATGGAAGCTTGATGCATGGTTGGTGGGTTGGTGCATGGTAGGTGGGTTGGTGTATGGTTGGTGGCTTTTAGTCACCAACTCTTATCCGACTTCTGGCTTCATTTTCATCACCTAGACGGTGTATTTTGGCTTGGAGGTCTTCATGAGAGTTGTAGCCAGTTGTCTCCTTGAAATTTTGCAATTGGAATCATACCATTTGGACGTTTAGAACTCCAGATATACCAAAAACACTGAACCTACCTCATGTTAGGTTGGCAGAACGTGTTTCCAAATTCAAACCAACTTGTAGCTTCATTATCATGCCTAAAACGACATCTATTGACTAAATGGTCTTCAGTGAAGTTGGAGATATGGGTCTTATCTTTCCAATGGCCAAGTTTTAGCTCAAGAGGAGGCCTATAACTCACTATGTAGTCCAATATGTGCACACTGCCCAGATTTTCGTGACAGCAAACCTACTCTATATTGCAGGGATGTTTTGGACCCTTAGAAGTCTAATTTAGCTCTTGAGTTCTTCATGAAACTTGTAGAGAATTGTCTTAACTTTCAAAAGACACCAAGATCACCTCAATTGGATTACTGAGTCCCAAGTTATGGCCTAACCAAGGAAGAAAGGTCAAAATGAAGCAAAATTCGAAAATTATCCAATATTTACATTAAAACCCAATGAAGCCCAACAACATTAAACTCATCTAAAATACTAATATTGGGCACAATAAACATCTAATAAAGCCTAATACAAAGCTAACATAAGTGTCTCAAATTGATTGATCAAATTCCCCCACACTTAAGCTTTTGCACTCCTGAGCAAAAGACATAAGAACAAAACTAAAGAAAAACAAGAAACATCATATTATTAAACTAAAAACATAAAAAACTGATTATACATAATCTAATCCATTTTTGTAGGAAAACACGATGGCACTTAGCATGTGCCACAAGCCTTTAAACCCCTAAGTGTCCCTAGTGGACCAGTTATAGTCTCATGAGGGTTTACCAGGATGATACCCACAAACATGTAATATTTTATTTAATCAATTCAACTAATTTTTAAATTCAAGCATTGTATCAAATATAAACCATAATTAATAAGTCAAGTATGCTTAACAAAGAATAGTTGAATCAAACCAATTGAGAATAAAGTATAGCATAATCATGCTTTAATCAGAAATAGGCATGTTCAAATTGAGTAGAATTCCTTACAATTGATACTCAAATCACACAAGGTGTTTAAGTTAATTGTTTGCACTCAACTCGGTCAAATTATGAAGGTATTTTACCATAGGCTTGCATATACATCAATTCTCCACTACTTAGATCAAATATATTATTAAAATCAAGAGGTCTTTCAAAGAGGTTGTAATGGAACTTATAAGGTGAAGGAAGGAAACAATATGGATAATAATAGGTTAAAACAAAAGAGAATAAAAGAGCATTAAGGAGTAACTCAAGTAGAAAGAATAAAATTTTACCCAAAACCATAAAATGCTCATTCTCTTCACATATTCCTTCCTTTTCTATTCTTTTATTTTTCTTTCTTTTTTCTCTTTTTTTTTGTTTTTTTTTGTACCAAGCATTTCGTATTAGCACACCAATTCCCCCACACTTAAATCATTGCAAGCAAAAGAACTCCTCCAATAAGAAAATCAATGCTTCCCATTCCCTAAGGTAAGGTAAAACATGGTTTTTCACTCAAAGCTTGTAATGAGCTAAGAACAAAGAATATGCAAATAGGCTCAGAGGGAGTTAATATTTGGATAAATGCAAGGTAGGTTTATTTGGCCAAAGCAGCTAAGTCAAGAAAAAATGCCTCTGTCATTTTCATGCAACATACAGACCAATGTAATCTCAAATCGATTCAATGCAAGTTCTAGAAAATAAATTCATAATTGACATCACTCATGAAAGAAAATAACCAAGTGTAAGTATCAAACTTGGAAAAGCCCAAAACTCACAAAGGTATGGAACATTCACTCAATTCAACCATGCCTTCTTCCTAATATCCACAATCATATACACATGTATATCATGAAAATGATTCAACTATAAACTGTTTTGCATAACTTTATCATCAATTAAGCTCAGATTCAACACATGCTTGTATCAAAATCAATTGAAAAGATCAAAATTGTGTGTGTGTGTGTGTGTGTTTTTTTTTAATATATATACAAGAACAAAGATGATTTAAGACCTATTATGAAATGCAAGTTAAGATGCGTCTCAAGAGCAAAACTACTCCTTACTCTGCCATTATACATCTAATAAGTTAGTAACAATAAATATTAGCTTGTTAGTTTTTTTTTTTTTAACTAAACTATGTACATGGTAATGTCAACTATCCCTCCCCCCAACTAATTAAAGATATTGTCCCCAATGTCAAAATAAAGATAGGTAGAGTGTAGAAGGTCTTACCAGAAAACTGCAAATCGGGCCTGAAATAAGAAAAATTACAAAAAAAACTAAAACTATAAGAGAAAACAAAAATTCACAAGGACAAAGTCAAATCAAGTTTTTGCTTTTTGCTGCTGCTGCTTTATTCCCAATTCAGTGGAGTCATTGCTAGATGACATTGGGGGACAAATTCATGTAGTTGATCAAGCAATTGTTCAGGGGTTGCAGCGGTTACAAGAATTTGATGTGTTGCTTGTGAGATGAACCTTTGTTCTACAGCATGATCAAGAAAACAAAACAAACTGTCATAAAAACCATTAATATTTAAAATACCTATGGGTTTTTGGTGAAAGTTCAGTTGTGACCAGGATGTAATTTGGAAGAGCTCTTCCAAAGTTCCAAAACCACCAGGTAGGGCAATAAAGGCATCAGCATTGGCTATCATAATGTTCATGCGTTGGTGCATGCAAGATACCATTACTTCATGACCTACTGTTTTTCTAGTGGGATTCCCAATAGCTAAAGGACTAGGAATGACACTAAGGATTTTGCCATCTCCTAAATGTGTAGCAGTTGCTACACAACCTATTAACCCAAGACTACCTCCTCCGTAAACTAAATGGATTTCTCTTTCAGCTAGCACTTGACCAAGATGGTGTGCAATATTTATAAACTCTTTATCTTTCCCAGGATTAGATCCACAAAAGACACAACACTCTTGATCCGACGAACTGAAGTTACTTCCATTTTTTTTTGTACTCTCACCTTATCAATGATCTGAAGAGAACATAGTGCATTATTTAAAGAATCAAAACTCAAATGTAATAATTACACCTATAAAGGAGGGGTAGATCCGTGTGTCAGGCAAGTTTGAAAAGAAGCAAAGCAATAATAATAGCTATATGACAAGGATAAAAGACTAATCTATATGTGTCAGAAGAAGTTTGAAAATACGCAATACATATTTCAAAAAAATACGGCTAAATTTTTTTTTGATTTTTTTATTTATTTTTTTATTTTTTTGACTTTTTTGAAAAAAAATTTTTGAAATATTTTTTTAATAAACAAGAAGAAAAAGGAAAAATAAAAAATAATACTTACAGGAGGTGTGATTATGGCTCACATTTTCCTTTGGTTTTACGTCCAGTAACGGCTTGAATGCTCTTTATGGGCCGATGGACGGCTTCCCATCCAATTTTCTTAAAAATTGGCAAACAAGGTCTTTTTGAGTCAGATTCCCAAGACTATAATGCTTATGTTCATTTTGGAATATTGGCCATAAATCGAGAAGTACTCTCTGCACATCTCCACTAGGATGCGTCTCAAGAGTCAATAGAATATTATCTAAAGACTCCTTACTCATGTCATCCTTAATGAAGTCAATTTTATCAAGTCGATTTATAGACGCCATTCCAATTGATCTGCATTTTATGTTACAGATCCATCTTGCACATTTATAGCAGACTCGTAACCTTTTTGCTCTTCTCTTCTTTGCATATGAACTTTTGCCTAGCCCTGGCATATATGAAACAAGAGCATCAGAAAATTCTCCTGTGATTCGGACCTTTGCTTCGATTATCCAGCGTATATCCGCAGGGATGCCTTTTTGCATAAGCATCCTTAACGTCTCAAACCTTGCACAATAAATGTTAGTTAAAGCATTTTGAGGGAGAGAAGGGAGTCGCTTGCGGAGGTTGACAAGCTGATTATCCATTTTGAAAGAAAAAAAGAAGAAAAACAAATTGAGTAAAATTATATACAAATTTTAGTCTTTGTGGGTAACTGAAGGGACCAAAAAAGATTTTCACGGAGTACCGTTATCCGCCATTTAACCGGTGAAAAATCATCTGTCAACGAAAAATAAACAAAATTAAGACAGAAAAATCAAACTCTGATAGATTTTCTCGCTTGGCACCGATTTTCTGTTTCGATTCCTGTGATTGCAAATAAGTCAAATTTGAAAGATGAAAGAGTTAGAAAACTTGGGCTGCCTCCTAAGAAGCGCTACTTTTAATGTCCTCAGCCAGCGTGATTGAAGATTTTGCACGAGCGATGGGTCCTCCCCAATAATGATTCAATCTTTGGCAATTAGCATTAATCGTGGCTTGAGATTTTTTTTTTCAACACAGTAGTGATCAATCATGGTAGAGGGCATCCTGCAGTTGAACTTCCTCCACGAGGTTCTCTTGAGCTCTTTCATAAAAATTTTTGAGGCGATGACCATTAACTTTGAACACTTTGTTGGTGGCTTCACTCTTAATTTCTACAGCACCATGAGGAAAAACATTAATAACAATGAAGGGACCAAGCCACCTAGAACGAAGCTTACCGGGCATAAGTTTGAGGCGAGAGTTGTAGAGAAAAACTTTTTGACCAATGGTGAACTCCTTTCGTACCAACATCTTATCATGACTAATTTGTAGTATAGAGCATGAACTGAATTGTCTCTCAAGGATCCATAAAGAACAAAGATTTAATCAGATCAAGATAATTAAAGGGGGGTTTTGATGATTTGAAAAAATAATACACTAGTTGAATTAAAGGAAAGTAATTAACAAATTAACCAATCCAAGGAAATTTTACCGATCTTGAGTTTAATCCATCATTGATCACAAGGAATTCACTTAATTGCTAACCATGTTCTTGGCCTTAGATCATATCAAGACGCCTCAACATGATCCAAGAATCCTCCACTAGATAAGCATCTAGGATTTAATTAACCAAGAGTTGATAAAGTAAGCACCATCCAAACATAGATTAACTTAAGATCAAGAATTTAACCAAGTTAAACAATCCATAAAAAAGCTTTAATAAATTGTTTATTCTATGTGATCCTCTTAGAATACATGATAATAAAGCTATTACCACATCAACATCTAAATCAAATTAAGTAATTTAATCTAGATAAAAATCAAAAGAGAAAGAAGAGAAACTTGAATAACAATTAAGCAATATGAACAAGCAAAACAAGATCTCCAAATTAAACAAACAAGATGGCTAATCCCTTGGATTGATTATGAGAGCCTAGCCTTCCATGGATGGGATGGAAGAACTTATGAATTAAAGAACAAAAATGAAATTGTAAAGAGAATGGAGAAGAAGAGAAAGAAAACTCTCACAAATACTTAAACTTTCTTGAAACTTACTTCCAAATTGAATCCCTCTAATACAAAGAGGTTGGCTCTATTTATACTAATCCTAGAAGCCAATTTGTACATGTACATAATCTGAATACAAGCTATAAAAATATGAAAATTGTCAAAAATGGAAGCTTGATGCATGGTTGGTGGGTTGGTGCATGGTAGGTGGGTTGGTGTATGGTTGGTGGCTTTTAGTCAACAACTCTTATCTGACTTCTGGCTTCATTTTCATCACCTAGATGGTGCATTTTGGCTTTGAAGTCTTAATGAAAGTTGTAGCCAGTTGTCTCCTTGAAATTTTTCAATTTGAATCATGCCATTTGGACGTTTAGAACTCCAGATATGCCAAAAACACTGAACCTACCTCAAGTTAGGTTGGTAGCACGTGTTTCCAAATTCAAACCAACTTGTAGCTTCATTATCACGCCTAAAACGACATCTATTGACTAAATGATCTTCAGTGAAGTTGGAGATATGGGTCTTATCTTTCCAATGGCCAAGTTTCAGCCTAAGAAAAGGCATATAACTCACTATGTAGTCCAATATGTGCAGATTGCCCAGATTTTCCTGACAGCAAACCCACTCTATATTACAGGGATATTTTGGACCCTTAGAAGTTCGATCTAGCTCTTGAGTTCTCATGAAACTTGTAGAGCATTGGCTTAGCTTTCCAAAGACACCAAGATCACCTCAAATGGATCACCGAGTCCCAAGTTATGGCCTAACCAAGGAAGAAAGGTCTAAATGCATCAAAATTCGAAAATTATTCAATATTTGCATTAAAGCCCAATGAAGCCCAACAACATTAAACTCATCTAAAATACTAATATTGGGCACAATAAACATCTAATAAAGCCTAATACAAAGCTAACATAAGTGTCTTAAATTGATTGATCAAATTCCCCCACACTTAAGCTTTTGCACTCCTGGGCAAAACACATAAGAACAAAACTAAAGAAAAACAAGAAACATCATATTATTAAACTAAAAACATAAAAAACTGATTATACCTAATCTAATCCATTTTCGTTGGAAAACACGATGACACTTAGCATGTGCCACAAGCCTTTAAACCCCTAGGTGTCCCTAGTGGACGAGTTATAGTCTCGTGAGGGTTTACCAGGATGATACCCACAAACATGTAATATTTTATTTAGTCAATTCAACTAATTTTTAAATACAAGCATTGTATCAAATATAAACCATAATTAATAAGTCAAGTATGCTTAACAAAGAATAGTTGAATCAAATCAATTGAGAATAAAGTATAGCATAATCATGCTTTAATCAGAAATAGGCATGTTCAAATTGAGTAGAATTCCTCACAATTGATACTCAAATCACACAAGGTGTTTAGGTTAACTGTTTGCACTCAACTCGGTCAAATTATGAAGGTATTTTACCATAGGCTTGCATATACATCAATTCTCCACTACTTAGATCAAATATATTGCAAAAATCAAGAGGTCTTTCAAAAAGGTTGTAATGGAACTTATAAGGTGTAGGAAGGAAACAATATGGATAATAGCAGGTTAAAACCAAAGAGAATAAAATAGCAAAAATGTTGTAATGGAACTTATAAGGTGTAGGAAGGAAACAATATGGATAATAGCAGGTTAAAACCAAAGAGAATAAAAGAGCATTGAGGAGTAACTCAAGTAGAAAGAATAAAAATTTTACCCAAAACCATAAAATGCTCATTCTCTTCACACATTCCTTTTCTATTCTTTTATTTTTCTTTCTTTTTTTCTCTTTTTTTTTGTTTTTTTTTCTTTTGTTTTTTTTTGTACCAAGCATTTCGTATCAGCACACCAATTCCCCCACACTTAAATCATTGCAAGCAAAAGAACTCCTCCAATAAGAAAATTAATGCTCTTCCATTCCCTAAGGTAAGGTAAAACACGGTTTTTCACTCAAAGCTTGTAATGAGCTAAGAACAAAGAATGGGCAAATAGGCTCAGAGGGGGTTAACAATGGGATAAATGCAAGGTAGGTTTATTTGGCCAAAGCAGCTAAGTCAAGAAAAAATGCCTCTGTCATTTTCATGCAACATACAGACCAATGTAATCTCAAATCGATTCAATGCAAGATCTAGAAAATAAATTTATAATTGACATCACTCATGAAAGAAAATAAACCAAGTGTAAGTATCAAACTTGGAAAAGCCCAAAACTCACAAAGGTATGGAACATTCACTCAATTCAACCATGCCTTCTTCCTAATATTCACAATCATATACACATGTATATCATGAAAATGATTCAACTATAAACTGTTTTGCATACTTTTATTATCAATTAAGCTCAGATTCAGCACATGCTTGCATCAAAATTAATTGAAAAGATCAAAATGAAAATTTTTTATTTTAATTTTTTTTAATATGCAAGAACAAAATAGTTTAAGACATACTATGAAATGCAAGTTAAGATGCGTCTTAAGAGCAAAACTACTCCTTACTGTGCCATCATACATCTAATAAGCTAGTAACAATAAAGATTAGCTAGTTAGTTTTTTTTTTAACAAAACTATTTACATGGTATTGTCAACTATACCTCCCCCCAACTAATTTAAGACATTGTCCCCAATGTCAAAATAAAGATAGGTAGAGTGTAGAAGGTCTTACCAGAAAACTGCAAATCGGGCTTGAAATAAGAAAAATTACAAAAAAACTAAAACCATAAGAGAAAACAAAAATTCACAAGGACAAAGTCAAATCAAGTTTTTGCTTTTTGCTGCTGCTGCCTTGTTGCCAATTCAGTGGAGTCATTGCTGGATGACGTTGTGGAACAAATTCGTTTAGTAGATCAAGCAATTGTTCAGGAGTTGCAGCAGTTACAAGACTTTTACGTGTCGCTTGTGAGATGAACCTTTTTTCTACAGCATGATCAAGAAAACAAAACAAACTGTCATAAAAACCATTAACATTTAATATACCTATAGGTTTTTGGTGAAAGTTATAACTTGTGACCAGGATGTAATTTGGAAGAGCTCTTCCAAAGTTCCAAAACCACCAGGTAGGGCAATAAAGGCATCAGCATTTGCTATCATAAAGTTCATGCATTGGTGCATGCAAAATACCATTACTTCATCCCCTAATGTTTTTCCAATGGGCTTGCTGATAGATAAAGGCCAGGAATGACACCAAGGACTTTGCCACCTCCTAAATGTGCAGCAGTTGCAACACAACCCATTAACCCAAGACTACCTCCTCCATAAACTAAATGGATTTCTCTCTCAGCTAGCACTCAACCAAGATGGTTTGCAATATTTACAAACTCTTTATCTTTCCCAGGATTAGATCCACAAAAGACACAAACACTCTTGATCCGACGAACTGAAGTGACTTCCATTTTCTTTTTTACTCTTTGTTTTTTTTTGTACTCTCACCTTATCAATGATCTGAAGAGAGCAAAGTGCATTATTTAAAGAAATCAAAACCGAAAGGTAATAATTACACCTATAAAGGAGGGATAGATCTGCGTGTCAGATAAATTTGAAAAATAAGCACAGAAATGATAATAGCTATATGACAAAGATAAATGGCTAATTTATGTGTCAGAAGAAGTTTGAAAGTATGCAACGCATATTTCAAAAGCATACGGCTACTTTTGATTTGATTTGATTTTTTATTTTTTCTTTCTTTTAATTTTTTTGATTTTTTTTTAAAATTTTTTTGATTTTTTTAATAAACAAGAAGAAAAAAGAAAAATAAAAAATAAAAAATAAAAAATAAAAAATAATACTTACAGGAGGTGCGATTGTGGCTCACATTTTCCTCTGGTTTTACGTCCAGTAACGGCTTGAATGCTCTCTATGGGCCGATGGATGGCTTCCCATCCAATTTTCTTAAAAATTGGCAAACAGGGTCTTTTTGAGTCAGATTCCCAAGACTATAACGCTTATGTTCATCTTGGAATATTGGCCATAAATCAAGAAGTACTCTTTGCACATCTCCACTAGGATGCGTCTCAAGAGTCAATAGAATGTTATCTAAAGACTCCTTACTCATGCCATCCTTTATAAAGTTAATTTTATCATCTCGGTTTATAGACGTCATTCCAATTGATTTGCATTTTGTGTTACAGGTCTATCTTGCACATTTATAGCAGACCCGTAACCTTTTTGCTCTTCTCTTCTTTGCATATGAACTTTTGCCTAGCCCTGACATATATGAAACAAGAGCATCAGAAAATTCACCTCTAAGTCAGACCTTTGCTTCGATTAACCAGCGTATATCCGCAGGGATGCCTTTGTGCATAAGCATCCTTAATCTCTCAAACCTTGCACAATAAATGTTAGTTAAAGCATTTTGAGGGAGAGAAGGGAATCGCTTGCGGAGGTTGACAAGCTGATTATCCATTTTGAAAGAAAGAAAGAAGAAAAATAAATTGAGTAAAATTATATACAAATTTCAGTGTTTGTGGGTAACTGAAGGGACCGAAAAAGATTTTCACGAATGCAGTTATCCAGCCATTTAACAGTGAAAAATCATCTCCAGCGAAAAATAAAAGCAAATTAAGACAGAAAAATCAAACTACGATAGATTTTCTCGCAGCATCGATTTTAAATATCGATTCTGTGATTGCAAATAAGTCAAAGTTGAAAGATGAAAGAGTTAGAAAACTTGGGTTGCCTCCCAAGAAGCGCTACTTTTAATGTCCTCAGCCAGCGTGATTGAAGATTTTGCACGAGCGATGGGTCCTCCCCAATAATGATTCAATCTCTGGCAATTGACATTAATCGTGGCTTTTTTTTTTCAACACAGTAGTGATCAATCATGGTAGAGGGCATCCTGCAGTTGAACTTCCTCCACGAGGTTCTCTTGAGCTCCTTCATAAAATTTTTTGAGGCGATGACCATTAACTTTGAACACTTTGTTGGTGGCTTCACTCTTAATTTCTACTGCACCATGAGGAAAAACATTAACAACAATGAAGGGACCAAGCCACCTAGAACGAAGCTTACCGGGCATAAGTTTGAGGCGAGAGTTGTAGAGAAGAACTTTTTGACCAATGATGAACTCCTTTCGTACCAACATCTTATCATGAAGGAGTTTGGTCTTCTCCTTGTAGATTCGGGAGTTCTCATATGCCTCTAATCGAAGCTCCTCGAGTTCCTGAAGTTGGAGCTTTCTTTGAGATCTGGCTTGACTCAAGTCAAGGTTACACTGTTTCACCGCCCAATAAGATTTATGCTCAATTTCCACCGGAAGGTGGCACGCTTTCCCAAAGACAATCCGCAGACGGGACATCCCTATCGGTGTCTTCAGTAGGCGCTTGGTAAGCCCACGAGCATCCTCAAGTCTCGTGCTCCAAATTCTTCCTATTAGGTTGGACCGCTCTTCTCAAGTATGTGCTTGATTTCTCGATTTGAGACTTCTACGCCCGCTTGTCCGGGGTGATAAGGTGTAGAAACCTTGTGCAAGACACTCGTATTTTCTCATCAAAGCCTCTATTCTCCTAAGCATAAAAGTGTGAACCCCGATCACCGATAATGGCCCTCGGGATTCCAAACCTCCAGAAAATCTGTGATCTAACAAAGTCCACAAAAACTTTGGAATCATCAGTCCAAGTGGCTTTTGCCTCCACCCATTTAGATACATAATCAACAGCCAACAAAATATAAATAAAACCAAAGGAAACAGGGAAATGGCCCATGAAATCAATACCCCAAACATCAAAAATCTCACAAGACCGCATAGGCTGCTGAGGCATCTCATTCCTGTGTGAAATTGTCCCTGTTCTCTGGCACTGTTCACAAGACTTACAAAACAAATATGCATCATGAAATAGGGGAGGCCAATACAATCCAGAGTCCAAAACCTTCCTAGCTGTACGTTGGGAGCCAAAATGACCACCACATGCAAATGTATGACAAAAGCTAAGAATAGAATGAAACTCATGATCAGAGACACATCTTCTAATAATCTGGTCACTACAAAGCTTCTATAGATAAGGATCATCCCATACATAGTACTTAGACTCACTTTTCAATTTATCAGATTGAGCTCCAGTAAAATATGCAGGAAAAACACCAGCAATAAAAAAATTAACCAAATCTGCAAACCAATGGGAGGTGTTCTTACCTTGCAGCTGCAGAAGCTGCTCATCTGGGAAGGAGTCCTGCATGTGGAAGGATCCGGCCCTTTCAATGCGGCTCAAGTGATCTGCCACTAGATTTTCTACTCCACTCTTGTCATGGATCTCAATATGAAACTCTTGGAGCAGTAGCATCCACCTTATTAGTCGAGGCTTTGCCTCTGGCTTCTTCAAAAGAAACTTAAGTGTTGCATGATCAGTAAACACAACAACCTTAGAGCCAAGCAAATATGATCTAAACTTATCCAAAGCAAAAACAATGGCTAAAAGCTCTTTTTCGGCTTGTGGTATAGTTGGCCTGAGCAAAGATCCAAAGTTCTCGAAGCATAGTATATCACTTGAGAAGCTCTCCCCACTGCGGCCAAGACTCGCTTCCCCTTTGCAGATAGTTAGAAGCATCACATTAACTCAAATGGCAATGTCCAAATAAAATTTGGATGGTAGGGGTACTAGTCAAGGCCTCGCTTCAAGTGGTTGAAAGTCGCTTTGCACTTGTCATCAAAATTGAACTCCACATCTTTCTCAAAGAATCGGGAAAGTGGAAGAGCAATCTTGTCAAGCTCCAATGAAGCGCCCGTAGAAACCCGGGCATGACCAAGAAAAGAACGCACTTCCCGCACGCATGTGGGGTAAGATAGACAAGTAATTACATCAATCTTGGCAGATCTACCTCAATACCCTTACTCGGATACTACATGGCCTAAAAATTATACCCTGCTTCTACCATAAAATGGCATTTCTCAAAATTTAGCACAAGGTTAGTCTCAATGCATCTATGCAAAGACCCTAGATAAGCTAGCTAAACATGAATCAAAAAGAAGAACCATAGACAAAGAAGTCATCCATAAACACCTCCATGCACTCCTCTAAGAAATCGAAAATATGCTCACCATGCACCGCTGGAAGGTACCAGGGCCATTGCAGAGGCCGAAGGGCATCCGTCTCAGAAGCAAGGTGCGTCAAGGGACATGTAAATGTGGTCTTCTTGATCCTCTAGTAATGTGGATCCTGGAAGTATCCAAAGCAGCCATCCAAAAAGCAATAATGGGACTTACTAAATAATCGTTCCAACATTTGATCAATGAACTAAGTGGGTAATGATCCTTCCGACCGGCTTGGTAGAGACGCCTGTAATCAATGCAAACTCTCCAACTATTCTCGCACTCAAGTTAGAATGAGCTCATTCTTCTCAAGGTTGGCCACAACAATACTCCTGATTTCTTTGGAACTACTTGCACAGGCTTACCCACTTGTCACGTAGATGGGATAGATAATGCCAAATGCAGAGCTTGGTCACCTCTTTTTTTCACCACATCTAGAATAAGAGGATTCAGTCTCCTCTGGGGTTATCTCACTGGTTTAGTTTCCTCCTCAAGTAATATCTTGTGCATGCATGTGGAGGGGTTAATACCAGGAATATCTGCAAGTGTCCAACCAATTTCCCTTTTGTGTTGCTTCAAAACTTCCAATAATTTGGTTTCTTGCTCAGGTTGGAGGTGTTTGGCCACTATCACCGGGAGCTTCTCATCCTCCTCCAAGAATGCATACTTCAAATGCTCGGGCAGGGGCTTAAGTTCAATGGAGGGTGGTTGCTGGATGGATAGTACTAGTTTTGGAACCGAAACTAAATCTGCTAAATTCTCAGTAGTTGCACTTGCTGCACTTGTACCTGCAAGCTGTGCACAATCTTGCAAAACAACATCATCATATCCTATGGAATCAAAAGAATCACACTTAGCAAACAGGATGAATGACAACATCATTAATAATAAAGATCATTGCCATTAATAAGCAGTAAATGTAATCATCAATGTTAGCGACTAACAACAAAGACATGACAAGTATGTAGAAATCTCAAGACAGTCGCACACATTGCATTTGGGTTTACAACCAGAAAGTCTCGAAACAGTGGAACAAGTATCGCAAGCTATGCTATCGTTGCATCCTACAATTTCGTGAAACTCACAACATATCAAAGATGCATATCATCAATCAAGAAATCAATGACATCAAAATGAAAAACAAAATGATCCTCTAAAGGGTATTTCATGGCATAAAAATGTTAAACCTAATGATATCATCACCAAATTCCATGGAAAGGGTACCAGCATGCACATCAATCTTAGTTTTAGCAGTTTTCAAAAATGGCCTACCCAAGATCAATGGGGGTGGGGAAGAGGCAGATTCATCTTCCATATTCAACACATAAAAATCAGCTGGGAATATTAAATTATTTACCCAAACTAGAACGTCCTCCAATACTCCCGCAGTTGAGAAGGTTTTTTGCTTGCTAACTGAATGACAATGCCGGTGGATTTTAGCTCTCCCATATGCAAGGAAGTGTAAACTGACTTTGGCATTACATTGATGGAGGCTGCCAAGTCTAGCAAGGCATGAGTGAACTATTGGTGCCCTATTGTTATGCTAAAATCACACTTAAGGGCAAGTGCACCCTGTCGCACAAGTAATAAAGGAGTATTTGGGACTCCAAGAATCGAACCCACAAGGATTGTTAGCAATTACTAAGTTAATTAATTCCTTATGTTATCTAGACAATAAAATTCGAATGAGAAAGGAGAAATTATCAAGCAATTAGGAGAAAGTGAGGAAATCAAAGATTATCAAGCAAAGATTCAATTATGGAAAGCCTAGGGTGTCTGGTTTCACTTATGTCAAAACTCATAAAATTACCCAATTCCTCAATAATATGTGTTCCGATTGATTGCCAATCACCTGCTCTAATGCTATTAATACCCAATGGTCATGCAATATTAATATTCTTTTTCTCAATCAAACCCCCAATGGTCATGCAAGGCAAACAAATAAGAAAAGCATAAAGAACCAAGATATTTGTTAATTAAATAACTCGATTGAAAACAAAGGATTGAGTTTGGTCCACACAACCCCAAATCCGATTAATCCTAGAGTTCCGTTAACTAATCGTGGTACTGGCCACAATTAATTAACTTTTTAAAGGGTGCGCAAACCTTATTGGAAAACAAAGCGCTAGGAAAAATCCAATCAATTGGGGAAACATAAAATTATTTGGAATTAGGAAAACATTATAAGAAATTGAACATAAGATCCACCATAACCCTAGTTATGGGTTTAGCTACTCATAGTCAAAGAGAACAAAGCATAAACTAAAACCAAATTCAAATACATAAAAGAACAATAGAAAAACTAAAACCCTAAAACTTCTCATGCGGTGAAACAGGTTCTTCACGAACAATTGGGGAAACGGTCCTTCACTTGATAGCTTCAAAAACCTCTCAAGCTCCGCTACAACTCTCTAATCAAGCAAAGGGCTATAGCTACTTTCTTTCTCTGAATGCCGGATACGTTTATCCTTGCGCTGCCACTCCTCCTTTATAATATTTTAGTGGCCCAACAACTCTACAATCTTTTCTTCTAGGGTTTCCTAATTGTGCACAAATTCATTTAATGTGCAATTCTTGGATAACAGGGAAAGTAGATTTCTTTCCACTTTGAGTATTCCTAATTAATGTGAGATAAGAGAGAAAATCTTCCAAGAATATAAAAAATAGGAAACTTCCACAGCTAGATTGCTGATATCTTTGTAGGATCTTGCCAAAATCTTTCATAATTATGTTGATGATATCTTCATAGAATCCTGGAAAAATCCTTCATAATTAGGTTGCTGATATCTTTGTATCTTTCTCAAGATTGCTTCCATTTTAATATTTTAAAGCTTGATTCTCATAAATCTTCATCCTGCAATATTCAAAGGAAATTGGTTAAGTTTTCCTTATAAAATCTTCAAATAAATACCAAATCAAACTCAAATTCCTAGCATTTAAGTATATAAAATGGCAGTTTATCACCTATGGTGCAGGGGATGGTAAAAGTACCTGGGTCCTTGCATTTGGGAGGCATGTTGGGTTGAATCAAAGCAGAGACATTTCTCCCCATACTCACTTTTTCAGTGCCCTTTAGCTTCCTCTTCTGGGTGCACATCTCTTTCAAGAACTTGGCATACTTGGGAATTTGTTTAATTGCCTCCAAGAGAGGTATATTCACCTCAACCTTCTGAAAAGTCTCCATAATTTCCTTATCCAAGCCGGGCTTCAACCATATGCCTTGATCAGATTATCTGGGCTTTGGAAAAGGAAGAGGAATGTTGCAAGCCGACTTTTGTGGATGTTCACTTTTCTCGCTTTATCAATTTTCTCACAATCATGGCTCGGTTTGATCTCGCTGATGTTGTAGGATCATTTGTTGTCGAATCGCTACAAAGATCTTGTTTTTCTCGGGTTCAATAGTAGAACTGGAATTATCTCGTACATCGTTCATTGATTTGCTTACCATCACAAGCAAAGCGATAGCACTAACATTGCCTCTAGGGTTTGGAGTGGTTTGGAGAGGGTAATTGGCTTAACTCTTGTGACTTTAATTCATGAATAGATGTGGCAAGTTGGCCAATTTGAGTCTCCAAGTTCTCAATGGTGGGTTCGGGCCTTCTGGAAATCGATGTTATTGGTGGCCAATCTGCTTCACCAAATCCTCCAATGAGGGCTCGCATTTTGTGGCTACAGGACCTTGTCAGCTGAATGGTGGTCTACTTGGTCCAAAGATATAAATCGATTTGTCCTTACTTCTACTGAATGGTGGTCTATACTCGGGTTTAGTGGTCAGCGATTGATGCATTCCCATATCTCAGATCGGGATGGTCCCTCCAGCCAGGGTTGTAAGTGTTAGAGAATGGATCATATTTCGTTGTTGTCACGATGGAATTGGGCTTCCCAGAAATATACCAATAAGTACCACGTATTGGTCTTGAAACTCGTAATCATCTTGCAAATGTGGGGCACGAATCAGAGGGATGAGAGGAACTAGAACATATGCTACAAACTCTTGCGTGGGTTTGCACACGTGGTTCATGTTGTCCTATTGCCATCCGTCTAACCAAAGAAGTGAGCTCATGCAATCTATGTTCCACCCTTTGTTGATCAAAGATGTGAAGAGGTATTAACTTCATTGACTACTCGCTGGCAAGACTCCATTCGAAAGTACCAAATTGCCGAGAATTTGTTGCCATGTTTGCAATTAAGTTTCTAGCAAATTACCGGAGTTTTATCTACCAATGCTCCACCACTTGCAAGATCAATCATACTCCTTTCCATTGGCATCAATCCTTCATAGAAGTATTGGATCGCAGCTGATCACTAATTTGATGGTGTGGGCAACTTCGAAGCACAATTTCTTGAATCTCTCCCAATACTCATGGAGAGTTTCACCACCGATTTGCCTTATGCCACAAATATCTTTCCTTATTGCAGCAGCTTCTTGATGCAGAAAGAACTTCTCCAGTAAATAATCTTTTCATGTCATTCCAAGAAGTGATGGCAAAGAAGTTGTAAGTAATACAACCAATCCTTAGCAAGACCATCCAAAGAGAAAGGAAAGGCCCCGAGCTTGATGTGATCTTCTACTATTCCATGAGGTTTCATGGTGGGAGCAGCATAACATAGAACTCCTTCAAATGCTTATGTGGATCTTCACCTGCAAGACCATGAAACTTGGGCGAAAGTGTATCAATCCGCATTTCAACTCAAAATCAACATTAAGTTCGTGGATATTGAATGCACAAAGGTTGATAATTCACATCGCAAAAATAATTCCTTAAGGGTCCTATTGTTATAAGTCACCATAGTAAAATCAATGCACTCAATATCGCATAATCAAGTACTACAGGCACTCAACAGATTAAAAGAGTCAACAAGATTAGGTGCAATGTCAAGTTCAAGTCCAATTCCGTAAGTAATTCTATTAGCTCTATGAATGCTACTACCAGTCCTATGAATTCTATGAAGTGTATGAAATGTTCTATCAATTTCAGGATCAAATGAATGCAAGGTACCAGGATTAGATCTAGTCATACAGCATGCAATTCATAAGAAGGTATTAGAAAAGCAATAACAACTAAAACACTAAAAATTCCTAAAACAAATACTCCAAAAAATTAAACAAAAATAAAAAAACAGTATCAAATGAATTTTAAAAATTATGGAACCACCACAGGATAAAATCTACACACAAATGCTATCCAACAAAATAATAAAAAATATTAACAAATTGAAAAAGTGGTCTAAACGATGGAATTTGGCAAAACTAAGGGTGACCTCACTATAAATAGTGAGCCTTTCTCAGAATAATATTTTCCATTTGTGTACCAAAATTCAGATCAATCAGAGATGCCCGAACCAAAATTCTTGACACAATGCCCTTTATCCAATTTCAGCCGAATCCCACTTGAAAAAGCTTCAAAAACAAAACAAACACATTTGTTAGAGTTAGATGGGATCTTGAAATGATCAAATAGTTGCCTTTGATCCCCAGAACACGCCAAATTTGACAAGAGGTTGTCGAGACTCATCAAATAAAATAACCGGTTCACAAACTAATTTGTAGTATAGAGAATAAACCGAATCGTCTCTCAAGGATCCAAAAACAAAGATTTAATTAGATCAAGATAATTAGAAAAAAAGGGGGGGTTTTGTTGTTGATTAACAAGATTAATAAAAGTAGGAGATTCAAAGTTGTAAACAAATCTAAAGAAACAACCAATCCAAGGAAATTTACCGATCTTGAGTTTAACTCATCATTGATCACAAGGAATTCACTTAATTGCTAACCTATGTTCTTGGCCTTAGATCACATCAAGAAGCCTTAACATGATCCAAGAATTCTTTACTAGATAAGCATCTAGGATTTGATTAACCAAGGTTAGATAAAGTAAGCACCATCCAACATAGATTAACTTAAGATCTAGAATTTAACCAAGTTAACCAATCTATCAAAAAGCTTTAATATATTGTTTAATCTTTATGATCCTCTTTGAATACATGATCATAAAGCTATTACCACATCAACATCTAAATCAAATTAAGCAATTTAATCTAGATAAAAATCAAAAGAGGAAGAAGAGAAACTTGAATAACAATTAAGCAATATGAACAAGCAAAACAAGATCTCCAAATTAAACAACAAGATGGCTAATCCCTTGGATTGATTATGAGAGCCTAGCCTTCCATGGATGGGAAGGAAGAACTCATGAATTAAAGAACAATAACGAAATTGTAAAGAGAATGGAGAAGAAGAGAAAGAAAACTCTCACAAATACTTAAACTTTCTTGAAACTTACTTCCAAATTGAATCCCTCTAATACAAAGAGGTTGGCTTTATTTATACTAATCCTAGAAGCCAATTTGTACATGTACATAATCTGAATACAAGCTATAAAAATATGAAAATTGTAAAAAATGGAAGCTTGATGCATGGTTGGTGGGTTGGTGCATGGTAGGTGGGTTGGTGTATGGTTGGTGGCTTTTAGTCAACAACTCTTATCTGACTTCTGGCTTCATTTTCATCACCTAGACAGTGCATTTTGGCTTTGCGGTCTTCATGAAAGTTGTAGCCAGTTGTCTCCTTGAAAGTTTACAATTTGAATCATGCCATTTGGACGTTTAGAACTCCAGATATACTAAAAACACTGAACCAACCGCAAGTTAGGTTGGTAGAACGTGTTTCCAAATTCAAACCAACTTGTAGCTTCATTATCATGCCTAAAACGACATCTATTGACTAAATGGTCTTCCGTGAAGTTGGAGATATGGGTCTTATCTTTCCAAAGGCCAAGTTTCAGCCCAAGAAGAGACATATAACTCACTATGTAGTCCAATATGTGCACACTACCCAGATTTTCCTGACAGCAAACCCACTCTACATTATAGGGATATTTTGGACTCTTAGAAGTCCGATCCAGCTCTTGTGTTCTTCATGAAACGTGTAGAGAATTGTCTTAGCTTTCCAAAGACACCAAGATCACCTCAAATGGATCACCGAGTCCCAAGTTATGGCCTAACCAAGGAAGAAAGGTCAAAATGCATCAAAATCCAAAAATTATTCAATATTTGCATTAAAGCCCAATGAAGCCCAACAACATTAAACTCATCTAAAATACTAATATTGGGCACAATAAACATCTAATAAAGCCTAATACAAAGCTAACATAAGTGTCTCAAATTGATTGATCAGTCTTCTCCTTGTAGATCCGGGAGTTCTCATATGCCTCTAATCGAAGCTCCTCAAGTTCCTGAAGTTGGAGCTTCCTTTGAGATCTGGCTTGACTCAAGTCAAGGTTACACTGTTTCACCGCCTAATAGGATTTATGCTCAATTTCAACCGGAAGGTGGCACGCTTTCCCAAAGACAATCCGGTACAGGGACATCCCTATCGGTGTCTTGTAGGCAGTTCGGTAAGCCCACAGAGCATCCTCAACTCTCAGGCTCCAGTCCTTCCTATTAGGTTGGACTGTCTTCTCAAGTATGTGCTTGATCTCTCGATTTGAGACTTCGGCCTGCCCGTTTGTCTGGGGGTGATAAGGTGTAGAAACCTTGTGCAAGACGTTGTACTTTCTCATCAAAGCCTCTATTCTCCGGTTTCAATAATGTGAACCCTGATCACTGATAATGGCCCTCGGGATTCCAAACCTGCAGAAAATCTGTGATCTAACAAAGTCCACAAAAACTTTGGAATCATCAGTCCAAGTGGCTTTTGCCTCCACCCATTTAGATACATAATCAACAGCCAACAAAATATAAATAAAACCAAAGGAAACAGGGAAAGGGCCCATGAAATCAATACCCCAAACATCAAAGATCTCACAAGACAACATAGGCTGCTGAGGCATCTCATTCCTATATGAAATTGTCCCTGTTCTCTGGCACTGTTCACAAGACTTACAAAACAGATATGCATCATGAAATAGGGTAGGCCAATACAATCCAGAGTCCAAAACCTTCCTAGCTGTACGTTGGGAGCCAAAGTGCCCACCACATGCAAATGTATGATAAAAGCTAAGAATAGAATGAAACTCATGATCAGAGACACATCATCTAATAATCTGGTCACTACAAAGCTTCCACAAATAAGGATCATCCCATAATAGTAGTTAGACTCACTTTTCAATTTATCAGATTGAGCTCTAGTAAAATATGCAGGAAGAACACCAGCAACCAAAAAATTAACCATATCTGCAAACCAAGGGAAGGTGTTCTTACCTTGCAGCAACAGAAGCTGCTCATCTGGGAAGGAGTCCTGCATGCAGGAAGGGATCTGAAGCCCTTTCAATGCAGCTCAAGTGATCTGCCACTAGATTTTCTGCTCCACTCTTGTCACGGATCTCTATATGAAACTCTTAGAGCAGTAGCATCCACCTTATTAGTCGAGGCTTTGCCTCTGGCTTCTTCAAACAAACTTAAGAGCTGCATGATCAGTAAACACAACAACCTTAGAGCCAAGCAAATATGATCTAAACTTATCCAAAGCAAAAACAATGGCTAAAAGCTCTTTTTCAGTTGTGGTATAGTTGGCCTGAGCAGCATCCAGAGTTCTGGAAGCATAGTATATCACTTGAGAAGCTCTCCCCACTCTCTGTGCCAAGATCGCTTCCTACTACATAGTTAGAAGCATCACACATTAACTCAAATGGCAATGTCCAAATGTGTGGTGGATGATAGGGGTACTAGTCAAGGCCTGCTTCAAGTGGTTGAAAGCTGCCTTGCACTTGTCACCAAAATTGAACTCCACATCTTTCTACAGTAAGTGGGAAAGTGGAAGAGCAATCTTGCTGAAGTCGGCAATGAAGCCCTGTAGAAACTTGCATGACCAAGAAAAGAACGCACTTCCCGCACGCATGTGGGGTAAGATAGACAAGTAATTACATCAATCTTGACAGGATCTACCTCAATGCCCTTACTAGATACTACATGGCCTAAAACTATACCCTGTTCTACCATAAAATGGCATTTCACAAAATTTAGCACAAGGTTAGTCTCAATGCATCTATGCAGCACCTTAGATAAGCTAGCTAAACATGAATCAAAAGAAGAACCATAGACAGTGAAGTCATCCATAAACACCTCCATGCACTCCTCTAAGAAATCAGAAAATATGCTCACCATGCACCGATGGAAGGTACCAGGGGCATTGCAGAGGTCGAAGGGCATCCGTCTGTAAGTAAAGGTGCCGAAGGGACATATAAATGTGGTCTTCTCTTGATCCTCTGGTGCAATGTGGATCTGGAAGTATCCAGTGTAGCCATCCAAAAAGCAATAATAGGACTTACCAGCCAACCGTTCCAACATTTGATTAATGAATAGAAGGGGGTAATGATCCTTCCGTGTGGCTTGGTTGAGACGTCTGTGGTCAATGCAAACTCTCCAACTATTCTACACTCGGGTTGGAATGAGTTCATTCTTCTGGTTGGCCACAACAGTCACTCCGCATTTCTTTGGAACTACTTGCACCGGGCTTACCCACTTGCTGTCAGAGATGGGATAGATAATGCCAGCCTGCAGTAGCTTGGTCACCTCTTTTTCCACCACATCTAGGATGAGAGGATTCAGTCTCCTCTGGGGTTGTCTCACTGGTTTAGTTTCCTCCTTAAGTAATATCCTGTGCATGCATGTGGAGGGGTTGATACCAGGGATGTCTGTAAGTGTCTAACCAATTGCCCTTTTGTGTTGCTTCAAGACTTCCAATAATCTGGTTTCTTGCTCAGGTTGGAGGTGTTTAGCCATTATCACCGGGAGCATCTCATCCTCCTCCAAGAATGCATACTTCAAATGCTCGGGCAGGGGCTTAAGTTCAATGGAGAGTGGTTGCTGGACTGACAGTACTAGTTTTGGAACTGAAACTAAATCGGCTAAATTCTCAGCAGTTGCACCTGTACCTGCAAGCTGTGCACAATCTTGCAAAACAACATCATCATATCCTATGGAATCAAAAGAATCACACTTAGCAGCAGGATGAATGACAACATCATTAATAACAGCATCATTGCCATTAATAACAGAAACAGAGTCATCAATGTCAACAACACATGATAAGTATGTAGAAATCTTAGCACAGGCTGCACATATTGCATTGGGTTTACAACCAGAAAGTCTGAAACAGGTGGAACAAGTATCGCAAGCTATGCTATCAGTGTATCCTACAATTTCAGGAAACTCTGCCAACATATCAGCATGCATATCATCAATCAGTAAATCAATGACATCAAAATGAAAAACAAAATGATCCTCTAAAGGGTATTTCATGGCATCAAAAATGTTAAACTGAATGATATCATCACCAAATTCCATGGAAAGGGTACCAGCATGCACATCAATCTTAGTTTTAGCAGTTTTCAAAAATGGCCTACCTAATATCAATGGGGGTGGGGAAGAGGCAGATTCATCTTCCATATTCAACACATAAAAATCAGCTGGGAATATTAAATTATTTACCCGAACCAAAACGTCTTCCAACACTCCTGCAGGTTGAGCAGTACTCCGATTTGCTAATTGAATGACAATGCCGGTGGGTTTTAGCTCTCCCATATGCAAGGAAGTGTAAACTGACTTTGGCATTACATTGATGGAGGCTCCCAAGTCTAGCAAGGCATGAGTGAACTGTTGGTGCCCTATGGTGCAAGGGATGATAAAAGTGCCTGGGTCTTTGCATTTGGGAGGCAGGTTGGGCTAAATCAAAGCAGAGAAATTCCTCTCCATACTCACATTTTCAGTGCCCTTTAGCTTCCTCTTATGGGTGCACATCTCTTTCAAGAACTTGGCATACTTGGGGATTTGTTTAATTGCCTCCAAGAGAGGTATATTCACCTCAACCTCTTGAAAAGTCTCCATAATTTCCTTATCCAAGTCAATTTCAACCATATGCCTCGACTGTATCATTCGGTTTGGAAAAGGAAGAGGAATGTTGCAAGCTGACATTTGTGGATGTTCATTTTTCTGCTTTACTGAATTTTCTGTCAACTGCTGGTTTGATCTGGCTTTCTGTTTGGATGTTGTAGGGTCATTTGTTGCTGAATCTGCTACAGCATCTGAATTTGTTGCAGCATCTTGTTTTTCTGGGTCAATGGTAGAATCTGGAATTATCTGTTGTACTGGTCCATTGATTTGCCTACCACTGCGCAAAGCTATAGCACTAACATTGCCTCTAGGGTTTGGAGTGGTTTGAGAGGGTAATTGGCCAAAACCTTGTGACTTTAATTCATGAATAGATGTGGCAGGTTGGCCAATTTGA
Organism: Styphnolobium japonicum; assembly: GCA_023212625.1. Classification (NCBI taxonomy): domain Eukaryota; kingdom Viridiplantae; phylum Streptophyta; class Magnoliopsida; order Fabales; family Fabaceae; genus Styphnolobium; species Styphnolobium japonicum. The sequence continues at coordinate 26,361,536 of JALBWW010000003.1, forward strand.
GTCTCCAAGTTCTGAATGGTGGTTTCAGTTCTCTGTTGAAACTGGATGTTATTGGTGGCCAACTGTTTCACCAAATCCCCCAATGAGGGCTCAGATTTTGTGGCCATAGGACCTTGCTGTTGGAATAGTGGTCTACTTGGTCCAGCATGTGGCTGAAACTGATTTGTCCTTGCTTGCTGCTGGAATGGTGGTCTATACTGGTTTGGTGGCTGCTGATTCGATGCATTCCCATATCTCAGATTGGGATGGTCCCTCCAGCTAGGATTGTAAGTGTCGGAGAATGGATCATATTTCTGTTATTGCTACTGATGGAATTGTGGCTTCCCAGGAAATATACTAGATGCAGCCACAGATTGGTCTTGAAACTCAAAATCATCTTGCAATGTAGGGCACGTATCTGTGGGATGAAAGGAGTTCATATGCTACAAACTCTTGCAGCCACAGGTGTTTGATGTTGTCCCATGGCTAATTGCTTCACCAAGGAGGTTAACTCATCAATTCGGTGCTCCATCCTTTGTTGGTCAGCATGGGAAACATGAACCTCATTGACTCCTCTGGTTGAGGTAATGACCCTAGTGCCAAACTGTTGGGCGTTGGTAGCCATATTGGCAATTAAATCCCTAATTAAATCCCTAGCAGCATCAATTATGCTTCTCTCCATAGGTAGCAAGCCTTCATAGTAATATTGAATCAGTAATTGGTCACTGATTTGGTGATGAGGACAGCTCGCACAAAGCTTTTTGAACCTCTCCCAGTATTCATGCAATGTCTCCCCAGTCATCTGCTTTATGCCACATATGTCCTTTGGGATTGCAGCAGCTCTTGAGGTAGGGAAGAATTTCTTCAGAAACAGCCTCTTCATGTCATTCCAGGATGCTATAGAGACTGGTTGAAGGTAATATAACCAGTCCTTGGTTGCACCATCCAATGAAAATGGAAATGCTCGCAACTTGATGTGATCTTCAGCTATTCCATGAGGTTTCATAGTTGAGCAGAAAACATGGAATTCCTTCAAGTGCTTATGTGGATCCTCACCTGCCAAACCATGAAACTTGGGCAACAAGTGTATTAATCCAGATTTGAGCTCAAAATCAACATGAAGGTCTGGATATTGGATGCACAAAGGCTTATATGCAACATCAGGTGCAGCAAGTTCTTTCAAAGTTCTATTATTATTATCAGCCATAGTAAAATCTGCAGATTCAGTATTAGACACTGAAGCACTAACAGAAGCAGACTCAACAGGATTAAAAGAGTCAACCAGATTAGGTGCAATGTCAAGTTCAAGTCCAATTCCAGAAGTAATTCTATTAGCTCTATGAATGCTACTACCAGTCCTATGAATTCTGTGAAGTATATGAAAGGTTCTTTCAATTTCAGGATCAAATGAATGCAAGGTACCAGGATCAGACCTAGTCATACAGCATGCAGCTCATAGGAAGGTATAGAAAAGCAATAACAACTAAAACACTAAAAATTCCTAAAACAAATACTCCAAAAAATAATAATAAAATAAAAAATAGTATCAAATGAATTTTAAAAATTATGGAACCACCACAAGATAAAATCTACACAAAAATGCTATCCAACAAAATAATAAAAAATTGAAAAAGTTGTCTAAATGATGAAATTTAGCTAAACTAAGGGTGACCTCACTGTTTACAGTGAGTTTTTCTCAGAATAATATTTTCCATTCGTGTACCAAAATTCAGATCAATTAGAGATGCTTTATTGAACCGAAATTCTTGACACAATTCCCTTTATCCAATTTCAGCTGAATTCCACTTGAAAAAGCTTAAAAAAAAAACAAACACATTTGTTAGAGTTAGATGGGATCTTGAAATGATTAAATAGTTGCCTTGGATCCCCGGCAACGGCGCCAAATTTGACAAAAGGTTGTCGAGACCCCGTCAAATAATAATAATTACTGGTTCACAAACCAATTTGTAGTATAGAGCATGAACCGAATCGTCTCTCAAGGATCCAAAAAGAACAAAGATTTAATCAGATCAAGACAATTAAAAGGGGGTTTTGATGATTTGAAATGATAATACACTAACTGAATTAAAGGAAAGTAATTAACAAATTAACCAATCCAAGGAAATTTTACCGATCTTGAGTTTAATCCATCATTGATCACAAGGAATTCACTTAATTGCTAACCATGTTCTTGGCCTTAGATCATATCAAGACGCCTTAACATGATCTAAGAATCCTCTACTAGATAGGCATCTAGGATTTAATTAACCAAGGTTAGACAAAGTAAGCACCATCCAAACATAGATTAACTTAAGATCAAGAATTTAACCAAGCTAAACAATCCATCAAAAAGTTTTAATAAATTGTTTATTCTATGTGATCCTTTTGAATACATGATAATAAAGCTATTATCACATAAACATCCAAATCAAATTAAGCAATTCAATCTAGATCAAAATTAAAAGAAGAAGAAGAGAAACTTGAATAACAATTAAGCGATATGAACAAGCGAAACAAGATTTCCAAATTAAACATCAAGATAGTTAATCCCTTGGATTGATTATGAGAGCCTAGCCTTCCATGGATGGGAAGGAAGAACTCAGAAATTAAAGATTAAAACCGAAATTGTAAAGAGAATGGAGAAGAAGTGAAAGAGTTCACAAATACTTAAACTTTCTTGAAACTTACTTCAAAATTGAATGATTCTAATACAAAGAGGTTGGCTCTATTTATACTAATCCAAGAAGCCAATTTGTACATGTACATAATTTGAATACAAGCTATAAAAATATGGAAATTGTCAAATATGGAAGCTTGATGCATGGTTGGTGGGTTGGTGCATGGTAGGTGGGTTGGTGTATGGTTGGTGGCTTTTAGTCAACAACTCTTATCCGACTTCTGGCTTCATTTTCATGACCTAGACGGTGTATTTTGGCTTGGAGGTCTCATGAAAGTTGTAGCTAGTTGACTTCTTGAAATTTTGCAATTGGAATCATGCCATTTGGACGTTTAGAACTCCAGATATACCAAAAACACTGAACCTACCTCATGTTAGGTTGGTAGAACGTGTTTCCAAATTCAAACCAACTTGTAGCTTCATTATCATGCCTAAAACGACATCTATTGACTAAATGGTCTTCAGTGAAGTTGGAGATATGGGTCTTATGTTTCCAATGGCCAAGTTTCAGCCCAAGAGGAGGCCTATAACTCACTATGTAGTCCAATAGGTGCACACTGCCCAGATTTTCATGACAGCAAATCCACTCTGCATTGCAGGGATGTTTTGGACCCTTAGAAGTCCGATCCAGCTCTTGAGTTCTCATGAAACTTGTAGAGCATTGTCTTAGCTTTCCAAAGACACCAAGATCACCTCAATTGGTTCGCCGAGTCCCAAGTTATGGTCTAACCAAGGAAGAAAGGTCAAAATGCATCAAAATCCGAAAATTATCCAATATTTACATTAAAACCCAATGAAGCCCAACAACATTAAACTCATCTAAAATACTAATATTAGGCACAATAAACATCTAATAAAGCCTAATATAAAGCTAACATAAGTGTCTCAAATTGATTGATCATCAAGTAATAACACTTCAACAGCATCAAATTGTAGAAAGATGAAATAAATTTTAAGAAATTATGAAATACGCAAAAATATATTATCGTTAAGGTAGAAAGGAAATAACATACAATCCACAGCCCCTCCCCCTAAAGAAACACTGGAAAGAAAACTAAATAGCGCAAACTGTCCACCTTGAGAGCTTCAACAATTACACTGCAAAGTATATCTATATCAATTACTGGAAAGTAATAAAATAAATAAATTAGAAACAAATCTACATATGGATGAAGATTAATATGAAATAAAATCTTGTTTCATTGTAAGTTAAGCAGATAAAGTTCTAAATAAACATACATATATATTGACTTACTTGCAATATAAAACTGAAACTTTTCATTCGTTATCAATTTACTGATTTGATGATTACATCTTAACTCCTACGAATGAATTAATGTGCATTTGAACAAATAACAATGATCAGTAATGAACAATAGAAAACACAATGACGCAAGAGAGTGAGCCCCATCCTATATTAGCTGGGTGTGAGACACAGAACTCCCATTTAAAGTAGAGATACCCCTCTCAACAGACAAGCATTAGGAGTGGGCTCTCCTCTACATCAAGTGGTACATGGTTTGCCCACCTCCTGGTGTGGATGGACCGCTCTTTCCAACCTGAAGGAATTGATGGATGAGTGTTACCGCCTGGCATTTTAGGAGGGGGCTCTCTTCCACATCACTCACTCTTAAGCCAATGAAATAATTAGGAAAACCTTTAAAAAACTTCAAGGGATAGAGAATAATTGTAGATTACATACTGGGAGATGCTTTCCACCATGCCCTTCTCTCCCCCAAAGACCCCTACCTCACCAACAAAGCATAGTTTCAGGAAGAGATTCCCGCTTTATCGATATCACTCTATCCCTCTATGCCATGTTAGCATTGGGAAACCAACAGTAATATCAAACAGGGGAAGATATCAAAGATGAAGATTTTAATAAAAGGGCCAAACAGGCATAATAGCAGCCAAACAATGGCAAACCTAACCAAACAGGGTCAAACCTAGCCAAACAACCAAGAACACAACAACCTATGCAGGGATAAGGCCTAACAGATGCCAACAGGCCTAATAGAGGCCAAGCAGAGGTTGACCCAAGAACCCGTGCCTATGGCTCAATGCATGTTTTTTAAGGATAATAGATGAATCGAGAGAATGAATAAATTATAAACTTGAGTTGTGGAGTATAGAATCAAAGGGTTTTTGGTTATGTAGGAGTACAACAAAATATATAAGATGCAAGTCTAGCAAGACACAAGTTAGCAATGTTTTGGAGGTGAGAATTGGAAACCACATCATAACACAAGTTGCACGATTTAGGTATCATAGCTCCATCTTCCAAAGTGATGAGGAGACTGGTGGGGATGTAACACATTAGATTTCAAGCTAGGTGGATGAAATGGAGAAATGCTTCAGGGGTAATTTGTGACCCCAAAGTGCCTATCAAACTAAAAGTAAAATTCTACTGGACAGCTCTAAGACCCATGCTCTATGGTATTATGGAAGACCAAAGAAAACTTTAGGAGAAATAATTAAAAAAGACCTAACTCTAAATGTATCTATTAAAATTTTGGTTTTTGATAGAGCCCAATAACGTCATTTGATTCATGTAGAAACTTGCTTAAGGTGTTTTGGTCATGTGAAGAGAAGACTAATAGAGGTTCCAATGAAAAAGGTGGAACATTCTTCTCGGATTAAAAAGGATAGAGGACGACCAAAGAAAACTTTAGGTGAAACGATTAAAAAAGACCTAACTTTAAGTGTATCTATTGAAATTTTAGTTTTTGAAAGAGCCCAATAATGTCTTTGTTTCATGTAACCTACCTCACCTAATGGGATAAAGCTTGGTTGTTGTTGTTGGATAAATACTAATGGTACCTTAATTATATCATGAAGCCCATCTCAGACAACATTTCCATGTGACCAACTATCTAGTATATTATGAGCTATACCCCTTTACAAGAAAAAAAATTGATAAAAGGAGAAATAATATTATTAGAGAATTTAAATAAGTGAAGTGCACAAGCAGAGAATATAATTTGTTCCTTTGAAAAAGCAGAAAAAGCAACAACCAAAGCAAACAAGAAAAAACATCAACTAACCAAAGCTAGCCAACTACCCCTTTGCTTAGTTGGCCATGGTTGGTTATTCAATTAAGTAATTACTGTTAAAACCTATGTTGCACGGGTACAGTTACGGGTACGAGTATCCGATACGATATGTAAATACGTCAGTTTTTTTAAAAATTAGAATATGGATACAACAATGCATATTGAATAAAATAAATTTATATTTATATATGTAAAAAAAATAAACTTTAAAATTACTGAAACCCCTCACCAACTTACTATAATTTTGAGGATGACAAGATTGCAAGCATGAGAATATGATTTGAGGGAAGTAAGTGGTAAGAGTGGGACTTGAATCCATATCCTGAATTTTTCAAGTAGTAATATTTTGAAGGCAATAGGTATTCAAAATAAAAAAAACCACAGGGAAACGAAAAAAATACTGATGCAGCAGTATTAGTGTGTGTTTGGATTAGTTGTGAAAATAAGATTATGTTAAAAATCGATTATGTGTATAATCGATTTTCAAGAAAATCAATTATGAGAAAATTAATTTATGTTTGGATGTGTTAATTCATAATCGATTTTATGATAAAGAGTTTTGTTTAGATTGTATAAAAAAAATAGTTTTTTTTGTATTAAATTACCAAAAGATATATGAAATGATTGAAAAAGTTATTTATTTAAAGGCAAATAGGTATTTCTCTCTTAAAGCTTTTGAAATAATCTGAAATCAAATAATTAAAAGTTTAAAATAACAGCTTTTTAAAAAAGTTATTTTTAGTTAAGAAAAAATAATCTTAACTTATTACACACTTTAAACAAATAAGATAGATTTTAGATAAAACAGCTTTTACTTGAAAAAAAACGATTATTCCCAAAAAAAAAAGCAAAACCAAACATGCTCTTAAACGTATATCGGTATCAAACACGGGTACGATACGGATACGCCACCAATTTTGAAGTATCTATTCATCATAGGTTAAAACATTTAGGTTGATTTAGGGATATTAGAAAGAATCTTTTAAGTACATGATACCATGATACTCAAAATATAACCAACAAAGTTTAAGGAATTTTCACATGCACCACCACAACGAAGATAAAGTGTGCTGTCACAACAAGTTTTGCTTTGTTTTTGTTCTTCTTTCTAACTAAGAATTGTAAACTCGTGCAAAATAGTAATCGAAGTAATAAGCTTAAACAAATCAAATTGATAGAAGCACAAAGTCGAAGAAACCCAGTGTTAGAACAAATAATACATGGAACGACTCAGCCATCGCCGAGTCAACTAAGTAACCAGAGTGTGATGAATTCAAACTGAATGTTTGTACCACAATATGGTTTGCCACCCAATTATGTGCCTCCTATGATGGTACAGATAGGACTTGGCAGCACTTTGGCTAGTACCATAGGCCAAGCAACAGTTGCAGGCTCAAGTAATTTGACTCTTTTTAGACAAGAAATGATGAATTTGGGACCAGTTTTTCCAAATATGTCGAGGGATATTCCCCAGAACATGACAGGGCCAACTGTGAACTCTTTGGCCAGTTTTCGACCAAAAAATGGATGAGAGCAACCATGAAATGGTACATATGTTCACCCAGCAAATGGGTGCAATGATTACACCAATCATGGAAATGACAAATAACGCTTGTACTGCATTGGCTCAACAAATGGCAAGGTTGAATCAAGCCATGGGAATAGAAGATGCGGCCAATGCTAACGCCCAAAGAACCTAGCCTGGGGTAAATGCATAAGCAATTGCACCCCAATCAAAAGTTGAACAAAACCAGCAAAATCCTAGTCAAACGAGTCAAAATGATCAACCACACTTGGAACATGGCAATGTCCATGTGCTCCGTTAGGGTGATGAGGATCAAATGTCTAGGAATGATTTAGCCATGAGATTACTTTGACGAAATCTAGGGGGTGATAAACACAATTCACACATATTATTAATCCCACATATTTAGTATATTTTCACCTTTTTGTATTGATTGAATTTGGTCACATTTTATAGGTTTGGGTTTTTATTGGGCTTAATTGCATTTTTCAACATTAATTGAATTTTTACACTATCTCAGTAGTTTAGGAATATCTTGAGTTTTAGACATCTAAAAAATATGAATTTTACCTTGTAGGAAAGATAAAAGGCAAATATACAACTTTGATGTAGAGATCAAGAGTTGATTTGGATGTCTATTAGGCCAAATTGAGCCTAGAAGTCAAAGATCGGATGTTGTCGCTAGAACCTGACTCGCATGAAGTAAATGGACCATATCTTGGGATATACATGTCCAATGGATCTGAAACTAGTGCCAAATGAAAGCCAAAACACAGGGCTACAACTCTCTTAAAGACCATTTGTCCAAACTACATCATCTTGACGGCTTTCTGACCACGTGAAATTGGAAAACGGTTCAGATGACCTCCTTGTACTAATTTAGGCATAACTCTCTCATCTTAAACCCAAATTAGGCAAATCAAACAGCCACTTAAAGCTTAGAGGTTCTAGATTATTCCTAATTCAGTGTAATTCTTGTAAATTTTAGTTTAGGATCCTCTATATTAGGGGGAATTCAGAGCACGAAATGAGAATTCACTTTCCCTCACTTTTTGAATTTTGAATTATTTTCTTCATCTTCTTTTTCTCTTCCTTTTCTCTGGATTTTCTCTCCATGTTTTGAGCTTCTTCCTTCCCATCAATGGAAGGCTAGAACTCTATAATCAATCCTAGGGATTGACATTGTTGATGTTTCATTTGCAGATTCTGTTTTGATTAATGCAAGATTCAATTGTTGATCAAGTTTCTATTCTTCTTCTTCTTCTTTTGTTCAAATTCGAATTGAATGTTTATTTGATTTGAATGTTCATGTGATAATTGCTTAATTATCACATGCTTAAGAAGAATCACTAAAGATGAACAATGTATTGAAGCGTTTTGATACATTGTTTAGCTTAGCTGAATTATGATTATGAGGTTGATTTTGGCTTCGATAAATGCTTGATTCGTCTAACCTCAATTAATTAAATTCTGGATGCTTAATCCAATAGAGAATTCTTGGATTACTGAGTCTTAATGTAATCCAAGGCCAAGAACTGGGTTACCAATTGAATGAATTGTTAGAAATCAATGATGAATGAAACACAAGAAAAGTCAATTTCCTTGGATTGGTTGTTTCTTTAGATTTACTTACAACTTTAATTCTCGTAATTTTGTTAATCTTGTTAACCAATACCAATTCTCCCCTCTTTAACTTGTTGATATGATCAATTTACACCTATGATCCTAGGGAAACGACTTGGCTTACTCACTACTATCGCAAAATTTCAATTGAACTAATTTTTACTATTTGATTGAGATTGGCACTTGAATCAAATTTGGAGCTATTGCCGAGGTTCCTTGGATGTTATTTGGTCTTATCAAGACCTTTTCTAACCATTAACCCTTCGTTTGCTTTGTTTTGGTGATTTTTAGGTGGAATTAGGTGTTGTCCAAGAAAGTGTGCGAAAATTTGGTGTCAGAATTGGCTGAAACTTGGTAAGTTGATAGAAAACGGCCAACTATTCATATCTCAAAGGTCACTTTGTGCTCCACCCTCTCAGCCCCAAATTCCATCGTTTAGACCACTTTTTTAATTTTTTAAGACTTTTTATTGTTCTGTCCAGTAGAATTTTTGATTAGTTTTCACCCTGTGGTGGTCTTGTAATTTTAAAAAATTTCTAGATAGGTTTTCTGTAATTATTTTGTGTAATTTTTACACTTGTATTGGTGTTTTTGTATTTTGAGTTCATTTGAGTCATACTAGTGCTAATTAGTGTATGACTAGGTCTTCCAATCCCTATTAGATACTTGACTTGGATCCTAAGATTGAGAGAACCTTGCACACACTAAATACGGCTCATAGGCTTGGTGAGAAAATTGTATCTTCCTTAGATCATAGCATTTCTAGTAGTTCTGACTTTGTAGATTCTAACTGTGCATCTGTTAGTCATTCTTCTTCTATCTCTTATAGTTCTAATTCTGTTTCCAATTCCTCTACACCATTTGACAATTGCTTTCATTGTGTTCATACTAAAATGGACAATAACATCAATAATATGACTCTTAAGGAATTGGTTGCACCTGATGTGAACTACCAACCTTTGTGTATTCAATACCCTGATTTAAATGCTGGTTTTTGAATTAAAATCTGGTTTGATATACTTATTGCCAAAGTTCCATGGACTTGGAGGTGAGGATCCTCACAAGCATTTAAAGGAGTTTCATATGGTGTGTTCCACCATGAAACCTCAAGGCATTCCTGAAGAGCACATCAAGTTGGGGGCCTTCCCACTTTCATTAGATGGAGCAACCGAGGACTATTTATATTACTTGCAACCAGCTGCCATAATGTGTTGGAATGACATCAAGAGATTGTTTCTAGAGAAATTCTTTCCTATCTCAAGAGCAGCTGCTATTAGGAAGGATATATGTGGCATCAGGCAAATCAGTGATGAGACACTTCATGAATACTGGGAGAGGTTCAAGAAGCTTTGTTCAAGCTGTCCTCATCATCAAATCAGTGATCAATTATTGATCCAATACTTTTATAAGGGACTTTTACCCATGGATAGAAGCATGGTAGATGCTGTATCTTGAGGAGCTTTGGTGGATAAAACCCCTGTTGCAGCTTGAGATCTAAATAGCAAATATGGCAACCAATGCACAATAATTTGGCACTCAAGTTATTACCTCAAGAGGAGTTAGTGAGGTGAAGGTTGTTGATGCTAATCAACAGAGAGTGGAGAACAGATTGGAGGAGCTGACCACCTAGGGTAGGCAACTAGCATTGGGACAAAAGCAAACTCAATCAGCAAAATTATGTAGAATTTGCTCTCAGTCTGACCATTCAACAGATCAATGCCATACATTGGTAATCTTTCCTGGTAGACCATTCTAGCAATGACCACTACAACAGACCAAGAGAGCAATGAAATAGTAGCTGGAATCTTTCTTGGTAAACCATTCTAGCAACAACCAAAGTATGACCCCTATTCCATCACATACAACCTTGGATGGAGGGATCATCTTAATCTGTGATATGATAATTCTGGCCAGTTTCAGCAGCAGCAGCATAACATATTTAATCCAGTAAGCTCCAGCAACCATTGAAACAGCCATTGCAGCAAGTGAACAGTTCAGAACCTAGCTTGGAAGACATGGTGAAACAGTTGGCAACTAATAATCTGTAGTTTCAACTTAAAACAGAAACCTTTCAACAGAGAACTGAGACCACCATTCAAAATTTAGAGACTCAAATTGGTCAGCTTGCAACATCCATTAATGAGTTGAAATCTCAAGGTTCTGGTAAAATGCCCTCCCAAACAATCCATAATCAAAGGGGCAATGTCAGTGCAATAACCTTGCAAAGTGGAAAAGAAATGAATGGTCCAACCCAATTCCAACCACAAATTGTGCAACATAAATCTGCAATAACCCAGAATTCCGCACAAGAATCTGCAGAAGACCATATTCCTGCACAATATGCAATAGAACCAGCTACAACACACAAGCACTCTGCAACAGCTAACCTTACATCTGCAGAAGATTCAGTTTCCACCATTCCTCTTCCTTTTCCCAATAGAATGACTCAATCAAAGAAGATGACTGAAATAGAATTGAATAGGGAAATTATGGAGAATTTCCAAAAGGTTGCAGTTAATATACCTCTCCTAGAAGTAATAAAACAGATTCCTAAGTATGCAAAGTTCTTGAAAGAATTGTGCACACACAAGAGGAGAATGAAGGGAAATTAAAAAGTGAGCATGAGGAGAAATGTCTCTCTGCCTTGATTCAATCGAACATACCTCCTAAGTGCAAAGATCCTGGAACATTTACCATTCCCTGCACAATAGGCAACCAACAGTTTACGCATGCCATGTTAGACTTGGGTGCCTCAATTAATGTGTTGCCAAAGTCAATTTATGAATCTCTGCATATTGGAGAGCTTAAGCCTATTGGAGTTGTCATTCAGCTAGCAAATAGGAGCATAGCTCATCCTGTAGGAGTGCTTGAGGATGTTTTAGTTAGTTTGAACAATTTATATTTCCAGCAGATTTTTATGTTCTTAACATGGAAGATGAACTTGCATCTAGTCAACCTCCATTGATCTTAGGTAGACCATTCTTGAAAACTGCCAAAATTAAGATAGATCTGCATGCTGGCACATTATCCATGGAATTCAGTGATAATGTGGTGCAATTCAACATCTTTGATGCAATGAAACATCCCATGGAGGAGCACTCAGTTTTCCATCTAGATATCCTTCATGATATATTTGATGATGCATATGCAGAATTCTGCTTGGAAATTCCTGACCTCATTGGTCTAGATGATTCAGTTTCTTGCATACATTATGATGATTCTGGCTTGTGTGCTATTTGTGCTGAAATTGATGGATTTTTAAGCACTAAGAATTCTGTTTGTGCAAATAATGCAACCGTAGCAGTCATTGTACAAGATGATTATGCAATATTTCAGTCTGTCGAAGTCAATTCAACCAGCAGCATGCTTCCCTCTATAGAGCAACCACCTAAATTAGAATTATAGCCTCTACCTGCCCACCTCCAATATGCTTTCCCTGAGCAAGATAAGCAATTGCCTGTCATAGTAGCCAAAAATCTACATCCTGAACAAGAACACAAGCTGCTACAAGTTTTGAGGGAGCATGAGCAGGCCATTGGCTGGACCCTTGTCGATATCCCAAGGATCAGTCCTTCCATATGCATGCACCACATTCTTCTTGCACAAGAGGCCAAGCCAGTGAAGCAGCCCCAGAGGGGACTGAACCCTCTGATTTTGGATGTGGTGATCCATTACATTGGCTATGGTGTGACTGCCGGGACTTTGTTGCTTCTGCTATTCATAGGGAGTTTTGTTTCCACACTTTTATTTCACATTTCTAGTTGTTGTTTTCTTTTTGTTTTTACTGTTTTGTTATTGTTTTTAGTTCTCTTTCTGCTTATATTTTACTGTTATGATTTTATTTTTATGTTGCATTATTGTTTCTACTGCTATCTTTTGTTGTTTTTGCTGATGTTATGGTTGATATTTAGTTTTTTGTTGTGCCTGTTTTTTTTTGTTGCTGTTTTAGATTCATATTTCTATTTTCTACTGCTATTATTGTTGGTACTGTTGCATGTTATGTGTTTTTATGTTTCTATTTCTATTTACTGTTTTTTTTCTACTTTTTTCATACTGTTTTTTTTTTGTTTTCTATTTCTAGTTTGAATTCTGTTTTTGTTTTTCTATTTCTGATTTTCTGTTTACTGGTTTTTCTATTTCTTTTTCTGTTTTAAATTCTGTTTTTCTGTTTTTATGAAAGAAAAAAAATGAGCAACTTGTTGGTCTTTGTTTTTGGTCCTTTCCAATGATGTTTGGGTGTTTTGAGTTGTGAGTTTGATTTCTTTGAGGTTTCAAGTGTCATAACATGTTCATTAAATTGTCTTGCCTCTTGAACTCAAACTGCTTGGTTTTGGATATTGACTTGGTGGATTAAGTATGATGGATACATGCTGACAAGAAGTTGTCAAGACCCGGCAAAATAATAAAATTTACCGGTTCACAACCTAATTTATAGTATAGAGAATGAATGAAATCATCTCTCAAGGATCCAAAAACAAAGATTCAATTATATCTAGATAATTAAAAAGGGGGGTTTCGATGATTTGTAAAGAAAATACACCAGTTGAATTAAAAAAAAATCAATTAACAAATTAACCAATCTAATGAAATTTACTAATCTTGAGTTTAATCCATCATTTATCACAAGGAATCCACTTATTTGCTAACCATGTTTTTGGCCTTAGATCACATCAAGAAGCATCAACATGATCCAAGAATCCTCTACTAGATAAGCATCTAGGATTTAATTAACCAAGGTTAGATAGATTAAGCACCATCCAAACATAAATTAACTTAAGATCCATAATTTAACCAAGCTAAACAATCCATCAAAAAGCTTTGATATATTGTTTAGTCTTTGTGATCCTCTTGAATACATGATAATAAAGCCATTATCACATAAACTTCTAAATCAAATTAAGCAATTCAATCTAGATCAAAATCAAAAGAGGAAGAAGAGAAACTTGAATAACAATTAAGTAATTTGAAAAAGCAAAACAAGATCTCCAAATTAAACATCAAGATGGTTAATCCGTTGGATTGATTACAAGAGCCTAGCCTTCCATGGATGGGAAGGAAGAACTCAGAAAATAAAGAACAAAAACGAAATTCTAAAGAGAAGGGAGAAAAAGAGAAAGAGAGAACTCTTTCAAATACTCAATCTTACTTCAAATTTTATTTATACAAATATAAGAGAGATTGACCCTAATTATACTAATCCTAGAGTCTAATTTATAGTTGATAAAAGCTGTAAACAACTGGAATGCAAGATAAAAATGGATGCTTGTCAATAATGGTGGATGCATGGTTGGTGGCTTCTCCTCACCAACTCTTCTCTGATTTCCAGCTTACACTGTATGACCCAAACAACGTATTTTGGCTTGGAAGTCTTCATAGGAGTTGTAGTTTTATGTCTCAGTTTTCCAATGGCACCGATTTCAGCTCAAAAGGACTTTCACAACTCAAGATATTCTAAAACACTGCACCTACCACAGGTCACGTTGACAGAACGTGTTTCCAAACTCAAACCAACTTGTAGCTTCATAATCATGCTGACAACGGCATCTATTGACAAAATGGTCTTCAATAAAGTTGGAGCTATGCGTTTTATCTTTCCAATATGTGCACACTTCTAAGATTCCAGCGACAGCAAGCCCACTCTAACTTTCAGGCCTATTTTGGAACATTATAAGTTCGATCCAGCTCTCGAGTGCTCATGAAACTTGTAGATCTTTATCTTAGCTTTCCACAGACACCAAGAGCATCTCAAACGAATCACTGAAACCCAAGTTATGGCCTAATCAATGAGGAAAGGTCAAAATGTATCAAAATCCAAGAGTTAATCACAATTTGCATTAAAGTCCAATGATGCCCAACAACACAAAACTCAGCTAATATAATAATATTGGGCACAATAAACATCCAATAATGCCAAGTATAAAGCTAACATAAGTGTCTCAAAATGATTTATCACATGCCCTGTGAGATTTTGAGCCTATTGATGAATGGATTGCATTTGTGCCATTCTCTTCTTTCTTGTGTGGATTTCACTCGTGGATTTGTCACTCTAGAACTTGCTTTGATTCTTTTTGAGGCTACATTTTCATATGCATACATAAATATAATTGAGGCAATTTTCTTGATTTAACTACTTTGGCCAAAAAACATACCTTGTATCAAATTCCTTGTTTAGCCCCCTTGAGCCTCTATGACCTTTCCTTGTTTTTAGCTCATTACATGCCTTATGTGTAAGACCATGATGTTACCTAACCTTAGGGATTAGGAGAGCATTGCCTTTTTTCATCTATAGAGGAGCTTTTTTTTTCTTGAGGACAAGCATTGATTCAAGTGTGGGGGGTGTGCTAATGAATATACAAGTGAATACACAAAGTGTATGTCCAAAAACAAAAAGAGAAAGCGCCAAAGAAAGCCATAAAATAAAAGAGAAAGAAAGAAAAGTGATGAAAAAGAATGCAAATAAAGGCAACAAGGTTGTAAAAAAAAAGAAGAAAGAAAAGGAAAGAATAAGAGAATGTGCATTATGTGATTTTGGGGTAATTTTTATGCTTGACTTGAAGTTTCTACCCAATGCTCTCTTATTCTCTTTAGTTTTTAGCTTGTTATATCCATATAAATTCCTTTCCTTACCTTGGCCCCATTACAACCTTAAACAAAGTCCTCTTAATTTGTGTATGAATGTGTTTGAGTAGTGGAGAAGTAGAAGATAAGCAAGCTTATGGAAGTACAATTTTCAAGAGTTGAATTGAGTGAAACACGTACCTTTTAAACACTTGAGAGAGATTGAGAGTGAATCTTGTGAGGTTTCATTATTCTTGATTCGTGCATTTCAATTGAAGTTGCCTTACTTGTTCATTTGAGATGGAAAGACATTTAATTTCAAGCATGTTGTGTTCTCTTGAAACTTTGGTTCCTTTCCTTGCTTATGAACTTTTACACTCTTGAGTGTCATTGGAAAGTTTGTCTTTTTGAGATTTTAGGTTTTAAGTTTTTGTTGTTTCGTGTCGTTGCTTTCCTAATTCAATTTTAAGTTGTTCGGGACGTGCAAAAGCTAAGTGTATGGGAATTTGATAAATACTATTCACACACATTGTTAATTTTTCATATTTAGTATCTCACTACCTCTTTATGCTTAATTGATTGAATTTTGTCACATTTATAGGTTTGGGTTTTTATTGGGCTTAATTGCATTTTTCAATATTAACTGAATTTTTACACTGTCTCTGTATTTTAGGCATATCTTGTGTTCTAGACATCTAAAAAATATGAATTTTAACTTGTAGGAAAGATAAGAGGCAGATCTACAACTTTTGATAGAGCTTAAGAGCTGATTTGGATGTCTAGTAGGCCAAATTGAGCATAGAAGTCAGAGATAGGATGCTGCCGTTGGAACCCGACCCGCATGAAGTAAATGGACCATATCTTGGGATATACATGTCCAATGGATCTGAAACCAGTGCCAAATGAAAGCCAAAATACAGGGCTACAACTCTCATGAAGACCATTTGCCCAAATTACAGCTTTTTGATGGCGTGCTGACCACGTGATGTCAAAAAAATGGTTCAGATGACCTCTTTGCACTAATTTGGGCATAACTCTCTCATCCTAAGCCTAAATTAGGCAAATCAAATGGCCACTTAAAGCATAGAGGTTCTAGATTATTCCTAATCCAGTGGCATTCTTGTAAACTGTAGTTTATGATCCACTATATAAGGGGGAAGTCAGAGAACGAAATGAGAATTCAGTTTCCCTCACTTTTTGAATTTCGAATTGTTGTCTTCATATTCTTTTTCTCTTCCTTCTCTCTAGATTTTCTCTCCATGTTTTGAAACCATGGATGATTATCTTGCCAGGTTTCAACAGATAAAGTGTAGGTATTTTACTCCTATACTTGAGGTGGAAGTAGTGAAAATTGCCTCAGGTAGTTTGGATTATTACATAAGAAAGAAATTAGTGAACTAGCATTTATTCGATCTTGCCCAACTAGGCAAAAAGGTTAGGTAGATAGAACAATTGAAAGTTAAAAAAGTGCAAAAACAAAAAAGATTGCATAAGAGGCAAAAAATGGCATTTGTTGGATTAGAAGAATCTGATAATGAAAATGAGGACAACGATGATGAGTTTGAGGTCAACATTGCTGAACTCCAAAAAGGTCCTCCTTATGTATGCTAGGCTCTACAATCTACGAGGAATAAGGAGAAAATGAATTATGTTAATAGGAAAACATATACATTTGACGTAACAAAAGCCGACAAGATCTTTGATTTATTGTTAAAAGATAAGCAGGTTAAACTTTCAGAAGGTCATAGGCTTTTAAAGCCTGATGAAATAAAAGACCAAAAATATTGTAAATTTCATAATAATTTTGGTCATGTTACTAATGAATGTATTCGTTTTAGGGATTTGATTCAGAAAGCTTTAATGGATGGATGTTTGAAATTTGCTGACAAGCCTAAGGCGGACATGAAAGTTGACACAGATCCGTTTCAGGCTGGTGTTTTATATGTTGATTAGCAGATTCCTTTGAATATTGGTATGATTAACATAAAGAATTGGCAAGAATCTGATATCGACATGAAAGTTGTAATGGATACTGTAACATCCCTAAATTTCCTATGTTATGATTTAGCTAAATTCTTTGAATGGATTATATGTTCTGTTACAGAAATGGTGATAGATTGAGTTAGAATGATTGATTTGAGATTCTGGCTATACCGGTGAACTCGGTAGAACCTAAGGAAGAAATAAGTGAAATCTAAACTCTTAGATTTACTCTGGCTAAGTTAGGACCTACTGGTAAATTTAATTTTCTTCAGGACCTATTGGGAATTCTTAGAAATCACAAGGGTATTTTAGTCTTTTAACACCTCAGTGGCAAATTAGTGATTCTTCCTTTAAGTGAGGGGCAAGATGGACATTTCAACATCCCCTCCCTCTTGCATAAGAGAACCGGCCAGCCTAGGGAGCCAAAGGGCTCATCTTCTCCAAATCTCTAAGTTCTCCATAGCCAAAGCTAGCTCCAAGGTTCAAGGGTCCAAAGTAAGTATTTTTATACACCTTTTGGCTTAAGTCCTTTGATGGTTATTGATCACTATGATATCTTCTTCAATCCTATGGTATTAGTTTCTTGAGAAACTCATTTTCATCCCCAAGAATCAAGAACACCCATGTCTAAAAGTTGGTTGTTTTGGTTGAATGTTTTGAAGGAAGTTGAAGGGAAGGTTGCCTTGACTACCAATCCCATCTTGGAATCAAGATAGGAGCACTTCAAGGTGAGTGTGGATTTACTTGTGCTATTGTATGATGTTCTTAGAGTGAAAGTGTATGATAAAGGATTAAGCTTGAATCTAGGGTTTTCACCTATGCTTGAGGTTGGATGTGTTTTTATTACATGTTTCAAGGATTAGGGTTTAGGAAAAATGAGTGGAATGATTGGTATACTTGATGGATTTGAGGACATGATCCCATAGAGAAATTAGGGTTTTGATTTGAAGTTGGGCGTGGCACTATTCCTGCCCAGAAGACCAACCACGGGCGTGGTCCCCACCACTACCTACGTGGTCCTCTCTCGATAGGAAATGTTGGTGTCTCGTGCCTAACCACGGCCGTGGTCCCCACCACGGGCTGGCCGTGGTTGGCTCGAAAGAAAAATGTTGTGTCTTTCGAAATCGACCACGGTGTGGTGGCCACAGGCTGGCCGTAGCCCGGACCACGGGCGTGGTGCCAACCGAGGGGCCGTAGTGGTTGTCTCTCAATTTTCAATTTGTTGAGTTTTGTTTTACGAACCTGCGTCATGGTTACCACCACGCCGGCAGCCGTGGTTGACTCTGTTTGTGTTATTGTGGTGCATATGCCTAGGGTTTTGATACCATATACTAGGGTTAGGATTAAGGATGACTTAGCATTATAATGTGATGTGTAGTTAAGCAAGAATGCTTGATAGAAGTGGCTTAGCACTATAATGAGATGTGTAGCTAAGTAAGGATGCTTGATAGAGTTGAGCATGTTGGTTATGTGTTGTATATGTTTGAATTGATTACATGTAATGTTATTATGATGATATTATGAATGAGCATGATATGAGTATGAGAACATTGCATTGCATAGCGAGATGGCCTAACCGGAAGGGTTAGTGTACAAAACAGAGGGGTGCCTAGCTGATGAGCTAGATGGAAATGAAATAGCATACCTAATTGCATTGCATTGCGAGGTGGCCTAACCGGAAAGGGTTAGTGTACAAAACAGAGGGGTGCCTAGCTTATTAGCTAGAAGGAAACGGAATTGGCATAACACATTCATATGCATATTGCGAGGGCCTAACCGAAAGGGGTTAGTGCACAACAAGAGGAGTGGAGAAAGAAAAAGTCTGAATAAAAGGTGTGAACATCATGTGCATTCATTCATTGCATTGGTTGGTTGGTGTTACTTGACATATTGTGAATTGTGTTACACTTGCTCTCTACTTACAGTTATACTTTATTTGCAAGTTTATTCATATTCACTGGGAAGTTGTTCTCACCACCTCTTTCTCAGATTCGCAGGAACACCCCGGACCCTCTACGGGTTAAGTACGGAGGATTCTGTTGGTTATTTTGGGATTTATATTTTTGGTGGAGTTAAGCTCCGTGATGTAACTATAATAGGAAGTGTATCACATTCTTTTGATGTAAATATGACAGGGAACTGAATACTACCTTTGATGTACTCGGTTCCGTATATGTTTAGTGTGCTCAGTCAGGATAGTGTTTAGATTACACTTGTATAACGTTGCATACTCTGAGATCTCTTGATGATATATGTGTATGTGTATATATATAATATATGTACTCTGGTTGGTTTGAAATGGTTGTTGGAAATCCGCTGCTTATGTTATATTTTGTGGTAATGTTCAAGAAACAAATGAAACGCTGCCAAATTTTCTATATTTATATATTCCACGTAAGGCTTATGGTTGGTAAATAACATAGTAACTAATAGGTCTTACAGATACATACCCGAAGCCAGAAGAATCCCTAGATGCATTCCTTGAAAGGAAGAGGGAAAGTGACCAAGTGAGGTTATGTCCAAGGTGCAATGCAATATATGATGAACTTGCTGCAAAGAAAGAGGTTTTCGACAGAAAAGCTTGGAAACCCCATCGACCATTTTACACTCCAAAACCAAGGTTGGGTTATTCCCCCAGGCCCAACATGAATGGCTGGTTAATTATGAAGCTTGGTGAGTCAGTAGGAAGCAATTCATTTCCCAAGGACTACGTCAAGCCAACCAAGACTAGAGTACCACCTGCTAATGTTGCAGTGGACAAGTGGATGAAAATTTCTGCAATGGCTACTCACCCAGAACTTCGACGAGAGGTGGTTGCCAGGAAGAACAGGTTTCAGAGAGATCGACCATTCTGGAATGAAGACTACAGATTTGGTAGGATCAACCAAGGGAATGTAGGTTACAACCAATTCCAAAATGGGGCAGGACCTTCAAAACCTTTATCGATGTCGACGAGTTGGAAAAGGAGGATGCAAAGGTTGAGGCAACCGCAGAAAAGGAAGGATATAGCTGCGAGTTTAGTTATCAAAGAACAACCTAACCAAAAGGGATCTTTCGTAATTGGAATCAAGTTGTCACCAGATAATAATCAAGGTGATGGGAAATTAAAGAGTATCATTAGGAAAGAACCTATTGACAAAAAGAGGTTAACTCCAGTTGCACCAACAAGCATAGTTAAACAAATGGATGAGAACAGTGGTCTCCAATAGGAAAAATTGGGGGAGATAAAAAAGGGAAAGTAGGTTTAGGGCCATTTCCCAAGTAAAACTAGAAAGAAATGGCCAATGGGACTGATAGCAGCTGAAAAGGAGGCGAAGGAGGTTCAACAGAACAAAGAAAGGGACAGATTGAAGGTCGAGAAGATGATAATGAAAATGAACGAGGCCAAGGGCTTTGAAAGGGAATCTGGGAATGTTGACAATGCAAAGGATTGGTCAAAGGAGCAAATAATGAAAGTTCTAAAGGACCCTGGCCAAGATGTTGAGTGGAAAAAGAAGATGTGTGGCATGATCAAAGAAAATAGAAAATTGGCAAAGTCCAATTGCCCAGTCATTGGCATAGATTTGACCGCTAAAGAAGTCATTGAGCCCTTGAATGATCCTGATGATCTTTTTGGCTTTGGTGATGGTGAGCAATTTGACATGGATTTTGATCTGAACCAAGATCTCGACGATATCAAAATGGCCATGGACAACAACCTATCCTCGACGGGCTCAATTGATAAAGAATATTTTAGGATAGGAAGGTACAATGGTGTAGAGTTGTCTGACGAGGAGGAATTCTTAAAGTCAATGAATGTTAATTTGATTTCAATTTTTCCTATCGAGTTTGAAGGTTATCACGAAATCGAGTATAGCTAGGAAATTGAAGCTGACCTGAATAATCTCAGTGATCATTGGCTTCTTCTCCAGGATAACCTGATAATAGTGTTCGACAACTCGGCACAATTTGAAAAGCTGACAGAGGAACAAAAGGCTTATCGTCACCCATTACACATCAAAGCTTTTTTGGAAGGTAAATTGATGAATAGAGCTTTAGTAGATGGGGGCAGCCATCAACTTGATCTCAAGGGCAATGTTAAAAAGGATAGGAAAGAATGAATTTGATCTAATGATGACTAACATGGTTGTCACTGATTTTAGTGGAAAAACTTCCCCATTCGACGAAGTCGTGATGTTGAATGTGCAAGTCAGATCCGTTGCAAGGATGACTTTATTTGTTATGATTTCGACAAAATCCAGCTACAGTCTCCTATTGGGAAGGGATTGGATACATGTTGTTGGTGTTATATGATCGACAGTTCATCAGAAGCTTGTATTGTGGGATGTGAATGATCAAGTCAAGATAGTAGAGGCAGATGATAGCCCTTGCTATTTACAATAGTTGCACGTTGATTTTAAGATATATGCCCCAATTGTCAAGCCAGTTACGACCAGTGATGGGGTAATTGACAAAGAAGAACTTGAAGCATGCCTAATGGATCAATTTGGGATTCGAATAGTGAACAAGGCCGAAATGGATCAGCCAGCCACTAGCCGTAAGTATTGATAATCATTTCGATCAATTGTCGGCCTATTTGGCCGACAGAGCAATATACACTACTAAAGGTGTATTGTTGGATGGCATAATAGATGATAGTTCGCTAGGTTTTGAAAGAAGTTTTGATGAGAAACTAAAAATAGAGGTAGAAGACCCTTTGGAAAAAATAAACTTGGGCACTAAAACAGAGAAAATGCCCATATTTGTGAGTTCATTTATGCCAAAGGAGTTCAAAGAATAGCTTGTCAATTTGATAGAAGAATACAAGGATTGTTTTGTGTGGAACTACAATGAGATACCTGGGTTGAGCAAAGACCTTGTCGAACATAGATTGCCATTGAATGAAGGCTACAGACCTGTCAAACAAGCCAACACGAGATTTGCAAACGAGGTGGTTTTAAAGATAAAAGAAGAGATCGAGGGGTTACTTAGAGCAAAGTTCATTAAAACGACCAAATATGTCGAATGGCTCTCTAATGTAGTCCCTATAATTAAGAAAAATGGCAAGTTAAGAATATGTATTGACTTTAGGAATTTGAATGCTTATAGTCCTAAATATGAATATCCCATGCCAATTGCAGATATGTTAGTTGATGCCGCATCTAGACATGAATTGCTAAGTTGTATGGATGGCCATGCTGTTGGGTTTCGCAACCAGAAAAGACAGCGAAAAAATATACAAAAATACGAAACCCTCTAAGGATCCATGCGATGGTCATAACCCGTGTTAAGATGATTACCTTATAGAAGAAACTGATTTCGTGATGGACAACAAATCACGAACGCT
This sequence comes from Styphnolobium japonicum, assembly GCA_023212625.1. NCBI lineage: Eukaryota > Viridiplantae > Streptophyta > Magnoliopsida > Fabales > Fabaceae > Styphnolobium > Styphnolobium japonicum. Next base: position 26,384,260 of record JALBWW010000003.1, read on the forward strand.
ACAACGAACGTTTTTGTAGCATCTCTACGATATCCACGGTGCTAGCCACGATGTGGGGGGGCAAGTTTCTCTCAATCTCTCTTTTACTCGGAAACTATTTCTGATTCTCAGTTGTACGTGTGTAGTGATGCGGCACAAGAGACTAAGAGATGTATATATAGGTCTCTACACATATCTAACCTAGGTCAGACTCATGTGTGGGCCTATTCGATTCGGTTGGCCCATCTAGTCTTATTAATGGTCCAACTAGCCCCATTTAACCCTATTTCAATCCATTCTATGCATGTGACCCTATAGGATCCTATTACATTGACAGTAACATTAAATCCTATTTAATATTACTAACAGTGAGCGGTATCTAGCAATTCATTAGTGCTACTCAAGTAATAGGAATGTTAGTGATTCGACATAACCTAACCGTGACTAATGTTACCATATAGTCTAGTCCCTTTGTCCTGATATCTTGATTGAACACAAGGCATGGAATGTGTCACCCTTATACACTTCAATCATTGGTTTCTTGATTGCTGAGTAGACTTATAAAGACAAATGAGATCAATATCTCATATTGACTTATTTGAGCATGCTCGTACATTTTCAAGTCTCACTCATCACGGGGCCCGAAGATATCGCTTTCGTTTGTGGGAGGGACAAATCCTTTCTATGTCACTCACATCCCTCTGCATGACTTGTGACATGTCCAATAATCGACTTTATGATCACCTTGTTACAGGTGATGTTTGACGATATTGAAACATATAACTCCTTATGTAGGGAACCGTAGTGACCTCAAGTCAAAGGACCATATACACCATTGTTACTATGAGAACCGCTTATGACACTCACGTAACAATCCATGTAGTGTTCTCATGCTGGGTTAGTTCAGCATATGATTACTCTAATATGTACCCATGTGTAGACTTGATATCTCATATCCATAACCTGTGAGACACGATCATCAGCCTACGCACATACTAGTCTCAATGCATCACTGTCGTCCTAATTGACAGTAATACTTAACTAGGGACATTTAAGAATAGCATTCCAATTTATCCAATGGTATCTCATTATCAAGTCATGTACTTGATATTCCATGGCATAGAACTTCCCATTCTAAGGACTCTATTATGTTCATTTAATATAAATAAATAACACAATAAATGAAATGCCTCATATATTAAATAAATGTCATGATACAATGTAAACTATAAAGTCAAGATACAACTGGCCTCAAGGGCATACACCAACACATGCAGGTTTTAATCAAATCTTCATAGCCAAAGAGGATGTGTCAAAAAATGCCTTCAGATGTCTGGGAGCTATCGGGACATATGAATGGGTAGTCATGCCTTTCGGTTTAAAGAATGCAGGGGCCACTTATCGAAGGGCAATGAACACTATTTTCCATGATGTTATTGGGAAGTTCATGGAAGTGTACATTGATGATGTTATTGTCAAATCAAAAACAAAGGAAAGTCATCTGGCAAATTTGAGGCAAGCATTTGACAAAATGAGAAAGCACAACCTCAAGATAAATTCAGAGAAGTATGGTTTTGGTGTTTTAGCTGCCAAAGTCTTGGGTTTCTTAGTTCACAAGAAAGGCATTAAAGTGGATAAAAACAAAGCCAAGGCAGTTTTGGAAGCCGCACCACCAACAAATAAGAAAGAATTATAATCTTTCTTAGGCAAAATAAACTTTCTCAGGAGATTCATATCCAATTTTGTCGGGATGAACTAGTTTTTTCTCCATTGGTGAAGCTGAAGGCTGAACAAGACTTTGTATGGGAGTTTTGTCACCAAGAGGCTTTTGACCAAATAAAACAATATTTGACAAATCCACTTATCATGATGCCTCTAATGTCTCAAAGACTGTTGAAGTTGTATATATCAGCGTCGGACAAAACAATAGGAAGCATGCTGGCTTAAGATGACAAAAACAACTTTGAGAGAGCCGTTTATTATCTTAGTAAAGTTTTAAATGATGTTGAGAAAAGATATAGTGTAATAGAAAAGCTTTGTTTATCGTTATATTTCTCTTGTGCTAAGCTCAAATATTATATGATGCCCTGTAATGTATTGGTCATGTCAAAGACTGATGTAATAAAATATATGTTGATGAATCTAGTGTTAAATGGACTTATTGGCAAATGGACTGTTGCCTTATCAGAATTTTCTTTACAATATGTCCCAATGAAAGTTGTCAAAGGCCAAGTAATTGCTGATTTCTTGGTCAATCATCCATGTTTTGATGTTGAAAGTATAAACATCGTCAAGTTAAAATCCTAGCGCTTATACTTTGATGGTTCAAGACATCAGAACGGAGTTGGAATAAGGATTTTAATAGTTTCTCCTCAAGGAGTTCCAACTAAGTTCATGTTTGAACTCAAATATGCATGTTCAAACAATGAGGCCGAATATGAAGCCTTAATTGTCGGGCTAGAAATTCTATTCATAGTTAGTAGTCAAGCAACTCACCCTAAAATACAAGTGCGTCAGTTACAATCTGACCAAATATTGTATTGAGGAGAGTAAGTTATTAAGGAAATTCGACAAAGTAACTATTGAATACATCCCTAGAAATCTGAATGAAAAGTCCAATGAATTGGCACAGTTAGCCTCTGGATATAAAGTTTCGTCTAAGGTTTTGACAAACTTAATGGAGATTAGGGAGCTTTTATATACATTAGAAGAAAGAGATGTACTACAAAATGATGTTTTGACAATTAATGACTAGAGACAACCAATTTTGAGCTATTTGGAGAATCCAATTCAAAATGTGGATAGAAAGTTTAAGCTCAAAGCATCAAAATTTGTAGTCTTAGGAGGGGTTTTGTATAGAAAATCTGTTGATGGAAATTTAGAGATTTGCCTAAGTGAAGCAAAGGCTTATATTGCCTTAGCAGAAGTCCATGAAGGAATTTGTGGAGCTCATCAGGCATGCAACAAGATGAAATAGGTCCTTCGACGACAAAGATACTATTGGGCAACATTAGTTAAGGATTGTATTATGTTTGCCAAGTCTTGTGAAGAGTGTCAAAGACATGGCCATGTGCAGAATGTTCCTACTAGTAAATTACATTCAATAGTTAAACCTTTGCCATTTAGAAGATGAACTTTGGATTTAATAGGCCAAATTCATCCTGCATCGTTGAAGGGACATAAGTATATTCTAGTGGGAGCTGATTACTTTACTAAGTGGGTTAAGGCTATAGCCATAAAAGATGTAACCCAACAAGATGCAATTGACTTCATTGAAAACAATATAATTTGTCGGTTCAGAATACCACAAACTTTGACTACCGACCAAGGGACTATTTTCGTCGGAAACAAAGTTGTCAAATATGCCAATTCCAGGAAAATCATAATAATTACGTCGACCCCATATTATGCACAAGAAAATGGCCAAGTGGAGGCTATGAACAAAATAATCATAAGTTTAATTAAGAAGCATATTAATCGACAACCTAGAAATTGGCATAATACCCTTAATCAAATTTTATGGTCATATAGAAATTCACCAACACAATGGACAGGTACATCGTCATATAAGTTGGTTTATGGTCACGATGCAATATTACCTGTCGAGATTAATCTTGATTCAATTCGCATTCAGAAATTAGATGAGTTACCAGTTGACCATTACTAGAACTTGAAGTTTGATGAGTTAAATGAATTGAGAGATGAGAGATTAATTGCTTTAGAAAACATGATTCGACAGAAAGAAAGAAAATTTAAAAGAATTGCTTTAAAAATCTTTTAAGGTCGACGACTTAGTTTGGAAGTTATTTTGCCGATGGATAAGAATTGTCGAGAATATAGTAAGTGGTCCCCGAAATGGGAAGGTCACAAGAGGTTGTCGAGACCCGTCAAATAATAAAAATTACCGGTTCACAAAATAATTTGTAGTATAAAGAATGAACCAAATCGTCTCTCAAAGATCCAAAAAGACAAAATATTTAATCATATCAAGATAATTAGAAAGGGGGTTTTGTTGTTGATTAATAAGATTGAAAAGAAATACAAGGCTTAATGTTGTAAACAAATATAAAGAAACAACCAATCCAAGGAAATTTACTGATCTTGAGTTTAACTCATCATTGATCACAAGGAATTCACTAAATTGCTAACTGTGTTCTTGGCCTTAGATCACAACAAGACGCCTCAACATGATCCAAAAATCCTCTACTAGATAAGCATCTAGGATTTAATTAACCAAGGTTAGATAAAGTAAGCACCATCCAAACATAGATTAACTTAAGATCTAGAATTTAACCAAGCTAAACAATCCATCAAAAAGCTTTAATAAATTGTTTATTCTATGTGATCCTCTTGAATACATGATAATAAAGCTATTATCACATAAACATCTAAATCAAATTAAGCAATTCAATCTAGATCAAAATTAAAAGAGGAAGAAGAGAAACTTGAATAACAATTAAGCAATATGAACAAGTAAAACAAGATCTCCAAATTAAACATCAAGATGGCTAATCCCTTGGATTGATTATAAGAGTCATACCTTCCACGGATGGGAAGGAAGAACTCAGAAATAAAAGAACAAAAACGAAATTGTAAAGAGAATGGAGAAGAAGAGAAAGAAAACTCTCACGAATACTCAAACTTTCTTCAAACTTACTTAAAATTGAATCCTCATAATACAAAGAGATTGTCTCTATTTATACTAATCCTAGAAGCCAATTTGTACATGTACATAATCTGAATACAAGTTGTAAAAATATAGAAATTGTCAAATATGGAAGCTTGATGCATGGTTGGTGGGTTGGTGCATGGTAGGTGGGTTGGTGTATGGTTGGTGGCTTTTAGTCTACAACTCTTATCTGATTTCTGGCTTGATTTTCAAGACCTAGACGGTGCATTTTGGCTGAGAGGTCTCATGAAATTGTAGCCAGTTGTCTCCTTGAAATTTTGCAATTGGAATCATGCCATTTGGACTTTTAGAACTCCAGATATGCTAAAAACACTGCACCTACCTCAAATTAGGTTGGCAGAACATATTTCCAAATTGAAACCAACTTGTAGCTTCATAATGATGCCTAAAATGACATCTATTGACTAAATGGTCTTCAGTGAAGTTGGAGATATGGGTCTTATCTTTCTAATGGCCAAGTTTCAGTTCAAGAGGAGGCCTATAGCTCACTATGTAGTCCAATATGTGCACACTGCCTAGATTTCCGTGACAGCAAACCCACTTTGTATTGCAGGGATATTTTGGACCCTTAGAATTCTGATCCAGCTCCTGAGTTTTGCACAAAACTTGTAGAGCCTTCTCTTAGGTTTCCAAAGACACCAAGATCACCTCAAATGGATCACCGAGTCCCAAGTTATGGCCTAACCAAGGAAGAAAGGTCAAAATGCATCAAAATCCAAAAATTATTCACAATTTGCATTAAAGCCCAATGAAACCCAACAATATTAAACTCATCTAAAATACTAATATTGGGCATAATAAACATATAATAAAGCCTAATACAAAGCTAATATAAGTGTCTCAAATTGATTGATCAGAAGGACCATTTGAAATTGTTCTAGTATTTTTTGGAATTGCTTATGCACTCGTAGAAGTTAATTCAAACTTAAGGATTAAATCTATTAACGGCAAATATTTAAAACCATTTAGGCTGTCAATGTGCGAAGTAAAAATTGGTAGGGAATGATTAAGGAAAATCTCATTCCTATCCTTGGCAATTACAAGTAATATTGTCGAGTAAAACAATTCAAAGAAAAAACTCATTACAATTGAATTATTTTGGTTAAGAACTTGGCGAAGAAAAGTAAATCTATTACAAGTAAGTTGCAGGTTTTCCGCTGATCAATCATTTTGAGACACTTAAGTTAGCTTTGTACTTTGCTTTATTATATGTTTATTGTGCCCAATATTAGTATATTAGTTGAGTTTTATGTTATTGGGCCTCATTGGGCTTTAATGCAAATTTTGATTAACTCTCAGATTTTGATGTATTTTGACCTTTCCTCCTTAATTAGGCCATAACTTGAGCTTCGGTGATCCGTTTGAGATGTTCTTGGTGTCTGTGGAAAGCTAAGACAAAATATCTACGAGTTTCATGAAGAACCCAATGATTGGACTTCTAATGGTCCAAAATATACCTGAAAGTCAAAGTGGGCTTGCTGTCGCTGGACTCTAAGCAATGTGCACATATTGGACCATATCGTGGGCTGTAGGCCTTCTTTTGAGCTGAAACTAGTGCCATTAGAAAGATAACATGCATGGCTCCAACTTTACTGAAGACCATTTAATCAATAGATGCCATTGTTGGCATGATTATGAAGTTTGAGTATTTGTGAGAGTTTTCTTTCTCTTCTTCTCCCTTCTTTTTAGAATTTCATTGTTGTTCTTTATTTCCTAAGTTCTTCCTTCCCATCTATGGAAGGCTAAGCTCTTATAATCAATCCAACAGATTAAACCATCTTGATGTTAATTTGGAGATCTTGTTTTGCTTGTTCATATTACTTAATTGTTATTCAAGTTTCTCTTCTTCCTCTTTTGATTTTAATCTAGATTGAATTGTTTAATTTGATTTAGATGTTTATGTGATGATAGCTTTATTATCATGTATTCAAAGAGGATAACAAAGACTAAACAATATATCAAATCTTTTTGATGGATTGTTTAGCTTGGTTAAATTCTAGACCTTAAGTTTATCTATGTTTAGATGGTGCTTACTTTATCTAATATTGGTTAACTAAATCCTAGATGCTTATCTTGTAGAGGATTCTTGATGTGATCTAAGGCCAAGAACATGATTAGCAATTAAGTGGATTCCTTGTGATCAATGATGAATTAAACTCAAGATCGGTAAATTTCCTTGGATTGGTTAATTTGTTAATTATTTTCTTTAATTCAACTGGTGTATTTTCTTTATAAATCAACAAAACCCCCTTTTTAATTATCTTGATCTAATTGAATATTTGTTTTTGGATCCTTGAGAGACGATTTGGTTCATGCTTTATACTACAAATTAGTTTGTAAACTGAGAAATTTTATTATTTTGACGGGTCTCGACAACCTCTTGACAAAATTTGGCGCCGTTGCCGGGGATCCAAGGCAACTATTTGATCATTTTGGGACCCCATCTAACTCTAACAATTGTGTTTGTTTTGGTTTTTGAAGCTTTTTTCAAGTGGAATTCGGCTGAAATTACGTAAAAGGCATCATGTCAAGATTTTGGTTTGATAAAGTATATCTAATTGAGCTGAATTTTGGTAGACTAATTGAAAGCATTATTTTGAGAAATGCTCTCTTTTTATGTGAGGTCAGCCCTGTTTTAGCCAAATTCCATCGTTTAGACTTCTTTTCCAATTTTTTAGATTTTTTATTATTTTGTTGGATAGCATTTTTGTGTAGATTTCACCCTGAGGTGGTTCTATAATTTTTAAAATTCATTTAATACTTTTTATTATTATTTTTGGAGTATCTATTTTAGGAATTTTTAGTGTTTTAATTGTTATTGCTTTTCTATACCTTCCTATGACCTGCATGTTGTATGACTAAGTCTGATCCTGGTATCTTACATTCATTTGATCATGAAATTGATAGAAGCTTTCATACACTTCACAAAATTCATAGGACTGGTAGTAGCATTCATAGAGCTAATAAAGTTATTTCTGAAATTGGAATTGAATTTGACATTGTACCTGATCTTGTTGTTGAGTCTGTTTTTGTGAGTGCTTTAGTATCTAATACTGAGTCTGCAGATTTTACTATGGCTGACAATAATAATATAACTCTAAAAGAACTTGTTGCACCTGATGTTGTATATAAGCCTTTGCGCATCCAATATCTTGACCTTCATGTTGATTTTGAGCTTAAATCTTGATTAATACACTTGTTGCCCAAGTTTCATGGTCTTGCAGTTGAGGATCCACACAAGCACTTGAAGGAATTTCATGTGGTTTGCTCAACCATGAAACCTCATGGAGTAGCTGAGGATCACATCAAGTTGCAGGCATTTCCATTTTCACTGGATGGTGCAGCCAATGACTGGTTATATTACCTTCAACCAGCCTCTATAGCATCCTAGAATGACATGAAGAGGCTATTTCTAGAGGAATTCTTCCCTACCTCAAGAGCTGCTGCAGTCAAAAAGGACATATATGGCATAAGACAGATGATTGGGGAGGCTTTGCCCGAATACTGGGAGAGGTTCAAAAAACTTTATGCGAGTTGTCTTCATCACCAAATCAGTGACCAATTATTGATTCAATATTACTATGAAGGCTTGCTACCTATGGACAGAAGCATGATTGATGCTGCTAGTGGAGGTGCCCTGATTGACAAAACTCCTGTTGCTGCTAGGGATTTAATTGCTAATATGGCTGCCAACGGCCAACAGTTTGGCTCGAGGGTCATTACCTCAACCAGAGGAGTCAATGAGGTTTATGTTTCCCATGCTGACCAACAGAGGATCGAGCACCGAATTGATGAGTTAACCTCCTTGGTGAGGCAATTAGCCATGGGACAGCATCAAACACCTGTGGCTGCAAGAGTTTGTAGCATACGTTCTAGTTCCTCTCATCCCACATATTTGTGCCCCACATTGCAAGATGATTTTGAGTTTCAAGACAAATTTGTGGCTGCAGCTGGTCTATTTCCTGGGAAGCCACAACTTTATTCGTGAATTAAAGTCATAGGGTTCTGGCCAATTACCCTCTCAAACCACTCCAAACCTTAGAGGCAATGTCAGTGCTATAGCTCTGCGCAGTGGTAAGCAAATCAATTGACCAGTGCAGCAGATAATTCCAGATTCTACCCTTGACCCAGAAAAACAAGATTCTGCAGCAAATTCAGATTCAGCAAATGATCCTACAACAACCAAGCAGAAAACCAAAAGTTGACGGAAAATTCAGTGCAGCAAAAAAGGGAACATCCACAAAAGTCAGCTTCTAACATTCCTTTTCCATTTCCCAACCGAATGATGCAACCGAGGCATATGGTTGAGACTGACTTGGATAAGCAAACTATAGAGACTTTTCAGAAGGTTGAGGTGAATATACCTCACTTGGAGGCAATTAAACAAATCCCCAAGTATGTGATCAATCAATTTGAGACACTTATGTTAGCTTTGTATTAGGCTTTATTAGATGTTTATAGTACCCAATATTAGTATTTTAGATGAGTTTAATGTTTTTGGGCTTCATTGGGCTTTAATGCAAATATTGAATAATTTTCGGATTTTGATGCATTTTGACCTTTCTTCCTTGATTAGGCCATAACTTCGGACTCGGTGATCCATTTGAGGTGATCTTGATGTCTTTGGAAACCTAAGACAATGCTCTACAAGTTTAATGGGAACTCAAGAGCTGGATCAGACTTCTAAGGGTCTAAAATATCCCTGCAATGCAGAGTGGGTTTGCTGTCACGAAAATCTGGGCAGTGTGTATATATTGGACTACATGGTGAGCTATAGGCCTCCTCCTGGGCTGAAACTTGGCCATTGGAAAGATAAGACCCATATCTCCAACTTCACTAAAGACCATTTAGTCAATATATGTCGTTTTAGGCATGATTATGAAGCTACAAGTTGGTTTGAATTTGGAAACATGTTCTGCCAACCTAACTTGAGGTAGGTTCAGTGCTTTTGGCATATCGGGAGTTCTAAACGTCCAAATGACATGATTCCAATTGCAGAATTTCAAGGAGACAACTGGCTACAACTTTCCTGAAGACCTCCAAGCCAAAATGCACCGTCTAGATCATGAAAATCAAGCCAGAAGTCAAATAAGAGTTGCTGACTAAAAGCCACAAACCATACACCAACCCACCAACCATGCATCAAGCTTCCATATTTGACAATTTCCATATTTTTACAGCTTGTATTCAGATTATGTAGATGTACAAATTGGCTTCTAGGATTAGTATAAATAGAGCCAATCTCTTTGTATTATGATCATTCAATTTTGAAGTAAGTTTGAGTATTTGTAAGAGTTTTCTTTCCCTTCTTCACCATTCTCTTTACAATTTCATTTTTGTTCTTTTATTTCTGAGTTCTTCCTTCCCATTCATGGAAGGTTAGGCTCTCATAATCAATCCAAGGGATTAGCCATCTTGATGTTTAATTTGGAGATCTTGTTTCGCTTGTTCATATTACTTAATTGTTATTCAAGTTTCTCTTCTTCCTCTTTTGATTTTTATCTAGATTAAATTACTTAATTTGATTTAGATGTTGATGTGATAATAGCTTTATTATCATGTATTCAAAGAGGATCACAAAGATTAAACATTATATTAAAGCTTTTTGATAGATTGTTTAGCTTGGTTAAATTCTAGATCTTAAGTTAATCTATGTTGGATGGTGCTTACTTTATCTAACCTTGGTTAATCAAATCCTAGATGCTTATGACAGGTGGCGACTCCCAAACAATAATTTTTAAATCTAGTTGCCTTCTCCCATCGCGGCGCCCTTCGGGACTAAGCATAAATACGACTCGACCGGGACAATAGAGGATTAAGCCTTAAATTTAATTTATTGTTATCTGAATTTTCGTTGTAATGGTCCTTATTATTATTATTGTTGTTGTTGTTGTTATTGTTTGTTATGATATTTGTTTATGGGCTTTATGATTAGTATTGCATATTGAATGATTTATATGTTCCTCCCACACACTGTGCACTACACACACACACAAGCCCTATACCCGAGCTCGATACCTTGTAGGCTCAAATGGAGGGCAAAGTAGTGTTGCTTTGAGAGACCTTCGGTCTCCGTATAGGCACACGAAACCCCTCACTCAAATTGAACCCTTCCGCTTGTAACCCGTCATGGGTGAGGATTGGGGACCTTGCTAGCTAAAGTGTTGGCGGAAGCAAGGGCAATTTGGGAACCTTTTGTCCCATGTGAGTCAAAGCAAATGTTGCTTTAGGAGACTTTCGGTCTCCGTATAGGCACATAAACCCCCTCACTCAAATTAAACCCTTTCCATTTGTAATCTATCATAGGTGAGGATTGGGGACCCCTGCTAACCAAAACATTGGTGACAATAGGGGCAATTTTAGGCCCATTTGTCCAGTAGAAGTTTAGAACTCAAACCATCACTTATTAGAATGACCCTAGGGCTACTTTGATTTTTAGAACTTATCTCTTACGACAGATTATCGAGCCCAAGGATTTCCTTTTATAAGGCACTCTTTCCACCTTTTGCTTTTCATATTTCACTTGAATAAATTCATCTTTTGATTTATTTCTTAAATTTGCATTAAGTCACCATGCTTTTTACACTTTTTCATTCTTTTTCTAAATAAAAAAAAATATCAATTTCCTATTTTTGATTTCCATTTTCTTTCGCATTCATTTTTTCTTAAAATAAAAAATACATAATACAAACTTTAGGAAGGCAAAAAAATAAAAAAGTTACAGTCAACATTTCCCATCGTTAATTGTTTTTTTAAATTCTCAAAAGTCACCATTGCGCCACGTCGCAAGTTTGTTCAAGTTCGCAGCCCAATTCAAACCCGTTCTCGTTCTCACCCTCAATCAATTCCTGAATATTCATCGATGGCCAACCAAGCAGAGTCTGTTGATAATCCCAATGCCTCTTTGGAACAAAGAATGAACAGTTTAGAGGGAGATATGAAACAAATTTTGGGATTGTTGAAAACTTTGACCTCGAACAAAGACACAACTGGGCCCACTGGTAGTTTAGGGCAGAATCTACCAAACCATTCGAATACCACTGCTGGAGGCAAGCCTTTTGTTCAAGCCCATGCAGAAGACACAGATGATGTTGTGATTATCACCTCCAAAGGGCACCAAGAGGGGCACCACACCCAAGGAATGACTAGCTCAGGTGAACATAATAAGGAGGAGGATGCTAGAATGTTGAATAAAATGGAACTATTGGAGGAAAAAGTGAGAGCCATTCAAGGAATAGAAGACTATGGAAAGTTAGATATGCAGGACTTCTGTTTGTTCCCCGACATTGAAATACCCACAAAGTTCAAAGTCCCAGATTTTGAAAAGTTTGAGGGAAAAATAGATCCTATGATTCACTTAACCATGTACACTCGTAGGATGGTCGCTACCACAACAATGAGAAGTTGATGATTCATTGTTTCCAACAAAGTTTGGCAGTGGAGCCCTAACTGGTTTTTGCACCTTGATAAAAGTCAAGTAAAAAGTCAAGTAGGTCTAGCAGAAGTTATTTGTAAAGCAACACGCTTGTTACCGACATTGCCACCGATAGATTTGAATTACAAAGGATGAGAAAAATGGTAAATGTAAACCTTTAGAGAGTATGCACAACGATGGAGGGAGAAAGCCTCCCAAGTTCAACCTCCTTGAATGATAAAGAAATTGTGCGCTCTTTGTCAAGACTCTAGAAGGAGCCTATTTTGAGAAGCTATTAGGCCGTGTTTACTCATCGCTTGTCGACGTGGTTATAGCCGGTGAGCAAGTGGAGGACGCTTATAAGGGAAGGCAGCCGAGTGGGCCTATTGGGCATCAAGATAAGCTTTAAGAGGTCGTCCACTTTTCAAAAGAAGGAAGGAGAGGTCCATATGATGAATACCTAAAATTACCCTTCCAAAAACAAACCACATCAACCTATCTACCAACCTTCACCCTATTCCATGTCACCATTTTACCCAATTCATTACTCTTCTTATCCTCCAAATCACTCCACTCCTTATCTTTCAGGTCCATCACAAGTCGGATTCCCCACTCATTTTCCCGTGAACAACATATCACTCCCCAATACTCCCCCAAAGTGTCCCCATTAATACTTCGCCATATCTTCAAAATCACCGATAGGCCGAAAGAGAAAAAGTGAAAATCGAGCCAGCCTCCAATAACTTATGCGAGTTGTATGAATCATTGCCGAATCAAAACTTGGTTGGTCCGTAAGCACCGTAACCTATTTCGCATCCTCCGTTCCTAAGTGGTACAACGCAAATGAAACTTGCAGATTTCATATGGGAGCACCAGACACTCAATTGAAAGATGTTTGTCATTTAAGGTTCTGCACAAAACTAAGAAATGCTGGCATGTTAACTTTTGAGCCGGCCAAAGAGCAAACCCGAGGGATGGGTGTCGAGACTAATCCATTGCCCAAACATACCAATGGGGCTTAAGGAATGATTCTGAGTCGACTTGCTGAGGGTTTTGGTTCAGTATTTGCTTTTGTTATGTTTGTTTTCTTGCTTCTTATGTTCAGTGTTTGTATCTGAACTTTCGATTTTATTCGGAAAATGTTTAGTAGTTCCTTGCTATTAATAAAGTTGTCTCTTATTCATATTGCTTTGTCTCTCATTGTGCCAGTATCTTTCAAAAAAAAGAAAAAGAAAAAAGAAAGAAAAAGAGCAAATGAACAACATACATATTGGATGGAATCTTGTCTCAGGATTAAATATTTGAGAATAAGCAATCATGATTTGAAATGACGTTTGGCCGTCTTTCTCTATCCTTAACTAAAAAAATCATCATTATCCATTGTCATCCCATTTGAGCCTTCAAAGTTTTCTTCAAGTAACCTCAGACAAGGATCTCCCCACACTAGGGGGCTAGTGTGTAAAAAAGGTTGATAACTATCAATTGATTGTTACATATTTTGTTCTACTGAAGAGGAAAAAAATTGAAAAGAAAAAATTGAAAGAAGAAATTGACAACAAAAAATTGAAAGAAAAAATAAAGCAAAGGCGAATGAATAAAAAAAAAAAGAGGAGTTTTGAAAGCAAGTGAAGAAATGAAATGAGAAAATTACGAATCTTGTTACAAGATAAAGCAAGGGCCATTATTCCAAAAGTGCAATTCAATTGACAAAATATGCCATGATGCGAAAAGTTTAAAGATCCTTAGTCTCAATTGACCCTTAAACACTTGTTTGAGCCTTTTATATCATTCATTTCATAACCTATTACCTTGGCCATGTTATAAGCTTTATAAAGCCCATTCCGATCAATGATTGATTGCTTTTATTTTTTAAATATTAATTTTGAAACAAGGTGTACTTATTCCTTCAAGTTTCTAGTTCTTTGCTCCATTTGAAAAAAAAGAAAATGAAAAAGTGGAAAAAAGTGAAAAAAAAGATGAAAAAGGAATAGAAAACTTTTTCATGTTGAGACAATTGAATTATCTTCTTGATGGAAGCGAATGTTTAGACAATTCATTGAAAGTTTAGAACAAGAAATGACAAATGTTTGAAGAAGAGAAATAAATGCTGAATCTCAAGGATCATGGTCAATGTTGAAGTTTTGAGCTGGGGGCTAATTGAAGACCTCTTACATTGAATACATTTGAAAAGTATTGAACTTTCATTTTCTGAACTAGTTTCAACTTGGGGGCTTGATTCTATGTCCTTATTATTGATCATCACCTATTCAAAGTTACTCAATTTCCAATACTAGCCTTAAAGCCATTCTAAATACTCTCGAGCAAACAAACATGTGTTGTGGTGCAATCATGACTGTCATTTTGAAATGGGAAATGCAATTTCATATCAGTTTTTATGAATTTTAAATTGAATTTAAACTAACATTTTCCTCATCAATTGAAAGGATTTTTTTTAGCGATCTTTTACAAAAAATTGAAAATTGAAAATTGAACTTCATAATTAACATTAATTATCTCTGCATTTACAATAAGTTTTTTCATCATCTTACATTTCATTGATATTTTCAGGTATTGAGCATCCCTGATAGTTTTTTACTAGGTATTGAGAAGCCTATCCTTTCAGTTTTAGGTATTGAGAAACCCCCTTTGATCTTTTGCTAGGTATTGAGCAACCTAGTTTACTCTTTCCAGGTATTGGGCAACCCTGATATCTTTTACTAGGTATTGAGAAGCCTAGTCCATTAGTTTCGGGTATTGAGAAACCCACATGATCAATTGCTAGGTTTTAAGCAACCTAGTTTACCTTTTGCAAATATTGAGTGATTTTGATAATCTTTTACTAGGTATTGAGAAGCTTAGCCCTTAGTTTCAGATATCGAGAAACCTCAGTGATCTATTGCTAGGTATTGAGCGACCTAGTTTACCTTTTCCAGATATTGAGCAACTCTGGTAGTCTTTTACTAGGTATTGAGAAGCCTAGTCCATTAGTTTCGGGTATTGAGAAACCCATGTGATCAATTACTAGGTATTGAGCGACCTAGTTTACCTTTTCCAGATATTGAGCAACTCTGCTGTCGACACCCAATTTGTCCGGGCCTTTTTTTAAAAAAAATTAAAAAATATATAGCCCATAGAGATTCTTATTATTTGACAGACATTGTTGAGCCCTAAGCCCATTTCCCTAAAATTTAATAAGAAATAATATATAAAAAGAAAGCAATTTTGAATTCAAATATCACAATTAATGCTTCATTAATGGTGATTTGGAATATAAATGATAGATTGATTCTGATTGTACAAATTGATCATGATTGATTCTGATTGTACAAATTGATCTTAATTGATTCTGATTGTACAAATTGATCATAATTGATTCTGATTGAATATTTATGGAGAGATTGACTATGATTGTATGTAAATTATGGAGATTGATCCTAATTGATTGGAAAAGATTTAGTTTTTGAATTGATTGGGGATTAGGGTGTTGATTTGCTTAAGTTATAAATAGCTAAGAGTAGAAAACCCTAAAAAAAAAAAAGAGAAGGGAGAGGAGCCGTAACACAAAAAAGAAAGAGAGAAAAAAGTACAGAGAAATGGAGAGTTACAACACTCAAAGTAAGATAATACATACAAAGAACGTGAGAAAGAATGAGAAGATAGAAGAAACTCTCCCCATTACCCTTCCATCCGGGAATTCCACTCAAGGTATGACCTTAATCTTTTTCTATTCTTTTGCTTATTGCATAAAATATTGGAGATCTTTTTGTATTCATGGTTGAAATTCCAAGACAGCCCATCATGAGCCCTCCTCCTTTTATTAACAAACAAGCCATCATAAACCCTTGTTTCCACTAGCATATTGATATTTGTTCATGCTTTTTTTTTTAAATTATTAATAATAATGAATTAAGATTTCCGACGATAGAATAATCAAAATTAGCCGAAGTGACGGTGACATTTTGACTTTCCTGAGGTGAGGAGTTTCTTTAGTTTTGCTGTATGCTGGCGGTGGCTTTAGGCGATCTCCAATATAAATATCTCTTCATACATTAATCTCTTCTTATGATTACATATTTGTCACTTCACCAAATATCGAATTAACCCTTAAACTTTGCCGACGATATGGAAAATTTGGGAGAGGATCAAGAGACGATCAACTAAACTCTTCCCAATATTCTTGAGGCTATTAATATTAGATTTTGCCTGAGCGTCAAGGGTCTAATTTTCACAATTAATTAAATAAAATATTTTAAAATAAAAAACAAATGTGAACAAATTAATATAGCCTTAACTTTGTGGTGGTGGTAAATTAAAATTTCATTTAATCACACATTCCAAAAATTTTCATTTTTTTAAAACCATTTCACAAATCACTTTTTTCTAAAAATTTCCTTTTATAAAAATCATTTAAAAATCTCATATTTTATTTAGAAATATTTTCTTAAAAATATGATTTTTTAATTTACCACATTCACGTAATGTGTTATGGGCTTACATTTGTTTCATACAATAATGGCTATTTAGCCACCCATTCTCTGTCTTAGTCATTTATCATTTTGATAATATGCCGACAAAATGGGACATGTCAAAATAAAATAAATAACATTTTTTTAGATAATAAATGACCAATTTAATTAATTTGACAAGATAACAATAGATTAAATAGGTAACCATGCTTAGAATGGACGGTGTAGGGTGCTAATACCTTCCCTACCCGTAATTAACCTCCGAACCTAAACTCTTAAACGCAGACCATTTTTTTAAGGTGTCCAATCGCACCATTCCATTTTTAATGGAAGAACCGGTTGGTGGCGACTCCCAATAATTTTAAAATTTAGTTGCCTCCTTACGTTGTGAGCGCCCTTTGGGACGATTGCGACAGCTGGGAGATATGAAACAAATTTTGGGATTGTTGAAAACTTTGACCTCGAACAAAGACACAACTGGGCCCACTGGTAGTTCAGGGCAGAATCTACCAAACCATTCGAATACCACTGCTGGAGGCAAGCCTTTTGTTCAAGCCCATGCAGAAGACACAAATGATGTTGTGATTATCACCTCCAAAGGGCACCAAGAGGGGCACCACACCCAAGGAATGACTAGCTCAGGTGAACATAATAAGGAGGAGGATGCTAGAATGTTGAATAAAATGGAACTATTGGAGATATGGAAAAGACTACCAGAGTTGCTCAATATCTGGAAAATCCAAAATAGGAAATTGATCTTTTTTATTTAGAAAAAGAAAGCAAAAGTGTAAAAAGCATGGTGACTTAATGCCAATTTAAGAAATAAATCAAAAGATGAATTTATTCAAGTGAAATATGAAAAGCAAAAGGTGGAAAGAGTGCCCTATAAAAGGAAATCCTTGGGCTCGATAATCAGTCGTAAGAGATAAGTTCTAAAAATCAAAGTAGCCCTAGGGTCATTCTAATAAGTGATGGTTTGAGTTCTAAACTTCTACTAGACAAAAGGGCCTAAAATTGCCCCTATTGTCGCCAATGTTTTGGCTAGCAGGGGTCTCCAATCCTCACCCATAATAGGCTACAAATGGAAATGGTTTAATTTGAGTGAGGGGGTTTCATGTGCCTATACGGAGACCGAAAGTCTCTCAAAGCAACATTTGCTTTGACTCACATGGGGCAAAAGGTTCCCAAATTGCCCTTGCTTCCGCCAACACTTTGGCTAGCAAGGTCCCCAATCCTCACCCATGACAGGTTACAAGCGGAAAGGGTTCAATTTGAGTGAGGGGGTTTCGTGTGCCTATACGGAGACCGAAGGTCTCTCAAAGCAACACTACTTTGCCCTCTAATTGAGCCTACAAGGTAATGAGCCCGGGTATAGGGCTTGTGTGTGTGTGTAGTGCACAGTGTGTGGGAGGAACATATAAATCATTCAATATGCAATACTAATCATAAAGCCCATAAACAAATATCATAACAAACAACAACAACAACAACAATAATAATAATAAGGACCATTACAACGAAAATTCAGATAACAATAAATTAAATTTAAGGCTTAACCCTCTATTGTCCCCAGTGGAGTCGCCAGCTGTCGCAACCGTCCTGAAGGGCGCCGCGATGGGAGAAGGCAACTAGATTTAAAAAAATTTCATTTTTTTAAAACCAGCTGTCGCAACCGTCCCGAAGGGCGCTCACGATGGGAGAAGGCAACTAGAATTTAATTGTTTGGGAGTCACCACCAACCGGTTCTTCCATTAAAAATGGAATGGTGCGATTGGACACCCTAAAAAAAATGGTCTGCGTTTAAGAGTTTAGGTTCGGGGGTTGATTACGGGTAGGGAAGGTGTTAGCACCCTACACCGTCCATTCTAAGCATGGTTACCTATTTAATCTATTGTTATCTTGTCAAATTAATTAAATTGGTCCTTTATTATCTAAAAAAATGTTATTTATTTTATTTTGACATGTCCCATTTTGTCGGCATATTATCAAAATGATAAATGACTAAGACAGAGAATGGGTGGCTAAATAGCCATTATTGTATGAAACAAATGTAAGCCCATAACACATTACGTGAAGGTGGTAAATTAAAAAATCATATTTTTAAGAAAATATTTCTAAATAAAATATGAGATTTTTAAATGATTTTTATAAAAGGAAATTTTTAGAAAAAGTGATTTGTGAAATGATTTTAAAAAAATGAAATTTTTTGGAATGTGTGATTAAATGAAATTTTAATTTACCACCACCACAAAGTTAAGGCTATATTAATTTGTTCACATTTTTTTTATTTTAAAATATTTTATTTAATTAATTGTGAAAATTAGACCCCGCCAGCGCTCCCGGCAAAATCTAATATTAATAGCCTCAAGAATATTGGGAAGAGTTTAGTTGATCGTCTCTTCGATCCTCTCCTAAATTTTCCATCGTCGGCAATGTTTAAGGGTTAATTTGATATTTGACTGAAGTGACAAACATGTAATCATAGCAAGAGATTAATGTGTGAAGAGAGATATTTATATTGGAGATTGCCTAAAGCCCCGCCAGAACTTCTGGCAAAACTAAAGAGAAACTCCTCACCTCAGGAAAGTCAAAATGTCGCCGTCACTTCAGCTAATTTTGATTATTCCATCGTCGGAAGTCTTAATTCATTATTATTAATTTTTTAAAAAAACATGAACAAATATCAATATGCTAGTGGAAGCAAGGGTTTATGATGACTTGTTTCTGTTAGTAGAGGAGGAGGGCTTATGGTGGCTGTCTTGGAATTTCAACCATGGATACAAAAGATCTCCACTATTTTACGCAGGAAGCAAAGAATAGAAAAAGATTAAGGACATACCTTGAGTCAAATTCCCAGATGGAAGGGCAATGGGGAAAGGTTTCTTCTATCTTCTCATTCTTTCTCTCTTTCTTTGTGTGTATTATCTCACTTTGGATGTTGTAGCTCTCCCTCTCTCTGTACTTTTCTCTCTCTTTCTTTTCTGTGTTACGGCTCCTCTCTCCTCTCTTTTTTTTTTAGGGTTTTCTACTCTTAGCTATTTATAACCCAAGCAAATGAACACCCTAATCCCCAATCAATTCAAAAACTAAATCTTTTCCAATCAATTAGGATTAATCTCCATAATTTACGTACAATCATAGTCAATCTCTCCATAAATATTCAATCAGAATCAATTATGATCAATTTGTATAATCAGAATCAATCTATCATTTATATTCCAAATCACCATTAATGAGGGATTAATTATGATATTTGAATTCAAAATTGCTTTCTTTTTATATATTATTTCTTATTAAATTTTAGGGAAATGGGCTTAGGGCTCAACAATGTCTGTCAAATAATAAAAATCTCTATGGGCTAATAATTTTTTTATAAAAAAAAAAAAGGCCCAGACAAAATTGGGTGTCGACACTTATCTAGTAGAGAATTCTTGGATCATGTTAAGTCTTCTTGATGTGATCTAAGGCCAAGAACATGGTTAGCAATTAAGTGAATTCCTTGTGATCAATGATGAGTTAAACTCAAGATCAGTAAATTTCCTTTGATTGGTTGTTTCTTTAGATTTGTTTACAACTTTAAGTCTCATACTTTTATTAATCTTGTTAATCAACAACAAAATCCCCCTTTTCTAATTATCTTCATCTAATTAAATCTTTGTTTTTTTTTGGATCCTTGAGAGACGATTCGGTTCATGCTCTATACTACAAATTAGTTTGTGAACCGGTTATTTTTATTATTTGATAGGTTTCGACAACCTCTTGTCAGTATGCCAAGTTTTTGAAAGAGAAGTGCACCCATAAGAGGAAGCTAAAGGGGACTGAAAAAGTGAGTATGGGGAGAAATGTCTCTGCTTTGATTCAACCCAACTTGCCGCCCAAATGCAAAGACCCAGGCAGCACCATAGGGCACCAACAGTTCACTCATGCCTTGCTAGGCTTAGGAACTTCCATCAATGTAATGCCATAGTTAATTTACACTTCCTTGCCTATGGGAGAGCTAAAACCCACTGCCATTATCATTCAATTAGCAAACCGGAGCACGGCTCAACTTGTAGGAGTGTTAGAGGATGTTCTGGATAGGGTAAACAATTTAATATTCCCAGCTAATTTTTATGTGTTGAATATGGAAGATGAATTTGCCTCTTCCCCACTCCCATTGATCTTAGGTAGGCCATTTTTAAAAATTGCTAAAACTAATATTGAAGTGCATGCTGGTACCCTTTCCATGGAATTTAGTGATGATATAATTCAGCTTAACATTTTTGATGCCATGAAGTATCCTTTAGAGGATCATTCTGTTTTTCATTTTGATGTCATTGATTTACTGGTTAATGATATGCATGCTGATATGTTGGCAGAGTTTCCTGAAATTATAGGATACATGATCAATCAATTTGAGACACTTACGTTAGCTTTGTACTAGGCTTTATTAGATGTTTATTGTGCCCAATATTAGTATTTTAGATGAGTTTAATGTTGTTGGGCCTCATTGGGCTTTAATGCAAATTGTGAATAACTATTGGATTTTGATGCATTTTGACATTTCTTTCTTGGTTAGGCCATAACTTGGGACTCGATGATCCATTTGAGGTCATTTTGGTGTCTTTGGAAAGCTAAGACAAGGCTCTACAACTTTCATGAGGACTCAAGAGCTGGATCGGACTTCTAAGGGTCTAAAATATCCCTGCAATTCAGAGTGGGTCTGCTATTATTATAATCTAACTAGTGTGCACATATTGGACCATATCATGGGCTATAGGCCTTCTTTTGAGCTGAAATTCGGCCATTGGAAAGATAAGGCTCATATCTATAACTTTCATTAAAGACCATTTAGTTAACAGATCTTGTTTTAGGCATGATTATGAAGCTACAAGTTGGTTTGAATTTGGAAACACGTTCTGTCAACCTAACTTGAGGTAAGTATAGTGTTTTTGGCATATTTGGAGTTGTAAAAGTCTAAATGGCATAAAACCAACGCCAAAATTTCAAGCAGTCATTGGTCTACAACTGTCATGAAGACCTCCAAGCCAAAATACATCGTTTAGGGCATGAAAAGCATGCTGGAAGTCAGAGTAGAGTTGCTGACTTGAAGTCACCAACCATACACCAACCCACCTACCATGTACCAACCCATCAACCATGCATCAAGCTTCCATATTTGACAATTTCTATGTTTTTACAACTTGCATTCAGATTATTTTCAATTACAAATTGGCTTCTAGGATTAGTATAAATAGAGTCAATCACTTTGTATTATAAATCATTCAATTTGAAGTAAGTTCGAAAAAAGTTTGAGTGTTTGTGAGAGTTTTCTTTCTCTTCTTCTCCATTCTCTTTAGAATTTCATTTTTGTTCTTTTATTTCTGAGTTCTTCCTTCTCATCCATGGAAGGCTAGGCTCTCATAATCAATCCAAGGGATTAACCATCTTGATGTTTAATTTGGATATCTTGTTTTGCTTGTTCATATTGCTTAATTGTTAAAGTTTTTCTTCTTCCTCTTTTGATTTCTATCTAGATTGAATTGCTTAATTTGATTTAGATGTTGATGTGATAATAGCTTTATTATCATGTATTCAAAGAGGATCACAAAGACTAAACAATTTATTAAAGCTTTTTGATGGATTGTTTAGCTCGGTTAAATCCCCGATCTTAAGTTAATTTATGTTGGATGGTGCTTACTTTATCTAACCTTCGTAGATGCTTATCTAGTATAGGATTCTTGGATCATGTTGAGGCTTCTTGACATGATCTAAGGCCAAGAACATGGTTAGCAATTAAGTGAATTCCTTGTGATCAATGATGGATTAAACTCAAGATCGGTAAATTTCCTTGGATTGGTTAATTTGTTAATTACTTTTCTTTTAATTCAACCGCGGTATTTTCTTACAAATCATCAAAACCCCCTTTTAATTATCTTGATCTAATTGAATATTTGTTTTTGGATCCTTAAGCGACAATTTGGTTCATGCTCTATACTACAAATTAGTTTGTGAACCGGTAAATTTTATTATTTTGACGGGTCTCGACAACCTCTTATCTAATTAGGCGTCATTGTCGAGGATCCAAGGCAACTATTTAATCATTTCAAGACCCCATCTAACTCTAATAATTTTGTTTGTTATGTTTTTTAAGCTTTTTTTTAAGTGGAATTCGGCTGAAATTAGGTAAAGGGCATCATGTCTAGATTCTGGTTTGGTAAAGTATCTCTGATAGAGGTGAGTTTTGGTAAACTAATTGAAAACATTATTTTGAGAAAGATTCTTAGTGAGGTCACCCTTATTTTAGCCAAATTCCATCGTTTAGACCACTTTTTTAATTTTTTAAAGATTTTCTTTATTCTTTTGGATAGCATTTTTGTGTAGATTTCACCCTGTGATGTTCCATAATTTTGAAAAAATATCTAGATAGGTTTTCTGTAGTTGTTTTATGTACTTTAACACTTGTTTTTGTGTTTTTATGTTTGGTCACTTATCTGATGGAGAATAGACTTGATGAGCTGGCTTATCTGGTGAGGCAGTGATCAATCAATTTTAGACACTTATGTTAGCTTTGTATTAGGCTTTATTAGATGTTTATTGTGCCCAATATTAGTATTTTAGATGAGTTTAATGTTGTTGGGCTTCATTGGGCTTTAATGCAAATATTGAATAATTTTCGGATTTTGATGCATTTTGACATTTCTTCCTTAGTTAGGCCATAACTTGGGACTCGGTGATCCATTGAGGTGATCTTGGTGTCTTTGGAAACCTAAGACAATGCTCTACAAGTTTCATGAAGAATTCAAGAATTGAATCGGACTTCTAAGGGTTCAAAATATCCCTGCAATGTAGAGTGGGTTTGCTGTCACGAAAATCTGGGTAGTATGGACATATTGGACTACATAGTAAGCTATAGGCCTCCTCTTGGGCTGAAACTTGGCCATTGGAAAGATAAGACCCATATCTCCAACTTCATTGAAGACCATTTAGTCAATAGATATCGTTTTGGGCATGATAATGAAGCTACAATTTGGTTTGAATTTGGAAACACGTTCTACCAACCTAACTTGAGGTAGGTTCAGTGTTTTTGGCATTTCTGGAGTTCTAAATGTCCAAATGGCATGATTCCAATTGCAAAATTTCAAAGAGACAACTGGCTACAACTTTCATGAAGACCTCAAAGCCAAAATGCACCGTCTAGGTGATGAAAATGAAGCCAGAAGTCGGATAAGAGTTGTTGACTAAAAGCCACCAACCATACACCAACCCACCTACCATGCACCAACCCACCAACCATGCATCAAGCTTCCATTTTTGACAATTTTCATATTTTTATAGCTTGTATTCAGATTATGTACATGTACAAATTGGCTTCTAGGATTAGTATAAATAGAGCCAACCTCTTTGTGTTAGAGGATTCAATTTTAAGTAAGTTTGAAGAAAGTTTGAGTATTTGTGAGAGTTTTATTTCTCTTCTTCTTCATTCTCTTTAGAATTTCGTTTTTGTTCTTTTATTTCTGAGTTCTTCCTTCGCATCCATGGAAGGCTAGGCTCTCATAATCAATCCAAGGGATTAGCCATCTTGATGTTTAATTTGGAGATCTTGTTTTACTTGTTCATATTGCTTAATTTTTATTCAAATTTCTCTTCTTCCTCTTTTAATTTTGATCTAGATTGAATTGCTTAATTTGATTTGGATGTTTATGTGATAATAGCTTTATTATCATGTATTCAAGAGGATCACATAGAATAAACAATTTATTAAAGCTTTTTGATGGATTGTTTAGCTTGGTTAAATTCTTGATCTTAAGTTAATCTATGTTTTGATGGTGCTTACTTTATCTGACCTTGGTTAATTAAATTCTAGATGCTTATCTAGTAGAGGATTCTTGGATCATGTTGAGGCGTCTTGATATGATCTAAGGCCAAGAACATGGTTAGCAATTGAGTGAATTCCTTGTGATCAATGATGGATTAAACTCAAGATCGGTAAAATTTCCTTGGATTGGTTGCTTCTTTATATTTGTTTACAACTTTCCTTTAATTCAATTAGTGTATTATCTTTTCAAATCATCAAAACCCCCTTTTTTATTATCTTGATCTGATTAAATCTTTGTTCTTTTTGGATCCTTGAGAGACGATTCGGTTCATGCTCTATACTACAAATTAGTTTGCGAACCGGTAAATTTTATTATTATTTGACAGGGTCTCAACAACCTCTTGTCAGGCAGTTGGTAGTGGGACAGCATCACTTACATGTGCAAGAACCTACAAGATTTTGTAGTATATGTTGTAGCTTTTTTCATCCCATATATACGTGCCCCACATTGCAAGATGATGGTTCTGTATTTCATGACTATTCTGTTGATGCAACAGGTGTATTTCTTGGTGAACCACAATATCAATAGCCTGGATATGATCCTTATTCTGCTACCTATAACCTTGGTTGGGGTGATCATCCTTGGTTCGAACCTTATGTTGAACCAATCAGTCTATACAAGCAGCCTATGCAGCAGCAGCAAGCCCCAATAGGCATGGAATTTGAGCATACATTGGAAGATTTGATCAAGCAGATGGCAACCAACAACCTCCAATTTCAGCAGAGCACAGAAGCTATAATACAGAATTTGGAGACCGAAGTGTTGGAACCAAAAAACCTTTGTGAAATTAGGTTTGGAACCAATTTGTTTAAATAATTAATACCCCATAAAGTTTTGAAGATAACAAAAGTTTTAATTTAGAATGAGTAAGTGAAAGACTCACGGAACTTGTTTCCAAACTGTTTTAACAAGAAAACAAAGTGTTAACAAGCAGTTACTAGTACGTGCGTCCATTCTTTGTTGAGCTAAATGAAACTGAGTATTCGTCAAATACCTTTTGAATTGTTTTTCAAAGATTATTATATTGGATCATCCAATGTTTTCCTTACTAAAGCTCAGGTACAAAGCATTCTTCCAAAAGCCAAAATTCAAATGTGAAGAAACTGTTCATCATTAAATGCTGAGAAGGACTCTGACAACGTACACTACAAAAGAAGTCAACTGAGCTACTTAGTTGACATCGCTAACAACTACAAAGACCTGTAAATAAGGAACTTTCTGGGAGCTCAGATAGGACAGGACTAAGCTATCATATTCTTGGACATTCCCGATAATCAAAGTGTTTTTTCAGAAGAAGCTCCACACGATATCAGCTTATGCATTTAATACTGCTCAGAACGGTAATAAATGTTTCCGTTGGACGAAGAAGCTTATGAAGACTGCTCCAAATGCTCTCACCTATATATACAAATGACTTCGAAGAAGAAAAGAGAGAGAATAACAATCTGTGTGATCAAAAGTGTAAAAGAATCAAAGCTTTCATTCTTCCTAGTACTCTTACTCTTTTAAAGAGTTCAAGTCTTGAGATTTATTTTCTATCCTCACCTGTAGTGAGTTAAAAACTCAAGCACTTCTACATCTTCTTTTATTCAACTTGGTTGTTTAAGCCTGAAGAGGCTGAGTATAAAAAAATACTTGGATCGTAGAACCTGAAGAGGTTGAGAATACTTGTATACCTGACGTGGTGGACAGTACTTGTAATCTTCGTAAAAGATTAGTGGAAAACCCTTCTAGTTGAAGGGACTGGACGTAGCTCTCGGTTTGTGAGAGTGAACCAGGATAAACATCTGGTGTAAGCTTCTCTTCCCTCCTCTTGTGTTTGATTTATTCACTAACATCTAGGGATTGCCATTATTTTCTTAACAAAGGTTATAAGATAAAACTTAGAACTCATTCACTGCGTTTAAAGTGATTTATTACAAAATCTTTTTAGCGTCCAATTGGACTAAGAAGTTTTCTTCGTCCATTGCTTTTTATTGATTCAACGTTTGTCGTAACGGTTTGCTATTTAACGAAAACCTTTCCAAAAAGGTTAAGAAACACAATTCAACCCCGCTTCTTGTGTTTCACTTGTTTACTTTAATTGGTATCAAAGCTAAGCCTCTTGGGTTGAGCATCTAACAGTGCAGAGGAAAAGATCCAGTACTACCTCTAATCGAGAACAAAGGACAAGTGGTGAACAGACCTCCTCTATTCAATGGAAATGACTATGATTACTGGAAGAAGAGGATGATTGCTTTTTTTTATGCACAAAATATGGACATTTAGGACCTGGTCCAAAATGGCTATCAAATACCCACCAACGCAGAAGGACTAGAACTTCCTCGACCACAATAGACGGAAGGACAACGAACCAGACACCAGTTAAACTTAAAAGCCAAACACTACCTTTTGTGCGCCATTACCAGATCAGAACACGATAAAGTTCATAGTTGTGAAATAGCTAAAGAAATATGGGATACTATGGCTTTAGCACATGAAGGCTTCTCTCAGGTTAAAGAATTAAAGATAAGCATGCTAGTTCACCAGTATGAACTCTTCAAAATGGGAGAACATGAAAATATTGATCAAATGTTTGGACGATTCCAAACAATAATCAATAGCTTGAGACCTTTGGGAAAGACATATGATAATCAAGATCATATCAGAAAAATTCTTAGAAATCTTTCCAGACAATGGAGACCTAAGGTTACTGCCATACAAGAAGCAAAGAACTTAGCTTCTCTTACCATGGAGGAACTCCTAGGTTCCCTCAAAGTTCATGAACTTGAGCTCCAAGAAAAGGAAAGCTCAAGAAAAAAGAAATCAATTGCCCTTAAAGCTCACAAAGGAAGTGCGTCCAAAGCACTTAAAGTTGGAGAATCTTCAGATGAAACTGAATCATCTAGAGAAGATGTCTCAGACAATGACAAATTATCCTTCATCTCTAGAAAAATACAAGCTATGTGGAAAAAGAAAGGAGGCATGCGGAGAAAATACTTTGGACGTAGACCTCCAAAGGACAGGACTGAGACAAAAGATAAGAATCCAATCATATGTTATGAGTGCAAGAAGCCTGGACACATCAAAGCTGAATGCCCTTATCTAAACAAGGATAAGGAGAAAAAGAGATTCTTCTCAAAGAAGAAAAGAGGATTAATGGCCACATGGGAAGACCTTGACCTCTCGTCTACTGATTATGAAGAAGAAGCAGAAGAAGAAGTCAACCTATGCCTCATGGCAAACATTCTCTGAAGAGGAAGAAGATGAGGTAATAAACTCTGAACTTAATCTTCAAGAAGCTTTTAATGAATTGTTAAACAACTCATCTATCTTAGCTGTTGAATACAAATCACTCAAAAGAAAATTTTCAAAGTTATTCAAGGATTATGAAAAAATGTTTTCAGAAAAACAAGAGTTCGAAATCTTTTGTGAAAAACTAAAAACTGAAAATACTCTTTTAAAAACATCCTCTGAGTGCAATATAACTGATGAGGTTAATAAACTTCAATCAGAGATAAAGGAACTAACTGAGGATCTCAGTAAATTTGTAGGTAGCTCCAAAAAGCTAAACACTTTACTCAAATACTCCAGAGACCCTCGTGATAAATCTGGATTGGGGTATCAAAACAGTAAGAAAATATTTTTCAAAGTGGTACCCATTCCTGCAAAATCCGTTAGAAATTTTCATAAAAAGGATAATCATTTTACTTCGAAGTATTTATACAATAAAAGATCAAGACATTATGAATCTCCAAAAACTAACCTGAAAAGACCCAAAAAGATATGGGTACCTAAGGATTTGATAATCCCTCTTGCAGATGTGCTTAGCAACAAGAAAAAGACACCTGTCATGGTACCTGGATAGTGGTTGCTCATGGCACATGACAGGAGAAAAGTCTATGTTCCAAGACCTCAAACTTAAAGCTAGTGGCTTCGTCACCTTTGGTGGAAACCAGAATGGTAAAATAGTTGGAATATGTAAGATTGGTAAGCATCATTTTCCCTCTATTGATAATGTACTTCTGGTTGAAGGGTTGAAACATAATCTGCTTAGTATAAGTCAATTATGTGATAATGGATCAAATGTTTCATTCAGCCATGAAGAATGTATAGTTAAAAACTCTAACGGTTCCATACAAGACACTGTAAAAAGGCAAAACAATCTTTACAAGATTGATTTAGAAGATCTCTCAGATCAAAATGTATCATGTCTTTTATCCATAAAAGGAGAACAATGGATATGGCACAAGAAGCTTGGTCATGCAAGCTTGAGGTTAATCTGAAAGCTAAATAAGCATAACCTCGTAAGAGGATTACTAAAACTTGTATTCAAATCAGATGTTCTATGCGAAGCATGTCAAAAGGGGAAACAAATCAAAAACTCTTTTGAGTCCAAAAATGTTGTTTCCACCTCTAGACGACTAGAACTGCTACATCTTGATCTATTTGGTCCAACGAGAACTGCCTCATTAAATGAGAAGAAATATGGACTTGTCATAGTATATGACTATACTAGATGGACATGGGTTATGTTCCTAGCTCACAAGGATGAATCCTTTAGAGTCTTTTATATATTCTGTAAAAGAATTCAAAATGAAAAAGGCATGTGTATCAACTCAATTCAAAGTGATCATGGAGGAGAATTTGAGAATGAGAGCTTTCAATTGTTCTGTGAAGAAAGTGGTATCCTTCACAACTTCTCTACCCCAAGAACACCACAGTAAAATGGTGTGGTAGAAAGAAAAAATAGATATCTTCGAGAGATGGTCAGAACAATGCTCAATGACAACTCAAACTCCAAACACTTCTGGGCTGAAGTTGTTTACACTACGTGTTATATTCAAAATAGAATATATATTAGACCCTTATTAAATAAGACTCCTTATGAATTGTGAAATGGACGAAAACCCAACATTTCTTATTTTCACTCTTTTGGATGTCAATGCTTTATTTTAAATACCAAAGATTCTTTAGGAAAGTTTGATGCTAAAGTTGACTGTGGTATTTTCTTAGGATACTCTGAAACTTCAAAAGCATATAGAGTATACAACTCTTGCTCTTTAGCTGTTAAAGAATCTATCCATGTTAAATTTAATGACAAACAGCCTGATAAAGATTTATCAGAACTAGATGAGTCTTTTGCAGAATTAAACCTCAATGACAAAGGAGAAGGAACATCATCAACAAACAAAGAAGCTCTGGACGATGACAGAAGAGAAGAAAACACAACAAGAAATGAAGTTCAAAGAAGTTGGCACTTTAAAACATATCATCCGGAAGACCAAATCATTGAAATGGAACCAATGAAAATTGAAGAAGCTCTTTTGGATGAAGGGTGGATATTAGCTATGCAAGAAGAGTTAAATCAATTTACAAGAAACGACATGTGGACGCTGGTTCAAAAGCCTAAAGATAAGACCATCATCGACACAAAATGTGTATTCAGAAATAAATTGGACGAAGATGGCAAAGTTATGAGAAATAAAGCAAGGTTAGTTGCTCAAGGGTACTCGCAACAAGAAGGTATTGATTTCACTGAAACTTTTGCCCCTGTAGCTAAACTAGAAGCCATACACATTTTACTTTCATTTGCTAGTCATCACAGTATGAGACTTTATCAAATGGATGTAAAGAGTGCTTTTCAAAATGGCGTAATTAATGAAGAAGTTTATGTCAAACAACCACCTGGTTTCGAGGATCAAAACCAACCAGAGCATGTTTACAAACTAAAAAAGGCTCTGTATGTACTAAAACAAGCTCCTCAAGCATGGTATGAAAGATTAAGCACTTTTCTAATGGAAAATGAATTTTCTAGAGGAAAAGTTAATACTATTCTTTTTCGTAAAGACAAAAACTCACATTTTATCATAGTCCAAATTTATGTAGATGATATTATTTTTGGAGCTACTGATGAATCTCTTTGCAAGGAGTTTTCCAAATTGATGCAGAAGGAGTTCGAAATGAGTTTAATGAGAGAATTAAAATTGGACGATTGCAAAACTATGAGCACACCCATGCATCCATCGTCCACACTAAGATTGGAGATAAAGATCAAAAGGTGGACGAAAAGGTATACAAAGGTATGATTGGATCACTCTTATATCTCACTACGTCTAGACCAGATATAATGTTTAGTGTGTGTCTCTATGCACGTTTTCAATCTGATCCTAGAAAGTCACATCTAATTGTGGTTAAAAGAATATTCAAATACTTGAAAGGGACTACTAATTTGGGTTTGTTATTTAAGAAAACTCATGAGTACAGATTAGTTGATTTTTGTGATGCTGACTAAACTGGAGATAGAATTGAAAGAAAAAGTATCAGTGGAAGATGTCACTTCATTGGAGGAAACCTAGTATCATGGTCCAGCAAAAGATAAAGCACGATTGCTCTTTCAACAGCCAAAGCTGAATATATTTCTGCAGCTTGCTATTTAACGAAAAGTTTTCCAAAAAGGTTAAGAAACACAATTCGATCCCCCTTCTTGTGTTTCACTTGTTTACTTTACGAAGTTGGTCAACTTACATCTTCATTGAGTCAGTTGAGCAGGCAACAGATGCAAATATCTAATTCTGCAGAACATGAGACCATTGATGTGCATAAACCAGTTGATGATTTGTGTGCCGAATTTGTTGGTTTTACTGATTTTGATGATTCTTTTTGTTATACTGGTTGTGATGGAGATGTGTTGTGTAATGCATGTGCTGATATTGCTACCTTTTTGAGACATGATGAATCTTTTTCAGTAGCTTATGCAGCAATTTAATCTGCAGAAGTAGTGAAGCCACCAAAATTGGAATTCATTGTGGCTAAGAACCTCCTTACTGATGATGAGGAGAGGTTGCTACCCATTTTGAGGGAGAATCCAAAAGTCTTTACACTTGCAGACATTCCTTGCATTAGCCCTTCCAATGCCTGCATAGGATTTTATTCGAGGATGGAGCTAAACTAGTGAGGCAGCTCTATAAGAGACTAAACTATATGATTCTTGATGTGGTGACCCATTACACTGGCTATGGTGTGGTTGCTGGGATTATGTTACTTCTGCTATCCATAGGGAGTTTTCTTTCCACACTTTTATTTCATTTTTCTGGTTGTTGTTTTCTTTTTATTTTTACTATTTTGCTACTATTTTCAATCTTATTTTTGTTTTTATTTTACTGTTACTGTTACTGTTTACTCTTTTCTGTTGCTGTCATTTTTGCTGTTTGTTGTCTCTGTTATTGATTATGTTTGTTGTCTTTCATTTCTATTTTCTGTTTTATTTGTTGTTTCTGTTTTCTATTTAAATTTCTGTTTTGAAAAAAAAAGGTGTGATTTTCGTGGGTTTAGGTCCCTTCCAATGGTGATTTAAGAATTATGAAAGTCATGAGTTTGCATTAATTGAAGTTCAAGTTTCCTAACATAAGTGAATGAATTGTCTTTCCCCTTGAATTTCACATGCTTGGTGTTGGATTTTGGATTAGTGGATTAAGTTTGGTAGATGCATCCATACCTTGTGAGGTTTTGAACCTATTGATGAATAGATGTTGCATCTATATCATTTTCTTTCTTTCTTGTGTGAGTTTCACTCATGGATTTTATCACTCTAGAACTTGCTTTGATTCTTTTTTGGCTACTTTTTCATATGCATGCATGAACTTGATTGAGGCATTTTTCTTGAATTAGCTACTTTTCCCAAATAGCCTACCTTGCATTTATCTCATTGTTAACCCCCTTTGAGCATAATTGCCCATTCTTTGTTCTTAGATCATTACAAGCCTTGAGTAAAAAAATCATGTTTTACCTCACTTTAGAGAATAGGAGAGCATTGATTTTCTTATTGGAGGAGCTCTTTTTGCTTGAGGACAAGCCATGGTTTAAGTGTGGGGTGTGCTTATGTAAAATGTTTGGTGCAAAAAAAAAAAAGGAACAAGTGACCAATTCAATTCAATTCAAAAAAAAGAATAAAGCCAAAGGTTGTAAAAAAAGAATAGAAAAATGAAGGAATGTGTTAAGAGAATGTGCATTTTATGGTTTGGGGTAAACTTCTATGCTTGTTACTTGAGTTCCTCCCCATTGCTCTTTTATTCTCTTTGGTTTTAACTTGTTATATCCATATTGTTCCCTTTCCTGAGTACAACCTTTTTGAAAGACCTCTTGATTTTTGTAATTTATTTTATCTAAGTAGTGGAGAATTGATGTATATGCAAGCTTATGGTAAAAAACTTTCATAGTTTGACTGATTTGAGTGCAAACAGTTAACCTAAACACCTTGTGTGATTTGAGTGTCACTTGAGAGGAATTCTACTCAATTTGAACATGCCTATTTCTGATTAAAGCATGATTATGCTATACTTTTGGTTTTATTCAACTATTCTTTGTTAAGCACACTTGACTTATTAATTATGGTTTATATTTGATACAATGCTTGTATTTAAAAATTAGTTGAATTGATTAAATAAAGTATTACTTGTTTGTGGGTATCATCCTGGTAAACCCTCACAAGAGTATAACTCGTCCACTAGGGACACCTAGGGGTTTAAAGGCTTGTGGCACATACTAAGTACCATCGTGTTTTCCTACGAAAGTGGATTAGATTAGGTATAATCAGTTTTTATGCTTTTTTTAATATGATGTTTCTTATTTTTCTTTAGTATTGTTCTTATGTGTTTTACCTAGGAGTGCAAAAGCTTAAGTGTAGGGGAATTTGATCAATCAATTTGAGACACTTACATTAGCTTTGTACTAGGCTTTATTAGATGCTTATTGTGCCCAATATTAGTATTTTAGATGAGTTTAATGTTATTGGGCCTCATTGGGCTTTAATGCAAATTGTGAATAATTCTTGGATTTTGATGCATTTTGACCATTCCTTCTTGGTTAGGCCATAACTTGGGACTCGGTGATCCATTTGAGGCGATATGGATATCTTTGGAAAGCTAAGACAAAGCTCTACAACTTTCATGCAGAACTCAAGAGCTAAATCGGACTTCTAAGGGTCCACAATATCCCTGCAATTCAGAGTGAGTCTGTTGTTATTGGAATCTAACTAGTGTGCACATATTGGACCATATCATGGGCTATTAGCCTCCTTTTAAGCTGAAACTTAACCATTGGAAAGATAAGACTCATATCTCTAAATTCACTGAAGACCATTTAGTCAATAGATGTTGTTTTAGGCTTGATTATGAAGCTACAAGTTAGTATGAATTTGGAAACATGTTCTGCCAACCTAACTTGAGGTAGGTGCAGTGTTTTTAGCATATCTGGAGTTGTAAATGTCCAAATACAATGAAACTAACGCCAAAATTTCAAGGAGACAATGGTCTACAACTATCATGATGGACCTCCAGCCAAAATACTTCGTTTAGGGCATGAAATGCAGGCTGGAAGTCGGAGTAGAGTTGCTGACTTCAAGCCACCAACCATACACCAACTCACCTACCATGTACCAACCCACCAACCATGCATCAAACTTCCATATTTGACAATTTCCATGTTTTTACAGCTTGCATTCAGATTATTTTCAATTACAAATTGGCTTCTAGGATTAGTGTAAATAGAGCCAATCTCTTTGTATTATAAATCATTCAATTTGAAGTAAGTTTGAAGAAAGTTTTAGTATTTGTGAGAGTTTTCTTTCTCTTTGCCTCCATTATCTTTAGAATTTCATTTTTGTTCTTTTATCTCTGAGTTCTTCCTTCCCATCCATGGAAGGCTAGGTGATGGGTCCACGGCAAGTGTACCAGGTCGTGAAGTAATAAAAACGGTGAGAAACCGGATATCGTTCTCAGGGATTGATTGCCAAATACCGAACAACGAGATTAACTACTATTTAAACTCAATTTTGGATCAAAGTGAGCTCTAGCAGCAAAATAAGATAAACACAAGAATTAATGCAATAATAATATTTTTGGTATTTTCTATTAAGCAATTCAACAAACACTTGGTGAGCAATATGAAAGAAAATCAATTAATGAAAAAGTTGGGATCAAGTTTCATTTGATTTCACTTGCTGCATATCAATTGGAATTAACACAAGCTATTATTCTTATTTTGTTACCGAATTCTCTAAATTAATCAATTCCTAATTCCTTAGGCAATTGATCCTTTATTTCCAAATAAAATCCCTAATTCCTTAGGTGATTCAAAAAGGTAATAAGCATTAGGATTTATAATTCAATCAGGTAACGAGCAAATCAATGACTATTCCTAGCCTAAAGATAAGCAAGGTTTATAATCTCATTGTAAAATCATACATCAAATTTCCATTCAACATATAATCTTGAAATCATTCCAAAGAGGGTTAATCCTTAGAAAGCATTAAGAAAAGAGATCATAAACTCAAAATAGAATAATAACTCATGTTAATTGAATCCAATATCAAAAACAATCAAGATCCATCAAAATCCACCTAATCCCAACAAAGGGGAGTTTAGCTAGACATAGTGAAAGAAAGAACAAGGGAAAATAAAAAGGGAACGAAGAACAAATCAAACTCCATGAAGATCTTCTCCCAAAGATGATCAAGAGTCTTCTTTCCTCCTTTAGGGTTCAAAGCTTCGTGCTCCCAGCTGCTCTCCTCTTCAGACCTTGACTTAAAAGTGATTTTATAATGTCAGGTGAAAGTTGGAAGTTTGGCTCAGCCAAGCAAAAGTTGCGCTCAGCCAAGTTTTAAGTTATTTCTCGGGTGGCCTTGCGCTCAGCCAAGATTTTGCTGCGCTCAGCGCAGCTTGTCCAGAATAGAACCTCTCGATCTTGCTCCGTGCGCTCAGCCAAGGATTTGCTGCGCTCAGCCTTGGCTTTCCAGAATTTGAATTTTTTCCTGCGCTGACCCAAGAGAAAGCTTGGCTCAGCCAAGCTCTTCCAGCATGTAAAAATGGTTTAACTTGCTCTTGACTCCCAATCTTTCCTTAATGCAATCTCATGCAAGAATAAAAAGGAAAAGTTAACATTAAAAACAACTAAATTATCCAAAAATAACAAGAATTAAGTAACAAGACAACTAATGAAAAATAACTAAGAATTAAGGGCAAAACAACTAAACAAAGTTTACAAAAGAGACAAAACCACCAAAATTAAGCACACAATAACTAGATAATTGGTAGATTATCACTAGGCTCTCATAATCAATCCAAGGGATTAACCATCTTGATGTTTAATTTGGAGATCTTGTTTTGCATGTTCATATTGCTTAATTGTTATTCAAGTTTTTCTTCTTCCTCTTTTGATTTCTATCTAGATTGAATTGCTTAATTTGATTTAGATGTTGATATGATAATAACTTTATTATCATGTATTCAAAGAGGATCACAAAGACTAAACAATTTATTAGAGGTTTTTGATGGATTGTTTAGCTTGGTTAAATCCCCGATCCTAAGTTAATTTATGTTGGATGGTGCTTACTTTATCTAACATTGGTTAATCAAATCCTAGATGCTTATCTAGTAGAGGATTCTTGGATCATATTGAGGCTTCTTGACGTGATCTAAGGCCAAGAACATGGTTAGCAATTAAGTGAATTCCTTGTGATCAATGATGGATTAAACTCAAGATCGGTAAATTTCCTTGGATTGGTTAATT
Source organism: Styphnolobium japonicum (assembly GCA_023212625.1). Classification (NCBI taxonomy): domain Eukaryota; kingdom Viridiplantae; phylum Streptophyta; class Magnoliopsida; order Fabales; family Fabaceae; genus Styphnolobium; species Styphnolobium japonicum. The sequence continues at coordinate 26,420,215 of JALBWW010000003.1, forward strand.
TGTTAATTACTTTTCTTTTAATTCAACTGCTGTATTTTCTTACAAATCATCAAAACCCCCTTTTTAATTATCTTGATCTAATTGAATCTTTGTTTTTGGATCCTTGAGAGACGATTTGGTTCATGATCTATACTACAAATTAGTTTGTGAACTGGAAAAGTTTATTATTTTGACGGGTCTCGACAACCTTTTGTCAATACACTGATAGCATTGCTTGTGATACTTGTTCTGCTTTCTTTGGACTTTTTGGTTGTAAACCCACCACAATGTGTGCAGCCTGTGTTGCGATTTCTACATATTTGTCATGTGCTATAATTGATTCTACTGTCATTGATAATTCTGTTTCTGTTATTAATTGCAATGATGATGTTATTAATGATGTTGTCATTCATCCTACTGCTAAGTATGATTCTTTTGATTCCATGGGATATGATAATGTTGTTTTGCAAGGTTGTGCATAGCTTACAGGTGTAGGTGCAACAAGTACAACTACAGAGAATTTGGCAGATTTGGTTTTGGTTCCAAAACTAGTATCGTCAGTCCAGCAACCATCCTCCATTGAATTTAAGCCCTTGCCCGAGAATTTGAAGTATGCATTCTTGGAGGAGGATGAGAAGCTCCTGGTCATAGTGGCCAAACACCTGCAACCTAAGCAAGAAACCAGATTATTAGAAGTCTTGAAGCAACACAAAAGGGCAATTGGTTGGACACTTGCAGACATTCCTGGTATTAGCCCCTCACATGCATGCACAGGATATTACTTGAGGAGGAAACTAAACCAGTGTGACAGCCCCAGAGGAGATTGAATCCTCTCATTCTGGATGTGGTGAAGAAAGAGGTGATTAAGATACTATAGGCTGCCATTCTCTATCCCATCTCTGATAGCAAGTGGGTGAGCTTGGTGCAAGTAATTCTAAAGAAATTTGGGGTGACTGTCGTGGCTAACCAGAAGAATCAGCTCATTCAAACCCGAGTGCAGAATAGCTGAAGAGTCTGCATTGACTATAGACACCTCAACCAAGCCACTCAGAAAGATCATTACCCCATTCTGTTCATTGATCAAAAGTTGGAACAGTTGGCTGGTAAGTCCCATTACTGCTTTTTGGATGGCTACACTGGATACTTCTAGATCCACATTGCACCAGAGGATCAGGAGAAGACCACATTTACCTATCCCTTCGGCACCTTTGCTTACAGACGGATGCCCTTCGGCCTCTGCAATGCCCCTGGAACCTTCCAACGGTGCATGGTGAGCATATTTTCTGATTTCTTAGAGGAGTGCATGGAGGTATTTATGGATGATTTCACTGTCTATGGTTCTTTTTTCGATTCATGTTTAGCTAGCTTATCTAGGGTGCTGCATAGATCAATTGAGACTAACCTTGTGCTAAATTTTGAGAAATGTCATTTTATGGTAGAACAGGGTATAGTTTTAGGCCAGGTAGTATCTAGTAAAGGCATTAAGGTAGATCTTGCTATGATCGATGTAATTACTTGTTTATCTTACCCTACATGCATGCGGGAAGTGCGTTCTTTTCTTGGTCATGCAGGTTTCTACAGGCGCTTCATTGCCGACTTCAGCAAGATTGTCCTTCCACTTTCCCACTTATTGCAGAAAGATGTAGAGTTCAATTTTGATGACAAGTACAAGGCAGCTTTCAACTACTTGAAGCGGGCCTTGACCAGTACCCCCATCATCCAGCCACCTGACTGGACATTGCCATTTGAGTTGATGTGTGATGCTTTTAACTATGCAGTAAGAGTAGTCTAGGCACATACAGTGGGGAGAACTTCTCATGTGATATATTATGCTTCCAGAACTCTGGATGTTGCTCAGCGAACTATACCACAACCGAAAAAGAGTTTTTAGCCGTTGTTTTTGCTTTGGATAAGTTTAGATCATATTTGCTTGGTTCTAAGGTTGTTGTGTTTACTGATCATGCAGCTCTAAAGTTCCTTTTGAAGAAGCTAGAGGCAAAGTCCCGACTAATAAGGTGGATGCTACTGCTCCAGGAGTTTCTAATAAAGATCCGTGACAAGAGTGGAGCAAAGAACCTAGTGGCAGATCACTTGAGCTGCATTGAGAGGGCTTCAGATCCCTTCCCTATACACGACTCCTTCCCAGATGAGAAGCTTCTGTAGTTGCAAGGTAAGAACACCTCCCCTTGGTTTGCAGATATGGTTAATTTCCTAGTTGCTAGTGTTCTTGCTGCGTGTTTTACTAGAGCTCAATCTGATAAATTGAAAAGTGAGAGTATTATGCATGGGATGATCCTTATCTATGGAAGCTTTGTAGTTACCAAATTATTAAGAGGTGTGTCTCTGATCATGAGTTTCATTTCATTCTTAGCTTTTGTTATACATTTGCATGTGGTGGGCACTTTGGCTCCCAACGTACAGCTAGGAAGGTTTTGGACTTTGGGTTGTAATGGCCTACCCTATTTCATAATGCATATCTGTTTTGTAACTCTTGTGAGATCTTTCATGTTTGAGGTATTGATTTCATGGGCCCTTTCTCTGTTTCCTTTGGTTTTATTAATATTTTGTTAGCTGTTGATTATGTATCCAACTGGGTGGAGGCAAAAGCCACTCAAACTGATGATTCCAAAGTTGTTGTGGACTTTGCTAGATCACAAATTTTCTGCAGGTTTGAAATACCGAGGGTCATTATCAATGATCAGGGTTCACACTTTTGTAACCAGAGAATAGAGGCTTTGATGAGAAAGTACAATATATTGCACAAGGTTTCAACACCTTATCACCCCCAGACAAACGGGAAGCCAAAGTCTCCAACCGAGAGATCAAGTACATACTTGAGAAGACAATCCAGCCTAATAGGAAGGACTGGAGCCTAAGACTTGAGGATGCTCTATGGGCTTACCGAACTGCCTACAAGACACCGATAGGGATGTCCCCATACCGGATTGTCTTTGGGAAGGCATGCCACCTTCTGGTGGAAATATAGCATAAATCTTATTGGGCGATAAAACAGTGTAACCTTGACTTAAGTCAAGATGGATCTCAAAGGAAGCTCCAACTTCAAGAACTTGAGGAGCTTTGATTAGAGGCATATGAGAACTCCTCGATCTACAAGGAGAAGACCAAAATCCTTCATGATAAGATGTTGGTATGAAAGGAGTTCACCATTGGTCAAAAAGTCCTTTTCTACAACTCTCGCCTCAAACTTATGCCCGGTAAGCTTTGTTCTTGGAGGCTTGGACCTTTTATTGTTATTAATGTTTTTCCTTGTGGTGTAGTAGAAATTAAAACTGATGCCACCAATAAAGTGTTCAAAGTCAATGGTCAAAGCCTCAAGAATTTTTATGAAGGAGCTCACGAGAACCTTGTGGAGGAGGTTCAACTGCAGGAGGCCCTCAATCATGATTGATAATTACATTGTTTAAAAAAAAAATTCCAAACCACGTTTAAAGTCAATGGTTAGAGATTGAATCATTATTGGGAAGGACCCATCAATCGTGAAAAATCTTCAATCACGCTAGCTGAAGACGTTAAATGTAACGCTTCTTGGGAGGCAACCCAAGTTTTCTAACTCTATCATCTTTCAAACTTTGATTTATTTGAAATCACAGGAATCGAGACAGAAAATCGGTGCTAAACAAAAAAAATCTATCAAAGTTTGATTTTTCTGTCTTAATTTTGTTTATTTTTCATTGATAGATTATTTTTCACCGGTTAAATGGCAGATAACGATACTCCGTGAAAATCTTTTTCGGTCCCTTTAGTTACCCACAAACACTGAAAGCTGTATAAAATTTTACTCATTTCTTTTTCTTTTTCTCAAAATGGATAATCAACTTGTTAACCTCCGCAAGCGATTCCCTTCTCTGCCTCAAAATGCTTTAACTAACATTTATTGTGCAATGATTGAAAGATTAAGGATGCTTATGCACAAAGGCATCCCTGCGGATATTGACAAGAGGTTATCAAGACCTATCAAATAATAAAAATAACCGGTTCACAAACTAATTTGTAGTATAGAGCATGAACCGAATCGTCTCTCAAGGATCCCAAAACAAAGATTTAATTAGATCAAGATAATTAAAAAAGGGGGTTTTGTTGTTGATAAACAAGATTAATAAAAGTATGAGACTTAAAGTTGTAAACAAATCTAAAGAAACAACCAATCCAAGGAAATTTACCGATCTTGAGTTTAACTCATCATTAATCACAAGGAATTCACTTAATTGCTAACCATGTTCTTGGCCTTAGATCACATCAAGAAGCCTTAACATGATCAAAGAATTCTCTACTATATAAGCATATAGGATTTGATTAACCAAGGTTAGATAAAGTAAGCACCATCTAACGTAGATTAACTTAAGATCTAGAATTTAACCAAGCTAAACAATCTATCAAAAAGCCTTAATATATTGTTTAATCTTTGTGATCCTCTTTGAATACATGATAATAAAGCTATTATCACATCAACATCTAAATCAAATTAAGCAATTTAATCTTAGATAAAAATCAAAAGAGGAAGAAGAGAAACTTGAATAACAATTAAGCAATATGAACAAACGAAACAAGATCTCCATATTAAACATCAAGATGGCTAATCCCTTGGATTGATTATGAAAGCCTAGCCTTCCATGGATGGGAAGGAAGAACACAGAAATAAAAGAGCAAGAACAAAATTGTAAAGAGAATGGAGAAGAAGGGAAAGAAAACTCTCACAAATACTCAAACTTTCTTCAAACTTACTTCAAATTGAATGATGATAATACAAATAGATTGGCTCTATTTATACTAATCCTAGAAGCCAATTTGTACACGTACATAATCTGAATACAAGCTATAAAAACATGGAAATTGTCAAATATAGAAGCTTGATGCATGGTTGGTAGGTTGGTGCATGGTAGGTGGGATGATGCATGGTAGGTGGGTTGGTGTATGGTTGGTGGCTTTTAGTTAGCAACTCTTGTCTGAATTCTAGCTTGATTTTCATGACCTATACGGTGCATTTTGGCTTAGAGGTCTCATGAAAGTTGTAGCCAGTTCTCTTCTTGAAATTTTGCAATTAGAATCATGTCATTTGGACTTTTAAAACTCTAGATATGCCAAAAACACTGCACCTACCTCAAGTTAGGTTGGCAGAACGTCTTTCCAAATTCAAACCAACTTGTAGCATCATAATCATGCCTAAAACGGCATAAAAGGTCTTCAGTGAAGTTGGAGATATGGGTCTTATATTTCCAATGGCCAAGTTTCAGCCCAAGAAGAGGCCTATAGCTCACAATGTAGTCCAATATGTGCACACTGCCCAGATTTTCCTGACAGCAAACCACTCTACATTGCAGGGATAGTTTGGACCCTTAGAAGTCCGATCCAGCTCGAAACTTGTAGAGCCTTGTCTTAGCTTTCCAAGGACACCAAGATCACCTCAAATGGATCACTGAGTCCCAAGTTATGGCCTAACCAAGGAAGAAAGGTCAAAATGCATCAAAATCCGAAAATTATTCAATATTTGCATTAAGGCCCAATGAAGCCCAACAACATTAAACTCATCTAAAATACTAATATCGGGCACAATAAACATCTAATAAAGCCTAATACAAAGCTAACATAAGTGTCTCAAATTGATTGATCAAATTCCCCCACACTTAAGCTTTTGCATTCTTGAGCAAAACACATAAGAACAAAAACTAAAGAAAAATAAGAAACATCATATTATTAAACTAACAGCATAAAAACTGATTATACATAATCTAATCCACTTTCGTAGGAAAACACGATGGCACTTAGCATGTGCCACAAGCCTTGAAACCCCTAGGTGTCCCTAGTGGACGAGTTATAGTCTCGTGAGGGTTTACCAGAATGATACCCACAAACATGTAATACTTTATTTAATCAATTCAACTAATTTTTAAATACAAGCATTGTATCAAATATAAACCATAATTAATAAGTTAAGTATGCTTAACAAAGAATAGTTGAATCAAACCAATTAAGAATAAAGTATAGCATAATCATGCTTTAATCAGAAATAGGCATGTTCAAATTGAGTAAAATTCCTCACAAGTGACACTCAAATCACACAAGGTGTTTAGGTTAACTGTTTACGCTCAACCCAGTCAAACTATGAAAGTATTTTACCATAGGCTTGCATATACATCAATTCTCCACTACTTAGATCAAATAAATTGCAAAAATCAAGAGGTCTTTCAAAAAGGTTGTAATGGAACTTATAAGGTGAAGGAAGGGAACAATATGGATAATAGCAGGTTAAAACCAAAGAGAATAAAAGAGCATTGAGGAGTAACTCAAGTAGAAAGCATAAAATTTTTACCCAAAACCATAAAATGCTCATTCTCTTCACACATTCCTTCCTTTTTCTATTCTTTTCTTTTCTTTTTCTTTCTTTTTTTTTTGTGGTACCAAGCATTTCGTATCAACACATCAATTCCCCCACACTTAAATCATTGCAAGCAAAAGAACTCCTCCAATAAGAAAATCAATGCTCTCCCATTCCCTAAGGTAAGGTAAAACATGGTTTTTCACTCAAAGCTTGTAATGAGCTAAGAACAAAGAATGGGCAAATAGGCTCAGAGGGAGTTAATAATTGGATAAATGCAAGGTAGGTTTATTTGGCCAAAGCAGCTAAGTAAAAAAAATGCCACTATCATATTCATGCAACATACAGACCAATGTAATCTCAAATCGATTCAATGCAAGTTCTAGAAAATAAATTCATAATTGACATCACTCATGAAAGAAAATAAACCAAGTGTAAGTATCAAACTTGGAAAAGCCCATTCACTCAATTTCACCATGCTTTCTTCCTAATATCCACAGTTATATACACATGTATATCATGAAAATGATTCAACTATAAACTATTTTGCATACTTTTATTATCAATTAAGCTCAAATTCAGTACATGCTTGCATCAAAATTAATTGAAAAGATCAAAATGAATTTTTTTTATATGCAAGATCAAAATAATTTAAGACATACTATGAAATACAAGTTAAGATGCGTCTCAAGAGTAAAATTACTCCTTACTCTGCCATCATACATCTAATAAGCTAGTCACAATAAAGATTAGCTGGTTAGTTTTCTTCTTCTTCTTTTTTTAACTAAACTATGTGCTCCCCCCAACTAATTTAAGACATTGTCCCCAATGTCAAAATAAGGATAGGTAGAGTGTAGAAGGTCTTACCAGAAAACTGCAAATCGAGCCTGAAATAAGAAAAATTACAAACAAAAAAAAACTAAAACCATAAGAGAAAACAAAAATTCACAAGGACAAAGTCAAATCAAGTTTTTGCTTTTTGCTGCTGCTGCCTTGTTCCCAATTCAGTGGAGTCATTGCTGGATGACGTTGGGGGACAAATTCATGTAGTTGATCAAGTAGTTGTTCAGGGGTTGCAGTGGTTACAAGAATTTGACGTCGCTTATGAGATTAACCTTTGTTCTACAGCATGATCAAAAAAACAAAACAAACTGTCATAAAAACTATTAATATTTAAAATACCTATGGGTTTTTGGTGAAAGTTTAGTTGTGACTAGGATGTAATTTGGAAGAGCTCTTCCAAAGTTCTAAAACCACCAGGTAGGGCAATAAAGGCATCAGCATTTGCTATCATAATGTTCATGCGTTGGTGCATGCAAGATACCATTACTTCATGACCTACTTTTTTCCAGTGGGATTGCCAATAGCTAAATGATTAGGAATGACACCAAGGACTTTACCACCTACTAAATGTGCAGCAGTTGCTACACAACCCATTAACCCAAGACTACCTCCTCCGTAAACTAAATGGATTTCTCTCTCAGCTAGCACTCGACCAAGATGGTGTGCAATATTTACAAACTCTTTATCTTTCCCAGGATTAGATCCACAAAAGACACAAACACTCTTGATCCGACGAACTGAAGTGACTTCCATCTTTTTTCTTTTTTCTTTTTTGTACTCTCACATTATCAATGATCTGAAGAGAGCAAAGTGCATTATTTAAAGAATAAAAACTCAAATGTAATAATTACACCTATAAAGGAGGGGTAGATCCGTGTGTCAGACAAGTTTGAAAAGAAGCACAGCAATGATAATAACTATATGACAAGGATAAAAGACTAATCTATATGTGTTAGAAGAAGTTTGAAAATACGCAACGCATATTTCAAAAAAATACAGCTAAAATTTTGTTTTTTTTTTTAATTTTGTTTTTTTGAATTTTTTTAATAAACAAGAAGAAAAAGGAAAAATAAAAAATAATACTTATAGGAGGTGTGATTGTGGCTCACATTTTCCTCTGGTGTTACGTCCAGTAACGGCTTGAATGCTTTTTATGGGCCGATAGTCCGTTTCCCATCCAATTTTCTTAAAAAATTGGCAAACAGTGTCTTTTTGAGTCAGATTCCTGAGACTATAACATTCATGTTCATATTGGAATATTGGCCATAAATCGAGAAGTACACTCTGCACATCTTCACTATGATGCGTCTCAAGAGTCAATAGAATGTTGTCTAAAGACTGCTTACTCATGCCATCCTTAATGAAGTGAATTTTATCAAGTCAATTTATGGATGCCATTCCAATTGATCTGCATTTTGCGTTACAGGTCCATCTTGCACATTTAAAGCAGACTTGTAACCTTTTTGCTCTTCGTTTCTTTGCATATGAACTTTTGCCTAGCCCTGGCATATATGAAATAAGAGCGTCAGAAAATTCCCATGTGATTCGGACCTTTGCTTTGATCAACCAACGTATATCCGCAGGGATGCCTTTGTGCATAAGCATCCTTAATCTCTCAAACCTTGCACAATAAATGTTAGTTAAAGCATTTTGAGGGAGAGAAGGGAATTGCTTGCGTAGGTTAAAAAGCTGATTATCCATTTCAAAAGAAAGAAGAAAGAGAGAAAAAAATTTTTGAGTAAAATTATATACATATTTCAGTGTTTATGGGTAATTGAAGGGACCGAAAAAGATTTTCACGGAGTACCGTTATTTGCCATTTAACCGGTGAAAAATCATCTGTCAAAGAAAAACAAACAAAATAAAGATAGAAAAATCAAACTTTGATAGATTTTCTCACTTGGCACCGTTTTTTCTGTCTCGATTCCTATGATAGCAAATAAGTCAAAGTTTGAAAAAAAAAAGAGTTAGAAAACTTTGGATTGCCTCCCAAGAAGCGCTACTTTTAAGGTCATCAGCCAGCGTGATTGAAGATTTTGCACGATCGATGGGTCCTCCCCATTAATGATTCAATTCCTGGCCATTGACCTTAAACGTGACTTCCTTTTTTTTTTTTAACAAAGTAGTGATCAATCATGGTAGATGGCCTCCTGCAGTTGAACTTCCTCCACGAGGTTCTCTTGAGCTCCTTCATAAAAATTCTTGAGGCGATGACCATTAACTTTGAACACTTTGTTGGTGGCTTCACTCTTAATTTCTACTGCACCATGAGGAAAAACATTAATAACAATGAAAGGACCAAGCCACCTAGAACGAAGCTTACCGGGCATAAGTTTGAGGCAAGAGTTGTAGAGAAGGTCTTTTTGACCAATGGTGAACTCTTTTCGTACCAACATCTTATCATGAAGGAGTTTAGTCTTCTCCTAGTAGATCCAAGAGTTCTCATATGCATCTAATCGAAGCTCCTCAAGTTCCTGAAGATAGAGCTTCCTTTGAGATCCAGATTGACTCAAGTCAAGGTTACACTGTTTCATCGCCCAATAGGATTTGTACTCAATTTCCACCGGAAGGTGGCACGCTTTCCCAAAGACAATCCGGTACGGGGAAATCCCTATCGATGTCTTGTAGGCAGTTCGGTAAGCCCACAGAGCATCCTCAAGTCTCAGGCTCCAGTCCTTCCTATTAGGTTGGACTGTCTTCTCAAGTATGTGCTTGATCTCTCGATTTGAGACTTCGGCTGCCCGTTTGTGCAGGGTGATAAGGTGTAGAAACCTTGTGCAAGACACTGTACTTTCTCATCAAAGCCTCTATTCTTCGGTTACAAAAGTGTGAACCCTGATCACTGATAATGGCCCTCGGGATTCCAAACCTGCAGAAAATATGTGATCTAACAAAGTCTACAACAACTTTGGAATCATCAGTCCGAGTGGCTTTTGCCTCCACCCATTTAGATACATAATCAACGGCCAACAAAATATAAATAAAACCAAAGGAAACAGGGAAAGGACCCATGAAATCTATACCTCAAACATCAAAGATCTCACAAGACAACATAGGCTGCTGAGGCATCTCATTCCTGTGTGAAATTGTCCCTATTCTCTGGCACTGTTCACAAGACTTACAAAACAGATATGCATCATGAAATAGGGTACAATCCAGAGTCCAAAACCTTCCTAGCTGTACGTTGGGAGCCAAAGTGCCCACCACATGCAAATGTATGACAAAAGCTAAGAATAGAATGAAACTCATGATCAGAGACACGTCTAATAATCTAGTCACTACAAAGCTTCCACAGATAAGGATCATCCCATACATAGTACTTAGACTCACTTTTCAATTTATCAGATTGAGCTCTAGTAAAATATGCAGGAAGAACACCCGCAACCAAAAAATTAACCATGTCTGCAAACCAAGGGGAGGTGTTCTTACCTTGCAGCTGCAGAAGCTGCTCATCTGAGAAGGAGTCCTGTACAGAGAAGGGATTTGAAGCCCTTTCAATGTGGCTCAAGTGATCTGCCACTAGATTTTTTGCTCCACTCTTGTCAAGGATCTCTATATGAAACTCTTGGAGCAGTAGCATCCACCTTATTAGTCGGGGCTTTGCCTCTGGCTTCTTCAAAAGAAACTTAAGAGCTGCATGATCAGTAAACACAACAACCTTAGAGCCAAGCAAATATGATCTAAACTTATCCAAAGCAAAAACAATGGTTAAAAGCTCTTTTTCGGTTGTGGTATAGTTGGCTTGAGCAGCATCCAGAGTTCTAGAAGCATAGTATATCACATGAGAAGCTCTAACCACTCTCTGTGCCAAGACTGCTCCTATTGCATAGTTAGAAGCATCACACATTAACTCAAATGGCAATGTACAGTCAGGTGGCAGGATGATAGAGGTACTGGTCAAGGCCTGCTTCAAGTGGTTGAAAGATGCCTTGCACTTGTCGTCAAAATTAAACTCTACATCATTCTACAGTAGGTGGGAAAGTGGAAGGGCAATCTTTCTGAAGTTGGTAATGAAGCGCCTGTAGAAACCTGCATGACCAAGAAAAGAACGCACTTCCCACACTCAAGATAAACAAGTAATTACATCAATCTTGGCAGGATCTACCTCAATGCCCTTACTGGATACTACATGGCCTAAAACTATACCCTGTTCTACCATAAAATGGCATTTCTCAAAATTTAGCACAAGGTTAGTCTCAATGCATCTTTGCAACACTCTAGATAGGCTAGCTAAACATGAATCAAAAGAAGAACCATAGACAATGAAGTCATCCATAAATACCTCCATGCACTCCTCTAAGAAATCAGAAAATATGCTCACCATGCACCGTTGGAAGGTACCAGGGGCATTGCAGAGGTCGAAGGGCATCCATCTGTAAGCAAAGGTACCGAAGAGACAGATAAATGTGGTCTTCTCCTGATCCTCTGGTGCAATGTGGATCTGGAAGTATCCAGTGTAGCCATCTAAAAGGTAGTAATGGGACTTACCAGCCAGCCATTCCAACATCTGATTGATGAACGGAAGAAGGTAATGATCTTTCTAAGTGGCTTGGTTGAGACGTCTGTAGTTAATGCAAACTCTCCAGCTATTCTGCACTCGGGTTGGAATGAGCTCATTCTTCTGGTTAGCCACGACAGTCACCCTGGATTTCTTTGGAACTACTTGCACCGGGCTCACCCACTTGCTGTCAGAGATGGGATAGATAATGCCAGCCTGTAGGTTTCAGTCTAGAATGAGAGGATTCAGTCTCCTCTGGGGTTGTCTCACTGGTTTAGTTTCCTCAAGTAATATCCTATGCATGCATGTGGAGGGGTTAATACTAGGAATGTCTGCAAGTATCCAACCAATTGCCCTTTTGTGTTGCTTCAAAACTTCCAATAATCTAGTTTCTTGCTCAGGTTGGAGGTGTTTGGCCACTATCATTGGGAGCTTATCATCCTCCTCCAAGAATACATACTTCAAATGCTCGGGCAGAGGCTTAAGTTCAATGGAGGGTGGTTGCTGGACTGATGGTACTAGTTTTGGAACCGAAACTAAATATGTGAAATTCTCAGCAGTTGCACTTGCTGTATCTGCACCTGCAAGTTGTGCACAATCTTGCAAAACAACATCATCATATCCTATGGAATCAAAAGAATCACACTTAGTAGTAGGATGAATGACAACATCATTAATAACAGCATCATTGCCATTAATATCAGAAACAAAATCATCAATATCAGCAGAATTAACAACAGCACATGACAAGTATGTAGAAATCTCAGCACAGGCTGCACATATTGCATTAGGTTTACAACCAGAAATTCTGAAGCAGGCAGAACAAGTATCGCAAGCTATGCTATCAGTGTATCCTACAATTTCAGGAAACTCTGCCAACATATCAGCATGCATATCATCAATCAGTAAATCAATGACATCAAAATGAAAAACATAATGATCCTCTAAAGGGTATTTCATGGCATCAAAAATGTTAAACTGAATGATATCATCACCAAATTCCATGGAAAGGGCACCAGCATGCACATCAATCTTAGTTTTAGCAGTTTTCAAAAATGGCCTACCTAAGATTGTAACATCCCTAAATTTCATATGTTATGACTTAGTTAAATTCTTTGGATGAGTTGTATGTTTTGTTACAGAAATGGGGATAGATTGAGTTAGAATAATTAATTTGAGATTCTAGTTATACCGGTGAACTCGGTAGAACCTAAGGAAGAAATAGGTGAAATCTAAACTCTTATATTTAACCTGGCTAAGTTAGGACCTACTGGTAAATTAAATTTTCTTTAGGACCTATTTGGAATTCGTAGAAATCACAAGGGTGTTCTGGTCTTTTTACACCCTTAGTGGCAAATTTGTGATTCTTCCTTTGAGTGAGGGGCAAAATGGACATTTCAACCTCCCCTCCCTCTTGAAATGGGGAACCGGCCCCTTTGGATGACACAATCATCTTCCCCAAAATTTAAGACAAGCTCCATAGCCAAAGCTTGTTCAAGGGTTCAAGGTTCCAAAGAAAGTATTTTTACTCATCTTTTGGCTTAGGTTATGTGATGGTTATTGATCACTATGATCTCTTCTTCAACCCTATGGTATTAGTTTCTTGAGAAACTCATTTTCATCTCTAAGAATCAAGAACACCCATGTCTAAAAGTTGGTTGTTTTGGTTGAGTGTTTTGAAGGAAGTTAAAGGGAAGGTTGCCTTGACTACCAATCCCATCTTGGAATCAAGTTTGGAGCACTTCAATGTGAGTGTGGATTTACTTGTATTATTGTATGATGTTCTTAGAGTGAAAGTGTATGATATAGGATTAAGCTTGAATCTAGGGTTTTCACCTATGCTTAAGGTTGGATGTGTTTTGTTACATGTTTTCAAGGATTTAGGTATATGAAAGTGAATGATATGGTTAGTGTATTTTGATGGATTTAAGGACATGATCCCATAAGGAAATTAGGGTTTTGGTTTGAAGTTGGGCGTGGCTCTATTCCTGCCCAGATTCCAAACCACAGGCGTGGTCACCACCACAGTCTGTCCATGGTTCTCTCTGGAAATGGAAATATGGTGTCTCGTGGCCAACCACGGCCGTGGCCAACCACGGTCGTGGCCACCACCACGGGCAGGCCGTGGTTGTCTCTGGAAAATATAATGTTGTGTGCTGTGGCCAGACCATGGGTGTGGTTGCCACCACACCCTGGCCGTGGTCCGGACCACGTGCGTGGTCCCAACCAGGGGCAGGTCGTGGTTGTCTCTGTTTCTAATTATTGAGTTTATGTTTTCCTGAACCGTGACCGTGGTTACCACCACACCCTGGCCGTGGTTGACTCTGTTTATGTGGTTGTGGTGCATATGTCTAGGGTGTTGATACCATATACTATGTTTAGGATTAAGGATGACTTAATACTGTGATGTGATGTGTAGCTAAGTAAGAATGCTTGATAGAATTGAGCATGATAGTTATGGGTTGTATATGCTTGAATTGGTTACATGTGATGTTATTATGATATTATGAATGAGCATGATATGAATATGAGAACATTGCATTGCATAGCGAGATGGCCTAACCGGAAGGGGTTAGTGTACAAGAATGAGGGGTGCCTAGCTGATGAGCTAGATGGAAATGAAATGGCATACTTATTTGCATTGCATTGCGAGGTGGCCTAACCGAAAGGGGTTAGTGTACAAGAATGAGGGGTGCCTAGCTGATGAGCTAGATGGAAATGTAATGGCATAACACATTGCATATGCATATTGCGAGGGCCTAACCGAAAGGGGTTAGTGCACAACAAGAGGAGTGGAGAAAGAAAAAGTGTGAATAAAAGGTGTGAACATCATGTGCATTCATTCATTGCATTGGTTAGTTGGTGTTACTTGTATATAGTGAATTGTGTTATACTTGCTCTCTACTTACATGCATACTTTATCTGCTAGTTTATTCATATTCACTGGGAAGTTGTTCTCACCACCTCTTTCTCAGATTCGCAGGAACACCCCGGACCCTCTACGGGTTAAGTACGGAGGATTCTGTTGTTTTGTTTTGAGATTTGTATTTTGGTGGAGTTAAGCTCCATGATGTAACTATAATAGGATGTGTATTATATTATTCTAATGTACTCAGTTCTGTATATGTTTAGTGTGCTCAGTCAGGATAGTGTTTAGATTACACTTGTATAACACTGCATACTCTGATAATATTTTGGTCGATATCTGAGATCTCTTAATGATTTATGTGTATCCGTATATATATAATATATGTACTCTGGTTAGTTTGAAATGATTGTTGAGAATCCGCTGCTTATGTTTATAACGTGTGGTAATGTTCGAGAAACAAAGGGCATGCTGCCGAATTTTTAATATCTATATATTCCACGTAAGACTTATGGTTGATAAATAACATAATAAATAATAGGTCTTACAAAGATCAATGGGGGTGGGGAAGAGGTAGATTCATCTTCCATATTCAACACATAAAAATCAGCTGGGAATATTAAATATTTACCCGAACCAGAACGTCCTCCAACACTCCTGCAGGTTGAGTAGTGCTCCGATTTGCTAACTGAATGACAATGCCGGTGGATTTTAGCTCTCCCATATGCAAGGAAATGTAAACTAACTTTGGCATTACATTGATGGAGGCTCCCAAGTCTAGCAAGGCATGAGTAAACTGTCAGTGCCCTATGGTGCAAGGGATGGTAAAAGTGTCTGGGTCTTTGCATTTGGGAGACAGGTTGGGCTAAATCAAAGCAGAGACATTTCTCCCCATACTCACTTTTTTAGTGCCCTTTAGCTTCCTCTTATGGGTGCACATCTCTTTCAAAAACTTGGCATACTTGGGGATTTGTTTAATTGCCTCCAAGAGAGGTATATTCTCCTCAACCTTCTGAAAAGTCTCTATAATTTCCTTATCCAAGTCAGTCTCAGCCATATGCCTCAGCTGTATCATTCAGTTGGGAAAAGGAAAAGGAATGTTGGAAGCTGACTTTTGTAAATGTTCACTTTTCTCATTGTCATCAATTTTACATCAGCTTTGGTTTGATCTGGTTTTCTACTTGGCTGTTGTAGGATCATTTGTTGTTGAATCTGCTACAGCATCTGAATTTGTTGCAGAATCAATGGTAGAATTTGGAATTATCTGCTGCACTGGTCCATTAATTTGCTTACCACTGCACAAAGCTATAGCACTAACATTACCTCTAGTGTTTGGAGTGGTTTGAGAGGGTAATTGGCCAAAACCCTGTGACTTTAATTCATGAATATATGTGGCAAGTTGACCAATTTGAGTCTCCAAGTTCTGAATGGTGGTTTCAGTTCTCTATTGAAACTGGATGTTATTGGTGGCCAACTGTTTCACCAAATCCTCCAATGAGGGCTCAGATTTTGTGGCTATAGGACCTTGCTGCTGGAATGGTGGTCTACTTGGTCCAACATGTGGCTGAAACTGATTTGTCCTTGCTTGGTGCTAGAATGGTGGTCTATATTGGATTGGTGGCTGCTGATTTGATGCATTCTCATATCTCAGATTGGGATGGTCCCTCCAGCCAAGGTTGTAAGTGTTGGAGAATGGATTATATTTTTGTTGTTGTTGCTGATGGAACTGTGGCTTCCTAGGAAATATACCAGCTGCAGCCACAGATTGGTCTTGAAACTCAGAATCATCTTGCAATGTGGGGAAGACATCTGTGGGATGAGAGGGACTAGAACATATGCTACAAACTCTTGCAGCTACAGGTGTTTGATGCTGTCCCATGGCTAATTGCCTCACCAAGGAGGTTAACTCATCAATTCGGTGCTCCATCCTTTGTTGGTCAGCATGGGAAACATGAACTTCATTGACTCCTCTGGTTGAGGTAATGACCCTAGTGCCAAACTGTTGGGCGTTGGCATCCATATTGGCCATTAAATCCCTAGCAGCAGCAAGAGTTTTGTCAACCAGGGCACCTCCACTAGCAACATCAATCATGCTTCTGTCCATAGGTAACAAGCCTTCATAGTAATTGATCAATCAATTTGAGACACTTATGTTAGCTTTGTATTAGGCATTATTAGATGTTTATTGTGCCCAATATTAGTACTTTAGATGAGTTTAATGTTGTTAGGCTTCATTGGGCTTTAATGCAAATATTGAATAATTTTCGGATTTTGATGCATTTTGACCTTTCTTCCTTGGTTAGGTCATAACTTGGGACTCGGTGATCCAATTGAGGTGATCTTGGTGTCTTTGGAAAGCTAAGACAATGTTCTACAAGTTTCATGAAGAACTCAAGAGCTGGATCGGAATGCTAAGGGTCCAAAATATCCCTGCAATGCAGAGTGGGTTTGCTGTCACGGAACCATCTGGGCAGTATGCACATATTGGACTATATAGTGGGTTATAGGCCTCCTCTTGGGCTGAGACTTGGTCACTTGAAAGATAAGACCCATATCTCCAACTTCAATGAAGACCATTTTGTCAATAGATGTCGTTTTAGGCATGCTTCAGAAGCTACAAGTTGGTCTGAATTTGGAAACACGTTCTTCCAACCTAACTTGAGGTAGGTGAAGTGTTTTTGGCATTTCTGGAGTTCTAAAAGTCCAAATGACATGATTCAAATTGGAGATTTTCAAGGAGACAACTGGCTACAACTTTGATGAAGACATCCAAGCCAAAATGCACCGTCTAGGTGATGAATTTGAAGCCAGAAGTCGGATAAGAGTTGTTGACTAAAAGCCACCAACCATACACCAACCCACCTACCATGCACCAACCCACCTACCATGCATCAAGCTTCCATTTTTGACAATTTTCATATTCTTATAGCTTGTATTCAGATTATGTACATGTACAAATTGGCTTCTAGGATTAGTATAAATAGAGCCAATCTCTTTGTATTATGATAGATTCAATTTTAAGTAAGTTTCAAGAAAGTTTGAGTATTTGTTAGAGTTTTCTTTCTCTTCTTCTTTATTTTCTTTAGAATTTCGTTTTTGTTATTTTATTTTTGAGTTCTTCCTTCCCATCCATGGAAGGCTAGGCTCTCATAATCAATCCAAGGGATTAGTCATCTTGATGTTTAATTTGGAGATCTTGTTTCGCTTGTTCATATTGCTTAATTGTTATTCAAGTTTCTCTTCTTCCTCCTTTGACTTTTATCTAGATTGAATTGCTTAATTTGATTTAGATGTTGATGTGGTAATAGCTTTATTATCATGTATTCAAAGAGGATCACATAGAATAAACAATTTATTAAAGCTTTTTGATGGATTGTTTAGCTTGGTTAAATTCTTGATCTTAAGTTAATCTATGTTTGGATGGTGCTTACTTTATCTAACCTTGGTTAATTAAATCCTAGATGCTTATCTAGTAGAGGATTCTTGGATCATGTTGAGGCATCTTGATGTGATCTAAGGCCAAGAACATGGTTAGCAATTAAGTGAATTCCTTGTGATCAATGATGGATTAAACTCAAGATCGGTAAAATTTCCTTGGATTGGTTAATTTGTTAATTACTTTCCTTTAATTCAATTAGTGTATTATCATTTCAAATCATCAAAACCCCCCTTTTAATTATCTTGATCTGATTAAATATTTGTTCTTTTTGGATCCTTGAGAGACGATTCGGTTCATGCTCTATACTACAAATTAGTTTACGAACCGGTAAATTTTATTATTTGACGGGATCTCGACAACCTCTTGTCAGTAATATTGAATCAGTAATTGGTCACTGATTTGATGATGAGGACAGCTCGCACAAAGCTTTTTGAACCTCTCCTAGTATTCATGCAATGTCTCCCCAGTCATCTGCCTTATGCCACATATGTCCTTTCAGATTGCAGCAACTCTTGAGGCAGGGAAGAATTTCTCCAGAAACAGCCTCTTCATGTCATTCCAGGATGCTATAGAGGCTGGTTGAAGGTAATATAACCAGCCCTTGGCTGCACCATCCAGTGAAAATGGAAATGCCCGCAACTTGATGTGATCTTCAGCTATTCCATGAGGTTTCATAGTTGAGCAGACAACATGGAATTCCTTCAAGTGCTTATGTGGATCCTCACCTGCCAGACCATGAAACTTGGGCAACAAGTGTATTAATCCAGATTTGAGCTCAAAATCAACATGAAGGTCAGGATATTGGATGCACAAAGGCTGATATGCAACATCAGGTGCAGCAAGTTCTTTCAAAGTTCTATTATTATTATCAGCCATAGTAAAATCTGTAGACTCAGTATCAAACATTGAAGCACTAACAGAAGCAGACTCAACAGGATTAAAAGAGTCAACAAGATTAGGTGCAATGTCAAGTTCAAGTCCAATTCCAGAAGTAATTCTATTAGCTCTATGAATGCTACTACCAGTCCTATGAATTCTGTGAAGTGTATGAAAGGTTCTATCAATTTCAGGATCAAATGAATGCAAGGTTCCAGGATCAGACCTAGTCATACAGCATGCAGCTCATAGGAAGGTATAGAAAAGCAATAACAACTAAAATACTAAAAATTCCTAAAACAAATACTCCAAAAAATAATAATAAAATAAAAAATAGTATCAAATGAATTTTAAAAATTATGGAACCACCACAGGGTGAAATCTACACAAAAATTCTATCCAATAGAATAATAAAAAATATTAAAAAAATCGAAAAAGTTGTCTAAACGATGGAATTTGGCTAAAATAAAGGTGACCTCACTGAAAACAGTGAGCCTTTCTCAGAATAATATTTTCCATTCGTGTACCAAAATTCAGATCAATCAGAGATACTTTACCAAACCGAAATTCTTCACACAATGCCCTTTATCCAATTTCAGTCGAATTCCACTTGAAAAAGCTTCAAAAACAAAACAAACACATTTGTTAGAGTTAGATGGGATCTTGAAATGATCAAATAGTTGCCTTGGATACCAGTCAACGACGCCAAATTTGACAAGAGGTTGTCGAGACCCGTCAAATAATAAAATTTACCAGTTCGCAAACTAATTTGTAGTATAGAGAATGAACCGAATCGTCTCTCAAGGATCTAAAAAGAACAAAGATTTAATCAGATCAAGATAATTAAAAGGGGGTTTTTGTTGTTGATTAATAAGATTAATAAAAATATGAGACTTAAAGTTGAAAATAAATATAAAGAAGCAACCAATCCAAGGAAATTTACCAATCTTGAGTTTAACTCATCATTGATCACAAGGAATTCACTTAATTGCAAACCGTGTTCTTGGCCTTAGATCACATCAAGACGCATCAACATGATCCATGAATCCTCTACTAGATAAGCATCTTGGATTTAATTAACCAAGGTTAGATAAAGTAAGCACCATCCAAACATAGATTAACTTAAGATCGGGGATTTAACCAAGCTAAACAATCCATCAAAAAGCTTTGATATATTGTTTAGTCTTTGTGATCCACTTTGAATACATGATAATAAAGCTATTATCACATCAACATCTAAATCAAATTAAGCAATTCAATCTAGATCAAAATCAAAAGAGGAAGAAGAGAAACTTGAATAACAATTAAGCAATATAAACAAGAGAAACAAGATCTCCAAATTAAACATCAAGATGGCTAATCCCTTAGATTGATTATAAGAGCCTAGCCCATGGATGGGAAGGAAGAACTCATAAAATAAAGAACAAAAACGAAATTCTAAAGAGAAAGAAGAAGAGGAGAAAGAAAACTCTCACAAATACTCAAATTTTCTTCAAACTTACTTAAAATTGAATGCTTCTTAATACAAAGAGATTGGCTCTATTTATACTAATCCTAGAAGCCGATTTGTACATGTATTTAATCTAAATACAAGCTATAAAAATATGGAAATTGTCAAATATGGAAGTTTGATGCATGGTAGGTGGGTTGGTGCATGGTAGGTGGGTTGGTGTATGGTTGGTGGCTTTTAGTCAGCAACTCTTATCCGACTTCTGGCTTGATTTTCATGATCTAAACTGTGCATTTTAGATTCAAGGTCTTCATGAAGTTTGTAGCCAGTTGTCTCCTTGAAATTTTGCAATTGGAATCATGCCATTTGGACGTTGAGAACTCCAGATATGCCAAAAACACTGAACCTACCTCAAGTTAGGTTGGCAGAACGTGTTTCCAAATTCAAACCAACTTGTAGCTTCATTATCATGCCTACAACGATATCTATTGACTAAATGGTCTTCAGTGAAGTTGGAGATATAGGTCTTATCTATCCAATGGCCAAGTTTCAGCCCAAGAGGAGGCCTATAACTCACTATGTAGTCTAATATGTGCACACTGCCTAGATTTTCATGATAGCAAACCCACTCTGTATTGCAGGGATATTTTGGACCCTTAGAAGTCCGATCCAGCTCTTGAGTTCTTCATGAAACTTGTAGAGCATTGTCTTATCTTTCCAAAGACACCAAGATCACCTCAAATGGATCACCAAGTCCCAAGTTATGGCCTAACCAAGGAAGAAATGTCAAAATGCATCAAAATCCGAAAATTATTCAATATTTGCATTAAAGCCCAATGAAGCCCAACAACATTAAACTCATCTAAAATACTAATATTTGGCACAATAAACATCTAATAAAGCCTAATACAAAGCTAACATAAGTGTCTCAAATTGATTGATCAGCCCACACGATCGGATCTGTTCGACTTAACAGGTGGATTTGACCCCTGTGCCCTGTTGGTGGGCATTTTTCGAACCTTTGAACTATGTGTTCGTCGATGAGATCTCTGTTTAATTCTAGATTAAAGACCTCCCATACGATATTTGGCAATTGGATATTTGATTATTGATATATATGAAAATTGGTATTTCAAGATTTATTTACTTATTAGTTTGGTTATGATTATTTGAAAGAACGTATATGTTTCGATATATGAATGTAATTTCAATGAAAAACTTGTCCCCATTTCATTATAGCTTATGTTATCTCTCACTGGGTCATATGACTCACTCCTCTATTTTATATGTATTTCAGATACAAATACTGAGCCAGGTTCGGGTTCTTCCACTAGCTAAGAGTTGGTTGTTTTGGTGAGCCCAACACTTTGTCCGTGTGGGCGTGTCTGTTTTGTTCCTGTTGTTTGGTTTATTATACATTTTTTATTATGTAATTATCTTAGATATGCTCCATTATCCACAGGCAGGATCTAGCTTCCACTGTGTTTTGTCTTATCTTATGATATACAGTTGTTGGAATTATGTATATCTAGGTTTGTGATTGTACAAGTTGTGAGTTGTTATTAAATTGGGATGTCAAATTTTTAGGCGTTACTCTGTTGAAATTTCGATAGATTTAGCATATTGTCTTATTATGATCTGTGGTCTGTTAGGCTTGCTAGGTTGGCTAGTCATTCCTATGCGCCGGTCAGGGCCCTCTAATTTGGGTCGTGACAGATTCCTAGTGGGAATCTTCTGCTGCGTTTTATGCTTTTGTTTCCGCTTTTCCCAACAATGTCTAGCTAGGTCAATTTTCCTAACATAAATTTACTGTTGTAATTAGTTTAAATAGTGAGAAATTAAATTCTAATTTTTATATAGAAATTAGGTTAATAAAAACTATCTCAACTCATCTAACTCTTTTAATAAATGGATTAGTTTAAATTATTTCAAGTCACATTAAGACTTCTTCTAATTAAATAAGTATATTTTAAAAACAGGTAAGTCGGATAAACCTATATAATTATTTGGGTTGTGTAGTTGAACATTTGTGTTATATCAAGATCATTATTTGGCACGAACTCACCCAGTTGACAGTAATCGTCACCCCTGCATTTTAATCCTTTAAAAAAAATTTCTTAGTTCCTTTAACTTTTATTTGAATAATGTTGCATTCATAATTTTCAAACTGATAAATTAAAATTCTTTAGTAACTAGTGTACCATTGATATGGCTTTCTTTTTGTGGCATGTAATCGTAACACCCTCAATTAGGTGCCACATTTTTAATCTAACCAGTTTCCTAATAATTTCTCAAAATCTTTTATTATAAATTTCTTTGTATATCTAGTAATGTAATATGAACAGATAAAGAATTTACAACTAATATTTACAGGGTTTTTTATTTATTTAGGTTCATTTTACACATATGATATATATATACAGATATTCACCTATATTATATATTTTACAACTATATATTTCACTCTAGTTTTTCAAACATATATACATAATACAAACATCTCCCTCCATCTACATCGGTGGGTCATCATTAATGAACCTGTTATGATGTGAGGGTCTTGGAGCTGAGGTCCGATGAGCACGGCACCACCTCGGGGTTCGCACAGAAGAGATTGTTGATCTCTCGCGAGGTGTACAGTGAGTAGTGGCATTCCAAATGTCACCAAACGGCATATGTAGCTCAACATAGGCGGAAAGAGAAAACATCGTCACCGAGTTCCCATCATAGGTCCTCCGTAGAGTGATAATGAGTTCACCAACGTAGGTAACTCTTTCTTCAGTCAACTCGACATGCCAAATATTTGGCCCCCCATGGAAATCGATGATAATAAATCCGATGAAATCATTTACAGCCATCTTTGAATATACAGTCAAAAACATAATTTTCAAAAAGGGAGTGAGATTCTCATATCATGAAAAATACCAATAAAATCGTATAAAAATAGGATCTATCAATTCAAATCAATAAACACTTAATCCACATATAAAGTCATATTTAATCAAATAAAATGACATACCAACCTTAGTGTCCAAATAGATAATGCAAGTATGACAATTGACCATGCAGATGCACACAAATGACTCGTACTCCATGGAGCTAAACACAACAAGTCGGAGAGAGTGATTGGGAGTACTGATAAGAGGTTGTCGAGACCTGTCAAATAATAAACATTACCGGTCCAAAAACTAATTTGTAGTATAGAGAATGAACCGAATCATCTCTCAATGATCCAACAACAAAGATTTAATTAGATCAAGATAATTAGAAAAAGGGGGTTTTGTTGTTGATTAACAAGATTAATTAAAGTATGAAACTTAAAGTTGTAAACAAATCTAAAGAAACAACCAATCCAAGGAAATTTACCGATCTTGAGTTTAACTCATCATTGATCACAAGGAATTCACTTAATTGCTAATCATGTTCTTGGCCTTAGATCACATCAAGAAGCCTTAACATGATCCAAGAATCCTCTACTAGATAAGCATCTAGGATTTAATTAACCAAGGTTAGATAAAGTAAGCACCATCCAAACATAGATTAACTTAAGATCCAAAATTTAACCAAGCTAAACAATCAATCAAAAAGCTTTAATAAATTGTTTATTCTATGTGATCCTCTTTGAATACATGATAATAAAGCTATTAACACATCAACATCTAAATCAAATTAAGCAATTCAATCTAGATAAAAATCAAAGAGGAAGAAGAGAAACTTGAATAACAATTAAGCAATATGAACAAGCGAAACAAATCTCCAAATTAAACATCAAGATGGCTAATCCCTTGGATTGATTATAAGAGCCTAGCCTTCCAAGGATGGGAAGGAAGAACTCATAAAATAAAGAACAAAAACGAAATTCTAAAGAGAATGGAGAAGAAGAGAAAGAAAACTCTCACAAATACTCAAACTTTCTTCAAACTTACTTAAAATTGAAACATTCTAATACAAAGAGATTGGCTCTATTTATACTAATCCTAAAAGCCAATTTGTACATATACATAATTTGAATACAAGCTGTAAAAACATGAAAATTGTCAAATATGGAAGCTTGATGCATGGTTGGTGGGTTGGTGCATGGTTGGTGGGTTGGTGTATGGTTAGTGGCTTTTAGTCAGTCACTTTTATCTGACTTCTAGCTTGATTTTCATGACCTAGACGGTGTATTTTGGCTTAGAGGTCTCATGAAAGTTGTAGCCAGTTGTCTCCTTGAAATTTTGCAATTGGAATCATGCCATTTGGACTTTTAGAACTTCAGATATGCCAAAAACATTGCACCTACCTCAAGTTAGGTTGGCAGAACGTGTTTCCAAATTCAAGCAAACTTATAGCTTCATAATCATGCCTAAAACAACATCTATTGACTAAATGGTCTTCAGTGAAGTTGGATATATGGATCTTAACTTTCCAATGGCCAAGTTTCAACCCAAGAGGAGGCCTATAGCTCACTATGTAGTCCAATATGTGCACACTGCCTAGATTTCCATGACAGCAACCCACTCTGCATTTCAAGGATATTTTGGACCCTTAGAAGTCCGATTCAGCTCTTGAGTTCTTCATGAAACTTGTAGAGCCTTGTCTTAGCTTTCCAAAAACACTAAGATCACCTCAAATAGATCACCGACTCCCAAGTTATGGCCTAACCAAGGAAGAAAGGTCAAAATGCATCAAAATCCAAAAATTATTCACAATTTACATTAAAGTCCAATGAAGCCCAACAACATTAAACTCATCTAAAATACTAATATTGGGTACAATAAACATCTAATAAAGCTCAATACAAAGCTAACCTGAGTGTCTCAAATTGATTGATCAAATTCCCCCACACTTAAGCTTTGCACTCTTGAGCAAAACACATAAGAACAAAATTAAAAAAAAACAAGAAACATCATATTATTAAACTAAAAGCATAAAAACTGATTATACCTAATCTAATCCACTTTCCTAGGAAAATACAATGGCACTTAGCATGTGCCACAAGCCTTGAAACCCCTAGGTGTCCCTAGTGGACGAATTATAGTCTCGTGAGGGTTTACCAAGATGATACCCACAAACATGTAATACTTTATTTAATCAATTCAACTAATTTTTAAATACAAGCATTGTATCAAATATAAACCATAATTAATAAGTCAAGTATGCTTAACAAAGAATAGTTGAATCAAACCAATTGAGAATAAAGTATAGCATAATCATGCTTCAATAAAAAATATGCATGTTCAAATTGAGTAAAATTCCTCACAAGTAACACTCAAATCACACAAGGTGTTTAGGTTAACTGTTTGCGCTCAACTCAGTCAAATTATGAAAGTATTTTACCATAAACTTGCATATACATCAATTCTCCACTACTTAGATCAAATAAATTGCAAAAATCAAAAGGTCTTTCAAAAAGGTTGTAATGGCTATAAGGTGAAGGAAGGGAACAATATGGATAATAACAGGTTAAAATCAAAGAGAATAAAAGAGCATTAGGGAGCAACTCAAGTAGAAAGCATAGAATTTTACCCAAAACTATAAAATGCTCATTTTCTTCACACATTCCTTCCTTTTTCTATTCTTTTCTTTTTTTTCTCTTTTTTTTTGTTTTTGTTTTTGCTTTTTTTTTTTTGTACCAAGCATTTCGCATCAGCACACCAATTCCCCCACACTTAAATCATTGCAAGCAAAAGAACTCCTCCAATAAGAAAATCAATGCTCTCCTATTCCCTAAGGTAAGGTAAAACATGGTTTTTCACTCAAAGTTTGTAATGAGCTAAGAACAAAGAATGGGCAAATAGGCTCATAGGGGGTTAACAATGGGATAAATGCAAGGTAGGTTTATTTGGCCAAAGCAGCTAAGTCAAGAAAAATGTCTCTGTCATTTTCATGCAACATACTGACCAATGTAATCTCAAATTGATTCAATGCAAGTTCAAGAAAATGAATTCATAATTGACATCACTCATGAAAGAAAATAAACAAAGTGTAAGTATCAAACTTGGAAAAGCCCAAAACTCACAAAGGTATAGAACATTCACTCAATTCAACCATGCTTTCTTCCTAATATCCACAATCATATACACATGTATATCATGAAAATGATTCAACTATAAACTGTTTTACATACTTTTATTATCAATTAAGCTCAAATTCAGCACATGCTTGCATCAAAATTAATTGAAAAGATCAAAATGAAAATTTTTATTTTTTATTTTTTTTAGTTTTTTTATTATTTATTTATTTATTTTATTTTTAATATGCAAGAACAAAATAATTTAAGACATACTATGAAATGCAAGTTAAGATGCGTCTCAAGAGCAAAACTACTCCTTACTCTGCCATCATACATCTAATAAGCTAGTAACAGTAAAGATTAGTTGGTTAGTTTTTTTTAAAAAAACTAAACTATGTACATGGTATGTCAACTATACCTCCCCCCAACTAATGTAAGACATTGTCCCCAATGTCAAAATAAATATAGGTAGAGTGTAGAAGATCTTACCAGAATACTGCAAATCAAGCTTGAAATAAGAAAAAATTACAAAAAACTAAAACCATAACAGAAAACAAAAATTCACAAGGACAAAGTCAAATCAAGTTTTTGCTTTTTGCTGCTGCTGCCATGCTCCCAATTCAGTGGAGTCATTGCTAGATGACGTTGAGGGACAAATTCATGTAGTTGATCGAGCAATTGTTCAGGAGTTGCAGCAGTTACAAGACTTTGACATGTCGCTTGTGAGATGAACCTTTTTTCTACAACATGATCAAGAAAACAAAACAAACTGTCATAAAAACCATTAACATTTAATATACCTATGGGTTTTTGGTAAAAGTTCTGCTGTGACCAGGATGTAATTTGGAAGAGCTCTTCCAAAGTTCCAAAACCACCAGGTAGGGCAATAAAGGCATCAGCATTTGCTATCATAATGTTCATGCGTTGGTGCATGCAAAATACCATTACTTCATCCCCTAATATTTTTCCAATGGGCTTGTTGATAGATAAAGGATTGGGAGTGACACCAAGGACTTTGCCACCTCCTAAATGTGCCGCAGTAGCTACACAACCCATTAACCCAAGACTACCTCCTCCGTAAACTAAATGGATTTCTCTCTCAGCTAGCACTCAATCAAGATGGTTTGCAATATTTACAAACTCTTTACCCTTTCCAGGATTAGATCCACAAAAAACGCAAACACTTTTGATCCGACGAACTGAAGTTACTTCCATCCTTTTTTTCTTTTTTTCTTTTTTACTTTTTTTTTGTACTCTCACCCTATCAATGATCTGAAGAGAGCAAAGTGCAATATTTAAAGGCATCAAAACTCAAAGGTAATAATTACACCTATAAAGGAGGGGTAGATCCGTGTGTCAGGTAAGTTTGAAAATAAGCACAACAATGATAATAGTTATATGACAATGATAAAAGACTAATCTATATGTGTCAGAAGAAGTTTGAAAATATGCAACGCATATTTCAAAAGAATACAGCTACTTTTGATATTTTTTTTATTCTTTTTTTTTTTGAACAAGAAGTAAAAGAAAAATAATAAGAAAAATACTTACAATAGTTGTGATTGTAGCTCACATTTTCCTTTGGTTTTACGTCCAGTAAAAGCTTGAATGCTCTTTAGAGGCCGATGGTCGGCTTCCCATCCAATTTTCTTAAAAATTGGCAAACAGGGTCTTTTTGAGTCAGATTCCCGAGACTATAACACTCATGTTCATCTTGGAATATTGGCCATAAATCGAGAAGTGCCCTTTGCACATCTCCACTAGGATGTGTCTCAAGAGTCAATAAAATGTTATCTAAAGACTCCTTACTCATGCCATCTTTAATGAAGTTAATTTTATCATCTCGGTTTATAGACGTCATTCCAATTGATTTGCATTTTGTGTTACAAGTCCATCTTGCACATTTATAGCAAACCGGTAACCTTTTTGCTTTTCTTTTCTTAGCATATAAACTTTTACCTAGCCTTGGCATATATGAAACAAGAGCATCAAAAAATTCACCTCTGAGTCAAACCTTTGCTTCGATTAACTAGCGGATATCCGCAGAGATGCCTTTGTCCATAAGCATCCTTAATCTCTTAAACATTGCACAGTAAATGTTAGTTAAAGCATTTTGAGGCAGAGAAGGGAATCGATTGCGAAGGTGCACAAGGTGATTATCCATTTTGAAATAAAGAAAGAAGGGAAAAAATTAGTAAAATTTTATACAGATTTCGGTGTTTGTGGGTAATTGAAAAGACCGAAAAATTTTCACGGAGTATCGTTATCCGCCATTTAACCGGTGAAAAATCATCTGTCAAAGAGAAACAAACAAAATTGAAACAAAAAAATCAAACTTTGATAGATTTTATTACTTGGCACCGATTTTCTGTCTCGATTCTTGTGAATTCAAATAAGTCAAAGTTTGAAAGATGACAGAGTTAGAAAACTTGGGATGCCGCCCTAAAAGCGCTACTTTCAACGTCTTCAGCTAACGTGATTGAAGATTTTTCACGATCGATGGGTCTTCCCCAATAATGATTCAATCTCTGACCACTGACCTTAAACGTGGTTTTGAAATTAATTTTTTTCTTTTCAAAACAAAAATTTATATAGAAAACAGAAAATAAAAACAGCAGACAAAACAAAAAATAAAAATAGAAACAAAAATAATAATAATAATAAAAGACAAACATCAGCAGTACAGCAAAATTGAAACAGAAATAGAAACAGACAACACAAACAGCAGAAACAACAGCAACAGAAAAGAGTAAATTGTAACAGTCAAATAAAAACATAAACAATATTAAAAACAATAGGAAAACAGTAAAAACAAAAAGAAAACAACAATTAGAAAAATGAAATAAAAGCATGGAAAGAAAACTTCCTATGGATAGCAGAAGAATTAAAGTTCCAGCAGCCACACCATAGCCAGTGTAATGGATCACCACATCCAAAATCAAAGTGTTCAATATCTTCCGGGATTGCTTTACTGGTTTAGCTCCATCTTCAAGTAAAATCCTACGCATGCAAATGGAAGGGCTAATGCTTGGAATGTCTGCAAGTGTGCATGCTCTCAGATTCTCCGTCAAAATGGGTAGCAACCTCTCCTCCTCATCAGTAAGGAGGTTTTTAGCCACAATGGACTCCAATTTTGTTAGCTTCACTACTTCTGTAGATTGAATTGCTGCATAAGATTCATCATGTCTCAAAAAGGCAGCAATCTCAGCACATGCATTACACAACATATCGCCATCACAACCAGTACAACAAACAAAATCATCAAAATCAGTAAAACTAGCAAATTCAGCACACAAATCATTAATTGGTTTTTGCACATCAATGGTCTCATGTTCTGTAGAATCAAATTTCTGCATCTGTTGCTTGCTCAACTGACTCAATAAAGATGTAAGTTGATCAACTTGGGTCTCCAAGTTTTGTACTATGGCTTCTGTTCTCTGCTAGAATTGGATGTTGTTCTAAGCTAATTGTTTTACCAAATTCTCTAATGTAGGCTCAGATTCCATGCCTATTGGGGCTTGCTGCTGCTGCATAGGCTGCTGGTATAGACTGATTGGTTCAACATAAGATTCGAACCAAGGATGATCTCCCCAATCATGGTTATATGTGGTAGAATAAGGATCATATCTAGGTTGTTGGTATTGTGGTTCACCAAGAAATATACATGTTGCATCAACAAAATGGTCCTGAAATACAGAACCATCATCTTGCAATGTGGGGCATGCATATGGGGGATGAAAAGAACTACAACATATACTACAAAATCTTGCAGGTTCTTGCACAGGTAACTGATGTTGTTCCGCTGCCAGTTGCCTCACCAGATAAGCCAACTCATCAAGTCTATGCTCCATCAGATTAGTGACCAAACACAAAAACACACACAAATGTAAAAAATAGATAAAACAATTACAGACAACATATCTAGAGATTTTTACAAAATACAAAACTACCACAGGGTGAAATCTATACAAAAATGATATCCAACAGAATAATAAAAATGATTAAAAAATTGAAAAAGTGGTTTAACGATGGAATTTGGCTAAAATAGGGGTGACCTCACTATAAATAGTGAGCCTTTCTCAAAATAATGATTTTCATTAGCCTACCAAAATTTAGATCAATCAGAGATACATTACCGAACCAAAATCTTGACAGAATCCCTTTACCCAATTCCAGCCAAATTCCACTTGAAAAAAACTTCTAAAACAAAACAAACACAATTGTTAGAGTTAGATGGGGTCTAGAAATAATCAAATAGTTACCTTGGATCCCCGGCAACGGCGCCAAATTTGACAAGAGGTTGTCGAGACTCGTCAAATAATAAAAATTACAGGTTCAAAAACTAATTTGTAGTATAGAGAATGAACCGAATCGTCTCTCAAAGATCCAACAACAAAGATTTAATTAGATCAAGATAATTAGAAAAGGGGGTTTTGTTGTTGATTAACAAGATTAATAAAAGTACGATACTTAAATTTGTAAGCAAATCTAAAGAAACAACCAATCCAAGGAAATTTACCGATCTTGAGTTTAACTCATCATTGATCACAAGGAATTCACTTAATTGCTAATCATGTTCTTAGCCTTAGATCACATCAAGAAGCCTTAACATGATCCAAGAATCCTCTACTAGATAAGCATCTAGGATTTAATTAACCAAGGTTAGATAAAGTAAGCACCATCCAAACATAGATTAACTTAAGATCCAGAATTTAACCAAGGTAAACAATCCATCAAAAAGCTTTAATAAATTGTTTATTCTAGGATTAGATCCACGAAAGACACAAACACTCTTGATCCGACGAACTGAAGTGACTTCCATTTTTTTTGTACTCTCACCTTATCAATGATTTGAAGTGAGCAAAGTGCATTATTTAAAGGAATCAAAACTCAAATGTAAGAATTACACCTATAAAGGAGGGGTAGATCCTTGTGTCAGGCAAGTTTGAAAATAAGCATAGCAATGATAATAGCTATATGACAAGGATAAAGGATTAATCTATATGTGTCAGAAGATGTTTGAAAATACGCAACGCATATTTAAAAAAAATACGGCAAAATTTTTTATTTTTATTTTTTTAATTTATTTTATGAATTTTTTTTATGAACAAGAAGAAAAAGAAAAAGAAAAAAAAATAAGACTTACAGAAGGTGTGATTGTGGCTCACATTTTCCTCCACTTTTACGTCCAGTAACAGCTTGAATGTACTCTATGGGCCGATGGTCGGCTTCCCATCCAATTTTCTTAAAATTTGGCAAACAAAGTCTTTTTGAGTTAGGTTCCCGAGACTATAACACTCATGTTCATATTGGAATATTGGCCATAAATCGAAAAGTACTCTCTGCACATCTCCACTATGATGTGTCTCAAGAGTGAATAGAATGTTATCTAAAGACTCCTTACTCATGTCATCCTTAATGAAGTGAATTTTATCAAGTTGATTTATAGACATCATTCCAATTGATATGCATTTTTGTGTTACAAGTCCATCTTGCACATTTGTAGCAGACTCGTAACCTTTTTGCTCTTCTTTTCTTTGCATATGAACTTTTGCCTAACCCTAGCATATATGAAACAAGAGTGTCAAAAAATCCCCCTATTATTCGGACCTTTGCTTCGATTAACTAGAGTATATTTCCAGGGATGCCTTTGTGCATAAGCATCCTTAATCTCTCAAACCTTGCACAATAAATGTTAGTTAAAGCATTTTGAGGGAGAGAAGGGAATTGTTTGCGGAGGTTAACAAGCTGATTATCTATTTTGAAAGAAAGTAGGAAGAAAAAACAATTGAGTAAAATTATATATAGATTTCAGTGTTTGTGGGTAACTGAAGGGACCGAAAAAGATTTTTACGGAGTATTGTTATTTGTCATTTAACTGGTGAAAAATCATCTGTCAATGAAAAACAAACAAAATTAGTACAAAAAAATCAAACTCTGATAGATGTTATTGCTTGACACCGATTTTCTGTCTCGATTCCTGTGAATTCAAATAAGTCAAAGTTAGACAGATGATAGAGGTAGAAAACTTAGGTGGCCTCCCAAGAAGCGCTACTTTTAACGTCTTCAGCTAGCGTGATTGAAGATTTGTCCCAGGAAATAATTTCAATCTCGAGTTGAAAAGTAAGACTTTTGCCCTACGGATAATAGAAGCAACAAAATTCCGTCGGCCCCACCATAACTAGTGTAATGGATCACCACATCCATAATCAGAGGGTTCAGTCTCCTCTGGGGCAATTTTATAGGCTTAACTCCATCTTCAAGTAAAATCTTACGCATGCATATGGAAGGGCTAATGCTAGGAATGTATGCAAGTATGATGGCTCTTTGATTCTCCTTTAAAATCTGCAGCAACCTCTCCTCTTCATCAGTAAGGAGGTTCTTAACCACAATAAACTCTAATTTTGGTGGCTTCACTACTTCTGTAGATTGAATTGCTGCATAATCTGCTGAAAATGATTCATCGTGTCTCAAAAAGGCAGCAATCTCAGCACATACATTACACAATATATCACCATTACAACCAGTACAACAAACAGAATCATCAAAATCAGTAAAATTATCAAATTATCAAATTCAGCACACAAATCATCAATTGGTTTTTTCACATCAATGATCTCATGTTCTACAGAATCAGATATCTGCATATGTTGCTTGCTCAACTGACTTAATGAAGATGTTAGCTGACCAATTTGGGTATTCATATTCTAAATGGCGGTCTCAGTTCTCTGTTAAAACTGCAGATTATTAGTTTCCAATTGCTTCACTAAGTCCTTCAATGTATGCTCAGATTCCTTGCCTACTAGAGCTTGCTGGGGCATAGGTTGTTGGTATAGATTGCTTGGCCCAACATAAGATTGGAACTGTTGTGAACTCATTGATTGCTGGAATGGCTGTATATAATGGTTTGGCTGCTATTATGCTGCATTTTCATATCTCAAGTCGGCATAATCTCCAAGGTTATAGGTAGCAAAATAAGGATCATATCCAGACTGTTGGTATTGTGGTTCACCAAGAAATACACATGTTGCATCAACAGAATGGTCATGAAATACAGAACCATCATCTTGCAATGTGAGGCACATATATGTGGGATGAAAAGAGCTACAACATATACTGCAAAATCTTGCAGGTTCTTGCACATGTAAGTGATGCTGTCCCATTACCAACTGCCTCAACAGATAAGCCAGTTCATCAAGTTTAAGCTCCATCAGATTAGTGATCAAACACAAAAACACAATCACAAAAACAATTCTAAAAATATACACAAAACAATTACAGTAAACATATATAGAGATTTTCAAAAATTATAGGACCACCACAGGGTGAAATCTACACAAAAATGCTATCTAAAGAATAAAAAAAATCTTAAAAAATTGAAAAAGTGGTCTAAACGATGGAATTTTGCTAAAATAAGGGTGACCTCATTATAAACAGTGAGCCTTTCTCAAAATAACATTTTCTATTAGTGTACCAAAATTCAGGTCAATTAGAGATACTTTATCGAACTGAAATTCTTGACACGATGCTCTTTACCCAATTTCAGCCGAATTCCACTTGAAAAAGCATAAAAAACAAAACAAACATAATTGTTAAAGTTATATGGGGTCTTCAAATGATCAAATAGTTGCCTTGGATCCCCGGCAACGGCGCCAAATTTGATAAGAGGTTGTCGAGACCCATCAAATAATAAAAATTACCGGTTCACAAACTAATTTGTAGTATAGAGAATGAACCGAATCGTCTCTCAAGGATCCAATAAAAACAAAGATTCAATCAGATCAAGATAATTAAAATAGGGGGTTTTGTTGTTGATTAACAAGATTGACAAAAGTACGGGACTTAAAGTTATAAACAAATCTAAAAAAGCAATCAATCCAAGGGATTAACCATCTTGATGTTTAATTTGGAGATCTTGTTTCGCTTGTTCATATTATTTAATTGTTATTCAAGTTTCTCTTATTCCTCTTTTGATGTTTATCTAGATTAAATTGCTTAATTTGATTTAGATGTTGATGTGATAATAGCTTTATTATCATGTATTCAAAGAGGATTATAAAGACTAAACAATATATCAAAGCTTTTTGATGGATTGTTTAGCTTGGTTAAATCCCCGATCTTAAGTTAATCTATGTTTGGATGATGCATACCTTATCTAACCTTGTTAATTAAATCCTAGATGCTTATCTAATAGAGGATTCTTAGATCATGTTGAGGCGTCTTAATGTGATCTAAGGCCAAGAATATGATTAGCAATTAAGTGAATTCCTTGTGATCAATGATGAATTAAACTCAAGATCGATAAATTTCCTTGGATTAGTGACAAGAGGTTGTCGAGACCCCGTCAAATAATAATAATTACCGGTTCGCAAACTAATTTGTAGTATAGAGCATGAACCGAATCGTCTCTCAAGGATCTAAAAAGAACAAAGATTTAATCAGATCAAGATAATTAAAAGGGGGTTTTGATGATTTGAAAAGATAATACACTAATTGAATTAAAGGAAAGTAATTAACAAATTAACCAATCCAAGGAAATTTTACCGATCTTGAGTTTAACTCATCATTGATCACAAGGAATTCACTTAATTGCTAACCTTGTTCTTGGCCTTAGATCACATCAAGACGCCTCAACATGATCCAAGAATCCTCTACTAGATAAGCATCTAGGATTTAATCAACCAAGGTTAGATAAAGTAAGCACCATCCAAACATAGATTAACTTAAGATCGGGGATTTAACCAAGCTAAACAATCCATCAAAAAGCTTTGATATATTGTTAGTCTTTGTGATCCTCTTTGAATACATGATAATAAAGCTATTATCACATCAACATCTAAATCAAATTAAGCAATTTAATCTAGATAAAAATCAAAAGAGTAAGAAGAGAAACTTGAATAACAATTAAGCAATATGAACAAGCGAAACAAGATCTCCAAATTAAACATCAAGATGGCTAATCCCTTGGATTGATTATGAGAGCCTAGCCTTCCATGGATGGGAAGGAAGAAATCAGAAATAAAAGAACAAAAACAAAATTCTAAAGAAAATGAAGAAGAAGAGAAAGAAAATACTCATAAATACTCAAACTTTCTTCAAACCTACTTAAAATTGAATCCCCTCTAATACAAAGAGATTGGCTCTATTTATACTAATCCTAGAAGCCAATTTGTACATGTACATAATCTGAATACAAGCTATAAAAACATGCAAATTGTCAAATATGGAAGCTTGATGCATGGTTGGTGGGTTGGTGCATGGTAGGTAGGTTGGTGTATGGTTGGTGGCTTTTAGTCAACAACTTTTATCTGACTTCTGGCTTCCTTTTCATCACCTAGACGGTGCATTTTGGCTTGGAGGTCTCATCAAAGTTGTAGCCAGTTGTCTCCTTGAAATTTTGCAATTTGAATCATGCCATTTGGACTTTTAGAACTCTAGAAATGCCAAAAACACTGAACCTACCTCAAGTTAGGTTGGTAGAACGTTTTTCCAAATTCAAACCAACTTGTAGCTTCATTATCATGCCTAAAACGACATCTACAGACTAAATGGTCTTCAGTGAAATTGGATATATGGGTCTTAGCTTTCAAATGGCCAAGTTTCAGCCTAAGAGGAGGCCTATAGCTCACTATGTAGTCCAATATGTGCATACTGCCTAGATTTTCCTGGCAGCAAACCCACTCTGCATTGCAGGGATATTTTGGACCCTTAGAAGTCCGATCCAGCTCTTGAGTTCTTCATGAAACTTGAAGAGAATTGTCTTAGCTTTCCAAAGACACCAAGATCACTTCAAATGGATCACCGAGTTCCAAGTTATGGCCTAACCAAGGAAGAAAGGTCAAAACGCATCAAAATCCGAAAATTATTCAATATTTGCATTAAAACCCAATGAAGCCCAACAAAATTAAACTCATCTAAAATACTAATATTGAGCACAATAAACATCTAATAAAGCATAATACAAAGCTAACATAAGTATCTCAAATTGATTGATCAATTAGTTGCTTCATTAGATTTGTTTATAACTTTAGGTCCCGTACTTTTGTCAATCTTGTTAATCAACAACAAAACCCCCCATTTTAATTATCTTGATCTGATTGAATCTTTGTTTTTATTGGATCCTTGAGAGACAATTCGGTTCATTCTCTATACTACAAATTAGTTTGTGAATTGGTAATTTTTATTATTTGACAGGTCTCCAACATACAAAGTTGCTTTTTTAAAAGTCACGTTTGTGTCAAAGATCTCATAAGCAGTTAATGCACTTTGTTTTGCTTGTCTTTAAATATCCTTGAACAGATGCTTTTGAGAAATAGTCAACAGAAAAACAATGAATGATCCAATAAAATAATATAATTCAGTTGTTTGGACGCATGTAGTATAAGAGATTTTATCAAAGCTTGTCTTTGGTCCAAAAGTATTTGTCATTTATTTAATCAACAGACACAAACTATGTAATAGGTATAAGTTTATTAAAAACTTATTTGTTCTCTTTAATTTAATATTTATTGTTATCAAACTTCGAGGATTTTAATTTCATTGAATAATTTTGGTTCCAATATAAGATACTTAAAATTCGTCTTTGGTTCCAACAATTTCTACATCGTTTACCATTTGGATAAAGAGAATGTATGCAAACTTCTAAGTATTTTTTTATTTACAATTTTCCTTCTCATTGTAGAATTAACAAATAGTCTTCTGATGTAGGTGCCGAATCCAAGTAACATGATTGAAGATCCACTTTTGACAAGTTTGGCATGTTGTCCACTTATAAATATTAACAAATTTACAACATATTCTGTAAATGGTTATAAATTCAAGACCAAAGATCAAAGTCAAGGGATGAGAATGATAAATTTCAGTGTATATGTTTGAAGTGGCTGGTATAAGACAATGGAGACTTATTATTATAGGGTATTAACTGACATTGTTGAATTGGAATGTATTGGATGACCCATAAAGAAGTTGGTTCTATTCAAATGTGACTAGTTCGATCCTATTCCGAATCAAGGCACAAAAATAGATAAAAATTATGGGATTTTTTAAGCTAGAGAATCTAGTAGATATAAAAGTTATGATCTTTTCATACTGGCACAACAAGCAAAGCAAGTATATTATACACAATATCCAGAAGGGAAACAAGGGTGGTTTGGTGTTATCAAAACTAAGGCACGGAGCATAATTCAGGCTTTGGAAACTAAGAAGCCCTGAGACAAATGATCCATACCAAGAGGCTGAAATCCTAGAAGTCTCGATGATAGTTGCAGATGACGATCTTTAACAAAATCTTGTTGATATCGTTGATCCAATAGATGAAGTAGACAGATCGTCCTTAAATCAACTTGACTTGGAAGAAGCATAAGAAGATATGAAACTTATATAAAAGAATAAGAACAAAAAGAAAAATAAATTGATAATGTAACACCCTGAAATTTTTGTTTTTAATTTAAATATTGATTTTCTCAATTTTTGTGACTTATGATGATTTTTGGGAATTTTTCTGAACTTCATTTAAAATTAGTGTATTTTTCTTGAACACTATCTGTTAATTCGGGTCAATTTCAGAAAATAAAAATAAATAACTTATATTATTGGTTTGTAAATACCTTGACTATTTATTAGGGCCGGGGAAAGTTACGAAACTCAATTCTAAGACCAGATTCTTAAGTTTTCCATTTTTGGGAATTTCTAGTTTCTGCTGACTTTATGTGTTAAACCGGGGTTATTTCAAATAATAAACTAATAATTTTAAAATTTTGACCCATAAATGCTTTGACTTTTTATTAGGAATAGGAGAGTTTACAAAACTCAAATCCATGAACAAATTTAGAAATTTTCCATTTTAAGGGATTTTATTATGAAACAAAATTTATGCGTATTTTATTTTCATTTGACGATATATACTAGTATTTATACGTAGAATACACATTCTTCTCCAAGCTTCTCCAAACTTCTACAAGCTTCTCCAAACTTCTACAAGCTTCAAGGTGGGTGGTCAAACAAGTGGGGAGGGATAAAAATGTCTTTTCCTATAAACTTTTTAATTACCAAATTATTCTATACTTTGCCTATAAATAAACATTCAAGCACCATTTGAAAACTCACCAATTTCCTTTCCTTTCTCTCTCTAAACTCACAGCCAAGCCCTTGAGCTTTTCTCTTAAATTTGTGATCCAAGTTCCATCCATAGTTTTAGAACCCAAACATCATTTAGGAAGATCTTGTGTAGAAAGTTTCTAGAGAAGAAATCATTCTCAAAACATTTTTCTTGAGAAAATCCCAAAGTTGAAGAATCAAAAGGATATTTGTTGGTGGAGGAACAAAGAACTTTCACAAAGTTCTCTTGAGGAATTTTTAAACCAAGGTAAGGAGGAGTTTTCTTGATCAGCCAATCTTGTGGTAGGAAAATAGGAATTATGGTTCATGTTCTTAAAATTTTGTGAGTAGTTATAATTGATATTTAAATTGTTTATGCTTTATGTTTCTTGATTTATGATTTATGCTTTGTGTTTGTATGCTTTATTTAGCCTATGTGTTTCTATGACTTTGGAATATTGCATATATGGTAATATTAGAAGCATAATATTTCTTAAGCATACATATGGTTGGCTGATTTTACAAAAAAAAATCATGGTGGGAAAATGATGGATTTTGGTCCAAAGATCTTTGAACATTTTAATCACTATATAATTACAAAGGAATTTATTTTATTAATTGTTTAACTTAATTAATTAGGGGATATTTAAATAAGTTAATGATTTCTGTAAATAAATAGAAAAAGAGCGGAATTATTCAACAAAGCCGAAATAATGCTTAAATTTATACTTATGTTGTTTTAATTGATCTTTAGCACTAATAATGATAATATATTGGGAACTAATTAAAATAAGCTCAAAATAGCTTTGTTTTTATGAAAAACACTTTTACGCGATTTGAAGTTTATAGAAAACCCTTTCGTGGTTGAAAAGTGATTTTTAAAGCTCTAATGGATTAAAATGGACAGAAAACACTTTACCCGATTTGGTGCTTATAGAAAACCCTTTCGCGATTAAAAAGTGATTTTATTTATGCTTTATGTATTAAAAATTTATAGAAAACACTTTACCCGATTTGGTGTTTACAGAAAACCCTTTCGCAGTTAAAAAGTGATTTATTTATGCCTTATGTATTAAAAAAAATTACATAATATGTTTTACGTGATTTGGAGTTTACAGAAAACCCTTTCGCGGTTAAAAAGTGAATCTTTAAGCCTAAATCGATTAAAATATGATATTTCTGTCTTACGCGATTAGAAATTTACAGAGAAAGCTTTACGCGATTGAAAAATGGTTATTCTATCTTACGCGATTGAAAAATATAAATTTTTGAGTTACGCGAATTGAAAAATAGAAAAATAGTTTTACGCGATTGAAAAACGTAACAGAAATGTTACGCGATTTATAAAAACGTAACAGAAGTGTTACGCGACAGAAAAACTGTAACCGGAGGGTTATATGTTTGAAAAAAACCGTAACTGTAGTGTTACGTGATTTTTGAAATCCCGAGGAGATTGTTTTATTCTGTTTATGAATAAATTGCATTTTTTTGTGTTGCATTAAGAAAAATCTGTAAAGACTTGTGGTCAAGGCTTTAATGCCGAGGAGATTGAGTTACACCTTAGTACGGGTGCGAATTGTGTAGTGAAGATTTATGAATGATCTTGGGGACGTCAAGGTGCGGAAACTCCACAATGGGCCAGTTGGAAGCATCGCTATGCCGTGGTAATATGATTACAACACACCAAACGATCCCGACCAAACACTATCCTATTCCCGATTGGTGGAGAGTGTTCTCGTGAGCTAAGTTGCGCAATTGAGGTCATATTGCACTTTTGGGGCTAATGAGATACGGAACATGTACTCCCAATCACTCTCTCCGACTGTTGTGTATAGCTCCATGGAGTAGGGGTCAATCATTGAGTATGTGCATAGTCAGTTGTTATATTGTTGCTTTATCTTGGTCTATGTCAAACTTGATTACTCATTGATGTGAAAATATTTATAACTGTTAAATAGTTATTATGTTGTGTAGATTGGTTATACTATCTTTTCTATACTGCTTGATTGATTTATAATGATATTAGAATCTCACCCGTTCTATTATATTATTATATTTGTGATTTGATTATGAAGACCAAGATAGGCAACAGGCGTGGCACATACATTTAGAAACGGAATGCGTAGAGTATGTTGGAGACATATCTCTCACACTCCGTAGGAACCATCATGGGAATCCTATTAGTTCATTTATTATTACATGCTTTGTAGAATTATTTATGCCTATTAGGGATTTGTGGGGTTTTGGCACTGAGATACTCCCCAGGAAGACTCTAAAGTTTCTTCCGCTAGAGCTCCTGGATGTAGAACTGCTAGAATTTCTGTAAGGAGGCCTACTAACTTTGGATGGCTTGCACTTGAAAGGCCTATATCGGAGGAAAATCCCGAGGAGGACCCTTCTCCGTAGGTAGACTTTGATGGCCAGATAGGTAATAATATATTAGTATTGTACGTTTATTTATCTTATTGTCAATACTTATGATTTGTATTATGTATTACCGATAAAATTAACAGTAAGTAATATAAAGTATGTGTATTATTCATGTCTCGATATGTATATTATTACTATTACTATTCTGTTTGATTAATGTTATATCCGCGAAAAGAAATTTTGGAACTCATATTTTATATGCAGATATTATAAAAGTATTTTTAAATTTAATTGAATATTTCGTTAAATGTGACATCCTACCGAGGGTGTTACAGATAAAGCATATTCTAATTAGCTTATTCATGTATATAATTGTGTATCTCTACTTATTAAATTGCGTATTATTAGATTTATGTTATATTTAGGTACTTGGTCAATTTGTTTAAGTTTGGCTTTCTTCAAACAAACATAATTGATTTATTTCATTACCGCATACATACAGATGGCAGATATAATACAAGTAGGCGTAGCGGTAAAGGTCAGGGGTACCCCTCAGCCAGCTCCACATCCTTGCACATCTCCTTCATACACCTCATCCCCACTCACCTATCCCACCTCCACATCCCCACATGTCTAGTTCTCCTTGCTCTTCTTCCCATCCCTACGCATTGTCCAATACATAGCAAGAAATGAAAGAGAGATAGAAGAAGAAGAAGAAGAAGAAGAAGAAGAAGAAGAAGAAGAAAACTAGGATTTGTTGTTCATGATCTTCAAGTCTCCAAGAATCCTTCATGTTTCCTGGCTTTCCTCTCCTTCAAAAGTCTCAATCCTTTGCCATAGAAGTCCCTAAATTTAACCTTAAGAGTCCTATTTATAGGTGGGCTTCAAAACACAAGAATCAATGTCCAATTATGACTTTTATG
Organism: Styphnolobium japonicum; assembly: GCA_023212625.1. Classification (NCBI taxonomy): domain Eukaryota; kingdom Viridiplantae; phylum Streptophyta; class Magnoliopsida; order Fabales; family Fabaceae; genus Styphnolobium; species Styphnolobium japonicum. The sequence continues at coordinate 26,461,881 of JALBWW010000003.1, forward strand.
ATGTGCCAGCAGTGTAGACTTAACTTCCTAGTGTTGTAGCACTGGCATTGTACAATTCAACATATTTGGCTGAGTGGCTAGCGCTGCAACATTGGCTTTCTAGCTCATGGCCTCAATGTGTCAATTTTAGCCTCTAATTTGTACGTTATGTTTGACTTGCTAAACGCTCGAACTGGTCTTTGATTTCTTCATCAAAATTGTAGAACTTTTTCTTAGATTTCCATCATGAGTCATCCCAATTTGAAATTTGTACCAAACGTTATGCTCAAAACACTGGAGGAAGGTCAGTATGTGCATGAATCTAGTTTCTTCACATCTTTGGGATCCTCCTCGGGGGGCTTTCACCTACAAAACACAAATCATATTCATAAGTGAGAAGCACCTATAGATAGAAACTCAAATAAATGAAGCCAAAGTATTAACAAACTTCAACCAAACTAGCATATGGACCAATTGAAGTGAGCACATGAAATACAAGGCTAAAAACTAATCATGCCAACACATAACTCAAAAATTTAGCAAGTTTTATGCACAAAACATTATCTAATAACTTTATTTTCATAGAGTCATCATGGGTGATTAAATTCTCTAATATTTTTCATTCATATTAATTTGACTCAACTTCAACAGAGACTAATGTATCCTTTTAACTTTTTAGTGAGACTAGTTGCAGGGGCAGCCATTAGCTTGGGACATATTCCAATGGCTTCAGCGAATCTCTAGCAAGGTGGAACAAATCATTGTAAGTATAACTATTTTATGACAACTTTAATAGTTTTATTAATTTGCAAGAAACAATTGTTTATTAAGAATTAATGCCCTCACGCACCTACTCATTCCATCCAATAGGTCTTCTTTTGTTGCGTTTGGGTCTGGGCTTCTCTCTCAACTCATGCTAGGTGAGTGTCTCATGTTGAGTTATGCTATCAAATTTTCTCCCACGCTTTTATGTTTTAATGATATTGATAAATACAAAATTGAAGTTGTATACTTTACTCATGAGGACATGATTCATTGTGAAACCACGAGGTGTCCCCACACCTTTTAGAAAGAAGCATAAATGTAATTGGTTTTTTTTTTTGGTTACATTGGAGGTGCAAGCACCTTGTAGAGGAGGGGAAAAGGTGGCCTGGTCTTGTAGAGGATATCAAACCTTTGACATCAACCATCACACTCAAGACTTAAAGACTTGGGCCGGTGTCAATTGAGCTACAAGCTCATTGGCAAATTGTAATTGAATTTATAATTTACTTTTTCCTTTGTTTCAATGAAGGAATATAACCCGTGTTAGGGGGAAATGATAGGCTAAGAGTACAAGCAAAGCAACCTAGCTGAGATTCTATCTGGATCATTTAGCTCTCATAAAGAGACTTAGTGCCACTTATGTTAAGGCATTTGGGCATGAATTTAGTTAGATGAAATCAAAATTACCATAGAGACTAAAATAATTTATGATAGGACAGTACCTAGGGTAATTAGGAATCTAGAAACATGAAATAGATTTTATTTTTAATTTTAAAATTAACTAATAATTATAGTTAATAATTAGAAGCTTGGATAGATATAGAAGTGATAATGAATAACTAATTTGACAAGTAATAAGGAACAACAAATATTAGTGAAAATAGATGCACCCTTACATAAGATAAGGATTATTTTACAATTTTGTAAATAAAAGTAAAATTTAAAAATAATATATACTTTGAATAGGAAAGAAAGAAGTTAGTTTTATCATATCATGTGCCAAAAAATAATGCTACACAATGAGAAAAATTGCCAAAATTCATTCAAGAATTTGACAAGATTAAATGATGGTTGTTTGATAAGTCAAAGTAGTGTGGACTATACATCCATCCATCCAAGAGTCCCATAACACTGCCAATTCATTCTTAGCAAAAATCATGGCAATTTTTTTTTACTATTTAATGTTTTCCTTTCTAGAGATAAGATAATATTGAATAGAGCTTCTATTGAAAATGAAAATTGGAAATTATACCCCCACAAAAAAACATATGCACAAAGTAAAGTTTAAATGTAAATATTTTCCAAATAATCAAACTTAAATTATGTGTGTTGGTAACGCCATATGCACTTCACCATAAGATAATAAGATGTTGCTTCCTTATTTGTTAGGAAAACAAATCCACAATGTTTGATTTAGTGATTAAAGATGTATGTTTTATGTTTTTATGTTTTTATGTTTTTATGTTTTTTCAGTTATAAAATTTTAATTAGGAAGAGGATAGGCTATCACATTTAAGGTTAAGGCACGCACTAGCCTCAACAAAAGTTTAAAGTAATACTTAAAGAGTGTTTATTCCGAAAAGATTATTTTCAAGCCAGCTTTTACATCAATTGAAACTAAACCTCTTTACAAATTATCTTTAACGGAACACCTCCACATTGACCTAATGTATTTAGGAAAATTGATTATTTTTCAAAGGTGGTGGCCTAATATTTGAACCTAAATAATAAACGCTTTGATTCTTACTAGTTGAACCAATTTCCATAAAAGAAAAAAGAAAATAAAAAAAGTATTTAATTTGTTTTTTCCCTTCTTTTTTACTTCTCACATAACAAAGCAAGTTTCAAGTTGCAAGTTGCAAGTTGCAGCCATCCTATAATTAACAATCTCAATAATATGCCAATAAAGGTTAGCTTAATTGACAAAATCAAACAACCTTGACGAAAAGGTTTTTTGATCAATTTTTGCTTGTGGTCCTTTATTGATAGATAATCTATAAGTCTTACTGTAAATTTTTGTTAAGGTTTGTGATATGTACTAACATTAGAATTGGACAATTTCTCATTCCCTTAAATTTTTCTATAACAAAAAAAAGATTCCCAATAATATTCTAGGCTAGGTGCCAACATTAGGAAATTTCAGCAAACGAAAAGTGAAAGATTAGAATGTGTTGTCAAAGCAAGTAATTTAGTCATCAAATAAATAAAGAGGAACTATTCTTTTTTGTTTCATTATTATTGAAAAGGAAAATATCTCATTGTTAGTTAAAAATATACTAACATGCATAAATGAAAAATAATGGAGAATTTTTTAATTCAATTTTATGTTTACACATATAAGTGGTTTATTGTGAGAACGAGAGGAGCAAATCTTGACCATTGGATCATCCATGAATGGTTAAGATTAGAACATAAAGTCATGTAACTTTTTTAAGTGATCATGTGACATTTAAGTAACTTCTAATCTTGACCATATATGGATGATCTAATGGTCAAGATTTGCTCTTCTCATCTCTCATAATAAAATAGTGCTCTCATTAGATATGCCATATATATATATATATATATATATATCCAATAGATATTTAGAACCAATAATAATCATCTACAAAATTTTAAAACAATAGCATACAAAAATTAAATTTGTGTTAATTTGACACATTTGAAATTATAATGATTTTAATTATAATAATTCTAATTTGGCACATTATGTGAGCAACTTGTAAGCATGGAGCAGCATGGTAACAACAATGATGTGAAAGGGATAACGTGGCACAAAAAGAGTTGTCCCAATATTATGTGTAGCATTGCCTTACCTAGTCGAAAAATGAAATTCTTAAGTAATTTGAAAATATTATATCACTTATCTTTTTATTTTTCTTTAGTTTATAAGAGGACTATATCATTAAAGTGGGGCTAGGACTTCTTTAAGAGGCTTAGAGGATGAGAAAAGATGCATTGAGGGAATCGATCCTTCGGCTGTCGAATACCATCATATGCCATGATCGACAGAGCCAAAGGCTCGTGGGCAACTATATCACTTTATTAAAAATGTTATGGTAATATCATCTCATTAGATTAAATTTAATAATTAAAAAATTGCTAAAAATATTACTACGATTGTATCTAAAAAATGTCCTGCATAGTCAGCAGTCCATCTGGTACGTGACATTGGGTGAGACAATCCCTACACGCCACGTTTCCTTTGGCAGAGGTCCACGTGGACACTTCTAGAAAGCCATTCCCATTTGCATAGCACAAGTCACAACTCAACACCAGCAAATACAGAAAAGCCTCCAACTAAATCTCTCAAGCTTCAGGAGAGAGAGAGAGAGTCACACCAGGAAACTTGTGCCATCTGTGTGAACATCTATCTATCCACTTCGCGACCGAGTAATCCTATTATCCCCCTTTAAAACGTTTCCATACATGTCCATTTACGTTTATCACATTTAACCATAATAAATGGCCATTATTTTTTTTTTTAAAAGCAGAACAAATTAAAAATAAAGTGTTTATTTTCTTTACTTTTTCGTTCTCTTGTATGCTTCAAGGTGTGAATCTGCTTCGCTTAGAATTTGGCATATACACTAAACGATAAAGCTCATAAAATTTATATTGATTTGTGTTAGTTTGAGTTTAAAAAGTTTAGTCACTTTAAGTATTTTATTTTAAATTTAAATTTTAAGATAGTGTATATAAAAAAAAATAATTAAGAAGGATTTTCGCTTTATGCGTCTAACCATACTTCATAAGATTAACTTTTTATTTTTTAAAAGAAAAAATATCTTAATTTACACATAAAAAAATTATAAATTTATTTCTTTTAGTTACCAAATTTTTTTCTTTTTATAAGTACTATTGTATATGTAGAAATTTTTTATAATTATTGATTTTATTATATTTATCTAATATAATATAATGTAAATAAATTTAATTTTTTTACATAATTCTATATGTTTAAAAAAATTTATGAGTTACACTAACAAGTTTTTACATAAATTTATAAGTCAAAATATTAATTATTTTTTATTCTTTATGAACAATATTCACTTTTTTAAACAACATTATGTACATGCACTAAAAAAATGCCATTATGTACTCAAACATTTAATTAATTAATTTTTAAATAAAAATTATTTTTTATTCAATATGATTGTAAATTTTTTTTTATATTTATCATTTAATGATATATTAATACATTATTAAATTTTTTAACTATAATAATAAATACTTAAAAAATTAATTTTTTATATAATAATACTAGATGATAATGCAAAATTATATTTTAAATAATAATGGATGAAAATTATATTTTTTAAATTATAATTATTAACGTTTCTCCGATCTCCTGACAGGCGCTGGTACTTTGAAGTTTGAATTTATTTGCATTCAAATTTGTTTTTTTTTTTTTTTGGTAACTATTTGCATTCAATTTTTGTTTTCCCCAATATACAAATCTCTATCCATATCCGTTAGCACTTCACCGGCTATACCCGGTAACCATATTTAAACAAGAAGAAGAAAAATAACATTTACACAAGAAAACCGAAAGATAACAGGAGGAAGAGAGAGAATAGTCGGTTACAGTAGTTAGCACATGAATAAGAATCGTGTAATATGGAAGCCGATGGCAATCCCAATAAATCTTCACCGTCCAATCAACCCTTCACGCGCCCCATATAAAATCCCGGTCGGTCTCTTCCTTCGTTCTTATCCGCACGACACACATACACGAACCTCGCTCCGTAATCGCTATAACGGAAATGGAAGCTGTATCATGAGCATCAGTATCAAATAATATCAATATCTTGGATTTCCATCACTCCACGATTTGTGTTCCATCTATAATCCCATTCCCATCCATCCATCCCCACCCAAAACCAAATAAAAATTTAGAAAACATCTCTCTTACGCCTATTCTTCAACAACCACAGCTAGTATAGTTTTTCTACCAAAACAAAAAAAAGGTTTCAACATAATGCTCTCGAGATCCTGCTTGGACTTATTGAATCTGGTCTCCGTAGATGACTACCGTGCACTGAGTCGGATCCCGAGGGTCATAACGGTGCCTGGGATCATATCAGAGTTCGAAATCGACGAAGACGAGCGTTCCAACTCAGACGACAGCGTTTCGTCTGTTCCGCAAGAACGAAGAATCATCGTGGCAAACCATTTACCCATCAAAGCTTCTCGCGATGCCGAAACTAAGAAATGGACCTTCGAATTGGACAGTGACAGCTTAGTGCTGCAGCTCAAAGACGGTGGTTTCCCCTCTGACGCCGAGGTCTTGTACGTGGGCTCGCTGAGGGCCGAGATCGACGCATCCGAACAGGACCAAGTGGCGCAACTCTTGCTCGAAAGGTTCCGCTGCGTGCCAACGTTCTTACCTTCCGAGGTTCACGACAAGTTCTACCACGGTTTCTGCAAGCATTACCTTTGGCCTCTGTTTCACTACATGTTGCCCGTGTCGCCGAGCCAGGGCGCTCGTTTCGACCGCGCACAGTGGCAGGCCTACGTGTTGGCCAACAAGATTTTCGCTGACAAGGTGACCGAGGTGATAAACCCGGACGAGGATTACGTTTGGGTCCATGATTACCATCTCATGATCTTGCCCACGCTCTTGAGGAAACGGTTCCACCGGGTGAAGCTTGGTTTCTTCTTGCACAGCCCGTTCCCGTCTTCGGAAATTTATAGGACCCTACCCGTTCGCGATGACATCCTTCGGGCCTTGTTGAATTGCGATTTGGTCGGGTTTCACACTTTCGATTACGCGAGACATTTTCTGTCGTGTTGTAGTAGGATGTTGGGGCTTGATTATGAGTCCAAGAGGGGTTACCTTGGGCTAGATTATTATGGTCGAACCGTTACTATTAAGATCCTTCCCGTTGGGATTCACATGGGTCAGCTCGAGTCGGTTTTATCCCTGTCTCGGACCGCGGAGAGGATTAAGGAATTGAAGAAAGAATTTGAGGGGAAATTCGTTATCTTGGGCGTGGATGACATGGATTTGTTTAAAGGTATTAGCTTGAAGTTTTTAGCAATGGGGCAATTGTTGCAACTGCATGAAGATTTAAGGGGTCGTGTGGTTTTGGTTCAGATTGTTAATCCTGCAAGGAGCAGTGGGAAAGATATTCAGGATGTTCAGAACGAGACCGATGCTATTGCGAAGGAGATTAACGAGAAATACGGTAAACCCGGGTACCAGCCAATCGTTTTCATTAATGGTCCGGTGGTTTCAACGCAGGAGAAAGCTGCATACTACGCTATTTCTGAGTGCTGCATTGTAAATGCTGTGAGAGATGGGATGAACTTGGTGCCTTATGAGTACACTGTTTGTAGACAGGGGAGCCCTGTTGTGGACAAGGCACTTGGGGTTGTTGAAGATGAGGAAGGGAAAAGGCGTAAACGGAGCGTTATCATTGTGTCTGAATTTATTGGGTGCTCGCCGTCTCTTAGCGGAGCAATCCGGGTGAATCCGTGGAACATTGAGGATGTCTCTGAGGCCATGAATATGGCTATTATAATGCCAGAGGGAGAGAAGCATTTGCGCCATGAGAAGCATTATAAGTATGTGAGCTCTCATGATGTAGCATATTGGGCTCGGAGTTTTGATCAGGACTTGGAGAGAGCTTGTAGAGAGCATTACCTTAAGAGGTGTTGGGGTGTTGGTTTGGGTTTGGGGTTCAGAATTGTTGCTCTGGATCCTACATTTAGGAAGCTTTCAGTGGATAACATTGTCTTTGCTTACAGAGATACACAGAGCCGTTTGATCCTTTTGGACTATGATGGCACCATGATGCCACAGGCCTCAATAGACAAAACACCAAGCAGTGAAGTTATCTCTGTCTTGAATTATTTATGCAGTGATCCCAGAAATATTGTGTTCATTGTGAGTGGCAGGGATAAGGGTTGCCTAAGCAAGTGGTTTTCTCCGTGTGAGAAGTTGGGTCTCTCGGCTGAGCATGGTTATTTCACAAGGTACGTTGATCTACGTTGATCTTTATGTTATAGAATTCATAAGTGTTATTTTATTTTATTTTATTTTATGGATTTTTTTTCTTGTCCTTGTGGCAGGTGGAGTAGGGATTCTCCTTGGGAAACATGTGGGTTGACAATGGACTTCGATTGGAAAAAGACTGCAGAACCTGTGATGGCGCTTTATACAGAAGCAACTGATGGTTCTTTCATTGAACAAAAGGAAAGCGCATTGGTTTGGCACCATCAAGAAGCTGATCCTCATTTTGGATCCTGCCAAGCAAAAGAGCTTCTTGATCACCTGGAGAATGTACTTGCCAATGAGCCAGTAGTGGTTAAAAGGGGGCAACATATAGTTGAAGTAAAACCTCAGGTATGAAGCACAATCTTCTAACAACAAATGATATGAAGAAAATATTCTTCAATGCAACTTTTTCTTGAAGAGACACAAATTTAAAATTGAATTAATTAGGACGAAAATAATGAAGACATTCTAGTATTATGCAGGTGCTTGTGCTTTATGTTGTTAATTGACTCAGGTTTCAATTAAGTCGAATTTTTGTATGGTTAATTCGTTGAGCTACTTGTTATAATTGATTTCTTATTCTGAGGTGCAGGGTGTGAGCAAAGGTATAGTAGTGGAAAACCTTATCTCAACCATGCGAAGTGGGGGAAAGTCACCAGATTTTCTGCTGTGTATTGGAGATGATCGCTCAGATGAAGATATGTTCAAAAGCATTGCTCGTTCAGTTTCTAATCCAACCCTGCCAACCATCGCAGAAGTCTTTGCATGCACTGTTGGTCAGAAACCAAGTATGGCAAAATATTATTTGGATGATACTAGTGAAGTTATCAAGTTGCTCGAAGGACTTGCTACCGTATCGGAACCAAGCAAGTCCATAACTTTTCAAGAATTGCAAGGATCTTTATAGAAGTCGATACAGAAAACAGTCTTTGTACAGATGATACTTACTTTTATAGGTTGATTTCAAAATGTCAATACATAGAAGTCTACAGAATAGCTGATTCATGTTCTTTACATTACTTGCAGCAGAACTTTTTATTATATCAAAAGGGATCCAAGTTTCGGCAAAGTGCAAAGAAAACATGCCTAAGAGTAGTCTAAGGTTTCAGTCAACAACAAAGTTCTTGACTTTGATCAAAATGGGCGGGCGGATTAGATCTTGTCAATGACTGCCCATTTTCTGATTAAATTTTCTATTACTCGCTTCCTTGATTAGGGTGAAAATTGAAAACTAGCAATGCTCAATAGTAGCCTTCTTTTTATGTTGGATGGGAGTTGTCGATGTCGTCCAAATTGTAGAAAAGATGCAGTTTCGATTTTGATCAAATGAAGGCACAAGTATCATATGAAGAGGCTTAGAGCACACCGTTGGCGTCCATAACAGGCAGGGAAATTTATTTTTCCTTGCGAAGAAATTCAAAGGAATTTGTCACAGATACTAGTGTGTTGAACAGTTAAATTGTCTATCATCAGGATCAGTAGGACACTTGAGCAAAAAATTGTCATTAAAGGACAATTTGCAATCGAGTTTAACTTGAATGGAATTGTGTGCTGACATATTGTTTTTAACATTTCAAATTTAATCTAATATGTTGCCTGCAGGTGGTCTACAAAAGCTTCAAAAGTAGTACCCTACTCCTTGCTTAAAATTTTAAATGTGAAGGAAATTTTTTATCCGGGTAGCTCAAAATAAAATACCCATTTTCTACTGACTTCGTCATTTTCTAATACTCAGCGTAGTTGATCCCACCTTAAAGAAGTTTTCTGAGTGGCTTGAAAACTCAACAACCAGATTACAGGGTCCATAAGTTACCTTGGATTCTACTAATCCAATTACATTCGTCAGGGTAAACCAGCACTATGATCCAATCCACCAAGACAAGGACTAAGCTAGAATTCAATTCTGCACCAATATATCATGAAAAGTTTCGAACATAGAAGGACAGCTATATCTGGAGAGTTTCTGTTTTGTTGACACTTGGCTAGGGACCAGATTGACTGATCTTGTCCCTGTGAACCATATACTTTGTCTTCACTTGTTTCTTTACTGGGAGCCGAGTCTACTTGGATGGACAATTAAAACAAGCTTCTTGAAATTGGAAAAAAATATGCTGCTTTAGACTATTCCTGTGGATATCCTAATCCAGATCTTTAACGCATTAGAAATGATGTCATATTCATTGGCGTGGCAACTTTTCTTAGCTTTTTTCCTTTTTCAACGAATTACTTCTGTTTCCTCTCCTTTTCATTATTTCAAATGTGATCAATCAGTCCAGGTGTAGTCCATATCAATGATACAAATGACAAAATCAAATGTGGCCAACGTGCCAAGGATAGGACTGGTTTACACAACGACAAGTGTAAACCAACCGTTAGCCTATCTAGGGGAAGGCTTCGATTTTTCAAACATATATTAAGAAGATTCAACCAGATTGTAGTGAGTCATCTTGTCTTTAATTTGTCCCCATCATTAATCCATGTGAGTTTATCTACTTCAATTTAGTTAGGTATGACATAATCCTTCAGTTAGAAAATGTTTACCGAAAAGAATCCCAATGGGATGTCATGGATGAACATACTTAAAGGTACCTATTAGACAAAATTGTGTTTTATCATTAGCATAGGTACATTGTGAATCTAAACAAACTGATCTAACAGAACATTGCAAAATAATTAGTGCTAAAAAATCTGCGTAAATACAGCGTGCAGCAAGGCACTGAAGAATCTCGGGGGTAATTCTCCACCATCCACGAACCATTGGCCAAAACTTGTTCAAATCCTCGAGTGTGAAATTTGTAGACACAGAAATGGAGACCTTCAACTTCTAGTTGTTCTGTGCATCTGGTTTGTAGTATAGTTAACGTTAATCCATTTGCAAGCCTTGTTTTTCAATTGGCGTCTGTCTATCTTTGTTACACCTTTTGAAAAGGTTACATCTCAGACTCACAACCAAAGTTAAATCTTAATAAGAAGTAGATAGAATGCAGGACAAAGACTGACCAATCCACCTCATTGCTAACTTGCCAAAGATCCAACACAGTTGTCATATAATCTGGAGGAATTCAAACTTGTTTTCATTTAAGTAAAAAGCCTATATTGCTTCTTTATGTGAAGCAGTTGTTTCTCATTAATTTAAGACAAACTTAATTTTACAAGGTAACTGGAGTTTCGGCTACATGGCTGTGCGATAGTGCAGACACAAGTCATTGCCGTGCAGTATTGATGGTTAATACGGCACCCAAGTATGGTTTAGTCAACAATTTTTATCCACAATTTCTTACTTATGTTGTGAGTTTAATACTATGAAAGGAAATTAATTAAAATCGAAATGTTAACGCAACCACTTTTATGACAAAGATGGAAAGGGTAAGATCCAATGTAAAAAGTACTAGCTGCTGAATCAAATCTGTCCTCTTAGCTGAGGAATAAGAATTTTAGATTGCTTTCTGTTTTATGATTGCTATATCATAGCTACCATTAATTTCCCTGCAGCATTTATCATCAATATCATGATAAAACCCTTCTCATATACACAATATTATAAAAAAAGTCCTAATTGTCAAGTCAAGAACTTGTAAAAATTGAAAGTAGACACCGCTAACATGCTCTACATTTAGAGGTTCAACTACAAATGTCTAATTGTTCATTTCCTTCTATTTCTGAGCCTTAAATATTATTTGACTTTAAAGCATGGAATTGGAAGCTGCATTAGGCTTGTGAAAGAAACGGTTCTCCAAGATTTCATGTTGACAACAATGAAAGGACCAAACACAAATTTTAGTTGAACGAACTACTTAGTCCAACTTTGGGGGTTGAAATGGGAACTAAAGTTTCCCTTGTATTAGAGGGGGGAAAGTCAAAATCTGTATGATTTTTTATCTGCCTGTTTGACATAGTTGGATTGGTTTCAAGAGTTGCATCCTCCTTATGACACATTTTCTAGACAGGTACCAAGGAGGGGAAACAGGTTTGGTGCCTCCTAGACAGAAAGTGAGTCGTGATCAGAATTAGGTAGGGGGACAATTTTTCATCATGAGGAAACAGAAAAAAAATGATACTAAACAGATTTTCTCGGATAAAGACCTTCGCCTCATATGCCCACAATGTAACTTTCATGCATGCCAAAGAACCCTAGCTGATCTGATCTCTCAGAATGGAAACCAATCAACTGAAGTCTAACAAAAAACAAAAAAAAGGATGGAATTAAAGAGCCATAAGGCCTTTGTGGTGTTTGGTAAAAAGCATTTTTATATTAAAACTTTTAAAGTGATTTAGTTTTGACATAGGATCTGTATCTTTTTAATTATAAGTGGTTAAGAGGTTGATGATTGATATTCTTATTTTTCATATTTGGATTAGATTTGAGCAACAAAAAAATTAACTAATTATTAATTTTAACTAAATTATTGTTTGAAGTTAATGACAATTAAATAATTTTTATCACATACAACTTTCAATTTAATGGTTAATTTTATAAAATATTCAATTTACAAAAAGTCATAGAACATGTTTTTTTTATTAATACTAATTTATCACTCGTGCTGCATGGATAAATATTAAAATATTAAAAAAGATTAAAAAAGAATTTAAAAAAAAACTAAAACTAAAACTTATCAAATATTCATCCTAATAAAAGAAAACTTATCCAGGTAATGCGATAATAACTAAAACAAATACAAAGGTAATACATAAATTTGTCCAGTTGATGAAGAAAAACAAAATGTTCAAAAAATTAAGTCTCCGAATCAAAATAAAATAAAAAAATACAATCCTTTATAACTTGAAAGAAATATAAAAGAGCTTTTCCTGCACCATCGTTTCTTATCAATTATAAAAATAACATCGTATTTTCTAAATAACAACCTTGTTCACAGCATTGTTGGTTGTAAAAATATTTAAATTATTTATAATAACATAAATTACATTTCATTAATTTCATTATGTTTTTAATTTAAGTTTTCACACCCGTACATTATAGATGATAAAATATTTTAATATTTTTAAATTATATATATATATATATATTTAATTTTAATCCACTGTTAGTGTAAAATTTCTTTACACTGTCATCTAATCATGTACTAACACATTATTAAAAGTATTAGACTTTTGAAGCAGTTGCTATAATAGTTAAACTCTTTTAATGAATTGCAATACATAATTAGATGATAGTGTAAAGAAACTTTATCTTGGATTAAAATTAAACTCTATATATATATACATATATATGTGTGTGTGTGTGTGTGTGTGTGTGTGTTTCTATACAAACATTAAAACATCAAGAGGAAAATTAGAAATTTGTAAGAACAAATGCCTCATAAGCAACTACGTTAATGTACTTTCATTTTTTCCCTAATAAATTAAAGTAAATTATAATTAATTTTCTTATATTCCAACACCCATCAATCATACATTTCAATATCTCAAAAATTAAGATCGAGTATAACTCAAACGCCTCATAAGCAACTATGTCTACTCAAGAATCTATTTCAAATAAATTTCTCAACATGAACTTATTAAAAAACCAAGCAGGACAAGAAGACAAATAGCACACACTATTTAGGAGAAAACATCCTCCATATACTCCTAGATTGTTTAGTAGGAGACCCTAAGCTCCACCCTCATCTAACAGTGAAGAGATTCGATGATATAGGCGATCCACCACAAAGGCCACTGGGATTAATAAGATGAATTGGAAAAAGTCAAGATAAAAAAGAAAATTAAACAGTGAATTAGATTAAATTAAATAAATAAATAACTTACCATCAAACTTCTTTATATTAAGAGCTTCAAAGGAGGATTCCAATGTCAACCTTGGTGATATCTGCATAATCTACATTTATATGCTTGTACTATAGTCTAAGCAGTAAAACATAAGCAATCTAAAATTGGTAAATATGCACCTTCTTGTCTAACTCTGCATTTGATTGACACTTGCCCTGCTTACCATTGATGTCATCAACCTCAACAATTTTTTCTGCAAGCATTGAAAAACCAAGTAATTCTGAAGCTAATAATCAATATTCTCTGATGAAACAAAATGTTGAAGCTTGCTTGACATAAGCTTTTATAACTTCAGCAATGATCCATGAAATGTTAAGCGCAGAATCTAATAAAATTCCATCAAACAATACACAAAGGAGGGCCAATTTATTATCAGCCAAAGCAAAAGAGGTAGAAAGAGAGATAGAAGTTCCAGGGCAGATTCCAAATTTCTTTAGTAGAATAACTCCTGAAGTTCCAGATTTTCACATATAGTTATTTAAATCCAAAACGGTCATGTTCATGCTTCAAATTTCCAACCAAACAGGTCAAGTATATTTGGTTATTGTGCCTAATCTGTTTTCCCAGATTGAGAAATTCAGCATATAGTCATTTAAATATTAGTAATCAAACACAAGACTGATGACATATATACAGAGTAGACAAAGATAGGCAAATATATATATAGTTTGATAGATAGATAGCAATTATAAGTGTTAATACCAATCATTTGGGGTTAAGTGTTTATATTATTACTTTACCAGTATCTCCAGCTTAAAATGCCAGTAGCTCATATAAGCTCAAGAAAATAGTAACATCAGAAACCATGAAAGTGAAAATGCTAAGAAAAACTTTTAAGAGTCTATGTAATATTACAGTGTAGCATAACCTAACCGCTTTGCCAAAGGCATTATACCCGATACCCAGAGCGAAGACCCAACCCTGCAGCCCACCTCCGCAAATCTAAACAAGATATTTAAAAAGGATTTAAAACCCTGCAGCCCACCTACCCTATGAGTAAAATCAAATTGCATTCACTCAAAAGTCAAAACATGAAATTGGATTCCGCTCGAAGAAAATAAGAAACTACATTCATTGATCAATAAGATCTACTTACACCTAAGAGAGAGATAATTGGTTAGATCTTGGTTAGATCTCTATTATAGAACCCCAAGGAAAGAGTTTCTTTTTTTTTTAAGCTGCATATTAATACACAGAGATAACTGACAATTTGTTCTGAACTGATTCACTAATTCTTAGTCATGCCATATCACATTCCTCTTTCCTTCTCGTAAGCTTCTTCCCTTCCTATAGTCAACCTGCGTTAGAGTAAGATAACCCCATCTGATATTTCCAGCAGATTTTGGATGACCCCATTTTTGAGAATATATCTTCATCATCCATCAGAATATGGTTATCTGGTGTACTTAATCTAGAGCTGATGCCACAATGCCTATGTGATTTATGATATGAGATATGCAAGAAAGGAATATATTTGCTTACAGGTAGATAAAGAAAACGCTATGACAAAGTTGAGGCAAAGACATCCTACTCAGTTAAATGCATGAACCCACCCACTCTTGCTCAAAATCACCCTCCATCTTTTCCAGTCTTCTATGATAATTTAGATCTAGTACTTTACAACCTGAATATACAAAGATGACCAATATGTTTTACAAATAACCCATAAAATTATTGATAACCTTAACCTGTTAAAGTACAGCACACCGAGGTCTCAGTTATTGAAATGATATACTAGAGTATCATTTGCGCGTGATACCGCCGGAGCGTGGCGTCGCGGCTCAAACCCGTGATCCTACTCCCGTAGCAGAGCGGTTTGGCGACGCGACTGTCGTGGATGCTTTTCGCAGCCATTTCGCGGTCGTCGCGGCCGCTACTATGAAACGCAGCCCTCCCACGTCGTTTTGTGTGTTCTGTTTGAAATATTTAGGGTTCTGTAAAACACAGCCCCGCACAAATAGCTAAACGCAGCCTCCCTTAGTGAAGACAAAGCCTAGTCCCTGCTTCCCTCCACCATTTCCAACGAGTAGCACCCATTTCCAGCGAGGCCCATCCATTTCCGGCGAGGCCCAACCCTTTCCGGTAACTTCCTCTGTTTTGGCAGCTTTGCACCTCTTCTTTATTTTAATGGAGGTGTTGGGTGCCTTTGTTTCTCTTGCCTTTTTTTCTTTCTTCCCTACACAGCTCTCTGTTTCTCCTTTTTCAGTCCTGTATTTTGAATCCTTGGTTACCCTTCACAGCCATGACATCATCTTCTCATCCTCAATCAACTAGTCAAAGTGTCTCAGCATCATTCTCCTGTTGGGGATTGGTAAAACCAACAGGAGAAAATATTGATATGGCATGGCAGTGGAATAGCTTGAGAGATATCAATAATAGGAAGAGTGTGACGTGTGATTTTTGTGGCAAAGTTACAACCGGTGGGATTACTAAAGCTAAAAGACACCAAATGGGAGTGAGAGGAGATGTAAATTCTTGTAAGAGAATTCCACCTGAAATTAAGAAGTTGATCAAGGAAGCTTTTGAGAAGAAAAAGGCTGAAAAAGATTTATACATGACTGAGTTGAATGAAAATGATGATGAGGAAGAAGAGGTGCAAGAAATTCTAAATATTCTAAGTGGAAAAAAACTAGCAATATCAAGTGATACGACATCTACAGCCAACAGAGCTAAAAATGTTAAAGGCCCCATGGATTTGCTTCTTCTTAGAAATCTAGAAGCAACTATTAAATTAGGAAAGACCAAAAGGCAAACAGGCATAAATGATGCTTGTGATAAAGAGGCAAGAGCTAGAACCGTTCAGTACATAGCTCGTTGTTTTTATAGGAATTCCATTCCTTTTAATGTTGTGCATACTAAAAGCTTCAAGTTGATGATTGAAGCTATTGGAAACTATGGTCCACACTTAAAGGTTCCAAGCTATCATGAAATGAGAGTTCCACTCCTTAAAAAGGAATTGGAGCTAACAAAAGAAATGTTGAAGGGTCAAGAGGAAGAATAGGTGAATTTTGGATGTTTGATTATGTCAAATGCATGGTCGGATAAGAAGAATAGGACCTTGATCAATTTCATGGTGAATTCTCCATCTAGGACTATGTTTGTGAAGAGTGTTGATGCCTTTGCATATATAAAGACTGGGGATAAGATATTTGAGTTATTAGATGCCTTTGTGGAGGAGATTGGAGAAAAGAACGTTGTTCAAGTGGTGTCCGATACTGGAAGCAATTATGTCTTGGCCAGTAAATTACTACAAGCGAAGAGGAAGAATCTTTTTTGGACTCCATGTGTTGCACATTGTGTGGACTTGATGTTGGAAGACATTGGAAAGCTATCTCGGGTTAAAAGGACAATACAAAGAGGCATTGCTCTTGTAGGCTTCATCTACAACCATTCATTGGCCTTAAATACAATGATAAAGTACACAAACAAGATGGAATTGGTTAGGCATGGAGTCACAAGGTTTGCGACCACATTCCTTACATTGCAAAGGTTGCACAAACAAAAAAAACAACCTTAGAAATATATTCACTTCAGATGAGTGGTTAACCTCTAAGATAGCAAAAGAAGCTAAGGGGAAGAGGGCAACTGACATTGTATTGATGCCTACTTTTTGAAACGAAGTCGTTTATTCTCTTAAAGCTATGGGGCCTCTTGTGCACGTTCTTAGGCTTGTTGACAATGAAAAAAAGCCTGCAATAGGTTACATATATGAAGCAATGGATAGGGCTAAGGAAGCTATTCAAAGATACTTCAATGAAAATGTTGATAAGTATAAGGATATTTTTTATATCATTGATAGAAGGTGGGAATCACAACTTTATCATCCATTGCATGCAGCTGGCCACTTTCTGAACCCCGAATTCTTCTATAGCAATCCAAGAATTGAATTTGATGAAGAAGTGATAGCTGGACTTTATAAGGCCATTGAGAGACTAAGTGCAACTGAAGAAGAGGTAGATAAGATTTTAACTGAGTTAGCACTATATAAGAGAGCTGGAAGCATATTTGGAATGAAGGCAGTAGTAAGACAAAGGACTACAATGGCTCCTGGTAAGAAAAACACACTTATTGATAAATTTAGTTACAACTTACATGGCACTTAATGCTAAATTTGATGAAGAAGTGATAGCTAGACTTTATAAGGCCATTGAGAGACTAAGTGCAACTGAAGAAGAGGTAGATAAGATTTTAACTGAGTTAGCACTATATAAGAGAGCTGGAGGCATATTTGGAATGAAGGCAGCAGTAAGACAAAGGACTACAATGGCTCCTGGTAAGAAAAACGCACTTATTGATAAATTTAGTTACAACTTACATGGCACTTAATGCTAATTAAATAATTTGTAATTATATTACAGCTGAGTGGTGGAGGATGTATGGGTCATCCTCTCTAAGTTTGCAAACATTTGCCATTAAAGTGTTGAGCTTGACTTGTAGTTCATCGGGATGTGAGCGTAATTAAAGTATTTTTGAGCATGTAAGTAGATGTCTAATGATTTTCCTTTACATAGTTTCATTTAGTAATTGTGAAACTAACATTTTTGCTTATAAATTATGTAATAGATTCATCCTAAGAAGAGAAGCAAGCTTGAGCATCAAAAGTTGCAAGACTTGGTTTTTGTTAAATATAACCAAGCTCTTAAAGAACGTTTTGATAGCCGAGATGTGATTGATCCCATTCTCCTAAATAACGTTGACGATAGTAATGAATGGTTAGTAGGAGAAATGGGTGGAGATGGAGAAGGTGCTGAAGATGAGTTGGTTTTTGATGATGATACTTTAACTTGGGGGGCCGTAGCTGATATAATTGGGGCTGGTGAGCCTACAAAATATACTAGGCAGCAAATAAGATTAAAGAAGAAAGTTACTTCAAGGCCTTTTAGTTCTAGGGAAAAAGAGCCTATACACAATGAAGAAGAAGATGAAGCTAATGATGTAGAAACAGAAGAGGAGGAAGAGATCTACAAGTCTAATAGTGGTGAAAGTGACAATGAGGAGGAAGAGAACTTAGAAGATCTTGAATATGATGATTCCGATTGAAGAAAAACTTGTACTTATGTTTTGAATTTGAATGTTTAGTTACTTTAAGCCTTATAGGCATAACTTAGTATTTGGAGCTGTGTTTTCTTTTTCTTCTTTTAAATCTTATGCTCCTTGATGACTTTTGTGGTTATTAACTTGTTAATTATGCCTTATGTTCATGGTGATTGTGTGTCTATAGTCTAGAATTATGACTTTTGATTATTAATGATGAATATGTGTTTAATTCTGACTAATTTTATATTTTGAATCATTTATAAATGTATAGTATAATTGCATATGTTTTTTTCATTTTTTTTTTCGGTGTAGCGGCCATCCCGTTATCCGCTATCCCATTATAGCGTTTTTAGAGTCAGCTGCTACGCGCCGCTATCTGGGATTGACTACTATGATATACACACACACACAACTTACTGCAAGAGTAAGTTTTGACACACTTACTTAATTTAATAACTTTTTATTAACTTCGAATTTTTTCAATCCAATCATTCAATTAAAAGTTCACATGAAGTAAATGAAGTCCATAAAATTTTATATAATTTAAAAATTAATTGATATTGCATTTAACTACTTTATTTTAACTTATAATATGCATTTTGTAACAACCAACTAATTAAAGGGAGAACTCTTAGCTTAGTACACTAGATCATAACACTTATTGAGTTGCATTTGGTGTCCTATGTGACTAAGAGACAAGGAAAAGTATCTTGCTTTCATATAAGTGTGATAGAACTTGGTGAATTACATCAAGTTTGCTGGTTAGGAATTCTGTATAGTTAATCCAAACTCTTAGTAGGTTTAGGTATCGGGGTTCACTAGGTTATCTAGTAAAATATGATTACACTAGCGATTCGGACGTACCATCTTGTTGTATCAAGGAATGGATCACCAAAATGAGACCTCATACCTTAGCTGATTGAATTGTCACTGTAACTTGTTTCCTTTAACTTGACAACGTGAAAGGAAGAAAGAGTAATTGGGTTAATTCCATTCCTATATGGTAGTTGATTTAATTTTGGCGTTTGTTATTTCAGTCAAACCATGAATCTTGACAACAATTCCGCAGAATTTGCAATGCCCACTATCACAACTCAACAGTGACTTAAAAACTTAATACACAAAGAAATCATTCTTTCCACTAGAGAATGGACAGAATGTGTAAACTTAAGTCCATTTACAGAACTTAAACTCAACTATAAGGTAAACTATATTACTTAATTAACAAGATAGGTTCAATAAATATTAAAACAGACATAAATAGTCATCAATCTTTGTTACAAATTCTGTAATGTGGCATACAACACGATCTCACTTTCACAAAGTAGACCACTTCATAAATTTACAATAGGTCACTCACATCACTATCCTTACACATTAACCATTAGGACAGTGATTTAAAATTACATATTTGCATAAAGCTGATGATTTTCTGCTGCATCAAAAATAAATACAAAAGTCCCTTAATTCTTTGTTGCTGTGAGGCCACTTCCTTACTCTGGTTTTGTATAAAAGCAAAATATAATGAGAATAAAATTCCCAATAAATAATATGAAACTTCTGCAACAAGCATTAAAACAGAACCATCTTAATAATCTCAAATTTTCGAATGAACATGCATGATATCACATTTTGCAGGATTCATTAACTTGGTTACAATATGGTCTCTAGCATCACTAGGATGCCCACTACTGACCAGCCACTAGGAGTTGCTCCATAAATTGGATTCCTCCCTTCAACAGAATCTAACCATATTTAACAAATTTACAGAGAATTAATCATGCATTTCAAATTCTATACAGCTTGTAATAGAATTATAGAATTCCCTCAAGATCATATTCATACATTTCTAGTTTCATGATTACTTAATGGTGAAACTGGGTGGGAGTTCCCTTATGCTAACAGTTATAGAATTTGTGTTTTGCTAGGTTCTTTAGCTCCTAGATTTTGAGATCATAACACCTTTCCCCTAGTTAGCTTGACCCTAAGTGTAATTCTTCACATGCAGCCCCTTTTCTTGCCAAATTCCCTTCCCAAACGTCACATGTAATCTTCCAATCTCTTCCTCTACTCTTCTCTTTCTCTCTTTATCTCGTTCTCTCTTACTCTCACTCTCGGATAACCATGCAGGACAGTGTACTTGTGAGGTGTGTGTGTGAGGTTAAGAGGCTAAGTGAGTTAGTGGGAAAGAAGGTGTATTAGTTGCTAAGGGGTAACCTTTTTTTCTAACGGTTGGATTGATAACATTAAAATTCTATGAAAGTGTAAGTTTACAAAACTTAGACCCATATATATATTAGATGATAAGCTCTTATATTATTAGGTGTTTGTTATCAAATAAGATAAAGCATGATAATAAAAAAAAAATACTTATTTAGACCAAAAGTATCAAGCCAAACTTCTTTTGTGAATTTACCTCGCAGAGAGAGAGACTCAATTTGCACCATCAAATTGGAGAGAGAGAGTTAAATGGGGCGGGCCAAATAGTCCATATTTAAATGAGATGCAAAACAACCAGCTTCACTTGCCTCTCATCAATGTGTAAGGCATAAACGAGCTCGCCCACAAAAATGTGACATTTTTAAAATAAAAAAAAACGTTTAACCTGTAAATTTAAAAGATCAAACTCAAAGTCAAAAATATCCAGTAGTTCTCTAATCTTATCTAACAAATACACACACAAATATAATCTAAAATCATAAGATTGAATAAGAGGAATCAACACATGGCACTGAAAAATTGAATCAGAAGAGACAATAGAACAATGAAATAAGTTAAATAACATCATTTTAGGTGACTAACATAAAAGATAAGCAATCGAACTTCGAAGACCTTGTGCTGCCGTGATGCAGCTCGCTAACGTTCGAACTTTGAAGAGCTGTTGTGCTGTGGTGTCATGGTGGTCTTGTCGTGTTCAATAAAAGTACAAAGAACTATGCTTTCCTTTGCGCGGTGGTCTCGTTCGCATCCGAAGAGCTGTTATGCTTTGGGTTTGATCGAACTTCGAAGAGCTGCATCCATTCGCGTTCATTCACATTCACGACGCTGTCGTGCGAGTTCGAAGAGGAGAGGGAGTGCTGTTGTCCACACTGTTGCTGGTTCCGCTTCCTCCTTGCCACCTTACTAGGGATTTTTGGGTTTGAGAAAATTCTGAGTGTGTGTCAATGTGTCACGTGTGAATGTGAAAGAACTAGGCTAAATAGTGCCTTTGGTTTGGGAGAGGGAACCATGTTCTAAATTTAACCTTGTGTTGTGCGTTTCAAACTTAACTTTCATTAAAAAATAAAATAAAATAAGAATATGCGGGCAATCCGTGGGTAAAACTAAAAGTGATTGGTTCATTTAATTCACGATCAAACAGGACAATTTAAAATTGTTCACGTTTTCATAAATTAATAATTTTGATATTTGATTTACATAACTCATGTGATTAAATAAGTTAATTTGATAAATTTGGGTTATTTTAACAATCTCGGATTGGGGTGTGAAAGAAGAAAAAGCAAGAGGAGAGATAGTGTTTTGATTTATTTATATAATATTAAATATTAAATAACTAAAATAACAATAATTTTAAGTTGTTTTAAAAAGAAAGATATGAGAGGTGAGCAAGTTGGGACTTGTGAATTATACATGCAGAAAAAATCAGAACCTAGAAAGTCAACCAAAAAATTCATATGAATCTCAGAATAAATCAAAGCACAAAGAGTTATCCAAAAAAACCCAAATTAATTACAGAACTCAGAAAGTGACCCAAATAACCAAAGGGAATACGTGACTACAGATGATCGCTATAAAGAAATAAATTATTATATTTAACAAAATTTCATACATAGGTTTACAAGATGAAATATCACTCAACAAAATGAAAAAGAAAAAAATATTATGAATAAGTAGAACGACAAAATTACCTCTAAGAAATGAAAATTTAAGCTTGTGCTTTCAAGACATTGTTGTCTCCTCCTTTCTCTCAAATTTTTATCAACCCTCTTTTTCTCTATCTCCCTCTAAATCCCATATTACCACAATGAAATTACAAATCTTTCATTTATGTCTTCCCAAAATTTGCATCATTAATGAGACATCAATATATTTGAATTTAAATTTGTTTCATTATTTATTATTTCTTTATTTATAATTTTTGAAGAAATTAAGCTTAAGGCTCAATAATAAATATTAAAAAATAAATATATCTATGAGCTACATATATTTTTAATTTTTTAAAAATGAACCGACGAAAATTAAGTATTGGCAAAAGCCCCTTTTACTTTTCCTTTTGAATTGAAATGGTCAAGCAAAGTAAAAAAGACAACCAAATTTTATTTCCAATGTCATTTTTTCTTTATCACTTAAAGTAAGCCTCATAAATGTTAGAAGAGAAAGTCAAATGTCTCAATACCTGAAAAAAAAATAAACTAGATCTCTTCATATCCAGGAAAAGAAGAAAAAAAGTGGGCTATTCAACATGAAATGATTAAAAGATCAACTATTTTTTTTTATCAAAATCCTAGAAATCTACATGTTGTTTGAATACCCGAAGGGAGTTAAAGATTAACGGGTTATTCAAAAAACCCAGAACATGTTAAAGATCAACAAATTATTCAGAAACCAAAAAATTAAATGGTTGTTTGAAAAAACGCAACAGCAAAACAAAGATCCATGGGAACCCAAAATCAGGAAGTTAAGGATCAAAAGGGTCAAAACCCGGGACAAGCAAGATAAAGATCCATGAGGTCAGAACCTAGAGCGAGGAAGTTAGAGATTAACATGGTCGGAACCCAAAATGAATAGGATAAAGACTCACAGGATCAAAACCTATAATTTGTTTGATGAAAAGGCCAAATTACAAAGATTTTATGTAGAGTGCTAGGTTAATGCTTCAGTTGTTAAATTATTGTGGGTATTGTCATCCTTGGTCCTATGTATTCATGGTTATTATTGGGTAATCGTACTGGTGTGTTGCTATTTCACTTGTTTATATCTGGCATTCAAAATGGCGTGACATGGTTGATTAAAAGCCCAATGTTTTTTTTCTACATATAAGGGCTCTGAAAATTGTGGAAAGGTGATATGGAGTGGTCTAAGGTTGCTGTTAGTGTGAAATTTTGGGAACTTAATTGCTATGCTCACAAATTATTGAATGAAATGTTAGGCCCATTTTGTTGGTAGTCTTGGGCTTGGGTACTGATTGTGTTTTTCACGAATGGCAACTAAATCGTGACAATCTACAAGGTCATCAGCCATAATCCGTTTGGAAATTTTTTGTCTTTAATATTCTATTTGCTTTCACGTTGCTAAATCATTAAGTGCCATGTAAAGTTCAAATGTAATAAATTAAATTTAGTGTCAAATTCCTTTCTATTAGTCCCATTTCACAAATCTTCATTAGGGAGTTTTTTTATCATTTCCTTTGTTTCACGCGTAGGTTAATTGTAAAATATTTTTTTATCATTATTATTCATTTCGTTCTTTATTGTATTAATGTAAAATCATTTCCTTAATCTATTCAATTAGCTATTTAACTTAATTATTCGTCTTTTAATAAGTCCAATAAAATAAAATATTTAATTCATGTAATGAGATTGAAGAGTATGTACTCAGTAACTTATTTTGAGATTGTTTTATTGGCTAGTATCTTGACTAATTCTATTTAGGATTGAAATTTAAAATAAAATATATTAATATCCGTTTAGAGGGTTTGAGGAGTCATGTACTCACTAACTTATTTTAGAGTTGTTTTATGACCTAGTGTCATGACTAATCCCATTTAGGATTTATATTAAAAATAAACTTATTAATATTCGTTTAGAATGCTTGAAGAGTTATATACTTATTAGCATATTTTGGAGTTGTTTTGTGGCCTAGTATCATGATAAATGTTGTTTAGGATTTAAATTAAAATTAAATTTATTAATATCCGCTTAGAGGGCTTGAGGAGTCATGTACTTACTAGCATTTTTTGAGTTGCTCTGCAATCCCATGCTATGACCGATTCTACTTAGGACATGTTGACTTTCCCTTTATTCAAATCAAGTCATTTCTGTTAATTTGAATTAACTACTTTTAATCATTTTTTAAATTTTAATTTAAAATTGACTAACACAATTATTTTAAAGAACTACATGACTTTAACTTCCTCATTATACTTGGGGGATACGTAGGAACTCATGGCAAAATGATGAATTTGTGATGTAATTTAATTATTTTGTTTCATTTTATCTTTATTTTGTAAGTAAATCAAATATTGTTTAGGTTACTAAATTTGTATAATTAGCTTAAAGTAATCATCTTATGACGAATGTATTAAGGGTGCTTTGGGATTTAGTTTTCACCTTTTTCTATGTATAATCAACTCTGAAATCTTACATAGTTTGTAGACCTTTTTTTTTCTATTTTAAATGTATTAAAATGGTTTTTTGTTAATCATTTTTCCTACTAAATAAAAGACTAGTGGTGACTCTATTTTTAATTAATTTTCTCACCATTCCATTGCGATCAATGGCTACTAGCTATTATGAAGATTTGCAAGCATGATCAATCGTGTCACAGTGAAAGGACAACGCATAAGTAGACTTTGCAACAATTTTTGAGTAATATGTCACACCTTTCAAAGTCTTTATGGATGTTGTTAGATGGTTAACTTTAGAGGACATGATGGAAGCCTTGGAACAAAAAAAAAAATTGAAGTGATTGTCGTGAGATGATAAAACTTTTAGATTCTTATAAATGAGATGGTAAATGATATTGTCCATGAGAATGCTCCAGAAAATGCAAAGTACACATCTCCTATCATTCAAAAGGAATTTTTACATATCTTTGCTAGAAAAGTGCAAAAAGAAATTTGTGATGATATAGGTGATGGAAAATTGTGTTTAATTGTTGATGAAGCAAGAGATGAATATAGAAGAGAACAAATGGCCCTTGTTGTTAGATTTCCTGATCGCAATGGATTTGTTGAAGAGCGTTTTTTGTCAAAGATACAACTGCAACGACTCTTAAAAATTAATTTTGTTTACTTTTATCTCATCAGAGTTTCTTCATTGAAAACATTCAGGGTCAAGGATATGATGGAGCAAGCAACATGCTCCAAGAGTGGAATGGGTTACAAGCTTTATTTCTTGCAAATTGTCCATATACATATTATGTACATTGTTTTGATTATTAGTTACAACTGGCTCTTGTTGTAGCAGCTAGAAAAGTGGTTGATTTTCATGGTTTCTTAATTCAAAAAGTGACTTTCATTATCAATATTTTGAGCTCTTTTAGTAAACAATATGATGAATTACAATGAATTGAATGTTAAAGCTAAAGCTTCCTCAATGAATTCCTTTATGATGGATGACTTTTAACAAAGTTTGATCATTTATCCCCTGAATTTTGCTTCTTAAACAAGACTCATTCTATCATTTGAGAACATTTTGATATATGTTCATAGAGTTTAAAATTTTAGGTTCTACTTGAATGGCAAAAAGCATAAAGAACTACTATGGGGAGCGATTGAACAATTAGCACTTGAAAAGTCATCATCCACATACAAGGTTTCATCATCTTTCTTGCTTAAACCAGCAATGCACTGCCATTAGGGAAAAATAGATTTGCTAAAACATATAGAATTGGAGAATCTAAGGTATTCCTGGAGGATCATGAGCCATGGCGCAAAAGAATACTTGACCCGGGTAGCGAGATTGTGTTAGATTGGAACCGGGTCTTCATAGTTTCCTGCTTAGTGGCTCTTTTTGTAACACCTTAAAATCTCGAATTATATTATTCATGTTGTTTTCCTATATTTTTGTGATAAATAATTTTTAGGAATTTTTGTGAGTTCAATTAAATTAAAGTTTGCCTGAACTTAACCTTATAAGTTGATTTTAGATAATTTCGGAAAATAAAAATAAATAAATTTATTTTTTGGTCCGGAATACCTTTAAGGGATTTCGTTAGTGGAAAAGACAAGGAACTTTCACAAGTTCACTAGAGAGGATTTTGAACCAAGGTAAAGGGAGATTTCTCTCATCAAACAATATGGTGGTGAGGAAGAAATTTATGATTTATATTTTATGCTTTCATGTTTTATGGTTGATGTTTTGTGGTTTGTGTTTTATGATTTATGTTTTGATTATCCTATGTGTTTTTATGTTCTGAGATATATGGCATGAACTTGTTATAATTAAAGTGTGATATAGCTTATGTGTGAATAAGATGATGTATGTGTGGATGAAAAACATGATTATGAACATGCATATGTTTGGTTGGAAACCAATGAATCATAATGGAAATGGAAAGTTTTGAAAAGAAACTTGTAGAAATGATATTTACTTTATCAAAAGTTTTGTTCTTATTTTCGAAAATATAGTATATGATTTTAAGTATTTTCAAAAATATGAGAGAAAATATTTAGTTATGATGAAAATAGATATTTTTCAAGTAGAAACACTTTTGAAAATTTGTTTGAATCTTGAAAGGTTTTCTAAAGATTAGTTTAGATCTTGAAATATTTACAAGTATCAAACTATTTTGAATTAATGCTTATTTTTATTAAATACTTTTATTTTGAGAAAAACATTTTGGTGATGATTTGAGGTAGAAATAAATGTTTTTAAATAGAAATAAATTTTAAAAGATTTGTTGGAAAATCCCTATTTGTATTTGAAACTTATTTTTAGCTCAAATAGTAAGAATAGACTTTGAAATATTTTTTTAGTTCAAAATAGCTCAGTATTTGTGAAAAATGCTTTACTCGATTTAAATTTCACAGAAAATGTTTTATGCGATTGAAAAATGAACTGTTACGCAATTTGAAAACAAAAAAATGGTTTTACGCGATTGAAAAATGTAATAGAAATATTACACGATTTCTAAAACATAACAGATGTATTATGAGATTTCAAAACCGTAGGTGTAGTATTACATGATTTGGAAATTATTTTATAGCACCATATAATTAAGAAGCAGCGGTACTACTATCGGGCCGACGTAGACTGGACCTTGGATGGGACAGTTGACGTTATTCTTGAAGAAATGGTAACTTGAATCCCAAGGAGATTGTATATATATTCTGAGAATATTTATACTATATATATATATATATATAGTATGTATAAGAGTTGTTGTTGTAAGGCTTGGAGCTTAAGAGATTGAGCTTACACCTTAGTGCGGGTGCAAATAACCGAGTGAAGATCTTCAATGATGTTGGAGTCGTCGGAGGTGTGGAAACTCAACAAGAGGCCATCTGGGACTGTCCGTGGTATTATGATTGCAACACACCGACAATCTCGACTACACACTTGTCTATTCACGATTGGTGGAAGAGTGTTCTCGTGAGCCGTATTGCTCAAATTAAATTTTTAGCACTTGTTAGCTAAATGATATGGAACATGTACTCCTAATCACTCTCTCCGACTTGTGTTTTAACTCCATGGAGTAGGGGGTCAATTATGTGGTATTTGCATAGTCAGTTGTTATCCTGTCCCATTTTCATGATGCATATTAATTTTGATCTACCCATTATTTGATAATATGTTTATATCTGTTGATTCAATAAGGAACTGTACTATTTGCTATGCTAACTGTACTATTTGTTATTGATTAGCCCATTATTTGATAACTGTATTATTTGTTATTGATTTACCCATTGTTTGATAACAAGATTGTATCTATTAAACTGTATAAATTATTATATTTTTTACATTGCTTTATTGGTATTGATAGATCACGAGGATTTCACCTCTTTGTTTTATTGTTTTGTATGTTTTGTGTTGTTTTTCTTGTCTTATGAAGACGACGAGGTAGCTGTTTTCTTTCTGTCTTGTGAAAACGATGTTAGAACCAAAGAACCTTTGTGAAATTAGGTTTGGAACCAAATTGTTTAAAGAATTAATAGCCCATAAAGTTTTGAAGATAACAAAAGTTTTAATTTAGAATGAATAAGTGAAAGACTCACGTAACTTGTTTCTAAACTGTTTTGTTAATTTCTTAACAAGAAAACAAAGTGTTAACAAACAGTTACTAATACGTGCGTCCATTCTTTCTTGAGTTAAAGGAAACTAAGTATTCGTCCAATACCTTTTGAATTCTTTTTTTTAAAAGTTATTATATTGGATCATCCAAAACTTTCCTTACTAAGCTCAGGTTCAAAGCGTTCGTCCAAAAGCCAAAATTCAAATGTGAAGAAACTGTTCATCATTAAATGCTGAGAAGGATTCTGACAAAGTACACTACAAAAGAAGTCAACTGAGCCGCTTAGCTGACATCGCTAACAACTACAAAGACCTGTAAATAAGGAACTTTCTGCGCGCTCAGATAAGTTAGGACTAATCTATCATATTCTCGGATATTCCTGATAATCAAAGTGTCTTTTCAGAAGAAGTTCCACACGATATCAGCTTCTGCATTTAATACTGCTCAGAACGGTAAGAAATGTTTCTGTTGGACGAAAATGCTTATGAAGACTGCTCCAAATGCTCTCACCTATATATATACAAGTGTTTTCGAAGAAGAAATAGAAGAGAATAACAATCTGTGTGATCAAAAGTGTTAAAGGAAGCTTTCACTTTTCCTAGTACTCTTACTCTTGTAAAGAGTTCAAGTCTTGAGATTTATTTTCTATCCTCACCTGTAGTGAGTTAAAAACTCAGGCACTTCTACATCTTTTATTCAACTTGGTTGTTTAAGCCTGAAGAGGCTGGGTATAAAAGAATACTTGGATCGTAGAACCTGAAGAGGTTGAGAATACTTGTATACCTGAAGAGGTGGACAATACTAGTAATCGTTGTAAAAGATTAGTGGAAAATCCTTCTAGTTGAAGGGACTAGACGTAGCTCTCAGTTTGTGAGAGTGAACTAGGATAAACATCTAGTGTAAGCTTCTCTTCCCTCCTTTTGTGTTTTATTTATTCACTAACATCTAGGGATTGCCATTGTTTTCTTAACAAAGGTTATAAGATAAAACTTAGAACTTTTTCACTGCGTTTAAAGTGATTTATTACAACATCTTTTTAGCGTCCAATTGGACTAAGAAGTTTTATTCGTCCATTGCATTTTATTGATTCAACCTTTGTCTTAACGAATTTGCTATTTAACGAAAAGTTTTCTAAAAAGGTTAAGAAACATAATTCAACCCGCCTTCTTGTGTTTCACTTGTTTACTTCAAATGACAAAGACTTCAAGGAAGGACCTATTTGGTTTTGTTAGAAGATAGTTCCACGGTGATTCAGATGCATAGGTCGTCCACTTGGATATTAAGTAAACGAATATTTAGGACTTTGGTCAATAGGATGATATACAAAGTTTGTAGACATTCTACTAAACATCTTTTGTGTATTTTGTTAAACAATAAAATTAAATAGTAAAATTGGATATAAATACTTATGATGTATATTCTTGAGATCTTTTGATATTAAATTATTTCTTTTTTAGTTATTTTATGTTATATTCGCAGAAAGAAATTTTAGCACTCATATTTTCATAAAGATAATTGATCAATCATTTTGAGACACTTATGTTAGCTTTGTACTTGGCTTTATTAGATGTTTATTGTGCACAATATTTGTATTTTAGCTTAGTTTTATGTTGTTGGGCCTCATTGAGCTTCAATGCATTTTGACCTTTCCTCCTTGGTTAGGCCATAACTTGGGACTTGGTGATCCATTTGAGGTGATCTTGTTGTCTTTAGAAAGCTAAGACAAGGCTCTACAAGTTTCATGAAGAATTCAAAAGCTAGATCAGACTTCTAAGGGTCCAAAATAGCCCTGCAAGTCAAAGTGGGTTTGCTGTCACTAGAATCTGAGGAGTGTGCACATATTGGACCATATCGTGAGCTATAGGCCTCCTTTTGAGCTGAAACCAGTTCCATTGGAAAGATAAAACCCATATCTTCAACTTCACTAAAGATCATTTGTTAATAGATGCCGTTTTAGGCATGATTATGAAGCTACAAGTTGGTTTGAATTTAGAAACACTTTCTGCCAACCTGACTTGAGGTAGGTGCAGTGTTTTTTGGAATATCTGGAGTTGTAACAGTCCAATTAGCATGAAACCAAATCTAAAAATTCAAGGAGACAATTGTCTACAACTGTCATGAAGACCTCCAAGCCAAAATACATCGTTTAGGGTATGAAAGTCAAGCTGAAAGTCAGAGAAGAGTTGCTGACTAGAAGCCACCAACCATACACCAAGCCACCAACCATGCATCAAGCTACCATATTTGACAATTTCCATATTTTTACAGCTTGCATTCATATTATTTTCAATTACAAATTAGCTTCTAGGATTAGTATAAATAGAGTCAATCTCTTTGTATTATAGATCATTTAATTTGAAGTAAGTTTGAATATTTGTGATAAGTAAGTTTGAGTATTTGTGAGAGTTTTCTTTCTCTTCTTCTCCCTTCTCTTTAGAATTTCGTTTTTGTTCTTTATTTTCTGAGTTCTTCCTTCCCTTCCATAGAATGCTAGGATCTTATAATCAATCTAGGGGATTAACCATCTTGATGTTTAATTTGGAGATCTTGTTTCGCTTGTTCATATTGCTTAATTGTTATTCAAGTTTCTCTTCTTCCTCTTTTGATTTTTATCTAGATTGAATTGTTTAATTTGATTTAGATGTTGATGTGATAATAGCTTTATTATCATGTATTCAAAGAGGATCACAAAGACTAAACAATATATCAAAGCTTTTTGATGGATTGTTTAGCTTGGTTAAATTTCAGATCCTAAGTTAATTTATGTTTGAATAGTACTTACTTTATCTAACCTTGGTTAACTAAATCCTAGATGCTTATCTAGTAGAGGATTCTTGGATTATGTTAAGGCTTCTTGATGTGATCTAAGGCCAAGAACATGGTTAGCAATTAAGTGAATTTCTTGTAATCAATGATGGATTAAATTGAAGATCGGTAAATTTCCTTGGATTGGTTAATTTGTTAATTGCGTTTCTTTAATTCAACCAGAGTATTTACTTTACAAATCATCAAAACCCCCCATTTTAATTATCTTGATCTAATTGAATCTTTGTTTTTTTTTATCCTTGAGAGAAGATTCGGTTTATTCCCTATACTACAAATTAGTTTATGAACCGATCATTTTTATTATTTGACGGGTCTCGACAACCTCTTGGCAATAATACAAAAGGTTTATTAAATTAGCTTGAGATTCCGTAAAATGTGACACCCAATAGAGGGTGTTACACTTTTTATCGACTAGTGTAGTACTCCTAGTACAAGCCCAGCCCTATAGGACTTACTTATATAATAAGTCTTCTAACGTAATAAGAATCCTAATATTCTAACACTCCCCTCCAAGCTAAAGTTTACTAACCTTTAAGGTTGTTAAAATAAACACACTTAGAAAAATAACCTAAATATAATGTTGACTCCATGAATCATAGCTGGAAAGACAACTGTTGGAGTGGCAATATGCTAGATGAGCTCTGCTGGAAAGATAACTTAGCAAGATGGCTGGAATGATGCATAGCTAGAAGATCTAGTTGGAATGTTGCATGATTGTTAGGACACTACCTATTCCTAAGGTGCACAAAAGAAAATAAATAGGGGAAAATACAGGGGATTATTGCTGGCTAGAAGGGTTGAAAGGTGTGAGGGGTTGACTAGGAGATAGAGAAATGTTGAGAGCAACTACCTAATAACTGGCAGCTCATTGTTGGGGAAGAATATTCTGGAATCACACCAGAATTGAGAGGAGCACGGGATAAAAGAGAGGGAAGGAGCATAGAGGGGGCATCCAGAAATTGAGTAAGGTTTTGGGGCCATTTGGCAGGGAGGAGCAGACCTTTGAAGTTCTGTAGGAGTGTTATTTCTGTTCTAATTTGTAATTGCAGAATTCTTCCTCTGCTTGTAATGGGTTGGCCTCCATATTTTCCTATCAATAAAACTAGGTTCCTATCAATTGGTATTAGAGTTTCCGATCATGGGAGCTTTGGTGCGTACTGAAAATGGATGAGATGAAGATTCCTTGCTTCACCGAAGAGTATCCATATAGTTGGATCTACAAGGTGGAGAGGTACTGCATCATCAATAACATTCCAGATGATGAGTGGTTATCGGTTTCAATACATGGCTTGGAAGGAAGAGCCATGGTTTGGCTCTATGAATAGGGGTCCAAAACGAAGAATTTTTCATGGGACATTTTTTGAGAGGAGCTTTTGCAACAAGTTGATATGAGGAAGGGGAATTGGGAAAAGGAAGGAGAACGACAAACATGGGAACGTGAGGTAGCCATTCCTTTAGTGCTTAACAAATCAGTATCGAAGATTGTGGAAGAAATGGGGAAGGAGATGATGACGAGAAGTGTGGAGGAAGGTGATGTTGATGAAATGGGTGAGGTTCATGAAGTCGAAGAGAGCAATGAAGAAAAGGACTACGACAGCAATGCGATGGAGGCTCAAGGACACAAAGACAACAAAGAGAACTCATTGAGGTTGGGGCTGAAGGAAGTGAAAGGGGACAATCGGGCTGGTCACGACAACAAAGAGAACTCATTGAACGCTGGCAATGACACAACAGAAGGCTGGCAGCTGGTAAACGTCTATTTGGGGAGTCGATCTGAGCATTCGAGAGAGACAATGAAAGATGTAGATGAGAACGACAAAAATAAGGTGATTTCAGAAGATGGATGCCAGGTTTTAGGTCAAGTTAATGGGTACCCACCCATGAGAATTGGGCCCAACGTCAGCTGGCCCATTCATTTGAGTAACCAGAGCTAGCCATTAAATCTCATCCCTCGACCCAAACCCAATCAAGTAACTCGAACTTGGACCGCATCTCCAACATCGACCAAAACTTCACCCTTATCAATGGTAACCAGAAATGGAGTGGGATTAGCTAGAGAAGGTGCAAATATAGTCAAAATAGGTGATGACGCTGAGAATAGTGGGGAAACAACCCTGAGGAATTGGCTGGGCATGGCTCAAAACTATCACGTACGAGCAAGGCGAGAAAACAAGGCTATCACTCCTCTTCAAAGTCGACCTGTGATTATTGGGCCTCAAATGTGGCCAGCGGTGACCGGAGGAGGAGGTACAATGAGGTTAAGCAGGGGCTTTATGGGGAACTCCTGGTGTGGCAACGAGTTCAGACGATGTACGATAACTGCAAGGCTTTGGGTCTACAACAGACCAACGAATCCTCCGCCACCTACACCACTAGATTCATGTCATGGTGCTGTTAGGGGTTGGGTTGGATGGAAACAAAGGGAGCATATTGAGCTTGCCTCAACTCTGATTTCACATGTTGATGAAGTGAAAGCAGAGATGCACTTGCACAGATCGGAGGAACTCTGCGAAATTATGGCTCAGCGAGTGGAGCATAGGGATAAATTATTGGGTCAGGTCAATAGGTAACCACCCATTCAAACTGGACCAGCCCAAGTAGACCAGTTCTCTCCTCCACAAGAAATGGGTCTTTGGAGCAAATTTCAAGAAATGGGTCATTGGGTGAGCCCAACTCTGGGGTGCGGTTTGCAAGAACAGGGCTACTGGGTGATGAAATAACCAAGTGAAACACAAGAAGGGGGTTGAATTGTGTTTCTTAACCCTTTTTGATGATTAATAAAGGATTTTCTTTTTAACAGAAGATTGAACACAGCGAAGGATAAAGTTTGACAAGTAAAGAATTTAGAACCAACACGGCTTAGTCCTATTGGACTCTAAGGATTTTGAAAAGACTTTTAAGAAAACAATTAACACGTTCTAAAACCAATTAAAAGGTCTTTGTTAATAAACACAATAGTAAACCTGATGAATAAATTTGAGACACTTATGTTAGCTTTGTATCAGGCATTATTAGATGTTTATTGTGCCCAATATTAGTACTTTAGATGAGTTTAATGTTGTTGAACTTCATTGGGCTTTAATGCAAATTGTGAATAATTTTCGGATTTTAATGCATTTTGACCTTTCTTCCTTGGTTAGGCCATAACTTGGGACTCGGTGATCCAATTGAGGTGATCTTAGTATCTTTGGAAAGCTAAGACAAGGATCTACAAGTTTCATGAAGAACTCAAGAGCTGGATTGGACTATATAGTGGGTTATAGGCCTCCTCTTGGGCTGAAACTTGGTCACTTGAAAGATAAGACCCATATCTCCAACTTCACTGAAGACCATTTTGTCAATAGATGTCGTTTTAGGCATGCTTCTGAAGCTACAAGTTGGTCTGAATTTGGAAACACGTTCTTCCAACCTAACTTGAGGTAGGTGCAGTGTTTTTAGCATTTATGGAGTTCTAAAAGTCCAAATGACATGATTCAAATTGGAGATTTTCAAGGAGACAACTGGCTACAACTTTGATGAAGACATCCAAGCAAAAATGCACCGTCTAGGTGATGAATTTGAAGCCAGAAGTCAGATAAGAGTTGTTGACTAAAAGCCACCAACCATACACCAACCCACCTACCATGCACCAACCCACCAACCATGCATCAAGCTTCCATTTTTGACAATTTTCATATTCTTATAGCTTGTATTCAGATTATGTACATGTACAAATTGGCTTCTAGGATTAGTATAAATAGACCCAACCTTTTTGTATTGAAAGCATTCAATTTGGAAGTAAGTTTCAAGAAAGTTTAAGTATTTGTGAGAGTTTTCTTTCTCTTCTTCTCCATTCTCTTTGCAATTTCGTTTTTGTTCTTTAAATTCCGAGTTCTTCCTTCCCATCCATGGAAGGCTAGGCTCTCATAATCAATCCAAGGGATTAGCCATCTTGTTGTTTAATTTGGAGATCTTGTTTTGCATGTTCATATTGCTTAATTGTTATTCAAGTTTCTTTTCTTCCTCTTTTGATTTTTATCTAGATTAAATTGCTTAATTTGATTTAGATGTTGATGTGGTAATAGCTTTATTATCATGTATTCAAAGAGGATCACAAAGATTAAAAAATATATTAAAGCTTTTTGATAGATTGTTTAGCTTGGTTAAATTCTAGATCTTAAGTTAATCTATGTTGGATGGTGCTTACTTTATCTAACCTTGGTTAATCAAATCCTAGATGCTTATCTAGTAGAGAATTCTTGGATCATGTTAGGGCTTCTTGATGTGATCTAAGGCCAAGAACATGGTTAGCAATTAAGTGAATTCCTTGTGATCAATGATGAGTTAAACTCAAGATCGGTAAATTTCCTTGGATTGGTTGTTTCTTTAGATTTGTTTACAACTTTGAATCTCCTACTTTTATTAATCTTGTTAATCAACAACAAAACCCCCCCTTTTCTAATTATCTTGATCTAATTAAATCTTTGTTTTTGGATCCTTGATAGACGATTCGGTTCATTCTCTATACTACAAATTTGTTTGTGAACCGGTTATTTTATTTGATAGGTCTCGACAACCTCTTGTCAAATTTGGCGCCGTTGCCGGGGACCCAAGGCAACTATTTGATCATTTCAAGATCCTATCTAACTCTAACAAATGTGTTTGTTTTGTTTTTGAAGCTTTTTCAAGTGGGATTCGGCTGAAATTGGATAAAGGGCATTGTGTCAAGAATTTCGGTTCGGGCATCTCTGATTGATCTGAATTTCGGTACACAAATGGAAAATATTATTCTGAGAAAGGCTCACTGTTTACAGTGAGGTCACCCTTATTTTTACCAAATTCCATCGTTTAGACCACTTTTGCAATTGTTTAAGATTTTTTATTATTTTGTTGGATAGCATTTGTGTGTAGATTTTATCCTGTGGTGGTTCCATAATTTTTAAAATTCATTTGATACTGTTTTTTATTTTTGTTTAATTTTTTGGAGTATTTGTTTTAGGAATTTTTTAGTGTTTTAGTTGTTATTGCTTTTCTAATACCTTGTTATGAACTGCATGCTGTATGACTAGATCTGATCCTGGTACCTTGCATTCATTTGATCCTGAAATTGATAGAACATTTCATACACTTCATAGAATTCATAGGACTGGTAGTAGCATTCATAGAGCTAATATAATTACTTCTGGAATTGGACTTGAACTTGACATTGCACCTAATCTTGTTGACTCTTTTAATCCTGTTGAGTGCATACATTAGTACTTCAAAGGTCTCTGGAGCATCGAGGTCTGTTGATTTTACTATGGATGACTATAACAATAGGACCCTTAAGGAATTGGTACACTCGATGTGAATTATCAACCTTTGTGCATTCAATATCCCTGAACTTAATGTTGATTTTGAGTTGAAATCGATTGATACACTTGCTTCCCAAGTTTCATGGTCTTGCAGGTGAAGATCCACATAAGCATTTGAAGGAGTTCCATGTTGTCTGCTCCACCATGAAACCTCATGGAATAGTTGAAGATCACATCAAGCTAAGGGCCTTTCCTTTCTCTTTGGATGGTGCTGCTAAGGATTGGTTGTATTACTTACAACCTGCTGCCATCACTTCTTGGAATGACATGAAAATATTATTTCTGGAGAAGTTCTTTCTTGCATCAAGAACTGCTGCAATAAGGAAAGATATTTGTGGCATAAGGCAAATCAGTGGTGAAACTCTCCATGAGTATTGGGAGAGATTCAAGAAATTGTGCTCAAGCTGCCCACACCATCAAATTAGTGATCAACTCACGATCCAATACTTCTATGAAGGATTGATGCCAATGGAAAGGAGTATGATTGATCTTTGCAAGTGGTGGAGCATTGGTAGATAAAACTCCAATTTGCCGCGTAAACTTAATTGCAAACATGGCGGCAAATTCTCGAATTTGGTACTCGAATGGAGTCTTTGCAACCAGAGTAGTCAATGAAGTTAATACCTCTTCACATGCTGATCAACAAAGGGTGGAACATAGATTGGATGAGCTCACTTCTTTGGTTAGACAGATGGCAATAGGACAACACGAACCACGTGTGCAAACCCCTGCAAGAGTTTGTAGCATATGTTCTAGTTCCTCTCATCCTACAGATTCATGCCCCACATTGCAAGATGATTATGAGTTTCAAGACCAATCTGTGGCTGCAGCTGGTATATTTCCTGGGAAGCCACAATTCCATCAGCCGCAACAACAGAAATATGATCCATTCTCCAACACTTACAACCCTGGCTGGAGGGACTATCCCAATCTGAGATATGGGAATGCATCAAATCAGCAGCCACCAAACCAGTATAGACCACCATTCCAAAGCAAGCAAGGACAAATCGGTTTGACCACATGCCGGACCAAGTAGACCACCATTCCAGCGAAGAAGGTCCTATAGCCACAAAATCGAGCCCTCATTGGAGGATTTGGTGAAACATTGGCCACCAATAACATCCAGTTTCAACAGAGAACTGAAACCACCATTCAGAACTTGGAGACTCAAATTGGCCAACTTGCCACATCTATTCATGAATTAAAGTCACAAGGTTCTGGCCAATTACCCTCTCAAACCACTCCAAACCCTAGAGGCAATGTTAGTGCTATAGCTTTGCGCGATGGTAGGCAAATCAATGGATCAAGATGCAATGAGATAATTCCAGATTCTACCATTGACCCGGAAAAACAAGATGTCAGAACAAATTCGAATGTCAGAGCATTCAAGAACAAATGATCCTACAACATCCAAGCGTAAAGCCGATCAAACCGGCTGATTGTAAGAAAATTGATAAGCGAGAAAAGTGAACATCCACAAAAGTCGACTTGCAACATTCCTCTTCCTTTTCCCAACCGAATGATACAGCCGAGGCATATGGTTGAAACTGACTTGGATAAGGAAATTATGGAGACTTTTCAGAAGGTTGAGGTGAATATACCTCTCTTGGAGGCAATTAAACAAATACCCAAGTATGCCAAGTTCTTGAAAGAGATGTGTACCCATAAGAGGAAGCTAAAGGGCACTGAAAAAGTGAGTATGGGGAGAAATGTCTCTGCTTTGATTCAGCCCAACCTGCCTCCCAAATGCAAGGATCCAGGCACTTTTACCATCCCTTGCACCATAGGGCACCAACAGTTCACTCATGCCTTGCTAGACTTGGGAGCCTCCATCAATGTAATGCCAAAGTCAGTTTACACTTCCTTGCATATGGGAGAGCTAAAATCTACCGACATTGTCATTCAGTTAGCAAACCGAAAGCACTGCTCAACCTGCAGGAGTGTTGGAAGACGTTCTGGTTCGGGTAAATAATTTAATATTCCCAACTGATTTTTATGTGTTGAATATGGAAGATGAATCTGCCTCTTCCCCACCCCCATTGATCTTAGGTAGGCCATTTTTGAAAACTGCTAAAACTAAGATTGATGTGCATGCTGGAACCCTTTACATGGAATTTAGTGATGATATCATTCAGTTTAACATTTTTGATGCCATGAAATACCCTTTAGAGGATCATTCTGTTTTTCATTTTGATGTCATTGATTTACTGGTTGATGATATGCATGCTGATATGTTGGCAGAGTTTCCTGAAATTGTAGGATACACTGATAGCATAGCTTGCGATACTTGTTCCGCCTGTTTCAGACTTTCTGGTTGTAAACCCAATGCAATGTGTGCAGCCTGTGCTGAGATTTCTACATACTTATCATGTGCTGTTGACATTGATGACTCTATTTCTGTTATTAATGGCAATGATGCTGTTATTAGTGATGTCGTCATTCATCCTGCTGCTAAGTGTGATTCTTTTGATTCCATAGGATATGATGATGTTGTTTTGCAAGATTGTGCACAGCTTGCAGGTACAGGTACAACTGCTGAGAATTTAGCAGATTTAGTTTCGGTTCCAAAACTAGTACCATCAGTCTAGCAACCACCATCCATTGAACTTAAGCCCTTGCCCGAGCATTTGAAGTATGCATTCTTGGAGGAGGATGAGAAGCTCCCGGTGATAGTGGCCAAACACCTCCAACCTGAGCAAGAAACCAAATTATTGGAAGTTTTGAAGCAACACAAAAGGGCAATTGGTTGGACGCTTGCAGACATTCCTGGTATTAACCCATCCACATGCATGCACAGGATATTACTTAAGGAGGAAACTAAACCAGTGAGACAACCCCAGAGGAGACTGAATCCTCTCATTCTAGATGTGGTGAAAAAAGAGGTGACCAAGCTACTGTAGGCTGGCACTATCTATCCCATCTTTGACAGCAAGTGGGTAAGCCCGGTGCAAGTAGTTCCAAAGAAATCCGGAGTGACTGTTGTGGCCAACCAGAAGAATGAGCTCATTCCAACCCGAGTGCAGAATAGTTGGAGAGTTTGCATTGATTACAGACGTCTCAACCAAGCCACTCGGAAGGATCATTACCCCCTTCCGTTCATTGATCAAATGTTGGAACGATTAGCTGGTAAGTCCCATTATTGCTTTTTGGATGGCTACACTGGATACTTCCAGATCCACATTGCACCAGAGGATCAAGAGAAGACCACATTTACATGTCCCTTCGGCACCTTTGCTTACAGACGGATGCCCTTCGGCCTCTGCAATGCCCCTGGTACCTTCCAACGGTGCATGGTGAGCATATTTTCTGATTTCTTAGAGGAGTGCATGGAGGTGTTTATGGATGACTTCACTGTCTATGGTTCATCTTTTGATTCATGTTTAGCTAGCTTATCTAGGGTGCTGCATAGATGCATTGAGACTAACCTTGTGCTAAATTTTGAGAAATGCCATTTTATGGTAGAACAGGGTATAGTTTTAGGCCATGTAGTATCCAGTAAGGGCATTGAGGTAGATCCTGCCAAGATTGATGTAATTACTTGTCTATCTTACCCCACATGCGTGCGGGAAGTGCGTTCTTTTCTTGGTCATGCAGGTTTCTACAGGCGCTTCATTGCCGACTTCAGCAAGATTGCTCTTCCACTTTCCCAGTTACTGCAAAAAGATGTGGGGTTCAATTTTGATGACAAGTGCAAGGCAGCTTTCAACCACTTGAAGCAGGCCTTGACTAGTACCCTATCATCCACCACACCGATGGACATTGCCATTTGAGTTAATGTGTGATGCTTCTAACTATACAGTAGGAGCAGTCTTGGCACAGAGAATGGGGAAAGCTTCTCATGTGATATACTATGCTTCCAGAACTCTAGATGCTGCTCAGGCCAACTATACCACAACCGAAAAAGAACTTTTAGCCATTGTTTTTGCTTTGGATAAGTTTAGATCATATTTGCTTGGTTCTAAGGTTGTTGTGTTTACTGATCATGCGGCTCACGAAGTTCCTTTTGAAGAAGCCAGAGGCAAAGCCCCGACTAATAAGATGGATGCTACTGCTCCAAGAGTTTCACATAGAGATCCGTGACAAGAGTGGAGCAGAGAACCTAGTGGCAGATCATTTGAGCCGCATTGAAAGGGCTTCAGATCCCTTCCCTGTACGGGACTCCTTCCCAGATGAGCAGCTTATGCAGCTGCAAGGTAAGAACACCTTCCCTTGGTTTGCTGATATGGTGAATTTCTTGGTTGCTACAGTTTTTCCCTCACATTTCACTCGTGCACAAATTTATAAACTTAAGAGTGAATCAAAATATTATGTGTGGGATGATCCATATCTGTGGCGATTTTGTAGTGACCAAATTATTAGGCGATGTGTGCCTAATCAAGAGTTTCATTCTGTTCTTAGCTTTTGTCATGCATTTGCATGTGGTGGACATTTTGGGCCTCAACGTACAGCTAGGAAAGTTTTAGACTCTGGTTTATATTGGCCTACCTTGTTTC
Source organism: Styphnolobium japonicum (assembly GCA_023212625.1). Lineage (NCBI taxonomy): Eukaryota > Viridiplantae > Streptophyta > Magnoliopsida > Fabales > Fabaceae > Styphnolobium > Styphnolobium japonicum. The sequence goes on from JALBWW010000003.1 coordinate 26,503,055, forward strand.
ATGATGCATATTTGTTCTGTAAGTCTTGTGAACAGTGTCAGAGAACAGGAAACATTTCTCGCAGGAATGAGATGCCCTAGCAACCTCTACTGTATTGTGAAATCTTTGATGTATGGGGTATTGATTTCATGGGACCTTTTCCTGTTTCCTTTGGTTATGTTTACATTTTGCTAGCTGTTGATTATGTATCAAAATGGGTGGAGGCTAAAGCCACTCGGACTGATGATTCCAAAGTTGTTGTGGATTTTGTTAGATCACAGATTTTTTGCAGGTTTGGAATCCCGAGAGCTATCATCAGTGATCAAGGCACCCATTTCATGCTTAGAGCATGGAGGGATTGATGAGGAAATATGGCGTGTTGCATAAAGTTTCTACACCTTACCATCCCCAGACTAATGGTCAAGCCGAGGTCTCCAATAGAGAGATCAAGCGCATACTTGAAAAAACAGTCCAACCTAATCGGAAGGATTGGAGCATGAGACTTGAGGATGCTCTTTGGGCTTACCGGACCGCTTACAAAACTCCAATCGGGATGTCTCCATATCGGATAGTTTATGGTAAGGCATGCCACTTGCCAGTAGAAATTGAGCACAAAGCATATTGGGCTGTGAAGCAATGCAACATGAATTTGGCCGGAGCTGGCATAGAGCGGAAGTTGCGATTCTGAGGAATTGGAAGAGATCCGCCTAGATGCCTATGAGAGCTCCCGACTCTACAAAGAAAAGACCAAAGCCTTCCATGATAAGTTTATTCTTCGGAAGGAGTTTTCAGTTGGGCAAAAAGTTCTCTTGTTTAATTCTCGCCTTAAGTTGATGCCTGGTAAATTAAGGTCTAGGTGGGACGATCCGTTTGTTGTCACTAATATTTTTCCTCATGGTGCAGTGGAAATTAAGAGTGAAGCCACCAACAAATTGTTCAAAGTTAATGGTCACCGCCTCAAAATTTTTTATGAAGGAGCTCAAGAGAACCTCGTGGAGGAAGTTCAACTGCAGGATGCCCTCTACCATGATTGATTACTACTGTGTTGAAAAAAAAAAGACAAAAAAAGAAAAAAAAAGAAAAAAAAAAGCCACGATTAATGTCAATTTCCAGAGATTGAATCATTATTGGGGAGGACCCATCGCTCGTGCAAAATCTTCAATCACGCTGGCTAAGGTCATTAAAAGTAGTGCTTCTTGGGCGGCATCCCAAGTTTTCTAACTCTTTCCTCTTTCTAACTTTGATTTATTTGTTGTCACAGGAATCGAGACAGAAAAAAACGGTGCCAAGTGAGAAAATTTATCAAAGTTTGATTTTTTCTGTCTTTATTTTGTTTGTTTTTCTTTGACAGATGATTTTTCACCGGTTAAATGGCGGATAACGGTACTCCGTGAAAATCTTTTTCGGTCCCTTCAGTTACCCACAAATACTGAAATCTGTATATAATTTTACTCATTTTTTTTTCTCTTTCTTCTTTCTTTCGAAATGGATAATCAGCTTGTTAACCTCCGCAAGCAATTCCCTTCTCTCCTCAAAATGCTTTAACTAAAATTTATTGTGCAAGGTTTGAGAGATTAAGGATGCTTATGCACAAAGGCATCCCTGCGGATATACGCTGGTTGATCGAAGCAAAGGTCCGACTCACAGGGGAATTTTCTGATGCTCTTGTTTCATATATGCCAGGGCTAGGCAAAAGTTCATATGCAAAAAAGAGAAGAGCAAAAAGGTTATGGGTCTGCTATAAATGTGCAAGATGGACCTGTAACACAAAATGCAGATCAATTGGAATGGCGTCTATAAATCGACTTGATAAAATTGGCTTCATTAAGGATGGCATGAGTAAGGAGTCTTTAGATAACATTCTATTGACTCTTGAGACGCATCCTAGTGGAGATGTGCAGAGAGTACTTCTCGATTTATGGCCAATATTCCAAGATGAACATAAGCGTTATAGTCTTGGGAATCTGACTCAAAAAGACCCTGTTTGCCAATTTTTAAGAAAATTGGATGGGAAGTCGTCCATCGGCCTATAAAAAGCATTCAAGCCGTTACTGGACGTAAAACCAGAGGAAAATGTGAGCCATAATCACACCTCCTGTAAGTATTATTTTTTATTTTTCCTTCTTCTTCTTCTTCTTCTTCTTCTTCTTCTTCTTCTTCTTCTTCTTCTGACACATATAGATTAGTCTTTTATCCTTGTCATATAGCTATTATTATTTTGCTTCTTTTCAAACTTACCTGACACACGGTTCTACCCCTCCTTTATAGGTGTAATTATTACATTTGAGTTTTGATTCTTTAAATAATGCACTTTGCTCTCTTCAGATCATTGATAAGGTGAGAGTACAAAAAAAAAAGAGAAAATGGAAGTCACTTCAGTTCGTCGGATCAAGAATGTTTGTGTCTTTTGTGGATCTAATCCTGGGAAAGATAAAGAGTTTGTAAATATTGCACACCATCTTGGTCGAGTGCTAGCTGAGAGAGAAATCCATTTAGTTTATGGAGGAGGTAGTCTTGGGTTAATGGGTTGTGTAGCAACTGCTGCACATTTAGGAGGTGGCAAAGTCCTTGGTGTCATTCCCAGTGCTTTATCTACCAAAGAAGCCCATTGGAAAAACATTAGGGGATGAAGTAATGGTATTTTGCATGCACCAACGCATGAACATTATGATAGCAAATGCTGATGCCTTTATTGCCCTACCTGGTGGTTTTGAAACTTTGGAAGAACTCTTTCAAATTACATCCTGGTCACAGCAGAACTTTCACCAAAAACCCATAGGTATATTAAATGTTAATGGTTTTTATGATAGTTTGTTTTGTTTTCTTGATCATGCTGTAGAAAAAAGGTTCATCTCACAAGCGACACGTCAAAGTCTTATAACTGCTCCAACTCCTGAACAATTGCTCGATCAACTCAATGCATTTGTACCACAACGTGATCCAGCAATGGCTCCACTGAATTGGGAACAAGGCAGCAGCAACAAAAAGCAAAAACTTGATTTGACTTTGTCTTTGTGAATTTTTGTTTTCTCTTATGGTTTTAGTTTTTTGTAATTTTTCTTATTTCAGGCCCGATTTGCAGTTTTCTGGTAAGACCTTCTACACTCTACCTATCTTTATTTTGACATTGGGGACAATGTCTTTAATTAGTTGGGGGGAGGGATAGTTGACATTACCATGTACATAGTTTAGTTAAAAAAAAAAGCTAATCTTTATTGTTACTAACTTTTTAGATGTATGATGGCAGAGTAAGGAGTAGTTTTGCTCTTGAGACGCATCTTAACTTGCATTTCATAATAGGTCTTAAATCATCTTTGTTCTTGTATATATATATTAAAAAAAAACACACACACACACACACACAATTTTGATCTTTTCAATTGATTTTGATACAAGCATTTGCTGAATCTGAGCTTAATTGATGATAAAAGTATGCAAAACAGTTTATAGTTGAATCATTTTCATGATATACATGTGTATATGATTGTGGATATTAGGAAGAAGGCATGGTTGAATTGAGTGAATGTTCCATACCTTTGTGAGTTTTGGGCTTTTCCAAGTTTGATACTTACACTTGGTTATTTTCTTTCATGAGTGATGTCAATTATGAATTTATTTTCTAGAACTTGCATTGAATCGATTTGAGATTACATTGGTCTGTATGTTGCATGAAAATGACAGAGGCATTTTTTCTTGACTTAGCTGCTTTGGCCAAATAAACCTACCTTGCATTTATCCAAATATTAACTCCCTCTGAGCCTATTTGCCTATTTTTTGTTCTTAGCTCATTACAAGCTTTGAGTGAAAAACCATGTTTTACCTTACCTTAGGGAATGGGAGAGCATTGATTTTCTTATTGGAGAAGTTCTTTTGCTTGCAATGATTTAAGTGTAGGGGAATTGGTGTGCTGATACGAAATGCTTGGTACCAAAAAAAAAAAACAAAAAAACAAAACAAAAAAACAAAAAAAAAAACAAAAAAAATAAAAGAATAGAAAAAGGAATAAATGTGTGAAGAGAATGAGCATTTTATGGTTTTGGGTAAAAATTTTATTCTTTCTACTTGAGTTATTCCTCAATGCTCTTTTATTCTCTTTGGTTTTAACCTGCTATTATCCATATTGTTCCCTTCCTTCACCTTATAAGTTCCATTACAACCTTTTTGAAAGACCTCTTGATTTTTGCAATTTATTTGATCTAAGTAGTGGAGAATTGATGTATATGCAAGCCTATGGTAAAATACTTTCATAATTTGACTGAGTTGAGCGTAAACAGTTAACCTAAACACCTTGTATGATTTGAGTGTCACTTGTGAAGAATTTTACTCAATCTGAACATGCCTATTTCTGATTAAAGCATGATTATGCTATACTTTATTCTCAATTGATTTGATTCAACTATTCTTTGTTAAGCATACTTGACTTATTAATTATGATTTATATTTGATACAATGCTTGTATTTAAAAATTAGTTGAATTGATTAAATTAAATATTACATGTTTGTGGGTATCATTCTGGTAAACCCTCACGAGACTATAACTCGTCCACTAGGGACACCTAGGGGTTTAAAGGCTTGTGGCACATGCTAAGTGCCATCGTGTTTTCCTACGAAAATGGATTAAATTAGGTATAATCAGTTTTTATGTTTTTAGTTTAATAATATGATGTTTCTTGTTTTTCTTTAGTTTTGTTCTTATGTGTTTTGCCCAGGAGTGCAAAAGCTTAAGTGTGGGGGAATTTGATGAATAAATTTGAGACACTTATGTTAGCTTTGTATTAGGCATTATTAGATGTTTATTGTGCCCAATATTAGTACTTTAGATGAGTTTAATGTTGTTGAACTTCATTGGGCTTTAATGCAAATTGTGAATAATTTTCGGATTTTGATACATTTTGACCTTTCTTCCTTGGTTAGGCCATAACTTGGGACTCAGTGATCCAATTGAGGTGATCTTGCTGTCTTTGGAAAGCTAAGATAAGGATCTACAAGTTTCATGAAGAACTCAAGAGCTGGATCAGACTTCTAAGGGCCCAAAATAGCCTTGCAATACAGAGTGAGTTTGCTGTCACGGAACCATCTGGGCAGTATGCACATATTGGACTATATAGTGGGTTATAGGCCTCCTTTTGGGCTGAAACTTGGTCACTTGAAAGATAAGACCCATATCTCCAACTTTATTGAAGACCATTTTATCAATAGATGTCGTTTTAGGCATGCTTCTGAAGCTACAAGTTGGTCTGAATTTGGAAACACGTTCTTCCAACCTAACTTGAGGTAGGTGCAGTGTTTTTGGCATTTATGGAGTTCTAAAAGTCCAAATGACATGATTCAAATTGGAGATTTTCAAGGAGACAACTGACTACAACTTTGATGATGACATCCAAGCCAAAATGCACCGTCTAGGTGATGAATTTGAAGCCAGAAGTCGGATAAGAGTTGTTGACTAAAAGCCACCAACCATACACCAACCCACCTACCATGCACCAACCCACCAACCATGCATCAAGCTTCCATTTTTGACAATTTTCATATTCTTATAGCTTGTATTCAGATTATGTACATGTACAAATTGGCTTCTAGGATTAGTATAAATAGACCCAACCTTTTTGTATTGAAAGCATTCAATTTGGAAGTAAGTTTCAAGAAAGTTTAAGTATTTGTGAGAGTTTTCTTTCTCTTCTTCTCCATTCTCTTTGCAATTTCGTTTTTGTTCTTTAAATTCTAAGTTCTTCCTTCCCATCCATGGAAGGCTAGGCTCTCTTAATCAATCCAAGGGATTAGCCATCTTGTTGTTTAATTTGGAGATCTTGTTTTGCTTGTTCATATTGCTTAATTGTTATTCAAGTTTCTTTTCTTCCTCTTTTGATTTTTATCTAGATTAAATTGCTTTATTTGATTTAGATGTTGATGTGGTAATAGCTTTATTATCATGTATTCAAAGAGGATCACAAAGATTAAACAATATATTAAAGCTTTTTGATAGATTGTTTAGCTTGGTTAAATTCTAGATCTTAAGTTAATCTATGTTGGATGGTGCTTACTTTATCTAACCTTGGTTAATCAAATCCTAGATGCTTATCTAGTAGAGAATTCTTGGATCATGTTAGGGCTTCTTGATGTGATCTAAGGCCAAGAACATGGTTAGCAATTAAGTGAATTCCTTGTGATCAATGGTGAGTTAAACTCAAGATCGGTAAATTTCCTTGGATTGGTTGTTTCTTTAGATTTGTTTACAACTTTGAATCTCCTACTTTTATTAATCTTGTTAATCAACAACAAAACCCCCCCTTTTCTAATTATCTTGATCTAATTAAATCTTTGTTTTTGGATCCTTGAGAGACGATTCGGTTCATTCTCTATACTACAAATTAGTTTGTGAACCGGTTATTTTATTTGATAGGTCTCGACAACCTCTTGTCAAAACCCCAGAGGTTAGTGAATATAATAAAACACACTAGAAGAGAAGAGAAGCTTACACACAAGATTTATCCTGGTTCACTCTTATCAACCAAGAGCTACGTCCAGTCCCTTCAACCAGAAGGATTTTCCAACTAATCTTTTTCGCGATTACAAGTATTATACACCTCTTCAGGTAACAAGTATTTTCAACCTCTTCAGGTTCAATCACACAAGTATTCTTTTACACACAGCCTCTTCAGGCTTACAATGCTAAGATGAATAAGTGAAAGTAGATGAAAGCTTGAGTTTGAAACTCATTGACAAATGAGAATTGACAATAGAAATCACAAGGCTTTTTCTTTTTACACGTATATGGAAATCCAAGAAGAGATAAAGCTTTTTAGACTTTGTAAGATGCTTTTGGCAAAGATCTCTCCTTTTTACTTCAAGTGCTGCTTCTTCTCTTTGTAAGTAAGAACAAATTGAGCAGACTTCATGGGCTAGATCGTCCAACGGAAACATTTATTACCGTTCTGAGTAGCATTAAATGCATCTACTGGAAAAGTGCTGAACTTCTTCTGACGGTGACTTTTATTTTCCGAGATTTCCAATCAGTGAAAACAAAGTCCTGATTTGTCTAAGATTGCAGACGGTTTCTTATTTGCAGATCTTTGTAGTTGTTAGACAATGTCAGCAAAAGTGGCTTAGTTGACTTCTTCTATCGTCGTGAGCTGTCAGAGTTCTTTTCTAGCATTTAATGAGGAACAGTTCTTCATTTTTGAATTTTCACTTGGACGAGAGCTTGAGCTTGAACTTTGAAAGAGTGAATTGAGTCCGAGCTTTGGCAGACAGATCGTATTGGACGAACCAATAAAAATAGTAACAGTATATGCATACAAATATTGGACGCACCAATAGTAAAAGTATATAAGACATTTATTGGACGCACAAAGAGTTATAGCATATTGGACGCACAAAGAGTTATCTTTAAGCATAGAGCAGAATGGACGCACATACAAGTAGCGATTTGTTAATACTATTGTCGAAACACTTACTTGTTCAAACTAAATAAATATTTTTGTTATCCTCAAAACTTAAACAGGGAAAGCTACAGCTTTTAAGAATTTAGTACTTAAACCTTTTTATAAGATTTTGGTTTCAACAATCTCCCCCTTTTTTATGATGACAAAAACTATTAATTTGATTGAACACATATTCTTTTTAAAACAAAATTTCTCCCCCTAAGAAAAACATTTCAAAGAGATGGACTCAAAGTCTGTTGGACGCAGAGTCGATTGGACGTAGTACACGAAATTTATTTTTACGAAACAAGTTTCAAGAGCAAGTAACATTATCTTTGTATCGAAGTTTAGTACTTGAGAAAAGTGTTTAACAGAGACAATACCTTTTCAAAAGAAATAAACCATGCTATAAATTTAGAGCAGATCCTTCACAGCAACACAGTGCATTAGCAGAGTATTCACAATTTCAATTAAAGCATTTAAATAAGGGCAACAGAATAAACGAGACAAGGATAATGAAACAACCAGATGAAACAAAAATTCATAGTTTCATTGAATCAGTATAAATTATAAAACAAATTTGTTTGTAACAAGTCAAATTCCCATTATTCTCCCCCTTTGTCATCAGACAAAAAGAAAGAAAAACATCATTGTCAAAAAAAATTTGGCTAAAAGAAAGAATCAAGAGGAAGAAGGTGGAGGAGGAGGAGGTGGCCCTTGTTGAAAAAGAGATTTGAGGAGGTCTTCAACTCTCTTGTACATTAAGTCCATCTGATTATTCACGTAGGCCTGAAAAGCTGGGGGCACTTGGGTGAGAATGTCAGCAGAAGGTTGTGGTTTCACAATAGCTAACTCAGTGGTAGAAGCAGGAGGGGTCACATCCATTTGCTGCACAACAGATTCAACTTCATCTTCAGACAGAGGAAGGTCAACATCCCAAGGAAGAGAATCTCTCCGGTATCCAAACATGTGATCCCAGGGATAAGGCCTGCCTATGTTGTCAGACGGAGGTCCAGAGACATAGCTTGGACAAGAGAAGATTGTTGGCAATGGCGAGTTCAGAGGCAATCCAAGAAGATCATCTACCATAAAGATAGGACGAAAACACTGGAAGCTCTGACCAGGCACAGTTATAGTATCTTCCTTATCTTCATCGCTTAGACCTGAAGAAGACGCTTGTTGCTCACACTCCCAAATGTGCTTTTCCCAGAAGGTCTTAGCGTCGTTCTCCTTAGCTTCTACTTTATTCGAAACTTGCCACAAGAATTCAACATCAACATCAGGGGAACGTAAGCTCCCAAAATTTGGCTTAAAGAGGATGGGCTTGGGAAAGGTGGCTTGGCTTCTGTACTTTTTCAAGTCTTTGTTTTTATTTAAATCCACCATTGGCAACCTTGGACAAACCCGATCCGCTACTGAATCTTGATGGCAGTTGTAGAGGAGATGATCAGTGAAGGGGGTACAAATCTCAAATCCTTCAACAGAAGACTCCCCTTAATGACACTGACAAGGATGGTGTCATAAGGACTCGCAAACTGTCCCATTTCTTCCAAGGTGACAGGTTTGAAGGAGAGGTCACTAGGGAAGATGTGAACTTTTGTTGAGCAACCATCACAGCACCGGGAGCGTCTTGCTGTGAGTGAGAGAGAAGAGTCCTTGGATTCCCAAAGAGGGATAATGTGGGGAGAAACCCCCACAGAGAAAAGGTTAAGGTAGGAGGAGTTGTAGAAGGTCTTTTGAGAGGGTGAAGGTGAAGGAGATTGGAAAGGTATGATGTGAGTTTGAGAAGAAAAAGGTTCAATGTTTAAGGGAGAGGAAGTTATTTGAGAGGTTGGGAAGGAGGTTTGTGGTTCTGGTTGAGAAGAGGGTAAAATGGAGGAAGAGGGAATGGTAGGAAGAGGTTCCTTAGGAATGGACGCAAACTTGGAAGAGGGTTTCCTTGTGATGGGTAGCTTCGTCCCGGTTCCTTTTGGGATGCTCGCAATGGACGCAACCTTCATCATTTTAGCGATGGGTTGGTCATCTTCAGAGTCATCGTCCATTATGAGTCTCCGCTTGGGAATGGCTTGGACGGATGGTGATTTCTTCTTTGGACTCTCAGCCTTTGTAGGAATTAGAGGCTCTTTCTGGTCCAGAAAATCTTGGATGCTTTGAAGTTTCATCCTTAGAAGATTGCTTCGTCCAAAGATTTGTTGCTCTTGGATCCGTCCAAAGATCCTCTTCTTCTCTTCAACATCTTTAGTCTCATGGGGACTAAAGATACCTTGATCTCTGAAGATCTTGGTTAAGAGAACACCATAGGAGATGGTGGTCTTCTTCCCTTTTCCTTGTACACTTCTCTTGAAGTTCTTAAAAAGCAGAGAAGGGAGATTGACCTGTTGACACAACATCAGATGACACAGGCAGAAGGCATGAACTGTAGAGACTGAGTCTTTGGACCTTGCCTTGTGGAGTACCGCCTTGTTCAGAAGTTGATGTAAAACTCTTGCCTTGTCATTCATCTTGGATGCAGTTATCTTCCCTGTGGATGACTCTTTTAGTAAGGTGTTGACAAGAGGTTGTCGAGACCTCGTCAAATAATAAAAATTACCGGTTCGCAAACTAATTTGCAGTATAGAGCATGAACCGAATCGTCTCTCAAGGATCCAAAAAAGAACAAAGATTTAATCAGATCAAGATAATTAAAATGGGGGTTTTGTTGTTGATTAACAATATTGACAAAAGTACAAGAGTTAAAGTTGAAAACAAATCTAAAGAAGCAACCAATCCAAGGAAATTTACCGATCTTGAGTTTAACTCATCATTGATCTCAAGGAATTCACTTAATTGCTAACCGTGTTCTTGGCCTTAGATCACATCAAGAAGCCTCAACATAATCCAAGAATCCTCTACTAGATAAGCATCTAGGATTTAATTAACCAAGGTTAGATAAAGTAAGCACCATCCATACATAGATTAATTTAAGATCCAGAATTTAACCAAGCTAAACAATCCATCAAAAAGCTTTAATAAATTGTTTATTCTTTGTGATCCTCTTTGAATACATGACAATAAAGCTATTATCACATTAACATCTAAATCAAATTAAGCAATTCAATCTAGATAGAAATCAAAAGAGAAAGAAGAGAAACTTGAATAACAATTAAGCAATATGAACAAGCAAAACAAGATCTCCAAATTAAACATCAAGATGGCTAATCCCTTGGATTGATTATGAGAGCCTAGCCTTCCATGGATGGGAAGGAAGAACTCAGAAAATAAAGAACAAAAATGAAATTCTAAAGAGAAGGGAGAAGAAGAGAAAGAAAACTAACAAATACTCAAACTTACTACAAAATTGAATTCTAACTTACTTCAAAATTGAATCTCTCTAATACAAAGAGGTTGGGTCTATTTATACTAATCCTAGAAGCCAATTTGTACATGTACATAATCTGAATACAAGCTATAAGAATCTGAAATTTGTCAAAAATGGAAGCTTGATGCATGGTTGGTGGGTTGGTGCATGGTAGGTGGGTTGGTGTATGGTTGGTGGCTTTTAGTCAACATCTCTTATCCGACTTCTGGCTTCAAATTCATCACCTAGACGGTGTATTTTGGCTTGGATGTCTTCATCAAAGTTGTAGCCAGTTGTCTCCTTGAAAATCTCCAATTTGAATCATGTCATTTGGACTTTTAGAACTCCAGAAATGCCAAAAACACTTCACCTACCTCAAGTTAGGTTGGAAGAACGTGTTTCCAAATTCAGACCAACTTGTAGCTTCTGAAGCATGCCTAAAACGACATCTATTGACAAAATGGTCTTCATTGAAGTTGGAGATATGGGTCTTATCTTTCAAGTGACCAAGTTTCAGCCCAAGAGGAGGCCTATAACCCACTATATAGTCCAATATGTACATACTGCCCAGATGGTTCTGTGACAGCAAACCCACTCTGCATTGCAGGGATATTTTGGACCCTTAGCATTCCGATCCAGCTCATGAGTTCTTCATGAAACTTGTAGAGCATTGTCTTAGCTTTCCACAGACACTAAGATCACCTCAATTGGATCACCGAGTCCCAAGTTATGACCTAACCAAGGAAGAAAGGTTAAAATGCATCAAAATCCGAAAATTATTCAATATTTGCATTAAAGCCCAATGAAGCCCAACAACATTAAACTCATCTAAAGTACTAATATTGGGCACAATAAACATCTAATAATGCCTAATACAAAGCTAACATAAGTGTCTCAAATTGATTGATCAGGTGTCAAGAACAGCATCAGGCCCCCCAAAGGCTTTTTCCCAGTCTGAAGTGATGGTGGCTCCTTCCAACCAACATTGGGTGGCGTTGGAGATGGTCACCTCTGAAACCACAACGGGTTTTCCCAAAACACACCCCCTGACCTCTGTCGCAGATACGGATGCGTCTTTCCATAACATTTTCACCAATTTCGAATAAACCTCCACCGGTTCTCTGAAGTAACTATCCCAACCAGCACCGACGAGACATTCTTTGATATCTATTCCACATTCTGCTAAAATTGAAGTTTGGAACGAGTATTCAACCGATACCTTGGCTCTTTCAACATCAAGGGTCTTTCCTCCGGCCATTTCTTAGGGTTAAGGAAATTTGAAAGAGAGAGAGAAATTTGCTAAGGTTCTTTTTGCAAATGCTTTCTTTCAAGACTTGAAGGCGTAAAAATTTGATCTTGTAAAGAAAGAAAATATTTATAGAAGAAGGTAGGTTTTTACACTGAAAGGTTTCTTGAAAGAAAACGAATCGTTTTCCCTTTTTTTTTAAAAAAAAAAAACAAACACATTAAATGTGTATTAAAAGCAACTGTCACGTCCGCAGTAAAAAGTTACTTTCGTGACCTTTCAAAAACTGACTCAGCGTGGGAAATTTGAAAAGTTTCAAACAAGATAAATGCAAATGATTTATGTCTTAACAAGAAATTTACCACACCATTTATCAAGTACAAAGCATTTTGGACGCAGATCTTCAATGGACGCAAGAAATATTAATTCTTTACAAAATGCATACTTAGATGTTTTCAAATAAGAGTGAATCTATCCTCTGAGAGGGGTTTTGTGAAAATATCTGCCCATTGATGATCTGTGTCCATGATCAATCAATTTGAGACACTTATGTTAGCTTTGTATTAGGCTTTATTAGATGTTTATTGTGCCCAATATTAGTATTTTAGATGAGTTTAATATTATTGGGCTTCATTGGGCTTTAATGCAAATTGTAAATAATTTTCGGATTTTGATGCATTTTGACCTTTCTTCCTTGGTTAGGTCATAACTTAGGACTCGGTGATCCAATGGAGGTGATCTTGGTGTCTTTGGAAAGCTAAGACAAGGATCGACAAGTTTCATGAAGAACTCAAGAGCTGGATCGAACTTCTAAGGGCCCAAAATAGCCTTACAATGCAAATATTGGACTATATAGTGGGTTATAGGCCTCCTCTTGGGCTGAAACTTGGTCATTTGAAAGATAAGACCCATATCTCCAACTTCACTGAAGACCATTTTGTCAATAGATGTCGTTTTAGGCATGATAATGAAGCTACAAGTTGGTCTGAATTTGGAAACACGTTCTTCCAACCTAACTTGAGGTAGGTGCAGTGTTTTTGGCATTTCTGGAGTTCTAAAAGTCCAAATGACATGATTCAAATTGGAGATTTTCAAGCAGACAACTGGCTACAACTTTCATACATCCAAGCCAAAATGCACCATCTAGGTGATGAAAATGAAGCCAGAAGTCGGATAAGAGTTGTTGACTAAAAGCCACCAACCATACACCAACCCACCTACCATGCACCAACCCACCTACCATGCACCAACCCACCAACCATGCATCAAGCTTCCATTTTTGACAATTTTCATATTTTTATAGCTTGTATTCAGATTATGTACATGTACAAATTGGCTTCTAGGATTAGTATAAATAGACCCAACCTCTTTGTATTTGAAGAATTCAATTTGAAGTATGTTATAATTCAATTTTGTAGTAAGTTTGAGTATTTGTTAGTTTTCTTTCTCTTCTTCTCCCTTCTCTTTAGAATTTCATTTTTGTTCTTTATTTTCTGAGTTCTTCCTTCCCATCCATGGAAGGCTAGGCTCTTATAATCAATCCAAGGGATTAGCCATCTTGATGTTTAATTTGGAGATCTTATTTTGCTTGTTCATATTGCTTAATTGTTATTCAAGTTTCTCTTCTTCCTCTTTTAATTTTGATCTAGATTGAATTGCTTAATTTGATTTAGATATTGATGTGGTAATAGCTTTATTATCATGAATTCAAAGAGGATCACATAGAATAAACAATTTATTAAAGCTTTTTGATGGATTGTTTAGCTTGGTTAAATTCTGGATCTTAAGTTAATCTATATTTGGATGGTGCTTACTTTATCTAACCTTGGTTAATTAAATCCTAGATGCTTATCTAGTAGAGGATTCTTGGATCATGTTGAGGCATCTTGATGTGATCTAAGGCCAAGAACATGGTTAGCGATTAAGTGAATTCCTTGTGATCAATGATGGATTAAACTCAAGATCGGAAAATTTCCTTGGATTGGTTGTTTCTTTAGATTTATTTTCAACTTTAAGTCTTGTTCTTTTATCAATATTGTTAATTAACAACAAAACCCCCTTTTTATTAACTTGATCTGATTAAATCTTTGTTCTTCTTGGATCCTTGAGAGACGATTCGGTTCATGCTCTATACTACAAATTAGTTTGCGAACCGGTAATTTTTATTATATGACGAGATCTCGACAACCTCTTGTCAATCCACATATTGAATATCAAACACACCTTTCTGAATATAGTCTCTTATAAAGTGATGTTTGATTTTAATGTGTTTTGCCCTTGAGTGTAGTATAGGATTTTTTGATAAGTTAATTGCAACAGTATTATCACATAGTAAAGGAATCTTACTTTCAAAGATGTTGTAGTCTTCTAATTGATGTTTGATCCAGAGTAGTTGAGAGCAACAATTGGACGCAGAAATATATTCAGCTTCAGCTGTTGATAGAGCAATTGTGCTTTGTCTCTTGCTGGACCATGATACTAGATTTCCTCAAATGAAGTGACATCCTCCACTTGTACTTTTCCTTTCGATTCTATCTCCAGCATAGTCAACATCACAAAAACCAACTAATCTGTACTCATGAGATTTCTTAAATACTAAACCCAGATTAGTAGTTCCTTTCAAGTATCTGAAAATTCTTTTTACAAAGAATTAAGTGTGACTCTCTAGGATCGATTGAAAACGTGCACAAAGACACACACTAAACATTATATCAGTGTCCGGACGCAGTGAGATATAAGAGTGATCCGATCATACCTCTGTATACCTTTTCGTCCACCTTTTTATCCTTATCGTCCAATCTTAGTGTGGACGACGGATGCATTGGTGTGCTCATTGTTTTGCAATCGTCCAATTTGAATTTCTTCAGAAGTTCATTTGTGTATTTTGTTTGATGAATGTAGATTTCGTCCAATGTTTGCTTCACTTGCAAACCCGTAAAGAATTTTAATTCTCCCATTAAACTCATTTCAAACTCCTTCGCATCAGTTGGAGAAATCCTTGCAAAGAGATTCATCAAGAGCTCCAAAGATAATATCATCAACATAAATTTGAACTAAAATGAATTTCGAGTTTTTGTCTTTTCGAAAAAGAGTAGTGTCAACTTTTCCTCTAGAAAAACCGCTTTCTATTAAAAAGGTGCTTAACCTTTCATACCAGGCTCGAGGAGCTTGTTTTAAACCGTACAAGGCCTTTTTCAATTTGAAAACATGCTCAGGGAAATTTTCATCCTCGAAACCAGGTGGTTGTTTAACGAAAACTTCTTCATTGATTATACCATTTAGAAATGCACTTTTTACGTCCATTTGATATAGTCTCATGCTATGATGAGCAGTAAATGAAAGTAAGATGCGTATGGCTTCTAGTACAGGAGCAAAAGTTTCAGTGAAATCAATACCTTCTTGTTGTGAGTAACCTTGGGCTACCAACCTTGCTTTGTTTCTCACAACCTTACCATCTTCGTCCAATTTGTTTTTGAATATCCATTTTGTGTCGATGATGGACTTGTCTTTAGGCTTTTGAACCAGCGTCCAAACATCATTTCTTTTAAATTGATTTAGCTCTTCTTGCATGGCTAAGATCCATCCTTCGTCCTATAGTGCTTCTTCTATTTTTCTTGGCTCCATTTCAGAGATGAAGGCAACATTTGAGTATTCTCTGAAGGTAGATCTTGTACGCACTTTATCATCTGGATTACCAATGATTTGGTGCTCTGGATGATAAGTTTTGAAGTGCCAACTTCTTTGACCATCAGTTGTTTCTTCTTTTCTTTCATCATCCAATGCTTCTTTGTTTTGGGTTGCTGATCCTTCTCCTTTGTCATTTAAGTTTAACTCTGCAAAGGACTCATCTAGCTCTGACAAGTCATTGTCAGGCTTTTTGTCATTGAATTTAACATGAACAGATTCTTCAACAGTTAGAGAGCGAGAGTTATATACTCTATATGCTTTAGATGTTTCTGAGTATCCTAGGAAAATACCAGAGTTAACTTTAGCATCAAACTTTCCTAAAGAATCCTTAGTATTCAAGATAAAGCATTGACAGCCAAAAGAATGAAAGTAAGAGATGTTGGGTTTTCGTCCTTTCCACAATTCATACGGAGTCTTGTTTAAAAGAGGTATAATATATATTCTGTTTTGAATATAACACGCAGTTATGTAACAAACTTCCAAAAGTATGTTTGGAGATTGAGTTGTCATTGAGCATTGTTCTAGCCATCTCTTGAAGAGATCTATTTTTCTTTCTACCACACCATTTTGTTGTGGTGTTCTTGGGGCGTAGAAGTTGTGATGAATACCGTTTTCTTCACAGAACAATTGGAAGCTCTCATTCTCAAATTCTCCTCCATGATCACTTCGGATTGAGTTGATACACATGCCTTTTTCATTTTGAATTCTTTTACAGAAAATAGAGAAGACTTTGGAAGACTCATCCTTGTGAGCTAGAAACATAACCCATGTCCATCTAGTATAGTCATCTACTATGACCAATCCATATTTCTTTCCATTTAGTGAAAAAGTTCTTGTAGGACCAAATAGATCAAGATGTAACAATTCTAGTGGTCTAGAGGTGGAAACGATGTTTTTGGATTCAAAAGAATTTTTGATTTGTTTCCCCTTTTGACATACTTCACAAAGAACATCTGATTTGTACACAAGCTTTGGTAGTCCTCTTACGAGGTTATGCTTATTTAGTTTAGAGATTAATCTCAAACTTGCATGACCAAGCTTCTTGTGCCATATCCACTGTTCTCCTTTTATGGAAACTAGACATGATACATTTTGATCTGAAAGATCTTCCAAGTCAATTTTATAAAGATTGTTTTGCCTTTTAGTAGTGAAGAGTATGGATCCGTCAGAGTTTTTAACTATACATTCTCCTTGATTGAATGAAACATTAGATCCACTATCACATAATTGACTAATGCTAAGCAGATTATGTTTCAATCCTTCAACTAGTAGAACATTATCGATAGAGGGAAAAGGATGCTTACCAATCTTATCTATTCCAACTATTTTACCTTTCTGGTTTCCTCCAAACGTGACGGAGCCTCCTGAATTAGTTTTGATGTCTTGGAACATAGACCTTTCTCCCGTCATGTGCCGTGAGCAACCACTGTCCAGGTACCATTACAGGTGTCTTTTTCTTGTTGCTAAGCACATTTGCAAGAGGAATTATCATATCCTTAGGTACCCATATCTTTTTGGGTCCTTTTTGGTTAGCTCTTGGAGATCCATAATATTTTGACCTTTTATTAAAGAGATCTATTGAGGAAGGGTAAATGTTCTTTTTACAAACATTCTTAAAAGATTTAGGTTGAGTAGTAGTGTTTTGAAAAAGCTGTTTATCAGTATCTTGATATCCCAATCCAGATTTGTCACGATGGTCTCTGGAATATTAGAGTAAAATGTTTAGGTTGTTGGTGCTTTTTACAAATATACTGAGGTCCTCCGTTAACTCTTTTACCTCATTATGAAGTTTATCAACTTCATCTGAAGTGTTGGACTAAGAAGATGTTTTCAAAAGAGCATTTTCAGTTTTTAATTTTTCACAATAAATTTCAAGTTCTTGTTTTTCTGAAAACATTTTTCCATATTCTCTAGTTAATTTTGAAAACTTTCTTTTCAAGGATTTATATTCAACCGCTAAAATAGATGAATTATTTAACAACTCATCAAATGCATTCTGAAGATCAAGATCACAGTTTGTTACCTCATCTTCTTCTTCTTCTTACACGGTGTTAGCCATGAGACATAGATTTGCTTCTTCTTCTGCTTCTTCTTCATCATCAGTAGTTGAAAGATCAAGATCTTCCCAGGTGGCCATTAATCCTCTTTTCTTCTTTGGAAAGAATCTCCTTTTCTCTTTCTCCTTGTTTAGTGAAGGGCATTCCGCTTTAATGTGTCCGGGTTTCTTGCATTCATAGCATATGATTGGACTCTTGTTTTTTGTTTCTGTTCTGTCCTTTGGTGACCTTCGTCCAAAGTGCTTTCTCCGCATACCTCCTTTCTTTTTCCACATTGCTTGTATCTTTCTAGAGATGAAAGATAACTCGTCATTATCAGATATATCATCTTCAGATGACTCGGCCTCGTCTGATGATTTTTCAGCTTTAAGTGCTTTGGACGCACTGCCTTTGTGAGCTTTAAGGGCAATTGATTTCCCTTTTCTTGAGCTTTCCTCTTCTTGAAGTTCCAGCTCATGAACTTTAAGAGAACCCAAGAGTTCCTCCATGGTAAGAGAAGCTAGATTCTTTGCTTCCTGTATGGCAGTAACCTTAGATCTCCACTGTCTGGAAAGACTCCTTAGGATTTTTCTGATATGATCTTGATTATCATAGTTCTTTCCCAGAGATCTCAAGCCATTGATTATTGTTTGGAATCGTCCAAACATTTGATCAATGTTTTCATGCTCTCCCATTTTGAAGAGCTCATACTGGTGAACCAGCATGCTTATCTTTGATTCTTTGACTTGAGATGAGCCTTCATGTGCTAAGGCCAGAGTATCCCATATCTCTTTAGTCGCTTTCACAGCTATGAACTTTATCGTGCTCTGATATGGTGATGGCACACATAAGATAATGTTTGGCTTTTGAGTTAAGCTGATGTCTGGTTCGTTGTCCTTCCGTCCATTGTGGTCGAGGGAGATCCTGTCCTTCTGCGTTGGTGGGTGTTTGATATCCATTTTGAACTAGGTCCCAGATGTCCATATTTTGGGTTTAAAAAAAGGAAATCATTCTCTTCTTCCAGTAATCATAATCGTTTCCATTGAATAGAGGTGGTCTGTTCACCACTTGTCCTTCGTTCTCCATTAAAGGGTGTACTGGATCTTTTTCCTCTGCACTGTTAGATGCTCAACCCAAGAGGCTGAGCTCTGATACCAATTGAAATAACCAAGTGAAACACAAGAAGGGGGGTTTAATTGTGTTTCTTAACCCTTTTTGATGATTAATAAAGGATTTTCTTTTTAACAGAAGATTGAACACAGCGAAGGATAAAGTTTGACAAGTAAAGAACTTAGAACCAACACGGCTTAGTCCTATTGGACTCTAAGGATTTTGAAAAGACTTTTAAGAAAACAATTAACACGTTCTAAAACCAATTAAAAGGTCTTTGTTAATAAACACAATAGTAAACCCCAGAGGTTAGTGAATATAATAAAACACACTAGAAGAGAAGAGAAGCTTACACACGAGATTTATCCTGGTTCACTCTTATCAACCAAGAGCTACGTCCAGTCCCTTCAACCAGAAGGATTTTCCAACTAATCTTTTTCGCGATTACAAGTATTATACACCTCTTCAAGTAACAGGTATTTTCAACCTCTTCAGGTTCAATCACACAAGTATTCTTTTACACACAGCCTCTTCAGGCTTACAATGCTAAGATGAATAAGTGAAAGTAGATGAAAGCTTGAGTTTGAAACTCACTGACAAATGAGAATTGACAATAGAAATCACAAGGCTTTTTCTTTTTACACGTATATGGAAATCCAAAAAGAGATAAATCTTTTTAGACTTTGTAAGATGCTTTTGGCAAAGATCTCTCCTTTTTACTTCAAGTGCTGCTTCTTCTCTTTGTAAGTAAGAACAAATTGAGCAGACTTCATGGGCTAGATCGTCCAACGGAAACATTTATTACCGTTCTGAGTAGCATTAAATGCATCTACTGGAAAAGTGCTGAACTTCTTCTGACGGTGACTTTTATTCTCCGAGATTTCCAATCAGTGAAAACAAAGTCCTGATTTGTTTAAGATTGCAGACGATTTCTTATTTGCAGATCTTTGTAGTTGTTAGACAATGTCAGCAAAAGTGGCTTAGTTGACTTCTTCTTTCGTCGTGAGCTGTCAGAGTTCTTTCTAGCATTTAATGAGGAACAGTTCTTCATTTTTGAATTTTCACTTGGACGAGAGCTTGAGCTTGAACTTTGAAAGAGTGAATTGAGTCCGAGCTTTGGCAGACAGATCGTATTGGACGAACCAATAAAAATAGTAACAGTATATGCATACAAATATTGGACGCACCAATAGTAAAAGTATATAAGACATTTATTGGACGCACAAAGAGTTATAGCATATTGGACGCACAAAGAGTTATCTTTAAGCATAGAGCAGAATGGACGCACATACAAGTAGCGATTTGTTAATACTATTGTCGAAACACTTACTTGTTCAAACTAAATAAATATTTTTGTTATCCTCAAAACTTAAACAGGGAAAGCTACATCTTTTAAGAATTTAGTACTTAAACCTTTTTATAAGATTTTGGTTTCAACAGGTGAGCCCAATTCTGGGCTGTACACTCAACCAGCAAACTTTGGGACTAGAACAAAGGGTTCTACGTTTGGAGGAAATCATTCCTTCAGAGCTGGAGCAGGTTCCAACATGACACCAAGGAGGAATAAGAGTTTTAGGCGGTTATCTGCTGAAGAAGACAATGACGAACTTGGGGAAAACCATGATGAAGGGGATATTTCTAATTTTGGGAATATGTTGGTTTCTTTGGATGTAGTTGTGAAGAACCACGACCACTATGGTGTAAAGATGCTTGATGTGTGTGTTGCTTGTGCAATGGCTTTCCAGCACATTGGGTTGATGGGTACTTATCAACAAGCTAAGTTGAGGTGTGTCGGTTCTTATTTGGCTCTACTCTCTAATTTCTGCATGGGACATCATGTGAGGATATCACTACCTTGGCACATGCCTTCTTGGAAAAGTGTACATCTAGCTTTGGAAAACACTCGGTTAGTGGGGGTATCAATGCCATTGCATCTGTCTTTTCTGGCTACTACATGTTATGCTTTAACAGTAGTGGAATTCCAACACTTGGAGAAGGTGGAAAGTGTGCTGGCTATAGGAGGTGGGTACAACAATAAGGTGGAACCCACTGCAAAAATGGCCAATACTTCTAGTCATGGTATAATGTGTGGAACTGACAAGAGGTTGTCGAGACCCGTCAAATAAATAAAATTTACCGGTTCACAAAATAATTTGTAGTATAGAGCATGAACCGAATCGTCTCTCAAGGATCCAAAAAGAACAAATATTTAATCAGATCAAGATAATTAAAAGGGAGGTTTTGTTGTTGATTAACAATATTGATAAAAGAACAAGACTTAAAGTTGAAAACAAATCTAAAGAAACAACCAATCCAAGGAAATTTACCGATCTTGAGTTTAATCCATCATTGATCACAAGGAATTCACTTAATTGCTAATCATGTTCTTGGCCTTAGATCACATCAAGACGCCTCAACATGATCCAAGAATCCTCTACTAGATAAGCATCTAGGATATAATTAACCAAGGTTAGATACAGTAAGCACCATCCAAACATAGATTAACTTAAGATCAAGAATTTAACCAAGCTAAACAATCCATCAAAAAGCTTTAATAAATTGTTTATTCTATGTGATCCTCTTGAATACATGATAATAAAGCTATTATCACATAAACATCCAAATCAAATTAAGCAATTCAATCTAGATCAAAATAAAAAGAGGAAGAAGAGAAACTTGAATAACAATTAAGCAATATGAATAAGTAAACAAGATCTCCAAATTAAACATCAAGATGGCTAATCCCTTGGATTGATTATGAGAACCTAGCCTTCCATGGATGGGAAGGAAGAACTCAGAAATTAAAGAACAAAAACGAAATTGAAAAGAGAATGGAGAAGAAAAGAAAGAAAACTCTCACAAATACTCAAACTTTCTTCAAACTTACTTAAAATTGAATCCTTTATAATACAAAGAGATTGACTCTATTTATACTAATCCTAGAAGCCAATTTGTACATGTACATAATCTGAATACAAGCTATAAAAACAAGGAAATTGTCAAATATGGAAGCTTGATGCATGGTAGGTGGGTTGGTGCATGGTAGGTGGGTTGGTGTATGGTTGGTGGCTTTTAGTCAACAACTCTTATCCGACTTCTGGCTTCAAATTCATCACCTATACGGTGCATTTTGGCTTGGATGTCTCATGAAAGTTGTAGCCAGTTGTCTCCTTGAAAATCGCCAATTTGAATCATGTCATTTGGACTTGTAGAACTCCAGAAATGCCAAAAACATTGCACCTACCTCAAGTTAGGTTGGAAGAACGTGTTTCCAAATTCAGACCAACTTGTAGCTTCAGAAGCATGCCTAAAACGACATCTATTGACAAAATGGTCTTCAGGGAAGTTGGAGATATGGGTCTTATCTTTCAAATGACCAAGTTTCAACCCAAGAGGAGACCTATAACTCACTATGTAGTCCAATATGTGCACACTGCCCAGATTTTCCTGACAGCAAACCCACTCTGCATTGCAGGGATGTTTTGGACCCTTAGAAGTCCGATCCAGCTCTTGAGTTCTTCATGAAACTTGTAGAGCATTGTCTTAGCTTTCCAAAGACACCAAGATCACCTCAATTGGATCACCAAGTCCCATGTTATGGCTTAACCAAGGAAGAAAGGTCAAAATGCATCAAAATCCGAAAATTATCCAATATTTACATTAAAACCCAATGAAGCCCAACAACATTAAACTCATCTAAAATACTAATATTGGACACAATAAACATCGAATAATGCCTAATACAATGCTAACATAAGTGTCTCAAATTGATTAATCAAATTCCCCCACACTTAAGCTTTTGCACTCCTGGGCAAAACACATAAGAACAAAACTAAAGAAAAACAAGAAACATCATATTAATTTCACTAAAAGTATAAAAAC
The DNA here is from genome assembly GCA_023212625.1 of Styphnolobium japonicum. Taxonomy (NCBI): domain Eukaryota; kingdom Viridiplantae; phylum Streptophyta; class Magnoliopsida; order Fabales; family Fabaceae; genus Styphnolobium; species Styphnolobium japonicum. Next base: position 26,525,753 of record JALBWW010000003.1, read on the forward strand.
TGATTATACTTAATCTAATCCATTTTCATAGGAAAACACGATGGCACTTAGCATGTGGCTCAAGCCTTTAAACCCCTAGGTGTCCCTAGTGGACGAGTTATAGTCTCGTGAGGGTTTACCAGGATGATACCCACAAACATGTAATATTTTATTTAATCAATTCAACTAATTTTTAAATACAAGCATTGTATCAAATATAAACCATAATTAATAAGTCAAGTATGCTTAACAAAGAATAGTTGAATCAAACCAATTGAGAATAAAGTATAGCATAATCATGCTTTAATCAGAAATAGGCATGTTCAAATTGAGTAAAATTCCTCACAAGTGACACTCAAATCACACAAGGTGTTTAGGTTATCTGTTTGCCCTCAACTTAGTCAAATTATGAAAGTATTTTACCATAGGCTTGCATATACGTCAATTCTCCACTACTTAGATCAAATAAATTGCAAAAATCAAGAGGTCTTTCGAAAAGGTTGTAATGGAATTTATAAGATGAAGGAAGGGAACAATATGGATAATAACAGGTTAAAACCAAAGAGAATAAAAGAGCATTGAGGAGTAACTCAAGTAGAGAGAATAAATTTTTTACACAAAACCATAAAATGCTCATTCTCTTCACACATTCCTTCCTTTTTCTATTCTTTTTTTTTCTTTTTTTTCCTCTTTTTTTGTTTTTTGCTTTTGTTTTTTTTTGTACCAAGCATTTCGTATCAGTACACTAATTCCCCCACACTTAAATCATTGCAAGCAAAAGAACTTCTCCAATAAGAAAATCAATGCTCTCCCATTCCCTAAGGTAAGGTAAAACATGGTTTTTCACTCAAAGCTTGTAATGAGCTAAGAACAAAGAATAGGCAAATAGGCTCAGAGGGAGTTAATAATTGGATAAATGCAAGGTAGGTTTATTTGGCCAAAGCAACTAAGTCAAGAAAAAATGCCTCTGTCATTTTCATGCAACATACAGACCAATGTAATCTCAAATCGATTCAATGCAAGTTCTAGAAAATAAATTCATAATTGACATCACTCATGAAAGAAAATAACCAAGTGTAAGTATCAAACTTGGAAAAGGCCAAAACTCACAAAGGTATGAAACATTCACTCAATTCAACCATGCCTTCTTCCTAATATCCACAATCATATACACATGTATATCATGAAAATGATTCAACTATAAACTGTTTTGCATACTTTTATCATCAATTAAGCTCAGATTCAACACATGCTTGTATCAAAATCAATTGAAAAGATCAAAATTGTGTGTGTGTGTGTGTTTTTTTTTTAATATATATACAAGAACAAAGATGATTTAAGACCTATTATGAAATGCAAGTTAAGATGCGTCTCAAGAGCAAAACTACTCCTTACTCTGCCATTATACATCTAATAAGTTAGTAACAATAAAGATTAGCTTGTTAGGTTTTTTTTTTTTAACTAAACTATGTACATGGTAATGTCAACTATCCCTCCCCCCAACTAATTAAAGACATTGTCCCCAATGTCAAAATAAAGATAGGTAGAGTGTAGAAGATCTTACCAAAATACTGCAAATCAAACCTGAAACAAAAAAGAAATTACAAAAAACTAAAACAATAACCGAAAACAAAAATTCATAAAGACAAAGTCAAATCAAGTTTTTGCTTTTTGCTGGATCACGTTGTGGTACAAATTCGTTTAGTTGATCGAGCAATTGTTCAGGAGTTGCAGCAGTTACAAGACTTTGACATGTCGCTTGTGAGATGAACCTTTTTTCTACAGCATGATCAAGAAAACAAAACAAATTGTCATAAAAACCATTAACATTTAATATACCTATGGGTTTTTGGTGAAAGTTCTGCTGTGACCAGGATGTAATTTGAAAGAGTTCTTCCAAAGTTCCAAAACCACCAGGTAGGGCAATAAAGGCATCAGCATTTGCTATCATAATGTTCATGCGTTGGTGCATGCAAAATACCATTACTTCATCCCCTAATGTTTTTCCAATGGGCTTGCTGGTAGATAAAGGACTGGGAATGACACCAAGGACTTTGCCACCTCCTAAATGTGCAGCAGTTGCTACACAACCCATTAACCCAAGACTACCTCCTCCGTAAACTAAATGGATTTCTCTCTCAGCTAGCACTCGACCAAGATGGTGTGCAATATTTACAAACTCTTTATCTTTACCAGGATTAGATCCACAAAAGACACAAACACTCTTGATCCGACGAACTGAAGTGACTTCCATTTTCTTTTTTTTTTTTCTCTTTTGCTTTTTTTTTGTACTCTCACCTTATCAATGATCTGAAGAGAGCAAAGTGCAATATTTAAAGGCATCAAAACTCAAAGGTAATAATTACACCTATAAAGGAGGGGTAGATCCGTGTGTCAGGTAAGTTTGAAAATAAGCACAACAATGATAATAGCTATATGACAATGATAAAAGACTAATCTATATGTGTCAGAAGAAGTTTGAAAATATGCAACGCATATTTCAAAAGAATACGGCTACTTTTGATTTGATTTTTTTTTATTATTATTTTTTATTTGATTTTTTTTAATAAACAAGAAGAAAAAAGAAAAATTAAAAATAAAAATAATACTTACAGGAGGTGTGATTATGGCTCACATTTTCCTCTGGTTTTACGTCCAGTAACGGCTTGAATGCTCTCTATGGGCCGATGGTCGGCTTCTCATCCAATTTTCTTAAAAATTGGCAAACAGGGTCTTTTTGAGTCAGATTCCCGAGACTATAACGCTCATGTTCATCTTGGAATATTGGCCATAAATCGAGAAGTGCCCTTTGCACATCTCCACTAGGATGCGTCTCAAGAGTCAATAAAATGTTATCTAAAGACTCCTTACTCATGTCATCCTTTATGAAGTTAATTTTATCATCTCGGTTTATAGACGTCATTCCAATTGATTTGCATTTTGTGTTACAGGTCCATCTTGCACATTTATAGCAGACCCGTAACCTTTTTGCTCTTCTCTTCTTTGCATATGAACTTTTGCCTAGCCCTGGCATATATGAAACAAGAGCGTCAGAAAATTCACCTCTGAGTTGGACCTTTGCTTCGATTAACCAGCGTATATCCGCAGGGATGCCTTTGTGCATAAGCATCCTTAATCTCTCAAACCTTGCACAATAAATGTTAGTTAAAGCATTTTGAGGGAGAGAAGGGAATTGCTTGCAGAGGTTAACAAGTTGATTATCCATTTCAAAATAAAGAAAGAAGAAGGGAAAAAAAATTAGTAAAATTTTATACAGATTTCAGTGTTTGTGGGTACTGAAAGGACCGAAAAAATTTTCCACGGAGTACCGTTATCCGCCATTTAACCGGTGAAAAATCATCTGTCAATGAAAAACAAACAAAATTAAGACAGAAAAATCAAACTCTGATAGATTTTCTTACTCGGCACCGATTTTCTGTCTTGATTCTTATGAATGCAAATAAGTCAAAGTTTGAAAAAATGAAAAAGTTAGAAAACTTGGGTTGCCTCCCAAGAAGCGCTACTTTTAATGTCTTTAGCCAGCGTGATTGAAGATTTTGCACGATCTATGGGTCCTCCCCAATAATGATTCAATTTCTGGCTATTGACCTTAAACGTGGCTTTTTTTTTTTCAACAAAGATTTATATAGAAAACAGAAAATAAAAAACAGTAGACAACACAAAAAATAAAAACAGAAACAAAGAAACGAAAAGAAAAGTAATAAAAGACAAACATCAGCAGTACAACAAAACAGAAGCAGAAATAGAAACAGACAACACAAACAGCAGAAACAATAGCAACAGAAAAGAGTAAATTGTAACAATCAAATAAAAATAGAAACAATATTAAAAACAATAGCAAAACAGTAAAAACAAAAAGAAAACAACAACTAGAAAAATGAAATAAAAGTGTGGAAAGAAAACTCCCTATGGATAGCAGAAGCAACAAAATCCCGGCGGCCGCACCATAGCCAGTGTAATGGATCACCACATCAAGAATCAGAGGATTCAGTCTCCTCGGGGGCTGCTTTATTGGCTTAACTCCATCTTCAAGTAAAATCCTACGCATGCATATGGAAGGGCTAACGCTAGGAATGTCTGCAAGTATGATGGCTCTTTGATTCTCCTTAAAAATCTGCAGCAACCTCTCCTCCTCATCAGTGAGGAAGTTTTTAGCCACAATGAACTCCAATTTTGGTGGCTGCACTACTTCTGTAGATTGAATTGCTGCATAATCTACTGAAAAAGATTCATCATGTCTCAAAAAGGCAGCAATCTCAGCACATGCATTACACAACATATCACCATCACAACCAGTACAACAAATAGAATCATCAAAATCAGTAAAACTAGCAAATTCAGCACACAAATCATCAATTGATTTTTTTTCATCAATGATCTCATGTTTTGCAGAATCAGATTTCTGCATCTGTTGCTTGCTCAATTGACTCAATGAAGATGTAAGTTGACCAACTTGGGTCTCCAAGTTCTGTACTATGGCTTCTGTTCTCTGCTGGAATTGGATGTTGTTATGAGCCAATTGTTTCACCAAATCCTATAATGTAGGCTCAGATTCCATGCCTATTGGAGCTTGCTGCTGCTGCATAGGTTGCTGGTATAGACTGATTGGTTCAACATAAGGTTCAAACCAAGGATGATCTCCCCAATCATGGTTATATGTGGTAGGATAAGGATCATATCCAAGTTGTAGGTATTGTGGTTCACCAAGAAATACACCTGTTGCATCAACAGAATGGTTATGAAATACAGAACCATCATATTGTAGTGTGGTGCAAGCATATGTTGGATGATAAGAACTACAGCATATACTACAAAATCTTGCAGGTTCTTGCACAGGTAAGTGATGTTGTTCTACTGCCAACTGCCCTACCAGATAAGCCAGCTCATCAAGTTTATGCTCCATCAGATTAGAGATCAAACACAAAAACACAAAATCACAAAAACAAGTCTAAATATACACACAAAATAATTACAGAAAACATATCTAAAGATTTTTAAAAATTATGGGACTACCACAGAGTGAAATCTACACAAAAATTCTATCTAACAGAATAATAAAAAATCTTAAAAAATTGAAAAAGTGGTCTAAACGATGAAATTTGGCTAAAATAGGGGTGACCTCACTAAAATTAGTGAGCCATTCTCAAAATCACGATTTTCATTAGTCTACCAAAATTCAGATTAATCAGAGATACGTTACCGAACCAAAATCTTGACAGAATGCCCTTTACCAAATTTCAGCCGAATTCCACTTGAAAATGCTTCAAAAGCAAAACAAACACAATTGTTAGAGTTTGATGAAATGATCAAATCGTTGCCTTTGGATCCCCGGCAACGGCGCCAAATTTGACAAGAGGTTGTCGAGACCCGTCAAATAAATAAAATTTACCGGTTCACAAAATAATTTGTAGTATAGAGCATGAACCGAATCGTCTCTCAAGGATCCAAAAAGAACAAATATTTAATCAGATCAAGATAATTAAAAGGGAGGTTTTGTTGTTGATTAACAATATTGATAAAAGAACAAGACTTAAAGTTGAAAACAAATCTAAAGAAACAACCAATCCAAGGAAATTTACCGATCTTGAGTTTAATCCATCATTGATCACAAGGAATTCACTTAATTGCTAATCATGTTCTTGGCCTTAGATCACATCAAGACGCCTCAACATGATCCAAGAATCCTCTACTAGATAAGCATCTAGGATATAATTAACCAAGGTTAGATACAGTAAGCACCATCCAAACATAGATTAACTTAAGATCAAGAATTTAACCAAGCTAAACAATCCATCAAAAAGCTTTAATAAATTGTTTATTCTATGTGATCCTCTTGAATACATGATAATAAAGCTATTATAACATAAACATCCAAATCAAATTAAGCAATTCAATCTAGATCAAAATAAAAAGAGGAAGAAGAGAAACTTGAATAACAATTAAGCAATATGAATAAGTAAACAAGATCTCCAAATTAAACATCAAGATGGCTAATCCCTTGGATTGATTATGAGAACCTAGCCTTCCATGGATGGGAAGGAAAAACTCAGAAATTAAAGAACAAAAACGAAATTGAAAAGAGAATGGAGAAGAAAAGAAAGAAAACTCTCACAAATACTCAAACTTTCTTCAAACTTACTTAAAATTGAATCCTTTATAATACAAAGAGATTGACTCTATTTATACTAATCCTAGAAGCCAATTTGTACATGTACATAATCTGAATACAAGCTATAAAAACAAGGAAATTGTCAAATATGGAAGCTTGATGCATGGTAGGTGGGTTGGTGCATGGTAGGTGGGTTGGTGCATGGTAGGTGGGTTGGTGTATGGTTGGTGGCTTTTAGTCAACAACTCTTATCCGACTTCTGGCTTCAAATTCATCACCTATACGGTGCATTTTGGCTTGGATGTCTCATGAAAGTTGTAGCCAGTTGTCTCCTTGAAAATCGCCAATTTGAATCATGTCATTTGGACTTGTAGAACTCCAGAAATGCCAAAAACATTGCACCTACCTCAAGTTAGGTTGGAAGAACGTGTTTCCAAATTCAGACCAACTTGTAGCTTCAGAAGCATGCCTAAAACGACATCTATTGACAAAATGGTCTTCAGGGAAGTTGGAGATATGGGTCTTATCTTTCAAATGACCAAGTTTCAGCCCAAGAGGAGGCCTATAACTCACTATGTAGTCCAATATGTGCACACTGCCCAGATTTTCCTGATAGCAAACCCACTCTGCATTGCAGGGATGTTTTGGACCCTTAGAAGTCTGATCCATGTGAGCAACATTTGTCATATTGAATTTTGATGATAACCAAACAAAGGATTCCGCACCAAGAAGACAAGAACAAGCTCACAAGAAGTACTCAAGACTTATAGGCTTTTACTTATCATTGTAAGAGTTATAAATTGTTTAAATCACCTAGCAAGCATTTTGTTTCATTCTTTCAAAACTATTCCTAAAATAAGGTTTGATAAAAAGATAGTTATCTTTAAAAATGCTTTGGAAAGAAAGATTTTTTAACATTCAAAAATGAGTTTTTAAGTCACTTGTAGTCGACTACAAGATTGATGTAGTCGACTACACAGCTGGAAAATGTTAAATTTACAACGTTTTCCAAAAGTCAGAACAAACGTGTAGTCGACTACACAAGTATTGTAGTCGACTACCAATAGGCAAAATCTTGAATTGCCGGTCTTTTTGAATTGTCCCGAGGATGCTTGTAGTCGACTACAATTATGAGGTAGTCGACTACAATGCTGATAAAAATACTTTTGCTAAATACATGTTAACCCGAGGACATTTGTAGTCGACTACCAAAGCTATTGTAGTCGACTACATCGTTTTAAAATTGTTCTTTTTTTTTATGCATAAACCAGAGGAGACATGTAATCGACTACATAAGTTCTGTAGTCGACTACATATTATTTTTGATAATATATCTCAATTGCCTTGCTTTTAAAAGAAAATCCGAGAGCTATTGTAGTCGACTACCTTGTAAGTGTAGTCGACTACATGCATTCTGTTAATAATAAACTCTCATGTTTTTAAAAGTCAGAAAGGCTTGGTAGTCGACTACAACAGTCGTGTAGTCGACTACACACGCTCCAGAAACTTTTCCAACGGCTAGTTTGAATATTGTTTTGATACCTACCTACTACCCAACGGATCAAAAACTTGTAAGAGCTATTTATAGCTCATCTAAATTAAGTTTCAAATACACAAAAGATCAGAAATTCATTTTGAAAGAGCTTTTTCTAATCTTCAGTTCATCATACTCTGTTTTCTATTTGAAAAAGCTTGCTTAGTGATTTGATCATATACTCATCTGTTCTTCAAGTTGTATATCTACTCTTGTGAGAGTTACAATCTACCAAAAACCATTAGATTATCTTGTGTAAGTTGAAGGAGAGAAAATCCTTGTTGTATTGAGGGAGGCTCTTGCACATAGAGGGTGGAGGATCCCATACTAAGTGAAGAGTGCTCTTTATTGTAAGGGTTTTTATCAAGCACCCAAGTTAGAAGCTTGAAGTATAGTTGAAATCTCGGGTGGACGATCTCGAGGATTCGGACGTAGATCACAAGAAGTGATTGAACCAGTATAAATCTTGTTTGCATTCTCTCAACCCTTATCTTTTACTTATAAGTTATATTCTATCAACTTATCTATCTTGATGTTTTTAATATTGTGAATTCTTGTCTTATACTTTCTGTATTAAAAAGCTCATTAATTTTAGTCATTATCCTTTGCAAGTCCATTGATTTTAAATAATTAGCATCATTAAAATAAACCTTGCGAAAGTTTTTGAAAACTCAATTCACCCCCCCTCTTGAGTTATTGAAGCCACTTGGTAACAAGTGGTATCAGAGCTTGACTCTTGTGTAAAGAGCTTAACAGCTTCAAGAGATGGCTTCTTTTCAATTTGCTTTACCCGAAGGAGCTTCTATAAATAGACCTCCAGCTTTCAATGGTACTGGTTATACTTATTGGAAAGAAAGAATGAGAATTTTCATGGAATCTATTGATATTGATATTTGGGATGCCGTTGAAAATGGTGCTTTTGTTCCAAAGAAGGTGGTTGATAACCATGAGGTTCTTAAACCAAGAGCTGAATGGACTGATGATGATAAAAGAAAGTTCAACATAATGCTAAGGCCAAAAACATCATTACTAGTGCCTTAGGTTATGATGAATATTTTCGCATCTCCAACTGCAAAACTGCAAAAGAAATGTGGGATGCACTTCAAGTAACCCATGAAGGAACCAGTGAGGTAAAGAGGTCTAGAATTAACACTCTCATACATGAGTATGAACTCTTTAGAATGAATCAAGGTGAAAGCATACAAGATATGCAAAAGAGATTCACTCATATAGTTAATCATTTATCTTCATTGGGAAAAACATTTCCAGATGAAGATTTAATTAACAAAGTTTTGAGATGTTTAAACAGGGAATGGCAACCCAAAGTGACAAGCAATTTCGTAATCAAGAAACTTAGCAACAATGACTCTTCCAACACTTTTGGAAAACTCCAAGAACATGAAATGGAGTTAATAAGACTGAGTGAACATGAAGGAGTTGACAAGAAGAAGAAAGGAATAGCTCTAAAGGCAACCTCATCTCACTATGATAATGAAGATGATGATGAAGGCTCTATAGAGGATCTTGAAATAAATGAAGAAAACCTTAGTCTTCTTGTGAGAAAATTTGGAAAATTTCTCAAAAAGAAAAACAATGGAAGAAGGCCACCCTTTCCTCCAAAGAAAAACTTCAAAGGAGAAGGTTCAACACCTACTCCACCTACTTGCTTTGAATGTGGCAAACCAGGTCACATGAAGATGGACTGTCCGCTATATCAAAAGAAGATGGAAAGATTTGATAGAAAACCAAAGCAAGAAAAGAAAGGAAGAAGAGCATACATTGCATGGGAGGACAATGACTTGAGCTTATCGGATGACTCCGACAATGAGGAAGCCAATCTTTGTCTCATGGCAAATGATGATTTAGAGGTAACATCTCAATCCCTTGATATACAACCTTCTTATGATGAATTACAAGAAGCATTTGAAGAATTGCATGAAGAATCTATGAGATTAGCAAAGTTAGTCTCAACCTCAAAAAATCTATCATGTCTTTAGAAAATCAAATTGCTTGTTTAAATAAGGAGATTGAGGAACTAAAATTAGAAAATGAAACCCTTGGATTGATTGATGCTAATTCTTCCTGCTCTACTTGTATATCTCATAAAAATGTTCCCTCATCATCCTCTTCATGTTACTCCTGCTTAAATTCTGAAAAAGAAATTGAGGACTTGAAAAACACTGTTGCAAAGTTTACTTTTGGAAGAGATAATCTCAACACATTGCTTGGAAAACAAAGATGTGTATTTGATAAAGCAGTTTGGGATACAATCCCAAGACTCAACAAAAATCCTATAAAAGTTTCTTTGTTTCCACAACAATGTCAAGTAGCCCATTTATAACTTGTTTTTATTGTGGCAAGAAAGGACATAGTGCATCTACATGTAGAGTCGTAAAGAATTTACATGTTGGACAAAAGAAGATATGGGTTCCTAAGGGCACCTTGCCCAAAATCGACATCAAAGGACCCAAGAAAATTTGGGTACCTAAAACCAAAACTTAAATTTGCTTGTAGGTGTGCTTGAAGGCCAAGAGTTCAAAATGGTATCTTGATAGTGGTTGCTCCAAGCACATGACAGGAGATGAGTCAAAGTTTTCCTTCTTTATACCCAAAGAGCATGGACATGTCACCTTTGGAGATAACAATAAAGGAAAAATTCTTGGCATGGAAAAGTTGGTAAAACTCTCTCAACATCTATTGAAAATGTGTTGTTAGTTGATGGACTTAAACATAACTTACTTAGCATTAGTCAATTGTGTGACAAGAATAATAGAGTTATTTTTGATTCAAATTGTTGCATAGTTGAGGATAAAAATGATAAACAAGTCAAGTTTGTTGGTCATAGAGTGGATAACATTTATATGATTAGTCTAGATGAAATATCCTCAAATGATGCAAAATGCCTAGTGAGTAAGGAAAATGATTCATGGTTATGGCATAGAAGAGTTGCACACATTCACATGGATCATTTAAATAAACTAATTTCCAAAGACTTAGTAATTGGACTCCCAAAGCTTCATTTTACAAAAGACAAACTTTGTGATGCTTGTCAAAAAGGAAAACAAGTAAAGGTCTCTTTCAAAAGCAAAAATATTGTTTCAACCTCTAGACCTTTACAACTTTTACACATGGACCTTTTTGGACCATCAAGAACAATGAGCTTTGGTGGGAATTACTATGCACTTGTGATTGTGGATGATTATTCTAGATTTACGTGGACATTATTTCTTGCCCATAAGAATGAAGCTTTTAAAGCTTTTAGAAGACTTGCAAAGTTAATCCAAAATGAGAAAAACTCTAGTATTGTATCCATAAGAAGTGATCATGGTGGGGAATTTGAAAATCAAGATTTTGAAAACTTTTGTAATGAAAGTGGCATTGAACACAATTTTTCAGCCCCTAGAACTCCACAACAAAATGGAGTTGTAGAAAGAAAAATCGAAGCTTAGAAGAAATGGCTAGAACCATGCTCAATGAGACTAATCTTCCTAAATATTTTTGGGCCGATGCGGTAAGCACCGCTTGTTATGTAATGAATAGGGCACTAATAAGGCCCATTTTGAAGAAAACTCCTTATGAACTTTACAAAGGAAGAAAACCAAATATTTCCCACCTTCATGTCTTTGGATGCAAATGCTTTGTTTTAAATAATGGAAAGGATAACTTAGGCAAGTTTGATGCAAAATCTGATGAAGGAATATTTCTTGGCTATTCATTAACTAGCAAAGCATTTAGAGTCTATAATAAAAGAACAATGACAATTGAGGAATCAATACATATTGCTTTTGATGAAACAAACTCCCTAGAGCCAAAAGAAGATGTCGTTGATGATATTGTGGAAAATTTGACTGATATTCACTTAAATGACAAAGTGGAGAACCTTAAGAAAGAAGAACAAGGAGAGATTGCTTCCCCACAACAAGGTCAATCTCAAATCAATGACTTACCAAGAGAATGGAGAACGCATAGGAACCATCCACTTGACTTGGTAATTGGTGATGTCTCTCAAAAGGTAATTACTCGAAACTCCATTAAAAATGTATGCAATCATTTAGCTTTTGTTTCTCAAGTTGAACCAAAAAAACATAGATGAGGCCATAAATGATGAAAATTGGATCTTGGCAATGCAAGAAGAATTAAATCAATTTGAGAGGAACCAAGTTTGGGAACTTGTTCCAAGACCCAATGATCATCCCATTATTGGCACCAAATGGGTTTTTAGGAACAAACTTGATGAAACCGGAATAATTACAAGAAATAAAGCTAGGCTAGTAGCTAAAGGTTATAATCAAGAAGAAGGAATAGATTATGAAGAAACCTATGCTCCGGTTGCTAGATTAGAAGCTATTCGAATGTTACTTGCATATGCCTGCATCATGAACTTTAAACTTTATCAAATGGACGTAAAAAGTGCCTTCCTAAATGGTTTTATTCAAGAAGAAGTGTATGTTGACCAACCTCCTGGTTTTGAAAATTATAAACTGCCCAATCATGTTTTTAAACTTAAAAAGGCATTGTATGGCTTAAAACAAGCTCCTAGAGCTTGGTATGAAAGACTAAGCAAGTTTCTTTTAGAAAAAGGTTTTACTAGAGGAAAAGTTGACACAACACTTTTCATTAAAAATAGAAATCATGACATTCTCCTTGTACAAATCTATGTAGATGATATCATTTTTGGTGCTACTAATGAATCTCTATGTAAGGAATTTGCCAACATCATGCAAAGTGAATTTGAAATGTCTATGATGGGAGAGCTCACCTTCTTTCTTGGATTGCAAATCAAGCAAACAAGTGAAGGAATCTTCATTAACCAATCCAAATACTGCAAGGAATTGCTCAAAAGATTTGAAATGGAAAATTCAAAGGTTTTTGACACTCCCATGAGCACCTCTTGCCGGTTGGACAAAGATGAAGGTGGTAAGCCCATAGAAATTACAAAATATAGAGGTATGATTGGCTCACTATTATATCTTACTGCTAGTAGACCAGATATCATGTTTAGTGTGTGCATGTGTGCTAGATTTCAAGCAAATCCTAAGGAATCACACTTAAGTCTTTGTTAAAAGAATTATGAGGTATCTAGTTGGCACTCAACAAATGGGTTTGTGGTACCCCAAGGGTGCCTCAAGTAGTCTAGTTGGTTATTCCGATTCTGATTTTGCTGGATGCAAAATGGATAGGAAAAGTACTAGTGGAACTTGTCACTTTCTAGGATGCTCTCTTGTCTCTTGGCATAGCAAGAAGCAAAATAGTGTGGCATTGTCTACTGCTGAAGCTGAATATGTTGCGGCTGGAAGTTGTTGTGCTCAAATCCTTTGGATGAAGCAACAACTTCTAGACTATGGACTTAAGCTTGATCACATCCCTATAAGATGTGATAACACTAGTGCAATTAGCTTGACTAAAAATCCCATAATGCACTCTAGAACCAAGCACATTGAAATTAGGCACCATTTTATAAGAGATCATGTACAAAATGGAGATTGTGTAGTTGAATTTGTAGAAACAACAAAACAACTTGCTGATATCTTTACCAAACCACTTGCAAAAGAAAATTTCTTTTTTATAAGAAGAGAACTTGGAATGATTGATCACAGTTGCATTTAAAGACCTTGTTTCTATTTCATTGTTATAAAATTTTTTTTATTTCAATTACTGACTTAGGCATCGGAGGTTTCCCTAAATTTGTTTTGCAGGTAATCCTAATATAGCCTAAGTCCCCCAATTTAGATTGATGAAGTTTTGGACAAATTGATTAAGCTAAAAAGTGTTTTCAGAAGCAAGGTAGTCGACTACACAGATCTTGTAGTCGACTACACACAGGTAATGCAGCTTCTCTCGTGCAATTTTATTTTTCCAGAAAGCATTGGTAGTCGACTACAATCGCGGGTTTTAAATACCCCACGGCAGCCATTCATCTCATTTCTCCTTCTTCTCTCCTGCGACCCACTCCTCTCTCTCTCTCTCTCAAATCTCTTCCCAAACCCTAGCCGCCCAATCCCTTCACCAAACCCTCCTCTCACTTCATCGTTTCATCATCATCATGGCAAGCTCCTCCTCTGCTCCCAAACGAAAGAAAACCACCCATAGCCATGTCTCAATTCCTCCAACCCTCAACCTGCGACGGTATTTCACCAAGGAAGAGCAGATGATCAAGTTCACCAATGACTTTCAATCTCGTCCTATAGTGGCACCCCGCTATCTAGATGAGATCTTTCTACGGATCGAAGGTTTCGCTCTTCCGCATTTGCTCAAAGATTTGCAACTCGATGCCTTCACTAGGATTCTCTGTCCGATTTACCCACAATTGGTGAAGGTATTCTTTTGCAACTTCAAGTATCATAATAAACGCATTTCCTCTGAAGTCAAGAAAATTAAGATAGATCTAGGCTTTTCTGAACTCGCTGAACTCACCAGCATTCCCCTTATCCCTGGGCGAAGTGAAGAAAGTTTAGAAGATTTTGAGAAAACTGCAGCAACATGGAGTGTGCTTAGAGAAGGTGGACCATTTCCAACCTCTAGGTTTAAAGTAGGATATTTATCTGTTGAGAATCGGCTACTTCATTATATTCTGTGCCGAGTTTTGCTTCCGAGAAATGGGAACTATGCCACCGTTTCTGAAGAAGATTTGCTATACATGTGGGCACTAAACAAAAGAGTGAAACTCAACTGGGCTTATCGCATCATGAAGCATATGGAACGTGTCTCTGAGAAACCTGGACCTGCACTTCCATACGCCATGCTGATAACCAAAATTCTAGAAAAGTTTAATGTGCCCTTGGAAGGTGAAAACTCAATTACGGTCACCGATGCTAACCGGATCCGTGAACAAAACCTTAGGAAAATGGGCTTGAAGAAGGTTGACATGCATTGGGTACGAGACGCTGAGGATGAGGAGTTTGATGATCACCCACTCACCACCACATGGAGGAAGATCAGCCACCATCTAACGCTTATCCTTCAGACCAATGCCGACTACTCACACGGCATAGCCGAGATTATGACTGGCTCCACGATCGACCTCCTTTGTGAAAGAAGACTTATTTGGGAGGGTAGTTGCTATGGAGACTCATCTTCACTCCATGGATGCGCGGCTTGAACGTCTTGAAACCTCAGTTGGAGACTTGACTTCCCAAATGACCGATGTCACTTTCCAGCTAAACCAACTAACCATTCCAGCAGATGATCCTACTCAACATGAATTGGCTGGCTCAGATGACGAGGATGAGGATGAAGATGAGGATGATGATGGGGCTTAGACTTTTCTTAGGATTTCTCTTTATTTTATCTTATTATGTTTTGAACAAATCCAAAGTTTATGCAATTTAGTTATTTGATGTTGAACAAGTTAAATGTTTGATCTTTACTTGACTTAATGCTGGATTGTTATTTATCTTCTCTCAAAGTTTATCATGACTATTTTTGTTACCCTTATTTGATAATGCCAAAAGGGGGAGAAATATGTTAAATGAAATGGAATGAAAAATGGAATGAATATGCTTATATGACTAAATAACATTGCTAATATATATTTCATAATGAAGGTACAATGTTATAAATAAAAAATTGAAATGCTCCTATTGTAAAACTAAGGGGGAGTCCTGCTGCGACATTTCCTAAAACTCTGATTATCAAAGGGGGAGATTTTGTCTATCTATTTCTTTTGTTTACTGACATTTCTCACTCCACAGTTATATTGTTTGTCATCATCAAAAAGGGGGAGAATGTGAGCAACATTTGTCATATTGAATTTTGATGATAACCAAACAAAGGATTCCGCACCAAGAAGACAAGAACAAGCTCACAAGAAGTACTCAAGACTTATAGGCTTTTACTTATCATTGTAAGAGTTATAAATTGTTTAAATCACCTAGCAAGCATTTTGTTTCATTCTTTCAAAACTATTCCTAAAATAAGGTTTGATAAAAGATAGTTATCTTTAAAAATGCTTTGGAAAGAAAGATTTTAACATTCAAAAATGAGTTTTTAAGTCACTTGTAGTCAACTACAAGATTGATGTAGTCGACTACACAATTTGGAAAATGTTAAATTTACAACGTTTTCCAAAAGTCAGAACAAACGTGTAGTCGACTACACAAGTATTGTAGTCGACTACCAATAGGCAAAATCTTGAATTGCCGGTCTTTTTGAATTGTCCCGAGGATGCTTGTAGTCGACTACAATTATGAGGTAGTCGACTACAATGCTGATAAAAATACTTTTGCTAAATACATGTTAACCCGAGGACATTTGTAGTCGACTACCAAAGCTATTGTAGTCGACTACATCGTTTTAAAATTGTTCTTTTTTTTATGCATAAACCAGAGGAGACATGTAATCGACTACATAAGTTCTGTAGTCGACTACATATTATTTTTGATAATATATCTCAATTGCCTTGCTTTTAAAAGAAAATCCGAGAGCTATTGTAGTCGACTACCTTGTAAGTGTAGTCGACTACATGCATTCTGTTAATAATAAACTCTCATGTTTTTAAAAGTCAGAAAGGCTTGGTAGTCGACTACAACAGTCGTGTAGTCGACTACACACGCTCCAGAAACTTTTCCAACGGCTAGTTTGAATATTGTTTTGATACCTACCTACTACCCAACGGATCAAAAACTTGTAAGAGCTATTTATAGCTCATCTAAATTAAGTTTCAAATACACAAAAGATCAGAAATTCATTTTGAAAGAGCTTTTTCTAATCTTCAGTTCATCATACTCTGTTTTCTATTTGAAAAAGCTTGCTTAGTGATTTGATCATATACTCATCTGTTCTTCAAGTTGTATATCTACTCTTGTGAGAGTTACAATCTACCAAAAACCATTAGATTATCTTGTGTAAGTTGAAGGAGAGAAAATCCTTGTTGTATTGAGGGAGGCTCTTGCACATAGAGGGTGGAGGATCCCATACTAAGTGAAGAGTGCTCTTTATTGTAAGGGTTTTTATCAAGCACCCAAGTTAGAAGCTTGAAGTATAGTTGAAATCTCGGGTGGACGATCTCGAGGACTGGACGTAGATCACAAGAAGTGATTGAACCAGTATAAATCTTGTTTGCATTCTCTCAACCCTTATCTTTTACTTATAAGTTATATTCTATCAACTTATCTATCTTGATGTTTTTAATATTGTGAATTCTTGTCTTATACTTTCTGTATTAAAAAGCTCATTAATTTTAGTCATTATCCTTTGCAAGTCCATTGATTTTAAATAATTAGCATCATTAAAATAAACCTTGCGAAAGTTTTTGAAAACTCAATTCACCCCCCCTCTTGAGTTATTGAAGCCACTTGGTAACAATCCAGCTCTTGAGTTCTTCATGAAACTTGTAGAGCATTGTCTTAGCTTTCCAAAGACCCCAAGATCACCTCAATTGGATCACCAAGGCCCAAGTTATGGCCTAACCAAGGAAGAAAGGTCAAAATGCATCAAAATCCGAAAATTATCCAATATTTACATTAAAACCCAATGAAGCCCAACAACATTAAACTCATCTAAAATACTAATATTGGACACAATAAACATCGAATAATGCCTAATACAATGCTAACATAAGTGTCTCAAATTGATTGATCAGGAACCCACTACAAAAGTAGCCACAACTGGGCTGATATTGTGTGGGCCTTATGGCCAATGGGTGGAGAATGGCTTTGTGGGACCCATTTACCGGAGCACTATGCTTATACAACAGATGAGAATTTCCTTAAGTATAAAGCATATCCCTTGTTGGTGGATCGAGATTATGTGAGAGAATTTGAAGGAGGACTTCATAGTAACCTATTTGCTGCACACCCACCATTTCATATCGATGCCAACTTTAGTTTTTCAGCAGCGGTTGCAGAAATGCTTGTTCAGAGTACATTGGGCGATAAAGAGGTTCTTCAAGAAGTTAGTCTTAGGTCCAAAGACCGATATGCAGAATTTGACTTGGACTTAGAAACTAGATCATTATACTTCAAGCAATGGGATCCCTGAGGGGATTATTTGAGCTGTTAATAGCTACTTCCCCTTCACCTTGAAATCTTTTGGGAGGGAGTATTGTTAGGATGCTACCTATTCCTAATGTGCACAAAAGAAAATAAATAGGGGAGAATATAGGGGATTATTGCTGGCTAGAAGGGGTGAAAGGTGTGAAAGGCTGACTAGGAGAGAGAGAAATGTTGAGAGCAACTACCTAATAGCTGACAGCTCATGGTTGGGGAAGAATATTCTGGAATCACACTAGAATTGAGAGGAGCACGAGATAAAGAGAGGGAAGGAGCATGGAGGGGACATCCAGAAATTGAGTAAGGTTTTGGGGCCATTTGGCAGGGAGGAGCAGACCCTTGAAGTTCTATAAGAGTATTATTTCTATTCTAATTTACAATTGCAAATGTCATACCCCAACATAAAGCATAAGGCAACCTAGCAGAAGCAATTAACCAGGTATGTTTTCTTAAGAGTTAGACTATAAAAATGAGATTAGGTAAGATTATCAAAGAAATTCATAAGTGCCAATTTTCATCTAGGAGTGATTTGAAAAATAGATAGGAATAGTTTGGACATTTAAATTTTTAACTCTTCTAGGTCCAATGGAAGAAATAAGAAAAACAAAAAGAGAAGAGTAGTAGAAAATAAGATAAAAACTTCTTAGCCAACTAAACCAAGGTCACGTAGAAACTAAGGCCATGAAGATGCATGCAATTTAAGTAACACCACGGTATCAAGTGGTAGATATTGCCGATTTAATTGAATAAGGAAAACAAAGAGAAAACAAAGAAAGTCCTAAAGGTACCGTGGAAGATGGAAAAAGTGAAGGAAAAGACTATCAAATAAAGAAAGTTTCCTATTGTTAGTCCAAAAGTAACTTGACTAATGGTTTTGTTGTGGAAAGCAACGGACCATGTAGGAAATAAGAGAAGGAAAGTGATTGGCTAAGAACTAAACAGAAAAAAACAAAAAACTGCACTAGAAGCCGTTGGAAGTAAGAAAAGAAAAGAGAAAAGATTAAAACATAATACTAGGAACACTACTACTAGTCTAAAACAAGACTTGACTCATGGTTTGTATGTATGGAAAACTATAGATATTTTTCTGTTTCTATCCATGCAAGAAAGAAAAATAGCTGCTGCAGGAACCGTGAGAACCATGAGAAAAAGACCAAGAAAAAGAATAGGCTAGCTAAAGGAAGCTAGGACACAAGCTTAGGAAAATAAAGAGGGGAGCTGCCACGGTGTTGCCAGCAGCCACAAAGATAAACCACCTTACTTGACTAACAATAATCCCAGCAGAAAATGAAGAGGGCAGTCACGGTTTGGTAGTCCAAGCAATCATGACTCAAGTAACTAGTAAGAAAACTAAGTTAAGAACCAACTACATCATCTAATGTTTAGTTACAAGCTAACTAGAATTTAAGTATAAAAGGCACAAGCTCACGGCACCTACACACACTCACAACAACATCAAGACACTCTACACCTTTGGCAACGTTACTCACATACAAAGGGTAGGGATCAAGCCTCTTGAACTAAACCATGGCTGTATTATTTTATCTAGCTTGACATCTCTTTTCTATAAAAGTCATGTATAGTTTGAGTAGCAAAGGAAGCATATTTTTCATGATCTTATCACCAAGAATATTATTACTTTCCATTAGTAGAAATCAACCTTAAACCAACTTGTGACTATCTTGTTTTCTTGCTGTTTTGATCTTATAATTCAGCTACATATTAGTTACTTTCTTTCACTTTACTTCCTTTCATCTTCCATAAAAGTCACGTTGTATTTTGGGTAAAGGAAGGATTGGAGTTTCATAGTTTGATGTTAAGACATGATATGTTGAACCGTTACTTTCATAGAATTCTTAAAGCTTAATTTCTTTCTTTTACTAGACAAGGACGTAGAGTATAGACATCATGAGTTTTGTTTCTACACTTATGAGATATGGTGTGAACTTTTGTTTAAAACATGCAAAATCTGTTTTCAGCATGTGTGTGTAAAACCGTGAGGTAAAAAAATGGTTTCTATAGTGGAATTTGTTGACTTGAGACATGTTGTTTCCAAAATTATGTGCACGGTTTTAGACTCAAGTATAAGGGAGACTCTTGAATATGTAAGACTTGTGGGGACCGAGGCAAGGCTCCAAAAGGTCTTGAATGTGAAATGCTTTTGGGGACTGAGGCAAGGCTCCAAAAGGGGTAGCATAAAGCCAAGAGGAATTTCCTAGTATATGTGCTTGACTTGGTGGCTACAAAAAGAAGTAAATTGGCCTTTGGTGAGACCAAGAGAACGTGTACTATGAGTACAAGAGGGGACCCTTGAAGATACTTGAGCAAGAATATATCTTTGTGTTTAACTTTTGTTTTCTGTAAGCAGCTATGCATTTTCTGCGAACAGCAGTTGGAATCATAAGAGGAAATTTCTACTTGTTTTATATTTCTTGATTCCTACTAAGATTATATATCTTATGTATTTTTTATGGTTTCAGATTACACAGCATGAATACTACTATAATCTGGATTGAGATCAAGTGGTCCTGGGTTTATTCCGTGGACGATGGAGGCTATATAAAAGTTTTAAATGAAATTGCATTTCATATGTCTGAAGTGCAAATTAGGAAATTTGTAGGACTTGATTTTGTTAAAGGCAAATGTAAGGGCAGAAGCTAGGAATCTTTGGTTGTAATAGAAAAATGCCCTACTGTATGTCTGTACCTAAAATAACTTGTCCTACTTGTATTTATCTCGGATAGCT